>CM046948.1:120151027-121498915 GCA_025698515.1 Gossypium sturtianum
CCCTTGATTTATGTAAAAAGGTGCTCTTAATCCTTTCTTTTCATGTCTTATACCCAGGAAAGCACCCAAGGATAAAAAGAATGAGAAACGGGCTCAAAATGGACCAAAATGGGCCAAAGAAGAAATCGACATGGCCTGGACCTTAGCCCACACGGCCGTGCCTCATTAAAGAATTCTGAGCACGGCCTAGCCACGATCCACACGGGCATGTGCCATGGCCGTGTCCCTGTCGCTGGAAAGAGCAATTTCACTCAGGTTTGGATACTTAGGGAGAAAGAAACATATTCTAAGAGCCTATATAAACCCCCTAAGGGTCAGCTGAAAAGAGGGCGGTTAGCTAGGCCAATGAGCCAAGCTGAAAAAGTCAGAATTATGGGAATCACTCGAAGGTAGCCAGTTGATCCATCTCAAGAAGCCAAGATTCTACTCAAGACGGTGAATCTCTCCTTCAATTCCTTTAGGGAGTTTTAGGGATTTCTTATGTTTTGGTTTATCTTTTCTCTTAAGATGTTTTCTTATTTAGTTATGAACTAAATCCTTCAGATACCTGAAGGGGATGAAACCTATGATGAATCTTGTTATTATCTTCTAAATTATATGATAAATACTTAGTTTGTTCTTAATTATGTGAGCTTTATCCAAATTTAATGTGCTTAGGTGGAGGAGGAATAGACCCTGCCTAAGAGTAGATCTAGCATAATTAAGCGGAGTTGATCGCACGCCTAGAGATAGGGTGACGAGATTTTGCCAGATTAGGGTGAAACCTAATATGGGAGTCCATAGATCGATTTATCGCTATTCTAGGGGTTATTATAAGAGAACAAGAGTTCCACTAATTAACCTAGGGTTAGACGTTATTCGCCTCGAGGAGGGTTTAATATACGTTAGGGAGTCTTACTGATCAAACTAAGTAAATAAATCATATGGTTCAGTTGATAGATAACAAGTGAAGTCTAGGTGGATTCTTCCTGAGGGTATCATCTAAATCAACTGAGTTTTTCTAAAAGTTATCTCCCCAATTTTAGTCTTTTTTCGTCTTTGTGTCCTTAGCTTAGTAGTTCGTTAATTTTAGATTAAAAGCAACTTCACTTATTTTAGGTTAAATAATAAAAAGAAAGTTAGTATTAGTACTTTTAGTTCCTTTGGGTTCGATAATCCGGTCTTGCCTAAGCTATACTATTGTTCGATAGGTACACTTGCCTTTAATCGTTGTAGAGTTAGTTTCGTGTTCGATCGTTCTTTTATAAATTTTAAAGCTCGATTCACAAAGTGATCAAGTTTTTGGCGCTGCTTCTTGGGAACTAAAATATTAAGAAAGCTCTATTTTTATTACTTTAGCCATTATTTGTTTTATTTTCCTCAATTTATTTTATTTTTTGTTTTGTTTTCAAATTTTGCTAAATTCTCTTTCTTTCTTTTCCTAGCAGGTACCTCTAGTTTATGACTAGAAGGAACCCGAGAGGACCTTTAGTATACGACATGCTGATATTGAAGTGACCGCCGCAGAATCGCCGAGAAATCAAAGCGAGCCCTAAACTACACAGAAAGAGAGGAAGAAGACAGATCCAATCCCATCAAGGGATGGACAAAAATAACCCACCACCACAAGATGTGGGAGAAAATAATGCTCCTCGTACTATGTTTGATTATGCTAAACCTCATTTAACAGGATCCGAATCAAGTATTGTTAGGCCTGCTATTGCCGCTAATAATTTTGAATTAAAGCCTAACACTATTCAAATGATTCAACAGTTTGTTCAATTTGATGGTTTACAGGACGAAGATCCAAAAACTCATATAGCCAACTTTTTAGAGTTCTATGATACCTTTAAAATAAATGGCGTTTCTGATGATGCCATACGTCTTCGGTTATTTCCCTTTTCATTAAGA
The DNA here is from genome assembly GCA_025698515.1 of Gossypium sturtianum. Taxonomy (NCBI): domain Eukaryota; kingdom Viridiplantae; phylum Streptophyta; class Magnoliopsida; order Malvales; family Malvaceae; genus Gossypium; species Gossypium sturtianum. Next base: position 120,152,918 of record CM046948.1, read on the forward strand.
AATAAAGCCAAACAGTGGTTAAACTCGTTACCGCGAGAGTCAATCACTACATGGGATCAAATGACCGAAAAATTCTTATTAAAATATTTCCCACCGGCCAAAATGGCCAAATTACGCAATGATATATCTTCTTTTGTGCAGATGGATTTAGAGACATTATACGATGCATGGGAGAGATATAAGGATCTCTTGAGAAGGTGTCTGCATCATGGTTTACCCTTGTGGCTCCAAGTCCAAACTTTCTATAACGGTGTAAACCCCTCAACGAGGCAACTAATCGACTCACCACGGTGGAACTCGAATAATAAAACTCCCAGCGCGACCTACAAATTTATAGAAGAGATTTCATTTGAATAACTATCGGTGGCAAGTTACAAGAACAAGGCCAACAAAAACAAACTGAGTTTACAACCTCGACGCAAAGAACCATGCTATCAAATCGTAGAGTTGATGAATAAAAAGCTTGATAGTTTGTGTTCTTCATGTGTACATCCAATCATGCAAAGGCGACGCAAGTGAAGCGTGGCGAGTCCCGAGTACCCACCCTACCAACCGAGCACAGAGAGTGAACAAATGAACTATATAGGTATTAATTTCAGATCCAAAGAATAATCCTTATAGTAATTCTTATAATCCAGTTGGAGGAACCACCCAAATTTTTCATATAAGGTGACAAGGAAATCAAGGAAATCAAAGACAACAGCCTCCTCAAAATTTCCAAAATCAGCCTTATCCACAAGAGAAGAAGCCGAACCTCGAAGAGATGTTGGCAAAATTCATGGCAGCCACCGACACTCATTTCCAAAAAGCTGAAGAAACACTTGATAACCAACAAACATCAATTAAGGCAATCGAGAACCAAGTTGGGGAATTTACTAAGTCAATTGAATTACTTTCTGAAATGGTTTGCAAAATACGAGCAGACAATTGTTCTAAAGGAACCGAATGGGTAAAGGCAGTTGCACTAAGAAGTGGAAAGGAATTAGTCGAACCAAAGAAAAAAATACCACACGAAGATAACAAAGCAAGAGATGAGGAGTTGAGGATGTAAATCTGCACACAAAGAAAGTAAACCACCAATCCCATATCCAAAGAAAGTTAAAGAAAGAACGATTAGATGCCAATTACGTGTAAGTTTCTTGAACTTTTAAACAAATACATATTAACTTACCTTTTGTTGAAGCCATTTCACGAGATGCCGACGCACATAAAATTCTTAAAGGAAGTCCCGATTTAATAAAAGGAAGCTTGAAGAAGTATCAACGGTAGAACTTAATGAAGAATGTTCACCATCCTCCAAAACAAGTTACCAACCAAATTAAAAGACCTGTGAAGTTTTACTATTCCTTGTCTAATTGGTAGCTTAAATATTAAAAAGCATTAGCCGATTTAGGCGCCAAAGATTAATTTAATGCCTTATAAAATGTTTAAACGACTAGATCTTGGGGAACCAAAACCTACTAGGATGAGTATTCAGATTAATGATAGATCTATTAAATATCCTAGAGGAGTTATCGAAGATGTCTTGGTGAAAATTGATAAATTTATTTTCCCTATTGATTTTGTTGTGTTAGACATGGATGAAGACATTGATGTCCCTTTAATTTTAGGGCGTCTTTTTTTTAGCTACTACTAGGGCTGTTATCGATGTAGAGGATGGTAAACTCACATTAAGAATAGGCGATGAGGAAATTATCTTTCAAATTTATGATGTCATGAAATATTCTAGAGAACAAGATGATTCCTATTATTTTGTTGATACAACTGATCATATCATTCAAAACTCATTATAGGAAATTCTACATGATGACACGATGGAACTGTGTCCCACTCAAGAAGAGGGGAAGAAGATGAAGTCCACGAGCTAAATTTAAAAATATCATCATCAAGACAAACGGAAAAGAAAGCATTGAAGTCGATGACGATTTAAAACAAAGACCTCTCTGATGAATGCAGACCCAAAATAGAATTAAAACAATCGCCAAAACATTTAGAGTATGCTTTCCTTGGGGAAAATTCTATGTTACAGCAGAATTATCTCTTCGTAATTAGAACCCAAGGAAAAAGAGGAGTTGATACAGGTACTAAGAGAACATAAAAAGGCCATAGCTTGGAAAATTTCTGACATCAAGGGTATAAACCCATCATTCTGCACCCACAAAATCTTAATGGAAGAAGAATACAAGCCGTGTGTGCAGCCTCAGAGATGCTTAAATCCCAACATGAAAGAAGTGGTCAAAGCCGAGGTAATTAAACTTCTAGATGCTGGAATAATTTATCCTATTTCTGATAGCAATTGGGTAAGTCTTGTGCAGGTTGTTCCAAAGAAAGGAGGCATGACGGTGGTAGCCAACGAGAAGAATAAATTAATTCCCACTAGAACAGTTACAGGTTGGAGAGTCTGCATTGATTACAGGAAGCTGAATGACGCCACTAGAAAAGATCACTTTCCTTTGCCCTTCATTGATCAAATGTTAGAAAGGCTATCTGGGCATATGTACTATTGCTTCCTAGATGGACTCTCCAGCTATTTCCAAATCCCAATAGCATCTGAAGATCAAGAGAAGACAACATTCACATGTCCATACGGTACGTTTGCTTATCGTAGAATGCCTTTTGGATTATGTAATGCTCCCTACATTTTCAAATACTGCATGTTGGCAATCTTTGACGAACTTGTGGAGGACATTATGGAGGTATTTATGGACAATTTCTCGGTATTCGATAATTCTTTCCATCTTTGCCTTAAAAACTTAAAACGAGTTCTAATGAGATGTGAGGAGACAAATCTTGTCTTAAATTGGGAAAAATGTCACTTTATGGTACAAGAGGGAATTGTATTAGGACATAAAATTTCTAGTAAAGGAATCGAGGTAGATAAAGAAAAGGTCAAAACCATAGAAAAATTACCTCCCCCTAGTTCAGTTAAGGCCATTAGAAGCTTTTTAGGACATGCAGGTTTCTATAGAAGATTTATTAAAGATTTTTCTAAAATAGCTAAGCCTTTAACAAAATTACTAGAGAAAGATGTTCCTTTCAATTTCAATCAGGAATGCTTAGATGCATTTAATGTCCTTAAGGATAAACTAATAAATGCTCCGATTATAATTGCACCGATTGGAATTTACCCTTTGAACTAATGTGTGATGCAAGTGATTTTGCAAAGAGGTGCGCTTTGGGACAACGAAGAGAGAAGCATTTTCAGCCAATTTATTATGCTAGCGAACACTAACACCCACACAAGAAAACTACACCACCACAGAAAGAATTGCTAAATTGTAGTTTTTGCTTTTGACAAATTTAGGCGAGATCTAATATTGTCTAAAGTTGTCGCTTTACATGACCATTCAAACTCTTTGTTATCTTTTAACCAAACTCGATGCAAAACCTCGCCTCATACGATGGATTTTGCTCTTAAAGGAATTTGATTTGGAAATACAAGATAAGAAGGGAGCTGAGAATCTTGCAGCAGATCACCTCTCTAGACTCGAGAATCCACATATTAGAGAGCTCGATGAAAATGAGAGAAACGACTCATTCCCGAAGAACAACTCTTCTCTATAACACATTCTCGAGGTACCATGGTTTGCAAATATTGCGAATTATTTAGTCATAACATCTTACCAAAAGACTAACACATCATCAAAAGAAGCGATTCTTTGTCGATGTAAAAACTATTTTTGGGAAGATCCCTTTCTTTTTCGCATATGTGCGCATCGTAATTCAAAGATGCGTTATTAAAGGTATAAGCAAAATCTCGAACATTGCCATTCAGACCTTCAGGAGGACATTACAATGGCATTAAGACAAAGACATAAAATACTCGAATCAGTTTTTATTGGCCCACTTATTCAAAGATGCCAACAGTATGTTACTGCGTGTGATAAATGCCAAAGAACAGTAATATTTCTAAACGTGATGAAATGCCTCAAACATATATGTTATCATGTGAAATATTTGATGTATGGGGTATTGATTTTATGGGACCATTTCCTAGTTTATTTGGAAATAAATACATCCTAGTGGCGCTTGATTACATGTCAAAATGGGTAGAAGTTTAAGCTTTACCTACCAATGATGCTAGGGTAGTAGTTAAGTTTCTCAAGAAACTGTTTCTCTCGATTTGGAACACCTAGAGCTATCATCAGTGATAGGGGCACTCATTTCTGTAATACTCAATTCAACAAAGTTCTAAAGAAATATGGAGTACATCACAGGATAGCTACCTCATATCACCCTCAAACCAGTGGGCAAGTTGAAGTAGCAAACCGAGAACTTAAGCGCATCCTAGAAAAAAAACAAATAATCAAATAGAAAAGATTGGGCATTGAAAGTAGATGACGCCCTATGGGCCTATAGAACAAAGATTTAAAACACCTCTGGGACATCCCCATACAAACTTGTATACGGAAAAAGTGTCATCTACCATTCGAGTTAGAACACAAAGCTTTTTGGGCCATAAAGTTTTTGAATTATGATCTCAAAAATGCAGGAAAGAAAAGAATGATGCAGATAAATGAGTTAGATGAATTGAGAGCTGAAGCCTACGAAAACTAGAAGCTGTACAAGGAAGCAACAAAGCGACGCCACGATGCTCGCCTAAAGAAGTCTAAACAATTCGAAGTAGGGGACTTGGTCCTGATATACAACTCGAGGCTTAAACTATTTCCTAGGAAGCTAAAATCAAGATGGTCAGGCCCATTCATGATCAAAACAATTTTTCCATACGGCACAATCGAGGTAACTCACCCCACTAAGGGCACATTCAAGGTAAACGGTCACCGACTCAAAATTTATAATGGTGCAGATTTTAGAGATATGAGAGAGGAGCTTCTGCTCCATGAACCTTCTTCTAGAACCGAAAACAGGGAAAGTCTAGCTTAAGAATATAAACAAGCACTTCTCGAGAGGCAACCCGAGCACTAACTTCCTTAACATTATACTTTTAACTGTTCAGCATCTAACTTCATACTAAATTAGTCTAATAAAAGCGTAGGTTTTAGACCACACGGCCTTGCACACGGGCGTGCCCGTGGCCGTGTGGAAGACAGGGGACGAACCATGGGCGTTCCAGTAGCCGTGCACAAACAGAGAAGAATTACTTTTCCCAACACGGGTTACGATACCAGTCCACGCCCGTGCCGACTACCCGTGCGAGGTTACTGACTTGTTAAGCACGGACTAAACACGGCCATGCCTTATGACCGTGCCAACATTCTGACTTGTCGAACATGGGCAGAACACGCTCGTTCTACATAACCGTGTGAATAAGAACACGGGCGTGCCACAATTACCCACGGCCGTGGCCAAACATCTGAACGCACGCAAAATTTAAAATCGCGAAAAACACGGGCGCATAAAAATCAAGCACGGGCGTGGTCCCTGCCTGTGCTCGTATCCCTATTTAAGCAACTTTAACCGTCGCCCTCCCCAAAATCAACCCTAAAAAAAAATTTGCAGCACCCTTTTTCCCCATTCCGGCCACAACCACGCTCCCAATACCTTTAAAAACCTCTCAAACTTAACTTTTTCCCAACAAAAAAAAAATCGCACAAAACTGCACCCCACGCCCACACCACAGCCGTGTTGCAGCAGACCACGCCCTAGCCATCGCCGTGTTCGTTCTGCAAACCCACGCCACTGCCGTGCTCATCCCGTGTCTGGCAGAAAGCCACCACTATCACCCTTGGTTCCTTCCATTATTTCACTTTCTTAACTAAAGTTTGCTAAATTTCATGTTATTTTGTTTTATTTATACTTTTTGTTTAGTTTTAGGTATGATTTTTCTCATGTTTATTATATCATTGTGATAAGTGCTATTAGTTATTTGACTGTTATTTTTATATTTTTGCTTAGTTTTAAGTGTGATTTTTCTCATGTTTATTTCAATATTTCATTCATGAATATCATAGTGATAGTGCTATTAATTATTTCTCATTTATGCTATTACAAATTCTTATTCTGAATTGGTTGCTTATTCGAATATCTTGAACCTGGATTACATTTTGGTACAAACTTTTTTTTTCAGATACCATGTCATCATCACGACCAAAACGATCCACAGCCGCCCCAAGTAAGAAAAGAAAGGGGCCCAGATCATCCTCAGCAAGTGCTTCTTCCGAGCTTCGACACCAATTCCTCCGATTTTCTCAGGAAGCTCAGGAAGAGCGTTACAAGGCAATTCGGGATAGACCCCTCGGCACCGATAGATGCATCGATTGGGATGCACTGGAACAAATCGGGCTCGCAACAGATATTCGAGCCCTCATCTCGACCGACCCGTGGGAGTAATTTTTCTCAATCAACGAGCCTACAAACTTGGAGCTCACATAAGAATTCTGCATAACTTTCACCTTGCAGACAGTGATGGCACGTTTGGCGACGACCCTGATCCAATTTCGTTTAGGGGCACGATACGCCGATCGAGCGCATCTGCATCTCGGCTCGACACTCGGACTCTATACGCCGAAATTTATAGAAGTAAACCCACTGTCCGAGTTAAACCGACACTCCATCGCACTCATCGGCCGGGCACGCTTACACCCCATCACTGGCATCTACGACCCCAGTCGATCCAAGGCGACAGCTCTCACCCCATACTTGAGGTACATCCACGCCATTCTCGCTCACACCATTACAGGCCGTCGTGAGAGCACCGGCGTGGTAAATCGACACGATGTATATTACTTATCATGCATGTCAGAAGGATACGTGTTCGACCTTGCATACTTTATCGCCGGTGCAATACAGCATCAAACAGAGGCGCACAGGAAGGGAATTCTATCGATGGGCCCATATATAACACGATTGGCTCGACACTTTGGCCTCCTTAACACCGACGACCAGAGATCCTCCCTCACGATGATTGGGCAGATGGCACCTCAGAGCATCCAGACGATGCTACACATGAGGATGATTAAACATCGTCAAGGGACTGACCCCTCTCAATACCGATTAGTGACACCCACGCATTTGAGGAGAGCCCGAGAGACACATCGATGATGTCCCACCACCATCACGGGAGGCACCGATTCTCGAGCCACGCCATCCCATATAGCAAACTCATTGTCGGATATCTCGCACGCCGACCGACCCGCTTTGAGCAAGATTTCATTGACAACACTCGACGCTTTGATGGGATAGAGGCCACCTTCCAATGAGATATGCCAAAGACCTCCATATCTCATCACCGGCACCACCACAGATCCTGGCTGATGATGAGGACCTTTGAGTCCTTTTATCTAGATTTTCTTTTCCTTATTTTAAGTTTTTACTTTTATTTTCTCGTTATTTTAATTTCGATTTGTCTTAAGTTTGAAAATTTTCCTCATACATTGACAATTTTTATCAAGATTATCATCTCCATCTAACCTTCGAGTACTCCTAACATTTATTTAATTACGCCTCCAAGATTTCTAATTGATGACTTAGCAGTTTTGAAAACATCACTAGGAGAAATTCACTTCTACACAAGTCATCAGACACCACAACCTCCACCATCCACTCCAAGGAATCCATCCAAAATTCAGGGAGTATTCTTTCCCCTTCTCTTTTGATTTATCCCTTAAAATGTCATATCTATCTTTGTACATTGAAGACAATGTACATCTTAAGTGTGGGAGGGTGAATCTTAGACGTGCTAATTTTTTTCATTATTCTCAAATCCCTGAATTTAGTCTTGTTTGAAAGTAATTTCCTCATATTACTAATTAGGATGAAATTTCTAATGATTTACGATTTTTATTGATGTGTTTTAGAGTAAGTCATTGATAATTGTGCATTGATAATTAAATTCTAAGATACTAGAGAATCAAGCATGATAAGTCTATTTTTCAGAAATTAAAAATTTGCTAGGCTGTCAAACTGAGTTTAAATATTACTTTGAAGTTTGAAATTTAAGAGGTTGACATCAAAATACCCATAATTTTTGTGAGTTTTCGAGCCTTATAGAGCATAAATTCTTTTTCTTGCTCACTTTATTGATTATGAGTATGTCAACACTGAGCTGTTATTCTAGAACTTGCATCGATTATACATGTCGAGACCACACTTTTTGATTTGATATACAGAGATGATAAAGGCACCTAGGATTTAACCCACTTACTCCACTAAAAACCCACATTCATAATTAACCCCTAGTGAACCCCTTTAATCCTAACAACCCTTTTTATTGATATAACCACTAATATTAACCCAAAAACCTTTGTATTTGTTATCACCATTCCTTTTGACTACCTTTTTGTTGAGACTTGATTTTGAGCAGTTACCTAACTATGTTCTATATTTCAGTTGTAAAAAGTTCTTTCCTATTATTATTTAGTTTGTTCTTTAAAAAAATCAAAAAAAAAATCAATCAAAAGAATATTTAGTATTAGTACGATGAAAGGCGAGCTTGTACAGTTAAAGTCTATTTATTGAAGAAGAAGCTCGTATTATTAGTTCAGAAATTTCAATCCATTTTGTAATTATTCACTTTTATCGTTTCTAGTTAGGTAATTTATCAATTCAATCTCGATTCTAACCTTTTAATTCAGCCTTTATCCACACCTTAACCCTAGCCCAAGTTACAACCCTCACAAAGACCTTTTGATTTGTGCATCATCTCATATTATAGTGGTGGAGACTTGATTTTCGTGCAAGCCTATGGGATTAACTTTTCATGTTCGACTTTTGAGTGCCAAAATTTTGAACCTTAAACACTTTGAGTGATTTGAGTGGATCTTTTGTGAGGATTTCAATCCTTGTCGATTTTGAATTAAAGGTAATTATTTAGATAAGGGGAGACACCTATATTTTCGAGCTACAAAATCTATGACTTAGATTGTTTGAATTTTTAGAACTCTTTAAGTTGAATTATCCATGTAGAAATTATCTATGAATTATGATAAAACATTATTGATAGGAATTATGAATGATAGAAAGTTCATTTTAATTGTAAGTTGAGAATTTTGCTTGAGGACAAGCAAAAGCTTAAGTGTGGGGGTATTTGATAAACCGAAATAGTAACATATTTTAATCCCACATTTAGTATGCTTTTGGATGATTTATCCCTTGATTTATGTAAAAAGGTGCTCTTAATCCTTTCTTTTCATGTCTTATACCCAGGAAAGCACCCAAGGATAAAAAGAATGAGAAACGGGCTCAAAATGGACCAAAATGGGCCAAAGAAGAAATCGACATGGCCTGGACCTTAGCCCACACGGCCGTGCCTCATTAAAGAAGTCCGAGCACGGCCTAGCCACGATCCACACGGGCGTGTGCCATGGCCGTGTCCCTGTCGCTGGAAAGAGAAATTTCACTCGGGTTTGGATACTTAGGGAGAAAGAAAAATATTCCACGAGCCTATATAAACCCCCTAAGGGTCAGCTGAAAAGAGGGCGGTTAGCTAGGCCAATGAGCCAAGCCGAAAAAGTCAGAATTGTGGGAATCACTCAAAGGTAGCCAGTTGATCCATCTCAAGAAGCTGGGATTCTACTCAAGACGGTGGATCTCTCCTTCAATTCCTTCAGGGAGTTTTAGGGATTTCTTATGTTTTGTTTTATCTTTTCTCTTGAGATGTTTTCTTATTTAGTTATGAACTAAATCCTTGAGACACCAAGGGATGAAACCTATGATGAATTTTGTTATTATTTTCTAAATTATATGATAAATACTTAGTTTGTTCTTAATTATGTGAGCTTTATCCAAATTTAATGTGCTTAGGTGGAGGAGGAATAGACCCTGCCTAAGAGTAGATCTAGCATAATTAAGCGGAGTTGATCGCACGCCTAGAGATAGGGTGACGAGATTTTGCCGGATTAGGGTGAAACCTAATATGGGAGTCCATAGATCGATTTACTACTATTCTAGGGGGTTATTATAAGAGAACGAGAGTTCCACTAATTAACCTAGGGTTAGACGTTATTCGCCTCGAGAGAGGGTTTAATATACGTTAGGAGTCTTACGGATCAAACTAAGTAAATAAATCATATGGTTCAGTGATAGATAACAAGTGAAGTCTAGGTGGATTCTTCCTGAGGGTATCATCTAAATCAACTGAGTTTTTCTAAAAGTTATCTCCCCAATTTTAGTCTTTTTTCGTCTTTGTGTCCTTAGCTTAGTAGTTCGTTAATTTTAGATTAAAAGCAACTTCACTTATTTTAGGTTAAATAATAAAAAGAAAGTTAGTATTAGTACTTTTAGTTCCTTTGGGTTCGATAATCCGGTCTTGCCTAAGCTATACTATTGTTCGATAGGTACACTTGCCTTTAATCATTGTCAGAGTTAGTTTCCAGGTTCGATCGTTCTTTTTATAAATTTTAAAGCTCTGATTCACAGCGATCAGGTTCTAATACTCATTTTGGGCCTTGAGGGTCCATTAAGGGACATTATGAATAATTTCGGTAAATGAAAAGAATTCAACATGAATTATCTGTAAATGTTCTGGAAACTCTGGTAACACTCCGTAACACTGCTTCTGCGACGGATACGTGTTAGGGGTGTTACAATATCAGGCTTAAGTAAAATTTGATATTGTTCCCTAGTTTCCGCTGCATTACAAAGGAACCGTTTTTGAATAATAAATCGATAAGGTAACTAAGTTTCTAAATTGACTTGAAAAATAGTATTTTCCCTGCATTAGTTTAACTATTTTTACAAAGAAGAGCGACAAGCAAACGGTTTTTATAAAAGAACACTATCAACAATAAAATGAATCTTAAGTATAGACGATCTAATAAATAATTGCTTTTAAACTAATTCAAAGTACAGCTTCGGTTTTTCTCTAAAATGCAGTTATTTAAGGACTTCAAAAGTAGCATAAATTAGCTTAGCCATTTTTGTGGCTAATGTAGCCTTATCAATCTAGCCATAACGTCTAGATCGGGTTAGGGAGGTTACAGACTTGGTGATTGATTTTATCTAATCGAAAGGGATTCAAGGTCAGATCTCTTTTCTTGGAGTTGGGAATCGGAATTGGTGTTGTCAGAAATTACTAATCAAGGTGTAGGTCTATTCTATTACTACATAATGGTTAATGGCTAATAATTAGTGAGCGAATAATAATGTTGATTATTTTTAATGAGACCCTAAAAATATGGTTAATCGCGAATACATTATGTATTCAGAAAAGGAAAGTTTGACAAAACCATTGACATGGTTATATATCAAGTAATTCTATACTATTTAATTTTGTGTCATTATGTAATTATTATGTGAATTTTGGTGCATGAGATACTATGTTTATTACTTTTCCAACACTCATGACATTTGGTTGAATAGCGATATTCTGTTTTGCATGGAAAATATATATACATATATATTGTTATTGTTTTTTATAAAAAGATTATGAATCACATGTCAAACATGCCTACTGTGTTAATTCGTAATGAAATCTGATTTGCATGTAAAACATGCCTACTGAAATTCTGTTCTAAATGTCATATCACATGCATGGGGTCGAGAAAATATTGTACGGAAGAAGATTCTAGAAGTTTAACAATCTACATATTCTGGTGATTTAACCACATTAAATGGCAGTATATCTGCAATTCAGATGGTTTGTCCATAATAATTTGTATCTGGCAGCTTGTCTGCATTATCTGGTGGCTTCTCCACAATCTTGGTGTGTTAATGGATGAATGAGTTCTAGGAGAACTCTTTTATGGTGTGTAGCAGAGTTGGCTAGGAAAGTTTTTTAAAAACCACGCATTGACTTCTGAAAAATTCTACATTTACATTGCCATACATACCAATATATGTGAAATTTACTTTTTGTGTACTTTCTGTTATCTTTCTGAATTATGTGATTTATTCATTTTTATATTTTAAGCAAGCCTCACACTGGGCTTTAAAAGCTCACTCCTTTTAAGTTCTGACTTTTCAGATAATACTCGAGGTTAGGACATGGACTCAACTTACGAAGGAGTACTCAGATATTTTACGTATAAATTTTTACACTATTATTCAATATTTTAATACTATTTATTTATTATTTGCAAACTATGGCATGGGACATTGATTTGGATTTTGGATTTTGGGATACTTTTGCATGATTTGGTTTTAAAACAATTATTTAAAATGGTTTATCAATTTGTAATGAAAAACTGGATTTTTCAACATAATGACAATCTAGACTCAATGATTTTATTTCAAACTCAAGAATACATTTTTACTAAAATTTAATCTATTTTATTCAATTAATCAAATGAAATATATCATATAACAGTTTTAAACGAATCAATATGTTTTTGTAAATTATCCACTGTGACATTTCAAATTTAAAAATGTTTTCTTGAAATGCTCAAACTTGGAATTTTCAAAATTATTCGATATTATCTTTCCAAAGAGGTTTAGAGAGATTACTTTTTATTTTCTCAAGCAAATCAATACGTTGATTTCAAAACTTAAGAGATAACATTTTTTGAAAGAAAATAGTTAAATTATTTTCACACCATCATCATGGCCAATGTGATCTTCGAGATTTGGTCATAACGTCTAGGCTGGGTTTAGGTGGTTACAAACCCGATGATGAATGATATGCCACAATTCGTTGTGGCAAATTAAGGTCTTTCTGGCACTTAACGAGCTTGTTTCATAGCATATTATATTATGTTTAAACTATGCAAAATATGTTTTTACGTAATTTTGAGTTATGTAATGACCTAATGGGCCACTTTGGGCCTATGGATGATCTAACGGCTCTAACTAGTGTACAAGACATTATTTTCGAGATTAAAAGACAAAGGACAACTGCAGTGTCTCGACAACGGGGAGTGGTGTCACAACACCAAACTTCGAAGCCAAAATACCCAGAATTTGAAGGCAATGCCGCAACACCAGTCATGTGGTGTCGCGACACTGAGTTACGAGATGAAATTTTAATTAAGGGTATTTTAGTCCATACAATGTACCTTAATCAAATTTTTGGGCTGTTTAGTAACCCTAATTAGATCTGATCATAAACCCTATAAATAGGCATGTTAAGTCTCATTAAAGGAGGCTTGGCCAAGTGAGCCGTTTAGTTAGGGTTTTACTTTAGTTTTTCTTTTCGTTTCAATTTAGTCCTTTACATACTTTTTTTCTTGTTTTAACTTGGATTTAATTTTGATCCAAGGTTTTAATATAATAGTTTTTCATTATTCCGTTGTTGATTCCAATTGCAATTGAAGTGGTCTTCGGGACTGTTAAAGGAGATTTCGCTTCCGAGCACAACTCGATATCGAAACTGACTTATTTCTCTACTCCCTACTTTTATTTAATTTTCTATTTTGCATGTTAAATATGAGTTTAGGGATTATTGCATTTAGATCTATGAATAGCTAACTTCCTAAGGGAGATTAACGAACGAATGTGTGAATAATTAACGGATGAATAAAGGTTTAAATTCGGGTTAGTTGGCTTAAATTATGTGCGATCAAACCTTAGGATGTGACGCCCAAGGAAGTAATTTAGGATAAATAAGATTGAGAGATAAGTTTACTGAGTACCTCATAATTTATCCCAGTCAAGAAAGTGAGGCCGAGAGGCAAGCGTGTATTGGTCTATTAGTTAATTAGTTAGAGGCCGAGAGGTAATAACTGGTTAATTAATAGCTAACTCGATAAAACTCAAATTCTGAAGTTAATTAGGATCACTGAAGTGAGTTAATCTCCTGCCTATTTTTTGGGATTAATTTCAATTGTTAATTGGTTTGTTTTTAGTTTAACTAAATCTTAGGTTAATTTGATTAATTGATGTTACTTTGATTTTTCGTAATATAATTTTAAAATGGTACTATTATGCCCTATTAGTGTAGAGAGTTAATTTAGGTTTAATTCAACCTCCCTTGGGTACGATCCTCAGAATACTTTCTGAAGTGTTTCGTTTTAACATTCTTCTATATTACAATTTGACTCGTTTACTTGCAGACACTGTTGTTTAATTATTTATCTATTTTGTTGCAGTATTTTCAGCCCAAACATTTGCACGTTTGGCGGTGATCAATGAACAAGCGAGGGGCTAAAGTGTAACACCCCTAACCCGTATCTGTCGCCGGATTAGGGTTATGAGGTATTACTAAACTAGACTCAGAACATCGCAGGCATTTATCGCAATTCATACATTTATCAAATCCAAAAACGCATATTTAATCTCCCAATAACCAACTAATAGTTCATACCAAAATTCAGAATAAACCAAATAGTCCAACAACTCAAAGCTTACATGAACTCATTTGCATGCATATAAATGAATCTAAGATGTCTATGCGGTACATACATTGCATACCTATATGATTATATAATACATTTATGAACATAAAGAATAATTCATATCATACCAAACTCGTTTGCTTTATAATCAATCCAAAGAACGTATACCAAACTTTTCGTATACTTTATCATTTTAAAGCATTTCATGGTTATGCATATATATGTATATTTATATACCATGGTGGTTCTAAGCATCTTGTACACATGTACCATTAATAATACATTTATTACAAGTAACCAAAATAATTGGTAAAATACATAACCAAATCATAGATTGTTCGCATTCTCTTTTCATTTAAATATTACACTTAAACCATATCATGTATGCGAATCCCAAATGAATTTATTTACAAAGCTAACTAACCTTAGCATTTCCATTAATTAGAAATTTACCTAAACAACCATCTCAAAAGTATAGCCATGGATAATATTTTTTTTTACAACATTTCAAACCGTGACCTAGCACATGCAACGATTAGCTTTTAAATGAAATTCAACCATTAATCTAAAGACCAAAATACATGACTAAACCAACTCAAACATTAGCATTATAAACAAGTAATCACATCAAATGCACAATACATATACTTGACCAAAAGGATCAGACCATAGCCGAATATAACCAAATAAAATCCATATCATCCATGCCTCATAATAACATATCCATATGCCCTATTTGATCACTTAGATAAACTGTATATTTCCACTTCAACTAACATAAAATATAAGCCATATTCGTATGGCTAGATTACATATAATAACAAAGTTTTCAACTCAAACAAAGACATTTACCATCCTATACATGCCTTTATCCAAAATAAGACAAAATAAAGGTGTACCAAAAAGATGATAGTGTGGTTGACTTTGCTGACGATTTCCCCAAGCCCGTAGCTTGACCAAAATCTATAAACAGAACATTAAACATAAACGGAGTAAGCTTACTAGCTTAGTGAGTCTTAAGCAAATACAAAATAATATTCATACATTTAAACTTTTAATCATTCAATTTATGGCAAAGATTATAAACATTATATTAAGTAAATTATTCATAGCCGAATATCATTAATACCCTTAATCTAAGTATTGACATTTCTCTACCATAAATGTATACACCATTAAATCACATATTAATCATAAGTATCTATATATTCCAAGTCGAATGAAAAT
Source organism: Gossypium sturtianum (assembly GCA_025698515.1). Classification (NCBI taxonomy): domain Eukaryota; kingdom Viridiplantae; phylum Streptophyta; class Magnoliopsida; order Malvales; family Malvaceae; genus Gossypium; species Gossypium sturtianum. The sequence goes on from CM046948.1 coordinate 120,168,313, forward strand.
ATCATGCATATCAATCACATTTCATTTTTTTTTTCCATATGTGCAAACACATACAAATTCACCTTCCATTAACAATTCCACTTATAACCGATTCATCAAAGTAATATATACATTAAGCTCAATTACACATAATGAAAATTCTATTTGAATTATCAACTTGATCTCATAATACTTAACTCAATTGATATTATACTTACTCACTACATTCCTTACTACACTAGTAGAATAGCACTTACCCGAGCTAATGGCACATTGCATTAAATATATGCCTCACCTCGTTTAATTCTCGAATTCTCCGTTTATAGCATATCACCGGCATTAAGCCTGCTAGGCATTTAAGCTCGAATTACACACCGGCATTGAGCCTGCTAGACCAAAGGTCTGAAGTTTGAACACCGGCATTAAGCCTGCTAGGCAATAAGCCCGAAATAATTCACTGGCACGGGGCCTGCTAGGCTCGAAGCCTGAATATCAACACTTTTAACATTTCAATGCACATTACTTCATACTGAAATCACAACATCTCATATACTTTATATTACTTTCACATATCCAACCGATCATACTTATTCACATTACATTAAACAAAATAAATTCACTTCAATAACATACCCTCATATTCGGCCATCTCCTATATTTATGCTTTAAATTTCCAAATTTCATCATTTACTAAGTTCATAATTAATTCTTTGACATTTATTTGCTTAAGGACTTACTCATCGTCGACGGACAACGTAGTCCCGCTTATTTGTAACCTTCGCTTTCCCGATCCAAACTGCGTTTTTCTTTGTTCTTGATCTAAACACATTAAAATTTAGCTCATTCAAGCACATTTCATCTCAATTTAGTCCCAAAACACATAAATGGGCAAATTACCATTTTACCCCTAATGTTACACATTTTACAATTTAGTCCTATTTGTACAAAACACAAAATACACAAAATTTCACTATAACACCTTAGGGCCGAATGTTCATAGGGACTATACAAGTCCATTTCTTTCATTTATCTTGCATTTTGGTCCCCTCAAAATTCATTTTTGCAATTTAGCCTAAAATACCCAAATTCACTAAAATCTCAAATACAAAAACATGCTAATTTTTAACATATCTTTAATATAAAATCATCAAACATCAAAACCCCAAGAACATGTCAATGGCCGAACATCAAAATGCTTAAATTTAAAAATTCTAACATGGGTCACCATCGTTCAAGCAACGATCTCAAAACGTAAAATTGTCAAAAACCGAAAACTAACCATACCTTAATCAAGCTTCAAAATGCCGAAATGTTGAAGAAACTCTAAGTTCTTCCTCCTTTTACATTCGTTCATAAGAAAAATAAGATGATAATGGCCTTTGGTTTTGTTTAATATTACTTATTAATTATTTTACTTATTTAACCTTTATAATAAAATAAGTATAACATATAAACTATGTCTAAAACCGTCAATCAACCATCCACTATCATATTTATGGCATATTTCTACTTTAAGGACTTCATATTAAGAAACCACTAACAAATAAGCACTTTTTACTATAGTTTGTAACTTTTACACTTTACGCGATTAAGTCCTTTTATTTAATTAAGCACACAAACAATTAAATTTTTCTACGAAACTTTCACACACATTAATTCACATATAATAAACACAAAATATAATATTTAAATATTTCTCAGACTCGGATTCGTAGTCTCGAAACCACCGTTCCGATTAGGGTCAAATTCGGTTTGTTACAACTCTCCTCCCCTTAGGGATTTTCGTCCCCGAAAATCTTACCGTTAAACAAAGTCGGATATTGTTGCCTCATTGAATCCTCAGGCTCCCACATAGCCTCTTCAACTCCGTGACGATTCCATAGCACTTTCACTAACGGAATTTTCTTGTTTCTCAACTCTTTCATTTCCCGGGCTAAAATACGAATCGGTTCCTCATCGTACGTCATATCGGATCGGATTTCAATTTCAGACGGAGAAATCACATGTGATGGATCCGATCTCAGTATCTCACGAGCATCGAAACATGAAACACATTGTTTATCTTTTCTAATTCAGAAGGCAACTTCAATCTATAAGCAACAGGCCCGATACGTTCGATGATTTCATACGGTCCGATGAATCTCGGACTTAGTTTGCCCTTTCGACCAAATCGGAGTACTTTCTTCCACGGAGAAACTTTCAAAAATACTCGGTCTCTGACTTGAAACTCAATGTCTTTACGTTTCAAATCAGCATAGGACTTTTGGCGATCCGATGCAGCTTTCAAGGTATCTTTGATTATAGCCACTTTTTGTTCAGTCTCTTTAATCAAATCAACCCCATGTATCTTATTTTCACTGAGCCCAGTCCAATACAACGGTGTACAACACTTGCAACCATAGAGAGCCTCGTATGGTGCCATTTTGATACTAGATTGAAAACTGTTATTATAAGCAAATTCAATCAAAGGTAAGTATCTTTCCCACGTACCTTCAAACTCAAGGACGCAACATCTCAACATGTCCTCAAGTATCTAAATGGTTCGCTCAGATTGACCGTGCTGTGCGGATGAAAGGTCAGTACTAAAATGGAGTTTAGCACCTAAAGCATCTTGCAACTTCTTCCAAAATCTGCGATGTGAATCTCGGTCTCTGTCAAAACAATGGAACTTGGCACACCATGTAACCTCACAATCTGTGATACATACAACTCAGCAAGTTTATCGAGCGAAAAATCTGTATGAACTGGTACAAAGTGCGCTGATTTGGTCAATCTATCCACTATAACCCAGACTGCATCTTTCTTGCTCGGTGTCGTAGGCAAACCGGTTACAAAATCCATAGTAATTCTCTCCCATTTCCATTCAGGTATCATGATTGGCTAAAGTAACCCAGAAGGTGCTTGATGCTCGGCTTTTACTTGCTGACAAATTAAACACTTTGAAACAAATTCAGATATATCCCGTTTCATGCCAGGCCACCAATAGAATTGTTTCAAGTCATTGTACATTTTCGTGCTACCCGCATATACTGATAACCGACTATTATGAGCCTCGTTCAAAATCATCTGAAACAAATCCACATTCCTCGGAACACATATTCGGCCTTTGAAGTTCAAACAATCATTTGCATCAATTCGAAACTCTGACTCTGCATCATTTTCACACTGAACTCGTCTAGCAATCATGTCTTTGTCAATTCTTTATGCATCACAAATTTGCTGAATAAACATCGGTCTTGCTTTCAACTCGGCTATGATCGAACCATCACCAGACATAACCATATGTGCATTCAATGCACGAAGAGCAAACAATGATTTTCGACTTAAAGCATCCGCATGAATAACGTTAGCTTTCCCGGATGGTAGTCAATTACTAATTCATAATCTTTCAACAGCTCTAACCATCTGCGTTTTCTCAAGTTCAAATCTTTCTGAGTCATCAAGTACTTCAGACTTTTGTGATCTGAATAAACATGGCATTTTTTGCCGAACAAGTAATGACGCCATATTTTCAATGCAAAAACAATGGCTGCTAATTCCAAATCATGAGTCGGATAATTTCTTTCATGAGGCTTCAATTGTCTCGAAGCGTAGGCTATGACTTTGCCTTCCTGCATCAGAACGCAACCCAAACCATTTAAAGAAGCATCACTATAAACAATAAATTCTTTACCTGATTCAGGCTAAGCTAATACTGGAGCTTCGGTCAAAAGGGCTTTCAACTGATCGAAACTTTTCTAACACTTTTCCGACCACTCGAACTTGACATCTTTCTGTAGTAGCTTTGTCAAAGGTGTAGCTATCATGGAAAAACCTTTGACGAATCGTCTGTAGTGTCCCGTAAGTCCCAGAAAGCTTCGAATTTCGGAAACATTCTTTGGTGGCTTCCAATCAAGTATAGCCGATATTTTGTTCGGATCAACCCGAATACCTGATGCTGAAACGACGTGACCCAAAAAGCTGACTTCCTTCATCCAAAATTCACACTTACTAAACTTTGCATACAAATGTTGATCTCGCAAAGTTTGTAGCACCAATCTCAAATGCTCGACATGTTCGGTTTCATCTTTAGAGTAGATTAGGATATCGTCTATAAACACTACCACAAATCGATCCAAATACTGTCTAAACACCCGATTCATCAAATCCATAAAAATAGCAGGTGCATTAGTAAGTCCAAAAGGCATGACTAGGAACTCAAAATGTCCGTACCTCGTTCGGAATGCAGTCTTTGGCACATCGAAATCTCTGACTCACAACTGATAATAACCTGATCTCAAATCTATCTTCGAAAACACTGAAGCCCCTTTCAACTGATCAAACAAGTCATCAATCCGAGGCAACGGTATTTATTCTTTATAGTCACCTTATTCAATTGCCGATAATCAATACACATTCGCATAGTTCCATCTTTCTATTTCACAAATAGAATCGGTGCACCCAAGGAGAAAAGCTCGATCGTACAAAGCCCCTATCTCACAACTCTTGCAACTTTGCTTTCAACTCTTTCAATTCAAAGAGGTGCCATCCGATACGGAGCTATCAAAATCGGAGTCGCCCCCGTGCACTAATTCAATACCAAACTCTATCTCTCGAATGGCGGTAAACGGCAATTCTTGAGGAACACCTCGGGTATTCACATACAACTCGTACGGATTCAATCTGCTTTTCAGACACTTTATTATCCAACACATAAGCCAAGTAAGCTTCACATCCTTTTCTCACATACTTACGAGCTAACATCGAGGATATTACTACCGGTAACCCATTCAAGTCATTAGATTCAATCTGGATGATTTCACCGTTCTGACATTTCAATTCTATGGTCTTTCTTTTGCAATTCACCACAGCATCGTGCAAAGTTAACCAGTCCATTCCCAAAATTATATCAAATTCGTTGAAAGGCAACAACATTAAATCAGCTGGGAAGCATGAATCTCGAATCATCAACGGGCAACCTTTACATACTTTATCAACGAGAACACATCTACCCAAGGGGTTGGACACACGGATCACAAACTCAGTAGACTCAACAGGCAGAGTCTTACTGGTTACTAAAGTTTCACACAGATAAGAATGAGTCGAACCCAGATCAATCAATGTAATCACAGTAGTATCATAAAGTGTGAAAGTACCGGTAATGACATCTGGGGAAGAAGCATCCTCTCTGGCTCGTATAGCATAAGCTCTAGCTAGTGCTCGAGCCTCTGATCGAACTGCAGTGTCCTTCGTCCCTCTCTGACTGCCACCTATATTGCCTGAATGTCTGGGTGGTTTGCCTCGTGCTGACGTGTTGCTCGGTTTAGTGTTCTAAACCGTATTTTGGTCGGCTAGCATCAGGCACTCTCGAATAAAATGGTCTGACGATCCACATTTAAAGCAAGACCGATCATGGAATCTACAACTCCCAGAATGCCATTTTCCACAATGCTTGCACTCAGCCCGGTTCTGCTGAACATTACCAACACTAGCCATCGAAGTGGCTCGGGAACTCACTGGAGGTCGATCTCGTCTAGACAGGTCTGAAGTAGCTTTATGTCGGCCGAAGTCATCTTTGAACTTCTTAAACGCTGAATGGGATGTCTTACTCGATGATCTTTTTTGAGTGTCTCTAGCTTCTATTTCAGCCTTTCTTTTCTCTTTCGCAAGCTCTTCAGCTTTGCAAGCTTGTTCGACAAGTACTACGAACTCTTTGATCTCAAGAATGCCCACAAGCAACTTTATGTCTTCATTCAGATTGTCTTCAAATCTTTTGCACATAATGGCTTCAGTTGATACACACTCTCGGGCATAACGGCTCAATCTGACAAACTTCCGCTCATATTCCGTCACAGTCATACGACCCTGTTTTAGTTCTAGAAATTCTTTTCGTTTCTGATTGATGAACCTCTGGCTAATATATTTCTTACGGAATTCGATCTGGAAGAAATCCCAAGTCACTTTTTCTTTTGGAACCACCGATACTAGTGTATTCGACCAGTGATATACTGAGGTCCCGCAAAGAAAGATATAGCACACTTCGGACATTCATCCGAGTGCAGGATAGCTCATCAAGTACCGAATAGTGTTATCAAGCCACATCTCACTGCTCTGCGTCATCATTATCATTGGCTTTGAATTCTTCGGCCCCATATTTCCTGATTTTATCAATAGGAGGCCTACCAGATCTCATCGGATCTATCATCGGAGGTGTTGGGGGTACCGGAGTTGGATTATTCGGGGGTGGAGGTTGTTGTACAGCCGGGTTAGTATGAATAAACTGGGTAAACCATTCGTTCATCATCTGGTAGAAGGCTTGCTTAGCCTCCCCTTCATGGCTACCCGAGACAGGTCGAGAGTCTACCGGCGCTGACCCGCGTGCGAGATCAGGCGCTACACTCTCTACATCATCTGCTACGGCTCTGTCAGGATCAGGATCCATTTACTATATAAAACACAGTTTGAAATGTCAGAAGTCACCACACTATCGTATATATAATAAAGGCATGTATAGCTAGACTCTTACGTGCTACGGTAGTCCTAGAATCGACTAAACTGTAAGCTCTGATACTAATCAAATGTAACACCCCTAACCCGTATTTGTCACTGGATTAGGGTTATGAGGCATTACTGAACTAGACTCAGAACATCGCAGGCATTTATCGCAATTCATACATTTATCAAATCCAAAAATGCATATTTAATCTCCCAATAACCAACTAATAGTTCATACCAAAATTCAGAATAAACCAAATAGTCCAACAACTCAAAGCTTACATGAACTCATTTGCATGCATATAAATGAATCTAAGATGTCTATGCGGTACATACATTGCATACCTATATGATTATATAATACATTTATGAACATAAAGAATAATTCATATCATACCAAACTCGTTTTCTTTATAATCAATCCAAAGAACGTATACCAAACTTTTCGTATACTTTATCATTTTAAAGCATTTCATGGTTATGCATATATATGTATATTTATATACCATGGTGGTTCTAAGCATCTTGTACACATGTACCATTAATAATACATTTATTAAAAGTAACCAAAATAATTGGTAAAATACATAACCAAATCATAGATTGTTCGCATTCTCTTTTCATTTAAATATTACACTTAAACCATATCATATATGCGAATCCCAAATGAATTTATTTACAAAGCTAACTAACCTTAGCATTTCCATTAATTAGAAATTTACCTAAACAACCATCTCAAAAGTATAGCCATGGATAATATTTTTTTTGCAACATTTTAAACCGTGACCTAGCACATGCAACGATTAGCTTTTAAATGAAATTCAACCATTAATCTAAAGACCAAAATACATGACTAAACCAACTCAAACATTAGCATTATAAACAAGTAATCACATCAAATGCACAATACATATACTTGACCAAAAGGATCAGACCATAGCCGAATATAACCAAATAAAATCCATATCATCCATGCCTCATAATAACATATCTGTAACACCCCAAACCCTGGTCTATGCGTTAAGACCAGATTTGGTATATCACACAAAACGAACATACATCTAGTCATTTATTGATTTAAATAAAACAGATCATCAAAACTATTTTGGAATTGAAGTTTATTAAAAACCGAGGTTAAATTAAAATCTATGATTTAAGACATAAGAGTTTATAAATTAAAACTTAGAAATTAATTGGTAAAAATTTTACGAGAAGTTTAAAAGAGTTCAAAAGGAAATTTGAAAACAAGATTCTTAAAAAATTTTACAGAAAAATTTACGAGAATAAAATATTTAAGAAAAACCCATTTTTGCACGAGAATTTAACAAAACATTTATAAAAAATAGAATAGTCCCATTTTAGTATTTAAACATAATTAAAATCCATAAAAATAATACCAGAGGCCTTATTGCATCATAGCTGAAATAGTAATTAAATAAAAATACTTAAGAGTAGTTCAAAGTTAACAAAAACCATCATTCAAAGTATGGCCTCCACGAAGTCATCCCCTGGCCCAAGCCTCCATTAATGATCGTTACCTGAGATGGGTAAAGGAAACGGGGTGAGTTACTTAGAACTCAGTGTGTAACCCACTTACCAAGTCCACTGGGCCAAAACCATTTAAGCATTTAATTGGGCTTGAGCCTATTTACAAATGTACAATATAACAAGTATAAAATGCATGTGATATGCAATTCCCAACCAAGCCTAAATTTCCAACCGCTACACACCACCAGTACCAACCAGCACACTTGTGGGGACCTTTAGTCACCCACCCCGCCAACACACCAACTGGGTATTAAGCCATATATTAAACTGGGCATGAAGCCATCAACTGGGCATGAAGCCATTAACTGGGCACGAAGTCATTAACTGGGCACGAAGCCATTAATTGGGCACGAAGCCATTAACTAGGCACGAAGCCATTAACTGGGCACGAAGCCATTAACTCGTCAAATATCCCAACCCATGCAATCATGTATATAAAATGCGTGACAATTCATTTATATATAATAATTTCAACATAAGGCTCATTATAAAAGTTATCACAAACTGGCCCATTTCACATTTTGGCCCATATAATCTCATATCACATTTGGCCCATTTAACAATTATCACATATGGCCCATTTATCAAATATCACATATGGCCTATTTAACAATTATCACATATGGCCCATTTATCAAATATCACATATGGCCCATTTAACAATTATCACATATGGCCCATTTATCAAATATCACATATGGCCCATTTATCAACTATCACATATGGCCCATTTAACAATTATCACATATGGCCCATTTATCAAATATCACATATGGCCCATTTAGTCACTTTTATCGATTTAGCCCATTAAGGGCAATTTCGTAATTTTCATAATCTTGATACCAATTTCATAGTTTTTACGATTAAAGTGATAAAATAAACCATTTTACTCGATTTCACCAACTTTGTGATTTTAATCTAGCATTATTACGACGTGGTTATCTAACCCGCGAGATATGGTGTAAGATTACACACCTGATTACGGTGAGCACTACACTTTCTTGATCGTCGATACCTAAATATGTATCACGCTTGGTTAGAACACTAATACTTAATATAAATCTATGCTAAAGATAAGCGATCTAGATCCTTACCCTCGGAATCTCGAACAACTACTATTTGGTGGTTCTCCCCGGTTGACGATTCACAACCCGATGGAAAATCTCGAATAACTAATGGCTTCGAACTACGAACAACTTCAAATAATTGATTCTCCCCGGATGAGGGTCCACAACCCGGTGGAAAATCTCGGATTGCCGAAATAGCCCTTCGCTTGAATCTAGAGAGAATAGCGAATCCGCCCCTCTTCCGAACACTATTCACCACCCTTTTCGACCCTATCTTGCTTGCCTCCATTGACGAAAGAATATTAGTCCAACTAATATTTTGGAAATTAAGCTTATAGGTTTTAAGGGCGAAATCGGCTTACCACGAAATCTTACGTTCACGGGATGAAAATCGAGCGATAACATTCCTAAGATAAAATCGATTAGTAACCCATCTTTGACGAAATAACGAGTAATATGGAAGTCCTTGATAGAAACCCTTACCTTAACACTTTGAACCAAATCCTAGCGATTCACGATGATTACGAATACTCCGAGTTTCGGCCTTCTCTATATCACTATAAAGACGAGAAAGATTGTCTAAGAGAAAGAGATAGAGGATACTTTCGGTCAAAAGACCCTTCCAAGCAAAAGTAGATTCGGTAAAAGAAAAGATGAAAAAAAATAAAGAATCGAAGAGGGTTCTTACCGATTGTCCAAAGATTGAATAGAAGAAATGATTGAGAAGAAATATATGAGAAATGGAAATTTCGGCTATGAAGATGTTTATTAACATTCGGCCATGGTGAAAGATTTTGGAAAAGAAACAGTGATGTTAAGAGTTCTTTACAAGAAGAAAGAAAGGAGAAAAAGAAATAAAAGAGAAAGCATTTATGTGTCAATTTTCAATGATGGAAGATGAACAAAGAAATGATCTTGGGGTTGGTGTATATTCAGCCAAAAAGAAAGAAAAAGAATATGACCTTTCAAGATGGTATAGTTTCGGCACAAAGAGGAGAAACTTGGGAAGAATGAAAGATGATATCAATTTGGTCTAGAAGAAATGACCAAAACCAAAACAAAATTTACCTATTGCACAAGACACAATCGGCTAGGGAGAGAAGTTGTGAAGACAAAAGGAGAAATGCACTAATTTGCTAAAGCATTATGGCCAACTAGCTCCTAATCCTTACCAATATTCGGCCAACCCCTTCTAACCCCAAAACCGTCCAAGTACATTGGCCAAAAGTCAAAGTTTAGCCACCCCAAAGTTTCCAAAACATCACCCTTGTTTCATGCCTTATGTCCCCCCTTACTTGCCTTTTTCCATATGATTCTTTTCCTTAAGTTCACTCTTACCATAACTCTTAGCCATCATACCATAAAAATAAAAGTCTAACTTACCAAGAATATGATGCTTGGCCGACACTTGCTAGGAAAGAGCAAAAATTAATATTCACAAAATGCATACTAGGGGATTCGAACCTCTCCCCTCAAGACCATACATGTAGCGCATAACCTCTTCACTAATGGCTCTTTTATGCTATCTTTTTATCACTTAATTTCCTTAAACATCAAGGTTACTTGTTCCACTTCAATAAAGTACTCATTACTAAAATTTATTCTAATTCCGAATAAATCCCGAGCCTTCTCAAGACTATATTAAATACACAAATTGAATCATTCACAAGCTAAGTACCAAAATTATGCAACATATCGATACTCAATTTTTAGGATGTTACAATATCCATATGCACTATTTGATCACTTAGATAAACTGTATATTTCCACTTCAACTAACATAAAATATAAGCCATATTCGTATGGCTAGATTACATATAATAACAAAGTTTTCAACTCAAACAAAGACATTTACCATCCTATACATGCCTTTATCCAAAATAAGACAAAATAAAGGTGTACCAAAAAGATGATAGTGTGGTTGACTTTGCTGACGATTTCCCCAAGCCCGTAGCTTGACCAAAATCTATAAACAGGACATTAAACATAAACGGAGTAAGCTTACTAGCTTAGTAAGTCTTAAGCAAATACAAAATAATATTCATACATTTAAACTTTTAATCATTCAATTTAAGGCAAAGATTATAAACATTATATTAAGTAAATTATTCATAGCCGAATATCATTAATACCCTTAATCTAAGTATTGACATTTCTCTACCGTAAATGTATACACCATTAAATCACATATTAATCATAAGTATCTATATATTCCAAGTCGAATGAAAATATCATGCATATCAATCACATTTCATTTTTTTTTCCATATGTGCAAACACATACAAATTCACTTTCCATTAACAATTCCACTTATAACCGATTCATCAAAGTAATATATACATTAAGCTCAATTACACATAATAAAAATTCTATTTGAATTATCAACTTGATCTCATAATACTTAACTCAATTGATATTATACTTACTCACTACATTCCTTACTACACTAGTAGAATAGCACTTACCCGAGCTAATGGCACATTGCATTAAATATATGCCTCACCTCGTTTAATTCTCAGATTCTCCATTTATAGCATATCACCGGCATTAAGCCTACTAGGCATTAAAGCCCGAATTACACACCGGTATTGAGCCTGCTAGACCAAAGGTCCGAAGTTTGAACACCGGCATTAAGCCTGCTAGGCAATAAGCCCGAAATAATTCACCGGCACGAGGCCTGCTAGGCATTTAAGCCCGATATAAATCACCGGCACAAGGCCTGCTAGGCTCGAAGCCCAAATATCAACACTTTTAACATTTCAATACACATTACTTAATACTGAAATCACAACATCTCATATACTTTATATTACTTTCACATATCCAACCGATCATACTTATTCACATTACATTAAACAAAATAAATTCACTTCAATAACATACCCTCATATTCGGCCATCTCCTATATTTATGCTTTAAATTCCAAATTTCATCATTTACTAAGTTCATAATTAATTCTTTGACATTTATTTGCTTAAGGACTTACCTCGATTGTCGACGGACAACGTAGTCCAGGCTTATTCTCAGAACCTTCGCCTTTCCCGATCCAAATCATTTTTCTTTGTTCTTGATCTAAACACATTAAAATTTAGCTCATTCAAGCACATTTCATCTCAATTTAGTCGCAAAACACATAAATGGGCAAATTACCATTTTACCCCTAATGTTTCACATTTTTACAATTTAGTCCTATTTGTACAATACACAAAATTTCACTATAACACCTTAGGGCCGAATGTTCATAGGGACTATACAAGTCCATTTCTTTCATTTATCTTGCATTTTGGTCCCCTCAAAAATTCATTTTTGCAATTTAGCCCAAAATACCCAAATTCACTAAAATCTCAAATACAAAAACATGCTAATTTTTAACATATCTTTAATATAAAATCATCAAACATCAAAAACCCCAAGAACATGTCAATGGTCGAACATCAAAATGCTTAAATTTAAAAATTCTAACATGGGTCACCATCTTTGTTCAAGCAACGATCTCAAAAACGTAAAAATTATCAAAAACCGAAAACTAACCATACCTTAATCAAGCTTCAAAATGTCGAAATGTTGAAGAAACTCTAAGTTCTTCCTCCTTTTACATTCGGTCATAAGAAAAATAAGATGATAATGGCCTTTGGTTTTGTTTAATATTACTTATTAATTATTTTACTTATTTAACCTTTATAATAAAATAAGTATAACATATAAACTATGTCTAAAATCGTCAATCAACCATCCACTATCATATTTATGGCATATTTCTACTTTAAGGACTTCATATTAAGAAACCACTAACAAATAAGCACTTTTTACTATAGTTTGTAACTTTTACACTTTACGCGATTAAGTCCTTTTATTTAATTAAGCACACAAACAATTAAATTTTTCTACGAAACTTTCACACACATTAATTCACATATAATAAACACAAAATATAATATTTAAATATTTCTCGGACTCAGATTCGTGGTCTCGAAACCATCGTTCCGATTAGGGTCAAATTCGGTCTGTTACACAAAGTATCTAGGACTTCATGGAAGTTCCACTTCGGGGGCATGACATATCACCGGATAGCAATTTTAAATTTTAAATTATTTTATAAATAATTAACTTATTTGAGCTGAGACTTTATTTACTTTTGTTTAGTTTAGGTTTTAAATTTGTTGCATGTTTAAATTTAGGATTTTGTAGGTTTAATTTTTGTGTAGGTGGGAGTTAGACTAAAAAACTGGTCCAATTGACCATGGATTTGACTCACATCAACTTGCAACGCATGTATGCTTTCCTCCACATTCCAACCTGAGTAGCAAGGGATGGATCTTCCATGTGCTCATCACTCTCCATCTTATTTTCCGAATAATAATATGGAAAGTATGAATCTTGCTTTGAATAACTAGCCGACCATTAAAGGTTGTAACTATTCGCACCATCCGCATACTCGTACGACGTATGAGGATGCTCATACGAGTACTCGTGTCATCCATGATCACCATAATAACTCAAATTGTAACACCCCTAACTCATATGCATCGCCAAAATAGGGTTACGGAGCATTACCATAAAAACATAACTTAAAAACAATTATTTCCATACATTTCATAAATCATATTTAAACTCATTCAAACACATGCATATCGTCCCTTATTCGAGCCCTCAAGGCCCTAGAAACACTTTAGAAATGATTCGGGACTAAATCGAAAACATTTAGAAATTCATGGAAAAAGATAGAAAAATTCACACTGCAGGGGTCACACGGCCGTGTGGCCAGGCCATGTGACTCACACGGTTGAGACACATGCCGGTGTCTCAGGCCGTGTGGACATTCGAAGTAGGGACACACGGCCGTGTCCTAGCCCGTGTCCGTACCCGTGTAACTCTCTGATTTGGGTCACACGGCCAAGCCACATGCCCATGTGTCAAGTCATGTACTAGGCCGTGTAACTGCCTGACTTGCAACCTTTTAAAACCTACAGGAGACACATGGCTGTGTTGCATGGCCGTGTGTCACACACAGTTGAGACACACGTCCGTGTCTTAGGCCGTGTGGACAAGAAATAAGCCATTTTCAAGCCATTTCTTTCACCCAAATCAAGCTCACACCTACAATCCATTTGCACATAAAATCAAGCTTTAAAACATACCTAAAACATGCATGATAGGCTAAATCAATATGGTATCTATCCATACAACCAATATGCCGAAAGGCACCTCAATCACAAATCATCAAATCAACCAAAACATAAATACATTTGGCATAAATCAACCGCACACCACTACCTATTTTCATGCCAAGCCATAGCACAATTAACCATATGCCAAACACATCTAAACATACCAATTTGGTCATTCAAAACATATCATCACTTAACCATTTCAACATTAGCCATCATAGCACAAAAATTCCAAAATGTCATCAACCATGTAACCACATATTTACATGCCAATCATAACAACTAAATCATCAAACATAATTCACCTATACATGCCATTATAACCATGACTCAAAACATCAAAATCTACCGATATAGTCGTTGGATAGTGTGATAGGTCTCTAACGAGCTTCTAAACTGAATGAGCTTTCGATTATCTATAAAACATGGGAAAGGAGACTATGTAAGCATATAATGCTTAGTAAGTTCGTATAACATAAAACACAGCTTACCATTTTATTTCATAACATTAAAATTTAACATGGCATAATCCAACCTTTAGCTTGGCACAAGCCTAAGCACCAACACAAACATATTAGCATACTTGCACATAATTCATATGAATTTAACATGGATAACCATTGTACTTGAGCATGATTCAATTGGATTTATCATCTATCATAACATAACATGATTCCATGTAGCTCAACATTTCAATGTATTTTATAAACACATGTCTTGGTTCATATTGAACATTTACCATTTTCTTTCAACCACATGCCCATTGAACCGTTTAGAATAACATCGAATACGCGAGATAGCTCACACAAAGTGTGCTAATCATATAATCGTAAACTTTCCTTTCATAAACATAGTTGCTCACACGAGCTGTGAAATAGGTATGCTCACACGAGCTGTGAAATGGGCCTGCTCACACGAGCTATGGAGTATCTGCAACACATGTTGGACCTCAGCCATCGGTAGGACATTCAAGACCAGCACCCAGAACATGAAAACCCTAATGACATGTCATTTGTATCCTACGAATTCCTAAGGTTCAAACAGGGCTCGATAAACGTCGTAACATCATTGGATTTGCATTGATCATTTATATAACAATCCATAATTTACATATAGCTCAAAACATAGCATTAAAACATTACATAATTACACGAACTTACCTCGACGATAAAGGCATAGAAATGGAGTCGACTAATTCGAAGCTTTTTTTTACCCCGATCTAAAGTCGTACGAGGTCTATCTTGATCTAAATAAATAAATTCAATATATTTAATAACCATTCTATTCAATTCAATCCAAATTCATATTTTTGCAAAACTATGCTTTTGCCCCTATTATTTTGATTTCATTACAATTTAGTCCTTAAGCTCGTAATTTGAAATTCATGCAATTTTATCCCTACCCAAGCTAGCCGAATTTCATATAGGTCCATATCAACTCATACAATTCATTATTTCACAATTTTCACCATGTATTTTACACATTTTACAAATAAATCCCTATTTGACATTTTCAACAAAATTCACTTTACAAAAGTTGTTTATCTATTAACAAAGATTCATTTTCTTCCATCAAACATAAAAAATCACATGAACACATTCATGGAAAAACCCTAACCTTTTAATTTTTTTTTTCAAATTAGTCCATGGGCTAGCTAGATTGAGTTACAACGACTCGAAAAACATGGAAATCATTAAAAATGGGATGAAAAATACTTACATGCAAGAGGAAGAGATGACCGAATGCTTGAGATGTTAAAAATGTTGTTTCTTAGGTTAAAATTTGGTGGAAGATGGACAACAAAGATAATGGTTTTGTTTTTCACTAATTTACTAACCTTTATTTATTAAATTACTCATTTAACCTTAGTAATTAACCTTTGAAATCACATATTTAATGTCCATATTTGTCCACTCATAATAAAAATGGTATATTTACCACATAAATCCCTTAAATATTTAATTTCATAGTCAATTAGTACCTTTAACTTATAGAACTCTAATTTTGCACCTTTTACGATTTAGTCCTTTTCACCAAATTAAACATGCAAACGATAAAATTTCTTAACGAAATTTTTATAAGACCTTGCTAACATATTGTAGATATTAAAATAATATTAAAATAAATATTCTCACATTGGATTTGTGGTCCCAAAACCACTATTCTGATTTCACTAAAAACGGGTTGTTTCACAAATGGTTCATTGAATCTCCATTTGCTGAACTTAATTAATCTCCATAGTTATGTTGGGCTCCCAGCCACCTATATCCATTGTTATTAAACAGATTAAGCTAAATCTTCAACAAGGCAAATTAAAATAAAAACACAAAATAAAATGCTATACATTGAAATAAAATAAAAGCACTATTTAATTTCCTTGTCTTTCGACAAATATTGCATCAAAAGTAACTCACTTGACTACACATATACACCGTTGCAATCCCCGGTAATGGCGTTGACCGCCTCCCGACGCACTAACGTCGAGAGTATGATACTGCTACTAAAAATATGGAGTTGAGGCGGTATTCACAAGTATACAGGTCAGGTTGTAATATAGTTTTACAACATATTAGGTAAGTGCTCCGAGGATCGTACCTAAGGGAGGCGAGTACTAAATTAAAATTAACCTAAACGTAAATAGATCTAATTAGTAATTTAAATAAATTATAGTTAGATGATCATAAAGTGAAAAATATTTATTTTTATAATAAAAGAAATAAACTTGCATAAAATAATAAATTGGAGAACTAATATGTGAGTCAATCAAATCTAAGCATGGGAGACTAACTCGCTTCAGTGGTCATAACTAATTCCTATTTTGGGTGATACTCAATCAACTGGTCGTTAACCTAGCAGGATCTCTAGATCTTCCACTAAACTAACGAGTTGACAAGAACTACTTATCTCTCGACCTCACAGTCCAGATTGAATTGGGGTAAGGGGGTTCATAAATAGGCAATACCAATTTTGGGTTAATTCCCACCTAGATGACTTCCTAGGGTTGTCGGGCCTAGGGTTTAAGTTCTTCCTATCCCAAATAGTTGATCCGCTAAGAAACCCTACATAGGAATTAATTATTCCCACGTCCACTCGCTAATCCCCCATAAGAGGATTAGTTCCTCATGGATCCCATAAATAATATAAACTTGATGAATAAAGTAAACATGAGAAATAGATCAAGAGTAAAAGTGAAGGGAAATCCTTATTTGTATTCGAATGATTAAAGTGCAGAAATCCTCAAATAGTTTGCTGAATCCACAAGTCAGATTCTCCGCATAACAAAAATAAACTGAAAAGAAATCCTAAGTACAAAAGAAACTAAAAACTGAGAACTAAATTGAAAAGAAAATTCTAAGTTACAAAAAAAGATGTTTTTCAAGTGTTTGTACGGTTGGTCGTCGTCCCTAGCCCTAGTTCGACTGAAATTTTTACATTAAATTTCATTGTGCGAACCAAAATGCCCTCAGCTCGTTAATGCTTCACGTACAAGGCTGGTGTCGCGACATCCACTGCTCTATGTCGTGACATTGAAGGCAGATTGCTTGGCTCAGGCTCAGCTTCAGTGGTGTGTCGCGGCATCCTCTGTCTTTGGATTATTTCTAACTAGGTAATCAAGTATTTTTTAAATTAAAACTTGATAGCGATTGGACTTTTATAATTTATAATTTAGTCCTTGAGCTTTAATTAACTATTTTCTCTGTTAAATTATTTAATCAATCTTCAATTTTTTTTCATAACAACTTCATTAATTTTTATATTTCATCCTCACAGACTCGATTTATAGAAATGAAGTTCTAAAACCGCATTTTCTGACACCACTTAAAATCGGGTTGTTACAAGCACTTCCAAAAGATGCATCCATTCATGCAAATAAGTTGTCTATTCATGGCCAAATGAGGCAGCCTTCCTAATAATTTTTTGTAGAGATAAATGCATTCTTAGTAGCATAATGATCCTAAATAAATAAACTCCAAAACTTATCCCAAAATAAAGCCCGATAAATCAAGTAAAATCAACACATAAATCACCAAGGCTAAAAGATAAGATAAGCCTTATCC
The DNA here is from genome assembly GCA_025698515.1 of Gossypium sturtianum. NCBI lineage: Eukaryota > Viridiplantae > Streptophyta > Magnoliopsida > Malvales > Malvaceae > Gossypium > Gossypium sturtianum. Next base: position 120,186,607 of record CM046948.1, read on the forward strand.
AATAAGGCAAGTCGATCGGCTCTTCTTTAAGCCATCAATTTCGATCCACAAGGTTGAGACGAAACAAATACATCCTGGGATCCATTTGCTTATGGTAAAATCCTATTAGAAGGCCCAAATCAAAAACGTCAACATCTCACATCACTTAGGTTGTCCCAAGATCTTGTCTGAATAGGTGTTTGAACAAGAGTCGAAACATCAGTCTTGGACAGCCTTGGTCCTAACAATAAGGCAAGTCGATCGGCTCTTCTTTAAGCCATCAATTTCGATCCACAAGGTTGAGACGAAACAAATACATCCTGGGATCCATTTGCTTATGGTAAAATCCTATTAGAAGGCCCAAATCAAAAACGTCAACATCTCACATCACTTAGGTTGTCCCAAGATCTTGTCTGAATAGGTGTTTGAACAAGAGTCGAAACATCAGTCTTGGACAGCCTTGGTCCTAACAATGTTATTAAGAAAATAATATCAACACCAACAATTTAACTAGAATAATTAATGACTATTCAAACTAATTAATAACATTTATGTCAAATAAAGTATAAGGATTAATAATAATATTTAATCATAATAGAGGAATTGAAACCAAATTATATATAGACATCTATAATTGAAAATATACAAATAATTATTTGGTATACTAATAAGGATGAAAATTTTTAACTCCACAAGTGAGGGTGAGGTATTGTCGTGTGTCTTTAAAGTTTTTTTTTTTTTTTGAAAGAATATGTCCTTAAATTGTACTTAGAAAAGTAATAAATAAGTGAATATGACATGTAGCAAAATCTACACCCCGGTTGAAAAGTTAAAAATTTTTATTTTATCGCTTATGTATTAAACAATCACTCAAAAATATAATATAATAATGAAAATGAATATTGATTTAAGCCTGCAGGCTTTAACTTGGATAATATTTTGAATGTTAATTAGATTTATGACCAGATTGTATTGTTGATCGTTTGTATCAAGGTTATAATTTTATCAATAATATAACAGTGTTCTGAATAAAATACTAATGCAGTGGTAAGATTTCATATGGATTTTAAGTCTGTGAACATCAAATTTAGGGTTTGAATCGTATAAAATTTCCCCAAATTTGTAATGCTTGTTTCCACCTGTGCTACTTGAGTTGATATAAAGGAAGTTTTCAATGAATTTCAAAAAGAAAAGGAGAATTTGTGTAAGTATTGACTCAATAGATATAAAAAGAAGTTATTTTTTGTATAAAAGGGTAAGGAAGAGAGATTGTCTAAAAGTTAAACCCGAGATTAATATAATTGAAATTTTAAACACAAATAGGTTTGGTGAATAAATGAAAGGCAAGAGGCTTAAAGCCATGCCTTCATTTGCCAACTTAGAGAAATTTACCATAATTCAAGATTGGGCCTTCACAAAAGGAAAGCAATTTTATTTTTCTCTTTTTGGATCCTATTTACAGGTCTATGTAACCTGAAAACAGCCTCAGAAAGAAAAAGGGCCTATATAGCCCATGTTGGGAGAAGATAAAGGGAGGGGACACACATATGAAACATCGTCAAATTCGAATGAAAACAAATGCAAATTCGAACATAAAGCCAAAGAAAAATATTCCCCGGAAGTATAGAGCAGATCACAAGAAAAAAAAAACCCAAACATAAGGCAGTGGAAACAGAGAAGGAAAAGTTGACAGTTTTTCTTTCAAAGAAAAAAATAGAAAAAAAAGAGAGGAAACAATGGTTTGGATGGTGAATCAACAGGTAGGAAGAGGAAGAAGTCGAATATGGGGAGTTGCATTGCTTTGTTGGCTTTTCATCATGTTGGTTACTCCGAAGATCCCACTTTCTTACAGGAACCATCTCTATGCTGACATGCGCAACTTCGTAGGTAACTCTTTCTTTTACATCGTGTTTTCTAAGAAACAAGTGAAGTGAAGTGAAGGTATGGGATGGGATGTGGAAAAAAGAAGAAGAGAAAATTGTACATTAAAAGGGAAAATTTGCAAAATTTTATGTTTCCTCATTCTTTGTTTTGCTTATAGGAGTTCCTAACACGTTGAATGTGATCACCAATTTCCCATTTCTGATTGTGGGTGTTCTTGGGTTTGTTCTTTGCCTTGGAGGAGGAAGCTTTTTCAATATAAGGTGTTTTTTTGCCCCCCCCCCCCCCTTTTTTTTTTTAAATTAGATGTCTTTAAGTTGTAATTTGTAAAGGATAAATTTGTGACCATTTGCTGATTAACTGATGTTTATGGAGGGTGGATTGGTGGCAGATTGCCAGGAGAGCTGTGGGGCTGGCTGCTTTTCTATGGAGGAACTGCAAGTGTGGCTTTTGGTTCTGCTTATTATCATCTCAGGCCTGATGACAATCGAGTACTGCTGGACACCTTGCCGGTTAGCCTTGCAACTTTACTTCTTTATATTTTTTTTATTTGTTCCTCTAGATTTCGGTTCTTGATGGTTGTTTCCATCATTCAAATGTTGTTCTTAACACAGCTATTTGCCGTAGTTGAAACCATGAACTTCAATATTTTTATTTTTGTCTATTCTTCGAATTTGCGCTTCATTGCTGAATACCAAATAGTTGAAATCTCACTTGCTTTGTTTCTAATTTGGTGTTTTTATTGTGTTTTTACATAGAAAGAATTAGAAATTGCAGATGAGTTTCCATTCTATTTCATCCACAATCATAGCCCCTTTGGAATTTTACTACCTTATTTCTGTCAAATGCTCCATAACATCAAATTAATTCACATATGTGCAGATGATGATTGCTTATTCCTCGCTTTTCTCTACTTTTATACTCGAGAGACTCGGAGAAAGAATTGGATTAAGTTGCCTTTTTTCACTAGTAGTTCTTGCTGTTCTAAGCACGAGTTATGCAAGGTTTGATTCTTTCTTGAGATGATCTTTTCATCTGTTCACTGAATTGGTCAAAGCTTGTCATTCAGATTTCGATTTGTTTTGGCTGAATAAGACTCGATTATTGTTTGCAGAACATTTAATGATCTTCGGTTGTGCATGATATTCCAGTTAATTCCGTGCATTGCTATTCCGATCATGACATTTTTGTTCCCACCTAAATATACCCACTCTAGATACTGGCTTTGGACGGTAGGTATGTCATTTGTCTTCCTCTTCCCGCCTCACATGGAAATCCCACTTCAAGCAAATAATCATGTGGAAAGAGGATTAGAAATTTGTGGATTTACTACAATTAGCATGCTAGGAGCTGTATGGAATATGCTTCCTTTGGATTGTCGTCTTTAATCTTTATGTCATTTGATACTCTATCGTTCTCTCTGTTTTTGAAAAGCATTGGCAGTATATTGTATTTTCTTTCCTTGCTCTCAAGAATTTTGGTTTGCTTAAAAATACGATAACAATCTGGTACAGGAGTTTTCATCCTGGCCAAAATGGAAGCTCTAGCTGACATGAAGATATACCGCGCAAATAATTATATTATCAGTGGACACTCCTTGGAGCACCTGTGTTCTGCAATCGCCCCTGTTCTGGTTACAGTTATGCTCATGCATAGGAGCTGCAGATTCCCGAGGTATTCAAATTTTAAGGTTCAGAATGGAAATTCTTAGATGCTTTTTAGCATTTCATATGAATGAAGTTTTCCAATAATCCAAATGTAATGACTGAAATGCTTCTTTCATTAAGGCATTTGGAAGTGTTATTACAATGTTCGAGTGTTTGCAAGGGCTCAATGTGTTTCATTTTGGTTCTATATATTTCTTTGCATTGGGAATCCCATCTTTTTTTTTTTGTTTGAATTACTCGAGTCGATTGTTTAATCTTCACACTGCTATGCAGTTAAGACATCTTTATTTTTTTTTTAAACTGCAATGCGTGGATCGAGTTCAAGATGTCCTTGTAAATTATTTGATCTTTATACGAATTACATTTTGTTGCTGATGACTTGCAGAAAAAGTTATTGTTTTCTCTTACTTGGTAGTGGAAGTCATGACAGATTAGGTGAAATCAAAGAATGTCCCTGATGAAGAATCCAAAGAGGATGAAGGCATTCCTAGGGCAGCATTCACTGTGATTGAGAAATTTTTATACGAAGAACCATGGGAGCTGACAACAAATGATATGATTACCATTTAGTTCTGATGAAGAACTTGATGAAATTTCTTCTCCCATGCTTTCCGCATTACTCTGGATCCGCAAAGAACAAAGGCAAGTAGAATCCATTAACCATCCACCTTCCCAGATTTGCACTTTAGACCGAGTTGGTTTCTGGGTGTGAAATCATGATTCGTGACCATACTATAATATACATTTTGCTAGCATGGTGTCTCCTTTTTTTGCCCATTTTTCATAGTTTTACCATACAAGTCTTATAATGTGACATGAATTACACTGATTTGGTGACTGTGACAATGGTAATGGCCTGTGGAGAACTTAATGGACATGCTAGTGAGAGCTTCATGTAGCAGATGTCTAATTGAGATATGAACCATGAATTGTTACTCTCTCTTTTTTTTCTTGGAAATTCATGCTCAAAATATTGGTACAAGATTTCCCGATTTCATCCTCCTCTTTTTCCAGGTATGTTGGAAGTTGGAGGATAATCTTGAATGTCAATTTTGAATTGAGCTTAGTGAACTTCAAATCAAGATGTTTCTAAATGCACATTTGCTTTATTATAATCACCAAAGTGTGTCCATATACAGGCTTGCATACTCTATTTGCCTTTTATCAATTTAAGAATGGTAAAAGGGAAGCCCTTGGCTTGAATGATCATTTTCCTTCATGGATGGTAGCTTAGGTAAGGGGAAATAACTTGGAAGAAGAAGTCTCACCATCCATATCAACTTATATCGTATTACCAAATTCAGACATTGGTTTTACGGTTTTATTCAATAAGAAAAATGACATCATAACAAATGCTTGTAATTTGGTAGGAAAAAGGGAAGCATGAAATATGATGAATAGATGATCATGCTTCACCTACTTCTAACTCTCAACTCAACAACCAAAACACAATACGCACTTTTTTCAGATTTTCTTTGGGTTTTTCAATTATAATTTTTTAGGAATTTTGTTTATTCCTCCTGAAATAAAAACCTTGAGATTATGTTGTCATATCCCCATTCCCCAAGACTAAAATTTAGTGAAATCCAAAAAAAAAAAAAATTTTAAAAAGTTGTCAAATGCTTTTAAATAATATTATAAAACAAATTTTATTAAAAGAGCCCGTTAATTTTTAAAAATTCTACTGCCAAAATACCTAGTAATTTTACTTATAGAATAAATATTTTACTTCGGTTTTAAGTTAATGCAAAAGGGATGGTTTGCCTACTGATATTAAACTTCTCTCTATCTGTTTTCTCTTAACAGATTGTGTATAAAACAAAAATGATAGGTTTGTCCATGGCGGAGCTAGTAAAATGATTTTTTTTTCCTTTCCCTCTTTAATAATTTATAAAATTTTAAATTAGTACTTTGACTTCAAAAATGATAAAAATTTGATATAATTCCCTAGAAGTTATTAAAATAGTGAAACTGCATTTTTATTATAATAAAAATATACAACTTAATTCTGGCCCTCCCTAAAATATTTTTAGTCTCTTATTTTTTTATGAAATTACATGTTAGTATAATTGCACTTTTACACTTTAATAATTTATAATTTATTTGTTGCTCATATTATTACAACTTTAATAATTAAACTTTTTATAATTTTTTAAGTTCTAAAGTTAATATTATTTTTAAAATTTTGAAATTATTTAGAGCAAAATTCGATGTAATTTTCAAAAATGATACGTATCAGAAGGGTATTTATAACAATCATATTTACACCAATTATATATTCGAATTGTAAATTTTAATTTGATTCAAAATCGAAACTCGAACTACTCAATTCGATTAACTCTTAGTTTGTAATTTTTTTTCAATTTTTTCAAATGCAACTGAGTTTGATCACTCATAGCTTATGGTAGGTTGAGGTCGATCAGAATTTTTTAGAAAATATTACCCCGAGAATCTCGGGATATCTGATGGGTGAGTGGGAAATTGTAGGAGTTGAAAGTGGTAGTGAGAAAACGCTCCACGTAGGGCGCGTTTTCCCTCTACCACTCACTCGGGAAAATTTTCTGAATCAATTGTCACTCACCCGGGCTATATAAAAGGACGGCTTTCAGCATTGAGTGCCATAAGGCAATTTCAAGCAAACAAAATTGCAAGAAGAGGAAGTTCGCAAGGCATTGCGTAAGGCATAATTTGGAGCAAACACGTAATTGCATAAAGTAAGGTTCGATTTTTGTTGCTCATATATAATTACAACTCTATTTTTTGCATAATGTTTTTGTTTCGAACATGTGAAACAGGTTATTTCATTGAAAATTAGTGGACAAAATAATGTTGTTTATTACTACGGTGAAGTCCGTGATGCCGGCAATGGGATCGTTTTTTATCTGAGAACACAGCATGGTTGGCTTTCAACCCTAACATACAATTGCCGGAGCTGCGTGCAAGAATTAGGCAAAAAATTGTCAAATCCAACCAAATGAGAGTATCATCATTGAAATATCGATTTTGTGCTTCGGTTGACCCCGTCTAATATTACACTTTCGATATCAGAGGCACAAGGGGGATAGAGGCATGGTGCAGATGCATATTGCTAGAGGATCATTAACACTCAAGTTATATGCGGAGTTTGCAAACACAGATGAAGGCGGTCGAAGGTCAACATATGTTCCAATTCGAGAGGCCAGAATGGAAGAACAAGTTTAGAGTCCAACGACACAGTTGTGCGGTGGGTTCACTGCTTTGTTAGAAAGTTCCCATTATAATATGTCATAATCATCAACAAGAAAACACTTATCGGTTTCAGCCTTAGATTTCACCCGTGGTAGGCAGAATGTCTAGTAGTTGGGGTTTGGCGGTAACCCAGAATACTGGACACCAATACGTAGACATGTTCATGGGTCGAGCCCCCCGGCACGGCCCGAAGGCCCGCCCGAAATGTGGGAGGGTTTGGGAAAAAATATAGGCCCGAAAAATGGGCTTGGACAAAAAAAATAAGCCCCGTTTAAAAAACGAGCCGTGCCTCGGGTAAGTCATTTTTGGCCCGGGCCAGGCCCGGCTCGTCCCGAATTCGCTAAAGGACAAAAAAAATCTATTTTTTTTGTTTTTTAATGTTATTTTCTTGTTGTTTTCTCCCTATTTTGCTACTATTTTAATATTATATTGCTACTATTTTGTTGTTATTGTTTGAATATTATATAAAACTTATTTTATTGTTAATTTTGTTATTATTTTAAAGGCATTTGTTAATTTTGTTATTATTGTTGAGGGAGACCAATTTATTTATTTTTAAATTATTAAAATTGTAAAATTCAAACTTAAAATCGAATTAATTTGAATTAATTCAAAAAAAATCTAAAACTCAATTAAATTAATTCGAAATTTTTTTTAATTTTTTCGAAAGAAATGAATTTTATTCCGCCAATAAAAGTGATTAATACATTAAAAAGCAATGAGCAAAATTTTTGGGGTAAATATCTCAATAATACCAAAAAAAATAAAAAATTACCGGATAGTACAGGGTTCAGGAAAATTGACCGGAAAGTGCAATTTTCCCCAAAAACGCATCCACGTCGGTAGCGTTTTTGGGAAAGCGACCTAAAGCGCGCGTCCCGGGGCGCGCACACGTCATCGAAAGCACGCCCTCGTGGAAGCGTTTTACGCTGGCGTACAAAAGCGCCCCGGACGCGCTTTAGGTTTTTTCCCAAAAACGCTACGCGGACGTGGGGACGCTTTTTGGGGATTCTTTCCGTGAAAATTGAAATAAGTTTTGGGCGGTAGTCTCGGCAAAATAATTTTGAGAGACGTTTGAGAACAAACCGTGGCGAAAACGCTTCCGTGGACGCGCTTTTGCTCTGATGGTCTCCGGCAAAATTATTTTGAGGAGGCGTTGCGAGAACAAACCGCGTGACCAAAACGCTCCCACGTGGACTCTCTTTTTTGCTACGATGGTCTCCGACAAAATTATTTTGAGAGACGTTTCAACAAACGATGGCGAAAAATGCTCCCACGTGGACGCACTTTTGCGACAGTGCTATCCGCAAAATTAGGCTATAAATCGGCCAAATTTCATTCTCGGTTAAGCGAAACCAAATTCAAGCAAAAGAAAAAAAAATTGAAAATGAGTGAACGTATTAATCGTTGTTATTTACTACGATGGTGAAGTACGAGACAAGAAAATGGTGTTGTTTTCTTATCGGAGAACACAGCGCGACTGAGTTTTAATCGGAACGTCGATTTGGTAGAACTTCGCAAAAGAATTAGGCGTAAAATATTCGAAACAACGCCAATGAAAGTTCAGTCTATTAAGTATAGATTTTGCGCTTCGGTTGATCCGGTGAGATATGACTCATTCGACATCAAAGGTCCTCGGAGCCTTGAGGCAATGGTGGAGACTCATCTTGCGGTGGTTCACCCTATATCGAGGTATATGTAGAATTTTCATCTCCAAGTGATCCGTTGCGACCTCAACATCTAGTATCGTTCGAGGGGAATACACGACCCCAAGTCGACACTCTGTAAGTGGGAGGCAAAACACAGAAGTGCCCGTGTGCGATCGTAGTATGGAAAACATAACCCCTGCACGACACTCGGTTGGTGGATGGGACATGCATATCCGTCAGTCGACGTCCGATGATAGAAATACGTATTGGGGGCGTCGTCAACTTCTAGTGGTTGGCAATCCACATACGATTGGAATGCATGCGAAAGATGTTTAAGGAGGGATGATGTACTCCCGGACGACATCCACCGTGAGGGCCCTCGTTTGTTGCGAGGTTATGGAGGGTCGGACGATGAATCCGATGTGGATCCACCTCGGGAGCCGAGGGCCCGACGGTGCGAAGTTGGATTATTTTTACGAACCGGAGCTCGTTCCAATTGTACGAAGCGTTGAGGGCGGTTGAGACGAAGAAGAAGAAGATCCGCTATTCGGGGCATACTCACCTCCAGCAAGCACATGCATAATGTCGATCTATCTCAAGATGATGCATTGGAGTTTCTGAACTACCACACCGAGGCGTGACCGTACAAATTCTTCATTGGATTCGGACGAATTAGAAGTTGGTAACCAGTTTTCCAACAAGAATACTTTTCTTGGTGCATTGAAACAATACAAAGATCGGGAGCAGGGTTAACTACACTATGGTTAGATCAAACCTCGATAGGTGCGAGGCGAAGTGTGCGATGCAAGGCGGCACATGTTCATGGAAAATCATGGCGTCGTTGAGGAAAAGGACAGGGTTGTGGGAGGTGAAAAAGTACAAAGGTCCGCATACATGTCTTGCGAGTGCGAGTACCACTACGTGTTCAATGATTTGAATAACACTAATATTATGTAATGTTGCATTATTTAACGTACTTCGTTGATGGTGTAACACAAGATCATCCGAGGATGGATTGGACATGTTGGGTGATTTAATAATCCCGACGGTGAAGGCCGATCCCAAAACTACAAGATCTTGCGGCCTTAATTGGCAATATTCGTAGCCAAATGGGGTACACGCCCTCTTACTGAAAGGCTTGGATAGCCAAGCGTAAGGCGTTGGAAAAAAGTTGCGGTCGATGGGACGCTTCATATAATGAAGTGTGGCGGTGGTGTCGTGTTGAGACGTATGTCCCGAGCAAAGACTGCGGACCTTGAAAGCGGAACCGGCATACTACAACGATCGTCTGCTCCGTGGATGCGCAGTGTTCAAGCGCTTGTTCTGGACATTTAAGCAATGCCGAGATGCTTTTACATACTGCAAGCCATTGGTACAAATTGACGGTACCTTCATGTATGGTAGATATACGCATCGGCTATTGCTAGCTGTGGCACAAGACGGCTGTGGGAGAATCCTTCCGATTGCGTTCGCAATAACACCAGGGGAGTCAGCTGATGACTGGGACTTCTTCCTATCTAGGTTAAGGAGGCATGTCTGCCCTCAACCTGACATATGCGTTATATCGGATCGGGGCCCTGGAATACTTGCGGCAATAGAACGACAGGGAAGCATGTGGCATCGCACACACCATCGATATTGCCTGAGGCATGTTTCATCCAACTACTATGGGCAACACCGATCTAAAAGACAGAAACGGCAAGTGACCGATATGGGTATGAAATATCTATTAATATAATTTCTTTTGAAATTTTCAATTTATTCGCAATTGAATAGTGGTATGTAATATTCGCTATCAACGTATATTGGCAGGGTACGAGATCAATAAAGACCGTTTTCAGGATATGTTGGCGATTTTGCGCAGATAACGCCGAAAGCGCAGAGTACATGCAATATTCCTTTTGAACAGTGGACACAAGCATATGACGGCGCCTACGATATGGTCATATGACCACAAACTGGCCGAATGCATAAATTACGTGCTAAAAGGAACCCGTCATCGCCGATTCACAGCGGTTTTGCGGGAGATATATTTTCGTTTAGCGACACTATTTCCGAAGAGAGCGGCGAGTTATCGAGGCGATGCAAGGAGGCCATGTATGGAGCAGAAGGTCTTGCAAGAAATTAACGTGGGAAGGCACGGGCGAACACCATGCACACGAGTGTGTCACGACCGCGACGACCTATGGTTTCGTGTCACTGAGTTTGACAGACCGAACCAAGGTATTGTTGGCGGGCATTATCGTGTACACTTGACAAATAGGACATGCGATGGGATATTTGATGCACCGTTACCCATGTGCTCATGTACTTGCGGCTTGTCATAATCTTCGTCTTGACCCCATGAGCTATGTCGACGAAGTCTACAAATTAGAAAACATGTACAACGTGTGGAGACACGTATTCCCACGATCCCGGATGAGCGTAAGTGGCCACCGGTGATCGCTTGCACCATATAAGTTGTTGCCGGATAGAGAATTGAGGCGCAAACCAAAAGGTCGACCTTCCTCGACTAGAATACGCAACAATATGGATATCCGAGAACCGACCAACCAAAGTAGGCGGTGCGGGTGGTGTAGGAACCGGGCCATACATCTCGCTCGTGTCCAAATCGGACTAGTTGACCGTGTTCTTAGCTTGTTTGTCTCTCTTTGGCTATGTAATTTCTGCGTTTTTTTGGAGGAAAGCGGTGAACTTTTGTACAATAACTCAAATTTATTAAATATAAGATAATTCAATTGCAAAAATGAAAATTAAACCATTTCTATTTTATCAAAGATATTAAAACTATAGTAAAAAAATTAAATTACAAAAGAAATAACATTAAACTCAATTTTATTAAATATAAAAAAATTTATATTGCAAAAACTAAATTATCAATGAAAACTTATTATTTATTAAATATACTACAACTAAATTAGAAACAAATAAAAATAAAGAAAACTTCTTATTTATTAAATATATTAAAACTAAATTACAATAAAATAAAAAATAAAAAACAATTTCTTATTCTATTACATATATTAAAATTAAATTACAATAAAAAACTTAAACAATTTCGATTTTATTAAAGATATTAAAATTAAATTACAATAAAAAAATTAAACAACTATTATTTTATTGAATATATTAAAACTAAATTAAAAAAATATAAAATAAAAAATAAATTTTTATTTTATTAAAAAATCAAATTAAATTACATACAAAAAAATACACAACTTCTATTTTAGTGAAGATATTAAAATTAAATTACAAACACAAATAAAAAACAACTTTTTTTATTCAAAAAATAAAAAAATTTATTACAATTTAAAAAAAAAAGCCCATCCTAATCAATGTTGATGCCGGTGGGAACCAGTGCCACAGGAGGGCGGTCGGCGGTTACGCGCTGGATTCCTCCTTCGTCTAGCTTCCGACGGGGGTCGTGGAACCTCTGGCGGGGAATCGGGTTCCTCCGTGATGGGTGCGGGTTCAGGCATTGCGATGATGACCCACCTTGATAAAATAATGACCCCGGAGGTGTTTGCATAGACCACGGCGGGGTGATCGCATCCGCACGGTGAAGGAGCATGGTAGAAAGAATCGCTCCCGACGGCGCCTCCTCTAATCCCGACGTCGGCCTCACGATCGGTGGCTAACGGAGTTGTCGGGAGCGGACTCGAACCCGCCATGCATTCCAACTCGGGTGGGACTAGGAAAAGGAAACATATATGGGTTAGGAGGATACATATAAAGGGGCGTGGTACGCTTTGGCATAAAATGTGGACGCCGTGATGTCGGTGTTGTCGGTGAATCGATGGGCCCGGTGATTGTGTAGCGCGCCGTTGATGGGCGGTGGATGTGTAGGCGGCGTTCTTTGGGCCCGTCTCATCACCCGTTCTCCTTGAATGTAAAGGCCCGACGTTCCCTTCGCCGAGAATTTGCCGTCGCCTCTCTTCATCCGACAACAGATACGACTTGCCATGGATTCTAAACCATGGCATGTACTCCGCACGCACGCTAACTCAAGAACTATGATCGGTTCCCGATTAGGTAAAAAGTCATACCGGTTCTCCCACGCCTCGATATGTTCGACCAAAATCTTGGCCAATCCGTGTCTTTCGCCGCCAGTAAGTCCACTTTGTGCTCATCATCGAGCACCTCGGAGAGGCACGGAATCGATGTTGCGGCATCCAAATTGCCGCGAGAACCCGATCGATTGGTGCATCTCCACGGTTGAGTAGGTGATTAGCGGGACCTTAACGTGCCAACAGTTCGGATTTTGGAGGAACTCCTCCGGAATTACTGCCCGAATTTCGGGATCCTCATACGGTGTCCATTGAAACTATATTAACATTACCAAAATATTAGTTATATACATAATACTAGACACTACATACGAAATACTAAATTATAATAACGAAATTCGACACTTACTTGTGATTCCGACCGTTGTTCCAATTGGAGCCGTATATCCTCAAGCGAGTTAGGTATTCCAACATGACTTCTCGGATGGTTCCACCTAACTAAATAAACTTTTAGCATGCAATTATACTATAAATCTACGACATAATTGTAAAATATAATATTAAATTTACCTCGTTATCGGTGGGAATGAATATGGTCGGTCGAGTCGAGGACGTAAAAATGGAAATCGAAACCATGCCCATGATCGCAGTAGTGATAGGCAACCTCCGATTTTTGCTTTACTCGGCGTACGCCCGCACATCTCCCGGTATAACCTCGATAGCACGCAGCGGACCCCAACTCAATTCACCGTTTGCTCTGAAATCAACAAGTTTCGTGGAGCCATCTCGGGTGGACGAGGTTTCTAGAGAGGTCGGCATCGAGATAGCCTCCAATTATCTCAAGTATGTATGCCCGCGCATACCGTATTCTTTCTTCTTGATCGAACCTTCATTCGGCTCCGGAATGCGTCTCGTAACCAACCCATATCGATCCGAGCTCCTTGAATTTTATCCGGAATGGCACCCGTAAGCTCGTAGCATACGCCATCCAATCGAGAGATGTTACGGTCCGGTGATGACTACCGACCCGGCCCACCGGTAATCCCAAGCGTAATTGCACATCTTCTAAGGTGATTGTACACTCTCCGCATGGCGGATGGAAAGTGTGCGCGTCTCGGTCTCCACCTCTCTATCAATGCTACGATCAAAGCGGGTCCAACTTGAACCCCGGCCTATCGCGCCACGTGCCAAAAACCCGCTTCCGCGCAGTAATTCTCGATCAATGGCGATGGGGACGGACATGTTGCGAATATAACATTGCAACACCCGATCTACTGATTATTTAAAAATTATAAAATTCAAAATTAATTAAAATTACATAATTAAAAAAATTTAATAATATTGAAAAATTAACATTCAAACTTACCATTTTCATTTGCTCGACGGCAATGTGCTTGTTGTCTAGGCGACGTAATTCCCCGGCCATTGTACTCCGATAAAGTATTTTCAAATTTTCCAAAAAATTGATATATAAAAAAAAATTATAAAGGGCTTTTTCGTAAATAGTAAAGGACTATTTTGAAATTTTAGTGTAAATTTCAAGGACTTTGAGAGAAATTTGAGAGAAAATTGAGAGTAAATTGAGAGAATAATGAGAAAGGATTGAAGTGTGAAAAAAATGAAGGGTTGGGGGTATTTATAGGTTTTTTTTTTTTTTTGACCGTTGGGGCCAACGGTCAAAAAATTTGACCGTTAGGCCTAAAGCGCGCCCCGGGAGCGCTTTAGGTCGCTTTCCCAAAAACGCTCTGACATGGACGCGTTTTTGGGGAAAATTGCACTTTCCGGTCAATTTTCCTGAACCCTGTACTATCCGGTAATTTTTGATTTTTTTGGTATTATTGAAATATTTGCCCAAATTTTTGTCTCAACGTACCTATACAAAATAATTAATTAATCTAAAACTCTAAAAATAAAAAAAATAAATAAATAAATAAAGTGAACCTAATAATTTTTCTGATAGTTTACGCCATCATCACATCTCAAAAGCCAAGAGATCTAAAATAAAAAAGACCCTAACCAACGTGTAAGATGTTGCTTCGGACATCAACCAAAATGAAAGAAAAACCTTGACTTGACATTCAAGTTTGAAAAGCTGATTTTTTTTAAAAAATTTATTATTTTCAACACTTCAGTAAAGTACGTTAGAAATTTAAATATAAATTTTTATATATTAATTTAATATAATCATTTTATAATATTATTAATTAACTCAATAATTTAATACCATTAATTATTATTTTTATTAAAATGTTGATACTATTTTAAAAAAAATGTGAGGAAATGAACTATTTGACATTACTCTTTATCATAAAAAATATGTTTGCATTTTAATCAAAATAATTAATCACAATACGTATAAATCAATTATATTATAAAATTAAAATATTTATATTAAAACATAAAATTATCAAATTTAATTGACCAAAATAACTTTCAAAAAATTCGATTAAATGCTTATATTAAAATACAAATATGTGAGTGGCCAAATTTTTAAACACAATAATTTAAAAAATAAATAAATTCAAATATGGTGAGGTGGCACCATCCAAAGGTGGAAAGTACCAGTCTTTCACTTCAATGTTCAATTTTTCTCCTCGAAGTCACTCTTTCTCCCTTTACAAATTTCACCATTTCCCAACTTTTCCTTCGAAACATCCTCCATTTCTCAGTTTTTGACAATGGCGGACAAAGTATTCCCTTCCTCCAAACCCACCGCCACCGCTGCCCCTGGTGGAGCAGCAGCTCCTACTACTACTACCACCACCACCACAACCAACGGCGGAACTACAAAATCCCACCTCATTAACCCCACCGCCCGCCTACCCTACCGTCCACAGCCCCATAACAGGCGTCGCAACTATCGTCCACGGCGCAACTACTGTTGCTGCTGCTGTTTCTGGATCATCCTCATAATCCTCGTGCTCGCCCTTTTAGTAGCCATAACTGGCACCGTCCTTTACGTCCTTTACCGCCCTCACCGCCCTTCTTTCACCCTCGCTTCCCTCCGTATCCACCGCTTGAAGCTCAAAACCGCCGCCGACTCCTCCTCTTCCCATCTTTCAACCATTTTCAACTTAACCCTTTCTTCCAAAAACCCCAACTCTCATCTCTCCTTCTCGTACGACCCATTCGTCATTTCATGTGTGACCAGCAATGGCGACGTTCTGATAGGGAACGGAACATTGCCGGCATTCGTCAGTGACGGCAAAGACGAGTCGACTTTCAGGGGGGTTACGGTGGCGTCGTCGTCGGATTTGGACGCGGAGACGGTGAACAACTTGAGACCGGAACTGAAGAAAGGGAATGGAGTGTCGTTGAAAGTTGAGATGGATACTAAAGTGACAGCGAAAATGGGTGGATTGAAGAGCAAGAAAGTTGGGATTAGAGTTACGTGCGATGGGATTAAAGGGGTTGTCCCGAAAGGTAAGTCGCCGGCGGTGGCCAATGTCTCCGGCGCCAAATGTAAGGTTGATCTCCGTATCAAGATCTGGAAATGGACGTTTTGAGAGGAGGGATAAAGGTTTTCCATTTTGATGAATTTTTTATTATGGTTTTGGTGTTGAAATTTGAGTGTGAAATTGGATTTTTTTTTTCATTTAAAAAATGTAACGTTATATACCAATTCTATCAATCAGATTTCCAGCATTGTTGTTTGAAGTTTGATGGCTGGTTTTAATAATTTTTGTAATTCCATAATAATAATCAGCAGCCACCTCTATAAGCAAATGACTGAAAAGTGGGAAATGGCATTGAGGCTAACGGATAACCGCAGTTAAAATAAGGTTTAGGGTGAGTTTGGATGGGCGATTGAGTGCGGTGCAGTGCGTTTAGCTTACTTTTTGTCTCACGTTACAGTATTGCTACAGTATTTAATTACACTGCCACCGCTGTTTTTACACTAACCGCAGGTAAACGCACCGTCCATCCAAACTCACCCTTAGTTTGGATGGGTGGTGTGTTTATCTCCGGTGAGGTTAAAAACAATGTGGTATGTGAGCTTAGTTATCAGAGCGGTGAGATTGGACATCAGAGCGGTGAGATTAGAAACAATGGTAGAGTGTGTGTTTGGATTCAAACGCAATCAGTAGTGGTGAGGTGAAAATAAAAAATGACTATTAAGAACATAGATTAGAATTGATATATAATAGAAGTTTTAAAATTATTTTACTCATATAAAATTATTAAAATATGTGTATTTATAAATTCATTTAATAAAATATTAAAATGTATCTTCCAATATTTTATTATAAATATTTTAATGAATTATATAATATAATCAATTTAAATTATTTATTAGATAAAATGATTATTATTTTTAATTTTTTATAGTTAAATATTCTTTTATAACAAGGATAAATATTATTTTCGCAAATAGTAACATTATAGTTGGATCAAATTTTGAAGTATCTAAACGAATGATTTTTAATTAAAAAAAAATAGTAACATAAGACATAGCAAGTTTCATTATTACTAGAAATTAGGTTATGATACAAAATTATTTTTACAAATATTGATTTATTAAACTATTTGCAATGGTTTCCTTAACATTGCAATTTCAAGGTCACTTTCACTGTTAGAAGAACTCGATTCACCTCTATCAAAATGGCCTGAAGAGATTGGCGTGTCGGGTATATTCTCAAATTGTCGAAAATCCTCATCATTTGACCAAGCATGTCTTCGAATGTAATTATGCAAAACCATTGTTGCAATAACTATTAAAACTTGCTTGTCGAATGAATAGCTTGGAATATCTCTTAATATTGGCCATTTTTTTTCCACACTCCAAATGTTCGTTCAATCACAGAGCGTAACGAAGAATGGGCATGATTAAAGATTTCTTTTTTTCCAGATGCTCGATGATTACCTCGACGAAAGTCAGGTAAATGATATCGTTCCCCCCTATATGGACCTAGAAAACCTGTCATTTGTGGATATCCTGAATCCACAAGATAATATTTTCCTACAAAAAAATTAAAACATAATATCAAGTTTAAAAATAAATTAAGGAGAAAAACTAAGGAGAAAAAGAAAAACGAATGCAAAGAAGTTTGAACAAGAAGAAAACTGAATTTGATCTCCAAAAATCAGATCTTTTTCATTGACTTGAGAAGCATTTATGTTACAATGAAATATGACAGTTACCTAATGTATAATTGCTCCCACTAATACATGACTAAAGCCTGGCTAGAATTACACACAAAATGTAGCGGACATACCAGCTATAACATCAAACATAAATCAACAACTACTCCTACTAACTTTAAGTATAAATTACATTGGAACTAAATCAAGTTACAAATGAACAAAATAAACAAAATCTCGCTTCTTCCTGGTTCAACTTGGATGCTTTGGTCCGCATGTTGGTTTGTTCTTGGTTTTCTGTTGCATTGCAGGCCAAAGTTCAACAACATCCTGTACCTTGCTTACTAACAAAGTAGTTCAAAAACATTAGCATCACATAGCCAACATTTGGAGATGACTTGTCAAGATTACCCTAGAATTTAATGAATTGAGCTAGTGTTAGATAGATGGTAACAATTGGGAATGTGATGTTTAAAGAAAGGCGATTGAGTACCGGATGATTGACTCGTTGAATCACACGAAACATGAAAACAGCTAATGCATCAAGAGCAAATGGATTTGAGTCGGTCCCTGCAAGTTGATAGAGAAACTCAACTAAGGCTGAGATAATTGATGAATAAACATACGTTGCTTGGACTCCCAACTTTAAGCTTGAGCGAATAGCCCAACCCATGAATAAATCTAAATGATATGCACATAGTTTCAATAATCATTTTTAATGGAGACTAAAAAAGGAAGAAAATTGGATTTACTTAAAAGAATACTAGATTTCCATGATGGCTTCTACATTATCTAAAAAGGAAAATCCCTCTAACGGAAACAAAACAAAAGGTGAGTTTCAGTGTAATGATCTCCTTAAAAAATTTACATTGACACTCTAATTGAATATGGACATTGTCAAGTCCTAGTTAATTAAAAAAAAAAGAGTAGGTAGTGAAATTGAGGCCAATCACGTTCATTTCTTCAATGAGTGGTTTGATCAATGTAAGTTAATTGATTTGGAAATTACTAGTGGGGAATTTATCTACTCCAATCATAGGGCTGATTCAAACAACATACAAGAAAGACAAGATCAAGTATTTATAAATGTGAGAGTGGAGTAAAATAATTCCAACAAGCTATGGAATCGTATAGCTATCCATAGAATTGAATTACAACTGATTTTCGTTGCACTTCATAAAAGAGTTGGAAAGAAAAAAGAAATATTTCAATTTGAAGCCTCCAATGCCTAGAATCAACTTAAGGTGAGGAATGAAAACTTTCAAGAAAAACTAAATAATGCTAGACAACTATTCCAAGAGTGAAGTAAGAACAAGGATGAAATCCGAGGAAGAGCACAAAATTATCCATTTTATGATTAAACAATTTCAACTTTCAAGAAAAACTAAATAATGCTAGACAACTATTCCATTTTATGATTAAACAATTTCAACTTTCATTTCAAAGTATCTTAGCGACAACAAATGACCTCAAATGTCACCATTTATTATGATTAAACAATTTCAACTTTCATTTCAAAGTATTGGTTTGATAATCCGAATTTTGAAGTTTTAGCTCAATTTTTTTTAATATTTATTCTAGTTCAAGATTAATTTTGTTGTAATTATTAGTAAAATGATGTTACAACTCCATTCCAATTGTTCATTAAAGTTGCAACATGACAGACCAAGAAACAACATCCCTCAAAGGCATTGCCTTAAGAAAAGCACTGTGAATAACCAATTAATTCCAGGTAACAATGTTTCACTCGGGAATTTCATCGAACAATTTACATGCATCATCAAAATAATAGACAACATATTGATAAAAGTTTTGACGAACACATAAAAAGCAGAAAAATGGAAGGAAAAAACAAATTTTGATTCATTGATTTCATTATCTTGCCATTCATACAGAAAAAAGAAGAAGCTGTAGTTAACAACTACTTCCTGTAAATTCATCAAAAAAAGAAGAAGAAGCTGTAGTTAACAACATGTTCTTGTAAATTTAGCTTAAAATAAGCTATGTTAAAACTAAACCAAATTGCAGCAACCAGCAAAACCAAAACTGCTATGTTTTTTACCGAATTGATTTTTTACCGAATCTTAAAACTTATAACTAAAAATACTTTATAAAGGGGTTTTTGTTTTTGGTAAAAAGGAATGCCCTAGTTAATAGAATTGCAGCAAACATCAAATTGCAACAAACAACAAACAGAGGAAGTAGAAGGAGGAAAGTTACCTAGATGAAGAAGAAGGAAGATGAAGAACGGCTTGGCTAGGAAAGATTGGTGAGAGTTGGAATCACAAAGCGAAACGAAACAGCAGCCCTGAGAAGAGAAGACATGCGAAAAGCTGTATTGATGCAAAGGAAAAAAGGAAATTAAAAGATGAAAAATAGAAGAAGTAGGAGGAAAGTACCTGGATGGAGAAGATTTATCTGAAGAGGAAATCATAGGTTTGAACGAGATGTTCAAAAATGGGTATTTTTGTCTCTTAAAAATACCCATCGCCCCAATTGCCTTTAATCGCGCTTTCTCATCTCCAAATTTCGTCAAAGAAGACAAAGCAGTGAGGTTGAAACCAATTTTCATCTGCTTTGGAATCTTGAACTAAACAAAGAAGATGATGAGGTTGGTATCCCAACCGCACCTCACCGATGTTAAAAGCTCAACCAAAGGCACCTAAGATAGGTTCTTCCAAGTTTTACTTTCGGCAGGTTTAGTATTATTTTAACGAGAAATGATTGTATGAAAGCAGTGACGCCATGTCATCAGTATCCCTTTCCAATAGTTTTATGCCCCATCGATATTTTCATCCCGAATTTCGTGATTTTAATTTGAATTTGATTTTTTCAGATGAAAATCTCAAATTCGAGGATGAAAATACTGATGTGGCATAAAACTATTGGAAAGGGATACAGATGACATGGCGTCACTATTTCATACAATCCTTTCCCTATTTTAACAAGTACTTTTGAGATAAAACGTATTTTTAAAATAAAATAAAATATTTTTTAAAGAAAAAATGTTTCTTCTAATTAAAAAATTAACTCAAAAGTATATTTTTTTTTTGGATAAGATCACAATTTTAGTAAACGAGTGTTATATATTTTATTTATATGATTGTTTTCATATTCCAAACTTCATGTCATGATTTGTTAATGGTAAACCTTTTCCTTTAGGAATAATATAAGGTTTGCATGTATATAGACTGCCCTAAAGTTATGGATATATTCGTTTATTAAATTACAGAAAAGGGACATCACATAATAAATGTTTTCAATTGCACACCATCATGGTGAAGGGAGTGGTTTCTCTCTATTCAATAGATTTTTTTTTTCATAAGGAAGCCTAAGAGTTTATGTGTAGAAATGTTTTTTTATACTTTTCTAATATATAATAGCTTAAAAAGGGATAAATCTTTAAATTACACATAAATTTTGATTTAATGTGTAATTTTATACATAAAATTTTGATTTGATTTAATTCTCACAAACTATTAACATAATTATTAATATAACATCATTTTATATTTATATATTACATACACATATAATTATATTTATCAATATAAAAATAAATTGATGTATTTATTTCTTTGAAGGTGTATGCTTGAATCAAAATTAATATTTCATGTGTATAACTGTACCAAATCAGAATTGATATATTAAATTACGAGAAAGGATTGTATGAAACAGTGACGCCATGTCATCTGTATCCCTTTTCAATAGTTTTATGCCACATCAATATTTTCATCATGAATTTCAGAATTTTAATTTGGATTTGATTTTTTTCAGGATGAAAATCAAGATTTTAATTTGGATTTGATTTTTTTCAGGATGAAAATCCTGAAATTCAGGATAAAAATACTGATGTGGAATAAACCTATTGGAAAGGGATACAGATGACATGGCGTCACTGTTTCATACAATCATTGTATGCGAATGATAGTAAATAATGTGGATTCAAATATTTCATAAATATTAAAATTATTATGAATATTTTATTATCATTAATATCGGGATAAGTTTTGATGTATTTTAAATTTTAATAGTTATTAGAAGTAGAGTTTTATTTCATTTATACTTTTTATGTCTATAAATATAAACTTCGGAGAAGCATTGTAAATAATTCATATTTATTAATAAAATGCTCTCTTTTTGCTCTCCTATTGTGCACTTAGAAAATAAGATCCACTCTCAAAGTTTGCTATTAATAGATTTTGATTGGATTCAAAATCTACTACTAGAGTTTAATTTACTTCTTTAAATATTAAATCAACTTAATATATGGTTGAAACATTTGAGATGGTCTTCTTTTTAAGTTTTGATTATATGGGTTACATATTATTTTAAACATCTCAATTGTTCATGAAAATGAATATTAAGTAATTTATTTATGTTGCTATAGTAGATTTTATAATTAAATAATATATTTGATTAAAACATATCTAGTATACAAATTTGTGTTAATAAATCAATGAATTTTATGGTTATACGGATTTGATTTAGTTCAAAGAATTGTTAAAGGTAGTAGTTTATATGTTTTATATTATTTCATTTGTTAATTATTTAGAGAAATGACATGAGAAATTATAAATGAAAAGTTCTATTAGCATAAATAGTTGGATTTTAAATTAAATTTCATGCATGTTTATGATGATGGTTATGAAAGAAAAAAATTTCTAGTTTTTCATTATGTCATATTTTTTATGTTTGAGATGTGACTTTTATTGATATATTTAATTTAGGCTTGTTTCTATACATGATCTAGCCAGTTATTTTTGGTAGTTAATTGATTATGGAAAACTCTTGTTAAAAAGGCTTTAAAAGTATTTTGAATTGATCTCATATTTCATTATGGCTAAACAAAATAACGATTTATTCGTTCCACCAGTTTTGCTCCATTCCTTAAAGTGAATGTAGCAATTCATAACAGTTATGAAAATTGAACTTATTATTATTGACAAATAGATAAGAAAAAGATGGATTATTCAAAATGTTGTCAAATGTCTATTCTTAGTACAAAATGCTCAATGGTTTATACTAATTTATCACTCATTGAAGCAGAGGATATCTATATAATCTTATTGGTAAGAAATATGATATATGCTTACATTATTGTCTGAATCACTTTTTACACATTCATTGAAATGAATGTCTACAATAAATATAATAAATTTTATAATCATTTTTTTGTCATTTGAAGATTTTAGCATATTCCCTTAAGCGAATATTGCATATAATTGTTTGGAAATTATATTTATTTTGATAACTTAGTGACATTATAGACTTCACATTGATTTATACATTTCCAGTAGTAAATGTCACAATAGTACTTGTATGTGGATACAAAGTAAAAGGAATGACAATAAAATTACCAATTTGTCACAATTTATATTGACATTATTAGTACAATTGAAATGCATGTTAAGTAAACTAGAAGTTTATTGATACAAATGCATTTACTACTTGCGTCTAATGGTTGTTGTTACAACCTTTTATGAATAACTATATAGTAAAGTTTATATTAAAATTCTAGAAGCATATTGAAATTCTCGGGAAATTATTCTTTTATATGAATTGAAATAATTTGAACACACGTGGTAAATTCAACTTTGTGAATAGTAGCCGAAGGAGGATTATAAAATGACCCAAAATACCTATTTATATTTTTATAGAAGAATCATAATTAAAGTTTGATATGATTATTACTGAAACTCCTGAAGAGATCAAAATATAATTTCCCTAAAATTTTCCCTCACTCATGACTTGCAAAAGAATGGTGATATAAATGCTTAGCAATACATTCAAATAGTCATTTGAAAAACTAGTATTCAAGACTGAATACGTAGAATATGAGACATTATGTGATGTTTTAATTATGGGGAGTAAATACGCATTGTACTCTTTTTTTCCTTAACTGATGTTTTGTCTCATTGGGTTTTCCTGATAAGGTTTTTAATAAGGTAGCATGTGCGTCTTATAAATATGTGTACTCTTTTTCCCTCACTAAGAATTTTTTTCCCCACGGGGTTTTTATCTTAGTAAGATTTTAACGAGATATATTATCTACCGATGAAAATCTAAGGGGAGTGCTATGAATACTTTATTATTAAGTGGATATCTATTAAGATCAAGATAAATTTTGATATACTTTAGATTTTAATAGTCATTAGAAGTAGAGTTTTATTTCATTTATACTTCTTATATCTATAAATATAGACTTTAAAGAAGCATTATAAATTAATCCTATTGATCAATAAAATACGTTCTCTCTTTACTCTCCTATTTTCTTTGTTCTTTACCTTCAATCTTTTTATTTTATAACAAAAATATTTATCACTGATTTAAATAATAATTAAATTTGAGTGATGTCAAACTAGTAATATAATTTTAATAATGATCTTAAAAATCTGAAAGGAGGTAGACCTGATGATGTGTCTCCCAAATCTGAGGTTGGGCTGTTAGAGCTTGTGTCAGTAGCAGACATGGCCTGGCAACTCGTATCGTAGTACCGTAATAAATTTTCGGATTCGAAAAATCTACAAATCAAATCTACAACTGATTTCCAGTTAACAAAAAATTAACTGTCCACCACAAATTTTACCTCCTTTGCTCATGCATGGTGTACTGCTCTTAGTTTTTCCTTACATTTAACTGTATCAATTTTTTATTCTATTGTAAAAAACTTGGAAGAAGGTATGTTGGAATGATTATAAACTTTAGTGATTTGAGGATTACAAATAATTTAGGCATTTTATTTATAAAAAAAACGGAGATTCATTTAAAAAAAATGATATTTTAAAAAATTATGTAACTTAATTAAAATAAATTTAAGTAAACTATACTATCAGTTACCTAATTATTAGTAAATTTTATTTTTGATAACTCAATTATAAAAAAAATTACAAAACAGATACTCAACTATTTAATTTTCTTTTTTTGTTACTAGATGGTTAATGGTGGAAACTCTTAAAATTGTTGTAATAGCAACTTTAACACTCAACATTTATAAATTATGTCAATATAGTCTTGATTTTAAAAATATTTTAACTCTCAACATTTATACATTGTGCAATTTGATCTCTTTTTTTTCTTTTTTTGTACTTTTAATTTTCTTTGTGATATTGAAGGTTAATTTAAAAAAAAAAACAAGAAAAGATGAAAATCATTATATTGTATTTTTGGGTGTTTCTATTTTTGTATATTTTCAATCAAATTTAGATTTTTGTTTTAGCTTTTTAGGTGAAAGGGTCACAAAGAAAAGTAAACTGCAAAAAAAAAAAAACCAAATTACACAATGTGCAAATGTTTAGGGTTAGATTTTTTAGAATTAAGACTAAATTGACACAATGTATAAATTTTGAGGATTAAAGTTGTTATTATGCCAATTTTAAAAGTTAACAGCCAGTTGGTGACTAACAAATATAAAATTGAATTGTTGGATGATTATTTTGTAACTTTTCATAGTTCGGTGACTAAAAAAATTTTACTAATAGTTGGGTTGGGTGACTACTAGTGTAGTTTACCTAATAAACTTTTGAATGGTGATATAAGATTATCTCTAATAATAAGATTACAAAAATTAAAATTATTTAGCATGTTCACGAGTATATTATATTGCCCTATTTGGTTCATTTGCTTGAAATGTAAGATTTTGTTTTTTGTTTTTAGGAAATATAAGATACTTGAAATCCCATTTTATTAAAGTGTGAATTTTTGTTGAGAATTGGGACAAAATTACTCAGTTTTTTTTGGGAGGCAAAGCTAAGAAAATTATATTAAAATAGTTTAAATTGAATTATTAATTCTCTAGAAGTGTCAAAAATGTAAAATTTTCATTTAACAAAGAGGCTAAAGAGAATTAAATTAAATGATTTAAGCTTAAGTAGGGCTAGAAGTGCAATTGGATCATTTAAGCAAGGGAGTAAGGCCCTCCCTTCCTTTCCATTCGCCTCTTAAATTGTCTTAATTATAAATAAAGATGAAAAAAGTTATTAAACTATTGCTTAAAGTAAAATATAGTAATATAGGGAAAAAATTAAGACAACAAAAACAATATTATACAAAATGTTAAATTTTAGCAAGTAATATATAAAAATTCACATACAATAATTAATTAAAAATTATGGCAATGTAATCAACAAAATGTATTATAATAGATAAATGATGATGATGATAGAAAGAAAGTTATTTGAACCACTGTTTGTAGATAATATTAAGTTTAAACTTAACAAATAGAGTTTAGAAAGTGACATATACTTCTTTAATGTGCAATAAAAAATAAAAATTAAGCTTTTTTTTATTGATATTTGAATTCTGCTTATGGAATTAAATTTTTTCAATAAATGTGTATCTAATATTAATACTAATACTAATAATAATAACAATAATATAAAACAAAATTCACTTGTAATAAATAAATAGATATAGCTTTAAAAATAATCGTGTTGAGGTTCTCTTTTGTCTCTCCTTTCTTAGGAGCATCCTTCTCATATTTATAAGGCACAGATCCTCTATGTGACATACTAGGGGATCACTAGGTGCCATGCCCAAGTCACGTTCACCTCCTTATGTTGGACACGTACCCTGAAACACGTCTCCTCCCGTAAGGTAGTGAGAAGATCACGCTTCGCATGGTGTTAACGATAGGCGATTTGTGACCTCACGAGGTGATGAGGGACTCAAGGCGAAGTGCCAAGGTGGTGTTCGCACTTAGTGAGGTGGCGAGGGACCACCTTGGCACTTAGCAAGTTAAGGTGGTGTTGGCACTTCGCGAGGCCCTAGCTACTCCCAAATTGGATCGGGCCTTCTGTTTCATGTGACTGGGTCGATTTTCAATTTCTAAAGCAATATTTCCCCCACTTTGTCAAAGAAGGGTTATAAAGTGGCCTTTTTGAGACCAGCTTACACGTAGATCGTATAAATGGGGGCTTATCAAGCATGTTTTTTTAGTAGAGACTTATTGAGTAAGGGCCCCTTTGGATCACCAGTAAGCTCCAGTGTGGTGAGATTTAAAGAGTAAAAAAGTTTGAACTGAAATGCAGCTCCAGTTGTGGTGTTTGGTAAGCACACACGGTGAGCATTTCTCACCTCATCAGTAATCTAAAATATTATTGGAGTTAAAAGCTCCGAGTGGACTGATTGGAAGTCCAAAAATAAGAGTAATTATTATTTTACCCTCCAACTCTTCCTTTATTATTTAATTTATTTAATACACATAACATAAGTTTAATATGTCATTATTTAATATATTTTAATTTTCAATAAATTTATAATTTTTATTTATAAATTTAGTATAAATACAATTTAATTTATATTTTATTATTTGATTTAAATATAATTTGTAAAATATTTTGATATTTTATTATGAATATAATTTAAAAGTATTTAAATTTTTTATATGATTTTAATATTTTAATTATCATTTTATAAAAATATATTTTTAATTTATGTTTTATATTAAATAATATACCATAAATATATTGTCATTTCTAATCTAATGTCCTTAATAGTCATTTTATATTTCACCTCACACGCTACATGCTGTTTAAATCCAAACACACACCTTATCATTGTTTCTAATCTCTCACGCTATAGTATCCAATCTCATCGTTACGATAACTAATCTCACGCCATCGCTATTTTTAACCTCACCGGAAGTAAACACAGTAACACACGCCCATCCAAACTAAGGGCTAGTTTGGATGGGCGGTGTGTTTGTCTCCGTGAGGTTAAAAACAATGTATGTGAGATTAGTTATCAGTAGCGGTGAGATTGGACATCAGATAGCAGATGAGATTAAAAAACAATGTGGAGTGTGTGTTTGGATTCAAACGCAAATTTGTAGTGTGAGGTGAAAATAAAAATGACCATTAAGGACATCATATTAGAATTGATATATAATAGTTGTTTTTAAATTATTTTACTTATGTAAAATTATTAAAGTATGTGAATTTATGAAATCATTTAATAAAATATTAAAATGTATCTTCCAATATTTTATTATAAATATTTTAATAAATTATATAATCAATTTAAATTATTTATTAGATAAAATAAAAATTATTTTTAATTTTTATAGTTAAATATATTTTTATAACAATGATAAATATTATTTTCGCAAATAGTAACATTATACTTGGATCAAATTTTGAAGTATCTAACCGAATGATTTTTAATAAAAAAAATATAGTAACATAAGACATAACAAGTTTCATTATTGATAGAAATTAAGTTATGATACAAAATTGTTTTCACAAATATTGATTCATTAAACTATTTGCAATGGTTTCCCTTAACATTGTAATTTCAAGGTCACTTTCATTGTTAGAAGAACTTGATTCACCTCTATCAAAATGGCCTGAAGAGATTGGCACGTCGGGTATATTCTCAAATTGTCGAAAATCCTCATCATTTGACCAAGCATGTCTTGAATGTAATTATGCAAAGCCATTGTTGCAATAACTATTAAAACTTGCTTGTCGAATGAATAGCTTGGAATATCTCTTAATATTGGCCATTTTTTTTCCACACTCCAAATGTTCGTTCAATCACAGAGCGTAACGAAGAATGGGCATGATTAAAGATTTCTTTTTTTCCAGATGCTCGATGATTACCTCGATGAAAGTCAGGTAAATGATATCGTTCCCCCTATATGGACCTAGAAAACTCCGCCATTTGCGGATATCCACGAATCCACAAGATAATATTTTCCTACAAAAAAATTAAAACAAAATATCAAGTTTAAAAATAAAATAAAAATTTTAATATTTTTATGTAAAGATTAATTAAAAAATTAAAGTTCGACTGGTGGAGGGTGTGGAAACTTTAACTCTTGTTTTCTAAGTGCTTGCAAAAAAATTCTCCATGTCATGTCTTTGTTCCTTCCCAACCAGAAATGCAAAAATGAAGCACATGTTGAAAGTCACAAACCGCCATAATATTTTGAGTTGGTTCACCTTTCCGTCCGATATAAGGTATTTGAGAAGAAGGCGAAATGCATGCTTTTATGTGTGTTCCATCTATGGCCCCAATACAATCACGCAAAGCATCCATTGCACTTGAAATAGTATATTGAGAATGAGGAAAAATAATTTGTAAACCGACTTCCTTGGACTAGCCATACTCTCACACAATTTCTCAATATGAGTAGCTAATGAATTTTTGGATGATTTTCTACTTGAACTTGATTTTTTCCTTTACCATGTACAACCCCAAGTGTTTCCTTTCTTCGATTAGGAGTTTCATGAGAAGGGTTTGATGGTACCTCATTAGTAGGAATATCTTCATTCTCATTACTATTTTCATCTGAATCACCAAATCCCTCATTTGGTGTATCATCTCCCATAGGAACCCCACTTGGAAGAACACCAGACGAAGGTGCCCATGCATTCTCTCCAGTGGCTACAATGCCACCAAACATTTGCCACATTAAATCATTCAATCGTGGCTCAATTCCTTTCTTCTTAAATCCTTTAAAATCCGGATTTTCCTACATAACATGTTAAATGTTAAATGTTATACTAAGATTTTTATATTTGTAAATTATTAATTTCAATAAAATTTATGCATTAAATTAATGATAAAGTTAACACTAACCTGTATTTTTTCAGCCCACCATTCTTCGGTAGCATCAACCGTCTTTTTAGATGGACACCATCCAATACCTGTAGATTCCTTAAGCAACTCCCTCCATAACCTCCATTCCTTTTTTAATGTATCCCACTTATTTTTCAATTGAGGTTTCCCATAATTTTTTTGTGTCTTTGCTTGAAAAAGAGCAATGACATTTTCCCATCCTTTTGAGTTTAGATGAGTTGTCGGTCTATTACCAAAGATTGACTTCATTCACGCAAAGTTCACAAAATATCAACGTCAGCTCATCATCCCAAATAGCTTTTGTTGCTAAGGTACTTTCTCCTTCCACAAATTTTCGTGTCTTTACCATCTATTATATACAGAAAGATTGAACAACTCAAACTTAAAAGCTGAAAATTTTATACTGTAAATTACTTAACAAGATAAAAATATTTCGTGCTTGTCTTATTCTTTATGGTGTCATATTCTTTCTCAATTGTTCTTAGTCCTTATAACATAGTTACTGTTTCTTTGCTTTATTCTCCACTATTTGCATTTAATCTCCCTTTCTTTTTGTTTCTCCCTCTGTTTTTCGTCTTTTTCTTTATTGAAGCATTTGACTTTCTTAAATCCTAATATGCCTGCTTTTTTCACTAATTGCTAACTCCATATATGGGGAAAGGTATCGGCCCAGTTACTAGGAGCAATCGACATTTAATTTAGGCATCTAACTTAAAAAGCTTTTATATGTCTCATGAATCGGTGTTTACCTTCTTTGTTTTCAAATAAGTGCAATAAATTAAGGAATCTAGTAATCAACAGAGACAAAGAAAATATTATTCTAGAAATAAGAATAAAAATAATCAAAACAATATGGAATTTAGATTTGTCCAATCCATGAATTGCTCAATAAAAGCCCCAAAGTTTTTAACTTTTTATGCAATTATTCCATCAAGTATACTGACTTCTTACCTAAGGGGGAAAGAAAAAAATCCGCAATAAATGAAATTTGAGAATTCTCATTTTGCGATTACCATAAAAATAAACATGAAGTATTAGCAGAGAGAACAAAAAGAAAAGAAAAAGGAACAAGACCAAAGAATGATGAAAGAAATTAGTAACCAAATCAAAATAAGCAAACAAGAGATAATCAAAGCAAAAGAAGTGAGATATTTTTCAAAGGACTAGAAACCTAAGAACATCATACTGAAAATGAGAAACCAAAGTACCAAGAAAAAAAAAAAAATATATAAAGATTCAATTAAAAACCCCATTAGTAATGAGGAACTTACCGCCAAATTTTGCAGATGAAAGTATGACCAAACAAAGGCCAAATAAAAGTACCCAAATAGAAGTGAAAGCTTCAAGCAAGAAAGCAAGAAGGACGGGAGAAAGCAAGAAAAGGGGAGAAATCGCTGATTTTTTCCCTAATCGAAAACAAATAAGGTTGGGAAAGAAAATAGTTAAACTTTCAAGGATAAATTCTAGTAGGTGCTTTCATCGGTTTAGTGTTCGACATTAAATTCGCTTGGATCTAACATGGTTCCATTTTAAACACGTATGGTTGGATTAATAAATATTAGCATTTAATGCCAAAGCTAATGGAAATCTTCGACAAAAGCACCTCCGCATCTAGTTGAATACCATCCGCAGTAATTCCAAAGACTGGTATTTCTTTTTCTATTTCCTCCAAAGTTACAGATCCTTCTCAAGTTTCTTACGCTTGTCACATTGTAAAACCTACCAAAGCAGACCATGCTAAATGTAAAAACAAATAATTTCCTATTCTAGACTAGAAAAGTACATTTGAAAAACTCTGCGCTTCAAGATATAAATAAACTCAACATTCATCTTTTCCTTTGAAAAATAATCTAGAGCTATATGTCATTCCACATTGCAAAACTGGTCTATGAAGAAAAATAAACGAACAATTCATTCCTTTCCACCTATGTCTTTCAACTGATTCTAATTACTTCATCAAGATGTAATATATATCATCACCATGATTATAGCTATCACTACCAAGAAACGCTACGCCTTAAACAAGATAAAAAAAAAACCATGCAACATGTGCTTAAATAGTCACCGAGGTTTACCAGAAAACGAGAAATTGTTACAAGAACTCTATTTATGAATATCAGTGAAACTCCAAAACCATTTCATCCTCAACATATAAACATCCTTGTTTTTTTTTTAAATACCAATTGTTAAAAGAGAAAAAATGAAGTTCTAAAAGTTGGTACCTTAGTTTGAGACCCTTGAACTGCAGCGATTCCTTTCCTTTGTGCACTATATCGACATAGTATGCATCCCAAGTCCATTATCTATTGTCGCAGCACTTCCCTACTTCCCGAGCTCCTAGCATAGACTTTTTCATAACCCCGATGCCTTCTGCAGAATCTCACGGGATTGATGAAAATTACAATGAGAAAAACCAATTGATTGCTTAGAGAAACAAAGAAACAATAACAAAGCAGAAAATCTTCCGATAACCATCCCCATCAATTTGTTAAGAAAACTAAAAGAAAAGGAGAAGGTCGCATGCCTTGACTCGATCATGGCTTCGGTTAACATCCATGATTCTAAACCAGTTTATGATCAACCACAACTTTTTCTAGATAATTTTAGGTCACCGAGCTATTTCTAAGTTAAAATTTAGAAGGTATATAGAAGAAGATGAAACAACAAAAGCGCTTACTTTCTCATACAATGCTTTAAACTCGCATCTTTGTTTCTTCATGTCTTGATTATTAGGCTCTAACCTCAAAGGCCAAACTCAAAGATTCTGCAATCAACTACGTCCACCATATAAGATCTATCAAATTTAAATAGAAGCAGAGAAATGAATCAAACTTAGGAGTTAATCCAAGAGAGAACTTGCACTCAACATACCTTCAATGGATTCTTTAAGTTTCCCAAGTTCTTTTCTAGCCGTTGCTCGACGGGAGTATGCTTTTATGTAGCGATCATCAAGATGAAGGCCTCAGTACAATCATCCTCACCTCTTGAAATCTAAAGAGAGAATAAAAATAACATTCATGTTATTTCCTCATCAAATATATTACTCATGCAAACAAGCCAATCACAAACATTTCGCCATTAAAAGAAAACAATAGAACTACAGGAGGCTACCAATATAAGTGAACATCATGTAAAGAGTGTCGGGCATACTTTCGATCTTAAGATAGGCCATAGCCCTATTTGCATAAGCTACAGCTGTTGGAGACAGGGCAATGCTTCTTGAGTAGCAATCGATAGCTTCTTTAAATTTCTTTTGCTTAAAATATTCATTTCCCTGCAAAAATTTCAAAGCATTTTACTCTAGTCAACGCCAAATATAGCTCTCGGACATTGGTCAAAAGGAAAGTGTATAAAACCGAACTTCTCACCAGCTTCTTTCTCGAAGCGAAGATCAGGCATATTCTCTTGAATACAAGGCTAGTTGACAAATTGCTCCATTTATCATAATTCTTCAAATAATCATATTGCTCTGAATCTGGTAGTTGTTTAAGAATTATTCATAGACCTCTTCCCGTTGGCCTTCCTTTCTCAAATGATATTCGTGACAATGAGACCATGTAAGATTCCACAACATCAAATTATCGAACTTTCTTTATCCCTTCACATTAGTCCCATACTTAAACAAAATGTAAGGATTGAAAAGTTACCAATTGTTCTTTACGTAAGCCCGAGATGTCATTTTCTTGCTTTTGCCTTTGTCCTTGAGCGAAAGTTCCGATCCCCGCAAGTCATTTAAAAGCCTGGAAATCCTAAAAGGAAGAAGAACACAAAGAGAACCTGGATGATAACTAATAAGAAATAGTATTTCAGAATCCAAATTCCAAAGGTCAAACCTTTAAGCTTGAATACAAATCAACTCTTCTATCTAATTAACTTAAACAATTCCTCGAGTAAAGCTCAATTTCCATAATGAATTCAACAAACTAAAGCAATAAATGTAAAAATCATAGAAAACATCTTTGGGAGCCAAAAGTACCATCTTTTGGGCTTCATCATCGAACCTTTGAATGAAAATGAAAATGAAAAAGAACCCATTAAAAGCAAAAAAAAAAAAAAAAAGAAGTGAAATACCATGGCTTGATCACGGCTGTGCTTGCTTGCCATCGAAAAGATTAGAGGAAAAGTTGGCTAAGGAAGATTCTGGAAGAGTGCGGAATTGCTTTGCTCTGTTAAGTTTTCAAAGTGAGCAAACTCGGAACCATAGTCGACGAGGTGACAAAAGTTCCCTTTGCATATGGAAAGTATGGGTATTTTTATCGAGGAAACACCAACCGCTCATCGACCTTTAATTGTCGCTTTCACTCCCAGTTGATTTTCAGCAGACCAGTGCGGTGGAGATGAATTTTCACTGAACCTTGCCGGTGAACCAAACAGCATAGCAGTGCGGTGAGCAGCAATTATTTAGGCCAATCTCACCACACTGGAGGCAAACGGGCATCCAAAGGAAGCCTAAGCTTAAGTTTCAGACGGTTCGTTTCCTTAAGGTAAAAAGATTTTTTAAACCCTAGATTGCTTCTCCTTAAAATCTATTTGAGGATTTTATTCTCTTATTTGTTTTCATAAATATTTCATTTCCATATTTTGCTTGAATCCTTAAATTACTTTTGATAAATATTTCGTTTCCATATTTTGTTTTGTTTTAATTTTTCTTTCCAAATATTTTCTTCCTATCCCTGTTTGTTGTTGTTCTCTTCCTTGTCAGTTTTTTGGAACTATTCGATCTGGGCATCGTGTATGTTTGGCAGAACGAGGGAATTATCTACTAATAGGTAAGCTAATAGACTATTACTCCTCTTATTTTGCATTTGCTTGTTTAATATGGTTAGAGATAGAATGGGGTGGGGTGGTCGAAATGCTGGTCGGACGGGCCGTGGCAACCAGGGTCGTTGATTTGGGGTGGTGGTTGCAAGAGGTAGCGCGATGCTTGTGTTCTCATAGAGGAGAACGTACATTGGTGTACGATGACTAAGGTGGAGATGATTTGGCATCTTGCTGTTTGAAGAATTAAGTTGTCGAATTTCGCCTTCGATTTTGATGTTGACAAAGGTGAGAGAAGATTAAGCGATACTGAAGAAGGCTTTCTGTTGCCTTTGCATTTACTAGAGGCGGGCTTTCCACCTCCGTCTTCATCCGTTTTTCTATACCGTGCTGCAAGAGTATCAAATTTCATCAGGACAGCTCGCGGGTTTTTCTTGGTGGATACTTGTTGCTTATTTTATTGATTGTTGTATTCGAGATGAACCTCCCCTATTGTGTGTTTTTCAAAGTATTTACAGGTTGAAAGTTTCAAATTGAGAGAATTCGCGGGGGATGACTTATTTTTTTCCCTTAGGAAGGGTTTGATTTAATTATCTGAAATTGGTCGCCAAATCTTTGGATTAATCAGTGCAAATCTGTGAAACTAAAACATAAGTTTGAGGATGATTTTAGTTTCCCGATTACATGGTCTCTTCCGAGTACAGATATTTGCACGCAGCGGCAGCCCTTTGATTTTGAGATCCCCACTACCCAATATGCAAAGTTATGTAAGGGTCACGTGCTGAGATTAGAACATTTACTAGCTGTACGAAATGTATTTCGGTACTGTCTTTCGGAGTCAATTCCTAATGGTTTTTGGGTGGTTAGCATTACGAGTGGTGCGAACCCCGATCTTGTGTTGCCTGCAGAGCTTGCCTGGCCCCATGGCGCTATTGACAAATTGGGGCTGATTTTGTTAGGGAAAAAAGTGGAGTTCATAAATTTTTTGTATTCATATTGTAAGTTGCTACCTTGCAAGTGTTCTTCCTTTTCTACCGGTGATCAGGAAGGTGCTGTAAGCTCTCACGCAATGAAAAGTGATGCTGTCGGTAATCTTATTGATAATGCAGGCGTTGTTGGTGTTTGTGCTGCGGACTCAGATTCACAAGGTTGTGGTAGCTCGTTGAAAAAACTTTGGCAAATTATGGATATTAGGTCTCTTTGTAACGACCAGAAAGTTAGTGGTATCGGAAAGTATAGTTTTGGGACTCTGTTTCTGTGAACCAAACTCGTAAATATCTTTATTAAATATTTACGGAGCTTTGTTAGGAGTGAATTCAATTTCGAATAGGTAGTTTCATCGAAATAGTGTTTAATTAGAGTATAGGAACTAAATCACGTAAGTGATTAAAGTAAGAATTATTAAGAGATTACAATTAGAATTTAATATGTAAGACTTATAAAAGTAAATAAAACATTATATAATAATATATATGTGACTGGTTAAAACTTAGTGTTATATATATTTTATATTATAAAATTTAGTTAAATTAAAGAAAAAAAATAATAAAATAAAAACAAATGAAATTAAAAGAAATTTAAAAGATGATATTAGTGGATTGAAAGAGAAACATTATTCCCTTTTCATCCAAAATATTTTGAAGCAAAATAAAAAGGGAGAGGAGGCACGACTAGGTTTTCAAAGTTTCAAACATTAAATTGGTTAGTTCAATTTAGTCATTTTCTTGTAATTTTTATGTTTTTGGAATCTCGGTACTCCAAACTAGCTGACCCATGTCATAATTTTTAGAACTGTTAAAGATTTAGGATGTTATCACTGTTGAATATTTGGAGTTTGACGTGTTATTTTGATAAATTTTAAGTTTAGAATTGATTAAGGACTAGATTGTAAACTCTATTGTTAAATTTGTCTAATAGGGGCTAAAATGCACAAATTTTAAATTTAGTGGTAGAAATGTGAAAAAGGAAGTTAAATTAGGCCTAGAGTGAAAATAGTAAAAAAAATTGAGGTTAAATGTGAAAGTTATGTTAATCTTGATTTTAGGGACTAAATTGAATAAAAGGTAAAAGTTGCATAAAGTAGAAATTAAATGTGAAATTGACTTTGTATTGATAATTTATTATGTTTTTTTAATTTGTAGCTAACGTCGACCCGTATTCCTCGAAAAAGAAAGGAAAAGACAAATTTGTCGACGAATAGCTCAGAGTTTACAGTTTGTGTTTCTATAATCCGAACTAACTTATAATTGATGCATTTTGATTTGGTTATGCATGGTAAGAATATAAGGTGAGGTTCCTTGTTTAATTGAGATGATTTGAATTGATTGATGATTATAGGGGCTAAATTGATTATATGTGAAAAACATGAGTATATTTATATAAATATGGAAATTCACTACAAAATGAGATATTTGATGTTTCCATATGTTTGAATGAATGAGTTCATGATTAAATTGATGTGAATTGAGTTATTGAATGATATTGAAAAATGAATTAAATACCCTATTAACTGTTCGAGCAGAGTCGAATATAGTTGGCATGTCATATGATAGGAAGAGTTCAGAGTTACTTCGACTACAAGTCGATGAGGCACTGGGTGCCAATTTTCTTTTCTTTAACCAATAAGAGACTGGGTGTCAAACTTATTTATAACACTGGGCATAACTACTTGTTTCAGATTTATTGGATGAGGCACTGGGTGCTAAATTTGTGTGTTGGTTGGATCCATGTATCCGTTCGAGTTTGAGTCGTGTTAATAGGGAAATAAATGGTGAAATCGAGATAATGATTTTGAAATGGAAAATGATATTGAAATGGCAATGCTATTGAAATAGCAAATGTTATGGAATGAAATGAAATGTGAAATGGAATATGAAATAGTGAAATGGAATATGAAATAGTGGATTGAACTATGAATATTGATTGTATTTGTTCAATGAACACTTGAAATGAGAAATTGAGATGAAATGTGCCATTACATTAGTTGAATTTGCAAATGACTTATGAAATATGATTGCTGTGTCTTAATACTCGTAAAATGAGCATATTGGGATTAATGACTATGTGAATTAGCCTATTGAGTTTATATATTACATATTATCTTTATTAAGTTTATGCATCATTATGACTTATATTATATTTTAAATGTTCGGATTATAGAAATACCATTGAGTTATACTCAACATATGATTTTGTTTTCCGTGCGCAAGTTAAGTACTTAAAGAATCGATCATCAACTCAACATCCAGAGGCAATCCCGAACTCAAGTGTTGGTGAATTGTTCTTTTGGTCTTAGCATGTACCTAGGAATTTTTTTTTATACTTATAAGTCATTATGTTGGTTGGCATTTTGAAGGCTATGTATATATATGTATGCATGTGATGTTAATGGTTTGTTGTTGATGACTTGTTAGGTTGTTTTGTTTTATGTCCAATGTTCAAATGGATGAGATAATATCATAGTATGCATTGTGTTTTGATTGATGCTTGGATGTGAATGATGGGTGATATACTTTTAGGTTATGTTTAGGGATGTTTTGGTAAGTTAATGTTCAATATTGTAGATTAATTGAATGGTTAATTGGTGCTTCAGAAGTTGAAGATGAGTATATCATTTAGTGACTATTGAGGTGGTATTTATATGCTCTTTTGATTGT
Source organism: Gossypium sturtianum (assembly GCA_025698515.1). Classification (NCBI taxonomy): domain Eukaryota; kingdom Viridiplantae; phylum Streptophyta; class Magnoliopsida; order Malvales; family Malvaceae; genus Gossypium; species Gossypium sturtianum. Next base: position 120,224,097 of record CM046948.1, read on the forward strand.
GTTAGAATGATGGAAATTGTTGAGGTTCCTTGAAGGCATAGTGGTGCATTTGTATATATTCATTTGGTTAACTTTGTATTGTTAATTGAGGTGCCAATTGTGGTATATTGGTTAGGCACTTAGAATGGTGATTATAAAAGATGAAATTAGCTTTTTTTTATTACTTTTGGAATGGTTGATTGTAGTTTAAAATGGAAGATTTGTAGCCTAAGTTAACCATGTTAGAAAACTTGTTTCGAAAGGTAATTATAGGTACACATGACCTGAAGACACGGCCATGTGGCTTGTGAATTTTGGTAATTTTTGTTGCACACGGTCTTAGAGAGTTACACGGTCTGGCCAGACGACCATGTTCTGGAGTCACACGGGCTGAGCTGTGTCACATAGTCTACCCATACGGTTGTGTGACCCTAATTTCACACGGCATTAGGTTGTTGCACGGTTTGTTCACATGACCATGTGACCCACCCACATGGCCTCAACTCTTCCACACAGTCTCGAGACACGGCTGTGTGTCCCCTGTTTCCAAATTTTTCCCAACTTTTTGTTTTTAATTCAAATTTATCCCTATTCATTCTCGAATTGTTTTTAAGCTTCTGTATACTCAATATTTACCTGAAATAGGTTGAATAATTTATTTATACATGCTCGTTTGTGTTTATTTAATATTTATCTGATATTTTCATTAATAAATTGTATGAAATTGTTTGGTAATTGTTAGCAACATCTCATTACTTGGTTTCGGTGACTGGACTGGGTAAGGGGTGTTACACTCTCGTGCAGGACTTGCGAGCTAGAAAGAATCCTGCTGGGGAGGATAGTGGTACTGCTAACAAGAAGTAGAAGGTTGTTGAAAAATCTGTAAGCATTGAGGGCACCAGTGACGATATTAGAGAAAGTTTAAGGGAAGCTCATCGAAAGAAGGGTAAGGATCGTGCGACACCTATTACCGAAAACACCATGCAGTTAATAGCTCTCCCTATTATAGCGTTAGGTGTTCCACAAGGGCCACTCTTTGGAGGATTAAGCTTTGGGACAATTCGTACTGCACAATGTAAGGCTCTTGGTGGGTCGCTAAAAATAAGGTCATCTACTAGTGAGGTTAATACGTTCTTTCCCTGGCATGATAATCTTAGCGTGGGGAATACCCTTTCTCTCTGAGTGAAGTAATGAGGCATTGGGAAGAGCACGTTCCTAAATAAGTGAAGGAGAGTGTTTACCCTTCTCATTCCTCTGTTTGTGTGAGTCGACCCTCTATAGATGAACTGCTAAGGTCTCTGCAAATGATCATTGCCTAGAGTAAAGTTATTACATGAGGGTTGCGGCAAGCTTGTGTTGATGAGGAGCTCCAACGGAAGGAGTTTCTGGAAGAAATCAAAAAGGGTGAGCAAGCGATGAGTGGATCTCACGAGATGTATAAGGAACTAGAAGAAAGAAATAGAATTTTGGAGGGTGCTATTGTTAGTTGGGCAGAAAGAGAGAAGAAAATGCAAGAAGAGAAGTCCATACTAGAGAGGAAAACAAAGGACATGGAAGCTTCTCACAAGGAAGAGGTAGGTGCGCTTGAAAAGAGACACAATGATGAAATAGGGAGTTTACAAGAAAAACAACGAGCTACCTTAAAAAAAATACCAAGCTGATACAATCAAGAACCTTCAGCAGTACCGATTGAAATTGAAATCAAATATCGTGCTTCACACTCAGGTCGTTGTTGGTAGGGGTGTTCAAACAGTCGTTTCGGTTACTAACCGTACTGAATCAACATTAACTGAATTAAATGAACTCCAAAAATCTTTAACTGTTAACCGAACCGAACTATTTTGGTTAATTCGGTCGATTAGCCGAATTAACCAGAATTTATATGTTTTTTGCTTTTGGTTAAAATAAGTATAAAACATATCAAATATATATATCGTTAATGTTCATTTGCTTTTTTTAATAGTTCAAAAATATTTTAAGTGGAGGTAAAAACAAAAAATAATACATTAAAAACACTATATAAGTTTTGAAAGTTAACACATAATTGGAATGTAATAGTCTTTAATATTCTACATTTGCATCCATTTCTTCTCCCCAAAAGATTTTCATTTGCATTATACCTACAAAATATGTGCAAAAAATGAGCATATAATATAAATATATGCATTTAAAAAAATCAAATAATATAAAAAAATGAACTGATTGTAAGTTAACAAGAATAAGATAGCAAACATACCCTTCAACTCACGAAAGTTCATGAATTTAGGGTAGGCTCTGACACATTCTAAAAAAAGTCTAAACATTGAAATGATTAAATAAGTTAATGTAGGAATAATGTGGTAAAAAAGATTAAAACTATTAAATTAAAAACAAATATATAATTTTCAATCTTGTCAAGCTCTTGGATTTGTTTTTCAATCTTCTTGATGTCTTCTTGTGATGATAATTTTCAAATCCAATATTGAGTACACACAATAGTTTGTACAATTTTAGGAGTTAAAGAACACCGAAATTGATCAAGCACACACCCCCCAGTGCTAAATGCAGAGTCTGAAGCAACTGTAGAAACTGGTATAGCTAACACATCTCTGGCCATCTTTGAAAGAGTGAGAAATCCAGGGCCATTCACTTTCCACCTCACTAAAATATAAGAATTTTCAAAAAAATTTCTCATTAGCCTTAGCTAGATATTTATCCAATTTAGACGTTTTGTCTTCATCATCATTTTCTAACTCACGTTTTTTATACAAAGTTTGCATACGCCTTTTCATTTTTTATTTTAGTTCACAGAGAGAAACAAGTGCTGCTACACTCAATTGGCTACAAGCATTATGAAGTGGAGGCTTATACTCATCAAACAATTCATACAAATCTTTCTTCAACTTTTGCATCATTTCATAAGTTTTTTAAGCATTAGACATTTCACTAAGTGCAAATTCAAGATATTTCAATTTGTCTAGGATTTAAAACACAAGCAACAAACACAAGCAAATTTATCTTATCAATATCACGCCAATACTTATCATACTTGTCTTTCTTATTCATGGCCAAAACACTAAATTCAACATCAATATTTGAATGAGCATCTCGTAAATGGATATCAATTTCAGAAAGCTCATCAAAAAAATTATTGGATGTGACATATGAAGTGCTGAAAACACGCAAAGTGACTTCATAAAAGTGTTCCAAGAAATCCCTCAAGTTTTTAACACTGCCCCAATCATCTGCACTAGGCTAACCCTCCCCCCTTTCAAGTTCAGCCCTAAAGTTTGTATCTTCCTCCTCAAATCTCTCAAAAGCTCTCTCAAAATTCTGAGCAGTGTCCAACATTAAGTAGGTTGAGTTCCACCTAGTACAAACATCAAGACACAACATCTTCTTGCACTCAATATTTTCCACCATAACACACTCCTTAAACATTTGTAATATAGTTGGAGATTGCCTCACATATCTAACAGCCCCCCAACATGTTCAACAGATTTATTCATTTCCTTTAAGCTTTTAGCAACAATTAAATTCACAATGCATGTCATGCATCTCATGTGAAGATATTTACCATTTTGAACTAAACCCCTTCAAGGGCTAAATTTCTTTCTCAAATAACCAATAGCAACATCATTTGAACTTGCATTATCAACAGTGATAGTAAACAACTTATCAATCCCCCAATTCAACAAGCATTTCTTAATCACCATCCCAATGACTCACCTTTATGACTAGAAATTGGACAAAAATTTAAAATCTTTTTATTCAATTTTCAATCTTTATCAATAAAGTGAGCAGTGATACACAAATAATCAACTTTTTTCAAAGAAGTCCGTGTGTCAGTAGTTAAGCAAACACTTGAACAAGAACTTCCCAAAAGTTGTTTTTATCTTAGCCCTTTCATCTAAATACAATTGATAAACATCCCTAGTCATAGTAATTCGTAAAGGAATATGAAACCTAGGACATGCCACGAACACAAATTTCCTAAAGCCTTCACTTTCAACAAACTTGAAAGGTAATTCATCAATCACAATCATTTGTGCTAACCCTTTCCTTCATGCTTCTTGATCAAATCTCCAAGTTAAAAGATGCCCTTCCCCCCTTCAACTCCCTTACTAGGTAAAACTAGTTGTCCTTGGCTAGTTTCAACAATATTACTAGGATTTTTCTTACATGAATCGATATGATATTTCAATGACATCGTACCATTTTTTTCCATCACAACAAAATTCCTTTTCACAATAATTACATTTAGCCTTACTTGCACCATCACTATTAATAATCTTAGTGAAGTGAGACCAAACTTTTGACCTTGGAGGGATGACTTTTCTTTTCCCAGCAGTCCCCTTTGTTTGGTTTGAAGCTTCACCTACCAAATTTCCAGAATCTGTCCAAGTAGGAGGTGTAACACTACCCTCAACAGATGTTGGTTTGATGGGCATTCTAAAAGAATAAAATATTATAAAATACAAATGATTTGCATAAATATTTAGAAATGCTAAAACTTGTATATATCATAGAGCGGAAAAAAGAAATTTCACTTATTCCCAACTAATAATAAGATTGGCAATATAGAATAAAAATATAAAATCTTAGTATAAAAAACTAGCAAAGTCAGTATAATTTTCGGAAAGCTATTTTTTGAAATTCTTACAAGTTAATTAATTTTGAATTGATCAGTCTATTGTGGTCATGTATAATTTTAATGTAAGATGAAATGTGTTATATAATTTGGGACGGAAATATAAAATTAATTAAACGAAAATTTCTTTCATCCTTGACCATAAGTTAGTATAACAGACTATGGATTGAGATTATCAATGGTATATGATAATTTTATATAAATATAACACAACAATTAAATTTTGATTATTGACACTTAATTATATTTTAGTTTAGTCGCAATCAAATTTAATTACTATGGGACCAAATATGTAGAAACGTCCTTACCTAAGCTTAGAACTACAAAACTTAATGATACTTTATATGTTTGCATGAGAAATTATTTTATACTCTGTTTCTATTCTTTCTACTCTCTAATATTTTGAAATTAAAAATACAATCTCCTTTTCTTCTATTATCTTTCTGAGTTTTTTATATTTATATTAGGGCGGTTCAAATTTTGATTAAAATTAAATTAACCAATCGAATCAATTTAATTTGGTTAATTGATCGGTTAATTGATCTAATTCGTTCGACGGTCAGTTAATAATTTTTTGGAAGTTCAACTATTGGTTAATTCAGTTTGAAATCGGGTAACTAATCGAATTAACTGAATTAACCGAACTTAATAATTAATAATACAAATTATATGTAGTTTTAATTCGGTTAATTTGGATAATTCAGTCAAATAAACATTATCAATTTACATTTTTATATGTTTTATACTTGTTTTAATAAAAAAATAAAAAAAATATCAATTTGGCTTAATTTGGTTAATCGAAATATTTTGGTTCAGTTAATTTTTTTTATAAAAAAATTCAGTTCGGTTAATGGTTAAAGGATTAAAAAGTTCGGTTAATTCGATTAATACTAGTTCGGCTCGGTTAACCGTTTGAACACCCCTAATTTATATACATATTACATATATTTTCATACATTCATGTATTATTAATGGAAAAGCAAATTTCCGGAATATGTAAAAGCAGTCTCAATGGTTGGCCAGCCTCTTGGGTGCTTTTCAATTTTCATGTGTCTTTTTTTTTTTTAAAAGCCATGTATTATTTTCTTTATTTGCTTTGTCATTTCTTTGCTATGTTAAAACTATTAGTGATTAAAATCTACTCCTTACAGGCAAACACTGTATGACACACTTGGAAATATATCAGGTAGTCTTCAGCCAATGCAAAATCGAGGTTAGCAAATTTCAGTTCCCTTTGTCCACCAAAGTAGTTCATTGTCATTTTATCCTTTTTTTTATATATTTGAAAGTTTTTAACTTCAATTGGAGGTTTTAACCCCTCCTTTTCCATTTAGTAATTTTGGTTGTTTTATATACCATATCCTTATATATGATTCAAGGAGTGAGATCAAACCATAATAAAATAACCTATATAAATTTTAAAAAACAAAATAAAACAAAACCCTAGGTGTTGGTTAAATGTAAAGAATAAGGGAAATGAGAAAGAAGAGGGTATTTGAATGTTAAGCACTTTACAGAGATCAGATATTTAGAGGGAAGGTATCTTTTAGAGGAGTTGGTTTGTTTACAGAAAATTATGGTAAAGGGAAGGCACCTCAACAGATGTTTGTGGCTTGACGATGTTGGTTAGGGCGTGAAAGATGATGGCGGATGAACAATGATGGTGACCTGGTGGACGCCGGACAATGGTGATTGGTGAGGGTGTTGGGTTTTCGACACTAAATTAGGGGATTTTGGGTAAGGTGACGGTGAGATATTTTTAGTTTTTAGGAAATTTTATTTTTTTATTAAATTATTTATATAATGTAAATTAATTTTATAATTAAATTAATTATTATGAGAATTTTTATTGGTCTAAAGAGTGTCAGCATAGTTTCGATGAGCTAAAGAAAGCATTAATCGAAGCCTCTGTGTTGAGTCAACCAGAACCGGGAATAGGATACATGGTGTTCACATATGCATATTTGAATGGATTGGGGTGTGTGCTCATAAAGAAAGGAAAGATAATTGCTTATGCGTCACGCTAGCTTAAGCTTCATGATTAGAATTACCTAACTCATAATATGAAACTGGCCCCCGTGGTGTTGGCTTTGTAGATTTGGAGACACTATCTCTATGGGGAGAAGTGTCGTATGTTTTTGGATCACAAAAGTTTGAAGAATTTGTTAACTCAAAAGGAGTTGAACTTATCCCAGCGAATATGGATCGAGTTGTTAAAGGATTATGACTTGACTATTGAGTACCATCCAAGGAAAGCAAATGTGGTGGTTGATGTATTAAGCAGGAAGACTGTTTCAACTTTGGCTTCTCTGAGAGCAATAGTATGTCTGGAAAATGAGGGGTCACTTCCCGCCGAGTTAAGGGCACGAACTATTTTATTTTCCTAAATATTGGAGTCCCAACTGAAGGATGCGCGGTGTAATGAGATAAAGAAACGTATGAAGTCTGGCGATGCAAGGAATTTCAGACTGGGGAATGAGGAAGAACTACGCTTTATGGGAAGGCTATATGTTCCCAACGAAGAATATCTGAGGCAAAAGATCATGAAGGAAGCTCACCAATGAGCCTTTTCAATGTACCTAGGGAGTGTAAAGATGTATCGAGATTTGAGGAACTTGTTTTGGTGGCTCGAGATGAAAAGAGAGTTAAGTTTGAACATCAGGTTCCCTTAGGTAAATTGTGTTCATTGGAGGTTCTAAAATAGAAGTGGGACTAGATCACGATGGATTTTGTTTTGAGGTTTCCCCTCTGCATCAAATAAGAATTGAGTATGAGTGATTGTGGACAGGCTAACCAAGTCAGCTCACTTTGTGATAGTGCATAGGAACTACTCCTTGGAAAAGATAGCGGAGCTCTACATTGGAAAGCTAGTTTGCCTGCACGGTATTTTTTCATCAATTGTGTCTAGTCGTGATCCGAGATTTACATTAAGGTTCTGGAAGTAGTTGCAGACATCTCTTAGAACCAAGCCTTGGTTCAACACCGCCTTTCATCCTCAAACTGATGAACAATCAGAAAGGGCGATCCAAGTATTAGAAGATATGCTTAGAAGTTGTATGATCGACTTCGGGATGAATTGGGAGAAATACCTGCCTTTGGCAGAGTTTGCTCACAACAACAATTATCACCCTAGTTTGGGAATGTCACCTTTTGAAGTGTTGTATGGGAGGAAGTGTCAATCACCAATTTGTTGGTTAGAGCTTAGTGAGAATAAGCTGGTTGGCCCAGACCTAGTCCGCGAAGCAGAAGAGAAGGTATTGGTCATTAAGAACCATCTAAAGATTGCTCAAGATCACTAGAAAGCGTATGCAGATAAGAAAAGGAATGATGTATCTTATGAAGTTAGCGACAATGTTTTTCTTAAGGTTTCACCCTGGAAGAAAATTACTCGCTTTGGGTTAAAGGTGAAGCTTAGTCCAACATTTATCGGACCTTATGAAATTTTAGAATGCATAGGGACAATAGCATATCGATTAGCTCTTCCACCAGAACTGTCCAAGATTCATGATATATTTCATGTGTCAATGTTGCGAAGGTACCGCTCAGATCCAGACCATGTGGTTCAATCGGAGGAATTAGAGGTGGAGCCAAATTTGTCTTACGAAGAAGAGCCCATCTGTATCCTGAACAGAAAGATCAAGACGCTCAAAAATAAATAAAATCCCTTGATTAAAGTACTGTGGCAGAACCTTAAAGTTGAAGAAGCTACATGGGAGAAAGAAAGCTCAATGAAAGAACATCCTCATCTCTCCGTATGTACAAAATTTTAAGGATGAAATTTTTATAAGGGTGAGGGAGTTGTCATACCCTCTTTTGGTGAGCTGGTACTGTTTGGGAGGCTGCGCTGGCTAAGACCACCTTACGACTTAGACGGGTTAAGGATGGAAGTGTTGTGGTGAAGTGTTCGCTCAACATCGCCAAACCCACGGAGGCTTACTTCCCGAATTGGTGAGTTCCCTTTTATGGCGAGAACCTTATCAGGCGGAATTTCCCGCTAATAAGTCCACTACCCATGTTTTTTTGTCGCTGCTAATGTAAGTGTAGTAATTAGCGGGACATGTTTAAGTCATCTAACATCTTAGTGGAGGTAACGCGTCAATAAACAGGACACTTGGAGAGCCTCTTAGGATGTGATTAATTAGTGGAAGCATGTGAGAATGATTATTGATTAGAGTTAATCCTAAGTGGGATTTGGATGTAAGTTATCTATAAATAGGATAGCTTGGTAGTGGAGAGAGGATTTTTGTTTCATCTTCTCTACTAGTCTTTGTTATCATTGAAGAAAACATGAAGAGTTCTTCGTCGTTAATGAAGGTGTTGTCTGTTAAGCTTATAAGAGCTTTTGTCTTAAGTTGTCTACTAGTAAACTCTTAAACCTTTCTTTAAGTTTTACTAGATAGAAAGAAGTTGTTGTAAGAGCAGTTTAGTAGGGTTTTCATTTAGATACTGGATAGGAAGGAAACTTCTATCCAGAAACTGTTTTCATGTTTATAGATTCATGTTATTATGTAAAGTTTTGATTGTTTTTTATGTTTAAAGAAGTCGTTTTATTGTTTTAGCCAATGAAACAGGAGAAGGTCCAGTGTTAAAGGGAAGGAACTCGTAGAGTAGATAAAGCTCCGAGTAAAGATTTTTGGTGAGTTCATTCGTACTTTAAGTTTATCTGTGTTATTTCTTTTAAATTTTATCATGGTACAAACAGGTAAGTGGCTTTGACCTTTGGTTCTGATGCTCGTCTCTAAGAAAATGTGTTTAAGGAGTCGATGCATGCAAGGGTACAAATAGTTAAATAGACACAGAAGTCTAAAATGTTCATGGTATAAATACTCTTTCCTTGGTGCACAATATCCATATCCAGATAGGTGTAAGGAGGCAATGATGATGCGTATGATAATGAAAAGAAAACACAAGATAATATGTTTTGCCTTCAGTACGACACTCTGGTGCAAACCGTGATTGGTGAAAACCTAACATTGCGGAGGAACATTTATGTGTTGGAATTCAAGTTGGAATGATGGAGGTACAAATTTAATGATTGGATAATGGCTCTGATGAACGGTATGAAGATAAAGGTAAAATGGTTCTTCGAAACTAGTATTAGAAGGTAGCAAAAAGAAGGAAGTATCTGAGAAGAAGGGGTAGATTTATGTAAAACAAAGAGTGCACATTGCATGGAATGTAAACGGTATGCCTTGCGGTTATAAAAGGGTAGTCCGCAGAAATGGCGTACACGCAGAGCAATTGTACCCCGTGTCCGTTAACCGACTCAAGACGTACCAACGTCTAGAGTACAAATCTTGTACAAAATATGTTAAATAGGCAGTGTCTGCAAGTATACGAGTCAGGTTGCAATATAGTTACAATGAAGTAGGTGAGTACTTCGAGGATCGTACCCAAGGGAGGTGAGCATTAAATTAGTCCTAACCTAAGCACAAATAGAGCTTATTAGTACTTTAAATAAATTATATTACGACTAAACATAAAGAAAGAGTTTTTAATAACTAAGGAAATAAAATCATATAAATGGAAAAACTTTGGGAAATTTGCTATGGAAACATAATCAGATCTAAGCATGGGTGACTAGTTCACTTCGGTAATCATGACTAACTGTTGTTTCGAGTTCCTTGTTCAATCAACTAGTCGTTACCCTAGTAGGATCTCTCGATCTTCCACTGGAATAACGAGTCAGCAAGAACTACTTATCTCCCAACCTCACAGTCCAAACCGATTCGGGGTTAAGGTGTTCACAAATAGGCCATACCAATTTTGGGTTAATTCCCACCTAGATGACTTTCTAAGATCGTCAATCCTAAGGTTTAACTTCTTCCCTTCCTAAACAGCTGACCCGTTTAAGGAAACCCTACACAACAATCAATTAATCATACCTCCACTCGTTGATCCCTCACAAAAAGATTAGTTCCTTATGGATCTCAAAAACATAATAAACCTAATATAGAAGATGAACATTAATAGAAAATCTAGAGATGAAGGTTTAAGAGAAGCCTGAATTGTATTAATTGAAGCACGAAATCCACACATAGTTGATCTAGTTCCACAAATTAGATCTCCCAACAAATGCAAAACTGAAAATAACCTAAAGTCTAAGAAAAGAGAAAAAACTATAAACAAAAACTATAAAGAAAATTATATAGTATAAAAAGTTGTCCATATCAAGTGTTAAATGAGTTTATTTATAGAGTTAGGATTGCCGTCGTCTTTAAACCTAGGTCAGCTAACGCTCTCGTGTTTAATTTTTGATTGTGGAGACCAAAACACCCTTGGCTTGTAAGTATTTCTCGTACAGGATTGATGTCACGACATCGAAAGCAATATGCCCATACTTAGGGTAGCTTCAGGGTTGTGTCGCGACATCATCCCTTGGTTATGTCGCGACACTGAAGGCAATCTTGGAATTTTTACTCTCTACTCCCTATGTTGTGACATCAAACTCCCCGTGTTTCAACATAATGACCAGTATTCAGTTTATACTCCTTCTAATGGTCTCCTGCACACTCACAAAGTATATTAACTCACCCTTAGGCTTTATTCGACCCCTAAAGTCAATAAAAGACTCAAATTACCCTTTTTATTGAATGTAAATGAAAATAAGAAAACTTAATTAAAACATAATAAAAATATTTGTATTCAAGTTTTTCAAGTGCGAAAACTAGTTTAATTTGCTACACTGAATTACGGTAGATCATCCGTCATTCACGAGTTCTAAATACTAATAGAGTCTGCCAGTAGGCTGAGTTTGATCGAGGGAGTATCCACCAGCGGATACTTTGGATTTTAGAGAGAGTAGAACTCGCCAGTTATGGTATACTATTTTGTTAGTCTAAGTCTTAATCTTTTCATGTCTGATAGTCCTTATTATGGAATTTTATTTCCCGGGAACTCACTAAGTTCTTTTGGGCTTACCTAATTGTCTTCTTCTATTTTCAAGTTCTTAGGTTGATGTTGTAGTAGCAGAGAATCATCCAGATTAACAGCTCATTTGTGACTATTCTCTTATATTAATGTGACATGTATTTGCTGAAGTGTTAGGACGAATGGTAGTTGCCACCAATCGAAATCATCAAACTGTATTTTGGAAGATGATATTTTGTAATTATGAACATTTATTTGCAGCCTTTCTAGCTTATTGTTAATCTTGGTTTATGGCGACACTAGACTAAAAATGAATTTTTTAAATTATTGCTCGAGTGAAAATTCGATAAGGAAATTTTTTCTCGAGCTTGTGGATATATTTTATGAAACTGTCGCCAAAGGCTATTTACTCATTTCCTTTATCTACTTAAGTAGCGAGATACTATTTTTAATTCGCTTGCAACCTACTATATGTTTCTGGAAAGTGGGTACCCGCCAAACTTGGAAGTTCTTTTAAAGGGTACAATTATTTCAATAGTTTTGACTCATGATGCTCCATACTTATGCTGCCACTGCTCTCCTCGGTACTTTGAGAGCATCCTTCAGCCCTTAGCCTCTTACGACTACTACTACCCACCTGAACCCTTGAATCAGTTACATGAACGACCTTCTGTGCCCTTTTTGCTAGAATATGCCCAAAGCCCAATCATGAGATGATTGTAATAACATACTTGTTTTACCTCGTTTATTAATATAAGACATTGCCATTATTATTTCAGTTTCTTTTATATGTATATAAATAAACTATTTTATAATAATGTCCTGAAAATAATATGAATATTCTTAAAAGGTCCTTAGTCGAGTATTATTGTGGGCTTGGACAACAATAATGCATTAAGACTAACGTCTAGTTTATTGATGAAAAAGTGTTGTCATTGACATGGGATGTCAAAATCAATACATGAGTATGTGTGTTAGAGAACAACATATTGGACTGACCTGCTATAAGTATGTTTCTTGTATTATTATGTAATAGTCACAACATTACTCATAGTGATTACTATGTATACGATCCTCAGACTTGAGATCATCATTATCCCGACATTGTGAGTCGTATATTTTGATACAGTCAAATGTCCACCATAACTGGTTGTTCTATAAAGGTGGATGTTGGATATACCACAATCTATGTAGTCAGATATGGTTGATCAATATAGAATTTGTCCCTCCTACATAATAGGAGCAATATCTTAGGCCACTTGATTAAGTAAGACTAGAAATGAATGGCCATGCTCGAATAAGTTGATATGAGATATCATACTTATTTGTTTATCATAGTCTACTCAGGATATCAAGAAACATTAGATGGACTATGCAAGTGTGACCATTCCATGACTTGTGTCCATTCGAGATATAAAAGAAAAAAGGATTGAATACATGAAGGGTTAATCACAAAGAGGTTATGTCGAATCATGACTTCTTGTAACTTAGGTAGCAATGATGCATTGCTAGATGTCACTCATTGTTTGTAATATTAGAATCTTTCTAGTATTACTGCTAACGTTACAAGAACCTACAGTGTCACACTCTATGGTTGAAATGAATGGAATCCAAACATAGTTAGTATTGTTTTTAGCTATCACATGAATTAAATTGATTATAGAATTAATTTAATTGGGCAGTTAAATATCGAACGAATTATATGTACAAATATGTTGTACACATAATGAGAAAATGATTAAATTAATATATATGAATTTGATTCATATAAAATTTAACTAAACATAAATTACTGAAATCCTTGTTATAATTATTGTAATTATAATTTACGATCCAATATTATTATAATTATTGTAATTGTAATTTTTATGTCAAACATTATTATAATTATGGTAAATATAATTGTTATATTCAGTTAATTATTACAATGAATTTTGATTCATATTAAAATATTAATTATTCCAGAATTAGGATATATAGGGTTTTTAAGAAAACCTAATATACCTGAAATAAAACATAATGAGGTCTAGCAAATATTAAATAGTGAATTCTCTCTGAAAAGTTTAAGAGAGTTCTTGTCGTTCGTTGTCACACCGGGTGGATTACGTAGAGGCCGACACTTTTCAAAGCGGTTTGGAATCGACAAACAATTGCGTAATCAGTTTCACAATAGTTATCTTTCGTTTTCTAGACGATTAAAGATAATCGTTCATACCCTTCTCACCCGATTCGTTTCTCGCACATGGATCCCTGGATGTGATTGTTGGATTTAATTTTTCCGCTGTGCCATGTGGTGTACCGGTGTTCTTACACTCTCTATGATAGTGTCCACGTCCATACTACTTGAAGTTTGAGATGGAGTGGAAGATTGGGCAGAACCTGCAAAAGAAAAGTTAAGGTCAGTCATATGAGGAACCAAATGATTATTAAAGAACTCACCCATGGTTGCTACTGGTGAAGTAGACCAGTAGTGCACACGTTGTCTACTGTAGGTGTAGAAAAAGTGTGGGGGTTCCTCCTTCCTCCCCACTAAAATAAAGGCCAAGTCATCAGAGGCGTTGTAAGGTCACATCGTATCAGAAGGGTGTATGACTTGAAGTCAGCCTCAGCAGTAGTGTCCGTGGCCCTATAACCATTTGGGTTATGATTCTCCAGGCAGAAACAAATAATGTTTCTGACAGTGATAAAACTCTCCAACATGAGGGAGTGGCTCAACTTTAAGCGATCAAATTGCTCCTTCGTGGCCTCATTATCTAATGGTTGTCTACGGGTACAAAGAGATTCGGAAGGAATGGACCATTGAGTTGGGAACCCAAATCCACCCCTCAGATTGCTCCTCACCCGAATGACCTTATTTCTGTTAAGATGGAGATTTGAAGCCCAATTCCTGATTATAAGCTCGCATCCCTGGTGAGTGCTAAAGTGTGCTAACCCAGCAGAAGTCCTTCGGGCAATTACTTTTAATTGGTAGATACGCTAGAATATACCTAGGAAAGTTTGGTTGATTTGAAACAAACGATTCAAATTCTTGAATTTGTATTACCACCTATTGAAGGCGGTGAGGGTTTTCCTAAACCCCTCGATATCCAAAAAATAGGAATGTTTGCCAGAGCTGGTCGTTTATCGAGTACCTATCATGTTACCTATGTTAATTCAAGAACCGTTCGCTAGCTTTGTGGTAAGCGAAAGACTAGTTCAAGGTATAGGAAAAGGATCCGCCAAGATAGACGCGAGGTTATCCTGGTGTAGCCAGCTGCCTTATACGAACATGATTAGACCTACCATTAGAGCAGAACAGTTTCAAAAAGAAGTTGTAAATGAAAGGTTAGCACTAAATCATTCGAGAAGAATTAAGGTTTTCACCTCTAGGTTATGAAGAGGATTAAGTGAAATGTTTGGAGTTCACCTCTAAGAATAGGTGTGAGAGGAAATTTTGAGGATAAAATCTTCTTAAAGGGTGGGGGAGTTGTCACATCAGAATATCTTTAAAGACCCAAATATAGAGGAAATTTGGGACCTAATTGAACATATGCTAAGTTGGCAAACTCTAACAGGAAATTTGGGAAAGTTATGAACTGTCGAGTAAATAGTTGAATCCCAAGTATGGTTTGGTTAGGATGGAATCAATTGATTCCATAGTGAGAGACATAATGATTTTCGATGATTGGCTAAAAGGTTTTGGGAGACCGTGTAGAGGAGATATATATATATAGGTGAAAAAGGACATTCGGGCAAAGAAGAAAAATCATATTTAATCCAATTTGTAAAATTTCTTTCTACTTGTTTTGTCTTCTACGGTTGCTCTAGGGAAAAAGAGAACTTAGGAGAGCTCTGCATGGAGTAAAATTTATGAGATTTGGAGTCTGAAAGTAAAGAGAGATTTTAAACTGGTAAGCTTCTTAACTCTTTGTACTCGAAAATTTGAGAAAGAATGAGGAAAATGGCTCCTTAAAAGTTTTTATAAATTGGCTTTTAGGTTTTAAAGTTGAATAACTGTGATTTAATCAATAAATGGTTTCCATGTTTAGCTGTTAGTATTAAAGAGGCTCTAGCATTTGGACAAGCTAAGCTGACGAGGATTAAGGAAAAGTGAGTTTCTGTACTCTGTCTTGGATAGTTGATGAGATTGAGTGGTTAAATGATTTATGTTGTGACTATCCTGGGTTATTTGAGTCTGTCGTTGAGTGCAAAATTGGTAAATGAGCATGTTGTTAATGCATAATCCTGTACAAGTATGTAAGTGTTTGTATGTATGATCATTGAATGCTAAATGGTTAGTACGTGGTGTTGAATATGTGGTGTGCTTTGTGTTATGTATTAAGTACCTTGATTGCATGAAATGTATGAGTATCTTGTATGCGGAGTATAGAGGTATTTACTTTGACGGGGTAGATGAAAATAAGATTAATTGGCGTATTGGAGGAATGGACGAACCGAATGGGGACCCAAGGGACTTGGGATGCAAAGTGGAATGTTATCGATTGGCTCACTAAAGCAACACTGTGACGATAGTCTATCCACACTATAGAGCGACACCACGACGATGTAAGATCCTTCAGGGTGACACCTCAAAAGAGGTTTAAAGTGTAAGACCATAGTTCGGTTATGGCAACCAATGGAGTCCATCAGGATATTAAACATATGGATTAAGGTGTAAGACCATAACTCAACTATGGCATCCAATAGAGTCCACCAAGACATTAAACAAGGGGATTCAGGTGTAAGACTATAGCTCGGCTATGGCATCCAACAGAGTCTGCCAGGACCTTAAACACAGGGATCAAGGTGTAAGACCATGGCTCGACTATGACAACCAATGGAGTCCACTGGACAGTAAACATGAGATAGTCCATTGGGACAGTCAACACAGGGTTACATGTGTAAGACCATAACTCGGCTATGGCAGTATGTGGAGTTCGTAGATCGATAGGCCAGGAGATCTGCCGAGGAATAAAGGAGAGATCACATCGTGTCTTGTGCGACAAGTCAAAAGACATAATAGACTTGGCGTGTCTAGGGACATAGACTAATAGGACAACTAGGGGATTCGACAAAGGTAATGGTGATTGGAGCCTAGGAAGCGTCTTAACCCAGGTATGCGAAAAAGGAAGGAAAATTTCCTTATATAATATGGTAAAAGTGATCAAGAAGAGTCCACCAAAAAGGTCACGGATCCCGCATTGTTTAACTAGGTACAAAATAGGCTATAATAAAATACAGTCTTAATTTGGAAATCGGCAAAAAAGTTGATGAAAGAATGAGTAGATGACAAGAGCATTCATGGGAGGAAATGTCAGCTCAAGGCTGAATGATAACTGAAGTCTGCCAGAAAATAGTAAGAGGCGGAGGTCTATCAGGGCCATGAGGAACTGGTAAAATCTTGTAGGTCTACCAGGGGTGGAAGCTGTCGAGAGATACCTGAGTAAGAGATAGTTCGTTAGGAACTACTAGTCTATAGAAGTATCAAAAATGAATTGACTGAAAGAACAAGTACTATAGAGATTTCATTGAGGGCATGAGTCCGCTAAAGAAAAGAGGGTATTAGGAAAATACCTTATTTAGGATAAAATTTTAGATTAAAGAACCATAATCAAGATAATTATTTGTGTAACAGCCCGATTTTGGGTCTAACCGGAATAGTGGTTTCGAGACCACAAATCCGACTAAGAAAAATTCATCTTTATTATATTTTTATGGTCTACAGTTTTATGGAACGATTTCGTGAAAATTTCGTTCGAAAATTTTCACGTTTGGGCACTCAATTTAGTTAAAATGACTAAATTGCAAAAAGTGCAAAACTTGAATTCTATATGTTAAAGGTGTCTAATTGCTATGAGATTTTAAATTAGAGGTCCTTAAATGGTAATTAGACCATTGGTTATGGTGGACAAAAATGGACATGGTTTGGTATGTTTTTAAAGTTTTTCATTAAGGGCATTTTAGTAATTTGGTAATTAAAATGAATTAAAAAGCCAAAATAAAGCCAAAATTTGTCCATATTCTTCCCCATGGCATAATTTTACAAGGAGAATCAATGGCTAGGGTTTGTCAAGCTTTCAAGCTTGATTGTAAGTCCATTCTTGCCCCGTTTTTAATGCTCTTTACATTTTTAAAGTCGTTGTAACCCGATCTATCTATTTCTACCACTAATTTAAGAAATGATCAAGGTATAGGGTTTGACCCATATTTGAAATGTGTGTATTTTGATGTTTGATGGTAGAAAATGCATGTTTGTTGTTTGTTAAACGACTTTTGCTAAGTGATTTTCGATAAAAATGTAAAAAAGGACTTATTTGTAAAAGTTATAAAATGAGTAGAAAAATGTGAATAAATGAGAAATGTGGGCTATTATGAGTATGAAAATGGTTCGGCTAGGCTTGGGTTTTGAATAAATTGAATGAAAATAATTTTACGAGCCTAGGGACTAAATTGTAAAATGTCAAAAGTTTAGGGGTAAAAATATAATTTTTCCATAATGTGACTTTTGGACTAAAATGAATAATGTGATGATTAAATGAGATGAATTTGGTATTACAGATCAAGAAAAACGGAGTTCGGGTTTAGATCGGGGGAAAACCAAAGTGTTTGACGATTAGGTCCATTTCCGCTATTTTTGTATCGAGGTAAGTTTGTATGTAAATAATGCAACGTTATAATTGTATTTATAATGTTTTTTTATTGCATGAATTGTATGATTGACTCTATGGATGAAATTGACGAAGTTTCGACAAACGAGTAAATTACGGTTGAACCTTATGAATAGATAGGATACAAATGTCATGACATTAGGGCTACTGAGATTACGTGTAAGACCATATCTGGGATATGTCATCGATATGAAACTTCGTATAAGACCATAGTTGGGCTATTGGCATCGATATGAGATTACATGTAAGACCATACCTGGGATATGGCATTGATATGGTACTGTGTGTACGAGATTCCCGAGTATCCTTTAGTATTCCAAATGGTTCAACGGGAAATGTTGACGAAATTTTCAACGGGTATGTTGAAGATGAGAAAGTGCGTGATTATGTTACGAGTAGGTACAGGTATGTACGAAAAACTCAAAGAAAATGGATTCGGTATATGATGAAACATTGGTAAGGATGTGATTGAATAAGTTATTGTAACGCCCCAAAATTTTAATTTTTGATTTCGTGTATGTGTGACACACAATGTCTATCTGCTTCAGTGGTTATGTGTTCTGGGTGTGTGTGAGAGGTCCCAAGTTCAAGCCTTACTTGGGTAAATTTTGGTATTTTTATAAATAAAGCCTTAACCTTGTGCAAAGGGCTTAAGTTTAATTGTTGGTAAGTGTATATCAGAATGGGCTTGCTGGTCTGGTGGTTAAGCGGATTGTTAGTGTATAGGAGGTCCTGTGTTCGAGTCTCTACGCAAGTAGGGGAACTAATTTTTGTTTGAGGCGTGTGGCGTAGTGGAGTTCAAATTAAACTGGACTGCTGAGTAGTTGTGTTTTAGTGGGTTAATAGGGAGTATTTTTAGGAGATAATTGGGGAGAAGTTATCAAAATAAGATTTTCTTCTTATCAGTTTTCTTTTTTCTTTTTTCCCAACAAATTTTCTGACGTTAGACTTTTGTTTCTTTGCCCTTTCTTCTTCGTTCTTGTTCACTTTTGGTTTTTGTTCCCCTTTGACCGAATCTTGTTTCTTCTCTTTCCCCTCTCTTTTTGTTTTTGTATTTTTTTGCGAGTCATCTCTTTGGGTGCAACTTTTGAATTCATCTGTTTCGGTAAGTGGAATTTTTTCCCCCTTAGTTATTGTATTTTGAGTAGGCAATTAACAAATGGTTCGTTTTACTCTCGTTTAGGTGTTGTTCAAAGGTTTTAAGCGGATATTCCAGTGTGTGGAGACGACTGGTTATTGGATTCGTCGTAGTAAGTTTTTGAATCGTCGTTGGTTTAGTTTCTCGAGTTTTATGTTGGGGATATTTGGTTTGATTGACGAATCAAGTGATTAATTAAGGGATATATTGGTCAAATATAGGTTTTTGAAGGCTCGGGTTACTTTACACAGCGAATCGATACCAGGTGTGTACCCGAAATGTAGAAAACGGGATTCAGCGAAAAGCCGAAATTGCTTGCTATCGAGAAATAAGAGAAATAAGAGAAAATGATGCGAAAAATTGTAGAGAAAGGAAATAAGGGTGTTATAAACTTGAAATCAACATTTTGCACTAAAATAGTTTTGGACAAAGAAAGATGAGTCTAACTTTGAAAAATCATCAAAAATAGTGGGAATTGAGTTAGAGGTTGAATAAAATATGAATTTAAATTTTATTGAGTCTAGTTTTTCATGGAAGAAACAGTGTAAGCAATGGAATTGTAAATCATGAGATATAATAAAGTGAGACAAGGTCAGAATGATTTCGGGTTCCCCTGTTCTGACTTAGGAGAATCATCAAAAATTTTAAAAAAAAATTAGGGGCTTAAATTTATATGTTTAAATCCTTAATGAGTCTATTTTCAATAGAAACAAATGAAAACATCATCTAAATTCTGTACTAAGAGATAAATAATTTTTAGTAAGGAAAGGATGAAGCTGTCAAACAGCAAAATAGGGATAACTTTAAAGATTTTACTGTACTTATTTGATAAACTATAAATTTTGAAAATTTTATGGTAGAAAGGTATTTGAGTCTAGTTTCAAAAACATCAAGAGGATCTTAATTTGGAATTCTGTAGCTTAAGATATAAATAATTTAATGATGATGACTCAAGTAGACAGCTTTGAATGAACATATAAGTAAATAGTGAAAACATATATGAGTATTGAGCTAGCATGGGTTACTTTAAAAATGGATCACACGGCCATGGAAAATTTGGGCCGAATAGGCCACACGGGCGTGTGGGCCCACACGGGTAGATCACATGGGCATGTGGGCCCATTTTTATCGAAATGTTTTTAAGATTGCACGGGTCGCCCAAGTCGACTGTGAACCTACTGTAGGGTCGGTAAGTGCTACTTAGACCCCTAAATGTGTGAAATTATTTGAATGATATCTCGCATCTTGAGCATGTTAATATCTCGAATCGAAGATATGTACTTGAAATTGCATAATAGCATATCATCCATTGTATGTTGCATTGCATTGGGTTGAGGGTTGTTATTCGGAGGAAGTGTACTGAAAGGATTTAAGCCTAATTTACTGGTAGCTCAGCTGCAAACTATTGTATTGTGCCGCATTTGGTACTACTTGGAGTGTAGGGATGGGTGGGTTGATTATATCCCCACATGGAGTGTAGGGTTGGATGGAGATGGTGTGTAGAGGCTGGTTGGGTAGGATTTTGCTCTTTGCATAATCAATATCGCTGCATCGACATCTTTGTGATGGGCTAAGGCCCTCTTTGCATTTTTGACATCAGTCTTGAGATGGGCTAAGGCCCAAACTATCATCGATCATTGAAAAGGGCTTAGGCCCAAGACTCTTCAAGCGTGTAATCGTGAATACCGATTGTTTGTTTGTTTTGCGCGGGATTACACATCGAGTTTACGTAAACTCACCCTTTTTGTTTAATGTGCACAGGTAATCCCGGACTTAGACGGATCGGTGCGACAGAGGACTTAGCGGTGACCACATTAATTTTTGGACTTCATGGTTTTCAATTTACGAGTTATGATTTGTTCATTATTGATTATTTGGGTTGTAATTTAAGGACCCTCTGGGACTTTGGTTTTAAATTTGGGTTTTTTTTTACTTTATGGATTTATACCTGCTGGTCTTAGGAAATTCGGTTTTCAAAAAAAAAGTTAAAGTATTTTCTAAACGCATGATCACCTAGATTGATTTATTTAAGCTTCCGCAACGAAGGATGTTTCAAAACAAATATTTTAAATGAATAAAGATGACTTCCTAAGTTCTAACAAAGGTTTACTAAAGATAATAACATGGAATGTTTTCATCGTAACAACGAGGTTTCAAAAACACTATCGTGTGACATTGCCAGATATGGCCATAACATCTAGGTCGGGTTTGGGGTGTTATAGTTATGCTCATGAAGTTTAATGATATTTATGTTGATATGTGCTATGTTATTCATATGATGAACTATTAGTATATGACATTGATGTTGATATGTGTTATGTTGATATTAAATGACATTTATGTTCATATGACATTTATGAAGTTTTAATGACATTTATGTTAATATTTGTCAAGTTATTTAAATGTTAAATGTATGAATAATGTTTTGTATTATTTGCATATGAACTTACTAAGCTATGTAGCTTACCCCCTTCCTTTCCCATGTTTTATAGTGTCATTGAGCTAGCTCGGGTTGGAGGTCGCCGGAGATCCTATCACACTATCAAGCTATCACTTTGGGTATTGATGAATTCAAGTATTTTGAGTTTATGGCATGTATAGGGACTTTGTCATTTTGTTAAATGTGTCATTGTGATTGTAGCCAATGTGTTGGCTTGTGATTGTCAAAGGCTTGTTTTGATATTTGGCCATGTAGATTGGTTTATTGGGCTATCATGGTTGCAAGCCTAAGTATATATATATGTGTGCTAATATCTTTGGTGATATGGTCATGATATGCTTGGTGAATGATAGAAATGTGATTCATGACATGAATGTGAGATGTTTGGCAATGTGGTCTATTGATGAGATGATAAAGTGGTGTACAATTAGGTATCTTGAAAGTAGTTAATTGTGGATTAATAAATGTTGTGAGTATGATAGATGTGGATATTGTGTTAGTCATAATTGTGTATGATTTGGTTACATAAGTATGTTATGTATGTGCCTTGAATTGGTGTAAGTGTATGTGTGTACAAGGGTGGCAAATGGCTTGGTAAATAGCCTTTATTTTGTCCACACGTGTAGACACACAGGCGTGTGTCTAGGCCGTGTATGACACACGGTCTGCCCCATGGGCATGTGTTCCAGCCGTGTGTCCCCTGCACCTTAATTGTTGCAAAATAGAATGTCCAGAATTGAGCACACGGGCAGAGACACGGGCATGTGTCTCAGCTGTGTGTGCTACACGGCCTTGCACACAGGCGTGTGGCACGGCCATGTGGCACAAGTCAGAGAGCACCCTAATTTGAACATGGTTTGAAGCACGGGCGTGTCCCCGGGGTCACACGGGCGTACGAGCCCTGGTTCTAGCAAAAATTTTCTAAGTTTTGTAAAAGTTTCCTGAGTTCTCGATTCAGTCCCGAACCACTTCCAATACATGTTTTGGGCCTCGTAGGCTCGTAATAGGGACTTCATGATTGAATATAAATGGTTTTAATTTGGACGCAAATTTATGACTCGGGATTGTGTGAATGCTTGTGTTATAAGTCCGGTAATACCTCGAGCCCTGTTCTGACGTTGAATACGGGTAAGGGGTGTTATAATTTGTACAACCATAAATAGTCGTCGCTTGATTGCATTGGAGAATAGGGGATAGTGTTAAAGCATATCAGGAAGGGTGCAATGAAAGTGGAATCAATGAATAGCAGGGCTAAGACTTTGATAAGAACATGGTTGTAATCAGGTCGAGAATTATACTATTGACACTTAGCTCAGAGTAATGGAAGCATTGGCTATGCCAATTAAGTCCACAGATTTTCCTCACAAAACCCAAGTTTAACTCTATGCACAAAATCTCTTTTCTTAGAATTTAAAGTAATCTTTTATAAAGTTGAATGAATAGATCTCCCTAAGTTCCTTACACCCCTAAAAGGCCTCTTACCACTTAAGTGTTGCTACCCCTTTATATAGTCCAGGTCTCTCCCATGCTTTGCCGATGTGGGATTTGCCTAGGGTGTTACAATATAAATTATAGGGACATTTATTTGTCAATGAATTTACAACAAGTACCAATATAATGTAAAATTAACTAAGAAATAAGTGATATTGAGATTATTCTTTATGTTTCTAACTCATATTGTTGATAATACCATATTAACTTCTTAAGACAATCTTCTTCATACATATTTTAAAATGTGATTTTACGAATCAAATGCAAAACACTCGAGATGTTCAACCATTTATTAAAGTTTTAGCATTGGTTTTTATTAAGATATTTGATACCTTATCAATGTATAAATCTATAAATTAATAAATTGATCATACACTTATACTTCATTTACAAAAAATTAAAATAATCAAATTTATTAACACATAACATCACATAAATTTATTAAAAAATGTACAATCTTATACACCACTAGACAGTGACAATGGGGTTGGTAGGTGTCCAACCCCCTATACACAAACATTGAATATAATTCCTTTCTATCAATATCATGGTTATTGTTTTGAATGAAGAATCATCTAAGTTTTGCTTATGAAGGTGGTATGCTTGAAAATACATTTAATAGCTAGATTTAAATGTAATTATTTATAATTGCATATGTGTGGTATGTTTTGGGTAATCACAATAAGTGGAGGTCTTATTGAATTGAGGTGTAATTGAAACACTCTAATTATACTCTTTAATTCTTAGGGAAAATGTGAGAATTGAAGTATTAGGCGAGTATTTATAAATAATTACACTTAAATCTAGTTACTTATATCTTTCCAATCATACTCTATATGGTTTAAGTTTAAGAAGTTATTTTTAAACAACAATAATAATATTCTAATTTTTAACTTATATTTTTTATCAAATATAATTATATGTTATTTTATAAATCTCATTCAAAAATTATAATTTTTTATTAACAAAAGATACCTTCTTGTACAGTTTAGCCTACTAAATATTTAATTAAATTATATAGTATTTATTATAAATTATTTATACTAATTTCAATTAAATTACACAATATTATTATTAATTATTTATATATGGTCAAGAACCAACTTATGATGACAATGAGTATATGTTTAATGTTAGAGAAGGCATAACTCAACAAATATTAAATGTTAGAGTATTTAGATAAATATGTACGTGATACTTATTTTTCTTGTTAATTCTCATATAATCATATACAATAATTTGATTTTATGTTTTTCACTTGTTTAACTAATTACTTCTCAAGCTTATTTATATATTTTTTTATAATAAATAATGTTGTTTTTGTTATGAATATCTTATTAAGTGGATGCCCATCATGATTAAGATAAAGTTTTAATGTACTTTAAATTCTAATAGTTATTAGAATTAGATCTGTACTTCTATTATACTTCTTATGCCTATAAATAGAGACTCTGATAAAGCATTGTAATCATCCTTTTTGATCAATAAAGTATTGCTTTCATATTTTCTTTGTTCTTTATTCTCTTCATCTCTCTTTATTTTATAACACCTTATCAGCACGATGATTCTCTATTTTTTTTTCTTTTAAAATCTTTCAAAGTCGTCCCCCAAATCCAATTCCTCTTTCATCTTAAACTTTCACCCTTACAACTTCATCTTCAGGATGTTGAAAGATTCAATCTCATAATGGATCTTGGTGATGACGATGATGTTAAAGATCTTCAGATATATTTTACTATATTTTATTTATTATATTATGTTTATTATAATTGGAGACTAATCATGACAACATTAATAGATATATTATGATATAAAATCCACGCATGTTTACGATGGTGATTATGAAATAAAGAATCTATTGGGATGTTTATAAGTCCGCCTTACTAGATTTGTTGCATTCCCCGAAGTGAATGTAAACATAAAGAAAATTAAATATATAATAATGGACCACTAAATGTGGGAACATAGTAATAAATAAGAGAACAATGAGACTTCTCAAGATAACTCTTCAAAGGGTAAAGATAATTTATGTTATCAATGTGATATGAAAGATTATTGGCCACATATGTGGCATATGCCCAAATATTTTGTTTTTGTTAATATTCTTTGAGGAAGAATATGAGAATGTAGTAATAAATTCTATCATTATAGATAGAAAGTATTTATCTAATTTTGTACTAAAACAAACAAATATTATTTCAATATCTGATAGTACAAAATTAGTCGAAAGCTCTAGAAGAGCTAATATATTAATATCTTGTGATGGTTAATCCAGTGGTTTTAAAAGATATTTATAATGGATCTCATATTAAGATTGTGAATGAGGAAAATATTATATTTCATATGAATAAATAAAGAGGATTGAGTTACTAATTTATAATCTTTGTGATATTCTTTTGTCATCATCCCTATTAAAGGGTTGAAAGCAAAATATTTGACTGTGAAAGATCTACTCATGAGCAATAGAATATGATAATTCTATCTAAAGCTTACTATGGTTTGATGCACCTAAAGTTACAAAAAAAAAAAAAAAAAACTTTGAGTATAACTCTACAATATTTAGAATAAGTTGTAACAGCCCGGTTTAGACCTTAGTCAGAATAGTGGTTTTGGGACCACAAATCCGAGTCAAAAAAATATTTTAATATTATTCTTGGTGTTTACAGTATGTGACTAAGCATGTGTGAAATTTCTGTGTGAAAATTTTACCGATTGTATGCTTAATTAGCAAAAAGGACTTAATCGCATAAAATGCAAAAGCTGTGTGCTGATTGTTAAAGTACTAATTTGTCATGGCTTATTAAATGAAAGGTCCTTATGTTTTGATTAAACCATTTGATAGTAAATGGATGATAATGGCATGGTTTTTGGTGTTATAATTAAAATGGGTATTTAGCGATTAAATGTTGTAATATAATAAAAGAAATAAGAAATTCATGTTTTTTAGCCGAATATAGAGGAAGAAGAAAGCCATTGATGAACTTTTAGGTTTCGGCAGTTGTGAGCTTATTTGGTAAGTGTTTTGAGCTCGATTTTTGATAATTTCTACGTTTTTGTGATTGTTGCTTAGTGTTCTAGCTAGCCCATGCTTCAATTTTAGAATTTGATGATGATTTTGAGATATGCCATTGATGAATGTTTGATCTTTGTGATAGTTTTTGGTGAAATATGAAAGTTTGATGTTGGGTTAACATATTTTGTCTTTGAATTTTTGATGAAATTGGCAATTTTTGGCTAAATTGTGAAAATGAGAAATTGGAGGACTAAAATGTGAAATAAATGAAATATATGGGCTTGTATGAGCATAAGGAGAATTCGGCTAGGCATATGTGAAGTGAAATTATGTGAATTTGATGATTTTGTGAAATAGGGTCTAAAGTGTCGAAATGTGAAAATGTGAGGGCTATTTTGTAAAATGCCCTAAATATGTGTGTTTGGACTAAATTGAGTGATTTGGTGATTGAATGAGCTAAATTTGAATATATATAGATCAAGAAAAGAGGGAATTGGATCGAGATCGAGGCAAAGATAAATTACTCGATTAACCGACTCGTTTTGTTACTTTGACGTCCGAGGTAAGTTCGTGTATAATGCAAATCGTATAATTTATAATCATGTACTATGAAATGAATGAATATGTGATTGATGAATTATTAATGTTAATTGTGAATTTGAGAAATGTGGCACTAAGTGTGCGAAATAGAATTTATACAGTAATGAATGGCACTGTGTGTGCGAAATAGAGAAAGTATTGACGATATCGATTGGCATCTTTGTGTGATGCGATGCGAATCAAGTTGGCTTTGATATAGAGGCACTAAGTGTGCGATGTTATTTAAGCTTCGGCTATGAAATGGGCACTAAGTGTGCGATTGAATCGAAGAGATAATGAAGATTGATCGAAATGTGGTATCAAGCATTGAGTAGCAAAATTGGTTGTAAACTAGGTGTTGGCAAAAGGTATGTATGAAACCTAAGTGGTTAATAAATTTGAAAGTAGATGAATGGATGGTTATGTGAGTATTGGACATAATTGAGCATGTATATCATTGTTAAATTATCTATGTGATGGTTTAATTTGTACACTGATTTGATTCAATGAGTTAATTGTATTATATTACGAACTTACTAAGCTTTAGAGCTTACTGTGTGAAGTGTTTCTCTGTTTTACAGTACATTTAAAGTTAGCTCGGATCCGGGGATCGTCAGCGACTCAATCACACTACCGGCTAACTATTTTGGTACTTTTGGAAGATGTATTATGTATGGTATATGTCATGTATAGGCTAGTTGATATGGCATGTTTTGAGGTGTATAAACTTTGCCATGTGATATGGCTTGAAAGTTGAATAATGTTAGTATATATGTGTGGAATTATGTGAATGATGAATATGGTATGTTTCATGCTTAAATGGTTGATGAGAATTGAGGTTTAAACATGAACTTGTGGTATGGGTTTTATGATGCTTGACTTATAAGATTTGGAATATGGAATTGGTAGTTTAGATAGACTTATTGAGTTGAATTTGAGCATAGGAATAAACGATGTAGTTGATGATTAGTTGGTGCATATATTGGTAGGTTTTGGTTGTCATTTGAGGTATAAATGTTTATGAATTGAGGCTTGTAGGTGATTTTAAATGTGAGTGGCAAGTTTGGTCTTGTAAATGGCCTATAATTGCCCACACGGTTGAGCACACGGGCGTGTGGCTCGACCGTGTCCTTTGAGTTTGCAAATTGAAACAAGTTAGGCTCGACCACGGGCTGGACACACGGGCGTGTCTCAGGTTGTGTGATACAAGTCAGGCTCGACCACGGGTGAGGCACACGGGCGTGTCTCAGGCCGTGTGGACAAGTCAGTATGTATGCCCTGTTTTGCCACGGCTCAGACACATGGGCGTGTCTGAGGAAGTGTGAGGCACACGGCCTGCCCACACGGGCGTGTGACCTCTGTAGCTTGGAAAAATGTTTGATTTTTTTTGAAAAATTTTGTATGATCTCTATTTAGTCTCGACCCCTTTCTAGTGCATGTTTGAGGTCTCGTAGACCTCGTTAAGGGACTTGATGAATATATCTTGATATCTTGATATGTTGAATTGTGTTATACTTTGTGTTGAGAAATGATTGTAAATGTTCTGATTGTTTGGTAATGCCTCTTAACCCTTTTCCGGCGACGGTTACGGGTTAGGGGTGTTACATTTTATTGGTATCAGAGCTACGATTTAGTCGATTCTAGGACTAACGTAGCGCGTGTGAGTCTAGCTATACATGCCATATATATATAACTACGATGGTGTGATGAATCCTGACAGTTAATAATGTGTTTTCGTATAGCAAATGGACCCCGATTGAGCAGTTGTTGATGATGTAGAGAGCAATGTGCCTGCTCCCGCCAAGGGACAGCGCCGGCCGTATCTAGGCCGATAGCTAGTAACCAAGAGGGAGAGGCTAAACAAGCCTTCTTCCGAATGATGAGTGAGTGGTTTTCGGAGTTCGTTCGAACGAATCCGGCTGCTCTACAACCTCCACCCCCACAAGTATCTGTTGTGCCACAAGTTGTAGATCCGATTCGATTGAATAAACCTCCTGTAGATAAAATCCGAAAGTATCAGGCCGAAGAGTTTAGGGCCACAGTTGATGATGATGCAGAGCGAGCTGAGTTTTGGCTCGAGAATACAGTTCGAGTGTTTGATGAGATGTCATTGACTCTTGATGAAGGCATTAAATGTGCTGTTTCATTGTTGAGAGATACGACATATAATTGGTGGAAAACGTTGATATCCGTGGTTCCGAGAGAGAGAATAACCTGGGATTTCTTTCAAGTTGAATTCTGAAAGAATTATATCAGTCAACGATTCATAGATCAGAAACGTAAAGAGTTTCTAGAGCTGAAATAAGGTCGCATGTCTGTTACTGAGTATGAACGGGAGTTTGTGAGATTTAGCCAATATGCACAAGAATGTGTTTCAACCGAAGCTGCTATGTGTAAACGTTTCATTGAAGGGCTGAATGAAGACATTAAATTGCTGGTTGGAATACTTGACTTGAATGAATTTGTAGTATTGGTTGAAAAGGTTTGTAAAGCCGAGGAACTAAGCAAAGAAAAGAAGAAAGCAGATTCAGGAGACTAGAGATGAAAGAAAGAGGTCGATGAGTAAGTCGTATCAACCTTCGTCCAAGAGATTCCGAGATGCAATAAATCGCTCAAATGTTTCGATTGGACATTCGAGCAGAGATCGAGTGAAACAGAATGTTAGTTCCAAAACACAAGTTCCAATTGAATCGAGTGTTGGAAGTGTTAAAAGCAACAAGCCCGAGTGTAGACAGTGTGGGAGACGACATGTTGGGGAATGTTGGGGCAAGTACAATAATAGAGTTTGCTACAAATGTGGATCACGAGACCATTTTATTCGTGATTGCCCAGAGTTAGCTGAGAAAGACAATGTACAGAATGCGAGACCGAGTAATGTGATAGCTAGAGGTAGACCACCCAGAAATACTGGGAATGTAAGTGGTAGTCAGAGAGAAACATCAGACACAGCTGTGAGGTCTGAGGCGAGAGCACCTGCCCGAGCCTATGCTATTCGCGCGCGAGAAGAAGCGTCATCTCCAGACGTCATTACTGGTACTTTCACTCTATTTGATACTGATGTGATTGCATTGATAGATCTAGGATCTACCCATTCATATGTGTGTGTGAATCTAGTATCTAGTAAGACTCTGCTTGTTGAGTCTACTGAATTTGTAATTAGAGTATCAAACCCCTTAGGCAAGTGTGTTCTGGTTAATAAAGTGTGCAAGAACTGTCCGTTGATGTTTCGGGATATTTGTTTTCCGGCTAATTTGATGCTGCTACCATTCGATGAATTTGATATAATTCTGGGTATGGATTGGCTCACTTTGCATAATGCTATTGTGAATTGTAAATGAAAGAGTATTGATTTGAGATGTCAGAATGGTGAGATAGTTCGAATTGAATCCAGTGATTTGAATGGGTTACCGGCTATTGTATCTTCGATGAAAGCTTTGAATTATGTGAAAAAGGGTTATAAAGCCTACCTTGCGTATGTGATAGATACAAAAGTGACAGAAAAGAAAGTTGAATCTGTGCCTGTAGTTTGCGAGTTTTCAGATGTGT
The DNA here is from genome assembly GCA_025698515.1 of Gossypium sturtianum. Lineage (NCBI taxonomy): Eukaryota > Viridiplantae > Streptophyta > Magnoliopsida > Malvales > Malvaceae > Gossypium > Gossypium sturtianum. The sequence continues at coordinate 120,254,430 of CM046948.1, forward strand.
TTCTTGAAGAACTATCGGGATTACCTCCGATACGAGAAGTTGAGTTTGGTATTGATTTAGTGCCGGGAACAACTCCTATCTCAATAGCTCCGTATAGAATGGCACCGACAGAATTGAAAGAATTGAAGTCTCAGTTGCAAGAGTTGACAGATAGAGGATTTGCACGACCGAGTTTCTTGCCTTGGGGTGCTCCTGTGTTGTTTGTGAAAAAGAAAGATGGAACTATGAGGATGTGTATTGATAACCGACAGTTGAACAAAGTGACGATAAAGAATAAATTTCCTCTACCGTGAATCGATGATTTGTTTGATCAGATGAAATGAGCTACAGTGTTTTCTAAGATAGATTTGAGATCGGGCTATTATCAGCTACGAGTTAAAGAATCAGATGTGCCGAAAACTACTTTTAGAATGAGGTACGGACGTTACGAATTCTGAGTTATGCCAATTGGACTAACGAATGCTCCTGTAGTGTTTATGGATTTGATGAATCGGATATTCAGACCGTATTTGGCTCGATTTGTCGTGGTGTTTATTGATGACATTTTGATTTATTCTTGTGATGAGACGCAACATGCCGAGCATTTGAAAATCGTGTTACAGACTCTGCGTGAGACGCAATTGTATGCAAAGTTTAGCAAATATGAGTTTTGGTTGCGTGAAGTTGGTTTTCTGGGACATATTGTGTCAGCATCTGGTATACGAGTTGTAACACCCCTAACCTGTAACCGTCGCTGGACTAGGGTTAAGAGGCATTACTAATCATTTCCGAACATTTCATATCACTCTACATTCAAACATAGCAATTCACATTCAATGAGTCCCTTAAATAGGTCTATGAGACCTTAATAATATATTAGAAAGGGGTCGGGACTAAGCCAAACTCATACGAAAATTTCTGAAACTCTAATATTTTTCTAAGTTACAGAGGTCACACGCTCGTGTGGGTAGGCCGTGTGCCTCACACGGCCTCGGACACGCCCGTGTGCCTCACCCGTGGTCGACACTGACTTGTACCACACGGCCAGTCACACGCCCGTGTGTCCAGCCCATGGTCGAGTCTGACTTGAATCAAATTACAAACTCAAAAGACACGGTCGAGCCACACGCCCGTGTGCTCAACCGTGTGGGCAATTATAGGCCATTTTCAAGGCCCAATTACCATCCACTCTTTGAAATCACCTATAAGCATCAAACCAATACCAATTCATGACTCAAATGCAATTAAAACATAACAATACAAGTGCCAACTAATCATCTACTACATCATTTATTGCCATACCCAATTTCCTACTCAAAAAAATCCATCCAAAACATCATATTCACAACTAAAATCATATAACTAAGCATCATCTAGTCATACCACAAATTCACACTTAAAATACCATTCTCATCAACCAATTCAAGCATGAAATATACCATTTCCAATCTCACTATTTCATACCACATTCATCATTTTCATAGCTTCATATATGAACCATCAACATTCGATTTCCAAGCCATATCACATGGCAAGGTCCAAACATAACAAAACATACCATAACCACTAGCCTATACATGCCATATGCCAAATATATACATCTTTCAAAAGTACCAAAATAGATATGCCAATAGTGTGATTGAGTCGCTGACGATCCCCAAATCCGAGCTAGCTTTAAAAACACTGTAAAACAGAGAAACACTTCACACAGTAAGCTTTAGAGCTTAGTAAGTTCGTAATATAATACATATTACAGAAAAGTGCAATATCAATACATAAATAAACCATCACTTAGATAGATTCACAACTAAAACACAATATTATCCTCAACCATATACTCATACATACATCTATTCAACCTTAAACATTATTATCAACCACATAGGTTCAAAACATACCTTTGCCAACACTTAATTAACAAACGTTCTAGCTATTCAATGCTCAATACCATAATTTATTCACTGTTCACTATCTCTTCAATTCGATCGCACACTTAGTGCCCCATTTCATAGCCGAAGCTTAAAAGACATCACACACTTAGTGCCATAATATAAAACCGAACTTAATTCGGTATCGCACACACAGTGCCAATCAAAAAGCCGAAGCTTCTATTATTTCGCACACGCAGTGCTAATCATCTCGGTCTCATTTCCAAATACGCACACTTAGTGCCACCTAACTCAATTCCACACATATCATTACTAATCCAATAATCACATAACTATTCATTTCATAACATTTAAACATAATTTAAGATAACGTATTATATCTGAACTTACCTCGGACGTCGAAATACCGAAACTAGCCGATCAATCGAGTACTTTGTCTTTGCCTCGATCTCTATCCGAATCTCTCCTTTCTTGGTCTATACATATTCAAATTTAGTTCATTTAATCACCAATTCATTCAATTTAATCCAAACACACATATTTAGGGCATTTTACGAAATAGTCCCCACATTTTCACATTTCGACACTTTAGTCCCTATTTCACAAAATCACAAAATACACAAAATTTTCACTTCACCCATGCCTAGCCGAATTCTCCCTATGTCCATACAAGCCCACGCATTTCATTTATTTCACAATTTAGTCCATTAAAATATTATTTTCACAATTTAGTCCAAATTACTCAAATTCACTAAAAATCCAAAGACAAACTATATTAATTTATCACATATCTTTCATATTTCATCCTCAAACATCACAAAGCTTGTAAATTCATCAATGGCATATTTCACATTCATCATCAATTCACAAAATTAAAGCATGGGTTTTGAAGAATACTAAGCAACGATCACAAAAACATAAAAAATATCAAAAATCGAACAAAAACGGACCTTTAATCAAGCTTGGAAGTAGCCGAATATCAAAACTTATAAGCCCTAGCTTTCTTTCTTCAATTTCGGCAAGAAAAGATGAACACCACTCTAATTCATGCTTTTGTTTTATTTATTACATATTAATGTATTATTTACTAAACTATCCTTAATGAAACAACATTTAAATTCCACTAACTTAGGCATTTTTGTCCATCCATTTATCATATGGAATAATAACAACATAAGGACTCATTTTTTTAATAAGCCATGCCAAATTAACACTTAAACAATCAGCACACAGCTTTTACATTTTATGTGATTAAGTCTTTTTTCATAATTCGACACACAAACGATAAAATTTTCACACATACTCAATCACATATTATAAACGCCAAAAATAATATTAAAATATCTTTCCGACCTCGGATTTGTGGAACCTAAACCACTATTTCGACTAAGGTCTAAACGGGTTGTTACAACTCTCTCCCCTTAGGGATTTTCGTCCCCGAAAATCTTACCAGTGAATAGGTTCGGATATTGCTCTCTCAAAACATCTTCAGGCTCCCAGGTAGCCTCTTCAACTCCGTGTTTGTACCATAACACTTTCATTAAGGAAATTCTCTTATTTCTCAACTCTTTGATCTCACGTGCCAGGATTCGAATCGGTTCTTCACTCTACGACAAATCTAACAGAATCTCAACCTCAGTCGGAGAAATTACATGCGATGGATCAGATCTATATCGTCGAAGCATCGATACATGGAATACATTATGAATTTTCTCTAATTCAGGTGGCAACAACAACTTATAAGCAACCAGCCCAATTCTTTCAATGATTTCATACGGCCCGATGAACCTCGGACTCAGCTTGCCTTTTCGGCCAAATCGAAGTATTTTCTTCCATGGAGACACTTTCAAAAACACTTTGTCACCAACCTCGAATTCGATATCTTTTCGTTTCAAGTCTGCATAAGATTTTTGACGATTTGACGCTGCTTTCAAACTGTCACGAATCACTTTCACTTTCTGCCCAGTCTTTTTTATTAAATCAACCCTGAAAATCTAATTCTCACTCAGCTTAGTCCAATATAAAGGAGTTCGGCATTTTCAACCATAAAGAGCCTCATACGGTGCCATTTTAATGCTAGATTGAAAACTATTATTGTATGCAAATTCAATCAACGACAAATGTTTTTCCCACGTACTTTCAAATTCAAGAATGCAACATCTCAACATATCTTTGAGAATCTGAATGATCCGCTCGGATTGTCCATCCGTTTGCGGATGAAATGCAGTACTGAAATGCAATTTTGTGCCTAAAGCCTTTTGCAATTTCTTCCAAAATCGCGAGGTAAATCTCGGATCTTTGTCAGATACAATAGATAGTGGTACCCCGTGCAATCTCACAATCTCAGTAATATAAAGTTCAGCTAATTTATCAAGTGAATAATCTGTTCTCACCGGAACAAAATGAGCTGATTTTGTCAATCTATCAACTATTACCCAGATTGCATCTTTCTTTCTCTGAGATAGAGGTAGTCCCGACACAAAGTCCACTGTGATTCTCTCCCACTTCCACTCAGGAATCATAATCGGTTGTAACAAACCGGATGGAACCTGATATTCAGCTTTAACTTGCTGACATACCAAACATCTCGAAACAAATTCTGAGATACTCTGTTTCATACCATGCCACCAATAAAACTGTTTTAGATCGTTATACATTTTTATACTCCCAGGGTGAACAGCCAAACGACTATTGTGAGCTTCAGTTAAAATCATCTGAATCAACTCTGAATTCCTCGGAACACAAATCCGATCTCTGAATCTCAAACAATCATTATTATCAACTCAAAATTCTGAATCAGAATTCAAATCACATTGAGTTCGTTTTGTTATCATCTCATCATCACTTTTCTGGGCATCACAAATTTGACGTATAAACATCGGCCTAACTTTCAACTCAACCAAAACCGAACTATCATCACATAGATCTATCTGAGTACTCGTTGCTCACAAAGCACATATAGACTTTCGACTAAAAGCATCAGCAACAACATTAGCTTTACTCGGATGATAATCAATCACAAGCTCGTAGTCTTTCAACAATTCTAACCATCATCTCTGTCACAAATTCAATTTTTTCTGAGTCATCAGATATTTCAAGCTATTATGATCTGTAAAAATATGACATTTCTTACCAAATAAGTAATGACGCCAAATCTTCAATGCAAATACAATCACAGCTAATTCAAGATCATGTGTCGGATAGTTCTTTTCATGCGGCTTTAACTGCCTCGAAGCATAAGCTATGACTTTGCCTTCCTGCAGCAACACACAGCCCAAACCATTCAACGATGCATCATTGTAAACTATGAATTCTTTACCCGATTCAGGTTGAACTAACACGGGTGCCTCTGTCAACAATACTTTCAACTGTTCAAAACTCTGCTGGCACTATTCTGACCACTCAAATTTAAAATCTTTCTGTAACAACTTCGTCAACGGAGTCGCAATCATTGAGAAGCCTTTCACAAACCGCCTATAATATCCCGCTAGTCCCGTAAAAACTACGGACTGAGACACATTTTTCTGAGGCTTCCATTCTAAAATAATCAAATCTTACTCGGATCAACTCGTATTCTCACAGCTGATACAAAATGTCCCAGAAAACCAACCTCACACAGCCAAAACTCACATTTGCTGAACTTTGCATACAATTGCTTCTCACGTAGAGTCTGTAACATAATTCTCAAATGCTCGGCATGTTGCGTCTCATCACATGAATAAATCAGAATATCATCAATGAACACCACCACAAAACGATCCAAATACAGTTTGAATATCCGATTCATCAAATCCATAAACAATGCAGGAGCATTCGTTAGTCCAAAAGGCATAACTAAGAATTCATAATGTTTGTACCTTGTTCTGAAAGTGGTCTTCAGTACGTCTGATTCTTTAACTCTCAACTGATAGTAGCCCGATCACAAATCTATCTTAGAAAACATTGTAACTCCTTTCAGCTGATCAAACAAATCATCAATACGTGGCAAGGGATACTTATTCTTTATCGTCACTTTATTCAACTATCGGTAATCAATGCACATCCTCATAGTACCATCTTTCTTTTTCACAAACAACACAGGAGCACCCTAGGGCGAGAAACACGGTCGTGCAAATCCTCTATCTGTCAATTCTTGCAACTGAGACTTTAACTCTTTCAATTCTGTCGGTGCCATTCTATACGGAGCTATTAAGATAGGAGTCGTCCCTGACACTAGTTCAATACCAAATTCAACTTCTAGGATTGGAGGTAATCCCGGTAATTCTTCAGGAAACACATCAGGGAATTCACAAACCACAGGCACAGATTCAACTTTGTTTTCTGTCACCTTTGTATCAATCACATATGCAAGATAAGCTTCACAACCCTTTTTCACATAGTTCAAAGCTTTCATCGAAGATATAACAGCTGGTAACCCATTCAAATCACTGGATTCAATGCGAACTATCTCACCATTCTGACTTCTCAAATAAATGCTCTTTCATTTACAATTCAAAATAGCATTATGCAAAGTTAACCAATCCATACCCAGAATGATATCAAATTCATCGAAAGGTAGCAACATCAAATTAGCCGGAAAACAAACATCTCGAAACATCAATGGGCAGTTCTTGCACACTTTATCAACCAAGACACACTTGCCTAAGGGATTCGATACTCTAATCACGAATTCAGTAGACTCAACAGGTCGAGTCTTACTAGATACTAAATTCACACACACATAGGAATGAGTAGAACCTGGATCTATCAATGCAATCACATCAGTATCAAATAGAGTAAAAGTACCAGTAATGACGTCTGGAGATGACGCTTCTTCACGAGCACGAATAGCATAGGCTCAGGCTGGGGCTCTCGCCTCAGATCTCACAACTGTATCGGTAGTCCCTCTCTGACTTCCACTCACATTTCCGGTGTTTTTGGGTGGTCTACCCTTAGCCGTCGTATTACTTGGTCTCGCACTCTGAACATTGTCTTTCTCAACTAACTCTGGGCAATCTCGAATGAAATGGTCTTGTGATCCACATTTGTAGTAAGTTCTATTATTGTACTTACCCCAACATTCTCCAACGTGTCGTCTTCCACACTGTCTACACTCAGGCTTATTGCTTTTACAACTACCAACACTTGATTCAATGGGAGCTTGAGTTCTTGGACCAGCACTTTGTCTCATACGATCTCTACCCGAATGTCCAAATGAAGCATTTGAGCGATTGCTTGCATCTCTAAATCTCTTCGTCGAAGGTTGAGACATCTTACTCATCGATCTTTTTCTTTCATCTCTAGCCTCAGAATCTGCTTTCTTCTTTTCTTTATTAAGCTCTTCGGCTTTGCAGGCTCTTTAAACTAACACAACAAATTCATTCAAGTCAAGGATTCCAACCAGTAATTTAATGTCTTCATTCAGCCCTTCAATGAAGCGTTTACACATAATAGCTTCGGTTGAGACACATTCTCGTGCATATTGACTTAATCTCACAAAATGAAGCGTTTACACATAGTAGCTTCGGTTGAGACACATTCTCGTGCATATTAACTTAATCTCACAAACTCCCATTCATACTCAGTAACTGACATACGGTCTTGTTTCAGCTCTAGAAACTCTTTACGTTTCTGATCTATGAATCGTTGGCTGATATACTTCTTTCGAGATTCAACTTGAAAGAAATCCCAGGTGATTCTCTCTCTCGGAACCACGGATATCAACATTTTCCACCAATTATATGCCGTATCTCTCAACAAGAAAATTGCAGATTTAATACATTCATCAGGAGTCAATGACATCTCATCAAACACTCGAATGGTATTCTTGAGCTAGAACTCAGCTCGCTCGGCATCATCATTGGCTGTGGCCCTAAATTCTTCGGCCCCATACTTTCGAATTTTGTCTACAGGAAGTTTATTCAATCGGATCAGATCTGTCACTTGTGGCACAACAGGTACTTGTGGAGGTATAGGTTGTGGAGCAGCTGGATTCGTTCGAACGAACTCCGAAAGCCACTCACTCATCATTCGGAAAAAGGCTTGCTTAGCCTCTCCCTCTTGGCTACTATCATTCGGCCTAGATGTGGTGGCACCGCCCCGGAGCGGGAGCGAGTGCGCATTTTCTACATCATCAAGAATCGCTCGATCGGGATCCATTTGCTAAATAAAAACACATTTTTAACTGTCAGGATTCATCACACTATCGCAATTATATATATGGCATGTATAGCTAGACTCACACACGCTACGTTAGTCTGAGGATCGACTAAACCGTAGCTCTGATACCAATAAAATGTAACACCCCTAACCCGTAACAATCGCCGGACTAGGGTTAAGAGGCATTACTAATCATTTCTGAACATTTCATATCACTCCACATTCAAACATAGCAATTCACATTCAATGAGTCCCTTAAATAGGTCTACGAGACCTTAATCACATATTAGAAAGGGGTTGGGACTAAGCCGAACTCATATGAAAATTTCTGAAATTCTAACATTTTTTTAAGTTACAAAGGTCACACGCCCGTGTGGGTAGCACACGGCCTCGGACACGCCCGTGTGTTCAAGCCATGGCAAAACAGGGCATACATATTGACTTGTTCACACGGCCTGAGACACGCCCGTGTGCCTCACCCGTGGTCGACACTGACTTACACCACAGGGCCAGTCACACGCCCGTGTGTCCAGCCCATGGTCGAGTCTGACTTGAATCAAATTACAAACTCGAAAGACACGGTCGAGCCACACACCCGTGTGCTCAACCGTATGGGCAATTATAGGCCATTTTCAAGGCCAAATTACCATCCACTCTTTGAAATCACCTATAAGCATCAAACCAATACCAATTCATGCCTCAAATGCAATTAAAACATAACAATACAAGTGCCAACTAATCATCTACTACATCATTTATTGCCATACTCAATTTCCTACTCAAATAAATCCATCCAAAACATCATATTCACAACTCAAATCATATAACTAAGCATCATCTAGTCATACCACAAATTCACACTTAAAATACCATTCTCATCAACCAATTCAAGCATGAAATATACCATTTCCAATCTCACTATTTCATACCACATTCATCATTTTCATAGCTTCATATATGAACCATCAACATTCGATTTCCAAGTCATATCACATGGCAAGGTCCAAACATAACAAAACATACCATAACCACTAGCCTATACATGCCATATGCCAAATATATACATCTTTCAAAAGTACCAAAATAGATATGCCGATAGTGTGATTGAGTCGCTGACGATCCCTAATTTTGAGCTAGCTTTAAAAACACTGTAAAATAGAGAAACACTTCACACAGTAAGCTTTAGAGCTTAGTAAGTTCGTAATATAATACATATTACTCAAAAGTGCAATATCAATACATAAATAAGCCATCACTTAGATAGATTCACAACTAAAACACAATATTATCCTCAACCATATACTCATACATACATCTATTCAACCTTAAACATTATTATCAACCACATAGGTTCGAAACATACCTTTGCCAACACTTAATTAACAAACGTTCTAGCTATTCAATGCTCGATACCATAATTTATTCACTGTTCACTATCTCTTCGATTCGATCGCACACTTAGTGCCCCATTTCATAGCCGAAGCTTAAATAACATCGCGCACTTAGTGCCATAATATAAAACCGAACTTAATTCGATATCGCACACGCAGTGCCAATCAAAAAGGTGAAGCTTCTATTATTTCGTACACACAGTGCTAATCATCTCGGTCTCATTTCCAAATACGCACACTTAGTGCCACCTAACTCAATTCCGCATATAGAATTACTAATCCAATAATCATATAACTATTCATTATATAACATTTAAACATAATTTAAGATCACGTATTATATCTGAACTTACCTCGGACGTTGAAATACTGAAACTAGCCGATCAATCGAGTACTTTGTCTTTGCCTCGATCTCTATCCGAATCTCTCCTTTCTTGGTCATATTCAAATTTAGTTCATTTAATCACCAATTCATTCAATTTACTCCAAACACACATATTTAGGGCATTTTATAAAATAGTCCTCACATTTTCACATTTCGACACTTTAGTCCCTATTTCACAAAATCACAAAATACACAAAATTTCACTTCACCCATGCCAATCCGAATTCTCCCTATGTCCATACAAGCCCACACATTTCATTTATTTCACAATTTAGTCCCTCAAAATATTATTTTCACAATTTAATCCAAATTACTTAAATTCACTAAAAATCCAAAGACAAACTATGTTAATCTATCACATATCTTTCATATTTCATCCTTAAACATCACAAAGCTTGTAAATTCATCAATGGCATATTTCACATTCATCATCAATTCACAAAATTAAAGCATGGGTTTTGAAGAATACTAAGCAACGACCACAAAAACATAAAAATTATCAAAAATCGAACAAAAACAGACCTTTAATCAAGCTTGGAAGTAGCCGAATATCAAAAAATATAAGCCCTAGCTTTCTTTCTTCAATTTCGGCAAGAAAAGATGAACACCACTCTAGTTCATGCTTTTGTTTTATTTATTACATATTAATGTATTATTTACTAAACTATCCTTAATGAAACAACATTTAAATTCCACTAACTTAGGCATTTTTGTCCATCCATTTATCATATGGAATAATAGCAACATAAGGACTCATTTTTTAATAAGCCATGCCAAATTAACACTTAAACAATCAGCACACAGCTTTTGCATTTTATGCGATTAAGTCCTTTTTCATAATTCGACACACAAACGATAAAATTTTCACACGAAATTTTCACACATACTCAATCACATATTATAAACGCCAAAAATAATATTAAAATATTTTTTCGACCTCGGATTTGTGGTCCCAAAACCACTATTCTGACTAGGGTCTAAATCGGGCTGTTACACGAGTTGATCCGAACAAAATTTCAGCTATTTTAGAGTGGAAGCCTCCGAGAAATGTGTCTGAAGTCTGTAGTTTTCTGGGACTAGCGGGATATTATAGACAGTTTGTGAAAGGCTTCTCGATGATTGCGACTCCGTTGACTAAATTGCTACAGAAAGATGTTAAATTTGAGTGGTCAGAAAAGTGCCAGTAGAGTTTTGAACAATTGAAAGCATTGTTGACAGAGGCACCAGTGTTAGTTCAACCTGATTTGGGTAAAGAAGTCATAGTTTATAGTGATGCATCGTTGAATGGTTGGGGCTGTGTGTTGATGCAAGAGGGCAGAGTTATAGCTTATGCTTCGAGACAGTTAAAGCCGCATGAAAAGAACTACCCAACGCACGATCTTGAATTAGCTGCAATTGTATTTGCATTGAAGATTTGGCGTCATTACCTATTTGGTGAGAAATGTCATATTTATACTGATCACAAGAGTTTGAAATACTTTATGACTCAAAAAGAATTGAATTTGAGACAACGGAGATGGTTAGAATTGTTAAAAGTCTACGAATTACTGATTGATTATCATCCGGGTAAAGCTAATGTTGTTGCTGATGCTTTGAGCTGAAAGTCTTTATTTGCTTTGCGAGTAATGAGTACTCAGATAGATCTGTGTGATGATGGTTTGGTTTTGGCTGAGTTAAAAGTGAGGCCGATGTTTATACGTCAGATTTGTGATGCTCAAAAAAATGATGATGAGATGATGGCAAAACGAGCTCAGTGTGATTTGAATTCTGACTCGGAATTTTAAGTTGATAATGATGATTGTTTGAGATTCAGAGATCGGATTTGTGTTCCGAGGAGAGTTGATTCAGTTGATTTTGAACGAAGCTCACAATGGTCGTTTGGTTATTCATCTGGGAAGTACGAAAATTTATAATGATCTGAAACAGTTTTATTGGTGGCATGGTATGAAACGTGATATCTCAGAATTTGTTTCGAGATGTTTAGTATGTCAGCAAGTTGAAGCTGAACATCAGGTTCCATTCAGTTTGTTACAACCGATTATGATTCCTGAGTGGAAATGAGAGAGAATTACGATGGACTTTGTGTCGGGATTACCTTTATCTTTGAGAAAGAAAGATGCAATCTGGGTGATAGTTGACAAATACACGAAATCAACTCATTTTGTTCCGGTGGGAACAGATTATTCACTTGATAAATTAGCTGAATTGTATATTTCTGAGATTGTGAGATTGCACGGGGTGCCACTATCCATTGTATCTGACAGAGATCCGAGATTTACCTCGCGATTTTGGAAGAAATTGCAAGAGGCTTTAGGCACAAAGTTGCATTTTAGTACTGCATTTCATCCGCAAACGGATGGTCAATCCGAGCAGATTATTCAGATTCTTGAGGATATGTTGAGATGTTGCATCCTTGAGTTTAAAAGTACGTTGGAAAAACATTTGTCGTTGATTGAGTTTGCGTACAATAACAGTTTTCAATCTAGCATCAAAATGGCACCATATGAGGCTCTTTACGGACACAAATGTTGAACACCTTTGTATTGGACTGAGCTGGGTGAGAATAAGATTCACGGGGTTGATTTGATTAAAGAGACTGAGCAAAAAGTGAAAGTGATTCGTGATAGCTTGAAAGCAGCGTTAGATCGTCAGAATTCTTATGCAGACTTGAAACGGAAAGATATTGAATTTGAGATCGGCGATAAAGTATTTTTGAAAGTGTCTCCGTGGAAGAAAATACTTCGATCTGGCCAAAAAGGCAAGTTGAGTCTGAGGTTCATTGGGCCGTATGAGATCATTGAACGAGTTGGGCCGGTTGCTTATAGATTGATGTTACCACCTGAGTTAGAGAAAATTCATAATGTATTTCATGTGTTGATGCTTCAACGATACAGATCTGATCCATCGCATGTGATTGCTCCTACTGAGGTTGAGATTCAGTCAGATTTATCGTATAATGAAGAACATGTAACACCCCTTACCCGTATTCTACGCTGGAACCGGGTATGAGGCGTTACCGTACTTAACTCACTTGGTCATGAAACTTTGGTCTATAAAATTTCATTCCAACTTAAAATATCTCTATCACAATCAAAACATTCTCATTAAGGGCCTACGAGGCCTTAATCAAGCATACGGAGGGTCTCGGAACCCAACCGGGAACTTTTGTGCACTTAAAAATTTTGTCTAAACAGGGACCACACGCCCGTGTGAAGTGGGACACACCCGTGTGAACAGACCGTGTGGTCACACACGCCCATGTCCCTAGCCCGTGCGGAATTTATTTTTATTTCTAACCTACAGGGGTTTTCACACGGCCGGACACACGCCCGTTTTCTTGGTCCGTGTGCTCCACACGGCGTGGACACGCCCGTGTCCTCGCCCGTGTGTAAAAACCTGGGCATTCTGTTTGTGACGTCAGCAACCTCATATGGGCAGACGGCCTAGGCACACGCCCGTGTGGCTAGCCCGTGGTCGACACTGACTTGAAACACTAACATACAGGGGACACACGGCCTGGTCACACACCCATGGGACTGACCGTGTGTCACACACGGCCTAGATACACGCCAGTGTGCCTACCCGTGTGGACAAGAATAAGGCTATTTGCCAAGCTCCTTTTTATCACCCTAGTTCACACAACATAATTCCAATTCAACAAGTCACTAAGCAACTCAAATTTGCAACATACACATCCATAATAACTCCATCTTTTAATAAATTAATCATGATGAGCCATCAAATATGGAAATATACAAAAGAGTTTATCCTTAAGAGAGCCAATACATACTTGACCAAAATAACAAAATAATTTACCTAGCCTAGCCCCTATACATGCCATACTTAAAATGCTAATTCTAGATATACCGAGATGAGCTGATAGTGCAATTATCTTCGTATCTCGACCCGACTCTTCGACACTATAAAACAAGGGAAAAGAAAGGGAGTAAGCTTTAAGCTTAGTAAGTTTACATGTAAACAACAAACATCATAATATGTGCTAATCAATAAATAGCATTTCATAATAAGTAAGAACAATCCACATTCCAAGATCATGCTTACTCATTTCATCCCTTACCACATTTCAACCATATCACAAGCCAAATGCTCATATAATTTAACATACATCCCTACACTTATCACCACATGATCACATAAAACAACACATCACAATTTCACAATAAACCATTCATAGTAATACCAAACACTCGGTGGTTTCGCACTTAGCCCACCATTTATCTTTATCAGGGCGGTATCACACATAGTCCACCAACAAGAATATTTACGGTGGTATCGCACTTAGCCCACCAAACGATGGTATCATACCCAGCCCATCATGAATAAGTATTAAGGTGGTATCGCACATAGCCCACCAACAAGAATAATTAAGGTGGTATCGCACACAACCCACCATTAGTTACTACGGATAATATTCCACATTTACTTAGCTATTTCAACGTTCATACATAAATTACTCATTAACTACCAAATTCAATTCATTTAAATCGTAAATGTTCTCAAACATACAATGCACTAATAATTGACAACATATGTATTTAAGATGCATCGTTTACACATAAACTTACCTCGGTGCAAAATGTGTTAATCGACGGTTTAGTCCGTAACCTTGCCTTTTCCTCGGTCAAGGTTGTTTCCATGCTCTTCTTGATCTATAATAGTGAAATTCACTCAGTCAACCACTTTATAAATCATAATACATCAAAATCTATACTTAGGCAAAAATGACCATTTTGCTCTTACACTTTGGCAAAATTATGATTTTGCCCCTAGGCTTGTAAATCATTTTTTCATCATATTTTCTTATTAAAAAAGCCTAGCTGAACATTTTTTTCTCATAAAACTACTCACAAATCCAACTATTTCATGCATTTATTCCCTATTTACAACATTTACAACTTAGTCCCATTTAGGTGTTTTCATGACAACACCCTTCACAAAAGTTGTTTCTCATCACCCTAACATTCATTTTCTTCCATAAAAACTCAGCTAAAAACATAAATACTCTCATATCAAGTCCCTAAACTTTCAACCATATTTCAAATTAGTCCCCTCGTTAGCTAGCTTAAGCTTTGGGGGTTCCAAAAATACAAAAATCATCAAGAAAGACCTCTAAAATCACTTACTTGTGTGAGGATAAGTTGCTGAAATTTCAAAGCTTTCAAAACCCCCTCTATGCTAATATTTTCGGTGGTGAAGATGATGAAGAAAAATGGATGATATCATCTTTTCTTATTTTATTTTATTTTATTTCCTTCAAATTAGTCCACCTAACCCACCCAATTTTGACCAAATTTTGAGTCTATTGTCCCCTATGGCCGGCTATCAACATTAGGAAGGTCTTATTTCACATTCAAGACCTTCAATTTAAAGTTCCTTATCTATTTAATACTTCTAGCTTGAAAAATAGAACTTTTGCAGTTTATGCGATTTAGTCCTTATTCACAATTAAGCATACAATCACTAAAATTAAAACACCAAAATTTTCATGCATCCTTAAAAACATGCTATAACAATAAAATAACGTCAAAAATAATTTTCTTCATCCTCGGATTAGCGATCTCGAAACCACTATTTCGACTAGCCCCAAAATCGGGCTGTTACAGAACCGATCCAAATTTTGGCACGAGAGATTAAAGAGTTGAGAAACAAGAAAATTCCTTTAGTGAAAGTGTTGTGGCACAAAAATGGAGTGGAAGAGGCAACGTGGGAGCCTGAAGATGTTATGAGAGAGCAATATCCAAACCTATTCACTGGTAAGATTTTCGGGGATGAAAATCCCTAACGGGGGGAGAGTTGTAATAGCCCGATTTAGACCTTAGTCGAAAAAGTGGTTTCGGGACCACAAATCCGAGTCAGAAAAATATTTTAATATTATTCTTGGTGTTTACAGTATGTGACTAAGCATGTGTGAAATTTCTGTGTGAAAATTTTACTGATTGTGTGCTTAATTAGCAAAAATGACTTAATCGCATAAAATGCAAAAGCTGTGTGCTGATTGTTAAAGTACTAATTTGTCATGGCTTATTAAATGAAAGGTCCTTATGTTGTGATTAAACCATTTGATAGTAAATGGATGATAATGGCATGGTTTTTGGTGTTATAATTAATATTCATTAAGGTTAAAATGGGTATTTAGCTATTAAATGTTATAATATAATAAAACAAACAAGAAATTCATGTTATCATCTTTATTTTAGCCGAATATAGAGGAAGAAGAGGTTTTGGCACTTGTGAGCTTATTTGGTAAATGTTTTGAGCTCGGTTTTTGATGATTTCTACGTTTTTGTGATCGTTGCTTAGTGTTCTAGCTAGCCCATGCTTCAGTTTTAGAATTTGATGATTATTTTGAGACATGCCATTGATGAATGTTTGAGCTTTGTGATATTTGTTGGTGAAATATGAAAGTTTGATGTTGGGTTAACATATTTTGTCTTTGAATTTTTGATGAAATTGGCTATTTTGGGTAAATTGTGAAAATGAGAAATTTGATGACTAAAATGTGAAATAAATGAAATATATGGGCTTGTATGAGCATAAGGAGAATTCGGCTAAGCATATGTGAAGTGAAATTATGTGAATTTGATGATTTTAAGAAATAGGGACTAAAGTGTCAAAATGTGAAAATGTGAGGGCTATTTTGTAAAATGCCCTAAATATGTGTGTTTGGACTAAATTGAATGATTTGGTGATTTATAGATCAAGAAAAGAGGGAATTGGATCGAGATCGAGACAAAGATAAAGTACTCGATTAATCGACTCATTTTGTTATTTCGACGTCCGAGGTAAGTTCGTGTATAATGCAAATCGTATAATTTATAATCATGTACTATGAAATGAATGAATATGTGATTGATGAATTATTAATGTTAATTGTGAATTTGAGAAATGTGGCACTAAGTGTGCGAAATAGAATTTATATGAAGAATGAATGGCACTGTGTAAAGCGAAAGAGAAAGTATTGACTATACTGATTGGCACTGTGTGTGCAATACCGAATCAAGTTCGGTTTGATATAGAGGCACTAAGTGTGCGATGTTATTTAAGCTTCGGCTATGAAATGGGCACTAAGTGTGCGATTGAATCGAAGAGATAATAAAGATTGATCGAAATGTGGTATCGAGCATTGAGTAGCAAAATTGGTTGTAAACTAGGTGTTGGCAAAAGGTATGTATGAAACGTAAGTTGTTAATAAATTTGAAAGTAGATGAATGGATGGTTATGTGAGTATTGGACATAATTGAGCATGTATATCATTGTTAAATTATCTATGTGATGGTTTAATTTGTACATTGATTTGATTCAATGAGTTAATTGTATCATATTACGAACTTACTAAGCTTTAGAGCTTACTGTGTGAAGTGTTTCTCTATTTTATAGTGCATTTAAAGTTAGCTCGGATCCGGAGATCGTCAGCGACTCAATCACACTATCGGTTAACTATTTTGGTAATTTTGGAAGATGTATTATGTATGGTATATGGCATGTATAGGCTAGTTGATATGGCATGTTTTGAGGTGTATAAACTTTGCCATGTGATATGGCTTGAAAGTTGAATAGTGTTAGTATATATGTGTGGAATTATGTGAATGATGAATATGGTATGTTTCATGCTTAAATGGTTGATGAGAATTGAGGTTTAAACATGAACTTGTGGTATGGGTTTTATGATGCTTGACTTATAAGATTTGGAATATGGAATTGGTAGTTTAGATAGACTTATTGAGTTGAATTTGAGCATAGGAATAAATGATGTAGTTGATGATTAGCTGGTGCATATATTGGTAGGTTTTGGTTGTCATTTGAGGTATAAATGTTTATGAATTGAGGCTTGTAGGTGATTTTAAATGTGAGTGGCAAGTTTGGTCTTGTAAATGGCCTATAATTACCCACACGGTTGAGCACACGGGCGTGTGGCTCGACCGTGTCCTTCGAGTTTGCAAATTAAAACAAGTTAGGCTCGACCACGGGCGTGTCCCAGGCCATGTGATGCAAGTCAGGCTCGACCACGGGTGAGGCACTGATAAACTGAAATAGTAACATATTTTAATCCCACATTTAGCATACTTTTGGATGATTTATCCCTTTGATTTATGTAAAAAGGTGCTCTTAATCCTTTCTTTTCATGTCTTATACTCAGGAAAGCACCCAAGAATAAAAAGAACGAGAAACGGGCTCAAAACCGACCAAAATGGGCCAAAGAAGAAATCAACACGGCCTGGACTAAAGCCCACACGGTCGTGCCTCCTCAAATATACTAGAACATGGCCTGATGTCGATTTACACGGTCGTGCCTCACTAACGGAGTCCAACACAGCCTGGCCACGATTCACACGAGCGTGTGCCATGGCCGTGCCCATGCCGTGGAGGAGATTAATTTCACTCGGAAAAGGATACTTAGGGGTAAAGAAACCTATTTCAAAAGCCTATATAAAGACCCTAAGTATAACCTAGAAGAGGGCGGTTAGCTAGGCCAAGGAGCCGAGCCGAAAAGGTCAGATTTGTGGGAAACTCTCAAGGGATAGCCAGTTGATCCATCTCAAGAAGCCGGAATTCTACTTAAGACAGAGGATCTCCTCTTCAATTCCTTCAGGGGGTTTTAGGGATTTCTTATGTTTTGTTTTATCTTTTCTTCTGAGATGTTTTTCTTTATTATTATGAACTAAACCCTTCAGATACCTGAAGGGGGATGAAACCTAGATGAATCTTGTTATTATTTTCTGAACTATATGATAAATACTTGATTTGTTCTTGATTATGTGTGGTTAATTCTTGTGATGATATTTCGCGGATATTAATTCAAGTTGAATGTGCTTAGGTGGTGGAGCAAAAGTCCCTGCTTAAGAGTAGATCTAGCATAATTAAGCGAAGTTGATCGCGCGCCCAGAGATAGGGTGACGAGATTTTGCCGGATTAGGGTGAAACCTAATATTGGAGACCATAGATCGATTTACTGCTATTCTAGGGGGTTATTAATGGGAAAGAGATTTCAATTAATTAACCTAGGGTTAGACGTTATTCACCTCGAGAGAGGGTTTAATATAAATTAGGGAGTCCTACGGATCAAGTCAAGTGAATAAATCGTCTGGTTCAGTGTTAGATAACAAGTGAAGTCTAGGTGGATTCTTCCTAAGGGTATCGTCGTAATCAACTAAGTTTCTTCCCAAGCATTTCCCCAATTCATTCTTTTTTGTCTTTGCGTCTTTAGCTTAGTAATTAGTTAATTTAGATTAATAAACAACTTCACTTATTTTAGGCTAAATAATAGAAAGAAAGTTAGTATTAGTACTTTTAGTTCCTTTGGGTTCGACAATCCGGTCTTGCCTAAGCTATACTACTGTTCGATAGGTGCACTTGCCTCAATCGTTGTTATAGTTAGTTCCAGGATCGATCATTCTCTTTATAAATTTTAAAACTCGACAGACATACGATCAGGCACACGGGCGTGTCTCAGGCCGTGTGGACATGTCAGTATGTATGCCCTGTTTTGCCACAGCTCGGACACATGGGCGTGTCTGAGGCCGTGTGAGGCACACAGCCTGCCCACACGGGCGTGTGACCTCTGTAGCTTGGAAAAATGTTTGATTTTTTTTAAATTTTTTGTATGATCTCGGTTTAGTCCCGACCCCTTTCTAGTGCATGTTTGAGGTCTCGTAGACCTCGTTAAGGGACTATATGAATATATCTTGATATGTTGAATTGTGTTATACTTTGTGTTGAGAAATGATTGTAAATGTTCTGATTGTTCGGTAATGCCTTTTAACCCTATTCCGGCGACGGTTACGGGTTAGGGGTGTTACATAAGTTCTTAATTAAAATTACGTGGCAAAATATTGCTGATGAGAGAACTTGCAAGAGAGAAAACTTATTTATGAAAATCATTGGTTATGTACCTATTGTACACTTGGAAAATAAGATCAATTCTCAAAGTTTGCTATTAATAGATTTTTGGGCATTTGAAGATTTTAGCATATTCCTTGAAGCGAATACTGCATATAATTATTTGGAAATTATATTTATTGACTTGGTGGTATTATAGAATTCACATTGATTTAGACATTTCCAGTAGTAAATGTCACAATAGTACTTATATGTGGATACAAATTAAACGGAATGATAATAAAATTATCAATTTGTTACAATTTAGTACAATTGAAACACATGTTAAAGTAAACTAGAAGTTTACTAATACAAATGTGTTTACTACTTGGCGTGACCAGTTAGACCATCCTGGATCGTATATGATGCGAAAATTAATTGAGAATTCATATGGACATCCATTAAAGAACCAGAAGATTCTTTAATTTAAAGAATTTTCATTTGTTGCTTGTTCTCAATAAAATTTGATTCATAGAAACTCACTAGCTAAAGTTGAGATTTAATGTCTTGAATTTCTGAAATTAATATGGGCCCATTCATCCACCATGTGGATGGTTTTATATGATTTTGGTAGATGCATCTACAAAATAATCACGTATGTATTATCAACTTGCAACCTGTCTTTTGCAAGATTACTTGTTTAAATAATTAATTTCAGATCATGCAATAAAGACAATTCATCTTGCTAATACTGATGAGTTTATATCTCAGTCTTTTATTGATTGAGTTTGAAAAACATTTGTAAAAGTTTGTGCATAATGGTTTAGAGAAATTATTGATTAAACACCTCTAATTAATGTCTAAACCATTACTTATGAGAACTAAACTTTCTATTTCAACATGAGATTATGTTGATTTACATGTTGTACGCATCAAGCCAATAAGTTATAGATACTCTCCATTACAATTGATTTTTGATCAAGAGCTAAATATTTCTCATCTTTGAATTTTTGTATATGCGTATATGTTCTAATTGCTCCACCACAACGCACAAAGATGAGTGAATCCTTAAAGAAAGTTTGGATTTATATTATTAGATGTTTTGAATGTATTCGAGATTCAATTATGACATGATTTGTGATTACAATTTTGATTCAATAGTTTTCCCGACATTAGGGGGAGAGAAATAATAACTTATAATGAGTTAGGGGGAGAGTAATTTGAACCAGAAGTTCAACAATGATAACTCATTACAAGTTAACTATCAGATGTATTTACAAAATTAATGAGAATAACCAAGTTAATATTTTAATTTGAACCAAAGTTCCAGTAGGATAATCAGTTAGAATAAATAATAGATTGATCGGTTCCAAAGATGAAAATTCTTCTAGATTGTCATATAGTGGAAGCGGGTGCTCCAGAAGAGACCCAAGACATAACTAATAAGTAAAACTCGTAAGAGATTCAGTGTACTAAAGCTGAATTTTAAAATAATGAAAATAAGAGATCTCGATAAGTTATGTCAATTCGAGAAAATGTGGAACCGAATAATTAAAGTGGTCCACAATGATTTTACATGCAATATTATTATTGAAATAATGAAATAAAAGGAAGATCTTGAATAAATTTATTGAGAAATATAGATATGGAATAAATTGATCAAAATAGAAAGACGCAACTCAAGTACAATTAAATTCATGGAGTTTTTGGACCAGTAGTCCAAATATCTAAAGGTATAAAGCCAGTGATGGTGCAATTGAAGTAGTTTTGCAAAAGCGGAATAAAATATGAAGTTTTTCTCTAAGTCCTGGCATTGATTATGAAAAGATATAATATTCTTTTGTGGTGGATGCAATAACCTTTAGATATATTATTAAATTGACAATTCATAAAAGATTTAACTTGCGTCTAATAGTTATTGTTACAACCTTTTATGAATCACTATATAGTAAAGTTTATATTAACATCCTTGAAGGATTTAGGATGCTAGAAGCATATTGAAATTTTCGAGAAATTGTTCATTTATATGAATTGAAATAATTTGAACATATGTGGTAAATTTGACTTAGTGAATAGTAGTTGAAGGAGGATTATAAAATGATCCATAATACCTATTTGTGTTTTTATAAAAGAATCATGATTAAAGTTTATTATGATTATTGTTGAATCTCCTGAAGAGATCAAAATATATTTCCCCAAATTTCCCTCACTCGTGACTTTTAAAAGAATGGTAATATAAATGCTTATCAAATACATTCAAATGGTCATTTGAAAAATTGGTATTCAAGATTGAATACGTAGAATATGAAAAAATATGTGATGTTTTCATGAGGGGAGTAAATACGTGTTGCACTCTTTTTCCCTTAATCGAGGTTTTGTCCCATTGGGTTTTCCTGGTAAGGTTTTTAATGAGGCAACATATTATGTGTATTATAGATTGTGTACTCTTTTTCCTTCATTAGGTTTTTATCTTACAGGGTTTTTCCTAATAAGATTTTAACGAGACACATTATCTATCAATGGACACCCAAGGGGGAGTGTTATGAATATCTTATTAAGTGGATGTCCATCATGATCAAGATAAAGTTTTAATGTACTTTAAATTCTAATAGTTATTAGAATTAGATCTCTACTTCTATTATATTTCTTATGCCTATAAATAGAGATTCTGATGAAGCACTGTAATCATCCCTTTTGATCAATAAAATACATTTTCTATTGCTTTTATATTTTCTTTGTTCTTTATTCTCTCTATCTCTCTTTATTTTATAACAGTTTTTTAATAATTTTAAAAATACGTAGTTGTGTAATTATAATTTATAATACCAACATGAGATAAAGGAGTTACAATGTAATTAGATTCTGCGAGTCAAACATGTTTAAAGATCTAAAATAATTTAGGCATAATAACTTATTTGGTTCTACAACTTTACACAAAAATTATTTTATCTCTCTATTTAATTTTTGTCTGTTTTAGCAATTGAATTTGCATTATTTATCAAATCACCAAAAAATAAATGATAACTTTGCTAATGTGGCATCCACGTGGCAGTTCACGCGTATGCTATGTAACAATTAATTAATTTTTAAAAAAAAATTATACTTTTTATACTTGTTTTAATAATTTTAATTTTTAAAAAATAATTATATTTTTATATTTTTGAATTTTTAAAATTTTAAAAAATTAATTGATTGTTGACATGGAATCTATGTGAATTGCCACAAAACGTTAATATTTTTATCTATTTTGGGGTAATTTGATAAATAGTACATATTTAAAAATTTAAAGAAAGGGCTAAAATTACTTTTTTTTATAAAATTTAAAAAACCAAATAAATCATTATTTCAAAAAATTATAATTACAAAAAAAACTATAATTACTATTTTAATAATTATATTTTCATTTATATCCAAACCCATCCTATTATTTGGATGATAACAAAACTCTCTTAGTCAACAAATATTTTGACGTCTGATATAATTCTGCATACACGCTTGAACTGAAATCCAGAAAATGAAAAAAGGGACCTTCCATGGTAGAACTTAGATTAAAAAAAAAAAAAAAAAGAGAGAGAGAGAAAATATTATCCGAGGCTCTGGTGGTGCTTAGAGAAAGTGAGGGATAAGGTTGTCTATTTCAGCAATTGCTGGAATCCTCTGGCAGTTCCTATTATTTACAAACAAGTCTTAATCCCCCACTATTCTCAAGTACTATGGAATTGGTTTTTGGAGCGCTTGAATTTTACTAGGTTTAATTCATGTTTTGGGTCCTTGATTTCTTCCCAATATATTTCAACAGTGTTGGATTCTTAATATTTTTATGTAAAAACAAATATGGTCTATAAGTATAGATTACGCGTGTAGAACCGGGGCAATCCTTTTCATCTATGCTCTGCCCCTTCATTGCATCACCACGAACCTGACCTAATCTCGTGTTTGGTTTTTATTGCAAGCGCGCGCGTGTTCTAACGCTCCTTCCTCACGTGTCACGTTCTTCTTCTCCTCTCCTCATCATATATCAACGGCTACTTGCCTCTCAAATTCCCCATTCTGTAACGCCTATTTATTCTCTCCTTGATTTTTTCCCTCCTCATTTTTCTCGGGAAAAATTACAGAGCAACAGAAACGGCTAAAGCTATACAAATGTTGTTCATGATTTACTTGTTGTTTTTCTCTTTGGGTCAATGCAGTGTTGATTTTAACGCTTTATTGTCCTTCAAAGACTCTGTTTTCGACCCTTCGAACTCGCTTTCCTCATGGGTTAACTCATCTAATCCTTGCATTGATTCTTGGTATGGCGTCACATGTAACCCTTCCACTCACCGAGTTACACGACTCGTTCTTGAGAACCTAAACCTTTCTGGTTCAACTCACTCACTGCATCACCTTTCTTACCTAAGACTCCTCAGCCTTAAGAATAACCGCTTTTTATCTTCCTCTGCCGTTAACTTGTCTTCGTGGCGTTACTTAAGGCATCTTTACCTCCGTCAAACCCTCTTCTCCGGAACATTCCCTGTCGGAATTTCCACTCTCCAGCGGCTCCACCGTCTTGACCTTTCGCACAACCATTTCCATGGCGAAATCCCGATGACCGAGTTGACTCAGTTGCCTTTCTTGTTGACTCTTCGCCTCGAGTCCAATTCCTTCACTGGCCCCCTCAACTCGATTGCCTCGTTTTCTTCCATGTCCGATTTCAACGTCTCGGAAAACAAACTCTCCGGCGAGATTCCGGCGTGGATGTCTCGTTTCCCGGTCTCTTCCTTCGAAGGGAACAAGGACCTCTGCGGCCAGCCTCTGCAGTCCGATTGCTTCAATCGGACGGCCCTTCCCGCGACCATAAAACAAAAGATTCGTCATCCCCAAAGCAAGAGGCTAAGCAATGGGGTGGTGCTGATGATCGTCGCCGTCGACGTGGTGGCGGTTATGGCTGCACTGGTGACCATCACGTGGTGCTGCTACAAGTACAAGTGTTTCTCCGATGGAACCCAAACGGAAGCAATGGAAACAAAAAGTGGGTACACCACCAAATTGCAACGGCGGAGCGGCTCCAGAGAGGTGGAGATAGAGGCGGAGGAACTGGTGATGTTCGAAGGTTGCAAGGGCTTTAGAAAAGTGGGTGATTTGTTGAAGTCTTCGGCTGAGTTGTTGGGCAAAGGGAATGTGGGGACCACTTACAAGGTGGTGACGGACGGCGGCGAGATGGTGGTTGTGAAAAGGGTACGGCAGAGGAGACGGAGGAGGGATGTTGATGGGTGGCTGAGAATAATGGGTGGGCTGAGGCATGCTAATATTGTGGGCCTCATAGCATATTATAATTCCAAGGACGAGCTGCTTTTGGTTTACGAGTTTTTATCAAATGGAAGCTTACATTCTCTCTTGCATGGTTAGTATTGCATTTATTGCTTTTTTATGTTTTGGCTAATATATCAAAACAAACCTACATTTCATACTGTATTAAATTATACACCTTAGGTTAGGTGAATTAAATGATGATATATTATTAAAAAAATTTAAATTTATTTTTATTTCTAATGAATAATGTGAAATTTATTAATTTTGTCTTTATTAAAAATTTAGCTGCCATTAATTTTTAATTATTGTTAAATTGATAATTTAATTAGTTGAATCGAGAATCAATGATCTAGTTTATTCGATTATCAATTCAGTTCTATAATATTAATCTTTTTGTTTTAATTTGATATACTATAAAATTATTAGCAATAAAATATTGGTATAATGACCTATTTAGCCTTCCAACTTTACAAAAAAGTCATTTTAACTCTCAATTTAATTTTTTTTATCTCATTTAGTTGTTGAACTTGCGTTTTTGTCAAATCACTTAAAATGGATGAAAAAATTAATGTTATTTTTGCTGCTGTGACATACACGTGGACATGTTGTCTGTGCGGCAATTCACATTTATGTCTTTTCTGTTTATTTTAGGGCGATTTAACAATAAATATAAGTTTAAAGGCTAAAAGAGGTGAAAAATTAAATAGAGAGCTAAAATGTTTTTTTTTTTTTTAAGTTGAAGGGCCAAATAAGTCATTATGCTTAAAAGATTTAATATGTGATTAAAACTATTTTAATTTATCAAAATAAAAGAAATACTAAAATTAAATTTTGAGAATGGTTTCTAACTTGCGTGTTCAAAATTTTCTAAAAGGAAATTTCATGAAATAAAAATAATAAATAAATAGTCATTAGAACAAAATGTATATGTATAAGGGATTGTTTTAGTATGTTAATCTACTCCTTTTGTCTGAATTTGTGATTGGCAGGAAACAGAGGACCGGGAAGGACGCCATTGAGTTGGAGTAGGAGGTTAAAGATAGCTTCGGAGGCAGCACAAGGACTAGCATTTATCCATAGTTACAAAAAGGACAAGATCTTCCATGGATACCTTTCATCATCAAACATCCTAGTCGACCAACAAGGCAATGCCCGCATTTCCGAGCCCGGTCTTCACCAAGTTCTACATTCCCCATCTTCCTCCAACCACGACTACAAAGCCCCGGAGCTGATGCTCAACAACGGTGACGACACCGGCCTTAAAAAATATACTCAAAAATGCGACGTGTATAGTTTTGGAGTGATATTGTTGGAGATATTGTCGGGGAAAACAGCGAGCGGGGAGAGCGGGATGAGCTTGGTGAGGTGGGTGCAAAGCGTGGGGAAAGAAGAGTGGGGGTGGGAAGTGTTTGATTTTGAGATGTTGGGGGATAAGGTGATGGAAGGAGAGATGGTGGGTTTAATGCAAGTGGCGTTGCTATGTGTGGCTACGTTGCCTAAAGATAGGCCTAAGATGAGCGTGGTGCATGGGATGATTGAAGATATTAGAGGTAAAGGTAGGAGAAATGGTGGGAATCGGATGGTTTCTATTTTGAATGACTTTTCATCTGATTCTTCACCTTCTCATTCGGAAAGAAATCTTGGGCTCCATTAGGTAATGTAAGTATTGATAAGGGATTCTTTTTTAGGGTGAAAGATTCTGATAATATTTGATTTTCTCTATGTAAATTTACAAGCATTTTATTGAATATAATGTTAGTGCGTTTTTAACTTATTCAATGTTTATTGAATCAAGTAATAAGGAATTTCATACTTCTAATAATATTTTATATATGAAAAAAATATTGTAAGAATTTGGTTCTCCGTTTAAGAATTTGTCTAGATTTTAAATTCAATTCAAATACACTGTGCCCACAATGTGAGATACTCAATTTTGAAAAAAAAAAAAAACAAAAACAAAAACAATGGTAAGGTGGTAGGAGGCAATGAATGGTGTCCCTTCTTCCCCTTCCACCCTCCCTTTCGGTATCCCCACAGAAACTGACATATTAATTTTTTAAAAAAAATTAAAATCAAACTAATTTCATATATTATATGAAAATCTATTTATTATAATTGTTTGAAGGAACAAATTCGCCAAGCGTCAACATAAAGAAAAATGATTAGGATTTGATTTTATGAATTTTGCCATAAATACTAGTATTGCAGACTGGAGAACAACTTGAGAAGCAGCGAAAATGGATGAAAATAAATAAAAAGAATTAAAAGGGGGTACAGTTTCGGATGGTGTTGTCGCCTTCTGGCATGCCTTATGGGCTGGCTTTTGGGTCCATTCGCAATATGATGTGGACCAAAACTACTGGTCCACTGCTTCAATTCTTCACCAATATGAATCTTTTACGTGGTTAGCCGATTGGTCATGTAGGCATGCTAGTCTACTTTGATTGTTTTGAGTCCTTTCTTACAAGGGTGTTGATATTAAGCAACTTCTTTTCGTCCCATGTGGTGGCGTTATGTTTTTTTATTTATATTTTTCATTTTCATTTTATGGTTAGCTGTAATGTGTTTGAGATTTGAATTTACATTTTATTTTTAAGAATATAATATATTTTATTGCTCTACTCAATATTTAATAAATAGTAATTGTAATTAAATGAAGAATTGGTAAATTTTAAAAGTATATTATTTTTTTAAGGGTTATCATTCTTGCCGTTGCAAGTGAAGTTTTGTCACTCTACAAACGGTGTTAAATATTTATTGTACTCTGTTTTAGTCCCTTAAGACATATGGTAATAATTCATCTGTAGTTGTAAAATTTCATTAATCCAATTAATACTGCATCAAATAATTTTTTAATTTCAAGATTTATTAGTTTTGTTGTATTTTGGTCAGTTGAGATAGCATTGAGATACTAAAATCAATCTTGTTATATATAGAAATATAGATTATCTTAGCTGAAAATGGAGTTTTTGCTTTTTATCCCAAGATGGACCACACCTATATTTAACTAAGCCCAGAGATTGGACCATTTGGTCTAATTTTCATGTGAGACCATATATTTCCAAGTAAAGAAGGAAGTAAATACCTAAACATCTCCAAATTTTCATGTGAGACCATATATTTGGTCTACTTTTATTTACAGCTGTTTCAAGAATTATTAAAGCACTATCCAAGCATTGACGGTGGAAATTGCTTGACATCTTTTTTGGATAAAAATATATATCAGGTCAATGATTCAAATTTATCCTTTCATTATTAAATGGATCAATTTAATCCTTGTACTAGTAGTAAAAAAGATAGGAGAAGACTAAATTTTAACAGATTTAATATTTCTTATTAAATGTGTTATTTATAGTTCAATTCTAAACAAAAAAAATATTCATTTACCATAAAAACTTTGAAGAAATTAATTCTGTTAAATAATAAATAATAATCTTTTGTAAAAAATAAAAAGTTAACTCTAATTAAATTTAGACATATTTGATTATTTTTAATAGTATAAAGACTAAATTAATCTATTTAATAATAAAACAACGATCCCTATCATAAAGGGACATGTCAAAGCATTTTCACTCTTTTATTGTTTATCTAATAACCATATAGCTCGATAGTGTTAATAAGAGAAAAAAATCCAAACAAAAGGGTCTACAAAAGGGACACATCTTAAAATTCCAAAATTACTTAAAAAACCATCAAAAGTTACAAAAAGCTCAAACAATCATAGGAAAACAACCATATGGTCTCATAAAACTATACCAACAAAGAAAATCACTAAATTAAATGCAATATTTTACATCAGACTTTTGTGCTCTGCTTGCACTTTTGAGCACAAATCAGTATGTATTTTCAAGACCTAATCCTATAAACAAGAGTTGACCCACAAACATGGCAAGCTCAAGTGCTCCACACAAATCAGTATGCATTTTCAACAAAACTTACAAAGCTTTTCATATTTCTTCAATGTCCGCATGTGTGTTAATTGCTTCCCACACCAAGTTCTTTGCAACTAGGTTGTTGAGATCCCTAGCCTGCAAGGCAGCTGATCTAAGAGTCCCAATTCTCATTGCATTAGCCTCCCAAAAGGATGTAATATTGTACGGTAAATTGTGTTTATTGCATGGTTATTTGACCAATGGGGAAAATTTTCAGCATTAGACCTGATCATAGGTTGGGCCGGGCTCACTCAAAAAGTGGAAGGGTTTGGACAAAAATATAAGTCCGAAAAATGAGTTTGGGTGAAAAATCTAAACAGGCCGGGTTTTACTGTTGTTGTTTTTCCATTGTTTTATTGTTATTTTTTCACTGTTTTGTTGTCATTTTACTATTATATTACTACTTTTTGTTGTTATTTTTTGAATATTGTATAATTCTTGTTTTATTGTTAATTTTGCTACTATTTTAGAGGCATTTGCTTGTTAAGTTGCACATATCTTAGTGTTATTTAAGTATAAAGGCTTTTTTTAATTTATTTTCAATTTGTTAGGAAACATTTATTTCAATGTTTTTAGTGTACTTGATGTATTATTGATGCATACGTAAACCAACTACAAATCTAACTAA
Source organism: Gossypium sturtianum (assembly GCA_025698515.1). Taxonomy (NCBI): domain Eukaryota; kingdom Viridiplantae; phylum Streptophyta; class Magnoliopsida; order Malvales; family Malvaceae; genus Gossypium; species Gossypium sturtianum. The sequence goes on from CM046948.1 coordinate 120,283,901, forward strand.
GGCAAGTGCACCTATCAATTAATAGTATAGCTACGGTGAGAAAAGATATCGTTTCCACGAAGACTAAAAGTACTAGTAATTACCGTATTTTTATTATTTAACAAATAAATTCGAGTGATCAATTAAAACTAAAATTAACTAATTTAATTAACTAACGAATACGACAAAGAACAAATCAGGAAAATAATCGAGTAAACAATTAAGAAGCGAAACAATACCCAGGAAACAATTCATTTAGATTTCATCTGTCATTATCAATCTAAATTACGCAATTTTTTCACTTAGTATCTTGATCCGTAGAAATACCTAAATTATGCTAATATCTCTCTTCAAGAATAAAAGCACCTGACTCTAGGTTGATTAATTGAAATTTCTTTCTAATTAAAACTCCTATTATCGCATTAACTTGATCTATGGATTCCTCTATTAGATTTGACTCTAATCTGGTAGATTTATGTCGTCTTATTTCTAGGATTGCATGCAACTCCACTCAATTACACTAGATATACTCTTAAACAGGGTCTATTCCTCCTTTGATTTAAGCACTTCAAATATGGAGTCTAGAAATATTAAACCAAGAATTAAGCACACATTATTGAGAACAAGATCTAAGTATTTATTGCGTAAAATAAAAATCAAAAGACAAAATTCATCATAAGGTTCATCTCCCCTAGGTATTTAGAAAATTAGTTCATGATTGCAAATAAAGACATTCCAAAGACAGCATAACCACAAGAAGTAAAAAAACTCAAATAATCTCCAAAGAGATCAAAAGGAAATCTTCAATTTTGATGGAAATCTGCTTCAGAATCCACTTCAATTGTGTTTTTCGAGTTGTTTTCTTGAGTATTTTATGACGGCCCTCTCCTCTCTTCATATTTTGTCATATATACGTTTTAGAATGCCCGAAAAACTTAAAAATCGTGTTTTTCCATAGGTTTAGAATACACATCACGAAATCGACACGGCCTACCACATGGTCGTGTGGCAGCCCGTGTGTCCAGGCTGTGTGGAATGGTCTAAACCCGTGTGGCCCCTATATCTTACTCCAATTATCCAGTTTTCGCTTGTTTTTCGCTCCTTTTGCTCCCAAATGCTCTCTTAAGTATAAAAAACATGAATTTAAAGGATTAGGAGCATAAAATTCACCATTAACATCGAATAATCACCCAAAAAGCGCATTAAGAATGAGGCTAAAAACATGTTACTTTTAGAACCTATCAATTATATTTTTTAAATTCATTTTTTATATAAAAAATGATATAATTTTTTTAATATGGGCAGCTCGGGTCGGGCTTAGGCAAAATTTTAGGCCTATTTTTCGGGTCAGGCCTATTAAACGGGCCTGAAATTTTATTACGGTCCAACTCGACCCATGATCACCTCTAGATAGCACTTAGGCAACCTTGGAAATAAATGGTGTTCAATTTGGAATTGCAAACCACTATGGAATCAATCTATCCAATTTGAACACAATATATTAAGTGTCTTATGGGTTTGCTTCTCGAACTAATGATTCCCGCTAGGTGGTCTGACCTAAACGCTCGATGGGAAATGAACATGTTTGATGGATTCCAATTATAGTAAAGTTAGCTAACTACCACCCAATTTGGTAAGCAAGAAACAATAAATTGGCATCATGTCCAAAACACAATAAACCTTAAAATTTCCACACACCTATCCCTATGTTGTACCTTTCTCTTAGATAACAACAAAATAGAAGCTTGTGCAAATAGATTAGATTGATCCTAACAAAGCACATTACATGGAAAATGTCCAATGCCGGTAACTAACCAAGAACCTAACAATACAATCAAAGTTCATATTCATTTCATAGAAATATGATGTAAGTGAATGAAAAAGCTTTGAAGATCTAGATTGAAATCAAGGCTATTACAACCATTGTGGTTCCATTTCCACCAACCAATGTTGATCCCTGCAAGGCAATTCCCAGTAAGGATCTGAGTAAATCTATTGAATTTCCTAGTTGACATAACTTGGTAATGCCTTGAATCATGTTCAATCCACCCACTTCGTTGTCCCACCAACACAAAGATCCTACTCTTAGCTGTTGTATGTATTATATCTGCTAATGCCAACATCTATTTTATTTGTGAATCCCTAGGAAAAAGTAGAAAAGATCCTATTCTTAGCAACTGCTAGGTCGAAATGCAAATTAATCAACAAGAATAGCAAAGTACACTCAAATATCAAAATTAAATTTGCTATGGCTAAATTTGGAGCAAAATCGAAAGTAAATAGAAATTTAATACAAAACCAAGAGTAATTCGTACCAACCAGAAACATGACACTTGTTGGAATCTTAGAAATTTCACAAATTAATCAGCATGTTGGTTTACTGATTTCAGTGTAACACCCCTAACCCGTATCCGTCGCCAGAATAGGGTTACGAGGCATTACCGATTAGATCACAACATACAATATACATTTATGCATCTATTCTAAAACACCATTCAATCATAATCACATTGTCCCTTTTAAAGGGCCTACGAGGCCTTAAACATACTTTAGAAGTGGTTCGGGACTAAACCGATAACTTACGAAAATTCTCGAAAACTTGGAAATTTTCAAACATACAAGGGTCACACGCCCGTGTGAACAGGCCGTGTGCCTCACACGGCTCCAGACACGCTTGTGTCCCAGGCCGTGTGAAAACAGGGCATACATACTGACTTGGGTCATACAGCTGACCACACGTTCGTGTGTCTAGCCCGTGTGCCCTACGAAATGGCCACACACGCTCGTGTGCCAGGCTGTGTGTTAGGTCGTGCCAATCTTGTAGGGTATACTGACTTATGCAACACGGCCACGTCACACGCCCGTGTGCTAGGCCGTGTGCCATTTAGGGGGGTATACTGACTTGTGCCACACGGCCGGTCACACGCCCGTGTGTGAGACCGTATGGAGCATACTGACTTCAATTCAATTTCAACATCAGGGGACATACGGCCGTGTAGTATGACCGTGTGTCGTACACGGCTAAGACACACGCCCGTGTCTCTGCCCGTGTGGACAAAAATAGGCCATTTGCAAGGCCAATTTGCCACCCTTTCTCATGCTCACCTAAACAAGCAAAATAATACCATTTCAACACATTTATAGGCAACCAAAACATGCCAATTCATATACATATCATGCCATTTCATCTTCAACCATTTCACTACTCAAATCATAACCATAAACATACCAAAACAATATATCATCACCAACCATTTCACCTATCTTCCCTATGCATTCTTCTCATCATTTTATCAACTAATTCATGCCACAAAATATACCAATTCATCATCCTTACAACATACCAAAACAACCATGATATATCATTGGTAATTAATCAAAACAACTAACCACTTAGCTACCGCAACAACCATACCAAACATGCCAAAACACAAGGCTATATATATACATCATATATCACTTACCAAATTCATAAATTAAGCCAACTTAGATGACCAAATACACACCAACATGTACGTCATTTACAAGCCAACTCTCATGGATAAAATCACAACTCAAAACATATCAACTTAACACTAGCCTATACATGCCATATACCATATATACATAACATCAAAAGTACCAACAAGTTTATCGATAGTGTGACGATGTTCCTGATGATCCCCGAGTCTGAGCTAGCTTCAATTATCTATAAAATAGGGAAAGAACACACAAAGTAAGCTTTAAAAGCTTAGTAAGCCATATACAAATAAAATTACCACATAAATCAATATCATTTTCATTAATAGGTAAACCATGAATAAGCATATAAAAACTCACAAACCTTTCCCATTGAACACATATTCAAATTCATAAGAGAATTCATCAAATACTTCCCCTTTCAATACTCGTATGAATCTCGTACGTACCTGAGTCACTTAACTCATTCACACATTCTTTCTCGACTTGACTTTGCCCGTTGAACCATTCGAAATCATTAAGGATACTCGAAAATCACATATAACTCGTACAACGCGTTATCCCAGATATGGTCTTACATGTTATCATATATCGATACCACTGTCCCAGACAGGGTCTTACACGAAATCATATAACGATGCCAATGTCCCAAACATGGTCTTACACGTAATCACAATACAATGCCAATGTCCCAGACATGGTCTTACATGTAATCACATCTCGGTAATCCTAGTGTCATGACATTCGTATCCTATACTCTTCCTAAGGTTCGTACGGGACTTTCAATGTCGTAACTTCATCGATTCTTGCTCGTATTTTCTCGTTCAACATTCATGACAATTCAATGACAAATAAACATTTATAAATCAATTTAAAGAAATTTATTTGCATATGAACTTACCTCGTATATACGATGAACGAATCGGATCGACTACTCGACAACTTTCGATTTCCCCCGATCTAAATCTGATTTCTTTCTTTCTTGATCTATATGAATTCAAATTTAACTCATTTATTCATCAAATCATTCAATTCAGTCCAAAAATACATATTTGGGCATTTTTACATTTTAGCCCCTAAAATTCCACATTTTTACAATTTAGTCCCTAATTCACAAATACACAAAATTCATGAAATTTCATTAAACCCAAGCCTAGCCGATTTATACTTGAATCCATAGCAACCCAAAACTTTCATTTATTTCACATTTTAACCCCTCAATTTGCAAAATTCTCAATTCAATCCCTATTATGCATTTTCATCAAAAATCACTTTATAAAACATGAAAATCTATCATCCAAATTTCATATTTCATCATCCAACACCAAAGAACATATAGATTCAATAATGGCATATCACAAAATCATCAACCGATTTGAAAAATAGGGCATGTGCTAGCTAGTACTCAAAGCAACGATCACAAAAACATAGAAATCATTAAAAATCGAATTCAAATCATACCTTAATCACAAACACAAAGTGCCAAACCCTAAAACATGAAAATGGCTTCTTCTTTCTTCTATTTTCGGTGTAAAAATATGATAAAATGGCCACCATATTGTTTTGTTTTAATAATATTAACCTTAATAACCATTTTACAATTTTAACCTTAATTAAAACCATTTAAAAGCATTCATTTAATGGCCATTTATCTCAAATTACACTATCAATGGTCTAATATCAACATAAGGACCTTTCATTTAAAAAATCATAGCAATTAGACACCTTTATCAAATAGAATGCAACTTTTGCATTTTACGCGATTTAGTCCTTTTCTCAAATTAAGCATCCAAACGATAAAATTAAACCACGAAACTTTAACACATATATGATATCATGCTGTAAACACATAAAATAATATTACAAATAATTTTTGACCTCAGATTTGTGGTTCCAAAACTACTGTTCCGATTTAGCTAAAACCGGGCTGTTACATTCGGTCTTGTCACACTCGAACTTGTTAAAGTCTTAAGTTATACAGGGAAACTTGTATATTAAATTGAAAATATTTTTAATTTGGCAGGTTCTTTTTGAAAATAAAAGCAAGTGGCGGGCTACTTGAGAAAAGGTTGGATTTCAACCTTAGTCCGGTTGCTTTTGAACTAGAAATTTTCTTAGTGGGAGACAAGATGATTAAGGTTATTCCAGGTGGCTGGTGACTTGGGGTTGGTAAAAGGAAAAATGTGAAATTTATACCAACAGAAATTTTTAACACGAACATTTTATGGCATCATCAGTAATTCAATTTTAACATAAATTTATAAAGATTCAGCATGATTAAACAATTCAATAATATAAATAGTACAAAATGTGAAATTTAATTCAATAATATAAATAGTGGACATAAATTAGAAAAAATTAGGGTTTAGGGGAAGTAAAAGTTTTGGGAGAGAAAGTAAAAGGAAAAAAATTGGGGGTTTAGGGGGAAGTAAAATTTTTGAGGGGAAAATAAAAGTTTGGCATAATTGTTGAAAATACCCTCAATGTTTATGGGTTTTGGGGTTTGAGCCCTTAACCTTTTTTTTATTGACACCCTCAGCGTTACGATTTTTCCAAAAATCAGCTTAATTTTAACGGGAAACGTGAGTTGACCATCAATCAAACAACAGGTCAACAAAGTAGCCTATGTGGCATGCCACATAAGCACAAATGACATCATTTATAAAAAAATTGTTTAACAATTTTTTTTTTCATTTTGTTTCTATCTTCTTTCGTCTTCTTTCTTTCTCTTTTCCCTTTTAGTTGCTGTTACATGAAAAAAAAACACAGTAATTAGAAAAAAAAACTTAGGATTCTTTTTTTACTTTTTGATTTTTGTTTTGGAAAGATTTACTTCCTGAGAAGTTTTCTCGGTATCTTTGTCTGGTTTGGTAATTTTGTTCATTCAGGTTCTCGATTCCCTTATTTATTTCATCTAAGTTGGTGGGATTTCTTTAGATTTTGGACTCTCCACCTTTTGTTTTTAAGGATTTTCACGTGTCTGCAAATACAAAGGGAAGTTCATTTTTGCTTTGTGATAAAATTTTGGGAAATCAGAGGTTTCAAGTCATAAGATTTACAAATGGATTTTTAGGGTTTTGATTTAATTTCACAGTAATGTTTTAGGTTTTTGGGATTTCTTAAAAGGGCCATTGGTGCCTTGCACTTAGTGACAAGATTGGGTCTTGCTAAGTCTGACATGTTTGAATGATGTTTAATGCTCAAAGGTCTTCAAGGAACTATTGCAGTCACCTTGCTATTTTTTGTGGTGGTAATGTTTCTGATAATAAACAAAAGCAACCAGTTTCTAATGATAAGTCCAGATATCCATTTCTAGAGATTGCTTCTTCAGGTCACTTAGAGGTATATTGTAACAGTCCAGTTTAGACCCTAGTCAGCACAGTGGTTTCGGGACCATAAATCCGAGTTCGTATAATATTTTAATATTATTTTTCGTGCCTATGTTATATGATTAAGCATGTGCTAAATTTCTGTGAAGTTATTTTGCCCGTCTGTGTGTTTAATTTGTGATAAGGACTGAATTGCATAAAAGGTAACAATGGCTTACTACTTGATTAGTGATTAAATCAATGTGGCTTTTAAATGTTAAGGATTTAAGTGGCAATATAGCCACTATTATAGTAAGTGGACGGCAAAGGTCATAAATGACCTTGTAATTATGTGTTATGTATATTATTATAAAGGTTATTTTTGAACATTAATAATTATGTTTATAATAGTAAAACAAAACATGAAATGCCTATGATCATCTTCATTTTTGCCACCGAATATTGAAAGAAAGAAAAAGAAAAAAGTTGAGCTAGATTTTGGCAATTGTAAGCTTAAATTTAGGTATGTTTTGACTTTGGTTTTTGATGATTTTTATGTTTTTGAGATTGTTGCTTAGTCTACTATCAAGCCCATGTTGTAATTTGAAGAAATGATGATGTTCATGAGATGTGCCATTAATGAAATAATGAGCTTTATGATAAGTTTAAGTGTTAAATGAAAGATATGTGTTAAATGAACATGTTTTGTTCATGAAATTTTGATGAATTTAGCTAATTAGGGTTAAAGTGAGAAAATAGCAATTTGAGGGATTAAATTGTGAAATTGATAGAAAATATGGGCTTTTATAAGATATATGAGCATTTGGCTAAGCATGGTTAAATGGTGATTTTGTAAATTTGATGTTTTGAGAAAATGGACTAAATTGATAAATTGTGCAAATGTGAGGGCTAAATTGCAAATTGACCTAAATGTGTATTTTTGGATTGAATTGAATGTGTTGATAAATAAAAGGGTTAAATTTGAATATGTATAGATCAAAAATCGAAGAAATCGGACTTAGATCGCGGGAAAGCGAAAGTAATCGAGTAGCCATTTCTGTTTCAGTTAAATCGAATCTGAGGTAAGTCATTATACAAATAAACGTGTTTGTATTAAATTATGTATGTTTATGTGACTATTGATAATGATAAATGCTTACGAGATGTTGTGTATATGAATTCTGAGATAAGATCGACTTAGTGATAATGTCCGAGAAGTCCCATACGAACCTAGGAATAGATAGGATTAGCTATGTCATGACATAGGTGTCTGTTCTGTGATATCATGTAAGACCACGTCTGGGACATTGGCAGTGATTGGTGATTTCGTGCCACGTCTGGGACGTTGGCATCGATATGAGATTTACGTGTAAGACCATGTTTGGGACATTGGTATCGTATTGATTCGTGTAAGACCCTGTTCGGGACAGTGGCATCGATATCTGAGTACATGTAAGACCTCGTCTGGGACGTTAGAATTGTACGACTATTCCGAGCTTTCTGAATATCCTATTTAGTTTTGAACGGTTCAACGGGAAAGTCTGAGAAATGAACAACTCTGTAATTTGTACATCTATTTCAGGTACGTTTGAAAAATACACTATGTGTGTATGAAAGGTAAGTATCTATATGAATTCACTTTGATGAATATGTGCAAAGAAGTGATGAGATAAAATGTGAGGATAATCTCGAATGAGCTTTGTGTATATGTGATATTGATTTGAAGAATGAGGTAAAACATGGCTAAGCAAATGAGCCAAATGCTACATGTGATGTATATGTTATATGAACCAATAATAGCATTGATTTAAAATGATTATATGCATTTTATGCTAAGTTTATTTCTATATGGCTTACTAAGCTTTTGGAAAGCTTACTCTCTGTGTGTTTTCTCTGTTTTATAGATCGTCAAAGCTACTGAAGGCTCGGGGACCGTCGAGGATCATCATCACACTACTCAACTTGTTTTGGTACTTTTGGAATATGTATATAGCTAGATATGGCATGTATAGGCTAGTCATTTTGGTTATGTTTGAAATGTGTATATTAGCCATGAGATGTGGCTAGATAAGTATTGGTAATATCCTTGGGCATATATATATGATATATGATGCATATTTTTGATATGGCTTGATGACAATGAAATGGTCCTATGAATGGAAAACTTGTTGATGGATTAATGCCTTAGAGAATTGGTGAATTGTGAATGAATCTTGCATGATTTTACTTGTAAGTTGGTTGTGCAAATTAGTATACAAGTTGGCATGAATAGGGATGTGATTGAATGAGATGACATGCGGTTCATTTGACATGATTTTGGTTGCCAATTGTGTATGGAATAATGCTTATATGAGATTGTAGGGATTGACCCAAGTAAGGGTGGCAACTTGGCCTTGTAAATGGCCTGTTTTTCCTACACGGTCAAGGCACATGGGCGTGCCTAATGGCTGTGGGATTAAGTCAGTATTTAGCTAAGAATGCACGGCCTAGGCACACGAACGTGCCTAGTAGCCGCGTGATAAAGTCAGGATCGACCACGGGTGTAGCACACGGGCGTGTCACGACCGTGTGGACAAGTCAGTATATGGCTTAAGAGCACACGGCTATGGTACACGAGCATGCCTAGTGACCGTGTGAAGAAGTCAGTATACATGCCCTGATTTGGCACAACCAAGACACATGGGGGTGTCTGGTGTCCGTGGGAGACACACGGCCAGCCCACACAGGCGTGTGTCCTGCATATCTTAGAAAAGTTTTAAATTTCTGAGAATTTCTGTAAGTGTTCGACCTAGTCCCGACCTACTCTAAAGCATGTTTTAGGTCTCGGTGACCAATACAAGGGACTCTTTGATTGTGATTGATGAATGATTGTATGAAATTTTTGTAAATGTTTTCGATCTGTACGGTAACGCCTTTAACCCTAGTCCGACAACGGATTCGGGTTAGGGGTGTTATATTTGGTTGGTATTCGAGCTACGGTTTAGTCGATTCTCGGACTAACATAGTGTATCAGAGTCTAGTTATACATGCCATATATCTGAATTGTGATAGTGTGATGAATCTTGACGTGTAAAATTTGATTTTGGTATAGCAATGGATCCCGAAAGAGCCGTAGCTGATAATGTAGAAAGCAATGTACCTGCTCCTGCGCAAGGAACAGCGGCTTCTGATCCGAGACCGACTACGAGCGGTCAAGAGTGAGAAGCTAAACAAGCTTTCTTCCAGATGATGAGTAAATGGTTCACGCAATTTGTAAGAAATAACCTGACTGTTTCACAACCTCCGCCCCCGGTTAATCCCCCTCAGACTACATTTGTGCCACCGGTTATGTATCCAAATATGTTGAATAAGCCTCTGGTTGACAAAATCAGTAAATACGGGGTTGAAGAGTTCAGGGCTACTAGTGATGATGATGCCGAAAAGGCCGAGTTCTGGTTAGAAAACACAATCAGGGTATTCGATGAAATGTCTTTAACTCCAGAAGAAAGTATTAAATGTGTTGTATCATTGCTCCAAGATGCAGCTTATCAGTGGTGGAAAACCCTAACTTCTGTTGTTCCGAAAGAGCGAGTCATGTGGGACTTCTTTTAGATTGAGTTTCGGAAGAAATATATCAGTGAGAGATTCATCGATCAGAAAGCGAAAGGAATTTCTCGAATCAAAGCAGGCCGAATGTGCATTACGGAATATGAACGAGATTTCGTGAAACTGAGTCAATATGCTCGTGAATGTGTATCCACTGAGGCAATAATGTGCAAAAGATTTGAAGATGGCTTTAATGAAGATATTCGTTTGCTAGTCGGGATTTTAGAAATAAAAGAGTTCGTTGTACTTGTTGGTCGAGCATGCAAAGCTGAGGCACTCGAAAAAGATAAAAAGAAAGCTGAATCTGAAGTTAGAGATGTGAGAAAGAGATTCCAGAGTAGATCTTTTCAATCTGCTTCGAAGAAATTCTAAGATGAGCATAGCCGTTCAAAGGCTAATGTAGGATATCCTAATAGAGATCGAGCTAGATCTCAAATGAGCTCCAAAACTCTAGCAACTTCAATGGCAAGTGTTGGAAATGTTCGATTCGAGAAACCTGAATGTAAATATTATGGAAAAAGGCATTCGGGAAGTTGTAGATTAAATGATCGGGCTTGTTTCAGATGTGGATCATTAGATCATTTCATTCGTGATTGTTTGGAGTCCGTTGAGCCAGAGACTGTTCAGAATCTGAGATCCGATAATGCTCTTGTGAGAGGTAGACCTTCCCGAAATGTAAGAAATGTCAGTGGTAGTCAGAGAATTACGAGATATTCTGTTGCGAGATCAGAAACTAGAGCACCTGTCAGAGCATATGCTATCCGAGCTCGTGAGGAAGCTTCATCTCCAGATGTTATAATGGGTACTTTTACACTTTATGATACTTCTTTGATTGCATTGATAGACCCTGGTTCTACACATTCGTATATATGCATAAACTTAGTATCCAGTAAGACTTTGCCTGTAGAGTCTACTGATTTTGTTATAAAAGTATCGAACCCCTTAGGTAAAAGTGTCCTGGTTGACAAAGTATGCAAGAACTGTCCGTTAATGTTTCAAGATATCTGTTTCCCTGCTGATCTGATGCTATTACTCTTTGATGAGTTTGATATCATTCTGGGTATGGATTGGTTGACATTGTATGATGCTGTTGTGAACTGTAAAAGAAAGACTATTGATTTGAGATGTCCGAATGATGAAGTAGTCAGGATTGAGTCTAATGATTTGAATAGATTGCCTGTTGTGATATCTGTACTGAAAGCTCAGAGTTATATGAAAAGGGGATATAATTCATATTTTGCTTATGTGATTGATGTGAAAGTGTCTGAAAAGAAAGTTGAATCAGTACCAGTAGTCTGTGAGTTTTCTGATGTATTCCCTGAAGAATTGTCGGGTTTGCCTCCGATACGTGAGGTTGAATTTGGTATTGATCTGTTGCCTGGTACGACACCCATTTCGATAGCTTGGTATAGAATGGCACCAACAGAGTTAAAAGAGTTAAAGTCACAGTTGCAAGAGTTGACTGACAAAGGGTTCGCTAGACCGAGTTCCTCACCTTGGGGTGCTCTTGTTCTGTTTGTGAAAAAGAAAGATGGCACGATGAGAATGTGCATTGATTATCGTCAGTTGAACAAAGTGACCATAAAGAATAAATATCCGTTACCCAGAATTGACGATTTGTTTGATTAGTTAAAAGAAGCTACTGTATTTTCTAAGATTGATCTGAGATCTGGATACTACCAGTTGAGAGTGAAAGATTCAGACATTCCAAAAACTGCTTTCAGAACGAGGTACGGGCACTATGAATTTTTAGTTATGCCTTTCAGACTAACGAATGCTCTGCAGTGTTTATGGATCTGATGAACAGAATTTTTAGACCGTACCTAGATCGATTTGTTGTTGTATTCATTGACGACATTTTAATTTATTCACGGGATGAAACTGAACATGTTGAACATCTGAGAATCGTATTACAAACTTTGAGAGAAAAGCAATTGTTTGCGAAATTTAGCAAATGTGAATTCTGGTTACGTGAAGTTAGTTTTCTAGGGCACGTTGTATCAGCATCCGGTATACGTGTTGATCCGAATAAGATTTCTTCTATTCTGGATTGGAAACCTCCGAGGAATGTGTCTGAAGTTCGTAGCTTTCTGATACTAGCTGGTTATTATCATCGGTTTGTAAAAGGATTTTCAGTGATAGCTACTCCGTTGACCAGATTGCTTCAGAAAGATGTGAGATTTGAATGGTCTGATAAATGTCAGAAAAGCTTTGATCAATTGAAAACCCTGTTAACTGAAGCTCAAGTGTTAGTACAGCCAGAATCGGGCAAAGAATTTGTAATTTACAGTGATGCTTCGTTAAATGGTCTGGGATGTGTTCTGATGCAAGAAGGCAAAGTCATAGCTTATGCCTCAAGACAATTGAAGCCTCATAAGAATAATTATCCGACACACGACCTTGAGTTAGTTGCGATTGTATTCTTACTAAAAAATTTGGCGACACTATCTGTTTGGTGAGAAATGCCACGTATTTTCAGATCATAAAAGCTTAAAGTATCTGATGACTCAGAAAGATTTGAATTTGCGTCAGAAAAGATGGTTAGAGTTGCTAAAAGATTACGAGATTGTGATAGATTATGATTCGGGTAAAGCTAATGTTGTAGCTGATGCTTTGAGTCGGAAGTCACTATCTGTATTGTGTGTTTTTAATGCTCAACTAGATCTGTCTGATGATAGTGCAGTGGTAGCTGAATTGAAAGCAAAACCGTTGTTCTTACAGCAGATATGTGATGCTCATAAAGTTGATAATGAAATTATAGCAAAATGAGTTCAGTGTGATTCGAATTCTGATTTTGAATTTAGAGTTGTTGATGATTGCTTAAGATTTCAAAATCGTATTTGTGTTCTAAGAAACCCGGAACTGATTCAGTTGATTTTAAATGAGGCACATGGCAGTTGTCTATATGTTCATCCGGGAAGTACAAAGATGTACCATTATTTGAAGCAACACTATTGGTGGTCTGGTATGAAACGAGACATTTCTGATTTTGTTTCGAAATGTTAGTCTGTCAACAAGTGAAAGAAAAACATCAGGTTCCGTCTGGTTTGTTACAACCGATTCTGATTCTCGAGTGGAAATGGGATAGAGTGACAATGGACTTTGTTTCTAGATTGCCCCTGACTCTGAGAAAGAAAGATACGATTTGGGTCGTAGTTGATCGATTGACGAAATCTGCCCATTTTATTCCGGTACGATCTGATTACTCACTTGATAGATTAGCTGAGCTTTATATTTCTGAGATTGTGAGATTGCACGGAGTGCCACTGTCTATTGTATCAGATAGAGATCCGAGATTTACATCACGATTCTGGAAGAAATTACAAGAAGCTTTAGGCATGAAATTGCATTTCAGTACAGCTTTTCATCCGCAAACGGATGGTCAATCCGAGAGGATCATTCAGATTCTCGAGGATATGTTAAGATGCTGCATTCTTTAGTTTAATGGTATATGGGAACAGTACATACCACTGATTGAATTTGCTTATAATAATAGTTTTTAGTCAAGTATCAAAATGGCACCATATGAAGCTTTGTACGGACGTAAATGTTGTACACCTCTGTATTGGATCGAGCTCAGTGAAAATAAGATACACGGGGTTTATTTGATAAAAGATACTGAACAGAAAGTAAAAGTAATCCGTGATAGTCTTAAATCAGCATCTGATCGTCAGAAGTCTTACCCAGACTTGAAAAGAAAAGATATAGAATTTAAAATCGGTGACAAAGTGTTCTTAAAAGTATCTCCGTGGAAGAAAGTGCTTTGATTCGGACGTAAAGGCAAGCTCAGTCCGAGATTCATCAGACCTTATGAGGTTATCAAACGTGTTGGACCAGTTGCATATAAATTGTTGTTGCCATCTGAGCTTGAAAGGATTCGCAATGTATTTCATGTTTCGATGCTCCGTAAATATCGTTCTGATCCGTCACATATGATTACTCCGTCTGAAATTGAAATTCGATCCGATATGACTTATGAAGAGGAACCAATTCGTATCATGGCTCGTGAAGTGAAAGAACTGAGAAATAAGAAAATTCCGTTAGTAAAAGTGTTATGGCATCGACACGGAATAGAAGAGGCCACGTGGGAGTCTGAAGACTCGATGAAACAACAATATCCGAATCTGTTTAACGGTAAGATTTTCGGGGACGAAAATCCCTATGGGGGGAGAATTGTAAAAGTTCGATTTAGACCCTAGTCAGAATAGTGGTTTTGGGACCACAAATCTGAGTTCGTATAATATTTTAATATTATTTTCCGTGCCTATGATATATGATTAAGCATGTGCTAAATTTCTGTGAAGTTATTTTGCCCGTCTGTGTGTTTAATTTGTGATAAGGACTGAATTGCATAAAAGATAACAATGGCTTACTACTTGATTAGTGATTAAATCAATGTGGCTTTTAAATGTTAAGGATTTAAGTGGCAATATAGCCACTATTATAGTAAGTGGACGGCAAAGGTCATAAATGACCTTGTAATTATGTGTTATGTATATTATTATTAAAGGTTATTTTTGAACATTAACAATTATGTTTATAATAGTAAAACAAAACATGAAATGCCTATGATCATCTTCATTTTTGCCACCGAATATTGAAAGAAAAAAAAAGAAAAAAGTTGAGCTAGATTTCGGCAATTGTAAGCTTAAATTTAGGTATGTTTTGACTTTGGTTTTTGATGATTTTTATGTTTTTGAGATTGTTGCTTAGTCTACTATCAAGCCCATGTTGTAATTTGAAGAAATGATGATGTTCATGAGATGTGCCATTGATGAAATAGTGAGCTTTATGATAAGTTTAAGTGTTAAATGAAAGATATGTATTAAATGAACATGTTTTGTTCATGAAATTTTGATGAATTTAGCTAATTAGGGTTAAATTGAGAAAATAGCAATTTGAGGGATTAAATTGTGAAATTGATAGAAAATATGGGCTTGTATAAGATATATGAGCATTTGGCTAAGCATGGTTAAATGGTGATTTTGTAAATTTGATGTTTTGAGAAAAATGGACTAAATTGATAAATTGTGCAAATGTGAGGGCTAAATTGCAAATTGCCCTAAATTTATGTTTTTGGATTGAATTGAATGTGTTGATAAATAAAAGGGTTAAATTTGAATATGTATAGATCAAGAACCGAAGAAATCAGACTTAGATCGCGGGAAAGTGAGTAACTGAGTAGTCGTTTCTGTATCAGTTAAATTGAATCCGAGGTAAGTCATTATACAAATAAACGTGTTTGTATTGAATTATGTATGTTTATGTGACTATTGATAATGATAAATGCTTACGAGATGTTGTGTATATGAATTCCGAGATAAGATCGACATAGTGATAATGTCCGAGAAGTCCCGTACGAACCTAGGAATAGATAGGATTAGCTATGTCATGACATAGGTGTCTGTTCTGTGATATCATGTAAGACCACGTCTGGGACGTTGGCAGTGATTGGTGATTTCGTGTAAGACCACGTCTGGGACGTTGGCACCGATATGAGATTTACGTGTAAGACCATGTCTTGGACATTGGCATCGTATTGATTCGTGTAAAACCCTGTCCAGGATAGTGGCATCGATATCTGAGTACATGTAAGACCTCGTGTGGGACGTTGGCATTGTACGACTATTCCGAGCTTTCTTAATATCTTATTTAGTTCCGAACGGTTCAACGGGCAAGTCTGAGAAATGAACAACTCTGTAATTTGTACATCTGTTTCAGGTACGTTTGAAAAATACACTATGTGTGTATAAAAGGTAAGTATCTATATGAATTCACTTTGATGAATATGTGCAAAGAAGTGATGAGATAAAATGTGAAGATAATCTCGAATGAGCTTTGTGTATATGTGATATTGATTTGAAGAATGAGGTAAAACATGGCTAAGCAAATGAGCCAAATGCTACATGTGATGTATATGTTATATGAACCAATAATAGCATTGATTTAAAATGATTATATGCATTTTATGCTAAGTTTATTTCTATATGGCTTACTAAGCTTTTGGAAAGCTTACTCTCTGTGTGTTTTCTCTATTTTATAGATCGTCAAAGCTACTGAAGGCTCGGGGACCATCGAGGATCATCATCACACTACTCAACTTGTTTTGGTACTTTTGGAATATGTATATAGCTAGATATGGCATGTATAGGCTAGTCATTTTGGTTATGTTTGGAATGTGTATATTAGCCATGAGATGTGGCTAGATAAGTATTGGTAATATGCTTGGGCATATATATATGATATATGATGCATATTTTTGATATGGCTTGATAACAATGAAATGGTCCTATGAATGGAAAACTTGTTGATGGATTAATGCCTTAGAGAATTGGAAATTGTGAATGAATCTTGCATGATTTTACTTGTAAGTTGGTTGTGCAAATTAGTATACAAGTTGGCATGAATAGGGATGTGATTGAATGAGATGACATGTGGTTCATTTGACATGATTTTGGTTGCCAATTGTGTATGGAATAATGCTTATATGAGATTGTAGGGATTGACCCAAGTAAGGGTGGCAACTTGGCCTTGTAAATGGCCTGTTTTGCCTACACGGTCAAGGCACACGGGCGTGCCTAATGGCCGTGGGATTAAGTCAGTATTTAGCTAAGAATGCACGGCCTAGGCACACGGACGTGCCTAGTAGCCGTGTGATAAAGTCAGGATCGACCACGGGTGTAGCACACGGGCGTGTCACGACCGTGTGGACAAGTCAGTATATGGCTTAAGAACACACGGCTATGGTACACGGGCGTGCCTAGTGACTGTGTGAAGAAGTCAGTATACATGCCCTGATTTGGCACGGCCAAGGCACATGAGGGTGTCTGGTGTCCATGGGAGACACACGGCTAGCCCACACGGGCGTGTGTCCTGCATAACTTAGAAAAGTTTTAAATTTCTGAGAATTTCCGTAAGTGTTCGACCTAGTCCCGGCCCTACTCTAAAGCATGTTTTAGGTCTCGATGACCAATACAAGGGACTCTTTGATTGTGATTGATGAATGATTGTATGAAATTTTTGTAAATGTTTCTGATCTGTATGGTAACGCCTTTAACCCTAGTCCGACAACGGATCCGGGTTAGGGGTGTTACATATATAAATCATGCTAATAGTTTTAACCTTTTTTAACTTTTGACATTTTAGCAGAACTTCTTATAAAGTTGTATTTTCACTTATTTAATCCCATTCTCCTTGAAATTATACGATGGGATTGTTTCTTGCGTGTTTCCTTTTGTTTTATAGTTCCTTTTACTAGTTTTGTTGGTTTTAGACTTTCAATGCTCATTTGATTTGAAGTTTATTATGTTTAATTGATTTATTCTCAAATGTTTGTGCAGGATTATTTAGAAACTCCCAACGGTGACAAATTATTTAACAAAATGGTGGTGTTGGGTCACTATATTTTCTTTTTTCTGTAATAACATCTAGAGGGGAAGAGAGAAAGAGAGAAGAAAAAGAAAGAAGATGGAAAAAAATGAATTTTTTTTATAGATGATGTCATTTGTGCTTATGTGGCATGCCACATAGGCTAGTTTGTTGACATGCTGTTTGACTGACGGTAAACTCACATTTCCCGTTAAAATTAAGCTAGTTTATGGAGAAATCGTAACATTGAGGGTGTCAATAAAAAAAAGGTTAAGGGCTCAAATACAAAAACCCATAAACGTTGATGGTATTTTCGACAATTATTCCTAAATTTTTTTGGGGAAAAGTAAAAGGAAAAAAGTTTTGGAGGTTTAGGGGGAAGTAGAAGAGTTTGAAGGGGGCAGGGTGGGAGGGATGTAAAAGGGTTTGGTATTTGGTTTATTTGAATTATTCGAGTTATTCAAATTCAAAAATTTAACTCGATTCAAACTCAAAATTTGAAAAAATAATTCGTGTTGATTCAATTAACTTAATTAATTCTATTTGAATAATTCGAAATTCGAACTTTTTTTTGATTTTTTCGAGTTGAATCAAATTTTGCTCACCCCTAAGTCAAACCCTCTAATTGTAATGTTTGGTGAATGGAGGTTTGCAAGAGCTTGTCAAGCTAAAACCTCCAAAAAAATGTTGGGATTGACAACTTTTGTAACAGCCTGTTTTTAGTGAAATCGAAACAGTGGTTTCGGGACTACAAATTCGAGGTCGGAAGAAAATTTATTTTAATATTATTTTATGGTCTACAGTATGATAGAAATATCATATGCAAATTTTGTTAACAAATTTTACCGTTTACATGCTAACTTGATAAAAAGGATTAAATTGCATAAAGAGTGGAAATTTAATTCTAGTAGTTAAAAGTATCAAATAGCTATGGAATTTAAAATTGGAGGTCCTTATATAGCAAATAGACCATTTAGAGTAGTTAGTAGATAAGAATGATTATTCATCATTGGAAATTTAATAAATTAGTAAGGTTAATTTTGGAAAGTTAATAACATATTGATGATAAATGAATTAAATAATTATTATTATCATTCGTTCTCATCATCTTTCATAAAAAATATGGAAACCCTAGCCATGGAAGCTTGAGTTCTAGCAAACTTATTTGGCTTAATTAGGTATGTATTTTAGTCTCGTTTTTAATAATTTTTATGTTTCTGAGATCGTAATAGCTTAATCTAACTATCTCAGGGATTAATTTGCAAAACCGTTAAAGTATTAGGGTTTTTCCATGGATGAGTATAGTTGAATTTTGAAGTTTTATGATAGAAAATGAAAAGTTGTTGTTAGATAAACAACTTTTGTAAAGAGAATTTTGATAAAATTATCAATTAGGGACTAAATTGAAAAGATGAAAAATTTATGGAAAAATTCTAAATTTTGTGAAATACATGGGCTGCTATTGATATGTATGAAAATCAGCTAGGCTTGAATAAGGATTAAACTGTATGAATTTAATTTTTCGAGCTTAGGGACTAAATTGCAATCAATTAAAGTATAGGGGCAAAATAGTAATTTTTCCAAAGATGTGTGTTGGATTAAATTGAATATGAATTAAATTAAATTGAGTTAAATTCAGTCGTATAGATCCGATAGACCTAATACGGAGTTAGATCAAGCCAAAGAAAAAGTATCGGATTAGTAACCTTCATATCTACATATACTTATCAAGGTAAGTTCGTGTAACTAATTTGTATATTTAAATGTTTTAA
Source organism: Gossypium sturtianum (assembly GCA_025698515.1). Taxonomy (NCBI): domain Eukaryota; kingdom Viridiplantae; phylum Streptophyta; class Magnoliopsida; order Malvales; family Malvaceae; genus Gossypium; species Gossypium sturtianum. Next base: position 120,303,372 of record CM046948.1, read on the forward strand.
ATTGAATATTGTTGTGTGTGATTTGTACAAATTGCCATGTGTAATTATGATCACATATCTGATAATTATCGAGTCCCGTTTGAACCTTAGAAATTCGAAGGATATAAATGACATGTCATTTGGGTTCCCGATATGGTTGTTATCCGGCATGTGTTGCGGATACACCACAGCTCACTTGAGCTTCCCGATACTTAGCTTTCATGAGCTTCCCGATATTTGGCTCGCAAGAGCTTCCCGATATACAGCTCGTATGAGCTTCTCGTTACTTAGCTCACATGAGCTTCCCGTTATGTGGCTTGGAAGAGCTTCCTGTTTACATGCTTGTATAAGCATACAAGTACATGAATTAACGGATTACGGATTTGTACACTTCGTGTGGACTACCCATGTATCCAACGATATTTTAAATGGTTCAACGGAAAAAGTTCTAATATGAAACAATGAGTTCGAAATGAACAATTATAGGTATATACTTGAATTACATGGAAATGATATTACATGATATATTGAAATATGAGATGGATGATACATGTATGTGAATCTTACCTAGTGATTATGCCCATCCATGCTTATTGGTTATGGAAAGTGTTACATGGCTAACATGTTGAGGATATGTGTTTAGTCTTTTGGCCAATTTGGTTTGGTTATATTAGCATGCTTACCTTAAATGTGATTAAATGGTAAGTTAATTTCCTTGTTATACGAACTTACTAAGCTTAAATGCTTACTTTGTGATATTTTCCATGTTTTATAGTAATTCGGAAGCTCATTTTGGTTGGAAGCTAGTCGGGGCAACTTCACACTATCCATTAGCCTTTTCGATATAATTAGTAAATTAATTTTGGTTATAATGGCATGTATAGGTTAATTTTGCCAATGATGGCATATAAATGTTTTGTTGGAACTAGCCATTTGAATGGCTTGTGATAGATAAATTTTGATGTGTATGTAAATGGCCTTATCATGTTTGATGTGTGTTTGAAATGATTGAATGATGGAAATCTTATAGGTATATTGATGGTTGGGTTGAATAGATATATTTGGTAAATTATGCATATATGTATTTGGTCATGTAGGTGAAATTGGTTTTTTGGTTGATATGAGTTATGTTGTCATTTAAAGAGCCTAAGGGCATATTGTTGGTATGTGATAGTATTACATGTTTAAGTATTGATTTTGGCTTGATTTGAATGCCTTGTTATGGCTTGTTGATGTCCAAAATGTTGATTTAGGTTGATGACAAATTGGGTGAGAAATATGGCTAGGAAAATGACTTATTTTTGTCCACTCGGGCAGAGACACAAACATGTGTCTCAGCCGTGCGTGACACACGGCCAGGTGACACAGCCATGTATCCCCTATATCTTTAATTTGCACAAAACAGAATGCTCACACAACTTAGCACACGGGCGTGTGGCTTGGCCGTGTGACCCAAGTCAGAGAGTTACACAGGTATAGACATAGGTTGAGACACGGTCGTGTGCCCCTATTTCGAATACCCACACGGCCTAAGACACGGACGTGTCTCTTGACTGTGTGAGCCACACAGCCTGGCCACACGGGCGTGTGTCCCCTGCACCTTTGAAAAATTTAAATATTTTCTGAAAAATTCTTTGAGTACCCGATTTAGTCCTGATTTGTTTCTAACGTGTATTTTGGGCCTCGAGTGCTCATATATAGGACAATATGTATGATTTTGATTGATTTCTGATATGAATATAATATGATGTGAAATTTCTGTCTATTTGTTCTGTAAACTCTGGTAATGCTCTTTAACCCTGTTTCGGCGACGGATTTAGGTTAGGAGTGTTGCATTTATTGGTACCAGAGCTACGGTTTAGTCGATTCTCAGACTAACGTAGCCTATATGAGTCTAGCTATACATGTCATTATATAACATGTGATTGTGTGATATCTCCTCACCGTTTTAAAACTTGTTTTCATATAGTAATGTCATCCAACCGAGCTGATTCTGAAGAAGCTGAAAGTAATGCTCAAGCCTCTGTGCAAAGAGCAGCTTCGAGTCGTAGGAGGCCCGTATCTGAGGGCCGAGGAGGAGAGGCTAAAGAAGCCTTATTCCAAATGATGAATAAATGGTTTACTGAATTTGTATAAACGAACTCGACTATGCAACAACCTCCACTCCCTCCTGTTCCTCAACCAGTTCCTGATATGCCTCAAAGTACAAAACTTATCAGAGTTGGTAAGCCTCTTGTTGATAAAATTCGTAAGTACGGTGCTGAAGAATTCCAAGCTACAACCGAGGATGATCCTGAAAGAGTGGAGTTCTGGTTAGAAAATACTATCAGAGTTCTTGATGAATTATCTTGCTCACTGACTGAATGTCTTAAATGTGCGGTATCTTTATTAAAAGATTCAGCTTATCAGTGGTGGAATACATTGATTTTTGTTGTGCCAAAAGAGAGGATTACTTAAGAATGATTTCAAACGAGTTCCGAAAGAAATAAATTAGTCAGAGGTTCCTCGACCAGAAATGTAAAGAATTATTGGAGCTTAAAGAGGGTCATATGACAGTGTCTGAATATGAATGGGAATTTGTTCGATTGAGCAAATATGCTAGAGAATGTATTCCGACTGAAACTGCAATGTGTAAGCGGTTTGAAGATGGTTTAAATGAAGACATAAAATTATTAGTCGGGATCCTCGAATTGAAAGAATTTGTTGTATTGGTTGATCGGGCATATAAAGCTGAAAAGCTGAGTAAAGAGAAAAGACAAGCTGAGATGGAAGCCAGAAATTCAAGTATGTGATTGACGGGAAAGTCATACCAGTCAGCATCAAAGAAATCAAAGAAATATCATGACCATTCTATTACTTCTACAGGATGTTCAGGTAGAGATAGAGGTACTCGACGCTCCAGTTCTAGATCTCAGGCTACATCTGTAGCGAGTGCGGGTAGTGTTAGAAACACCAAACCTAAGTGCAAGTACTGTAACAAGCTACATTTTGGTGAATGTCGAATGAAGGGTGTAGCTTGTTTTATATTTGGTTCTTTTGACCACTATCTTAGAGATTGCCCGGAGAAACCTGAAAAAGATAGTATTCAAACTTCAAGGCCGAGCAACACAGCTACAAGAGGTAAACCACCTCGTAATCCTAGAAATACGAGTGGTAGTCGTGGTGTGACAAAAGACTCCATTGTAAGATCCGAAGCACGACCACCAGCTAAAACTTATGCTATTCGTGCATGTGAAGATGCTTCTGCACCAGATGTTATTACTGGTACTTTCTCTCTTATTGATACTGATGTAATTTCTTTAATTGATTCCGGTTCAACTCATTCATATATTTGCACAAATTTAGTGTCTAGTAAATATTCACCTGTCGAGTCCATTGAATTTGTGGTTAAAGTATCGAACCCTCTAGGCCAGCATGTGATGGTTGATAAAATATGTAAGAATTGTCCATTAATGATACCGGGTTATTGTTTCCCAGCTTATTTGATGCTATTATCGTTCGATGAATTTGATGTGATATTGGGTATGGATTGGCTAACTTTGCATGATGCCATTGTAAATTGTAAACAAAAGCATATTGTATTGAAATGTCAGAATGGTGAAATGCTCTGTATTGAATCAGATAAATTGGATGGGTTGTCTAATGTGATATCAACTATGTCGGCACAAAGATATGTGAGAAAAGGTTGTTGTAACACCCCTTACCCGTGTTCAACGCCGGAATAGGATGCGAGGCATTACCAAACTTATCTTGCTTGAATATACAACTTTGGGCTATAAAATTTTGTTCCAACATAAAACTTCTCATTCATATTCATAACATCCTTGTTATGGGCCTACGAGACCTTAAACATACTTACGGAAGGTTTCAGAATTAAACCGGAAACCTTTACAAACTTAGAAAATTTTTGCCTAAACAGGGGCCACATGCCCGTGTGAAATGGAACACGCCCGTGTGGGCAGGCCGTGTGGTCTCACACGCCCATGTTCCTATCCCGTGTGGAATTTATTTTCTAATTCAAACCTACAGGGGTTTTCACACGGCCAGACACACGCCTGTGTCCCTAGCCCGTGTCCCTCACACGGCCTCGACACGCCCGTGTCTTAGCCCCGTGTGCCAAAACCATGGCATTCTGTTTATGATGTCATCGCCTCACTATGGTCACACGCCAAGGCACACTCGTGTCCTTAGACGTGTGTCGAATTAAATTCCTAATTTTAGGTGCGGACTTCACACGGCCGGGCACACGCCCATATCCATGGCCGTGCCTCCCTGCTGGTGAGACACACGCGGTGTGTCTGCGCGACGTGTAGAATCACGAGCATACTGACTTGAAAACCTAGCATGCATGGGGACACACGGTCAATCAACACGCCCATGGGCTGACCGTGTGTCACACACGGCCTAGACACACGCCCGTGTGTCTACCCGTGTGGACATTTAAAGGGCTATCTACCAAGCCAAATGCCACCCTGAACAGCAACCATACTTGCACCAATTCAATTCAACTCATATCATGACTATAAAGCACTTCTAAAGACTCAAAATCAATGTATCCACACAAGCATACACTTCACGAAATTCATCATCATTGAATATATATAAACTTGTCAAGTGTTGGCCCAATTCCAATGACCACTTACAAAATGAATTTAGCAACATTAATAGCCAACACTTTGGCTAACAAATGTGACATAACAAAAGAGACTAAGCCCTATACATGCCATACTCAAAATGAATCTAGCTTGGCTATACCGAAGAGTAGTCGATCGTGTGATTTCCGTACTCCGACGTTCCACAAAATCTCGAGCTAAACTTGGCAATGCTACAAGGAAGAGGGAAATGAGAGGGGTAAGCATAAAGCTTAGTAAGTTTGCATGGAATCAATAGCAACATAAAACTCATAATGTCATTCATCCATTTCATTGAATAAAACACAAGTCTTAAGCTCATTTTTATAACTTACTCATACTTACTCTTACCAATTACATAACATGCCACATATCGTGAACCATTCTAACGAGTTACTCACATATACCTGTATCACCTCATCACTTGGCATTAGCATTAATCTCATCTCTAGCATAAGATTGACTATTTACCACATGGAAATTTCTTGAAATATTCAAGGATATATAATCCTCCTCATTCACATAACTACGACACCAATGCCACATCCCACATGTGGTATTACGTAGGGTCACTTCTAGATGCCGATGCCATATCTCCGATATGGTCTTATACGGGACCTCATATCGATTATCGATGCCATATCTCAGATATGGTCTTATACGATTCTTGTATTCGATGTTGGTGCCATATCCCAGACATGGGCTTATACGGGACCTTACCAATCTCATGTTTCGTTAATAGTATACTCACCTTCACCATAGTCCAACCGGGACTTCAACTTCACAAATTCTCATCGTTTTTCTCATTCAACATCATAACTCGAATTCATAGAAATATTGTACAACATTGCTAATATCAATCATTTAGAAACTAAATAAAATGATGTTGAATTTATTGCACACAAACTTACCTTGATTTCAAAATAGGCTAGATTGTCGATCTAGTCCGATACTTTGCCCTTTCCTCAGTCGATGTTAATTATTTGTTCTTCTTGATTTGTAGGGAGAAGAGTTTGCTGAAATTTTTGAGCTTTAAAACCCCTATTTTTCTTGTGTTTTTCAGTGGAAGAAGATGAATGAAGAGAAGGATGTCATCTTTTCTTTATTTTAATATAAAACAATCAATTTAGTCACCAAATCCTTACCAACTTTGACTAATTTTGAATTTCTTGTCCCCTATGGCCGGCCAACCATTATTTAAGGGGCTAATTGCCCTTTAAATACCTCCAAATAATATTCCACAGCTATTTGGCACTCTTAGCTTGAAATTTTGAACTTTCGCACTTTATGCGATTTAGTCCTTTTTCGCAATTAAGCATGAAATCGCTAAAATTAAAGCACTAAAATTTTCATGCACCTATATAATCAGGCTATAACTCATAAAATATCATTAAAATAATTTCTCTGACCTCGAATTAGTGATCTCAAAATCATTGTTCTGACTAGCCCCTAAATTGGGCTGTTACAATTCTCCCCCTTAAGAATTTTCGTCCCCGAAAATCTTACCGGTAAAAAGGTTGGGATATTGGTTTCTCATGGTCTCTTCGGGCTCCCATGTAGCCTCTTCTATTCCATGTCTCTGCCATAGCACCTTAACAAGGGCTATACTTTTTTTTCTCAACTGTTTGACCTCCCGTGCAAAAATCTTAACCGGCTCTTCACCATAAGTCAAGTCCGGTTGAATTTTTACCTCTGTTGGTACAATCACATGTGAAGGGTCTGATCGATATTGGCGTAACATGGACACATGAAAGACATCATGAATCTTTTCAACTCAGATGGCAAGGCCAAACGATAAGCTATCGGCCCTATCCTCTCGGTAATCTCATATGGTCCGATAAAATGCGGACTCAATTTGTCTTTCCGGCCAAATCTGAGGACTTTTTTTCCATGGTGATACTTTCAGAAACACTTTATCATCTACTTGGAACTCAATCTCTTTCCTTTTCAAATCCGAATAAGACTTTTGTCTATCTGAGGCCGCTTTCAGACATTCACGTATCACATTTACTTTCTCTTCAGTTTCCCTGACCAAATCGACCCCGTGAATCTGACTCTCTCTGAGTTCTGTCCAATACAAGGGCGTTTGGCACTTACGCCCATACAATGCTTCATAAGGCGCCATTCTCAAACTTGACTGAAAATTGTTGTTGTAGGCGAATTCCACCAACGGTAAGTATTTTTCCCAATTACCTTGGAATTCCAAAACACAACATTGAAGCATGTCTTCAAGTATCTGAATTATTCTCTCCGACTGCCCGTCGGTTTGCGGATGGAAAGCTGTACTGAAGCTCAATTTTGTGCCTAAAGCCTCTTGTAACCTTTTCCAAAATCGTGACGTAAATCTCGGATCCCTATCTGAAATAATCGACAACAGTACTCCATGAAGTCTTACTATTTCAGTCACATACAAATCCGCCAATTTATCAAGCGAGTAGTCAACCCGCACTAGTATGAAATGGGCTGACTTCGTGAGTCTATCAACCACGACCCATACATCATATTTCTTTTTCGGCGTCAACGGTAAGCCCGTCACGAAGTCCATAGTAATATGGTCCCACTTCCATTCGAGAACCATAATAGGCTGAAGTAGACCCGAAGGTACTTGGTGTTCAGCCTTCACTTGTTGACAAATTAGGCATTTGGAAACAAACTCGGAAATGTCTTTCTTTATACTCGGCCACCAATACCATTTCTTTAAGTCGTTATACATCTTCGTGCTGCTTGGATGTAAAGACAAACATCCGCTATGAGCTTCTTGCAAAATCTTTCGAATAAGCTCATCATTTTTGGGTACATAGACCCTATCTCGGAACATCAAACATCCATCAGGACTTATCCGAAAGTCCGACTCAATATTTGACTCACATAGAACTCTTTTGGCTTGTAAGCCGCTGTCACCTTTTTGAGCTTTACAAATCTCTTAGAGAAACAATGATCTAGCCCTCAACTCGGCCAGAATAGAACCATCATCTGACAAAACTATCCGTGTATTCATGGCTCTCAGCGCAAACAGGGATTTCCTGCTCAAAGCATCGGCGACCACGTTCACCTTTCCCGGATGGTAGTCAATCACTAGCTCATAATCCTTGATCAGCTCTAACCACCTTCGTTGCCTAAGATTCAGCTATTTTTGAGTCATCAAGTACTTTAGACTCTTATGGTCGGTGAATATCTGACATCTTTCACTATATAAATGGTGTCTCTATATTTTTAGTGCAAATACAATTGCAGCTAACTCCAAGTCATGTGTCGGGTAATTCTTCTCGTGCGGCTTTAATTGTCTAGAATCATATGCTATAACCTTGCCCTCTTGCATAAGTACACAACCCAATCCGTTCATGGATGCATCACTGTAAACCAAAAATTCTTTTCCCGGCTCAGGTTGCACTAAAACAGGGGCCTCAGTCAACAATGCCTTCAATCTCTCAAAACTCTGTTGGCATTTTTCTGTCCATTCAAACTTTACATCCTTTTATAGCAACCTCATCATCGGAGTAGCTATCATGGAGAATCCTTTGACAAAACGTCTATAGTAGCCAGTTAGGCCCAGAAAACTCCTAACCTCAGTTACATTCCTTGGTAGCTTCCATTCCACAATCGCTGAGATCTTACTCGGGTCAACTCTAATCCCATCTCCCGAGACAATGTGCCCCAAAAATCCAACCTCCTTAAGCCAAAATTCACTTTTACTAAACTTGGCATATAACTGTTCATCTCTCAAAATTTGCAGAACCGTTCTCAAATGCTCGACTTGCTCGTTCTCATCCCGAGAGTAGATCAGTATATCATAAATAAAGACCACCACAAATTTATCTAAATACGGCCGAAAATTACGATTCATCAAATCCATGAAAACAGCAGGGGCGTTTGTTAAACCAAAAGGCATGACCAAAAATTCATAGTGGCCATACCTCGTCCGAAATGCAGTTTTCGGCACATCCAGGTCCTTGACTCTCAACTGATAATACCCAGACCTTAAGTTTATCTTGGAAAACACCGTGGCTCCCTTCAATTGGTCAAATAAATCATCAATTCTTGGAAACGGGTACTTGTTCTTCACAGTTACCTTGTTGAGTTTTCGATAATCTATACATAACCTCATAGAACCATCTTTCTTCTTCACAAATAATACGGGAGCACCCCACAGAGAAAAACTCGGTCTTGCGAAGCCTTTATCCGTTAGCTCTTGCAACTGTGCCTTCAATTCTTTTAGCTCGGTTGGAGCCATCCTGTATAGAGCAAGAAAAATGAGGGCAGTACCAGGAGCTAACTCGATTCCAAATTCAATCTCTCTAACCGGGGGTAGCCCTGGCAATTCCTTTGGGAAAATGTCTGGATATTCACATACTATAGGCACTGATTCAATTCTCAACTCAGTCTCTCTAGTATTCATCACAAAGGTAATGTAAGCTTTGTACCCCTTTCTTAAATACTTCTGAGTTAACAAGGAAGATGTCACCACTGGTAATCTGTTTTGCTCATCTGATTCAACACGAATAAGATCCCCACTTTCACATTTTAACTCAATAAACTTTCTCCCACAATTCACTATCACATCATGAGTAGTTAACCAATCCATCCCAAGGATGATATCGAACTCATCAAACGGTAATAACATGAGATTTGCAGGAAAACAATGACCCCTAATCATCAATAGGCAACCTTTGCATACTCTATCGACCAATACACATTTGCCTAGTGGATTTAACACTCTTATCACAAATTCAGTAGACTCTACAGGCAAGTTCATACTAGAGACCAATTTCATGCAACTATAAGAGTGGGTAGATCCCGGATCAATTAAAGCTATAACATGAGTATTATAGAGAGAAAATGTACCCGTGATTACATCAGGGGAGGACGCCTCTTCGCGAGCACGAATGGCATATGTTCTCGCCGGTGCTCTACCCTCAGCTCTTGCAGTCTGCTCTCTAGAAGTATTCTTACTGCTCATTTCATTTCCCAAGTTTCTCTGTGATCTTCCTCTATTTGCACTTCCCGATCTTGCACTCTGAGGTTTCTTCCTCTCACCTACTTCGGGGCAATCTCTGATAAAATGGTCTAAAGGTCCACATTTGAAACAAGCTTTCTCATTCGCTCGAAACTCACCAGGATGATGTTTGCCACACTGTGGACATTCCGGTCTACTCGGCCGAGCGTTGCCAACACTAGCAACTGATGTGGTCTGAGCTTTAGACCCCGAGAACTATTTACCTTTACTTCTACTTGAAAATCCAGCTGAAGTGACTGATCGAGCAGCGAAATCTCTTAAATTCTTGGATAAAGATTGGAATGACTTGCCCATTTGTCTCTTCTTCGAGTCACGAGACTCAATTTCAGCTTTCCTTTTCTCTTTGACTAGTTCATCAGCCTTACAGGCTCGATCTACCAGCACCACGAACTCTTTTAGTTCGAGGACGCCAACGAACAAACGAACATCCTAATTTAACCCATCCTCGAATCTTTTGCACATGATGGCTTCTGTCGATACGCACTCTCGATCGTATTTGCTGAGCCTTACGAATTCACGCTCATATTCGGTCACCATCATTCGACCTTGCTTTAACTCCAATAACTCTTTTCTTTTCTAGTCGATGAACCTTTGACTAATGTACTTCTTCCGAAATTCCTCTTAGAAGAATTCCTAGTTAACTCTCTCCCTTGGTACCATCGACACAAGGGTGTTCCACCACTGATAGGCCCGATCCCTCAAGAGAGATACCGCACACTTTATGCACTCTTCAAGCGTGCATGACAACTCATCGAATACCCTGATGGTATTCTCGAGCCAGAATTCTGCCCTCTCTGGATCATAATCCTTACTAGTCCAAAATTCCTCGGCTCCTTGTTTCTGGATTTTATTAACCGGAGTCCTCTCTCTTCTTACTACCTCTACCACTTGAGGAGCTACAGGAGCGGGCTGAGGAATAGGTGGGGGTGGAGGGGGTTGAGCATTAGGATTTGCTCGAATATACTCGGTACACCAGTTGCTCATCATATGGAGAAAGGCTTCTTGAGCCTCATCTCCCTGACCCATAGTCTCGGGTCTACTCCCTACTAGCGCGGGAGCTGGCGCATTACTTGCAGCATCATTGGTTGTAGCTCGGTCGGAATCAGGATCCATTTACTATATAAAAAACACAATTTAAATCGTCAGGAATCATCACACTATCATTACACAAATACTCTTACATATTTCATGTATAGCTAGACTCATACTTACGCTACGTTCGTTCGAGAATCGACTAAACCGTAGCTTTGATACCACTAAATGTAACACCCCTTACCCGTGTTCAATGCCGGAATCGGATGCAAGGCATTATCGAACTTATCTTGCTTGAATATACAACTTTGGGCTATAAAATTTTGTTCCAACATAAAACTTCTCATTCATATTCATAACATCCTTGTTATGGGCCTACGATGCCTTAAAGATACTTACGGAAGGTTTCGAAATTAAACCAGAAACCTTCACACACTTCGAAAATTTTTGCCTAAACAAGGGCCACATGCCCGTGTGAAATGGAACACGCCCGTGTGGGCAGGCCGTATGGTCTTACACGCCCATGTTCCTATCCCGTGTGGAATTTATTTTCTAATTCGAACCTACAGGGGTTTTCACACGGCCAGACACACGCCCGTGTCCCTCACACGGCCTCGACACGCCCGTGTCCCTCACACGACCTCGACACGCCCGTGTGCCAAAACCATGGCATTCTGTTTATGACGTCATCACCTCACTATGGTCACACGGCCATGGCACACGCCCGTGTCCTTAGACCGTGTGTCGAATTAAATTCCTAATTTTAGGTGTAGACTTCACACGGCCTAGGCACATGCCCATGTCTATGGCCGTTCCTCCCACACGGCTGAGACACACGGCCGTGTCTCTGCCCGTGTGTTGAATACTGAGCATACTAACTTGTAAACCTAGCATGCATGGGGACACACGGTCAATCAACACGCCCATGGGCTGACCGTGTGTCACACACGGCCTAGACGCACGCCCGTGTGTCTACCCGTGTGGACATTTAAAGGGCTATCTACCAAGCCAAATGCCACCCTGAACAGTAACCATACTTGCACCAATTCAATTCAATTCATATCATGACTATAAAGCACTTCTAAATACTCAAAATCAATGTATCCACGCAAGCATACACTTCATGAAATTCATCATCATTGAATATATATATAAACTTATCAATTGTTGGCCCAATTCCAATGACCACTTACAAAATGAATTTAGCAACATTAATAGCCAACACTTTGGCTAACAAATGTGACATAACAAAAAAGACTAAGCCCTATACATGCCATACTCAAAATGAATCTAGCTTGGCTATACAAAAAACTAGTCGATAGTGTGATTTCCGTACTCCGACGTTCCACTAAATCTCGAGCTAAACTTGGCAATGCTACAAGGAAGAGGGAAATGAGAGGGGTAAGCATAAAGCTTAGTAAGTTTGCATGAAATAAATAGCAACATAAAACTCATAATGTCATTCATCCATTTCATTGAATAAAACACAAGTCTTAAGCTCATTTCTATAACTTACTCATACTTACTCTTACCAATTACATAACATGCCATGTAACTGCCCGATTTAGGGGCTAGTCGGAACAGTGATCTCAGGATCACTAATCTGAGATTAGAGAAGGTTATTTTCATGTGATTTTATAAATCAGTATATGATTGTATAAGTACATGAGAATTTTGGTACTTTAATTTTAGCGATTTCATGTTTAATCACGAAAAATGACTAAATCACATAAAGTGCGAAAGTTCCATTCTATATGCTAAAGGTACCAAATAGCCATAGGTTGTTAATTGAAGGTCTTTAAATGGCAATTAGACCCCCAATATTTTCTTGGCCGGCCATAGACTACATAGGAGACAAAGATGGACAAATTTTGGTCAAAGTAGTTGATAGTTGGTGACTAATTTGACTAGTTTAATATTAGAATAAAGAAAGAGAAAATATCATCTTTCTTTCCATCTTCCTCCACCAAAATTTGCAAGCATAATAGGGGTTTTGAAAGCTCAAATTTTCAGCAAGCTCTCCTCCATTCTAGTAAGTGATTTTGATGATTTTTCTTAATGATAATTGTACTTTTAGAACTCCTAGAACCTAAGCTTTCAAATGAGGGGACTAATGTGCAATATGGTGAAAAGTTTAGAGTTTTGTCATGAGAGCTTTCATTGTTATTTGCTGCATTTTTATGGAAGAAATTGAGTCTTGGTTGTTAGATGAACAACTTTTGTGAAAGGTGTTGTTTTGAAAACACCTATTTGAACCTTGTTGAAAAGGTTATAAAATTTGTAGTAACTATATGAAATGTTGAGTTTTGATGATAGCTATAAGAGTATTAAATGTTCACCCAGGCTTGTTGAAGGTAGAAATATGATTAGAATTTATTTCCGAGCCTAGGGGCAAAATGGTCATTTTGCCAAAGTCTAGGGGCAAATTAGTAATTTTTCCAAAAAATGATTATTGAAATGCTTTTAGTAATGAGATGATTAAAATGAGCTAAATTGCTATTATAGAGCAAGAAGAACCGAGAATCCACCTCGATCGGGGAAAGAACAAAGTCTCGGACTAAATCGTCGAGCTAGCTCATTTTGAAATCGAGGTAAGTTTGTATGTATAGATTCAACATTTATGTTAGCATAATTGAGAATGCTTGGTATCATATTGATGCATGATACTCTACTAAATTGATGTTGAATAAGATGTTGAAGTCCTAGTGGACTATAACGAATATGAAAATGCTATCATCGAGATGAGAAATGAATAAGGTCCCGTATAAGACCATGTCCGGGATATGGCCTCGGCACCGAATTGAGATTTTCGTATAAGACCATATTTGGAATATGGCTTCGTTATTGAATGTGAGAATTGTGTAAGACCATATCCGGGATGTGGCGTCGATTTTAAATGTGAAATCACGTATAAGACCACATCCAGGATATGGCATCGGCATTTAGAGGTAACTCCATGTAAGACCACCTCTAGGATGTGGCATTGGCCTCGTATTTATAATAATGACGATATTATGCGTCTTTGAGTATCCCTAGTGATTAATGGGATAGTTAGATGAGTTTAGAAATGTAAATGAGATTAGCACTAAAGTCTTGTGAATGAGTGAATACAGGTACTCGTGAATGAGTCACGAAGAAACGATTACGATATGTGGCATGGTATGTGCTAAATAAGGGCAATTGTGAGTAAGTATGGCAAGAAACCTATGACTTGTGTATGGTTAGTTAATGCCATGGATGGATTATTTTATGAGCTTATTGTTGCCATTTATATCCATGCAAACTTACTAAGCTTTATGCTTACCCCTTTCATTGCCCTTTTCCCTTGTAGTTTTGCCAAGATAACTCGAGGAACACTGAAAGTAGGAGTCCAGAAATCACACTATCGACATCACTTTGGTATAACAATTTAGACTTATTTTGAGTATGGCATGTATAGGACTCGAGTATTTTGTTAGGTCGTAATTGTTAGCCAAAGTGTTGGCTTTGTAAGGTATTAAAGTATTTTTGTAATGGTCTATTAAGTTAGGCCGATACTTGGCAAACTCTTATGCTTAATGAAAGTGATTTTCTTGAAGTGTATGCCCTTGTGTATGGATGTTGAATTGAGTATTTAGATATGCCTTTGGGTTATGAATTATGTTGAATTGGATTGGTGTATGTATGTGTGCAATGTAGGGTGGCAAAGGGCTTGGTAGATAGCCATCTAATTGTCCACACGGGTAGACACACGGGTGTGTGTCTATGCCATGTGTGACACACGGTCAGCCCTATAGGCGTGTGGATCGACCGTATGTCCCCTTGCATGCTTGAATTTTAGTTCAGTATGCTCCACGGGTAGAGACACGGCTGTATGTCTCAGCCGTGTGGGAGGCACGGCCCAGGACATGGGCGTGTGCCCAGGCCGTGTGAAGTCTGCACCTTAATTGTGAAAATTAATTCGACACACGGCCTAAGGGCACGGGCGTGTTCCTTGGCCATGTGACCTTAGTGAGATGATGACGTCATAGTCAGAATACCAAGGTTTTGGCAAACGGGCTAAGACACGGGCGTATCGAGGCCGTGTGAGGGACATGGGCTAAGGAGACGGGCGTGTGTCCGGCCGTGTAAAATTGGTCAGGGTCGACCACGGGTGGTGAACACGGGCATGTCTTAGGGGCACACGGGTGTGTCTCTAGACCAACACGGGCGTGTGGCCCCTACTTGATGAAAAGTTTTACAAGCTCGTAAAAGCTCTCGGATAAGTTCCGAAACCTCTCGGAGGTATGTCTAGGGCCTGTTAGGCCGAGATTGAATAATAGAATGGGTTTATATGAATTTTATAGCCTGTTGTGTTATATTTAAGTGAGATAAGTTTGGTAATGCCTCAAGCCCGGTTCCGGCTTCGAGCACGGGTAAGGGGTGTTACATGCCACATATCGTGAACCATTCTAATGAGTTACTCACATATACCTGTATCACCTCATCACTTGGCATTAGCATTAATCTCATCTCTAGCATAAGCTTGACTATTTACCACATGGAAATTTCTTGAAATATCCAAGGATATATAATCCTCCCCGTTCACATAATTATGACACCAATGCCACATCCCACATGTGGTCTTACGTGGGGTCACTTCTAGATGCTGATGCCATATCCCCGATATGGTCTTATACGGGACCTCATATCGATCATCGATGCCATATCCCGGATATGGTCTTATACGATTCTCATATTCGATGCCGATGCCATATCCCAGATATGGTCTTATATGGGATCTCCATTCGGTGCCGAGGCCATATCCCAGACATGGTCTTATACGGGACCTTACCAATCTCATGTTTCGTTAATAGTATACTCGCCTTCACCATAGTCCAACCGGGACTTCAACTTCACAAATTCTCATCGTTTTTCTCATTCAACATCATAACTCGAATTCATAGAAATATTGTACAACATTACTAATATCAATCATTTAGAAACTAAATAAAATGATGTTGAATTTATTGCACACAAACTTACCTCGATTTCAAAATAGGCTAGATTGTCGATCTAGTCTGATACTTTGCCCTTTCCTTGGTCGAGGTTAATTCTTTGTTCTTCTTGATTTGTAGGGAGAAGAGTTTGCTGAAATTTTTGAGCTTTAAAACCCCTATTTTGCTTTTTTTTCGGTGGAAGAAGATGAATGAAGAGAAGGATGTCATCTTTTCTTTATTTTAATATAAAACAATCAATTTAGTCACCAAATCCTTACCAACTTTGACTAATTTTGACTTTCTTGTCCCCTATGGCTGGATAACCATTATTTAAGGGGCTAACTGCCCTTTAAAGACCTCCAAATAATATTCCACAGCTATTTGGCACTCTTAGCTTGAAATTTTGAACTTTTGCACTTTATGCGATTTAGTCCTTTTTCGCAATTAAGCATGAAATCGCTGAAATTAAAGCACTAAAATTTTCATGCACCTATATAATCAGGCTATAACTCATAAAATATCATTAAAATAATTTCTCCGACCTCGGATTAGTGATCCCGAAATCACTGTTCCGACTAGCCCCTAAATCGGGCTGTTACAGTTGTAATGCTTATCTTGCTTTTGTGTTGGATACTAAAGTGTCTGAATCGAAGCTTAAATCAGTACCAGTGGTTTTCCTGATGTGTTTCCAAAGGAGTTACCCAGATTATTGTCGGTCAAAGAAGTTGAATTTTCTATAGACCTTGTACCGGGAACAACATCGATGTCAATAGCACTATATAGAATAGCTCTTACCGAGTAAAAAGAGTTGAAAGTACAGTTGCAAGAATTGACTGATAGGGGTTTTGCTCGACCTAGTTTTTCACCTTGGGGTGCACCGGTTCTGTTTGTTAAGAAAAAAGATGGATCATTGAGGTTATGCATTGATTACCATCAGCTCAACAAAGTTACTATCAAGATTAAATATCCACTGCCTCGTATTGATGATTTGTTTGATCAGTTGAAAGGTGCCACAGTGTTCCCAAAGATTGATCTTCGTTCTGGTTATTATCAATTACGAGTGAAAGATTCGGATATGCCGAAAACAGCATTTAGAACCAGGTACGTACATTATGAATTTCTTGTAATTCCGTTTGGTTTAACCAACGTGTAAAACCCCTAACCCGTATCCATCGTTGGAACAGGGTTTCAAAGTATTACCGGAACATTCAGAACATTTTAAAAATAATTTATGTAGATTACTATTCATTTACCGAGATAATTCAAAACGTCCCTTAATTGGACCCTCGAGGTTCAATACGAGCATTAGAATCAAGTCGGGACTTAATCGGGAACTCAAAAAAATTTTCGCGACATTTCAAAAATTTTCTAAGGTTTCAGGGCTCACACGCTCGTGTGGTCTAGGGACACGTCCGTGTGATCAGGCCGTGTGGTCACACACGCCCGTGTCCTTTGGCACCACAGAAGATATGGTTTTCCACCAATGGTAGGCTATGTCTTTCAACAAAGATACAACACATTTCAGACAATCGACTTGTGTGCAAGATAGCTCATCCAGAACCCGAATAGTATTTTCTAGCCAAAACTCAGCCCTCTCTGGATCGTCATTGGCTATAGCCCTAAATTCTTCAGCACCATATTTTCTAATTTTATCTACTGGAGCCTTATCAATTCTAACAAGTCTAGTACCCTGTGGCGTTTCATCATGTTGTGAAGCAGGTGAGGGAGGTCGTTGAACAGCGGGATTTGTTATCATATATTCGCTAAACCACACATCTATCATTTCAAAGAAGGCTGCTTTTGCCTCTTCACGGCCCTCAGACATGGGCCTCCTACTACTACTAGTTGCTGCTCGTTGCACGGAAGCCTGAGTTGTGCTCTCAGCTTCCTCAGACTCATCTCTCGCTTGGTTGGAAGACATTACTATATGAAAATACATTTAAGAGTGGTCAGGAGATATCACACTATCATGATTTATATAATGGCATGTATAGCTAGACTCCTACTCGCTACGTTAGTCCGAGAACCGACTAAATCGTAGCTCTGATACAACTAAATGTAACACCCTTAACCCGTATCTGTCGTTGGAACAGGGTTTCAGAGTATTATCAAAATATTCAGAACATTTTAGAAATAATTTACGTAGTTTACTATTCATTTACTGAGATCATTCAAAATGTCCCTTAATTAGACCCTCGAGGTCCAATACGAGCATTAGAATCAAGTCGGGACTTAATCGGGAACTCATAAAATTTTTCGCGACATTTCAAAAATTTTCCAAGGTTGCAAGGCTCACACGCCCGTATGGTCTAGGGACACGCCCGTGTGATCAGGCCGTGTGGTCACACACGCCCGTGTCCCTAACCCGTGTAACTCTCTGACTTGCAAGCATGAAGAAATTGAAGTCACACGGCCAAGTCACACGCCCGTGTGCTAGGCCGTGTGGCGAATTTAATTTTCAAAATTTAGGTACAGTTTTCACACGACCGTGTAACATGCTCTTGTTCATGGCCGTGTCAACCACACAGCTGAGACACAAGCCGGTATCTCTACCCGTGTGCCCAATTATAAGCATTCTGTTTTTAAATTTTTAGGTGCAGGGGACACACGGCCAGGCCACACGCCCATGTGTCGACCTGTGTGGACAAAATAAAGCCATTTCTAGCCTCATTTGTCACCCAAAACTTACCACTTTCCTGCACCAAAACTCACAAACATATGTCCACCAATCCAACATCATATTCACATAAAATTAGCCATCAATCATGCGGTATTATCTCATGCATCAAAGGATATAAACTTACTCTTATCATAAACTTATATGCTAACATAATTCCAACAAACTAACACATAATAAGCACTTATGTGATTACCAAAATATTACTTCAAAATGGCCAAACTTAGACCATCACTAGCCACTCCAATGGCTAGATTACAAAACAACAATTACAAGCCATCAGTGGCCAAATAAGCTTATACATGCCATTATACCAAAATGAGATTTCTATTTATACCAAAATGAGATAGTGGATAGTGTGATGATGCTCCGACTGACCTCCAACCTTCGCGAGCTTTCGAGCACTATAAAACAGGGAAAATTAAATGGGGTAAGCATTTTCATGCTTAGTAAGTTCGTATAACGGGAAATAAACTTACCGGTTATATTTATTAATACAAGCATACACAAATACACAATCCATCAATTTTGGGTAAGTTACCTAAGCACATACACTTATTCAAACAAGTTAGTCACATAATTTCATATGAATATCAAATAAACATAGATGAGCTCATCATATTACAAGTTTTCATTTAATTTCACATTTCCACATTTTGAGAATCTTTTCTGTTGAGTTATTGAAATGTCGATGGACATCCGGTTAGTATAGTCAAGGTATACATGAAAACTATCTGTCAATTCATACCCAAAAGTACCCATTAGGGCACAGAACTAACGAGCACACTCTCGAGCCACATATTATGTTACAGGATTACCAGTCCAGGTTAAATCCTTTTCATATCATATGCTCTGAAGAGCTCAATCTGGATTACCCGTCCGGGCTAAATCCAACGTATAGCATATGCTCGAGCGGCTTACATCAGGATTACATGTCCGACCTAAATCTTTTCTATAACATGTGTAGTATTATTCTCGTTCGAGAATATCACCTTAATCCATCGAATTTCAACATTCAACCAGAACATGACAATTTGTCCACATTTCACAACTTATGATTATTTCATTGTGTATATCATCTTATACATATCAACACAATCATACAATTCAATTCAAACATTTAACATACATATTTAAGTTACACGAACTTACCTGGATAGTTGTTCGTATTTGATTTCCAACTAATTCGACACCTTTTGTTTTCCTCGATCTAATTCCATAGATAAACAAATTTAACTATCAATTTATCACATTTCATACACATTATTACATCCTAGGCAAAATTACCATTTTGCCCCTATCCTTTTCAAAAATTCTGATTTCGTCCCTAGGCTCAGAAAATAAAATTAATAAAATTTAACCCTCTTTCCAAGCCTAGCCGAAATTTATATACTACATTTACAGCACATACATTTCACAAATTTCAGAATTTTCCATGGGTTTTACCACTTTTTCATTTTAGTCCCTAAATCAAGTTTTCATCATAAATTGCTTTGTAAAAGTTATTTATCTATGAACAACCTTTCATTTTCTACCATAAATTTCTAATCTTCAGCATATTCATCCATGACCCAAATTTCTTACCTTGATAACTTTTCAAATAAATCCCCTAAATAGAAAGATTAGACTATCCCGATTCCAAAAATATAAAAATTACTAAAAACGAGACTTGATTTCATACCTTTTTAAGCTTGAAAAGTTGTCTTCCTCTCTCCTAGGGTTTCCATAGAAAATTTGGGGAAGATGATATGAAAATAGATTATTTCTTTCTTTTTAATTAATTATCATCTATTAAATTTATTGATTTCCAATTTAGTCCCTACCTTTTTCTAATTTTTCCATGGATGAGTCATTAAAATATCTACTAACTACTCTTCAATGGTCTAATTACCATATAAGGACCTTAAGTTTTGAATTCCATAGTTATTTGATACCTATAGCTACTAGAACCCAACTTTTGCATCTTATGCAACTTAGTCCTTTCCCTAATTAAACACACAATCGGTAAAATTTTCATATCAAAATTTTCATGTGACCTTCCTATCATAATACCAACCATAAAATAAAATAAATTTATATTTTTGGCTCAGATTTGTGGTCTCAAAACTACTGTTCCGATCTCATCGAAAATGGGCTGTTACACAACGCACCTGCAGTATTTATGGATATGATGAATAGAATTTTCAGATCGTATTTGGATAGATTTGTTGTGGTATTTATTGATGATATTCTATTATATTCTCGAGATAAGATTGAACATGCCGAACATCTGAGAATTATTCTACAAACTGTGCGAAATAAACAATTGTTTGCTAAATTTAGCAAATGTGAATTTTGGCTTCGGGAAGTGAGTTTTCTGGGACACATAGTATCGGCTGAAGGTATTAGAGTTGATTTGAATAAAATTTCAGCTATTGTTAACTGGAAACCACCGAAAAATGTATCTGAAGTAAGAAGTTTTCTGGGATTAGCTGGTTATTATCGAAGATTTGTAAAAGGGTTTTCGATGATAGCTACACCGATGACACGGCTATTATAAAAAAATGTGAAATTTGAATGGTCTGATAAATGTTAGCAAAGTTTTAACCAGTTGAAAACCCTATTCACTGAAGCACTAGTTCTGGTTTAGCCTGAATCGAGTAAGGAATTTGTGATTTACAGTGACGCGTCATTAAACGGTCTAGGTTGTGTTTTGATGCAAGAAGGTAACCTAATAGCTTATGCTTCTAGACAGTTAAAGCCACATGAAAAGAACTATCCAACACATGATCTAGAATTGGCAGCTATTGTATTTACGCTGAAAATTTGGCGACACTATTTGTTCGGTGAAAAGTGTCATATATTTACCGATCATAAAAGTTTAAAGTATTTGATGTCACAAAAAGATTTGAATTTGAGACAACATAGATGGCTCAAACTGTTAAAAGATTATGAGTTGGTTATTGATTATCATCCGGGAAAAGCAAATGTAGTTGCGGATGCTCTGAGTAGAAAATCTTTGTTTGCTTTGCGAGCAATGAATACCCGATTGTCATTGTCTGATGATGGTTCAATTTTAGCTAAGTTAAAAGCTAAACTGATGTTTCTACAACAGATCTGTGAAGCTCAGAAATGTGATAATGAGTTGTAAGCTAAACGGGTACAATGTGAGTCGACTTCTGGTTCAGAATTTCAGGTAGGATCTGATGATTGTTTGTTATTCAGAGGTAGAGTTTGTGTACCGAAGAATCCAGAGTTTGTACAGAAAATTTTGCACGAAGCTCATAGGGGTAGTATGCTTGTTCATCTGGGAAGTAATAAAATGTACAATGATTTGAAATAGATGTACTGGTGGCCAGGAATGAAACGTGATATTTTAGATTTTGTATCTAGATGTTTGATATGTCAACAAGTTAAAGCTTAACATCAGGTACCTTCGGGACTGTTACAACCAGTGACGATACCGGAGTGGAAATGGGATAGAATTCGAGGTCGGAAGAAAATTTATTTTAATATTATTTTATGGTCTACAGTATGATAGAAATATCGTATGAAAAATCCGTTAAGAAATTTTACCGTTTACATGCCTAGCTTGATAAAAAGGACTAAATTGCATAAAGAGTGAAAATTTAATTCTAGTAGTTAAAAGTATCAAATAGCTATGGAATTTAAAATTAGAAGCCCTTATATAGCAAATAGACCATTTAGAGTAGTTAGTAGATAAGAAGGATTGTTCATCATTGGAAATTTAATAAATTAGTAAGGTTAATTTTGGAAAGTTAATAAAATAATAATGATAAAGGAATTAAATAATTATTATTATCATTCATTCTCATCATCTTTCATCAAAAATATGGAAACCCTAGCCATGGAAGCTTGAGTTCTAGCAAACTTATTTGGATTTTAGTCTCGTTTTTAATAATTTTTATGTTTCCAAGATCGTAATAGCTTAATCTAACTATCTCAGGGATTAATTTGCAAAACCGTTAAAGTATTAGGGTTTTTCCATGGATTATTATAGTTGAATTTTGAAGTTTAATGATAGAAAATGAAAGGTTGTTGTTAGATAAACAACTTTTGTAAAGAGAATTTTGATAAAAATATCAATTAGGGACTAAATTGAAAAGATGAAAAATTTAGGGAAAAATTCTAAATTTTGTGAAATACATGGTCTGCTATTGATATGTATGAAAATCGGCTAGGCTTGAATAAGGATTAAATTGTATGAATTTCATTTTTTGAGCCTAGAGACTAAATTGTAATTAATTAAAGTATAGGGGAAAAACAGTAATTTTACCAAAGATATGTGTTGGATTAAATTAAATATGAATTATATTAAATTGGGTTAAATTCATTCGTATAGATCCGGATAGACCTAATACGTAGTTAGATCGAGGCAAAGAAAAAGTATCAGATTAGTAGCCTTCGTATCTACATATATTTATCGAGGTAAGTTCGTGTAACTAATTTGTATATTTAAATGTTTTAAATTGAATATTTTTTGTGTGTGATTTGTACAAAATGCCATGTGTAATTATGATCACATATCCGATAATTATCGAGTCATGTTTGAACTTTAGAAATTAGAAGGATATAAATGACATGTCGTTAGGGTTCCCGATATGGTTGTAATCTTGCATGTGTTGCGGATACACCACAGCTCACTTGAGCTTCCCGATACTTGGCTCTCATGAGCTTCCTGATATTTGGCTCGTAAGAGCTTTCCGTTTACATGCTTGTATAAGCATACGAGTACATGAATTGACGGATTATAGATTTGTACACTTCGTGTGTACTACCCGTGTATCCAACGATATTTTAAATGGTTCAACGGGCAAATTTCTGATATGAAACAATATGAGTTCGAAATGAACAATTATAGGTATATACTTGATTTACATGGAAATGATATTACATGATATATTGAAATATGAGATGGATGATACATCCATGCTTATTGGTTATGGAAAGTGTTACATGGCTAACATGTTAAGGATATGTGTTTAGGCTTTTGGCCAAATTGGTTTGGTTATATTAGCATGCTTACCTTAAATGTGATTAAATGGTAAGTTAATTTCCTTGTTATACGAACTTACTAAGCTTAAATGCTTACTCTGTGATATTTTCCATGTTTTATAGTAATTCGGAAGCTCATTTTGGTTAGAAGCTGGTCGGAGCAACTTCACACTATCCATCAGCCTTTTCGGTATAATTAGTAAACTAATTTTGGTTATAATGGCATGTATAGGTTAATTTGGTCAATGATGGCATATAAATGTTTTGTTGGAACTAGTCATTTGAATCGCTTGTGATGGATAAATTTTGATGTGTATGTAAATGGCCTTATCATGTTTGATGTGTGTTTGAAATGATTGAATGATGGAAATCTTATAGGTATATTGATGGTTGGGTGGAATAGATATATTTGGTAAATTATGCATATATGTATTTGGTCATGTAGGTGAAATTGGTTATTTTGTTGATATGAGTTATGTTGTCATTTAAAGAGCCTAAGGGTATATTGTTGGTATGTGATAGTATTACATGTTTAAGTATTGATTTTGGCTTGATTTGAATGCCTTGTTATGGCTTGTTGATGTCCAAAATGTTGATTTAGGTTGATGACAAATTGGGTGAGAAATAAGGCTAGGAAAATTGCCTATTTTTGTCCACACGGGCAGATACACGGGCGTGTGTCTCGGCCGTGTGTTAGTTGACACGGTCGTGTGTCCCCTGTATCTTTAATTTACACAAAACAAAATGTTGACACGGCTTAGCACACGGGCATGTGACTTGGCTGTGTGACCCAAGTCAGAGAGTTACACAGGTATGGACACGGGTTGGGACACGGCCGTGTGCCCCTATTTCGAATACCAACACGGCCTGAGACACGGGCGTGTCTCTTGACCGTGTGAGCCACACGGCCTGGCCACACGAGCGTGTGTCCCCTGCATCTTTGAAAATTTTAAATATTTTCTGGAAAATTCTTTGAGTACTCGATTTAGTCCTGATTTGTTTCTAATGTGTATTTTAGGCCTCGAGGGCTCATATATAGGACAATATGTATGATTTTGATTGATTTCTGATATGAATATAATATGATGTGAAATTTCTGTCTATTTGTTCTGTAAACTCTGGTAATACTTTGTAACCCTGTTCCGGCGACATATTCGGGTTAGGAGTGTTACAAGTTTTTTTCACAGCTGATTAAAAATGAGATATGTGGAATGGCATATCTGGCCATACTTTCTCTAAAATTACTTCATTTGCCACATGCTTGTTAAAAAATTACTTCATTTGCCACATGTATTTATTTCTTGAATATTTATGTACTATTAATTTATTTTCAATTTACTTGTGTAAAATGATTTCTTATGCAACTTTATATTAATTGAAATATGCTACTTGACAAATTTATTCAGAGTGTGATATAATTATCACTAATTTACACACTAAGAACATGACATAATTATCACTAAGAATATAGTTTACAATTATATTGATACATTATTAAAATTTATCAATTCCACAAGGTTAATATTTGCAAATAAGGAATTTAAAAATTTTGTTTATTTAAATTTTTAGAAATATTCACTAATTAATTTCCATGTTTTAATTCCTTAGTACTAATAATTTCACCCAGTAAAGACTAAAGTATTATAAACAAATGAATAAACAGTAAAATGTATCATGTCCTTATTTATCATTTTACACATAGCAGCTTTCAGTTAAGTTTTACCAAACATTTTTAAATAAATGTTAATAAAATCAGTTGGTCAAACCAGCGATTACAATCAACTAGTAGCTATCAACCAATTGCCAAACGGAATATGAAGTATATAACTATGTTATTACATGAATCTTATTATAGTATACAATTACAAAAAAAAAAAAACAAAAACATTTTATGTATTATTTATAATTAATAATATATATCATTATATCAAGTTAATAGAAATAATATATATTATAAACATTATTAATATTAAAAACTTATATGTATATAATAATACTATTATTTATATATGTAATTGAGTTTGTATCACAAATCAATTCCGTAAAAAAATACCAAAAATTAAATTTTAAACCATTAATAAATATTATATAAAAGGAGTTTTTTATTTTTATTTTTATTTTTTACCTTTATATAAATTTTATAAAAAAAATTTAAACTTAACAAAAATATATAAACAATGGAATTGGAACCTAAGCCATCAAACATCTTAAGTTTTTAATTTTCCTATTTCAACTAAAGTTGCAGTGATGTTTTATATGAATTTTTTATTTAAAATATGCCTTTCGCTCACATTAAAATTCATGTATATATATTATTTATATAAAATTTTATTGAATTGGTGTTATTCGGGTATCAATTCCGTTAAAAAAATTATTTTAATGTTCGTTAATATTTAAAATAATTTATATTTTTTAGGACACTTTGTCTTTTTATTTAAAAAAACAATGAAAATAAAGATATGCAAATATTGTTGATTGAGATAGTATCACAAATTAACTCAACACCAACTTAATAATCTTAATATGATGTATTCATATGTTTAAATTTTGTTTTACTTACAATTTAATATAATTTTTTTTATTTTGGTATTGTAAATATTTCATATGTTATTATTATTAATTAGTTTCAAATCATACATATCATTATTTATTATATGTTATTTTTAAACAAAAATCAGTATTCAAAATACGTGGTTCCACACACATATGCATGTGATAAAATTTCTATATTAACAATTTATTTGATTGAGTTGGTGTCACAAGTTAACTTGATATCGACTCAAGATTGATGACAAGACCATGATAAACAATTTAATCTATTTTTTCATTTTTAATATCGTATATATTTCATACATTATTCTTAATTAGTTTCAAACCATACGTTTCATTATTTATTGTATGTTTTTTTAAACATACATTTGTATTTTAAATTTGTGGTTTCCATATGTATACACGTTTGATAAGATTTCTAGTATAGATAACATGATTGTCACTTATTGAGTTGGCGTTATAAGTCAACTCAGCACAAAGTCAATGAAATAACTAAATAATCATTTTTAAGAAAGTAATTTATTTTATTTTAATTTTGTATGTTATTATTAGTTTCAAACCTTACATTTCATTATTTTTTTAATGTTATTTTTAAATGCACACCAAAATTTTAAGTATGTAGTTTTCACACAAGTGACCGTAATAAAATTACTATTATACTTATCTCTTTGGATAAATTACACTATAGTCTCTAAATTTTGTTTAAAATTACGTTTCGATCACTTAACTTTCAAAAGTTACGTAATAGTTATTAGCGTTATCGAATTATTACATTTTGACCACTCATCCGTTAATTTCTGTCAAGGGGATGACATGACTTGTTAATTCAAAGGGTTAATAACTAATTGGTCCCTGAATTATAGCTAAAATAACATTTAGATACTTTTAAAAATTTTCTTAGCAATAATTTTAAAAAAATTAAAATTATTAAAAATAAACAACATTTAAAATTTATTAAAAAATTGTTTTGGGAAATTTTCTATAAAAACTAAAAGAAAACATAATTATTAACGCATTTATGAAATATTAAGAGATTCATAAACCCAAAAGAAAGAAAAAAAAAAAGGTAAAACAAAATTCAACAAGAAAAGGGCCCTCCACAGCACAAAAAGATGACCATAAAAATTAATTTTTTAAGAAAAAAAAGTTTAAAACATGAAAAGAAAATCCAAGAATTTCTTCACACCCCGGCTCTAAATTCTTTAACTACAAAGAGAGAAAAATCAAAGCGATGAAAATTAAAATTCATTTTTTTTTCTTTAATAGAGCGTGCTTGAAATAAAAATTCAAATAAAAGGCTATTCATAAAGGTAGAAGAAGGTAAAAAAATGGCATAATATATTGATTAGCCCATAAACTTGGCATGTTTTCTCATATTAGTCCCTGATCTTATTTTGTTTATCATATTGGCCCCTATAGTTTTCAACTGTTACACAAATAAAGGGGTAAATATCCCATATATACCAAAAAATTGAATTATTTACGAAAATGGGCCAGTTTGAAGAATATTTACGGAAAAGGGTCGTTTCCCCCAAAAACGTGTCCACGTCGGTAGCGTTTGGGGAAAAACAAAGAACGTCCTCAGGGTCGCGCTTTAGCCCTGCAACGGTCAAAACCCAACGGCCAATTTTTTTTGACCGTTGGGGGCCCAACGGTCAAAAAAAAAGTATAAAAACCCCCCAACCCTTTATTTTTTTCACACTTCAATCCTTTCTCAATTTTCTCTCAATTTTCTCTCAAAGTCCTTGAAATTTACGCTCAAATTTCAAAATAGTCCTTTACTATTTACGGAAAAGCCCTTTATAATTTTTGTAATATATATTTTTTGGAAAATTTATTAAAATTTTTTATCGGATTACAATGGCCGGGGAATTACTTCGCCTAGACAACAACCACATCTCCGTCGAGCAAATGAAAATGGTAAGTTTTAATTTTTAATTTTTAATTTTTCAATATGATTAATTTTTTTTTCAATTATGCAATTTTAATTAATTTTTAATTTTATAATTTTTTAAATAGTCTGTAGATCGGGTGTTGGAATGTTATATTCGCAACATGCATGGTCCCCCATCGCCGTTGATCGAGAATTACCTGCGGGAAGCGGGTTTTTGGCACATGGCCACGATAGGCCGAGGGTTCAAGTTGGAGCCGGCTTTGATCAGCGTATTGATAGAGAGGTGGAGACCCGAGACGCACACTTTCCATCTGCCATGCGGAGAGTGTACCATCACTCTAGAAGATGTGCAGTTGCAGTTGGGATTACCGGTGGACGGGTCGGTAGTCACCGGGTCTGCAACATCTACCGATTGGATGGTTGTATGCTACGAGCTTCTGGGTGCCATTCCGGATAAAATTCAAGGAGCTCGGATCGATATAGCCTGGTTACGAGACACATTCCCGGAGCCGAACGAGGGTTCGACCGAAGTAGAAAGAATACGGTATGCTCGGGCATACATTCTTCAGATAATTTGAGGCTATATGATGCCGGACCTTTCTAGAAACCTCGTCCACCTGAGATGGCTCCTGAAACTTGTTGATTTCAGAGCAGCCGGTGAATTGAGTTGGGGGTCTGCCGTGCTATTGAGGTTGTACCGGGAGATGTGCGGGGCGACGCGGCCGAGTAAAGCAAAAATCGAAGGTTGCCTATCACTACTGCAGTCATGGGCATGGTTTCGATTTCCATTTTTACGTCCTCGACTCGACCAGCCATATTCATTCCTACTGATAACGAGGTAAATTTAATATTATATTTTACAATTATTTCGTAGATTTATAATATAATTCCCTGGCGTTCTATTGCCGCAAGTATTCCAGGGCCCCGATCCGATATAACGCATATGTCAGGTTGGGGGCAGACATGCCTCCTTAGCCTAGATAGGAAGAAGTCCGATCATCGGTGACTCCTCGGTGTTATTGCGAACGCAATCGGAAGGATTCTCCCACAGCCGTCTTGTGCCACAGCTAGCAATAGCCGATGCTTATATCTACCATACATAAAGGTACCGTCAATTTGTACCAATGGCTTGCAGTATATAAAGGCATCTCGACATTGCTTAAATGTCCAGAATAGATGCTTGAACACTGCGCATCCGCGGAGCAGACGATCGTTGTAGTACGCCGGTTCCGTTTCAAGGTCTGTTGTGCTGCCTGGGACATATCTCTCCAGCACTTGACACCACTGCCACACTTCATTATATGAAGCATCCCACCGACCGTGCAACTTTTCTAACGCCTTCTTCTTGGCTATCCAAGCCTTTCTGTAAGAGGGCGTGTACCCCAATTGGCTACGAATATTTCCAATTAAGGCCGGCACCGTAGTCTTGGGATTGGCCTTCACCGTCGGGATTATTAAGTCAGCCAACATGTCTGAATCCATCCTCGGATGATCTTGTGTTACACACATCACGAACGGCACGTTAAATAATGCAACATTACATAATATTAGTGTTATTGAAATCATTGAACACATAGTGGTACTGCATCGGCAAGACATGTATGTGGACCTTTGTACTTTTGATCTCCCACAACCCCGTCCTTTTCCTCAACGACGCCATGATTTTCCATGAACATGTGCCGCCCTTGCATCGCACACTTCGCCGCGACTTATCGAGCTTGGATTTAACCACATTGTAGTTAACCCCGCCTCGATGTTGTATTATTTCAATGCAGCAAGAAAAGTATTCTTGTTGGAAAACTGGTTACCAACTTCTAATTGGTCTGAATCCAACGAAGAATTTGTACGGTCACGCATCCGGTGTGGTAGTTCAGGAAACTCCAATGCATCATCTTGAGATATATCGACATTATGCATATGGGCTGGAGGCGAGTACGCCCTGAATAGCGGATCTTCTTCTTCTTCGTCTGAACCGCCCTCAACGTCTTCAGGTACAATTAGAACGGGATCCGATTTAGAAAATAATCCAACTTCTGCACCGTCGGGCCCTGGCTCCCGAGGTGGATCCACATCAGATTCATCGTCCGACCCTCCATAACCTGCAACAAACGAGTGCCCTTCGCCGGTGGATGTCGTCGGGAGTACATCATCCCTCCTTACACATCTTTCATAAAGATCACAATCATATGTGGATTGCCAACCACTAGAAGTTGATGACGTCCCCCAATACGTATTTCTATCATCGGACGTCGAAGGACGGATATGCATGTCCCATCCACCAACCGAGTGTCGTGCGTGCGGGTTATGTTTTCCATACTACCACCGCACACACGGGCATTCGTATTTTGCCTCCCACTTACAGAGTGTCGGCTTGGGGTCGTGTATTCCCCTCGAACGGCAGTAGATGTTGAGGTCGCAGAAAGATCACTTGGAGATGAAAATTCTACATATACCTCGATATAGGGTGATCTACTGGCAAGATGAGTCTCCACCATTGCCTCAAAGCTCCGAGGACCTTTGATGTTGAATGAGTCATATCTCACCGGATCAACCGAAGCGCAAAATCTATACTTAATAGACTGAACTTTCATTGGCGTTGTTCCGAATATTTTACGCCTAATTCTTTTGCGAAGTTCTACCAAATCGACGTTCCGATTAAAACTCGGATCACATTGTGTTCTCCGATAAGAAAACAACACCATTTTTGGTGTCACGAACTTCACCATCGTAGTAAATAACAAAGATTAATACGTTCACTCATTTTCGCTTTTTTTCTTTTGCCTCAATTTCCTTATGCAACCCGAGAATGAAATTTGGTGATTTGTAGCCTAATTTTTCCGGAGACTCATCGTAGCAAAAGAGCGCCCACGCGAGAGCTCTTTTCAATACTCCCGCCGACAAGTGCACTGCTTTGGAAGCATTTTTGGCCACCGCTTGTTCGTAAACGCGTCTCTCAAATTAATTTTGCCAGAGATCATCAGAGCAAAAGAGCGCCCACGTGGGAGCTCTTTTCAAGACTCCGCCGACGGTGCACCCCTGCTTTGGAAGCGTTTTTGGCCACTGTTTGTTCAGAAACGTCTCCTCAAATTAATTTTGCCGGAGACTACTGTAGCAAAAGAGCGTCCACGTGGGAGCTCTTTTCAGTACTCCTCGCCGACATTGCACCGCTGGAAGCGTTTTTGGCACATCGTTTGTTTGTAAACGTCTCTCAAATTAATTTTGCCGAGACTCATCAGAGTAAAAAAGCGCCCACGTGGGAGCTCTTTTCGGCACTCCTCGCGACAGTGCACCCCGCCGGAAGCGTTTTTGCCACTATTTTTTCGTAAACGCCTCCTCAAATTAATTTTTCCGAGACTCATCAGAGCAAAAAGAGCGCCCACGTGGGAGCTCTTTTCAAGACTCACGACAGTGCACCCTACTAGAAGCGTTTTTGGCCACCGCTTGTTGAAACATCTTCTCAAAATTATTTTACCGAGATCATCATCACAAAAATTCAATTAATTTTTTCCCTAGCTCAAAAATTCAATTAATTTTTCATACTATAAGTGGACGGGAAAGGGAGGGCAAAAATGCGTCCACGTCAGCGCGTTTTCCTGGAGGCGCGCTTTTGCTGAGGTGGCCCAAAGCGCGTCTTCAGGGGCGCGCTTTGCTATTGTTTCCCCCAAAAACGCGCTGACATGGACGCGTTTTTGGGGGAAACGGCCCTTTTCCGTAAATATTCTTCAAACTAGCCCATTTCTGTAAATAATTCAATTTTTTGGTATATATGGGATATTTTTCCCAAATAAAGACTTCTAACAAACCGCGTTAGTTTATTTAAATAGTTGGCAGAACTGACCAATGAAATTATAACACAAGGTCAATCTTTTATTTTTAAAACAAATCTTGCAAATTCATAAACGCTAATTTGCAATTGATAACAAAAAAAAAGAAAAGAGCTTTAAAGGGTTTTGATCTTCTGAATTCTATATTGAGTCCAAAGGGCTTTCATTACAGGTATGTTTATGTTATTTTCTGTAGGGATGGCAAAGTTGGCTTGATTACTTCATGCCGTTCTAAAACACACACTCTGCTGGTTGTTTATGCACTAAGTCTTACTACATATTAAAACAAAAACAGATTTTCAATCAATTTCGGAACTTGAGATGGAAAGATTTGCTCGAAAAGTCTATCCGTGTACAGGGAAAAAAACTCAAGCTATTGCATTATTTTTCTGAGTTGGGATGTATTCACTACTGATCCCATTTTTAGTTTGTACCTATTACACTTTCTATGTTTTTTTCCTAAATCTAGTTGTTCCTTCCCTCATACCCAATACTTAAGATTTTTTGTCACTTTTCCTTTGGTTGATGTAATGGACCACAAGACAGATATTGTTGATCAAGATAAGAATATGTGAGCTACCAAATGAGATTTTGATTTCAATTTCGATTCTGTCTCGTATGACAATGAAAGAAGCAGCAAAAACTAGTGTAATTTCACGTCGATGGCAAAAGCTTTGGACTTCCTATCCGTGTTTGCGCTTTGATGGTTCACAGGCATTGCTTAAGCTTTGGGAGAAGGTATATGAGTATTGGGTTTGCAAGTTGAAGAAAATTTTAGATTTAGAAAGGGCTAGGTACGTGAATATTATACTGAAATCTTTTCATTTATTTGGAGCTGCTATTGATGAATTCAACTTTTGTACTTACACTTAAAGGTTTTATCTTTATCATTTATCCATCTATATCATTTACTATTTACTTTGAAAATCTTGTTGGATCATCCTCCTATCACTACCGAATGCAAACTTGCCTTCACCGCCTTAGCAAAGATTTGCTTCAGATAAAGAGTCATTTTGAATATTTACAACCTATTGTGCCAGTCGAGGCTGTGAATCGATTTTGCCTCCTTCCATTCAACTTCAAACCTCACACTTATCACAATTTTTTTCCATTAAGTGGGACCTTTTAGTGGCTAATGTAACACTCAATACTCGACTCGATCGTTGGGTCTGAGCTACGGTGTTGAGAAAGATAGCAGTTAGTTAAGTAGTTAAAAGTTAGTTTTTGTAAGTTAGTTTGTTAGACAGTAGAGTGTATAAATATACAGATGTACTCTCTTTTTGATAGAATTTGATGAATTCTTGATTATTTCAACATGGTAGCAGAGCCAGGGAATTTGCTGTGGTTCATTGTCGCCGAACATAGTCGCTGATTCGTTGTAATGAGCACGGTTCTCGGTTCATTCATGCTTCGCCAAATTAACTGCTTTTCTGTGTGTTTTTACTTTATCTTTGTGCTGTTTGTTTTTTTTTTTTTGGTCCTTAAAAGCTTAGCCCATTTGTAGTTGGGTATTTTTTTGGCCCAAATCCAGTTGTTGGATGTGCTTTGGTAGTCATTCTAGGGCACTTTTGATTGCTGTTTTGCTTCCTGGTCTGTTCGTCGTTTCCTGCAATTCTAACATTGGGGATTTTGCATCATGGGCACCAAATCCACCATTGATTTCAGTCATCCACTTTATCTACACCCTTCTGATACTCTAGGTACTCTGCTCGTATCCCATCAATTGACTGGTGTTGAAAATTACAATGTTTGGAGCCGAACCATGAAGATTGCATTACTGGCTAAAAATAAATTGGGATTGGTTTATGGTTCTTGTTCTAAAGAATCGTTTCCAGCAGAACTAGGATATCAATGGGAGCGATGTAATGCCATTTTTTTATCTTGGATATTAAACACGGTCAGTAAAGAGCTCTCGGCAGGGATTGTCTTTGCGTCTAGTGCAGCAGTGGTATGGGATGATCTTAGTGAACGATTCCATAAGATTGATGGTTCAAGGATTTTTTTCTTGCATCGAGAAATTGCATCGCAAGTTCAAGGTACGACTTCCATCTCTGCGTATTTCACTAAGTTACGGTTACTTTGGGATGAATATGATGCGCTTGTGCCTTCTTCTTCTTGTGGATGCGCCCAATCCAGGCAAAGTGTTGTGCACGTTTCACAACAACATTTGTTTCAATTTCTCATGGGGTTGAATGAAACTTATAATGCGGTGCGTAGTCAGATTTTATTGATGAACCCCTTACCATCCGTCAATCAAGCATACTCGATGCTTATGCAAGAAGAATCGCAGAGACAACATAACTCTAGTAATATCGGGGTTGATCCGGTTTATTTTACTTCGGTTCAGATGGTGAAGAAACTGTTTAATGGGACTTGTGATCACTGCAAGGTCAATGGGCATAAAAGAGAGAATTGCTATAAGCTAATCGGTTATCCTGCCAATTTTAAGTTCACCAAGAAAAAAACAACCGATGGCTCTAGATCTGTAGTCAATAATGCTTCTGCTACTGCTCCTGACCATGACAATGAAGTTGCTAATTCTGTTCGTTCTCATCCGCAGGCACCAGTGTTTACACAGGAACAGTATCATCAAATTCTTAATCTGTTTAACAAGGCAGCACCTACAGTTGAGGCTGCTACCAGTATAGCAGGTATGGTTGATATTGGCCGCAAATGGATTATAGATACTGGAGCTACTGACCATATACTATCTGATCTTCAATCTTTAGAATCACATGTTGCATGTGCCTTGGGTTCACCTCATATTCGACTTCCTAATGGCTCTTCTATCCCGGTTACTCATATTGGCACTTGTAAAATTTTACCCAACCTTCAGCTTACTAAAGTTCTTTATGTTCCAAATTTTCATTATAATCTTCTTTTCATTTCGAAACTTACCACTGATCTCAATTGTGTTGTTTCTTTTTACCCCAATTTTTTCCTTATACAGGATCTCTCCAATAGAAAGATAAGGGGGATTGGTAAAGCACGAGGTGGTCTTTACATCCTGGATCAGTCTCAACAGACTAGTGTGACTCCTTCTGTTGCAACTATTTCTTCTGTCGACTCCTCATTCCTTTGGGACACTAGACTTGGTCATGCTTCGGTTTCAAGACTCAATAAGGTCCCTAACATTCCTTGTATAGTCTCAACTGGTGATAGCATACATAAGTGTCCTATATGTCCTCTTGCTAAACAAACAAGGCTTCCATTTCATGTTCATGTGTCTCGTGTTAATATGGCTTTTTCCCTTATTCATATAGACTTGTGGGGACCCTATCGAGTTTCCACTCATAGTGGTCATAGGTTTTTTTTAACAATTGTTGATGATTTTACAAGGATGACATGGGTGTATTTGTTACGGCATAAAAGTGATGCATTTCTCTGTCTCAAACAATTTTTTGCCTTGGTTAAGACTCAATTTTCTTCTAGTATTAAAATTGTTCGTAGTGATAATGGGTATGAATTCTTCAAAAGTGACTGCAATGATTTTTTTAACATGTTTGGTATAATACATCAAAGCTCCTGTGTTCACACTCCTCAGCAAAATAGGGTAGCTGAACGAAAGCACCGACATTTGCTCGAAGTAGCTAGGTCACTAAAGTTTCAGTCTCACATGCCTAGTAAATTTTGGGGTGAATGTGTGTTAACTGCATGTTTTTGATAAATCGTCTCCCTACACCTCTCTTGAATTGGAAATGTCCTTTTGAACTTTTATATAATACACCTCCAAATTTTTCTCGTCTAAAGGTCTTCGGTTGTCTTGCTTCTGCTACTACTCCTAACTATCGTGATAAATTCTCTCCTAAGGCCATTCTATCTGTCTTTATGGGTTATTCTCTTGTACAAAAGGGATACTTATTGTTCAATCTTGAAACCAAAACTTTTTTTGTTAACCGATATGTTATTTTTCATGAAACAGTTTTTCCTTTTGCTTTTTCAACCAAACATTTTTTGTCTTTTCCCATTACTGATGAATCTATTTTTCTTCATATTGACCCATTGCCTTCTATTCCTATTCCTCCCTCGTCACCCATTTTACCCATATCTTCTTCTCCCCATCCAATACCCTCTACACCGGATGTTCTCCCTTTACGTCGTACCACACGGTCTGTCAAGCCACCAGCTTGGATGAAGGACTATGTCTGTTCCAACCAATCTTCCACTTCTTGTACCACCGGTTTGTTTCCTATTTCTCAAGTTTACTCTTCATTGCATTTGCATCTTTCAACTCAGTTATTTGTAGCTAATGTTTCTTCTTTGACTGAACCCCACACCTATGCTGAGGCCATTTTGGATCCGCGGTGGGTCCAGGCTATGCAACAGGAGATTCAAGCTTTGGATACCAATGGCACGTGAGAGGTTGTTCCTTTACCTACTGGTGTGGTTCCTATTGGTTACAAGTGGGTTTATAAAATCAAGTTTAAGTCTGATGGTTCGGTGGAGCATTTTAAAGCTCGCTTGGTTGGGAAGGGGTATAATCAACAGGCTGGTATTGATTATCAGGAGACATTTTCTCCTGTGGTTAAACATGTTACTGTTCGGACCGTTATTGGCATGGCAGCCATTCATGACTGGCCTCTCTTTCAGATGGATGTATATAATGCGTTTTTACAATGCGACTTATGTGAAGAGGTCTATATGGAGCTTCCGGACGGTTTTCGCAGCCAGGGGGAGTCTCGGGTATGTCGTCTGTGTAAGTCACTGTATGGTCTGAAACAAGCTTCTCGGTAGTGGAATTTAAAGCTTACTGAGGCCTTAATGCAAGGAGGCTACGTGCAAAGCAAACATGATTATTCCTTGTTTACAAAGAGGAATGGGGGTAACATAGTCATCTTACTCATTTATGTTGATGATTTGTTAATTACAGGGAGTAGCATTAGTATGATAAATGAGCTGAAATAGGTTTTGAATCAAAGATTTAAGATGAAAGACTTAGGTGTGTTAAAGTATTCCTTGGCATAGAGGTGATGAGATCGAGAGAAGGAATTGTGTTGAACCAACGCAAATATGCCTTAGAATTGTTAGCCGATCTGGGATTAGGGGAAGCAAAAACAGTATGTACACCTCTTGAGCAGAACCAAAAACTTACATCAGTCGAATACGATGAATCTGTACAAACAAAAGTTGATGGGGATGAATTAATTGCGGATATTGCAGTATATCAACGACTCTTGGGGAGATTGCTATATCTGACCAATACGCGACTGGACATTATGTTTGCAGTTCAACACCTGAGTCAGTTCATGCACAAACCAAAAAAATCACATTTGGAAGCTGCTTTTCGAGTAGTACGCTACATAAGGAAAAATCTTGGCCAAGGGATTCTATTGTCTGCAACTAGCAAACCGCAGCTCGTTGCTTTTTGTGATTCTGATTGGGCTTCATGCCCCATGTCTAGGCGGTCAGTTACTGGTTTCTGCGTTAAGCTTGGGGAATCTCTTGTTTTATGGAAATAAAAAAAACAAACCACTGTTTCTCGATCGTCAGCAGAAGCTGAATATAGAAGTATGGCAGCGGCAGTAGCAGAGGTTGTTTGGTTGAATGGATTACTAAAAGAAATCAGCCTTAATCAACTTGATAAGTCTATACTTTTTTCAGATAGTAAGGCAGCTCTACAGATTACAGCCAATCCTGTTTTTCATGAACGAACTAAGCATATAGAAATTGACTGTCATTTTGTACGAGATAAAGTTAGAGAAGGATTGATCCAGATGCAACATGTTGGAACAGACGAGCAACTTGC
Source organism: Gossypium sturtianum (assembly GCA_025698515.1). NCBI lineage: Eukaryota > Viridiplantae > Streptophyta > Magnoliopsida > Malvales > Malvaceae > Gossypium > Gossypium sturtianum. The sequence continues at coordinate 120,340,672 of CM046948.1, forward strand.
TGACTTGATGACAAAAGCTTTAGGAATTAAACAGCATGAGTATTTGGTATCCAAGTTGGGGGTTAAAGATATATACCAGCCCTCAACTTGAGGGGGAGTGTTGAGAAAGATAGCAGTTAGTTAAGTAGTTAAAAGTTAGTTTTATGTAAGTTAGTTTGTTAGACAGTAGAGTGTATAAATATACAGATGTACTCTCTTTTTGATAGAATTTGATGAATTCTTGATTATTTCAACATACGGGATATCACATCCGTTGTCAAAGCAAATACGATCAATTAAATACATAATTTAACCATTTAAACATGCAAATAAATATATTACACGATCATAGTATGATATATAATCATTTTCGGGTCTTATATGAGCTTATGAAAACTCTTTTGCTAACCCAAGGTCAAATTAGGACTAAATTGTAAAATTTGTAAAATATTAGATTGACGTCTCGATTTTAGGGGTTTCTCATCGCGATGCAACTCACTGATTTTGTCTCGTCGCAATGTGATCGTCTATTTGCAAATGGTCCAAAATGGTACCAACTTGCACCACCTAAAAAACAATTTCATTTATATTACATAAACACGCATTCTAATTTAGACACTTATGGCAATCTCCAACATTCACCGGTTGACATATATATTCACATATAAGTTGCATGTATTGTAACCTCTCATGCATTCCAGCAAGGTGTCAAATACAAATATACAAACCAACCATTTGACCATTTTCAAGTTACCATTTCTAATTTCAAATATGAATATGTTCACACCTTATACGAAAACCGACTTAACCTAAGTACATGCAATATATTAAACAAGAGGGGACTATACAAACATTGTTAAGTCGAGGATCACTGGCAGGATGCTGGATCACGTCTCGGAACTTCAAGATTTACCTATACCTGCGCACGAAATAAACAAATCGTATGTTGAGCAATAAAACTCAGTGGTACTTCTGTGATTCAAGTCAATATAACACAAGCTTAAATCAAATGCATACAATCAATTCAAGTTCAAATTATAATCATTTCATATACAATTTCATGTCAAAAGCTTCCATTACCATATGAAACATGCATATAACCATTTTGCACATCAATTCACTACATATGCACTTAAAACTTACCATTCATGCCACTCAACAATAAGATAATAATTCTTTCATTTGTAACATACCAAATAATAGCATAAGCTTAGTGACCAATTCATATAATTGAACCATACTATATTTCCTTATACTTACGATACCAATTCCGAAAAATGTCATCATGCTTGAGAAGATTATCTTGGATGTTGCTTGTCCTCTCCGTAAAAGAAGAGGCATCTGTCGAAACAAAGATGCAAGGAATGTACAGACAACTAGAGAATGCGCTGAGCGGCTTAAGTCCAAATATTTTCTCGGAGATAAATTAGTGTACTATTATTTTTCTAATAATTAATACCTTATTCGTTTTTAGCCGTAGGATACATAAATTATTGTTTGATATCCATAACATCGAATTTGTTATTATTTTTAGAAAACAAATGTATTTCTTTAAATTTATTGTGTGGACTTTCGGGGTTCATCCATTCATAGAATTGTTTCGGAAGGATTTCCTAACAATGCAAGAATGCAATTTTCCTTTTGATATAAAAGGCGCTTTGCCAAAGAAACCACTCTTTGGATTGAAGAATGAAGAAGGCTTAATACCTCTTTTGGCCTTTATATTACAGTTAAATTATCACTTTGGTATTTGTATTTTTTTTATCAAGTTTATCCCTGTACTTTCATTCTATATACCTCGTTATCCATTTATATATTTTTTTTGTTAAAAAATTTAAATCAACCAATGAAATGTTGTCATGGGTCAATTAAAGTAAAAAAAAAATCTTAAATCTTTACAAAATATCATAAAATTATTAAAAATAATTAAAAATCCTAAAAAAATTTAAAAAAAAATCTTAAAACATGTAAAATTAATTAAAAAAATTAAAAATAATCATAAACTATTTTTTGAAAATTTAAAAAGCTATTTTTAAAATTATAAGCATGTGAAACTTAAAAAAGTTCAAAATTTTCATAAATTTTTTAAAAAATTGTTTGTTTAGAATTCAAGATTTTTTAGAAAATATTAAAATTTTATGTTTTTTTTTTAAAAAAAATTAGGGATTTTTTTTGTATTTTTAATGAAATTAAAACCCATAAAATTTTAAAAAAAAAATCATAAAATTATTTTTAAAAAATCATAAAAAAATTTAAGATTTTCTAAAAAAAAACATAAATTTTCAAACAAACGATTTTTTAAAAAAATTTATTTTTTTAAGTTTCTCATACTTGTAAATTTAAAAATATTTTATAATTTTTAAAAAATATATTATTGTTATGAATATCTTATTAACTGGATATCCATCATGATCAAGATAAAGTTTTAATGTACTTTAAATTCTAATAGTTATTAGAATTAGATCTCTACTTCTTTTATACTTATTATGCCTATAAATAGAGACTCTGATAAAGCATTGTAATCATCCCCTTGATTAATAGAGTACATTCTCTATTACTTTCATATTTTCTTTGTTCTTTATTCCCCGCGTCTTTATTTATTTTATAACATATTATCAGCACGATCTTGCTCAAAGTGATAGTTCCTTTTATCAACGATCAAATTTATCCTTCATGATTTTCAATATATTTGACAGCAAGATACAAAGTTTTTACAGGAAGTTTCTTTTATTTAATGTTTCATATCTGATTATTATTTTTCATTCTTCTTCCATTATACGTTATTATTGTTTTGATTAACTTATTTTACTTTTTGTTCTTAAAGATGGTGAAAGACTTGATACTGTTATCTATATGAAATCGAGAAGTAAGATTCAATCTCAGAATGAATTATGGTTCTTATTCCAAATTTTTGATTTATTGTACAAGCATTGGTAAAGTATAGATTTGGTAAGAAACTTTTATATTTCGACCATATTTTCTTTTTCAATTAAGGTATGACTACTATTAATTTTTATTTGACATAAATTTTACGTTCTGATGGTATTTGATTTTTGCCTTTCTAGGTTAATTTTTTTTTATGTAAAAGACATAATTGTTGATTGGATATGTTTGCTATTAATATGGTATGTTTTCTATATTATTTTTTTTTGGTAAATCATTCTTTTTGAAAAAAAATTTTAATTAAGTTATATTATGCATAATATTTAGATGTTTTGATTATTAAATTCTTGTTATTAAATATTCTTGAAATTTTAATTATGGTGGAAAGTGTTATTAACCTACCATTGCTGATTAAAGGGAAATTTGATAGGATCTATTGAGTCTTATTAACTTGCTAATGTTGAATGATTGTATGATATATTTTACATTGAACTTATAAATATTTTATTAGAGCAAGATAAGATTTTATAATATATTATGTGGTATTGAAATTTGATACAATGTGTATCGGACAATTTTCAAGCATCGTATATGAAAATTTTGATTATTTATTAAATAATTTTTACTATTAGATTATAAATGTTATTACGAAAACAAAGTTGTTTTACTACTTGTAATAGTGCTTGTGATAATAGTCAAGGTGATGACGATGATGTTAAAGATCTCCAGGTATATTTTACTATGATTTATTTATTATATCATATTTATTATAATTGAAGACTAATCATGACAACATGAGTAGATAGATTTTAATTTAAAATCCAGGCATGTTTGCGATGGTGATTTTGAAATAAAGAATCTATTGGGACGTTTATAAGTTCGTCCTAGTAAATCTATTGCATTCTCCGAAGTGAATGTAAACATAAATAAAATAAAAGATATACTCATAGACCACTAAAAGTGGGAACATAGTAATAAATAAGAGAACAATGAGAGTTCTCAAGATAACTTTTCAAAGGGTAAAGATAATTTTTGTTATCAATGTGATTTGAAAAGATTATTGGCCACATATGTGGTGTATGCCCAAATATTTTGTTTCTGTTAATATTCTTTGAGAAAGATATGAAAATGTAGTAATGAATTCTATCATTACAGATAGAAAATATTTATCTTATTTGGTACTAAAACAAACAAATATTATTCCAATATTTGATAGTACAAAATTAGTCGAAAGCTCCAGAAGAGCTAATATATCACTATCTAAAAAGCACAAAATTTGTGATGGTTAATAGATTACTTTTAAAAGTTATTTTTAATGGATCTCATATTGAGATTGTGAATGAGAAAAATATTATATTTCATATGAATAAAAAAAGAGATTGAGTTATTAATTTATATTTATTTTATAATCTTTGTGATATTCTTTTGCCATCATCCCTATTAAAGGGTTGAAAGCAAAATATTTGACTGTGAAAGATCTACTTATGAGAGATAGAATATGATAATTCTATCTAAAGCTTATTATGGTTGGATGCACCTAAAGTTGCAAGTTGTTTTAAAAAAACTGTGAGTATAACTCTACAGTATTTAGAATAAGTTCTCAATTAAAATTACGTGGTAAAATATTACTGATGAGAACTTGTAAGAGAGAAAACTTAGGTATGAAAAGTCATTGGTTACGTACCTATTGTACACCTGAAAAATAAGATCCACTCTCAAAGTTTGCCATTAATAGATTTTTGGCATTTGAAGATTTTGGCATATTCCCTGAAGCGAATATTGCATATAATTATTTGGAAATTATATTTATTGACTTGGTGGCATTATAGACTTCACATTGATTTAGACATTTCCAGTAGTAAATGTCACAATAGTACTTATATGTGGATACAAATTAAAAGGAATGATAATAAAATTATCAATTTGTTACAATTTAGTACAATTAAAACACATGTTAAAGTAAACTAGAAGTTTACTAATACAAATGTGTTTACTACTTGGCGTGACCAGTTAAACTATCCTGGATCGTATATGATGCGAAAATTAATTGAGATATCATACAGACATCCATTAAAGAACCAGAAGATTTTTTAATTTAAAAGAATTCTTATATGTTGCCTGTTCTCAATGAAAATTGATTATTAGAAACTCACTAGCTAAAGTTCTTGCATTTTTGAAATGAATATGGGCTCATTCATCCACCATGTGGATGATTTTGATATTATATGATTTTGGTAGATGCATCTACAAAATAACCACATATGTGTTATCAATTTGCAACCTGTCGTTTGCAAGATTGATTGTTTAAATAATTAATTTCAGATCATGCAATTAAGACAATTCATCTTGCTAATACTGATGAGTTTATATCTTAATCTTTTATTGATTGAGTTTTAAAAACTTTTGTAAAAGTTTGCGCATAATGGTTTAGAGAAATTATTGATTGAACACCTCTGATTAATGTCTAAACCATTACTTATGAGAACTAAACTTCCTATTTCAACATGAGATTATGTTGATTTACGTGTTGTATGCATCAAGCCAATAAGTTATAAAACGCCCCATTACAATTGGTTTTTGATCAAGAGCTAAATATTTCTCATATTTGAATTTTTGTATGTGTGTATATGTTCCAATTGCTCCACCACAACGCACAAAGATGAGTGAATCCTCAAAGAAAGTTGGGAATGTATACTAATTACAAGTTTCTTTATATTATTAGATGTTTTGAATGTATTCGAGATTCAATTATGACATGATTTGTGATTACAATTTTTATTCGATAGTTTTCCAGACATTAGGGGGAGAGAAATAATAACTTGTAATGAGTTAGGGGGAGAGTAATTTGAACCAGAAGTTCAATAAGGATAACTCATTACAAGTTAACTGTTAGATGTATTTACAAACTTAATAAGAATAACCAAGTGTTATATACCATCTAATATTTTTATTTGAATCAAAGTCTCAATAGGACAATTAGTTAGAATAAAATAATAGATTGATCTGTTCCAAATATGAAAATTCTTCTAGATGGTCATATAGTGGAGGCGGGTGCTCCAGAAGAGACCCAAGACATAACTAATAAGTAAAACTCCAGAAGAGATTCAAGTACCTGAAACTGAATTTTAAAATAATAAAAATAAGAGATCTCGATAAGTTATGTCAATTCGAGAAAATGTGGAACCGAATAATAAAAGTGGTCGACAATGATTTTGCATGCAATATTATTATTAAAATAATGAAATAAAAGGAGGATCCTGAATAAATCTATTGAGAAATATAGATATAGGAAAGACACAACTCAAGTACAATTAAATTCGTGGAGTTTTTGAACCAGTAGTCCAAATATCTAAAGGTATAAAGCTAGTAAGGGTGCAATTGAAGTAGTTTTGCAAAAGCGGAATAAAAATATGAAGTATTTCACTAAGTCCTGGCATTGATTATGAAAAGATATTATATTCTTTTGTGGTGGATGTAATAACCTTTAGATATATTATTAAATTGATAATTCATAAAAGATTTAACTTGCGCCTAATGGTTATTGTTACAACCTTTTATGAATCACTATATAGTAAAGTTTATATTAAAATCCTTGAAGGATTTAGGATGCTAGAAGCATATTGAAATTCTTGAGAAATTATTCATTTATATGAATTGAAATAATTTGAATATATGTGGTAAATTTGACTTAGTGAATAGTAGTTGAAGGAGGATTATAAAATGATCCAAAATACCTATTTTTGTTTTTATAAAAGAATCATGATTAAAGTTTGTTATGATTATTATTGAATCTCCTGAAGATATCAAAATATATTTCCCGAAATTCCCTCACTCATGACTTTTAAAAGAATGGTGATATAAATTGTTAGCAATACATTCAAATAGTCATTTGAAAAACTAGTATTCAAGATTGAATACGTAGAATATGAGAAAGTATGTGATGTTTTCATGAGGGGGTAAATACGCGTTGTACTCTTTTTCTCTTAACCGAAGTTTTGTCCAATTGGGTTTTCCTGGTAAGGTTTTTAATGAGGCAGCATATTATGCGTATTATAGAGCGTGTACTCTTTCTCCTTCATTAGGTTTTTATCTCACAGGGTTTTTCCTAATAAGGTTTTAACGAGGCACATTATCTACCAATGGACATCCAAGGGGGAATGTTATGAATATCTTATTAAGTGGATGTCCATCATGATCAAGATAAAGTTCTAATGTACTTTAAACTCTAATAGTTATTAGATTTAGATCTCTACTTCTTTTATACTTCTTATGCCTATAAATAGAGACTCTGATGAAGCATTGTAGTCATCCCCTTGATTAATAAAGTACATTCTCTATTGCTTTCATATTTTTTTTTTGTTCTTTATTCTCCCCATCTTTCTTTATTTTATAACAATTATGATTTTTTAATTTTTTTAATAATTTTTAAGTTTTAATATTTTTGGGGTTTTTCCTCAATTTTTTATGATTTTTTTGGTTTTTAAAAGATCTTTTTTATTTTTTTTATTTTTTACTTTAATTGACACACGGTAGCGTGTCATTGGTTAATTTTACTTTTTTAACAAAAAATATATAGGTTGGTAATGGGGTATATAGAATGAAAGTATAAGGGCCAAGCTAATAAAAAAATCGTACAAATACCAAAGTGATAATTTAAGTATAATAGGGGGTCAAAATAAGTATTAAGCCAATGAAAAAAGAGTGCATTGTTGAAACCAATGAGACAACATATTTTCCTCTTGCACCCAATATTTTAATTCTCTCACTCTCATAAAAATTCTTAGGTTTGTAAAAGATTTTAGTACTTCTTGACCCCAAAATTGAAAAATATATTTTTCAAGAATCAAGATTGAAAAATATCTCTTTAAATTTCTCTAGTGCTTATTGGTAATTAGCTTCTAACTAGGTTATAATATTCTAATTTTGAAAGTTATATTACTAGTTTATATTTTACCTAATTCAGAGTACTACAACAAATATATTCATTAATTTCTTTTTCAACAAAAGATAGCAAATTGTACAAGATTATATACCAAGCCTAACTCTTAAATCATTGTCACAAACACGTTGGGAAAGTTGTATTGAAAGTATTAAAGCTATAAGATTTCAAGTTCCACAAAGAAGAGATACTTTATTTAAATTAGTTGAAATTAATGATGATCCTAAAGCCCAAAGTGAACCTGAATGTTTAGCAATATATGAGCTTGAAAATTTTGAATTTTTATTGGGCATGACTATTTGGTATGGAATATTACTGGCTGTGAATTTGGCTAGCAGTAGTTTCCAATAAAAAAAATATGCGAATTGATGTAGCTATAAAACAATTAAAAAGTCTTCTTTATTTTTTTATTTTTTTTGAAAAATACAAGGAAGATGGATTCCAAAATGATACGAAGTGTGCTAAAGAAATAGTTATTGAGAAGGAAATAGAACCTAAATTTCATGAAAAATATATTATTCTTGGAAATAAATGATTTGATGAGAATGTTGATAATGAAACGATAAAATCTCATCAAGAATCTTTTAGAATTGATTATTTTTTTATGCATAGTATGTCAAGTAATTTTATTCTCCATAATAGATTTGAACAATTTAAAATATATGAAGATGATTTTGGTTTTTTATTCAACTTAGAAAAATTAAAGTCACTAGATGATGAAAAGTTGAAAGTATGTTTTCTTAATCTTGAATATTTTTTAAAACATGGAAGAGAATTGGAAGTGACACTTTAGTTGACATACATATAAAAAGACTTGATTCATTTCTCGTATATTGGTTAACTATTGTAATTTCTGTTGAGAAAAAATTGATAAAATCTTCCCTAAGATCAACAAAGATGAAATAGATTAGCTATTTTATCAATTGAAGAAGAAATATTGATTATAATAGTTTAATAGATAATTTCTCATCTCTAAAGACTAAATAATAAAATTTAAATAAAATATTTATAATTTTTTTAATAATTACTTAATTAATTTAAGAGGTCTCGTTTTACAATTTCGGTTAAGGCCTCTAGAAACGAACTGTTTGTAGCATTAATAGCAGAGTTGATGAACATAAAATCTAAAAGGATGATTAGACATACGATATGCATCGGCTTCTTTTTTTGTTGCCAAATGATTTACATCGTCTAGGCAAAGGATTTAAGGCTTAACAAAAGTTGAGATATCATTAATCCTTATTCTCAACACCTTTTCCGAATTGTGGACGGATTTTCCACCAAAATTATAAAACTTTTTTGAAGCTCTATTTTTTAACTTTTTTTTTTTTGAATTTTTAAAAATAATTTGAAAATGTTATGATTTTTTTTAAAAAAAAATTAAGACTAAATAGTAAAAGATTGAGCTCCAATTATTTAAAATTATGATCAAATTAAAATAATATATAAATATTAAGGGTTAAAATTGTTATTATATTACTTAGAAAACAGCCACCTCGTCCTTCCTTTAGGTATCTAACGTTTAAGTGACCAAAAAAACACAATATTGAATACTTTAGTGATTAAATTGTAATTTTTTATAGTTAAATGACCAAAACAAAAATTTATGCATAATTAAGTGACTAAAAATATAATTTATCTAATATAAACTCGGATTAGCAAAGAGGGCCTAAACCAAGTCTAATAATAAAGCCACATCTCGGACCAGATTCACTCACTGCCAAGCCCGAGTTAGCCCACTTAGATAGGCCTATTTCCCTAACAAGAAAGAAAGAGAGAATCGGGTTCTCTTTACATCATTGCATGATTGCGGTTGCGTCGCACTGTAACCGGGAAAAAGGAAACGAATTTTTGCTTTATGAAATGAAATCTGGGTTTTGATTATTTACATCCATTATATCCAAAGCAAAGGGAAGAAGTAACAAAAAAAAAAAAAGAATTGAAGAAATTATGGCAGAGAAACCACAACCAGTGAAAGTTTTATATTGTCCCATATGTTCTCTTCCAGCGGAGTACTGTGAATTCGGCCCTGATTTCGAAAAGTGTAAGCCTTGGTTGATCAGCAACGCCCCTGACCTTTACCCACATCTCCTCAAAGGTTTTTTTTTCCCTCTGTTTTTCTCTATATTAAATAGTTTGCATACTTGAGTTTTTTTTTTTTTTTTTTAAATTTTAATCCCATGCCTTTCTGTCTGTTTGCCGATGACAAAGATATTAAAGAAGACGAAATTTTGTTTTTTTGTGGGCTTTTTTGGGGTTTAAATTTGGTTTTTCTTGGAGATATTTTTCTGATATGAATTGATAAATGATTAAAAATTCTTTGCATTTTGCTACTATATATACACACAAAAACATGTATGCTTAACGTCAATTGTTTTACTATGATTTTAACACCCTTCTACTTGTTTCCTTTTTCTTTTTCTTTTTTTACTTTGCCTAAACTGTAATTGGAAGGATAAGAGAAGAAAGGCATTTTTTTGTTTTTAATGTGAGTTTCATAGAGTAAGTTAATTAAAGATTTCTCTTTGATGTTCAGAGGCTAATGAAAAGGAGGGTGAGAAGGTTTCTGAACAGCTGCAATCAGTTGGTATTTCCTCTGCTGCTGAAGGGGCAGCATCTTCAGCTCCACCAGGTTTAAATGATCTTTATATGGAAATATATTTTATCACAAATAATTCCTTTAAAAAAGTTTTATTCATCTTTTTTTTCGTTCTCACTGATCCAATGTTTGTTTTCAATTTTCAGGGAGCACAGTGTCATCTAAACAAGAAGATGTAAAACGTCTTCCTGGTGGAAAAATAAAGAAGAAAGTAAGGTTCCTTCTTTTTCTATTATTTTCTCCTCTGGCATCATATGCTCATAATATTTATAGGGTGTTTTGAAGCTTTTGATTCCCAATGTTTAAAATTTAAATACCTTTCCATTAATTAGCTTAGGTAACCTGCAAGGATGAATGCTACAATATTTCATGGAACCAATTCTTCTGGTTCCTTTTCTTTTCTTTAATTTTTTGGTTATTGCTTGTGGATCTCTTACATACAAGGTTTGTTTATTATATGTGAGAATAACATATCTAGTCTTCCTAATTTTCCCCATTTTTTGTCAAATAAAAGGAGAAACAAGAAGTTGTCATTGAAAAGGTTGTACGTAATAGGCGCAAATGTATCACCATTGTGAAAGGATTGGATATATTTGGTGAGTTGCATTCTCACATTTTTATCTTTTTCATCTATTTATTAATTTTTTTCAAAACAAGTTAATTTTTTAGGAGGAGTTGTTTTTCAGGAATTAAGCTTAGTGATGCTTCGAAAAAGCTTGGGAAGAAATTTGCCACCGGTGCATCAGTTGTTAAGGTGCGTCAAAGTCATCTTTACTTGTAGTTTTTTCGTTCCTTTGTTTCTTACAAGCTTTTCAATGATTGTTTTCCTTTAGGGACCAACTGACAAGGAGCAAATTGATGTTCAAGGAGACATATCGTATGATATTGTGGAATATATTACACAGACCTGGCCTGCTGTAATGTTTTCAATAATCTCACTTTACATTTCATTCAATTTGAAAATGCTTCATATGAGAAATATGGATCAATGTTTGTTTATTTTCTTTGCCTTTACTATTAGAAAAGACGTTACTCCGGTCTTACACATGGAAATACATTTCAACATGAAACTCTCCAATTCTGAGTTATGTTTCTTTATTACCTTGAAAGGGAGGTTTTATTGTTCATTGCTAATGCTAAAACTTGATGAAATTTGATTATATTTGTTTGGTTGTATGTTTCATATTTGACTATTCGTACACCCTGATAAATTTAATGCATGCCTCCTTGCTGGAAAAGATGGCATTACCATCCTTTGGAGTCTTCTTATGATGCGTTACTAATATGTTTTCATGTTGATATTAAAATCATCATGTTCGGAAAAGACAGCATTACCATTCTTTGTTGTTTCCTTTCAGGTACCTGAAACTGCCATTTTCTTCATCGAGGATGGAAAAAAGGTTCCCGCTGCTTGATGCTAGAACTTGGAGCCAGAGTAGGGGACTGGGTGGGATTTTAAAGCACATCAATGAGCCAGTTCCACTTTAATTGGACATAGCATCTATTCATCCGTAGTTGGATAATTTTCCCTAAACCTACTTCATACATAGCTCACTGGTTCTGGGATCATCATGTTACTGTTTTAATATTTTTGGGTTGCAGTATAATCTTTTTACACGTACGGAGTGTTTTTCTTTGATGGGGAAACACTTGAAGTTCATTTTCATGTGAATGATGATGGTATTACAGAAAGAAAGAGTAGATAGATGGGAGAATATCATAGCACTTGAAGAACATTATAACCAAGTGTTTTTGGTGTATAAGACAAAAATACGAGGTCTTTAAGATGAATATTTTTTTTTGGTATTTTTATGCTCGTTTCATGGTCTATGTTCAGTGTTCGTGGCTGTTCTTTCCAATAATGTTGTCTCTAAAAAAGAAAACTCACTGAAAAGGTTTTTATGGTGAATATGAATTCGTTTTTCCAGTCTTTTGAATGCTTGTAAAGTTCCCTCATCATACTGAGATAATTAGCAATGCTACTCAAAACAGATATTGAAGAGAGATGTATTAACTATTACTCACAATGTAAGGACTGATACTTTGCCTTATACAAAGCATGCAGGTTCTTTTTATCATCCCGAACCTGGATGGAATTGGTTAATTGCATGAGGATAAAGTATAACATATCAATCAATCTGGGAAACTAAAAACATCGTCACCTCCTTCGTGTTCCTCCAAATATAAGTCGGCTGGGTCGAGGTCCTGGGGACGGTCATCTTCAAAAAGAAAAGGTGCAGCCTCTTTGATTTTCTCTGGCTTCCTATCGTTTGTCTCTATGACTGAGATTATCTTTTCCTTGATACGATCTTCAACGGTTTGCTTTCCGACCTCTTGAGACTGCGATAGTTCAAGAAGCGAGGAGCATTTGCTTCGGAACTTCAGATCATTAGATGACAAGATGATGCCAGCAATTGAGCTTGCAAGGTCTGGGGCATAACCGCAAATCTGAAGTTTATGACTACAAGTTATATACGTGAACAATTACTTGATCTACTTTTCACAAAATTTAGTCATAAGAACGGGGCCATAAAACCATGAAAGTCAAGAAGAAAAAGGGAAAAAAAACATGATGATATTATGATGAAGATGATGAGGACGACGACATAGCTAACTTATAAACATATATTCAACACAGCCCATTTCGCATTACGTTTCCTATCTAAATGAACATTTCAGAAATTGTACGTTAAAAGAGAGAATCAATGCCAACTTATAAACGGAAAGCAAACTTGAGAGGAGAGAAAGATTTGAAGGCCTACTGATGCCCAAGCACAAGGTAAATCCTCTATAAGAATTAAATGATCATGGAACATTGGTTATATATAAGGTTTACAGATTAAATAGGAAGTTAAGCCAAGTTAATCCGAGCATTAAGCTACCTCTGTTCCATGATAATATGCATTTGAAACTTCGAAAGTAGATGCTTACCTTCACGGCATGTGCACTAAGAAGAAGTCCGGTGTGTTTCTCCTTCAAATCATCCAAGGCAAGTTTCACTCCCTTTCTAATAAGATGCCGGTCAGGTTGATATTTATATTTTCCTGGATATGTTATGACCTTAGTAAAGTCAAGGAATATATTTAACATACAACATTTGAGAGACAAGAAATATGGGGCAAAGGTCAAGAACAAGAATTTGAATAGTAGAACATGGTGTTGGATATTGTTTATGATAGCAGTGTATCACCATATCTATATGAAGATAAGGGGGTAAACTTTCCCACTCTATCAGTGCATGGTCAACTTGATCCACAGCACTCACCAACGTTAACCCATAACTTCTCCAGTCAATGCTAGTCAAAGCATTGAGGGATGCAATGGATACTGAACTTGGTGAGAAATCTTTAAAATGCAAAACCTGGAAAACAATGTTGTCAACCAAATCAACTTTATCAAACAAATTCAGAGAAAAAATTGATTACATTGTACCAACAAGTTGATGCAAATGAAGAGAAAAAAGAAGGTTCTTTCTTTGAATTATTTAGGCGCACTGTATATAAGAACCTCTGTTTTGTTGCCGGATGACCTGAAGCAAAGAGATTCCGAAAGTTCACTTATTGCAATTACTGCTTCCACAATTAGTCCGGGACTCCTATGGCTTTCCATGCTGCATGCTACTCCACTACTGATCTTAAGTTTCTCCCTAGAAGGAAGTTATGCTTGTTAAAGGGATTGAAAACATGTAGCCGTAGTTTACTTACTCCTCGGATGTCTATAGCAACATGACTGAGCAGTAAATCATATAAATTTCATAAAGGAAATCTACATTGGAATATAAGGTTAGACAATTAACACATTAAAATTAATAAATAGCATTATGCAAGTAAGAGCAGCAACATCAAATAGAATTCAAACTTATTCCCTTCATTTTTGATGGATCGAGTAAGAAGAACTAAACAAGGTTCTTCTAAAGCTGAAGTAGAATAGATCAAGATGCATGCACGTAATCCATGGCAGGATATCTAAAGAGATTAAAAGACCTGACAGAATAGTTTAGGTGAAAGTATGAAATTTTTTAATGATGTCTTTATGAAGTTGCTCATCTTCCCTTCTTGAAGCATTTGGAAAGAATAATGCTCCGTATTGCAACAAAAGAGAGAGGAAAGTACTCGGATGCATCACACCTGATCTAATTAATGTTCATAGGTTATAATAGATACAACTATCATGAGTAAGTTATTGAGAGGGAAAGACTTATGAGCACCGGAATTTGTAAGAACTAATAAGTATCCAAATTTGGCACGGAATGTATGAATACAATTACTGGTTGTAAAAATAACCTTCAAATCCTTCTTATATGAATAACCTTCAAATTTTGGTGAAAGGTAAAATATGCAAATCTCAAGTTGTTTGGTTGAGTCGAGGCTTCCAATTTTATGAACCCAAATCGCTTTTGCGTTAAGTATATCTAAATCAATAGTTCAATCACAGCACTTCAAAAAGTTTTTGCCAGTCCTAAAATCAAAAGATGTGCAGTAGCTTGAAAACAGAATACAGAGTATTCAGCTTATATTTTTACCTACTGCAGAAGCAAGAATCACATTTATTGTTTAAGCTATTTCTGTGCTTCAAAACATATTCTTCAAGGCCAGACTTAAGTCTTTCAACATTGGAGCTTGAAAAGTTCAAAGGGCTGCATTCATTAGGTAAAAAGACATTTTCACATTGCAACCCAGAAGCATCCCCTCGTTCAATCAGCAGTTCAGCTGCTACACTCTGGGGAAAAAATTCCAACTCTATTAAAATTTACTTAATAGAGAATTTCCATAAAAATGCTGAATGAGATAAGTAAATAGAGAGCTATTTATCACTTAAAGTGGAATTGTTTTACAAAAATAATATATTTAAAGTACCCTTTTAAGTTTTATCTAGAATTATCCAGACTAATATAAAATGTTACATGAAAGAAGTTAAAATCATGAAATAAATACTTTTCAAAATTCAGTATTTACACTTGCCGAATAATATAAATATATTCAGCATTTAATTTTCAGTGACATACATAAAATTTTAATAATACAAATTCAGTATTTTTCTTCAGTTTATCAAACGAAAACTTGGTAAATATATGATTAACAAGGAGATGTTAATTGAACTAGAGAAAATTCATTCCTAACATCACTTGAAGAAGGTTACATGGCATCTCAGAAAATTGGTAGATTAATTTAGGTAGCTGGTCCTTTAGGATTTCAGAAAATTTCCCCTTCCTTCCAAACAATTTTCCTTATCTACCGAACACTTAAAATGAAGGGTAAGCATTCTGAAAAGGTTAGTTTCTTCAGATACTTTCAAAAAAGTTTCATTAAAATACAAATTTCGGACCATATCATTCTGTGTACAGATGAAAGGCATCAAAGTAGCAGTTGAACTTACGGGGATCTTTAGAATCAGCATCTGCAAAACCAAGAGATATGTGGACTTAGTAAATGGAGAGTAATTTAGGGGAAAGAAAGGAGAGAGAAGACCACAGACAATGAAATCCATACAAGTAAAAAAATGCACAACATACTTCATGATCCATGATTTTATGAGAAGACTCTTTAGAGGAAAACTTCCTAGGTCAACTTAGAAGATATGAATGACAGTCTTCTATAGAACCTTTCCCAAATACAGTCAGTTTTAAAATTTAAAAAAAAAAAAAAAAAAACCTTGATTAATTGTCAGTTATGTTCCTTTTCAACTAGCTGGTTGCATACTGCATATGAATGCTGACAAACATTTCTTGCGTCCATCAGCTTATGTGAGATTCCTCCAGTGTTGTATGAAGAGGTGTCTTGAAATGATTCCCTAGCAAAATGGTAATACGGTGGCAAAGGTGATATTTCTGACATCAGCTTAGTTTTTTTATTTGATTTATCTGTGAAGTTATGGTTCTTTCTTTCTAATAGATTTCTATCAAGTTGATTCAAGTAATTAAGCTTATTGGCTAGAAATAAACAAAGAATCTTGGATTTCTAAATTCTTAATAGGATCAGCTATATTGTTGAAGGATTCGGCGTATGCTAAAGTTGCACCAAAATCCACAGCCAAATACTCAAAAACTCTATTTGTTTATACTATATTGTCATTCAAAAACTGTCAGTTAAATACTCAAAAACAAACCTTCTGAAAGTAGTGTTTGATATCTTTCAGCAAGACATCAATAGTCTCAGAAATGGACAGACATACTTCGGTGCCACTGAAAACAAATAAATAAACAAATAAATAAGATCATAATGTTTTGTATAACCTAAGATCAGAGAAATGTTTAAGTATGGCGCATACCTGAACTTTGCATCATTCTTAGGAATTGAAGATAGCCTAGTCAGCCTTCTGGCAGAAACACTTCCTCTAAGATTTAAGTGATAATGATATATCTTATTATCACTAATGCCTGCAGCCAGACACAAAATTGACTTTATTAAATACATAACGAAGAATTTAACAGAAGGGACACACACACACACATATATGCATGTATATATATATTGTTTAATATGCTCTAACTGACGGAATAAATGGACAAATTTTAATATTAAAAAGAAAAGAAAAGAAGCATGCCTCTTGACAGCATTTCAGGCACTATAATAAGTTGTTCATCCAAATGAATTATTTAAATTTCAGATCATAAATACATATTAAAAAGCGTAGTAAACTTAAAGCAGAATTGAGTCATTGACAACCCTGTATTATCGCCTACACCTTAAGCAGCTAACAACTGACAGGCAATACGCATAGCCTAGTGGTAACCGCGTTAATCCTCCAAAAAGGAGATCCCTGGTTCTAATTCCCTGTTCCCCTAACTGTAGTCAAAATCTAAGCTATTCAACCATGGATATTTGACTAGCAAGAAAAGAATACTGAGACACTAAACTTACTTGTAGTTTTGATGGAAAGCAACCCATCTGCGGCAGAAGGAAGTCAAACAATCATGAAACATAAATATTTATCGAGATCTTTGTATCTAGAATCAAATGAGCTCACCATCATCATCAGCCACTTACCCCACTTTTCCGTTCCAATACCTTCTCTGTTGCACTTAAGGTCTTGAAACTCCTCCAAGCAACTACCGGTGCCCGTATCTGATACTGCTCATTAAGATACAAAATAAATAGATTTTTCTAGAAACAGTATCTATCATTTTATCTAAAATTCTGCCACAACAATGTATTTACAGTCTACAGATTTACCTTGCATGACCTAATCATTTTTAAAAGCTTATTTATGCTTTTGATGAACTCATTTGAAAGAAAACCAGCCAAAACCATACCGTTTCAACTTCAAAATGACATGATTTCAATGCATATTTTCCAATTTAGAAATAACTTCCTATTTTTCCGAAAGATCGCGTCACAAAAAATCAAAGTAAATAATTCTAATTATTGTTAGGCAAAATTTTAAGGAAGAATGAAAAGTATTCACTTGAAACTCGAATGATTGGAGGAGAGCTCTTGAGAACGACTGATAATCGGCAAAGATCTTCGGATAAACGACATCTTTGAACAGCAGAAGAAATAAACTGACAATACGAAAAACGAAAGGAAATTTTTTAAAAAAAAAAAAAGAGATTAGAGTGGATTAACATATTATTATTATTAACAACAAAATATCAATAAGCTGAGTTCAGAAGCCTAATTTGAAGATTGAAATTGCAACTTACATGAATGCAGAGCTTCTGAACTGAAGAAATATCCATTTCAGTGAGAGAGACAAAAAAAAAACCACACTCGCGCTCACTTCTACTCTTATAGGTCACTGCTACTACCCTCCAGAAATTGAATTTTAAATTTGGTTAAAATATGTCATAAGTCCCTGTACTCTTTATAAATTGGGAATGTAGTCCCTGTACTTTTATTTCTAGGAATTTAGCTCTCTACTTTTCAGATTTCAATATTCAAGTTCAACTGTTAATATTGTTAAATTTATTTTGTTAAACTAAAATTCATTACAATCATTTTTTTAGCTACGTAGTTATAAAGTGAGTATTTTTTTTTTATATTTCAAAATGTCACACTAACAAATTTAACAAAAAGATTTTAACAATGTTAATAGTTGGACCTTAATTTTGAAATCTAAAAAGTTGAGGAGCTGAATTCATAAAAATAAAGTACAGAGACTAAATTTCAAATTTGTGAAGAGTATAAGAACCCTTATGACAAATTTTTAAACCTTTAAATTGTGGGGAAAATAATTTAGAAAACGTGTTTAAAATTTCAAATATTTGGGCCTAGGTGGGAGATTTGGGCTGTCAAGGCTTAGGTACGGTCTTGCCCAGTCATTAATTTAATTTTATAAAATTGTTATTTATTATTTTTAAATATCAATTAAGATATTTCTTTTTGTGGAATTAAAAAAACCTAACACTAACTCATTAAATAATCATCCAAATTTTAGTGTATTTTTCTTTTGAAGAAGGAGAATAATAAGGAAGAAATCCTTGAAAGTTTTCAAAAAGTCAAGATAAAATGCAATTAAATAAATATTTTGATATGCTAAATTTTTTAAGGAATTATGCACAAAATAAGAAGAAGTTGAGGGGTAAAATACTCAAATATACCAAAAAAATATAAAATTTACGGAATTGGGCCGATTTCTGGAAAATTTACGGAAAAAGGTCATTTCCCCACAAAACGCGTCCACGTCAGCGCATTTTGTGGGGAAATGGTGAGAGACAGCGCTTCAGGGGCCGCGCTTTGTACCACATCGGCAAAAAGCGCTTACGTGGACGCTGCGTTTTGCTGATGTGGTACAAAGCGCGCCCCCTCGTGGGCGCGCGCTTCCTTTCCACAAATATTGGACTTTTATTTTTAAAATTAAATTTCAAAAAAATTAAACAAATTCTATTTTATAAAAGATATTAAAATTAAATTACAAAAACATATAAGCAACTATTATTTTATTAAATATATTAAAACTAAATTACAATAAAATAAAAAATAAAATAAAAACTTCTTATTTTATTAAATATATTAAAACTAAATTACAAAAAAATAAAAATAAAGAAAACTTCTTATTTATTAAATATATTAAAACTAAATTACAAAAAAATAAAAATAAAGAAAACTTCTTATTTATTAAATATATTAAAACTAAATTACAAAAAATAAAAAATAAATAAAACTTCTTATTAATTAAATATATTAAAACTAAATTACAAAAAATAAAAAATAAAAAAACTTCTTATTTATTAAATATATTAAAACTAAATTACAAAAAATAAAAAAACTTCTTATTTATTAAATATATTAAAAATAAATTACAATAAAATAAAAAATAAAAAAAAACTTCTTATTTTATTACATATATGAAAATTAAATTACAATAAAAAAATTAAACAATTTCTATTTTATTAAAGATATTAAAATTAAATTACAATAAAAAAATTAAACAACTATTATTTTATTAAATATATTACAACTAAATTACAAAAAATAAAAAATAAAAAATAACTTTTTATTTTATTAAAAAATTTAAATTAAATTACATACAAAAAAACAAACAACTTCTACTTCAGTGAAGATATTAAAATTAAATTACAAACGCAAATAAAAAACAACTTTTTTTATTAAAAAAATAAAAAAAATTATTACAATTTAAAAAATAAAAAAGCCTATCCGAATCAATGTTGATGCCGGTCGGAATCAGTGCCACACGGGGTGGTCATGTTACGCTATTTGGATTCCTCCTTCTTCTAGCTTCCGCGAGGGTCGTAGAACCTCGGGCGGGGATTCCGTTCTCCCAGCAGATGGGTCTGATAGTGGGTGTTGCGAGGATGACCCACCTTGATTCAACCAAAAGTCGGAAAATCACTTAAAATTGACCTCCCTATAATCGGCCAAAGGTTAGTAAATCCCGAATTTTCACACTAAAATCAATAGATCTCCTTACCTTGAAATCCGAAATTAGAGACTAACGATTTTCGGCTTTTAGATCTAGACGACCAAGTTTCCTTCAAATCCGGAATGCCGCCCAACATAGAACCATTAAACTATTAGCTTTTTGGCTTTTGCCTTTAAAAACCGAAATAGAACGTGAGAGCTTAATGTGTAAGTCCACGCTTACCTTAACATGGGGATTCAAAACTAGCACTAGAGAGAAGATTCGACAATGCCAAAGGAAAAGATTAAATGCCGGAAGAATAGAACTATCCTCACAAATGGGATGAGTAGAGAAAAACTATGGAGATTTCGGCTTTTAGAGAAATCGGCTCAAGAGAAAAAAATGGAGAAGAGAGTGAAAGGAGAGGTTTGGCTTTTGAAGAAATTAAAGAAAAGAAATTGTAGAGGAAAGGCTAAGAATTTTGGCACAAAGAATGAAGAGGAAATTAGGGTTTAAATGCAGAATCAATGAAATATCCCCTATTTATAGAAATTTGGCACTTACCTAACCTTGCAGATAAATCCTATCTTTTCTCCTTTATCTTAATCTACTAGCTCATCTAAAAGAGACTTAATTATCTCTAACTCCTCCCTCCTTTATCAGCATTTTATCCACATATTTTAATCATTAAAATCCCTAAATTTTAGCTTTTATCTGCTTATTATCCACATAAAATAAATTCCTAAATAATAGCCTTTATCTGCTTATTATCCACATATTTTAAACATTAAAACCCCTAAATTTTAGCCTTGTTGCCATCCACTCCACCTAATCCTAATGCCCAAAATTTAGCTAACTTAAATTAAAGAATTGGGCTCCATGAAACTTAAATTTGGGCCTCTTACTCCCTTGTGTGGCGTCACCTCCTAAGATTGGGCCACAAGCCCACTTTGGTATTTTAAACATAGATACTACCTTTTAAACCCTATAATGCCTAAACAGATAATTTTAATCAAGGCCTCTACCTAAGTCTGAGCCCAATTTGGACCCCTAACACTTAAATTAACACATTAAACATATCCACCCATTAAACGCATAGGCCCAAAAATTCAGGATGTTACAAGGATACATATAAGGGCTAGGGTACGCACCTGGCATAAAGGGTAAAGGCTGTGATGTCGTGTGTCGCTGGGTGAACCGATGGGCCCGTGATGTGTGTGGGCGGCGTTGATGGGGCCGGTGGATCGTGTCGCTGCCGTTGATGGCCGAATCTCATTACCCCTTCTCCTTGGATTTAAAGGGCCCCAACGTTCCCTTTGTTGACGAAGTTGTCGTCGCCTCTCTTCTTCCGACAACAAATACGGCTTACCATGGATCCTAAATCATGGCATGTATTTCGGCACGTACGCTAACTCAGGAACGACGATCGGTTCCGGATAGGTAAATAGTCATACCGGTTCTCCCACATCTCGATATATTCGACCAAAATCTTGGCCAATCCATGTGCAATCGCCGTAAGTCCACTTTGTGCTCATCATCGAGCACCTCGTGGCACGGGAATCGGTTGCCGAATCTAAATTGTCGCGAGAACCCGATCCGATTGGTGCATCTCTACGGTCGCATAGTTGATCAATGGGACCTTCACGTACAATCGTTTAGATTTTGCAAGAAGAACCTCCGGAATTATCGCCCGAATTGCCGGATCCTCGTGACGGTGTCCATTGAAACTATATTAACATTACCAAAATATTAGTTATATACATAATACTAAACACTAAATACGAAATACTAAATTATAAATACGAAATTGAAACTTACTTATGATTCCGACCGTTGGTCCAATAGAAGCCGCCGATATCTTCAAGCGAGGTAGGTATTCCAAAGATAACTCACCGAATGGTTCCACCTAATTAAATAAATTTTTAGCATACAATTATACTATAAATCTACGTAATAATTGTAAAATATAACATTAAATTTACCTCGTTATCAGTGGGAATGAATATGGGTGGTCGAGTCAAGGACGTAAAAATGGAAATTGAAACCGTGCCCATGATCGCAGTAGTGATAGGCAACCTCCGATTTTCGCTTTACTCGCCGCGTCGCCTCGCACATCTCCCGATACAACCTCGATAGCACGCGGACTTCAACTCAATTCACCGGCGCTCTAAAACCAACAAGTTTCAGCAGAACCATCTCAAGTGTACGAGGTTTCTAGACAGTCAGTCCCAGATCGATAACCTCCAATTATCTCCGAATGTATACCCGAGCATACCGTATTCTTTCTATTTGGTCGAACCTCATTCGGCTCCGGAATGTGTCTCGTAACCGTGCCATCTCGATCCGACCTCCCGAATGTTATCCGGAATGACACCCGTAAGCTCGTAGCATACGGTCATCCAATCGGTAGAAGTTGCGGACCCGGTGACTACCGACCGCCCACCTAAGCAATCCCAATCAGAATCGCACATCTTCCGAGTGATGGTACACTCTCCGCATGGAAGATGGAAAGTGTGCGTCTCGGGTCTCCACCTCTCTATCAACGCACTGATCAAAGTCGGCTCCAACTTAAACCCCCGGCCTATCATGGCCACGTGCCAAAAACCCGCCTCCCGCGGGTAATTCTCGATCAACGGCGATGGGGGACCATGCATATTGCGAATATAACATTGCAACACCCGATCTACAGACTGTTTAAAAAATTATAAAATAAAAATTAATTAAAATTGCATAAACCTAAAAAATATTAAATAATATTGAAAAATTAAAATTAAAACTTACCATTTGCATTTGATCGACGGAGATGTGCTTGTTGTCTAGACGAAGTAATTCCCCGGCCATTTGTAATACGATCGAAAATTTTAAAAGTTTCAAAAAAAATATATTAAAAAAATTAAAAAGGGATTTTTTGTAAATATTAAAGGACTATTTTGAAATTTCAGAGGAAGTTTGAAGGACTTAAAGAGAATTTTGAGAGGAATTTGAGAGAAGAATGAGTAAGGATTAAAGTGTGAAAAAAATAAAAGGGTTGGGGGGTTTTTATAGGTTTTTTTTTTACCGTTGGGCCCCCAACGGTCAAAAAAAATTTGACCATTTTTTTTACTGTTGCAGGGCTAAAGCGCGTCCCCAAGGGCGCGCTTTCCTGCCATTTCCCCACAAAACGCGCTGATGTGGACGCGTTTTGTGGAGAAATGGCCCTTTTCCGTAAATTTTCCAGAAACCGGCCCAATTCAGTAAATTTTATATTTTTTTGGTATATTTGGGTATTTTACCCGAAGTTGAGAGGTAATGAAAAGATAAGGGTGAGGGAGAACATTTCAAACGTTCCTAAGTGCGAAAGCACATGTATGTTCACCATCTCTTGTTCAATAGGTAAAGCCAAAATTAAGAATGTTATATGTGTAGAGACCCATTTTTGCCCGGACTGGAATAAATCAGAATAAAAAATAAAAAAATAATAAATAATAAATGTCCATTTAAATGTCCTTTTACAAATAACCATTCACAGGCCCAAATATTATCAGACTACCCATCAGACTCAAACCAAACCCGATCAGCCCAATTTTAACCTAAACCAGTGGCCCACTTACATCCCAGTCCTAGACCCAGATACAAACGGCCCAAAATGGCCCAGGAACCAAACAAGTTTCAGTGAGCCTAGGGTTTTCTGAAACCCTAGGCGCCGTAAAGAACCAGCACCCCAACGTCGCGCCGCAAGCCTCGCGCCACCACCATTCGCGCCGCAGTTAACGCACCCCATCTCCGTCGCGAGATCATCGTCATCAACCTGCAAAAGGAAACAAATCGCAGCAAAAAGGGGCAAAACAGAGCAAATTCCTTTTTTATTTTTTAGTTTCATGGCTATAAAAGCCTGATTATTTTGTAACACAAAAAAAACAGAATACACAAAGAAAATATTCGAATACAGAGAAATAAAAAAATCTATTTCAGAGGTGATTTACATTCTTTTTTGTCTCTTCTTTCGATTCCTGCATATTTCATAAACGAAATAATATAAAAAAAGGCGAAGTTTTTTTACCTTTTAAATCTCTGGAGGCGATTGGCGCGTGTGTGTCGGCGCTGTGTCGGCAGCGTGTGATAGAGCCTGTGTCTGAGTCCGCGGCCGTAGGTCGAGGATCGAGAGGATTTTAAGGGCCTTTTTTTTTTTAGAAATGTTTAAAATGAATTTTTTGTTAAATTTTTAGTTTATATAACAGTATAGAAACGGCACCGTTTTCGTTTAGTCTGATAAACGTAAAACGACGTCGTTTCAAGCAGGGGATCCGCGCGTTGACTCGAATACCCGGGGAGGATCCGCGCGTTTTTTATGAATGGTCTAATTGCCATTTTAGTCCCCCCGCATTTTTTATTTTTTTAATTCTGTCCAATTTGAATTTTTATTATTTATTAAATTAGCCCTAAACTTTACATTTTGTTCCAATTTAGTCCTCGGGCTCCTAAAGAGTTAAAATTTGAACGACACCGTTTTGAAAAAAAGATTAATTACCTAATAAATCCCTGTGGTTTCAGGCGCGTTCTGATTCAATCTTTTTAATCTGTTTTAATTGCTGTTTAACCCCCTATTTCTTTATTTATTTTTAATTTTCTTATTTTATTTTATTTTAAATTATTTTAATTATTTTATCATGTTAAATGTTCTATATTATTTTCCTATATTTATTAATTTATTAATAGTTCATATATATATTTTGTATGTATTATTTTTTATATATATATTTAATTATTATTTTAACTTGGTTTAATAATTTATATATTATTTATTATATTATATTTTAATTTGTATATTATATAGTATTATATCATATTATATATTTTTTTTAATTTTTGTTTAAAATTTACTTATATTGTATAATATATTATTTATTCTTGAATATAGTTTTTTTTATATGTATATTAAGTTATTGTGAAAATGTTTTATTTAAAACTATAAACCATTTATCTATTTCAAATGTATTTTATTCAAAATATACATATATTATGCTTTTCATTATTTTACAACATTTATTTAATATTTGGTATATGTCATTGCATGAAAGGTTTAATTTTATATTAAATGTGTTCATATTTATTTTATTGTTTATTGTATTCGTTTATACTTCATCATGTATTTACAATTACTTTAGTCTAGGAATTATTATTTGTCATATTTTGTATTATTATTTCTTTATTGCCTATATTAAATGTTAATATATTATAATTGCCTTTGATGTTTGATAATGTATAAATGCGATATTGTCTCATGAATCATTGTTTAAAATAAAATACATTTTTTTACAAAATTACTGAATTTTATCAAAAGGTTTTAAAATAAAGGCAATGTTTTGTGTTTAGAAATTCGGGAAATAGTGCCCTATCATGCTGGGTTGCGATTTCCCGTTTGACTAAATAACTAAATACCCTTTTAATAAAATTTCATAAATTATGAGATGTTTTAGTTTCTCGGGAATTAAAAATATCGTGTCCTAACGTGCTGGATGTGATGTTTATATTCTTTCGGAACAAAGAAATCTCAAGTTTTTAAATCAAAAAACATATTCTTGGGAATTCAAAACTTTGTGTCCTAACTTACTGGATATGATGTTTTGTGTCTCGAGATAGGGATTTTCTAAAATAAAGACACGCCTAGTTTCGAAGTCATGAGATGCTATATCCTAACTTACTGGGTATGGTGCTTTATTTCTTTGGGATAGGTAAGTCTAGTTTTTTTTTTCCTCTTTTAATAAAAGGATCATTTTCTAGAATTTTTCAAATTTTCAACATTAGGACATGATTTTATCGATTAGGTACCAATTTTTGGGCGTTATGAGGGTGCTAATCCTTCCTCATATGTAACCGACTCCCGAACCCATTTTTCTTGTTTTTCGTGGACCAAAATTAGTATTTTAAAACGAAACATTTTATAAGGTGATCCAATCACACCTAAGTAAAAAAGGATTGGTGGCGACTCCATTTTCGTTTTTAAAAGTCGATCCCCGTTTTTAAAATAAACCTTAAAAATGGTTTCGACAGCTTGGCGACTCCACTGGGGAAAATAAGAGAGTCAAGCCGTTAAATTGATAATTTCATGTCCTTTTGTCTGAATTTAAAATTCTGGTTTTTCAAAAAAAAAAAACATGATCCTTTTATTGCATGTGGTCCTAGATATATCTCTTTGCATTGCACTGCATGACCGTCGTGGTCGCACCCTTAAGTGGGAGTGAGAAACTATGCTTTCGTGAGGTTTTCACCTCCGCAGGGGCTAGTGGACTGCTTCCGGGATACATCCGTACCTATGTCTTCGTGAGGTTTTCACCTCCGCATAGCCATAGGGAAATGTATTCCCCTGAACCGAACTCGGTCTATATGAGCCTATAATGGGTGAGGATCGAGGAATCTGCTGGTTCAGGTACCTTAACTTTAGAACTAAACCGCATATAGTGAACCCTAAGAGCCCACCCTAAGTAGAATTATGCCGAACCTTAGTAGCTACCCAGGTAGATGTTTGTTTACTTTGCTTGCTTTATATTTTGCGGTACTAACTTGTTATGTTTTATTCTTTTGTGCATGTCATTTCATATTTAAAGAGGTATCGATTCACGGTCAGTTTCTAAAGTTAGAAAGCTGGTTATGGAGAACGAATTCCTTGATAAAGTGGAGGACAATGCAATCGTCCGTACATGGTCAGAGCAAAGGCAATTAGAAAAAGGGGATAGCTTAGCTGAGGGGTATATGTCAGAATTACGGGATTTTGCTCGTATTAGTGTCACGCAAAATGAGCTTTAGGAGTTGAAGAGAATATGGACCCAGTGGGACGATGAGGCAAAGCAGCTGTTCTATCGTAATTATGGTGATCTACCTTACTTGCATGACGTCAAAGTAGATAAGTATCTATTCCGTGCTATGACTCAGTTTTAGAATTCTACTTATAGTTGTTTCACTTTCGGGAAAGTAGACTTAGTACCTACGGTAGATGAATATATGACATTGCTTCGTTGTTCGAGAATCCAAGTCGACAGAATTTATTATAGGGCTGCTAATGTCCCAACCTTTGTGAAGAAGTTAATGAATATCACGGGGATGATGAACAGTGGGTTACAGCCAGAATTCAAGAGAAAGGTGAAGGTAAATACGTTCCTTGGGGGAGTTTGAGGGATCTGGTCCTAACACATCCAGATGCAAAGAAGAAGATTGACGTCTTCGCCTTGTGTATTTACGGTTTGATAATCTTCCCTAAAGCTCTAGGACATGTAGATGAAGCAGTTACCGATTTATTCGATCGACTAGGCAAAGGAGTCATGCCTGTACCTGCGATCTTAGCCGAGACATTTAGATCTTTGAATGCATGTCGGAGAAAAGGCGAAGGCAGGTTCATTGGGTACGCGCAGTTGTTGTTGGCTTGGTTCCACAGTCATTTCTAGAAGGTGGAGAAAGTGTCTTATCAGATTTTTTCTGAGAGTTACTCTCCGTTGAAAGAGATAGTAGCTACCCTGAGGAGAGATGACGTGTCTAAGGAGAACTGGATGGCAGTCCTTCAAAATTTCTGAGAGAAAGACGTCGAGTGGAGAGCCCCTTGGATGATTCCAGATGAAATTCTTTATCGATGTGGGAGTTTTGACTGGGTTCCTTTACTTGGAATTTAGGGAGCTGTTGGGTACGCTCATCTACTTGTACTAAGACAGTATGGATCGAAACAGTTCGTACCTGCAACACATGGGCTGGCTCAGTGTGAGTTCTCTTATAGAGGGGACAATTATAAAAAGAG
The DNA here is from genome assembly GCA_025698515.1 of Gossypium sturtianum. Taxonomy (NCBI): domain Eukaryota; kingdom Viridiplantae; phylum Streptophyta; class Magnoliopsida; order Malvales; family Malvaceae; genus Gossypium; species Gossypium sturtianum. The sequence goes on from CM046948.1 coordinate 120,368,635, forward strand.
AGTTAAGGAGATTTCTGGTGCTTAGAATCAGACTCGTAGGATGAAGAGGTTATCCGTAGGTCCAATGACGACCCCAGAATACATTGGATGGAGGATTAGAAGGGTTAATGATAACATCCCTGAATTGAATCCAGAAGACGCCCGATCGAGAGATGAATGCTTGCAAGTGGTCCCATCAAAGTTAGAAATTGTGAAGCAAGATTTTGAAAAGAAGAGTTCAGAGCTTGGAAAGAGGATAGAGAAGCTGGAAGAAGAAAAGATGTACTTGAGGCTAGATGTGGGCGTGCAGAAATTAGAGGCCGAAAAAGTAAGAAAAGGGAAGAGAAGAGTCGAAGAAGATTTGAATGACTTAAAGACGGAGTATAAAAAGCTATGTCTATCAATGAAAAATGCCGGATTAGGGAAGACTTCGCAACAGTGGCAACAAGAGATACTAACGGAAAAAGTCAAAGCTGACCATTGGGAGAGAAAGTTCCTAGAGATACAGATGCGAAATAAGGCCCTAGAAAGGAGTTTGGCAGAAAGCCAAGAAGAGAAATATGGACTAAAGGCTAAAGTCGCTGAACTGGGACGGTCTCTACACCACCATCGAAGCCGTAATTCTGCAATCAAGTTGAAATCAAGTCTGAACAAGATTGAGGAAATGAAGGGTAGGATTGAAGAGTTAGAATCAGCATTGCATAGTTGTGAACTTCGGATCGAGCTTCTTAAAACAAGAGAGGAGCATTGGAAAGAAGAGCTTCGCCATTCTCATAATCAAGTTAGGAGTCGAGATTACCTCATGGGTGAAGTAATAGTTCAGATTTGAGAGGTAGCTGATCATCTACAGACTTTGGCATCACAGGCTGATATGTTGAGCATAAAGTATGAGCTACAGTCTGACCATAATCAAGAGCTAACTTCATTGCTTGGGAAAATCAATACCTTAGGACATAGGGCGAAAGCATACTTGTAGTCCGTTTTATGTAAAGGATTTTGTTTTCTAATAAAGTTTTCTAAAATGAAGTTGAATCAGAATCGATGCCTCTTTACATTCATGCATTTGCATTACATCATTTGCATTAGAATTTAATTAGGTAAAATTATCTCAGTTAACCTGGAAAACATGGAACAAAGATTGGAGAGAATAGAGCAAATGCAAATACAGATGCAGGGGCAATTAACCAAGATTCAACAAATGCGGGAACAAATGCAAGAATTCCAAACCTTGTGTACTTGGGAGTGTTTTGAATAATGGGATTGTGGAAGAGATCCCTGTATTTTTAGAGCTAATCTAGAGTAATATCCAAAACACGCTTGTTGCTTTAAGCCTAGAGATAATGAGAACCCTTTTGTGAAATAGGCTTTTGCCTTAAATTCTTATTTCAATAAAATGCATCTTTTTGAACAAATATCTTTTTATTCTTTCCATGTATAGATTCTTGGACTTTCTTTCAAATATTCTTTTATTCATTCATATCATACCAATAACCATTCTTTGAATCATTTATTCTTTAGAATCTTCCTTCGAGCCTACAGTAGGTCTCCAGATATCAATGATGTAAGCGACGTTGTTACTGACTCCCTTTTTGAATGAGATATGGGTTTAGGGGATCTCAAGACTTTGAAGATGACAGAGATTGTAACATATCTTCTGATTTGTTAAGAGTGGATCAGCAAGGTGAAAAATAAACCTTACTTAACAAAGGGGCAGCAGATATTATGAGCCTAGAAAAAGGGTGAAGATTGAAGCCCAGCTCACCATAGATATAATGCGAGACATCATTGAGTTATTTTCGAGAATTCAAAGATGTTTTTTTTGCACGATCATATCAAGACATGCCTGAGCTACTAAGACGCGGGCTTAACATAAGGATCGAGTACTGCTGATTTACATAGAAAGGGATGGTATCAGCTGTGCTGTATTTAAGGAGACAAGATTCATGTGCCTTCTTTAATTCTTCGCAAATTTTCCATATGTGGGGCATGGATATGATAGGGCCAATCTCGTCAGAAGTTTTTAGCCAATATTGATTCATCGTCATGGTCGTCGTTTACTTCACTAAGAGGGTGGAAGTAGCTACTTATGTCAATGTTACAAAGTCGATAGTCATCAAATTCTTAAAAAAAAAGAAAAGGAAAGGATTAGATGCCAGCAAAGAATGCCATAAAGGATCACGCATAACTGTACAAAGTCAAAGTCTACAGTTTGTCCAAAGATCAGGCAGCATATCACAGTACAACAAAAGTTGCCAAAAAAAATGAAATATGGCTAAGACTTGTAAAGATTGGCATAAGAAGCTATCTCTACTCTCTATGATTATCGAACGTTGGCCAGGACCTTTGCCGGGGCAACATCTTACACATTGGTTTATAGATTTGAAGCGTTTTTATCAATTAAACCTAATTGAAGAAAAGGTTAAAAGCTATTCGTCACGGCCAGATGATGCGAGCTTAAGTTAAAGAAGTTTATCTTAGGGAATTCCACGAGGGAACCTGATGTTGAAAAAGACCTTTCTTCTATAAAACGATTTTAGAAGAAAGCATATGCCAAACTGGGAAGGACTTATGTAGTGCCTGTTCTAGAGGAGCATTGATATTGACCAAGACGGATAGTGAAGACTTGCCCAATCTGGTGACCTCAGGTTCAGCCAAGAGGTATTTTACCTGAAAGAGGAAAGACCAAGGTGAAACCCCGTAAAGGGCTCCTTAAAAAAAATGAGAGGCCAAGGCGAAAACCCGAAAAGGGCGCTTTGAGACCAAAGGGGATTTGAGTTGAAAACCCAAAAAAGACGGCTCAAATTTTGACCAAAAGCGAAGCATACAGTAGTCTTACTACGTCTGAATTAACAATGAGGAATTATGTTACGTCTTGGGGCATTGACAAAGTACTCTGGATCCCCTAAACACATATCAAACTTAAAATGGTCCTCAAGAAGTTTGAACAGAGAAGCTCAAGCTGCGATATCTGGGACACCTAGCTTCTATCTTACTCATTTATTGAATTTGTTATCTTTGATTACTTTATTCTTTTCAAGATACACCTTGATCAAATTTTCTTTTATGGCCTTAGTTATCTTTGATTAACTTATTCGTTTCTGAGCTATGCTCCTGACTAATTTCTTTCTCGTCCATTTTTGTGACCTTTTTAGCATTTTATATTGAAGTAACGATTTATGGACTAATAACATTTTCATAAAAGGAGTTTCGCATATTACTCTAGAAGCTTCTAAATAATATGAGGAATCTGAAACATGACTATTGTTCAGAACTCACCAAGCCTAAAGGTTGGAAACACTGAAAAATGATTATCTCTTCAGATTCTTATTAGATAAGACAATTTTGTTGGTGATACCACATCGGCAAATGACGAATAAGGTCAATCCAAGTGAAAAAGGGGATCATTGTCGGGATACCCTGCATTCCTGAAAATTTTAGACACATACATTTGGTCATTACACCTAGGGAATGGTGTAACAGATCAAATTGATTGAAGTGATACAAGTTCTGTATCCCTGACTGGTAACAGAAGGATGAAGAAATCAAATGTTATTCCCTTGAAGTTGTAGTGGGAAGTACCAACTTAATGTCCCAAGGTTCAAGTGGAGAGGACTCGGAATTACCATGGGGCAAATAATTTGAGGAGAATGATTGATACTTTGTAAGGAACGAAGGAAAAAAAAAACTTTAGCAGATAAATGAGTGATGACACTTTAAATAGGAAGCATTCTCATAACATTTTGCATTACATATCTAATTAGGAGCATTTGATACATTTCGATCAAGGCATCCTAATTATTAGACATAAGCATATACCCATTCTACAGGTTATGTAGCAAGGTAGAAGACATCAGCCTGGCAATCCTTGAGTTTGCAGGGAGCAGATTGAAGATAGCAGAGTCCGGCAATTCACGAGTTTGCAGGAAGTAGATCGAAGACATCAGTCTGGCGATCCCTGAGTTTGCAGGGAGCAGATTGAAGATAACAGTCCGGCAATTCTCGAGTTTGCGAAGCGGATCGAAGACATCGATCTGGCGATCCCCGAGTTTGCAGGAGCAGATTGAAGATAGCGAGTCCGACAATTCTTGAGTTTGCGGGGAAGTAGATCGAAGACATCGACCTGGCGATCCACGAGTTTGCGAGGAGCAGATTGAAAATAGCAGTCCGGCAATTCTCGAGTTTGTAGGAAGCGGATCGAAGACATCATCTGGCGATCCCCGAGTTTGCGAGGAGTAGATTGAAGATAGCAGAGTCCGGCAATTCACGAGTTTGCAGGAAGCGATCGAAGACATCACCGCCGATCCACGAGTTTGCGAGGAGCAGATTGAAAATAGCAGTCCGCAATTCGAGTTTGCGAAAGCGATCGAAGACATTAGTCCGGCGATCCCCGAGTTTTGCAGGGAGTGATTGAAAATAGTAGGTCCGCAATTCACGAGTTTGCGAGGAAGCGATCGAAGACATCATCTTGCGATCCCCGAGTTTGCGAGGAGCAGATTGAAAATAGCAGTCCTGGTAATTCCTGAGTTTGTAGGAAGCAGATCGAAGACATCAGTCTGACGATCCCTGAGTTTGCAGGAAGCAGATAGAAGACATCAGTCTGGCGATCACTGAGTTTGCAGGGAGCAGATTGAAAATAGCAGGTCTGGCAATTCCTGATTTGCAGGAAGCAGATCGAAGACACCAGTCTGGCGATCCCTGAGTTTGCAGGGAGCAGATTGAAAATAGCAGGTCTGGCAATTCCTGAGTTTGCAGGAAGCAGATCGAAGACATCAGTTTGGTGATCCCTGAGTTTGCAGGGAGCATATTGAAGATAGCAGGTCTGGCAATTCCTGAGTTTGAAGGAAGCAGATCGAAGACACCAGTCTGGCAATCCCTGAGTTTGCAGGGAGCAGATTGAAGATATCAGATTTGGCAATTCCTGAGGTTGCAGGAAGCAGATCAAGGACATTAGTCTGGCAATCCCTGAGTTTGCAGGGAGCATATTGAAGATAGCAGATTTGGTAATTCCTGAGGTTGCAGGAAGCAGATCAAGCACATTAGTCTGGCAATCCCTGAAATTGCAGGGAGCAGATTAAAATAGCAGATCTGGCATTCTTAAAGTTGCAAGAAGTAGATCGAAAACATCAGATCTTGTCTCCCTGAGTTTGCAGTGGAGCAGATCAAAAGATAGTGGATACTACCTTCATGAAGTTGCAGTGAAACAGATTGAAGCTATCAGACTTATTGAAGTTCCAATACCGTTCAAGTTGCAGTGGAGTTTGAGCCATTTGAAGAAGACAAGGATCAAGAAGTCGAGGCTTAGCCAAGACCAGGCAAAATTGGTCCTTTTATAGTCTTTGTTCTATTCTTGTTTCACAAGAATGAGCAAAGAGGGGCAGCTGTAGAGACCCATTTTTGCCCGGGCTGGAATAAACCAGAATAAAAAATAAAAAATAAATAAATAATAAATGTTCATTTAAATGTCCTTTTACAAATAACCATTCACAGGCCCAAATATTACCAGACTACCCACCAGACTCAAACCAAACCCGATCAGCCCAATTTTAACCTAAACCAGTGGCCCACTTACATCCCAGTCCTAGACCCAGATACAAAAGGCCCAAAATGGCCCAGGAACCAAACAAGCTTCAGTGAGCCTAGGGTTTTCTGAAACCCTAGGCGCCGCAAAGAACCAGCACCCCAACGTCGCGCCGCAAGCCTTGCGCCACCACCATTCGCGCCGCAGTTAACGCACCCCATCTCCGTCGCGAGATCATCGTCATCAACCTGCAAAAGGAAACAAATCGCAGCAAAAAGGGGCAAAGCAGAGAAAATTCCTTTTTTATTTTTTAGTTTCAAGGCTATAAAAGCCTGATTATTTTGTAACACACAAAAAAAAACAGAATACACAAAGAAAATATTCGAATACAGAGAAATAAAAAAATCCATTTCAGAGGTGATTTACATTCTTTTTTGTCTCTTCTTTCGATTCCTGCATATTTCATAAACGAAATAATATAAAAAAGGCGAAGTTTTTTTTACCTCTCGGCTACTAGAGGCGACGGCGCGTGTGTCGGCGCGTGTGATAGAGCCCAGGTCGGAGTCTGGCCGTAGGCTGAGGATTAGAGAGGATTTTAAGGCCTCAGTTTTTTTTTTTTAGAAATGTTTAAAATGAATTTTTTGTTAAATTTTTAGTTTATATAACAGTATAGAAACGGTGCCGTTTTCGTTTAGTCTGATAAACGTAAAACGACGTCGTTTCAAGCAGGGGATTCGCGCGTTGACCCGAATACCCGAGAGGATCCGCGCGTTTTTTATGAACGGTCTAATTGCCATTTTAGTCCTCCCGCATTTTTTTTAATTCGGTCCAATTTGAATTTTCATTATTTATTAAATTAGCCCTAAACTTTACATTTTGTTCCAATTTAGTCCTCGGGCTCCTAAATAGTTAAAATCTGAACGACACCGTTTTGAAAAAAAAGATTAATTACCCAATAAATCCCTGTGGTTTCAAGCGCGTTCTGAATCAATCTTTTTAATCTGTTTTAATTGCTGTTTAACCCCCTGTTTCTTTCTTTATTTTTAATTTTCTTATTTTATTTTATTTTAAATTATTTTAATTATTTTATCATGTTAAATGTTCTATATTTTATAAGGTGATCCAATCACACCTAAGTAAAAAAGGATTGGTGGCGACTCCATTTTCGTTTTTAAAAGTCGATCCCCGTTTTTAAATCAAAATTTTAAAATGGTTTCGACAATATGTGATCTAATAGCTTCTATAAATATCATGTCATTATCTATTTATTCATATTTAAATATTGGATCATTAAAAGCTGATTGAATCTAAATTCAGTTGGCATCGCTATTGGTATTGTTACCAGTACAGGAGGATATGGGTTCGAGTACGCTGAAGTGCATTATCCTCCTATTTAAGAGTTGAGGAAGGGTTATTGATAATTCTAGACATTGTATCAAAAAATAAATATTAAGAATCATGATGCTACGTATGAAAGGAAGTAAAAATAGACAAATACCTCGTAAAAATCTCCTTTGAAATTTTTTTATATTTAGTTTCGAGCCTTTTTTTGTTTTTAATTTTGTTTTTGTGTTTTTTTATTGTACAAGACCAAGTAGGAAGAGCAAAACAAGCATTAAATGAAGTTTTAATCCCAACCGCTTCCTGCCAGTATTTGGGATTAATTGGACCTCATAAATCGAAATTTCCTTTGGGCGGTAAATGACAACTTGAAGAAAATGCACTTGGTAAGTTGGGAAAATGTAACAAGACTGGAAAAAAGAGAAGGCCTAGGGTTAAGAATGACAAGATGGCTAAACTATGCTGGAGAATCATACAAGAAAAGGGGAGCCTTTGGGCTAGCACACTTATTTCTAAATACACGTCGGAAGATATCAAGGACCTGTCATGCTTCAGTCACCTGGAGTGGCCTTAGGAAAGTCAGCCACATTATCGGGAAGGGCATGAGATGGGTAGTCAAAGATTGAAAGTAAATTAATTTTTGGTCAAATAACTGGTCAGGTCTTGGGCCTTTAAGAAAGCTAGTTGTGGGTCCCCTTAACCGAGATGAGGGACTTTGGTCATTCCATCAAGTTAGAGAGAATTGGGTTTTACAAGGGATCGACAGTTTCTCATTTGAACTCCCTAGAGAATTGATCTAAGCATTGACAAGCACACCAACTTCAATTACTGGGAGTGCCACAGGTTCTTTAGTTTGGAGCCCATCCCTTACAAGCCTATTTTCACTTCAAACGACATATGACATTGTAGTCGAGAGAAAGGAAAATATGGCTCTAAGAGGGAACATCCCAACTTGGGACAACATATGGAAAGCTAAGCTCCTACCCAAGATTAAATTCTTTTTTATGGAACTGCAGCCTCAAAGCACTCCCCATAAGGAAATTTTTTAATACGAGAGGCATTAACGTCAGTTGCCTTTGCTCGCTATGCCATGCTCATGAGGAAACAATAAGACACCTCTTCAAGGACCGTACGTTACCAAAGGTTGGTGGAACGACATCACGTGCAATATTCCAAATCTGCCACTATTGAACAGTAGCTGGGAAGAATGGCTCACCCTTAACCTCTCAACAAAATGCTGGACTAATTGACAGGCCAAAAATTCCATGGAGAGTTATGTTTGCCTCGAACCTTTGGGAAATTTGGTTGTTCAGAAATGCAGTACTGCATGGAGGAAATCCATATATAACTGCCACCAAAGCAAATACTATATCGAGCGCTGCTGAGTGCTTCGCCTTATCTCAACCACCTCGCACCATCTATATCCCAACATTTGTAGAGGTATCATGGATTAAGCCACAATGGGGATGGTTCAAACTAAACATGGACAGATCATCGGTTGTGAACCCAAGCAAAGCAAGAGCGAGAGAAATCATTCGAAACCATAACAGAGATTGGGTCATAGGGTCATTTAGACACATCCCTAGTAGCTAAAAGCCTTACCATTAGCAACATAGAGTTAGAGATAGAAGTAGAGTTACTTCTGTTGTTAGCTTCATGACTAATGTTAATTGTACTCGACTTGGATAAATGATTACAAGATGCTCCTGATCACTATGGAGTAATTTATCGACTTTAATGAATTTTTACATCTTTAGGTAAGCCAATTGATGCGCTGATGAACTAGCCCAACTTGGATCCAATTTCCAACTTTCGGATCTTATTTCTAGGCAAACTCTATGGAGCTTTTTGTATCTGTCCCTCACCCTCACCCTCACCTCCACCTTCCCTTTCTCATCTCTTGTTGGAAGATTGTAAGGGTTGTATTTTGTGTTGTATGATTGGCTAAGTTTAATCTCTGAAGCTCTTTATGACAAAAAAAAAAATAAAAAAAGAAAAGGAAATTCAAATACTTAATTAAACTTGTTTCACAACTGGAGGCCCAAAAAATTTAGGAAGATGTTAACAAACAACCTAAAAATTTGTAATCTAAATTTGCCAAAAAAACTTTAAAAGTAAACTGTTTCAATTATTTAAGAGCACTTTTATCTTTTCTCTCCTATGCGAATTATCCTATAAATATATAATTTTAAGTTTAGAATAAGAGATAAATCACGTCCAATATTAGTTTAGTTTTGTGTTTTCTTTTTTTCCTTTGTATTACTAAATTTATTGAATTGCTCTCTATTTTTAGTATGAATTTATTTTTGTTAATTTTCACAACCATTAAATTTTGAGTGTATTAGTTCATTTCACAATGATGTCATTACTTTTTCTTTTTCTTTTTTTATAGTTGCCCGTTTGAACGAAGGCGTGTAACGTACTTAATATGAATAGTGTTCAAACAGTTAATCGAATCGAATTAATATTAATTGAATTTTTAATCCTTTAACCGTTAACTAAATTGAATTTTTTTTAAAAAAAAAAGTAATCGAACTGAAATATTTTGGTTAATTCGGTCGGTTAACAGAATTAACCAAAATTTATGTTTTCTTTTTGTTAAAAAAGTATAAAACATATAAAAAAATAAATTGACAATGTTCATTTGACCGAATTAACCGAATTAGTAATAACCTAATACATATAATATATAATATTATTTATTAAGTTCGGTTAATTCAATTAATTTGATTAATTAACCGATTTTGAACTGAATTAATTGTTAATCGAAATTCCAAAAAATCATTAATCGACCTCCGACTTAACTAGATCAGTTAACCGACCGATTAACCGAATTAGATCGACTCGGTCAATTAATTAATTCGATTTTAACTGAAGTTTGAACACCCTTAAATATAGCTATCAAAACTATATATAAAAAGAAAATATTAATCTCAAATTTAAATTGGTTAAACACTAAGACACTTCAGTATTCTAATTATACCCTTTTCAAATAAAATGTTTATTTAGCATATTAATAATCTCGAGGTTATTTATTTTAATTAATTTTAAAAGTTAAAAAATAAACCTTGTTAATTAAAAGGAGTATTTTTATATTAGTCAATAAAAATGTATCCTTGAAATTATTTATCTACACAATTTTCCCCCCGAAATTACTCCAATAATGCGAAAAAATCAAGAACTAATATATTTATTATTAGGAAAACTATACGGTTGGTTTTTTTATTTTGGGTACCAAAAATAAATTTAAAATATAGATATTAATCTTACATAATTTTATCATTTTAGTCACTCTCGTTACATGCTTTTATCATTTTAGTCATTGCACACGTTTATTTTAGTCACCCGACTTTTATAAATTTTTATTTTGGCCACTCATTTTATCTTTTTTTTTTTAAAAAAATTCTTTCTTTTTCTTTTAAGAATTTTAGTTTTTTTAGTAAGAGGAAAAAAATCAAATTTTTACAATAGAAAATATGGACTAGAAAAACTAATTTATCTTTTTAATTTCCTTTATCTTTTCCTTTTTAGAATTATTTCAGATTTTTCTTAGTAAAAGGGAAGAGAAAACTTAGGTTTTATAAGAAATTACTTAGGATTTTATAGGAAAACTTGAGTTTTACACGAAAAATCAATTTATCTTTTTTTTTTCATTTCCTTTTTTCTTTTTAGAATTAATTTTATTTTTGAGTAAGAAGGAAACACTTGGGATTTTACAAGAAATTACCTGAGTTTTTATAGGAAAACTTGGATTATTAAGGAAAAATCATTTTTATCTTTTTAATTTTCTTTATTATTTTTTTAAATTAATTTTAGTTTTTTCAATAAAGGGAAAAATTTCGGGTTTATAGGAATTATTTGGGTTTTTAAGGAGAAAAACTTGAGTTTTTACATGGAATTGAGTTATAGATGAAAAACTTGGGTTTTATCTCAGCAACTGAATAACTCAATTCCATGTAAAAACTTAATTATTTTAAAAAAAATGAAAATGAGTGACCAAAATGAAAAATTATTAAAGTTGGGCGACTAAAATGAGTGTATGTAATGACAAATTAATAATGTGTGAGTAAAATGATAAAATCATGTAACGACAATGGTTAAAATGATAAAAGTTTGTAACGACAATGCCCATATTAATTACAACTTAATTTATTTTTGATGCCTAAAATAAAAATTTATAAAAATTAAGTCACAACTATATAGTTTACCCATACTATTAATGCGACACTAATCAATAAATTTGTAGCATGAAGAGTTATTTGTCATGCCTTTTGATAATTGTTTTACATTCTTAGGATTGCAATATTAAGATTGAAAATTGTAATATTAGTTATCCCTATAGTCCAACACTTCAAAATTAATGATTAAGTTGAGATTTTAAAATTCTAAGGATTTAAGTCTCATTTGCATAAATTATGTAAGTTACATATAGTAAAAAAGAAAGAGAATGAGGATAAAGTAAAAGGATATTCTGATTTTTGATGCATATTTTGTCCACCTCCATTACCATCCTATCTTGGTTCAATCTTTCTACAATTTTGATCTATTCCACCATTACTAGGATATTGTTGTAAGCAAAACACATGATCACAGTAATAAATTAATTCAACATTTGGTGGTTATAGTTTCGAATCCACAGATACTCAATCTTTCTTCACTTCAATGCCAAGACGCAATTGCTCCCCACAAGAATTCCTATCAAAACTTACGATGATTTTAATCTCTCTATTAAATTGAATTTTTCCTACTTTCATTTTATATTATTTAGACTGTCCAATAATATCTTCAATTGTTGTTAAAAACAGTCTTAGACAAATGTGTAAATTTATTAATTAAATAAAAGAAATTGAAGAGATTAATATACCATAACTAGAGTGAGAAGTCAATATCAATTCACCTCGGGATTTTAACTCCCTTTTTAGACATTAAATTTAAGGTGTCAAAGCAAAGGGGCATCTCCTTTTTGTTTTTACAGACAAATAGCATCCGAGTCTAAGCAAGCAGACAAAATCCTTTGCACCTTTTATTAGGGTTTGCACCTCTACTTAGCCCTACCCTTTTTCATTCTAAAACCATATATATATTTTTTTGGTGAAATTCTAAAAACGATTTTATTACATAATTAAAGTGTATTTACAGGTATAACCAAACTTGTACATGTTTTCACTTAAATATTAGAATATTCAACTAAAATGTTTTAAATAAAATGTTCAAAATATAAACTAATACAAATTCAAATATGTCCCTAAAATATTATTCATTGTATTAATATTTGACTTTTTATTTTATATTTTCTTGACTTATTCTATTTAAATATTTCTAAAACATAATATTTCATAATAATATTTTAACACTTACACCTCGAATCAATCCAACATTTTATCATCATTATAACTAACATGAGGTTTTAATTGCATTTCAAATAAACGTGTATATATTTCAAAAAAGAAAACGTGTTGTATCCAAAATAAATAAATAAATGTGGATAAAATAACATTTAGTTTTTAAATTTGATGCTTTTTTTTTTCTTTTCAATTTGATCTTTGAATTTTTTGATCTACTCTAGCATTCAAAAATTTTCTTGAATTTTGTTAAGGTATAATGATGCAGTACTTTAAAAATTTTAAAAATTTATATAAAATCTAAAAAAATACAAAAAAATATATAAAAATCATAAAAAAAAATTAAATGTCACACCATATTTTGAAAGAAGGGACCAAATTAGAAAAAGCTGCGGAGGAATATAGACAAAACAAATTCAAAGATTAACGTAGGAAAATATGAATAGTTGAAAAATTAAATGTTATGTTATCGGATCTATACATCCATGAAATGGTTATCAACATGATAAAACCCTAACTATAGCATTTTAATTCCAAACTTATTATTGGCCTCTGAAAAATATTACCAAGTTAATTTGGTATGGTGATTTTGATATGTGATATACAAACATATGTTAAAGAGTTTGATATCATTAAAGGAAAATCTCAAATTTAAATGATGTGAATGGAAAAAAACAATGTTGGGATAATTTTAGATTTTAAATTTAATTGAGAAGTAAAGTGGGATAAGTTGTTGGAGAAAAGAAAATGATAATGTTAGGAAGCTATTTATGATGATAATGGAAAATGCATAAATCTATACCTTGAATCTTATATTTTCAGTCAAGGTTAAAAATGAAAATCAAATTCAAGAAATGTACGTTGAATACGTTTGAAGCAATAAAATAATGCTTCTATTAATTTTATATATAGATGAACACATGTGAAAGTTGTTCCATTATATACTAAAATAATTGAACTATAATAAAAATTGAAAGATATTAAGTGCTTATCAAAAACTATGAAAATGAAGGTACCAGAGGAGAACTATATTTCTCAGCATCATATGTCGAAGTTGGGAATCTGAAGAACCATAACCTAACCTTGCCATGGTGTTTGACTGTGCTGGTTTTGTTGCCCAAACGTTGAAGAAGGGTTTAAACGATGATTAAGTGCAGCTAAGTTGGGGAAATCTCTATGGGGAAATGCTTTAAGACCCAAGAAATCTCTTGTCATCCCATCATTCCCTCCCATGTTATTGCTTTGGGAATGGGATTCTTTTGTTTTTGAGAGATGATCAGTGGTGGGTTCTTGAAAATCAATGGGGTTTCCTTTGGTGTTCCATACCCTGTTGAAAGACTGTTCAAATGATGAAGACCCGTCAAACCCAGAAGATAAAGAACACATCATATCGTGGAGTAGAGAATTTGGAGCAGCAGCGGGTGACTGTTCCATGAAACCAGAGGTGATAGCTGCTGCAGCTTTATTCCCCAAAGATGCCAACCCATGGGGAGAACCACTTCCAAGGTCTTCACGTGGGAATAAACCCAGACCAGAACCAGCTGTAGACAAGGCAAAAGACGTGGAACCACTGGTTCCTCCTGACATGTAAGGTCTTTGCATGGAAGCCATAGCCGCTACTGGTGATTGTAAGGGTTGGCTCATAGTCACACCCATTTGAGCTGCTTTCTGCAGGAGTGCTGTTGCAGACATGTGTGGAGATGCTGTTTGGGTCTGGAATGGAGGAAGAAGTGTATTAGAACCAGTGTTTTGGCTAGGGTTTTCGTTTTGTGACAGTGGGTGATCTAAAAGGTTTATTGATGGGGGACCAGGCCATGGTGGATTAAGGCTATCTTCTGTTGTTGGTCTTGCATTGAAAGGATGTTCTTCTCTTTTCACTGATAAGCCATGGAAGTCGTGGCTATGGAGTTGGGATTGCAGATTGTTCATATGTGAAACTGAAGAACCACCAGGTACTTGCTGTGCTGGGCCTGTAATTGCTCTTGCACTCTCCTCAGCCAAGGCATCGCAAAACGCTCTGTGAGTGATGAAACTGTCCCTTCTGTATCAATCCCCCCCAAAAAAAAAAAAAAAAAAAAACAAAAAGAGCATCTCATCAGCAAGGGATCCAACGTAAAACAGTGGTGTAATAGTACCTTTCTCATGTGATCAACTTTTTGTATCCTCACTAGTTCCCCCCCCCCAGGACAAAAGACATACCAGGTGTAAGTAACCATAAAAAAGTTACTAATTTCTTAATCTAAGCACCATTCTCTTGTTCTCGTTGGCCATTAGAATATTGTTTCTCAAACCCCTTTCTGAATATTGTGCTCCACGAGGCTACTACTCTTTTACTGTTCTTGAAATTAATACTCTATACACTGTGCTATGCAAATCATGTGAACCTGGTATGTACTGCTACCAGCAGCCTGTCACCCTTTATTCTTCCTACATATATGTATGTATATATCACATACAATCACATAACACAAGCTAACGTTATGTGCATGCAGAAGAATGAAGGTTGGCAATCAGTTGAATACTCAATAACACCTTAACAAGCACCAGTGTTTGAGCTTCACCGACAGTTCCATTTAAAGTGAGATTTGTATTGTAAATATCACTATCCGTCTTTTCTAAAACTGAGTGACATTTGATTTGTAAACTTAAGTGGGTTACTCATAGATGATGTTATTGTTGAGTTTACCTGGAGAAAAGGGTGCCGCAGTCACATCTATACTCTCTGGTGCCACAAATTTTGGAATGAGCTTTCCAGTCAGATTGAACTGCGTAAGTCTTTGAACACTTTTCGCATTTCCATTTCTTCTCACCATGCTTTCTGCAGAAGTGTTTCTTGATCCCCGTGAGGTCTCCAAGAGCCCTAGCTGGGTCATGGTGCACGCATGTTGTCTCTGGGCACACATACACCTTCTTCCTCACCACTTCCTTGTTTGTTCTTTGCTTTAGTTTCCATGGCAGGTTATGCCCTCTCCTATGGAGCTGAAGGTTCTGGTCTCTTTGAAACCCTTTGTTGCAGATCTCACACATGAATCTATTTGTTGCCAACAGTGTCTTTGGGGACAAAGCTATGACTTCTGCATCTGGGTCTGAATGCAAAATAATAAAAAAATATAGAGACCCCAAAACGGTAGAATGATGTTTGATTAATTTAGAGAAAATTGATATTAACCTGGGTTGCCTGGAAGATTTCTCTTCTTCTTTGCTGCTGCAGGTGCTTGATTTGTTGAAGCAAAAGACTGTAGTGGTGGGTACAGTACTGTGCCTGAAGAAGCACTAAATTCACCAGATGTTGAAGTCAAATTGGACATACTCTCATCCATCCTTATTATATACTCGATCACTGGATTTTGTGATGATGATACAAATATATTTACACACACACAAAAGATTCACTTGATGACAACCCTATAGACTTCTACATATATTATTTATCAACTTTATAAGATATATATATACCTATGACAGAAAGTTCTGAGATCTGCTTATGAACCACTTATTTAGAAAGGCTGTTTAAAGTGGAAAGTAACAAATAATGCAAGAAGAGTAGCTGATCCCCTTCCTCTACCAAATCCCATATCATCTTATTTTTGAATTTCTTAGTATCTTGCTGGTATTCTACTGGGTTTTTTTTTTCTTTGCTTTTAATTGCAGTAAGTTGTTGAAACTTGAATTGAAGCTATATATATAAACAAAGAGAGATGATGTAAAAAATGAAAAGAACAAAGACTAGAGTGAAGAAAGACAAGCTCTAAAATGGATTATGGCTACCCCCAAAACCTTAAAATCTTTGCTTGTTGCAGATGAAAAGTCCATGAAGATCAATGAACAAAACGCCATATACTCGGACCCCCAAAAGAGAACAGAAAGAATATTAAAAAGAAACTGGAAAACGTGAGAGAGAGCTGAGGGGAAAGGGAGAGAGGTAGAGATGTGGATGAGAATTGAGAGGAGAGATTCCTGAGAAACAAACACTCCACTTATTATCCCCAAAAAAAAAAAAAAACCCAAAAGCCAAAAGCCAATAGAGGTTTGCTTGTTTGTGACCTTTTCACTTTCTGTCTTTTCTTGTGTTTTCTTCTTAGTCTTACTCTCTCAGAGGGAGAAAAAAAGAAAAGCAAAACAAAATAACTTTTTTTCATGCTGGTTTTTTTTTTTAAAAAAAGAACACTGATTTTATTCCCCATTTTCACACCACCTTTCCTCTTAACATAAAAAGTAGGCATAAAGTAACCCAAATAAAAAAGATGGTAGTGCCCGTAAATAATCACATGTAAGATGTAAAGGATTAAATTGAAATGAATATAGATTATGTATGTCATATATATTACGATTAATTCTATAGTTTGTCCTCAAATCATGATCCCAGTTTTAAATTTCAAAGCATTATAATTGAATTATTAAAGTATTCCGTAAACCTAATTGTTAGCATGGGCATTAAATACTAGTTCAAATTTAGTGTAGAGCATATTTAAAACATATTAATTAAATTGTAAACATGAGTATATAAATAGCTTGAATTTGACATATTAAAAATGAAATAACGCTCTTAAATCTTATTAGTGGGAGTTAAAAACCTTTGTGCTAAAATAACTTAAATTGAGGAAGGACTGAAATAAATTTTTTATATTTAATCAAGAGGTTAAAAGAGATTATTAAATTTTAATAGAGGCTAAAAATGCAATTGTACCTTTTAACCAAGGGGCAAGTCCTTTTGAAAACACTTTATATAATTTAATTCATGTATTTTAAATATACTCAACATCAAATTTTAAACTAACATTTAACACACAGTTAGGTTGATGGAAAAAATTCATTCATATAATTTGATACTTTGAAAATTGTTTAAAGTTTAAGGATAATTTAAGATTTTCTTTTTTTTTTTGAGAATGGATCAATTAGGAATAAAAACAATAATTTGGGAATGTGTGATAGAATCAATCCTGTATTTATATGAAGAAAGCAAAGTTGATTACATGCTTTTAAGAAAATTGTAAATATTTATGTACTTAATACATGGACAACTTAGATGGGATGTGTCAAAAAGAAGAAATAACTCCTCAAATTTTTTAACACTTTAAACCCAAATTATTAATGCAATAAGTATATACGTATTTACAATTTGATCTACATGCTTTAAATATGTTTCAAGGTAGATCTAATCCGGGACTTTAGGTTAAGTT
Source organism: Gossypium sturtianum (assembly GCA_025698515.1). Classification (NCBI taxonomy): domain Eukaryota; kingdom Viridiplantae; phylum Streptophyta; class Magnoliopsida; order Malvales; family Malvaceae; genus Gossypium; species Gossypium sturtianum. The sequence goes on from CM046948.1 coordinate 120,385,995, forward strand.
AATAAAAAGTTGTGATGGATATAATATTAATATTTGAGGATTCAAAGATTATGGAGTAAGTTAGAATGAAAACAATAAATAGGGGATGTATGAGAGAATTAAGCCTATATTTATGTAAAGAAAGCAAAGTTGATTACAGGCTTTTTAAGAAGGGATAAAAGAGGTTAGAAAGCAAAACGTCTTTCGTCTGAGAAACCTTACATAAAACATGATTGATTCAGTGATTGAACACCAAATTCCAGCAGAGACACAGTTCCCAAAATTCTTTCTTTATTTTTTTTAAAAGCGTACAAACACTATAATATGTAAGTACGATTTAGTGTTTTGGATTAACTTTGTAACTTCATTTAAAAAAGCCTACAACCGTATTATATCCTTTGGAGGAAATTCAACATAGAAAAGAGGTCGGTCCCCAAATATGCTGCCCAACCCATCATCATCGCTTAAATTATTGTGGGTGTGAGAGAGAAAAAAATTGATAGTTGACAACAACATGGTCATAAGGCAACATGAGGAGGATAAAGTATGAGATTTTTTTTTTAAATTTATTAGATTATTTCGATTTAGGCTAGTTTTAAATTAGAATCATTCTGGGTAGTTCAAGTTTTTTTAGTAATTTTAGGTTTCATTTGAATGATTTTGAGGTTTGGGATAGTTTTGAGTTAGGTTTAAGTTAATTTGAGTTTGGGTCGTTGAATCTGAGTTGGATTTAAATTTGAATAGATAGAATAAGTTAGAATTGAAAGATTTAATTTATACTAGATTATGGCACACATATCATGTGGGTACAAAAAATTATGCAACGAATGTATTCATAAAATACCGATTTAAGAATTAAATGAAATTTTAGTTGAAATGGTGAAGACATTAAAAATTATGATATTTTGGGTTCAAATCTATCATGTATATTTTTCTAAATTTCATATGATTTGAAATCACAAAAATATCTCCACAATTAAGTTTATTATTTTATAAAAGAATACTCAATTGAGTTGAGATTCAGTTAAAAGATGAGAACGAATGAGCAAACCCTAAATATAGTGTAGATATATAATAAAAGAGTGCATTCAAATGCATTTTTTAGAAAATTTACAAGTACAATGTAATTATAAATAATACGTACTCCAACAACTAAAACTAAAATGAACTCAATACAAAGTACAATCAAAGTAAATATCTATATCTAAACCAGAATAAATCTAGACATATACCACCCATAATAGTTGTTTTTTTAAAACCTACACAAACTCAAATTTTCGTTTTAATTAAAATTATTTTTCTTAAAAAATCGAGTTTATTTTTTGTGATTTTGTCTTTTGATAAAAAAGACCTTAATAGATAGATATGAAAATATTTCCTCTTTATTTCAAAAAAGAAATTATTTTCTCTTCAGCTCACCCTGTTTCTTGTTAGGCCTAGTTTAGTAATGTTTTTTAAAAACACTTTTGGGAAAAAAAATATTTGTGGGGAGAAATTAAAATTTTCAACTTATGAAAAAAGTGCTTTGGGGCCAATTTTTAGTTTGTAATAAACACTTTATTTTTTTTTCTAAAAAAACAGCTTGTTTAGGAATACTTTTGTTCCAAAATAATACTAAACTCGCCCTTACACACAAATGGAATGGTGTGAATTAATTTCCCATTTTGACTCAAATTTTAAAATTTGTTTCAATCCATTTGTGTTCAACTATAATTTAGATTTAATTATAAAATAAGATTCAAAATTCATTTAATATGAATTTAAAAGGATTTAAATAAAAAAAATTATTCGAACTTAAAATAGCATATATTCAAAATGATTTAAATTCAAGTATTAAATTCGAACGAAAAAAATCCAAAACAAACTGACCCTAAAAACTCAACTAATAATTTCGAAGTAACTTAACTTATAATAATTAAAATTCAAACTTGAAAATTTAAATATAAAATAATCCAAAACACAAATAAGAGGGGTGGCATCTTAAAATTTTGCTCTGTTTAGAAATTCATATTCGAGGCAATAAAAAAGAGAAAAGGTTTGACCAAAATGGACCACGGTCCACTCCACACACCCAATATAGATCTTACAAGACAAAATAATGTGACATGTTTTTTTGGAGATACATTGTCTATATTATTTATGTTTCACAGTAGCTTTTTGTCTTTACACTACCAAATGGGTGGATTTAGAAAAAGTGTTTAATTTTGTTTTCATTTGTCATTTTCAGCTTTTACATTATTTACAAATTTTAGTTTGATGCTTGTACTATAATTATAGTTTCTTCCCACCATTCCATATAATGTACATATGATTCCAGCTCATAATTCCCTTCTTTTACATACTTTATTATTCCAATATCAAGCCATGCTTAACAATCTTTTAAATAATGTTTTTATTCTATTTTTAAGAAGATCGAGATTAAGTTACATATACTTTTATAAGAGTTAAAATATATATTTATGATTTTAAAAAGGATTAAGTTGAATTTTAAAAATTTTGAGAGATACTACATATTAATTTAAAATTTTATAAATTTTTAGAGTAATTTCCCATTTTGAGGGTCGCCTCTGATATGCTTTATCAAGGAGCTACCTAAGGAGCCGGTTGTTGAAAGGTTGGATGTAATATAAAAGGCATTAGTAGTTGATTCGCTAGAATGCTCATTTGTGCTCACCTTGCCACTACTTTTACTCGAATGAAGATGCTCAACCAGGATGCAAGCCTAAAAATCTTTTTGGATGTATTGCAACCTATTACGATTGAATGCATGTCAGGAACTTGAATCCCATCTATAAAATAATATCTAATTTGATAACAGTTTTGAGCATCAGGAAGAGATCTAAATCATAATTTCAACTTGGTAAACAATAAGAAATTATCTATATATTTTAGAATTTTTTAATAAATAATATGTTTTTGAGTTTTTGCATATTTATAAAATTTTATATATTTTTTAGAATTCTTTTTAATAATTTTTGAAGTTTTTTAGTTATACATTATCGGATAACCATTTTAAAAAATATTATTTAATTTTTTTTAAAATTAAAAAAATTGCTGATGTGGGCATGCCACGTCAACATACTGCCACATGTCAGTTTCTAGTGATTTTTGTCGTCCGTGTCAACAAGGTTAATGGTCAAACTAGTTACTGACAGTTTCCATTAACAGAACGAAATGGGCTAATTGATTTTTTTTTTTGAGTCACTGAGGACTTAATTGGATGTAGTTTTTTCATAAGGACTAAATTGATTTTTTTTTTTTTAACTAAGAGCCTTTTTGACCCTTATACCTATTATTATATTAGTTTAGCTATTAGCTTAATTGTTAAATATGATTTGTGGTGTTTTAAGCATGTGGATCAAATTATAAACATATGTGTGCTACTATATGTACACTTTAGATTTGATGGGTTAAAAAATTAGTCCTTTAAAATTTTATCGGCATTATTTGCTTTTTTAACATATTAGAAACAAATTGTTTATGCGATAAGTGTATATATGTTTACAATTTAATCCAAGTATTATAAAAATACTTGTAAACTCCAAAATATATAGATATTTCAACACTCTTTTATGTACAATTTATGCAGATTTCGAGTAAATAAATAACACAAGTTATTACTACTTATTACTTGTACGATAACTCTATACTTACTACTTATTACTTGTACGACTGTGTACACTTGCACGTAATCATGCGACACAAGTTTTTGGCGCCGTTGTTGGGGACTGTATTCTATAATTATTTGTGAAGATAATTATTTTGCAATTTGGTTTAAATTTATTTATTTTATTTCTTTTTCTATTTTCATGTGATTATGTATCCTCTACGACAAAATCAAAACCAAGGAGCTTTTTACAACATTTATAATTCAGTCATTGTTAATGACGACAGAGACCGTCTTATCTGTCAATATGTTGTACCTTTATTCAATGGACTCAATCTGGGAATTGTGAAGCCCTAAATTGAGGCTCTTTAGTTTGAATTAAAGTTGGCTATGTTCCAAATGTTACAAATGACGGGCTAATTTAGTGGAAAGCCTACCAAAGATTTACATCTGCACCTTCACTTATTCATGGAAGTAAGTGATTCATTCAAGCTAGCCGGAGTGATTGAAGACGCTTTGAGATTAAAGTTATTCCCATTTTCGCTAAGAGATAGAACAAGAGCATGGTTGAATTCTTTACCACCTCATTCTGTATCAACATGGAAATAATTGATTGAACGATTCTTGATGAAATATTTTCCACCGAGTAGAAAGGCCAATCTCAGAAATGAAATCGCCATATTTCAGCAACTTGACTACGAATCTCTCTATGATGCATGAGAGCGATTTAAGGAGTTGTCGCGGAAATGTCCTCATCATGGCATTCATCACTGTATTAGTTGGAGACTTTTTACAATGGTCTCAACGTACATACAAGAATGGTGGTAGATGCTTCAGCCAATGGATCTCTTCTTGAAAAATCATACAACGAAGCATATGAGATCCTTGAAAGGATCTCTAGCAACAACTATCAATGACATACTATTCAAGTAGCCATAGGAAGAAGAGTAGTCAGAGACCACAATCTTTTATGACTTCCATGTTTAAGAACTTTTCTGCTAATGGTTTTAATGCTAACATATTAGGCCAGCAACCAAGCCAATTTGAAATTATCTCCTGTATTTATTGTGGAGATGACCATATGTGCGAAGACTGCCCATCAAACCCAGAATCCATCTACTACATGGACAATCAGAATTAGGATAGAAGTGGGCCGGGATTGAACTTAAATTATTACACTTCTTCATGGAAGAATCATCTAAATTTCTCCTGGAGTAATCAAGGGACTGGTCTAGGTAATTCCTATATGCCTTCACGTTTAAATCATTTGCTAGGTTTTTCTCAACAAATGCAGAAACCTCAGCTAGTCGAGTCTTTAAGTAGTTTAGAGAACCTACTGAAAGCATATATGGCTAAAACTGATGCCACTCTGAGGAGTCTAGAGAACCAGATGAGACAGTTAGCCAATGAGCTCACAAGCAGGCCTCAAGGAGCTTTGTCGAGTGACATTGTAAATACGAGGAATACAGGTAAATAACCATGTGAAGTTGTTACTTTAAGGAGTGGAAAGATGTTGGGACCCATGACTGTTGAAATTGAATATGAGCCCGTTGTAGCTAAGAATTGGGAGGAAGTTCAACCAAATGTTGAAGTTCTTATAGTATAGAAGCATGCTTCTGTGACTCCCACCAAAAACCAAGCACAACAACATCATCGTGAAGGTTCAACGCCCATGGCAAACACAAGCACATCCACACCTCAGAAAAGTAATCCGATCAAGGTTAAAACTCTATCACCTCCTTATCCACAGAGACTCCAAAAGTATCAACAAAAGGTACAATTTAAGAAATTTTTAGATATGCTTAAATAGTTACATATCAACATCCCTCTTCTTGTGGAAGCTATGGAGCAAATGCCGAATTATGCCTTTCTCTCTAAAAAGAGGAGGTTAGGGGAATTCGAGACAATTGCCTTGATAAAAGAATGTAGCGCATTTTTGCAAGACAAACCAACGAAAAAAATGAAGGATCTAGGGAGTTTTACCATATCTTGTTACATTGGTGACTATTATTGCAGATTGGCTCTATGTGGTTTGGGAGCAAGTATAAATCTGATCCCCCATGTCTGTATTCAAGTGATTAGGGATTGGTGAGGTTAGGCCGACAATTGTTACACTTCAACTGGCAGAGCGATCGATAACACATCTAGAGGGAAAGATTGAAGATGTTTTGGCACGTGTTTACAAATTTATTTTTCCTGCTGATTTTTTTATTTTGGATTTTGAAGTAGATAAAAACGTCTCCGTTATCCTGGGAAGGCCATTTTTGGTAACTAGAAGAACATTGATAGATGTCTAAAAAGGAGAACTCACCATGCGAGTACAAAACGATCAAGTAACCTTTAATGTATTCAAATCTATGAAATATCCTGGTGCAGGTAAGGAATGTTCTTCAACATCTGAGATAGAATTATTGATCCCTACAAGTGAGGGACTCAACTCAGCAGATGATCGAGTAGAGTATATCATGGCATTTGATCCACCAAGTGACAATGACAAGGATGACAATCTAACTTTGTTGGAAACGAATATAAAGGAAATTTTCCCAAAACCCTAGGTTCAACCAAGACAATTAATGTTTCCAATTCTGATTGAAATCCAAGAAGTAGAGTTGCCTATGAGCTTGAAAAGGCACGAGAAAGACATTGGATGTCATATTGCAGATATTCAAAATAATAGTTCCTCTTGGTATGCACACGGAAGATTGCCTGAAGCTAGAGAAGATGGGTCTAATGAAAGCTAGAGAAGATGGACCCAAACATGAGTATTGGATTTAGGGAAACTCAAGTCCCGATGGCCAGGATCATTTACTACTACAAGCATAATTGCAACTAATGAGGGTCTGTGGAAATGGACCTAATCTTGAGTGTTTGATCCAAGTAAAATTTTAAATCTCGAGGACCAAAAACTTCCACTGACAACCAAGGTAAGATTAAGGTAAGCAGTCAGTGGTCAAATATTATCGGGCCGATGAGTTTAAGCTGGAAAATATTTCACTCATTTTTAAAACATTAATTTTATTCTATTATTTTATTCCTTTCTTATTTTGTAAAATAAAATATGGTTGCACTCATGAATTGGTTTTAATGAAATATATTTTTTAAGTTTTTCTGTATTTCCTCTGATGAATATTTTTGAACAATGAAGACAATGTTCCTTTTAAGTTTGGGGGGGAAAATACCTCAAATTTTTCTTGTGGAAGATGATTCTTGCATGGAGGCAAGTAAGCGAAAAGATGCTCAAAATCAATTGATTTTTTATGGTATGTTAGTCTGGAGTCAACTATGATCTTATATTTACTTCAAGTATTTTATGTTAAGTAAATCATGAAATGAATGTTAATTTAAGTGAGCATGTATAGATTTTCCACGAAAGTTTTTAATCTTCCTTAGAAAAATTAAGCATGCTTGAGGGTTTAGTCTTTAGAATTGGTTTGGTAATTTCCTTGAGGCAAAATCCTAGGAAGTATAGCGGTTTAAAAATGATTTAGGCAGAATTTCTTTGGATCAATTGAGCATTTCAAGCCTACCCTATTAATCGTTATCCCTTGAAAACCCAGTTGAGCTGTATGGCCTATATTTATTTATTTAAAGCCATGAATTAAGTAGCTCTTCCTAAAAATTTTCCCGACCTCTTGTACCACCAAATCTTAACTTTGCTTACTTTCGATATGTTTGGGGATTAAGTTTGGGGGAGTTAAAGAGGGATATTGGGTGTGCATTACAAAACACTCAATGCTAAATTACATAAAGTTGTGTGCTCAGGAAGGACCTTAGACAAAAAAAAAAGTTGCAAAAAGAAGTAATAGCGAGCACATGCTTTTGAAAAAAAAGAGAGAAAAAGAGTTTGTTATTCAGTGGGCAGTTGCAATTTTGAAGGCCAAAATAGGCTAAGTTTAAGGTTATTAGAATTAAATATCCATTTTTCCATACATTAACCCTAGCTCCGTTACAACCTTTATAAAGATCTATTGATCTAGACTGCTAAGTTGACTACATTAGTAGAGAGGAAAGCATTGAACTCAACATATGAAGACATGTGTTAAATCTGAGGAATGATGCTTAGTTAATTTAGGGAAGTTAAAGTCTTTTATGGAATTGAGCTTATTCTACTCATAAAATTAATTATTCAAATCATGATTTGTAAGCATCTAGATACTCGAAGAAATATTAGGTGATATACTGTATATGAACTACATACTTGAAAAATTAATTTGAGGGCATAAATTTTGCCTTTACATGACTACTTGGATGAATTAAATTCTGCAAATTATAACATGTTTTTAGCATTACTCGGGACGAGCAATGATTTAAGTTTGGGGGTGTGTAAACTCCAAAATATATAGATATTTCAGCAGTCTTTTATGTACAATTTATGCAGATTCCGAGTAAATAAATAACACTTTTTATGGTTTTATACTCAATTTCATGATATTTTTATAATTACCATGGGAATGTGTTAATTCAATGAAATTGATGTTAAATGCATGTTATTCTGTAATTTTTTGGGAATATTTGGGCTAAGGGAAAGGATGATAGATTTTGGTTGTATTTTGGTCTTAAACAGGTACAAGTTGACAATGCAGTTACATGGGCTTCAAAATGACGTTATACTAGATTTAATTGCATGGAGGCCAGTATTGTCTTAATTGGAGGTTCAAAACTAGTCCACTTACCAACTTTACCATGAAATAAGACTGACAACATCCACTGCTAAAATTAGCAGCCCATAACCGCCCACCCATCTCCTAAATATAGTAGATTTAACCAAATAAAAATCAACACCCTATTCTCCTTGAATCAAGCTTCAACCGTCCACCTACTGCTAAAAATAGCAATAAAAAACCACCTCCTTTTTACCACTCAATGGCCGTGTAACACCCCTAACCCGTATCCGTAGCCGGATTAGGGTTAAAGGGGTGTTATATTTAATTGGTATCAGAGCTACGATTTAGTCGATTCTCAGACTAATGTAGCGAGTCAGAGTCTAGCTATACATGCCATATATTTGAATTGTGATAGTGTGATGAATCCTGACGTGTAAAATGTGATTTTCGTATAGTAATGGATCCCGAAAGAGCCATAGCTGACGATGTAAAAAGTAATACGCCTGCTCCCGCGCAAGGGACATCGCCCTCTGATCTGAGACCGGCTACAAGCGGTAAAGAGGGAGAAGCTAAACAAGCTTTCTTCCAGATGATGAGTGAATGGTTCACTCAATTTGTGAGAAATAATCCGGCTGTTTCACAACCTTCGCCCCCGGTTAATCCCCCTCAGACATCTGCTATGCCTCAGGCTATGAATCTGAATCTGTTGAACAAGCCTCCGGTCGACAAAATCCGTAAGTATGGGGCCGAAGAGTTCGGGGCTACTAATGACGACGATGCTGAGAAAGCCGAGTTCTGGTTAGAAAACACAATCCGGGTATTTGATGAGATGTCACTGACACCGGAAGAATGTATAAAATGTGTTGTATCATTGTTACGAGACGCGACATATCAGTGGTGGAAGACCCTGGTTCCTGTTGTTCCGAAAGAGCAGGTAACATGGGACTTTTTTTATATTGAGTTTCGGAAGAAATACATCAGTGAGAGATTTATTGATCAGAAATGAAAAGAATTTCTGGACTTGAAACAGGCTATATATGCATTCATATGAATACAAAGCGAGTTCGTGAGACTGAGTCAGTATGCTCGTGAATGTGTATCCACTGAGGCAATAATGTGCAAAAGATTCGAAGATGGTCTTAACGAAGACATCTGTTTACTTGTTGGGATTCTGGAAATAAAAGAGTTTGTGGTACTTGTTGATCGAGCGTGCAAAGCCGAAGCCCTCGGGAAAGATAAAAGGAAAGCTGAGTCTGAAACTAAAGATGTGAGAAAGAGATTTCAGAGTAGATCATTTCAGTCTACTTCAAAGAAATTCAGAGATGAACAAAGTCATTCGAGAGTTAATGTGGGACATTCTAGTAGAGATCGAGCTAGAACACAATCGAGCTCCAAAGCTCCGGCAACTTCAATGGCAAGTGTTGGAAATGTACGATCTGAGCGACCTGAATGTAAACATTGTGGTAAAAGGCATCCGGGAAGTTGTAGATTGAATGATCGAGCTTGCTTCAGATGTGGATCATTAGATCATTTTGTTCGTGATTGCCGAGAGTCTGTTGAGTAAGAGACTGCCCAGAATCCGAGATCTGATAATGCTCCAGTAGGAGGTAGACCTTCACGAAATTTAAGAAATGTCAATGGTAGTCAGAGAACTACGAGAGATACCGTTGCGAGATCTGAAGCTAGAGCACCTGCCACAGCGTATGCCATTCGAGCTCGTGAGGAAACTTCATCTCCGGATGTTATAACGGGTACATTTACTCTTTATGATACTTCTGTGATTGCTTTGATAGACCCTGGTTCTACTCATTCATATATATGCATGAATTTGGTATCCAATAAGACTTTGCCTGTAGAGTCTACTGAGTTTGTTATAGAAGTATCGAACACCTTAGGTAAAAGTGTCCTGGTTGACAAAATATGTAAGAACTGTCCGTTAATGTTTTGAGATATCTGTTTCCCTGCTGATCTGATGCTATTACCGTTTGATGAATTTGATATAATTCTGAGTATGGACTGGTTGACTTTGCATGATGCTGTTGTAAATTGCAAAAGAAAGACTATTGATTTGAGTCGTCAGAATGGTGAAATCGTTTGTATTGAGTCAAATGATTTGAATGGATTGCCTAGTGTGATATCTGTATTGAAAGCTCAGAAATATGTGAAAAAAGGATACGAGGCATATTTCGCTTATGTGATTGATTCGAAAGTATCTGAAAGGAAGTTGCATCAGTGCCAGTAGTCTGTGAATTTTCTGATGTATTCCCTGAAGAATTGCCGGGTTTGCCTCCGATACGTGAAGTTGAATTTAGTATTGATCTGTTGCCTGGTACGAAACCTATTTTGATAGCTCCGTATAGAATGGCACCTACAGAGTTGAAAGAATTGAAGTCACAGCTGAAAGAATTGACTGACAGAGGGTTCGCCAGACCGAGTTTCTCACCTTGGGGGTGCTCCTATTCTGTTTGTGAAAAAGAAAGATGGCACGATGAGAATGTGCATTGACTATCATCAGTTAAATAAAGTGACCGTAAAGAAAAAATATCCATTGCCCAGGATTGACGATTTGTTTGATCATTAAAAACTCACGTTAGCAGAAGCTCCGTTTTGGTACGGCCCGATGATCGAGTAAAGAATTCGTGATATACAGTGATGCTTCGTTGAATGGTCTGGGATGTGTATTGATGCAGGAAGGCAAAGTAATAGCTTATGCCTCGAGATAACTTAAGCCACATGAGAAGAACTACCCGACACACGACATTGAGTTAGCTACGATTGTATTCGCACTAAAGATTTCGCGTCATTATCTGTTCGGTGAGAAATGTTACGTGTTTTCAGATCATAAAAGTCTGAAATATCTAATGACTCAGAAAGATTTGAATCTACGACAGAGAAGATGGTTAGAACTATTGAAAGACTATGAACTTGTGATAGACTATCATCCGGGCAAAGCAAATGTTGTAGCTGATGCTTTAAGTTGGAAATAACTGTCTGCATTACGTGCTGTGAATGCTCAATTAGATCTGTCTGATGATAGTTCAGTGATAGCTGAATTGGAAGCGAAACCGTTGTTTATACAACAAATAGTTGATGCTTAAAAAGTTGATAATGAAATGTTAGCGAAACGAGCTCTGTGTGATTTGAATTCTGGTTCTTAATTTCGAGTTGTTGATGATTGCTTGAAATTTTGAGATCGCATTTGTGTTTCGAGAAACTCTGAGTTATTACAGCTAATTCTGAGTGAGGCTCATAATAGTCGTCTATCTGTTCATCCGGGAAGCACTAAAATGTACCATGATATGAAGCAACACTATTGGTGGTCTGGTATGAAAAGAGACATTTCTGACTTGCTATCAGCAAGTAAAAGCTGAACATCAGGTTCCGTCTGGTTTGTTACAACCGATTCTGATTCCCGAGTGGAAATGAAATAGAGTGACGATGGACTTTGTTTCTGGATTGCCTCTGACTCTGAAAAAGAAAGATGCGATTTGGGTTGTAGTTGATCGATTAACAAAATCTGCCCATTTTATTCCGGTACGATCTGATTACTCACTCGATAATGTTAGCTGAACTTTACATTTCTGAGATTGTGAGATTACATGGAGTGCCATTGTCTATTGTATCTGATAGAGATCCGAGGTTTACATCTCGATTCTGGAAGAAATTACAAGAAGCTTTAGGCACGAAATTGCATTTCAGTACTACTTTTCATTCGCAAACGGATGACCAGTCTGAATGAATTATTCAGATTCTTGAGGATATGTTGAGATGCTGCATCCTTGAATTTGATAGTACGTCAGAACAGTACTTACCACTGATTGAATTTGCATATAACAACAGTTTTCAGTCGAGTATAAAAATGGCACCTTATGAAGCTTTGTACGGACGCAAATGTCGTACACCTCTATATTGGACCGAGCTCAGTGAAAATAAGATACACGGGGTTGATCTGATAAAAGACACTGAATAGAAAGTGAAAGTAATCCGTAATAGTTTGAAAGCAGCGTCTGATCGTCAGAAATCTTATGCAGATTTGAAACGTAAAGATATTGAATTCGAGATTGGTGATAAAGTGTTTTTGAAAGTATCTTCGTGGAAGAAAGTACTCAGATTTGGATGCAAAGGCAAGTTGAGTCCAAGGTTCATCGGACCGTATGAGATCATCGAGCGTGTTGGACCTGTTGCGTATAGATTGTTGTTGCCCTCAGAGCTAGAAAAGATACATAATGTATTTCATGTTTCGATGCTCCGTAGATATAGATCCGATCCGTCACATGTGATTACTCCGTCTGAGATTGAAATTCGATCTGATATGACTTACGAGGAAGAACCAATCCGTATCTTAGCTCGTGAAGTAAAAGAGTTGAGAAACAAGAAAATTCCGTTAGTGAAAGTATTGTGGCATCGACATGGAATAGAAGAGACTACATGGGAGCCTGAAGATTCAATGAGACAATAAACCAACCAAATGTAACACCCCTAACCCGTATCCGTCGCCGGATTAGGGTTAAAGGCATTACCGGATAGATCGGAAACTTTGAAAGACAATTCATAATACAAATCATCAATCACAATCAACGTGTCCCTTTTATAGGTCAACGAGACCTTAAACATGCTTTAAGATAGGGTCGGGACTAAACCGAACACATACTAAAGTTCTCAAAAATTTAAAACTTTTTGAACACTGCAGAGGTCACACGCCCGTGCAGTCAGGCCGTGTGCCTCCCACGGCTACTAGACACACCCATGCGTCCTGGCCGTGCCAAAACAGAGCATGTATACTGACTTATCCCCACGACCACCAGGCACACCCGTGTACCATGGCCGTGTACTCTTAGGCTAGATACTGACTATTTTACACGGCTACCAAGCACGTCCGTGTACCATGGTCGTGTACTTTTAGGCTAGCTACTGTCTAAAACCCACGGTCACTAGGCACGCCCGTGTGCCACGACCGTGTAGGCAAAACAGGCCATTAGCAATGCTATAATGCCACCATTACTAGGGTCAAACCTTCAAACAATGTACCAATCCATTTTATGTACAATTAACAACCAAAGACATGTCAAATGATCAACAATTCTCCACATTCAATCTCATTTCTAATCATGCCAATTTGCACAACTAAATCATATATATACATAATCATAGTTTAACCACATTTACCCTACATAGAAACATTCTTTTAATCAAACATGCATACTCATAATGCATTCATATGCTTACCATAACTTTGACTAATTCAATAGCTAACTTGCCATACCAAAACCAACATCATATACCATATTCACAAATGCATAATACCAACATATAACTAGCCACATCACATAGCTAATTTCATCTCAAACATATACCAAAGGACTAGCCTATACATGCCATATTTAGCTATATACACATTTTCAAAGTACCAAAACAAATTTGAGTAGTGTGATGACAATCCTCGACGGTCCCCGAGCCTTCAGTAGCTTCGACGATCTATAAAACAGAGCAAACACACACAGAGTAAGCTTTCAAAAGCTTAGTAAGCCATATACAAATAAACTTAGCATAAAATGCATATAACCATATTGACACAATGACATTATTGGTTCTCATAGCAAATTTATCACATATATTCTTTGGCTCATTTGCTTAGCCATATCTTACCACATTTTTTAGCTCAATTATCACATATACACATAGCTCATTTAAGCATATCTTCACATATCATTCCATCATTTCATTACACATATTCATCTTAGTAAGTTCATATAAATACTTACCTTTCATTCACACATAGTGTACTTTTCAAACGTACCTGAAATAGATGTACAAATCACAGAGTTATTCATTTCTCAGACTTGCCCGTTGAACCGTTCGGAACTAAATAGGATATTCAGAAAGCTCGGAATAGTCGTACAATGCCAACGTCCCAGACGAGGTCTTACATGTACTCAGATATCGATGCCATTGTCCCAGACAGGGTCTTACACGAATCAAATACGATACCAATGTCCCAGACATGGTCTTACACGTAAATCTCATATCGATGCCAACGTCCCAGACGTGGTCTTACACGAAATCTCATATCGATGCCAACGTCCCAGACGTGGTCTTACACGAAATCTTGAATCAACGCCAACGTCCCAGACGTGGTCTTACATGATATCACATAACAGACACCTATGCCATGACATACGTAATTCCTATCTATTCCTAGGTTCACACGGGACTTCTCGGACTTTAACAGCTTATCGACTTATTAACCAACTCAGATTTCACATACATTCCGTCTCAACGAACATTCATAATAATTCACATATCATATACACTCAAATAATTCAATTACAAATACATTTATTTGTATATTGACTTACCTCGGATTCGGATGGTTGATCGGATTCGGTTATTCGACTATTTTCGCTTTCCCGCGATCTGAATCCGTTTTCTTTGGTTCTTGATCTATACATATTCAAATTTCACCCTTTTATTCACTAACTCATTCATTTCAATCAAAGAACACATATTTAGGGCAATTTGTAAATTAGCCCTCACATTTCACATTTGGACAATTTAGTCCCTAATTTACAAAATCACAAATTACACAAAATTACCATATACCCATGCTTAGCCGAATATTCATGTATCTCATAAAAGTCCATACATTTCATTTATTTCACAAATTAGTCCCTCAAAATACTATTTTCTCAATTGAGTCCAAAATACTCAAATTTAACAAAACTTCAAATACAAAACATGTTAATCACTTACAAATACATCTTATTTCATCATAAAACTTCACAAAGCTTATGAACTCATCAATGTCACTTTACAAAATATTCATCAATTCTCAAAATTTAAGCATGGGTCTTGTAGTATACAAAGCAACGATTGCAAAAACGTAGAAATTATCGAAAACCGATTGAAATCATACCTTGAATTGAGCTTTAAAGCTAGCCGAAAATCACAAAGCTTAACCCTTCTTTTTATTTTCTACATTCGGTGGATGAACACCATTGAAATGACCACCATTTTGTTTTTAATTTATTATAACATATATTATTAATAGATTTACCAAATTATCCATTAATAAAAATATATAACAATACATAATGGGTGGTCATAAATGTCCATTACCATCCATTATCTTTTAAAATGGTTTAATTTCCTTTCAAGGGCTTCACATAATAAAGCTACATCAATTTGGCCATTAATCAAATAGAAAGCCACTTTTACCTTTTATGCGATTTAGTCCTTTTGTCAAATTAAACACACAGACAGACAAATTAACTTACAAAACTTTAACACATGCTTAATCACATATCAAAGACACAGAAAATAATATTAAAATATTTTACTGACTCGGATTTGTGGTCCCAAAACCACTGTTCCGACTAGGGTATAAACCGGACTATTATAGGCCGGCCATACATAGAGGAAATCAAGCTAACTTCTTTGCTAAAATTAGTAAGGAAACACCTATTCTTCCTCATATTACGGGATAACATCAAAAGAGGGGAATCAAGCAAAATATTCACCCACTTCCACCATTCAAGGGACGACAATCATGGGAAGAAAATTAAGAAATCCCTTGCTAAAAATAACAAGGGACGTTGGGGCTAAGAAGACTATAAAATGGAGCTTTATTTCACACAACATTGGACACCTTTTTTTTTTTACATTAGTTTTTAGAGAAAATATCTTTTAAGTGTTCTTGCCTTTATCATGGCTTGTTAAAAACACTTGATTTCTACAAAATAAGGTAAACACTTGCCGAAATAAGAGCTGTTAGGAAGGATGACTTGAAGGCATTTAGATGATTTATCATAAAGACGAGGAGGAGAGCCACCATGGGAAGCCACAAGGAGTAATCACAAATAACCCCCTGCAGTCAATTGTTTCCTCTTCTTATTATGAATTGGCTATGGATGACCCCTCTCAACTACTCTTTCTTTCCTTTCTCTTTACTGTTAATTATTGTTTTCTGTGTCGAGAGGCAAGATTGCATATCATCTTCATGTTTTTAATTTAATATGACATGACTTAATTTTGTTTATTCAAAATGGATATGAATCTTGATTTGAGTTAATTGGTTTTTTGTTTTCTGAATATTTTATGCAAATAATTATTTTATTCATTTAGGTTTAATTAATGATTATGCTTGTAAATGTATGACCAGTATTTGTAGGTTAATGAATTAACTGTTTAATCTGAGAAGAGGTAATGTTTAATTGACAAAAGACCTAAATGGTGTTGGAAATTATAGATTGCAAATTTAATTTTTGATGAGCACTTATTCAATTTTGAAAAGTGATATTTATCATTCAATGGATACATTTTCATGGGACATATTTCTTCTAAGAAATGTCCAACATGAAAGGTTGTGATTTTTCAAATTAGTATCCTTTGAGTGCATATAAATAGAGGGTTTATGGCGCTCAAAAATCACAATTACAATCAATCCTATTTTCAGAAACTAGAGTAAAAGTTAGGGAATTCCTCGATTTTGCTAATAAAAGGAAATTAAAAACTTCGTTGTATCCTGGGAGGACCTTTGTCTTAACCCTCTAGCAACTTTGTGTGGGGGCAAATAGTTCTCTTTGGAAAGCGTCATCTGTGCCTCGAAGTCTACTGTTTATTTCCATATAAGTCTCTGATTCTATCGTCTCCACTCAAATATCTAAAAATCAAAGAGAACTATTTTGGAGATGGCGACGGAGGCTGCTACCGCATTCAAAGTGATGAACCAAGAGTTTGTGAAACTTCACCGATTTGATGTTCAAACTTTAATCGTTGGAAGGATGAGATGTTGTTCCTTCTTACTGTCTTAAATGTGGCGTATGTTTTGGATCCAAACCTACAACCTGTGGAGGATCCCGCTCCTAATGCAAACTCTGAGGAAATTGTGAAAGTGGCTGAGCTCAAGAAGAAGCGTGAAGAAGACAATTTCACATGTCGAGGACACATCCTCAACACCTTGTCTGATCGATTGTATGATCTTTACATGTCAATGCGATCCCCAATGGAAATATGGAAAACTCTTAAAGAGAAATACAACACCGAGCGACAAGGTACTAATAAATTTTTAATGATGAAGTATTTCAAATTCAAAATGCTCGATAGTATCCCGATCATGGATCAAGTCCATGAATTACAAGTATTTGTAAGCAGACTTTGTGACTTGAAAGTTGTTATTCTGGAATTGTTACAAGTCGGGGTTATCATCTCGAAGATGCTCTCATCTTGGAACAATTATCGGAAGAAACTTCTGCATATGGCAGAGGATTTCATGTGGAGAAAATACTTAGGAATCTGATTATCGAAAAGGAAACTCGGAAGCGTGATGCGGTGTATCTTCCCTAAAGTTCTAAAGTGAACCATGTGAGCGAGTCTAAGAACTCTCAAAATGGTAAGCGAAAGACCACATTTGAAACCAAGGACGTGCAAGACAAGAAGAAAAAATCTTGCAATTGTTATAATTGTAATAAGAAAGGACACTATATTAAGGATTGCAGACTTCTAAAAAAGAAACAAGATGCCACAACTTCCAAAGCCAATATGGTGGCGGACATGGACTTAGTATCCATGGTTACGGAAAGAATCGAGAGTTTGGAGATTGGTATGATTACTGAACTCAATAGAGCCATGGCTGATAAGTCTTGTAATTGGTGGCTCGACTCTGGAGCTACTGTCTATGTGTGTAATGACCGATAACAATTCAAGAGTTATGAAATAGTGGAAAATCGTGAAGTGCTTATGGGAAACTATCAATCGGTTAATGGGAAACTATCAATCGGTTAATGTAACAACCCGTTTTCAGTGAAATCGAAATAGTGGTTTTGGGACTACAAATTCGAGGTCGGAAGAAAATTTATTTTAATATTATTTTATGGTCTATGGTATGATAAGAATGTCGTATGAAAATTTTGTTAAGAAATTTTACCGATTACATGTCTAATTTGTTAAAAAGGACTAAATTGAAAAAGGTGCAAAACTTGCTAATTATGATAATTAAGTGATTAAATAGCTTAGCTAATAAATAGGGGAGGATTTTAGGCATAAATATGCCTAAAGTAAGTGGATTGTAAATTTTGCCAAATTAAAATGAAACAAATTGGAAATTAAAGGTTTCTAGACATTTTCACCAACAAATTTGGCCAAGAACAGCCATGGGAGAGAGGGTTTAAGCTGGTTCTTCAATTTTTGCTTGATGTGAGTCAAATCCTTACCCGTTTCTTGAAATTTTTATGTTTTTGAGATTGTTACAATTAGGTCCAAGTAACCTTTACCTTAGTTTTTGATTTTATTGAAAGTTTTGGAAGTTACCATTGATGATTTTATATGATTTTAGTTATTAGATGATGAATTTGAGATGTTGTTGGGTATTTAAAAGTATTTTGTTAAAGAATTTTGATGAAATCATGATTTATGGATTAAATTGAAAAGATGTTGAATTCATGGAAAATTCTAAATTTTATGGAATTCATGGGCTGCTATTAATATATAAAAATTTTCTAGGCTTGAAATAAGGATTAAATTGCATGAATTTCATTTTCTAAGCCTAGGGACGAAATCGTAATTAATTAAAAATATAGGGGCAAAATGGTAATTTTGCCAAAGATATGTATTGGATTGAATTGAGTATGAATTGTGTTAAATTGATGTTAAATTCATTCATATAGATCCGGATAGATCAAATACGAATTTAGATCGAAGAAAAAAAAAGTGTCAGATTAGTAGATTTTGCGTACACGAACACTTGTTGAGGTAAGTCCGTATAATTAAATTGTATGTTTAAATGTTAAATTGAATTGTATGTATGTGATTTTTTTATTTCTCTGTATATAAAAGTAATCACATATCCGACGATGACCGACAAGCATTAAGTCCCATTTTAATAAATAAAATTCGATAGATACAGGGTTCTCGTATTGGTTGTGGTCCTGCATGTGTTGCGGACACACCATAGCTCGAAAGAGTGTCCTGTTATTAGCTCTCATGAGCTTCCCATTAAATGGTTCTTGCGAGCTTCCCGTTAATAGTTTTTCGGAGCATCCCGATTGGTTCTAGTCCTGCATGTGCTGTGGACACACCGCAACTCTTATGAGCATCCCGATATATGGCTCTTCAAAGCTTCCCGATATTGGCTCGCTTGAACTTCCCGATTATGGCTTGGATGAGCTTCTCGTTACATGGCTTACATGAGCTTCCCGTTATATGGCTCGAAAGAGCTCCCGTTTACATGTTTGCATGAGCATTCATGTATATGATTTGACGGATTATAGTTTTGTACACCTTATGTGTACTACTCGTGTATCCATCAACATTTTAAATGATTCAACGAGCAAAATCCTGACATGAGAAAATATATGAATTCGAAATGAATCATTATCCGTATATACACGAAATAAATGGAAATTTGATATTTGATGAGCTCATACATGTTTCTTGATATTCATGTGAAATAAACGACTAACATGTTTTATGAATTATGTGTTTAGGCTATTAGCCAAATTGCTTTGGATGTATTTTGTATGCTTACATTAGATGTAAAAGAATGGTAAGTTAATTTCCCGTTATGTGAACTTACTAAGCTTAAAAGCTTACTCTGTTTTATTTTTCCTGTTTTATAGTAATTCGGAGGCTCAAATTGGTTGGAAGCTGGTCAGAGCATCATCACACTATCCTTCGGCTCATTTCGGTATAAATATTAAATTACTTTTAGTTATAATGACATGTATAAGCTAAATTTGGCCAATGATGGCATGTAATATATGTATGTGTTTGGTTGAAAACTAGCCATTGGTATGACTTGTAAATGGTATGTTTTGATATGTAAAAATGGCCTTAATATGTTTGATGTGTATTTGAAATGGATGAATGTAGAAAATCATATAGACATGTTAGTGATTGGTTTGTGATGGTATAAATGGTAAAATATGCCAATATGTATGTATGGTTATTTTAGTAAATTGGATAGTTAAACATATGTATTGATATGTCATGTATATGACCTAGTTTTGGCTTGATTTGAATGTTTCGTATTGGCTTGTGAATGTGTTAAAGTGTTAATGTAGGTGGAAGAGAAATTGGGTGAGAAATGTGGCCTTGGAAATGGCCTAATTTCATCCACACGGGTAGAGACACGAGCGTGTGTCTCAGCCGTGTGTGACACACGGTCTATCCTACGGACGTGTGTCCCCTGCACCTTGGAAAATTTTGAAATTTTCCGAAAACTTTTCTGAGTTTCCAGTTTGGTCCTGATTTAATTCTAATGTGTAGTTTGGGCCTCGAGAGCTCATATAAGGGACGATATGAGTGATTTCAATTGGTTTCTGATATGAATTCTATATGATGTGAAATATCTATTTATTTGATCTGTAAATTTCGGTAATGCTCCGTAAACCTATTCCGGCGACGGATACGGGTTAGGAGTGTTATAGTTAAGGTGCTCGGTCAAGGGACAGTGGAACTCAACTTCACATCTGGGAAGAAATTGACTTTGACCAATTTGTTGCATGCTCCCGATGTGAGAAAGAATTTAGTGTCCGCAAGTATTCTGTGTAATAAGGGGTTCAAGATTATCTTGGAATCCGATAAGTTTGTCTTGCTTAAGGGTGATTTATATGTAGGAAAAAGATATTGTAACGAGGGTATGTTTAAGTTGAGCATGGATATGAATAAAGTTAATTCTTCTGCTTATATTGTTGAATCTTATCCTTTGTGGCATGAATGTTTAGCACATTTTAATTTTAAAACTTTACAATATATGCAAAAGAATGGTTATATAAGTCTAAGTAATGATAAGTTTGTGGATAAATGTGAAATTTGTATTCAGTCAAAAATTAACAAGAAGCCGTTTCTTAATAAGTGTGAAAGGAATTCGCAAGTGTTAGATTTAATTCATTCGGATGTTTATGAATTAAATGGAACACTAACAAGACGTGGAAAACGATATTTTATCACTTTTATAGACGACTTCTCTAGATTTACTTATGTGTATCTCATTAGAAGTAAAGACGAGAATTTTGATATGTTTAAATGTTTTAAAAATGAGGTTAAGAATTTGTTTAGTAAGAAAATCAAAGTGCCTCGTAGTGATAGAGGTGGTGAATATTTTTCAAATGAATTTAATGTATTTTGTGAGGAACAAGGTATGGTACATGAGTGTTCCACACCTTATACTCCGCAACAAAATAGTTTGGCGGAAAGAAAGAACCGTAATTTAGTAGATATGGTTAACTCGATTTTGTTAAATGCTAAACTTCTATATAATCTATGGGGAGAAGCATTATTGACTGCGTGTTATATTCTTAACAGAATACCATCGAGAAAATTCAAAGTATCTCCATATGAGTTATGGAAGGGTCGGATGCCAAACTTAGATTATTTCAAAGTGTGGGGGTGTTTGGCTTACTATAGAGTTCCCGACCAACAGAGAACAAAGTTAAGTCTAAGAGCCATCAAGGGTGCATTCGTTGGATATGCCCAACACTCTAAGGCTTATCATGTTCTTAACTTAGTGTCAAATACGATAATTGAAACAAGAGATGTTGTATTCATTGAAAATAAGGTTTTCAATGATTCAACAGATTCGAAAAAGAATATCAACCAATGATCTTAAGTGATCAAGCCAAAAGAAGTCTTTGTGATAATAAGGATACGAAGCCGAGGAAAAGTCAAAGAGTGAGAAAATTAAAAGACTTTGGTCCTGATTTCATTTCCTCGCAATCTCTAGCATTCCTTGTTGAGGGAAATAGAAAATCCGCAATTAGGAAGATCCCCATAATGTTTAATGTGGATGGTGATCCACAATCCTATGGTGAAGCCATGACTTCTAGGGATGCAACATTTTGGAAAGAGGCGATCAATGATGAAATGGATTCAATATTATCCAACAATACTTGGATTCTAGTTGATCTTCCTCAAGGATCGAAGCCTATCGGGTGTAAATGGGTGTTTAAAAGGAATGATACTCCAACAGGAGGTTCTCCAACCTTTAAGGCTAGGTTGGCGGCTAAAGGATTTAGGAAAAAAAGAAGGCTTAGATTATTTTGACACTTATGCACTAGTGGCTAGGATAACCTATATTCAAATTCTTATAGCACTTGCATCTATCCATAAGTTACATGTACATCAAATGGATGTTAAGACTGCTTTTTTGAATGGTGATCTCGAAGAGGAAGTCTACATGGAGCAACCAGAAGGTTTTGTGCTTCCTGGGAATGAACATAAGGTGTGTAAGTTGATCAAGTCATTATATGGTTTAAAACAAGTGACTAAACAGTGGCATGAGAAATTTGACTCGGTTATCTTGTCATATTGTTTTTTTACATAATGGTGCGGATAAATGTATTTACACTAAATTCACCAATAGGTATGGTGCAATTATTTGTCCCTATGTAGACGATTTATTGATTTCTGGTACGAACATAGAAGGTGTTCGTGAGACCAAAGAGTATCTAGCCTCGAAATTTAAGATGAAGGATCTCAACGAAGTAGATACAATTCTAGGTATGAAGGTGAAAAAACATGAAAAAGGCTTTGCACTAAGTCAATCTCACTACATCAAAAAAGTATTGGAAAATTTTAAACACTTGAATATTAAGGATTCAAACACTCCATACAATTCGAACTTCAAGTTAAGTGAGAATAATGGCAGGGCTATAGCGCAACTTGAGTACGCCAGCGTAATCAGAAGTCTAATGTTTACAGTGCATTGCACTAGACCCGATATCGCATATGCTGTGTGTAAATTGGTGAGATTTACAAATTGTCCTAGTACCGATCATTGGAAAGGAATTTGTAGGATTTTTGGCTATCTTAAGAAAAGAAAAAAATTGGGATTATTCTATAGTGATTATCCCGCAGTACTAGAAGGTTGCTCAGATGTAAGTTGGATTACAAGTCTAAGTGATAATAAGTCCACATCGGGATGGATTTTTACAATCAGAGGTGGAGCCATTAGTTTGGCCTCTAAGAAAAAAACTTGCATCTCACATTCAACTATGGAGGCTGAATTTATAGCCTTAGCGGCTACTGGCAATGAAGCAGAATGGCTAAGAGATTTCTTGCTAGATATAAAGTTGTGGCAACAACGTAGGTTCGGCATTTCCGTATATTGTGATAGTGAATCTACCATGTCTCGAGCGTATAATAAGGTGTACAATGGAAATTATAGATATATAAGTTTGAGACATGAGTATGTGAGACAATTGATTAAGGATGGTGTGATAACTATTACCTATGTTAAGTCAATTGACAATTTATCGGATCCATTGACAAAATGATTGTTAAGGGATTTGGTTAAGAGTACCACTACTAAGATGGGATTAAAACCATCCTAATCACGTCATTGATAATGGAGACCCTACCTTGTTCTAGCCAAAAGTTAGTTTCAAGGTTCAAAGGGTAATAACAAGTTATCGAATGGCAACGTACGCTAAGGATCAGGATTTAGTGTTTATATTTTAAGAGGATGAGTTTTACTCTTAATAGATGGACATTAATTGTCATGAAATCCACCTATATGGACATGAAGTGGTGCCGCTTCAACGAGATTTTCTTTATGGTTTTCTCTCGTACATGTTCATGAAACGGGATGAGCAGATGGCCATAATGGTGCCAAAGCAATTTAAACTCTTACTCTAATACTTTATGGTTATTTGTGAAAATTTTTTGGTATTGATTTTAAGAGTGATGGTTCAAGCGACTAGCCACCATTCACTTTATTGATACTTTGAGAGTTTGCACTAAAAGAAGGTTCAATCTGCAGACACCTTTCTTTATGCATAATCGTTGTGTACTTATTTTCTGGAATTAGCAATCTATTGGGGGATTGTTGGAAATTATATATTGAAAATTTAATTTTTGATGAACACTTATTCAATTTTGGAAAGTGATAATTTATCATTCAATAGATACTTTTAAAAAGTGATAATTTATCATTCAATGATACATTTCCATGGGACACATTTCTTAGAAGAAATATGTCCAACATGAAAGGTTGTAAATTTTCAAATTAGTATCCTTTGAGTGCATATAAATAGAGGGTCTATGGTGCTCACAAATCATAATTACAATCAAACCTATTTTCAGAAACTAGAGTAAGAGTTAGGGAATTCCTCAATTTTGCTAATCAAAGGAAATTCAATCTTCGTTGCATCCCGGGAGGACCTTTGTCTTAACCCTCTAGCAACTTTGTGTGGGAACAAATAGTTCTCTTCAGAAAGCATCATCCGCGCCTCGAAGTCTACTGTTTATTTCCATATAAGTCTCCGATTCTATCGTCTCTACTCAAATATCCAACAAATGGTGCATATCATGTCGATATCGAAAGATGATTGTTGTATGCATAAACTGTGTAAATGCCCGATATGGTGATTTCTAGGTTAGTTTTGATATAGACATATGCTAATTAACTTAGGGACATAATAGGACTTCGAGAGAAGCCTATGCCTTAATTAAAATAGGTTTAACGAATTTTGATATTGCCATAATCCTTTCGTGATATTCTTTTTATGAATGCAAATAAATTATTGTTAAATGAAATATTTATTTTAGTCTATTCATGTTGTGTTTTATTAAATCTTGTGTTTAATCTTCCTATTGTGATTATTTTCTGTAACGTATGTTTGTCGAAAATTTGAAAAATTTAAAATACGATTCTTTTATTTGAAAGAAAGCCAAGACTCACTTATCTCAAAGAAATAAAATGTCACATCCAATGAGTTACGACACAACATTTCAAGACTTCGAAACTAAGCTTGCCTTTATTTGTAGAAAATCCTTACCTCGAGACACAAAACATCATATCCAATAAGTTAGGATACAACTCTTGAATTCCCAAGAATAAGTTTTGATTTGAAGCTTATGGGTTTTAATTTCAAAAAGGGATACTTAATATCTTAAGTTCAACGAGAAAAATCAAAACCCAGTGAGTTAGGGTACAATTTTTCTCGAAGCCCCCAAATATTATGCATCGCCGTATTATTTCAAAAAACAACCTTTGAATAAAATGCGACAATTTAGCAAAATGTATTTTTATTAAAAAATGATTCGAGTAAAATATTGCATTAATACATTACAAAACATAAATACCAAAAACAATTTACGAAAATTACATAATATACTAACATTTAATACTAACATAGATGATTAAGATGAAGAATAACGTAAAATAGCGAATGATGCAAGAAATAAAATGATTATACTAAAGCAAACATAAAAATAATAAGCAAATAAAAGAACATGGATAAACAAATAAAAGATACAAAGTAGTAAATAACGAAAGATAAAAAACTACGAAATAAATATTTAACTTCAAGTATAAAAATAAAATAACAATATAAGATAAATGACAGATACTAAATAATAAGCAGATACTACAACAAAATTTTCTTTTCTTTTTTAAAAAACATGTATGTAAAAAATGATATGGCAAAAGCTAAAATGAATATATATAATAAAATAAATATATGTTTAAAATAATATATAAAAAAACTTTGAATATAAAAAATATGTATAAAGGGATAACTTATAGTAAATATATAATATAACAACTTAATGTATATAAAAAAATAATATATTTAAAATAAACAATACATAGAAAACTTTATAATAATAATAAATCAATTTAAATAATATACAATATACAAATTTTAAAATATAAAAATAATATAGAATTTAATAGAATAACCTATATAAAAAAATGAGATAATTTGATATAATGCTAAAGTAATTAAAATAAGAAGAAAAAATAAAAGAGGATTAAAAAAAATTAAGGAAACAAGGATTAAATCGAAATAAAAATAAAATCTAGAGTAAAAATGTAAAAGGACCAGATTAGAACGCGCATCACAATGTAGGGACTAATTAGGCAATTATGCCTTATCTCCTAAACGACGCCGTTCCATCTCCTGCCTTAAAATGGACTTAAGGACCAAATTGAAACAAAGGCCATATCTGGGCCAAATTGAAAATAAAGAAAAAAATGCAAATTGGACATAATTATAAAATTACAATAATGCGGAAGGGCCCATAGAGCAATTAAACCTTTTAACAAAAACGCGCGGATCCTCCCCGGGTATCGGGTCAACACGCGGATCTTAGCCTTTAAACGATGCCGTTTTGGTCATTAATTGACCATACCAAAACGACGTCGTTCCAATAGCCTTTATAAACAAAAAAAAAACTAAAAAAAATCATTTTTAAAACCATTTCAGAAAAAAAAATAAACAGAGCTTAAAAAAAGCTCTTTCTCTTTCGGCCTCCGGCCATGGCTCCAGTGACAGTCCGCCGCACGCGCCACCACACACGGTGGCCGAAAAGTCAAAAACTCCATTTTTTTAACGCGAATCGAAAGGTAAACTCGTTCTCTTCATTTTTAGCAGTATTTATATTTTAAAAAAATATTTGCATGAATCGAAAGAAAATAAAAATTAAAAAAATTAAGCGAAAGGGAACAATCGGAAATCACCTCTGCTCTTTGATTTTTTTGTGTATTGTATTATGTATTCTTTTGTATATGCATGTCTTTTTTTACAGATTGTATTAGGGTTTTTATAGCCCCAAAAATAAATCGAAAAATAAATACAAATTTGCTGTTTCTGCCATTTTCCTTTCCTTTTGCAAGTGAACGGCGAAGATGGGGCGGTGAGGAGCGTTATCCATGCTGATTGTGTGCACGACGAATGACTTTGTCTTTGGGAGCTGCGGCGCCTAGGGTTTCAGAAACCCTAGGTTTCTGATTCTATTTGGGTATTGGGCCCTTTTGAGCCCCGTAGGTTTGGGTCTATGTTGGGTGTGGGTGTAATGGGGTTTTGGGTAGTCTGTTTTGGGCTGTAAATGGACTGTAAAAAGGACTGGACATTTGGTTTATTTTGTTTTTTTATTTTTTATTTTTTTGGTTTGTTCGGGCCCAGGCACAAATGGGCTATTACAGCTGCCCCTCTTTGCTCATTGTCGTGTAACGGGAATAGAGCAAAGACTATAAAAGGACCAATTTCGCCCAGTCTTGTTGAGTCTTGACTTCTTGGTCCTCATCTTCTCCAAATGGCTTCTAACCCAACTACAACTTCAGGGGTATTGGAATTTCAACTTAACTGCAACTTCAGACGTGTTGAACTATCTGTTCTACTGCTCTTTCAGGGAAATAAGTCTGACGGCTTCAATCTACTTCACTGCAACTTCAGGAAAATAAGATTTGCCATAAAATTTACTTTCTTCGCTCTGCTCAACTACCACTTTAGAGAGGCAATGATAGTGTCTTCAGTCTGCTTCGCTGTAATTTCAGGAAGACAAGATCTGCAATCTTTAGTCTGCTCCGCTGCAAACTCAGGAAGGTCAGGCTGATGTCTTCGATCTGCTTCACTACAACATCAAGAAGGCAGGATCTGCTATCTTTTAGTCTGCTCCACTGCAAACTCAGGGAGACAAGGCTGATGTCTTTGATATGCTTCACTGCAACTTTAGGAAGGCCAGATCTGCTATTTTTAGTTTTCTCCACTACAAACTCAGGGAGACAATGCTGATATATTCGATCTGCTTCGCTGTAAACTTAGGAAGACAAGATCTGCTATCTTCGGTCTTCTCCACTGCAAACTCAGGGATGCCAGACTAGTATCTTCGATCTGCTTCACTGCAATCTCAAGAAGACAAGATCTGCTATCTTCAGTCTGCTCCGCTACAAATTCGGGGAGACAAGGCTGAAAGTGTCAATATATCCTACTAAATTGTCCTATAGAGGACATGACCTGTAGAATGGGTATATGCTTATGCCGAATGATTAGGATGCCCTGATCGAAATGAGTCAAATGCTCCTAATTAGATGCGTTATGATATATGAATGCAGAAATGTTATGAGCATGATTCCTACTCAAGGTGTCATCACTCATTTGTTCTTCATCCTCGCTCCTCTCGAAGTATCAATCATATTCTGCTCAATAAGCTTGCCCCACTGTAATTTCAGAGTCCGCTCCACTTGAACCTTGGGGACACAAGGCTTGTACCACCTTCAAACCATCCCACCACGATTTATAGGAATCGAAACTTTTTCAATCCGTCCCTATTGCAATTTAAGGGTATAGGATTTATTTCAAATCCAGTCCATTCCACCGCAACTCAAGGGTTTTGAATTTTTCCCTATCAATTTGGTTTGTCATCATTCCCCGAATGTTATGACCTGATGAATATGCCTGTAAAATGACATGGCTTAACAACTCGTTATTTTGTCCAATTACCCTTTGGACAGAGAATTCTGAGAAATAGTCTCTATCTAGACTCTTCTTTCTCAAGTATTTCCAATCCTTATACATGGAAATTCTAAACAATTGTCCTGTTTCGATTTCTTGTATTATCTAGACATTTCTAAAGTAATATGTAGAACTTCTTCTGTGAAAATATTATTAGTTCATCAATCATTATTTCAATGCAACATGCTTATGAATGGTAATAATGGACAACAAATAAATTGATCTTGAGGATAGTTCAAACTGAATAAATTATCAATAAAAAGGAAATTAACTGGGAAAACATCTTTGAGAAGAAAAAGAATCCAAAGATAGTAAATTGATATAAATAGGACAAAGACCAGGTGCCCTAGATATCATAGATTGGGCTTCTATATTCAAACTCTATGAAGACTGCTTTTAGCTTAACATGCGTTTAGAAGATCCAAAGTACTTTGTTGATGCCCCGATATGTAACATACTTCATTTCTTATTGATTTAGGTATAGCAAGATCACTGCATGCCTTTCAAAATTTGAGCCGCCCTTTTCATGTTTTCAACTCAAAACCCCTTTGGTATTAATGCGCCCTTTACGGGTTTTTCCCTAGGCCTCTCCTTTTTTTTTGAAGTCTCAAAGTGCCCTTTGTGGGTTTTCACCTTTGCCTCTTCTCTTTTTTAAGCAAAATATTTTTTGATTGAATCCGAGTTCACAGGATTGGGTAAGCTTTTCCCATCCATTTCGGTCAAAATCAGTGCACCTCCAGAGAAAGCCTTCTTCACCACATATGGTCCTTCCCAATTCGGCATCCATTTTCCTCTGAAATCCCTTTGTATGGGAAGGATCTTTTTCAGTACAAGGTCCCCCTCCTGAAATTCTCTTGGGCGGACTTTTTTTATCATAGGCTCGCATCATTCGTTTTTGGTACATCTGACCGTGACGAATAACCCTTAGCCTCTTTTTCTCAATCAAGTTCAACTGATCATATCGAGACTGGATCCATTCCGCTTCATCTAGCTTTATCTCTGACAAAACTCGAAGAGAAGGTATCTCTACTTCAATAGGTAGAACTGCCTCCATCCCATAAACAAATGAGAAAGGAGTTGCCCCCGTAGAAGTTCTGACGGACGTTCGATAAGCATATAGTGCAAGTGGTAATTTCTCATGCCAATCCTTATAAGTCTCAGTCATTTTCCCTACTATCTTCTCAATGTTTTTATTGGCCGCTTCCACTGCCCCATTCATTTTTGGGCGATACGGAGATGAGTTGTGGTGCTTGATCTTGAATTGACTGCAGACTTCTGCTATCGTGCTGTTGTTCAAGTTCAGTGCATTATCTGATATGATCTTCTCGGGCATTCCATATCGACATATGATTTCCTTCTTCAAGAACCGGCTAACTGCTGACTTAGTAACGCCAGCATATGAAACAGCCTCCACCCATTTCGTGAAGTAGTCAATAACCACAAAGATGAATCGATGCCCATTCGAAGCTTTTGGTGAGATCGGCCCATGACATCCATGCCCCACATGGAAAAAGGCCATGGAGAAGTCATAACATGCAAAGGTGAAGGCGGTACGTGAATTTTGTCCCCATAAATTTGGCATTTATGACATCTTTTGGCATAGTTGATACAATCTCCTTCCATGGTGGACCAATAGTATCCGAATCTCATTATTTGTCTAGCCATTATGAATCCATTAGTATGTGTTCCACAAACGCCCTCATGAACTTATTCCAAAATTTTCCTAGCTTCAACAGCATCAACACATCTCAATAGTACCTGATCTTTCCTTCTTTTGTACAAGATATCCCCATCTAAAACATAGTCACAGGCTAATCTTCTTAACATCCTTTTGTCATTCTCAGTTGCATGATCAGGGTACTCACGATTTCTTACGTATCGCAATACATCATGATACCAAGGGTGGTCATCCTTTTCCTCCTCTTCCATGTTATAACAATGAGTTGGAACTTAAAAAATACTCATCTGAATAGGTCTCATATCCTCTGGTTTGTTTACTTTAATCATGGAAGCCAGAGTTGCCAAAGCATCTGCCATCTGGTTTTCATCACGTGGGAGATAATTAAAAGTGATGTCATCAAACTCCTCAATCAATCCCAAAACTATTTTTCGGTAATTGATCAATTTGGGGTCTCTCGTCTCCCATTCACCTTTAAGCTGGTAAATTACTAATACAGAATCTTCATATACTTCTAGCACTCTGATTTTACGCTCTACGACTGCTTGAATTCCCATGATACATGCTTCATACTCTGCCATATTGTTTGTGCAATCAAAATCCAATTTGCATGTGAATGGATAATGATCTCCACCCGGGGATACCAAGACTGCCCTAATTCCATTTCCCACAGCATTTGATGCTCCATCAAAGTTTAGCTTCCACGGATACTCTTCATTAGTTGCCACATACATTAGCTCTTCATTGGGGAAATCAAAGCTCAAAGGTTCATAATCTTCTAAAGCCCTGCTAGCCAAAAATTCTGCTATTGCGCTCCTTTTTATAGCCTTTTGGTTCACATATACTATATCAAATTCAGAAAGTAAAATCTACCACCTTTCCATTCTTCCATTCAGAGCAGTTGACTCCATCATATACTTTAATGGGTCAAGTTTCAAAATTAACCAGGTTGTATGATATAACATATATTGCCTCAACCTCCGAGTTGTCCAAATCAAGACACAACATAATTTCTCAATTGACAAATATCTCATTTCACACTCAGTGAACTTTTTACTGAGATAATATATCGCATTTTCTTTTCTTCCTGACTCATCATGTTGACCAATCACACATCCCATGGAGTTATTGAACACTATCAAATACAGTATTAGTGGTCTATCCGGATTAGCGGAGACGATCTTGGGGCATTTGTGAGATATTGTTTGACTTTGTCAAAAGCTTTTCGGCACTCATCGTCCCATACACCTTGGTTGTGTTTCTTAAGAAGACGAAATATGGGATCACATTTCTCAGTTAATTGTGAAATAAACTGAGAAATA
Organism: Gossypium sturtianum; assembly: GCA_025698515.1. Lineage (NCBI taxonomy): Eukaryota > Viridiplantae > Streptophyta > Magnoliopsida > Malvales > Malvaceae > Gossypium > Gossypium sturtianum. The sequence continues at coordinate 120,417,416 of CM046948.1, forward strand.
TAATTTAATCTTCCAAGAAAACCTCGAACTTCTTTTTGAGTGCGTGGTGGAGGCAATTCTTGTATAGCTTTGACCTTATCTGAGTCGACCTCGATTCCTCTCTCACTGACTACTAAACCCAGTAATTTCCTTGACCGAGCTCCAAAAGTACACTTAGCCAGGTTGAGCTTTAATTGAAATGTTCTCAATCTCAAGAACAACTTCTTTAAAACTTCAATGTGTTCTTTTTCTGTTCGATATTTGGCGATCATGTCATCAACATATACTTCAATCTCTTTGTGCATCATGTCATAGAATAAGGTTACCATGGCCCTTTGATATGTTGCTCCTGCATTCTTTAGCCCGAATGGCATCACCTTATAACAAAAGGTACCCCACAATGTTATGAAAGTAATTTTCTCCAGATCCTCAGGATGCATCTTTATCTGATTGTATCCTGAAAAACCATCCATGAAAGAAAACAGTGAGTATCCCGCCGTATTATCCACCAACATGTCAATATGAGGCAAGGGGAAATTATCCTTTGGGATGGCTTTATTTAAGTCCCTGTAGTCTACACACATCCGAACCTTTCCATCCTTTTTAGGGACAGGAACAATATTGGCAACCCACTCTGAGTATTTGACCACTTGTAGAAAACCAGCATCAAACTGTTTCTTGACTTCCTCTTTTATTTTTAACACCACATCAGGCCTCATTCTTTGTAGCTTTTGCTGAACTGGCTTGCATTCTTCTCTTATGGGAAGGCGATGCACTGCAATATCAGTACTTATCCCAGGCATATCTTGGTATGACCATGCAAAGACGTCTTTGAATTCCCGCAGTAACTCAACGAGGTTTTGCTTTGTCTCTTCGGCTATGTGCGTTCCAATTTTCACCACCTCCCTCCTCTAAGATTACATTCTCTACCACCTCTTTATGGGGTAAAATTTGTTTCTCCTCTTGTTCTACCACCCTTAACAAATTTGGAGGCAAGTCACAATCTCTGTCACCTTCAAAATCCTGAGATTCCTCTAAACGCATGTCTCGCTCAAAAGAGAACTCTGAATCTGTGATATCCTTGCTCATGTCATTGATATCTAGGGACCTGTGGTAGGCAAAAAGAAATGTACAAAGAACAAATGAATTCAAGAACAACTATTCACATGATATGAATGAGAATAACAAAAATTTTGGAATAAAATTAGATCAAAAGAATATAAAAATGAAAGAATATTTGCTCGAATTGATCATCAAAGATGTATTTTATTGATACAAAGATATCTGAACATGGGCCTATTTCACAAATGAAATCTTATTGCTTCTAGGCTTTAAAGCAACAAGTGTGTTCTGAACATTCCTCTGTGTAATCTCTAAACACTACAGGAAGTTCCTCTGCAGTCTAGTTGTTCAAAACACTTCCAGGTTCTTAAGGACGAATGCCCAACAAGTTTCTTCGTTCAGTTCTTTCCTCGTGTATGGCATTGATATGGAGGATTTCGTTTCTCAACAACTCTGTCTCGGCGTGAATTATCCCTCCTGATATAAAAGTCTTGGATATGTGAGGGAATGCCATTAATTCCCACTTGACTTCTTCCCCACTCAACTGTGCTCTTCTTCTCTCCAGCTTCTTTTCCATCTCTTTCTTCCTTTGTCTAGCATCTGGCCTGAAACCCAAGCCAAAACGATCTTTTTTATCTTTCAGCATCGGAACCTGAATCCCTCCTTGGAGATGTCTACCCAGTCCTTTTCCCGGTAAGGCTCCTTTCCCCACCATCATTTGCAAGCCCATTCTCGTGGTCCTGGATATCCTAGGCACTGGAACCTCATTCCCTTCCAAAATGAATGTTGCGTTCACGAACTCTAAAGACCGAAAGGAACACTCAATGGCCTCCTCATTTGTCTCTAAATATGGCGCGTCATTGGTAACAGTTGCTATGATTTCCTCTTCAGTATTTATAGTAACTAGTCGACCTTCCGTCACTAGTTTCCATTTTTGATGTAATGATGAAGGCACTGCTCCTGTCGAATGTATCCAGGGCCTCTCTAACAAGCAATTGTAGGAGGGCTTGATGTCCATTACCAGAAAATCTACTTCATATATGTTTGGTCCAATCAACAAAGTTATGTCGATTCTTCCCATTACTCTTCTCTCAGTGCCATCAAATGCTCTCACTATGTTCTGGCATGTCTTCATGTGAGAACTGTCTATAGGTAATCTATTCAGCGTAAACAATGGTAAGACATTCAAAGCCGATCCGTTATCGATTAACACACTTGGCAGGTATATTCCTTGCAACGAGTAGTGATGTGCAAAGCCTTAGTTGATCCCATACCCCCAGGTGGAATTTCATCATCACTGAAATAAATAAAGTTGTCGGCACTTATATTACTAACCAGACAATTAAGTTTATTGACAGTTATATCTTTAGTAACATAGGTTTCATTCAACACTTTTATCAATGCCTCGCGATGTACTTCTGAGCTTAAAAGCAATGCTAGCACTGATATGCGAGCCGGTTGTTTGTGCAGTTGCTCTACCATACTGTATTCACTGTGCTTCAAGAATTTCAGAAATTATTTAGCCTCTTCCTCTTTTACTGGTTCATTGAGAAGTGCCTCAGGTCCTTTCTCTTGTTCAACTACCAAGGTCTTTGATTTCACTGGTTCTGTTCTGACGTTTACTGAGTCGTAACGCCTTCTACTACGTGTGTAAGATCCTTCATTTTGGTCCTCCTTGGAATCGCTAGCTAGGATTTCCCCTCCTGGTATTGTCACATTACAGTCGTAATTCTAAGGTACCATTTTGTTATCCTTATAAGGAAAGGAAATAGGTTTCTGGATTACAACCTTTGGCGCCATTTGTGCTCTTCCTTCCATGTTTCTTGGTTGGGTGATGATGATCCTTGGATAATTGACTTTTTGGTTTGTCAACTCTCCTTCTGCCGCGCATATACTTCCTCCCCCTGAGCCTTCTTCATAAAATTCTAATTTCTTATTGTCCATAAGGCTTTGCACCAGGCCCTGAACTCAACACATTCCTGGATTTCGTGCCCTTCTGCTTTGTGGAACTCACAATAGTCCCTTACTCCTTCGCATCCTTCCACAGAATCTGATACTATCAATCCTCTTCCTACCATTTCTCTCCAGACAATTCTCAACGAGGTTTTTACCTCCGCAATATCCTCCTTGATCCTTCTCACGATACTCTTTCCAATCGCATTTACCCCCTCATCTCCATGGTTAGGTAATGGATTTTCACCACTTGGTGTATCATCAAATTTTACGATCCCCATCTTAATAAGTCTCTCGACTACCTTTTTAAAAGCAGTGCAGTTTTCTATTGAATGTCCCGGTATTCCTGCATGATAGTCACATTGAGCATTTGAATCATACCATTTGGGATATGGGGGTGGTTTTAGATAAAATGGGGACACCACGTGTGCGTCAAATAAACTTTGATACAACTCCCTATACGTCATTGGGATTGGCGTAAATTGGAGCTTTTCAGAGTTTTACTTTGTACCTGATTCCTACCTTACCGAACCTGGTTGCCCAGCGGTGATTACTTTTGGTTGGCTAACAGTGATTGCCTTCGAGTACCCTTTGTTATATGTGCTCGTATTATTCACCTCATTCTCCTTTTTTCTTGGAGCTGACCTTTTGGTGTTCTCCCTCGCTTCTATCCCCGCCACTCCTTATGGCATTTTCAATCATTTCTCCAGCCATTACTATATCCGCAAAGCTCTTTGTGGCACTTCCTATCATGTGAGTAATGAACGGGGCTTTTAAAGTATTGATAATGTAATAGTCCGGTTTAGACCCTAATTGGAACGAGTAGTTTCGGGACCACTTAACCGAGTTAAAATATTATTTTTATTATTTTAATAATGTTTACAGTGTGGTAGTATTACTGTGTGAAAGTTTCGTAAAGAAATTTTACCGATTAAATAGTTAATTTGGTAAAAAAGATTAAATCGCGTAAAACAAAAACTATGTGCGCCATTAGTAAAATGACTTATTTGATAATGGCTTTATAAATGGGATTCCTTGCATGGTAATTATGCCATTGCATATTTGAGTGGACGGTAGTGGACCTTGAATTACATAATTTATATTGTTATTAAACATGGGTATTTTGGTAAGTTATGGAATAATGCTTCATAAAATAAAGCCATATGATATTTTTTTATTTTCTCATCATCTTCAACCGAATAACTAAACAAAGAAAGGGTTTTGGAAGCTGTAACATTCGGCCATGGCTTTCTAAGGGATTAAGGTACGGTTTTTGATCCGTTTTTAATGATTTCTATGTTTTTGAGCTCGTTGCAACTCGGTTTAACTGACCCATACCTCAATTTCTGAAATTTGGTTGTGTTTTTGAAATGTGCCATTGATGAGTGCATGTTTGTTTTAATATTTCTTGTTAAATTATTGATGGTTGTTTATAGATATACAAGTTTTATAAAGAGATTTTTGATGAAATTGAGTATTTGGGATTAAATTGAAAAAGATAGAATTTTTGTGGTTAGAAATGTGAATAAAATGAAAATATGGGCTGTTTAAATACTATAGAAAATTCGTCTAAATACATGTATATTGGGATTTTGTGTATTTTGCATAATTATGCATTAAGGACTAAATTGTTAAAGTATGATAATATAAGGGCTATTTTGCAAAATGGCCAAAATACTTGTATATGTATTTAATTGATTATGTTAGTGAATAATTGAGTTATATTTGGTTAAATTAGATCAAGACAAACGAATTCAAGATTTTGATCGAGGAAAATCGGAAAGTAGACGAATAGTCAACGGATACACGAGGTAAGTTCGTATGGTTAAAAATCGAATTATTAGCTACTGAAATTGTTTTAATTGATATTAATTGTTTACATAATGAATAAACTACTAAAATTTATCGGCTCTATGAATATGTTGCAGTCACTGAATTATATGATTAAATTGATACAAAAAAAAATTATATGTTATAAGAAATGATGGATAATCGGCCAAATTATGAGTATGTAATGGTAGATATGTTAAATGGCTTTGTACTTGATTATATTAATATTACATGATGATGGAATGCCATAATATATATTCGGTCTTGTGTTTGGTAGTAATGAAGTACTTTGGGGTTGAGTAAATGTATATTAGAGTTAATTGAGCTTTAGTATATGATAAATTAAATGCCTTGTACGTGGTAAGTTACTAAGTAAATATTTGTTGTTGATTAAATTAAATACTATATATACATATATGTGCCAAATTGAAATGTATAAAAAGTTGAGGTTGCCGAATGCAAATAAAGTTGATAAATTTGAATTGATGAATATTGAGTAATTGAATTTCGGCACGCAGGTGCGAGTATAAAAGGTTCTGATGTAAAAATTGCACTAAGTGTGCGAGCCTGATTATTGAGCACTAAGTGTGCAAGCTTAAGTATCGAGCACTAAGTGTGCGAATTCGATATATATAATGTTGAATAACTATTGGCACTAAGTGTGCGACTTTTCGAGTAATTGGGAATAGTTGAATGTATTTTTGCCTTGAATTTCTTGAGAAGTATTTATGATTTATAAATTTGAATTTGAGCAGGTGAGTATCAAACCTATAGGGTTAATATTATTGATCGTAAAGCTGTGTGATTGATAATGGTAAAGAAGGTTGCATGATAGATGTATAAATTGGATCAGTAAAAGGATATGATTATATATATCTACATACGTTACCATGTAGTAAGTTTATAAGTAATTAGATGTATTGAATTTTAATTAAATGCAAGTATTCATGTTGAAATGAAATATATGAAGTTATATGTGATATTGCCAAATGGGTGATACCTTGTTAATCATGTTTAAGAAAATTACTTCAATTGAATTTCGACATTTGGAAGTCCGTATGAATTATGATGAATACTTATGATTTTGGATATGTGAATTATGTGCTAGAATAAATTTCGTATTAGTGATATATTGGGATAAAAGCCTAGCAGGCCTTGTGCCGGTAAGTTTTATCAGGCTAAAAGCCTAGCAGGCCTTGTGCCGGTGAGTTTTATCAGGCTAAAAGCCTAGTAGGCCTTGAGCCGGTGAGTTTTATCAGGCTTATGCCTAGCAGGTTTATACTGGTGTATTACTTTAGGCTCGATGCTTACAAAGTTGTGTGCCAATGTGGTACGGAATGTGTAAGACGAGTTGGATGGTCAGGTATGACCTAATTTATTTGCTATTCAAAATTAGGTAAGTAAGTAAAACGATTATTTGTTATAAATTATGAATTATTGATGTTCTTGATGAGTTAATATTTATACGGGTATAATTTCGCTTATCGGTTATATAAAGGTGTTACGGGTTATACGTAATGAAATAAATCGACCCAATGCTATGTGAATTCTATGATATTGATATTGTATTGGTGATATGTGATATAAATGGTTTAGTTACATATATGGCACTTAGTATGCAAGATACAGGGTTTTCGATGTTGGTCTCAAGGGTTCAACTGTAAAATGATGCTGTGAGAATAGAAATGATGATACAAATCAGTACAGGTATACATGGTACACTTGACAAGCAAGTGACATTGATAAATTTATATGACACGTAAGTAGATGTGATAAATTACACATGAATTACATGACTGTTAAGGAAATAAATATTGAATTAGATGAGGCTGGTTTAAAAGCAATCTTATTGCTTAAAATGACAAGCTAATTGTTAAATCTTATATGTAGTGCTATTAATTATACGAGCTTACTAAGCTTATTAGCTTACTCTGTTTATTCTCTGTATTTTACAGTAATTCAAATGCTCGCTCGGGTTGAAAGTCATCGAAGATTTCATCACACTTAATTGGTATTTCTAAACTCTTTGATGTGGGGTAATATGGCATGTATAGGCTAGTTAATAAGTTGAATTATATGGTCACTTGTGTATATGAATGAGATATGATCTGTTGTATTTTGATCAAGCTATGTGATATGGCTTGAGTGAAAATGGTTGATTTGATATAAAAGTATTATGTGACGTATTCATCTTGTGATAGTTTTGTTAATTGGCATTTTGGTATAGATGATATATATACTTGAACATGTTATGCAAATGATGCTTGTAGGTACATGTCATAAGAGCTGTGAAAATGGCTTAAACCAAGCCTGTTTTGTGCCACACGGTTAGAGCACACGAGCGTTTGACTTGACCGTGTGACCCTATTTCGTAAGTTTTCCTATATCTTTTATATGCTATTAAATTATTCCCCGTTGTGTAATTAGAATTTTATATGCTCGTTTTAAGCATGCTATGAATATGAATGCTTGATATTATTGAATTGAGATGATGTTTGATAAAATTTAAAATTTTACTGTTCCAAACTGTGTTACAAGTCCGGTAATGCCCCTTACCTATTTCGGCGACGGTTACGGGATAGGGGTGTTACAGATAAAAAGCATTGTAGTTTCTTTTTCTAGGAGCGGCGGCTGAACTTGTATGACAACTTCCCTCCATCTTTGCGCTTACTGCATGAAGCTTTCATTCGGCTTCTTCTCCATATTCTACAAGGTAGTTCTATTAGGCGTCATGTCTGTTATGTGACTATACTGTCTCATAAATGCTTGCGCTAGGTCCTTCCACGAACTAATCTTAGCACGTCTTAGTTGATTATACCATTTAGATGTTGCCCCCACCAAACTTTCTTGGAAACATCGAATCAGCAGTTGGTCGTTGTTAACATACCCAGTCATCCGCCTGCAGAACATAGTGATGTGAGCCTCGGGACAACTAGTACCGTTATACTTCTCAAATTCTGACATTTTAAACTTATGGGGAAGTATCAAGTATGGGACCAAACTCAAATCCTTAGCATCAATTCCACCATGTTTATCAGTATTTTCTATTGCCCTGAATTTTTCTTCCAACCACCTACATCGGTCCTCAAACTGCTTTGGAAGTTCCATTACTTGCCCCTTCCCTTTCGGCCACATCCAAATTAGGAATAACGGGATTGGTTGGATTATCTCCTGGGTTAGAGCCTGAGCCAACTTGGAAGTTCATTGGATTTGAAGCACCAGCCTGAACCTGCTGAGGCCTAATCGTGATAGATGGCCTTTGCGGGTATACCTCCGGTTGTGTTTGTGTACGAATGGGAGTAAAACCCGGAGGATAGTCCTCACTTTCTTCCCCAGCATTGGTCATGGGACCTTTTCCTTCGTCCGTCGCCGCCCCTTGATCGATGGTGAGCCATTTCGGTCATCATGTTTCTTTGGGACTCCATCATTTGATCCCTCATGTCTTGCTGGATCTTGGCCAGTTGCTCTTGCATCTGATTCTGCATCTCTCTTTGTAGTTGTTCGAGTCTTTCTAACCTTTGATCCATATCTCTTGTCTTAGCTCGAGTACCATATTGATGCCTAGTTTCCAGATTAATTCTTTCTCACTTTCTCTCTCTCTCTGTGTATGTGTGTGTAATAATTTTAACTAATTAGGATCTTTCTATGGATTTAAATGCATATGATGCGATGTAATGCAAATGCATGAATACAAAAAAAAGGCATCGATTCAGATTCAATTTCATTTAGAAAACTTTATTAGAAAACAAAATCCTTTACATAAAACGAACTACAAATATGCTTTCGCCCTAATGCCCAAAGTCTTAACTTTCCTAAACAACAAGGCTAGCTCTTGACCACGATCTGACTGTAGCTCATATTTCATGCTCAACGTATCAGCCTGTACTGCCAAAGTCTGTAAATGATAAGCTACCTCTCGAAGCTGAGCTATGGCTTCCCCCATGAGATAATCCCTATTTCTAACTTGATCATGAGAATGGTGAAGCTCTTCCTTCCAATGCCCTTCTCTTGCTTCAAGAAGCTCGATCCGGAGTTCATAATTTTGTAATGCCGATTCTAATTTTTTGATCTTGCTCTTCATTTCCTCAATCTTGTTCAGACTTGAATTTTGCTCAATTGCAGAATTACGGCTTCGATGGTGATGAAGAGACCGTCCCAGCTCAGCCACTCTAGCGTTTAATCCACATTTATCCTTTTGGCTTTCTGCCAAACTCCTTTCTAGGGCTTCGTTTCGCGCCTGAATTTATTGGAATTTCCTCTCCCAATGGCCAGCTTTGGCCTTTTCCTCTTAAATCTCCTGTTGCCACTGTTCCGAAGTCTTCCCCAATCTGGCATTTTTCATTGATAGACGTAGCTTCTTATACTCTGTCTTTAAACTATCCAGATCTTTCTTGACCCTTTTCTTCCCTTTTCTTAATTTTTCGGCCTCTAATTTCTGAACATCCACATCTAATCTCAGGTACATTTTTTCTTCTTCCAACTTCTCTATCCTCTTTTCGAGCTCTGAACTCCTCCTTTCGAAATCTTGTTTTATAATCTCTAATTCTGATGGGACCACTCGTAAATATTCTTCGATCGATCAAGCGCCTTCTAAACTTGGCACAGGGGTATTGTCATTGACTCTTCTACTCCACAATCCATTGTACTCTAGGGTCGTCATTGGACATACGTCCACTCTCTTCATACGACAGGTCTGATTTCGAGCATTAGAAATCTCCTTAACCCTTTTTTTGTAGCTATCTCCCTTATACGAAAACTCACATTGAGCCAACCCATGTGTAGCCGGTATGAACTGTCGTGATCTGTATTGCCTCAGTACGAGCAAGGGTGCATATCCAATGGCTCCCTAAATTCCAAGTAGTGGGACCCAATCAAAACTCCCACATTGGTACAGAACTTCATCGGGAACCATCCAATGAGCTCTCCACTCAATGTCGTCTTCTTGGAGATTTTGTAGAAGCGCTATCCAATTTTCTTCTGATATGTCATCTCTCCTTGGGGTGGCCACTATCTCTTTTAATGGGGAGTAATCTTCTGAGAAGACCCGATAAGAAACCTTATCCACCTTCAAGAAATGACTGTGGAACCAAGCCAACAACAACTGAGCACATCCTATAAATCTGCCTTCCCCAGCTCTTCTACATGCATTCAATGATCGAAATGTCTCAGCCAAGATTGCAGGAACAGGTGTGACCTGTTTGTCAAGTCGATTAAAAATATCCGAGACTGCTTCATCCACATATCCCAATGCCCTAGGGAAGATCACTAATCCGTATATACTCAAAGCAAAAACATCGACTCTCTTTTTCATATCAGGATGTACTAGAATCAAATCCTTCAAAACTTTCCATGGGATGCACTTACAGTCACCTTTTTGCTTGATTCTAGCTATGACCCACTGTTCACTCATCCCCGTAATATTCATTAATTTCCTCCGAAAGGTCGGAACACTAGCAGCCCTTGAGTAAGCTTTATCAACTTGAATCTTGGGACAACACAATAGAACTGTATACTCTTCCACCGTGGGTACCAAATCAACCCTTCCAAAAGTAAAGCAACTATACGCAGGATTCCAATATTGGGTGATGGCTCGAAACAAATGTTCATCTACCTTAATGTCTAACAAGTACGGTAAATCCCCATAGCTGCAGTAAAACAACTGCTTGGTCTCGTCACTCCACCGATCCCATATTTCTCTTAATTCCTAGAGATTGTTTTGTGTCACACTGATGCGAGTGTAGTCCCATAATTCTAATGTGTACCCTTCGGCTAGGCTATCCCTTTTCTCTAATTGCGTTTGCTCTGACCACATGCGGACAACCGCATTGTCTTCCACTTTATCAAGAAATTCGTTCTCCATAACCAGCTTTCTAACTTAGTGATAGATCGTGAATCGATACCTTTTAAAATATGAAATGACATGCACCAAAATAAAGCACAACAAGTTAGTACCATGAAATAAAACATAAAATTAATAAACAAACATCTATCTAGGTGACCACTAAGGTTTGGCATAATTCTACTTAGGGTGAGCCCTTACGTTTTCTTTGTGTGGTTTAGTTCTAAAGTTGAGGTACCTGAACCAGCAGATTCCTCGATCCTCACCCATTATAGGCTCATACGGACTGAGTTTAGTTCAGGGGAATATATTTCCCTATGGCTGCACGGAGATGAAAATCTCACGAAGACATAGGTACGGATGTATCCCGAAAGTGATTCACTATCCTGCACGGAGGTGAAAACGAAGGAGTAGCTTCTCACTCCCACTTAAAAGGGTGTGACCACAACGGTCATGCAATGCAATGCAGAAATACTTTACAAGATTAACACAACATGCAATAAAAGGGATCATAATTTTTCAAATCGATTTTTCAAATTTAGACAAAAGGACAGGAAATAATCAATTTTACGGCTTGACTCTCTTATTGTCCCCAGCGGTGTCGCCAAGCTGTCGAAAATTTGAAAAATTTAAAATACGATCCTTTTATTTGAAAGAAAGCCAAGACTCGCTTATCTCAAAGAAATAAAATGTCACATCCAATGAGTTAGGATGCAACATTTCAAGACTTCGAAACTAAGCTTGCCTTTATTTGTAGAAAATCCTTACCTCGAGACACAAAACATCATATCCAATAAGTTAGGATACAACATCTTGAATTCCCAAGAATAAGTTTTGATTTGAAGCTTATGGGTTTCAATTTAAAAAAAGGATACTTAATATCTTAAGTTCAACGAGAAAAATCGAAACCCAGTGAGTTAGGGTACAATTTTTCTCGAAGCCCACAAATATTATGCATCGCCGTATTATTTCAAAAAAAAAAAAACCTTTGAATAAAATGCAACAATTTAGCAAAATGTATTTTTATTAAAAAAATGATTCGAGTAAAATATTGCATTAATACATTACAAAACATAAATACCAAAAACAATTTACGAAAATTACATAATATACTAACATTTAATACTAACATTTAATACTAACATAGATAATTAAGATGAAGAATAACGTAAAATAGCGAATGATGCAGGAAATAAAATGACTATACTAAAGCAAACATAAAAATAATAAGCAAATAAAAGAACATGGATAAACAAAAAAAATATATAAAGTAGTAAATAACGAAAGATAAAAACTACGAAATAAATATGTAACTTCACATACAAGATCAAGTATAAAAATAAAATAACAATATAAGATAAATGACATATACTAAATAATAAGCAGATACTACAACAAAATTTTCTTTTCTTTTTTAAAAAACATGTATGTAAAAAATGATATGGCAAAAGCTAAAATGAATATATATATATATATATATATATAAAATAAAATAAATATATGTTTAAAATAATATATAAAAAAACTTTGAATATAAAAAATATGTATAAAGGGATAACTTATAGTAAATATATAATATAACAACTTAATGTATATAAAAAAATATATATTTAAAATAAACAATACATAGAAAACTTTATAATAATAATAAATCAATTTAAATAATATAAAATATACAAATTTTAAAATATAAAAATAATATAGAATTTAATAGAATAACCTATATAAAAAAATGAGATAATTTGATATAATGCTAAAGTAATTAAAATAAGAAGAAAAAATAAAAGAGGATTAAAAAAAATTAAGAAAACAAGGATTAAATCGAAATAAAAATAAAATCCAGAGTAAAAATGTAAAAGGACCAGATTAGAACGCGCGTCACACTGTAGGGACTAATTAAGCAATTATGCCTTATCTCCTAAACGACGCCGTTCCATCTCCTGCCTTAAAATGGACTTAAGGACCAAATTGAAACAAAGGCCATATTTCTAGGCCAAATTGAAAATAAAGAAAAAATGCAAATTGGACATAATTATAAAATTACAATAATGCGGAAGGGCCCATAGAGCAATTAGACCTTTTAACAAAAACGCGCGGATCCTCTCCGGGTATCGGGTCAACACGCGGATCTTAGCCTTTAAACGACGCCGTTTTGGTCATTAATTGACCATCCCAGAACGACGCCGTTCCAATAGCCTTTATAAACAAAAAAAAAACTAAAAAAAATCATTTTTAAAACCATTTCAGAAAAAAAAATAAACAGAGCTTAAAAAAGCTCTTTCTCTTCCGGCCTCCGGCCATGGCTCTGGTGACAGTCCGCCGCACGCGCCACCGTAAGCGCCACCACACACGGTGGCCGAAAAGTCAAAAACTCCGTTTTTTTAACGCGAATCGAAAGGTAAACCCGTTCTCTTCATTTTTAGCAGTATTTATATTTTAAAAAAATATTTGCATGAATCAAAAGAAAATAAATAATAAAAAAAATTAAGCGAAAAGGAACAATCAGAAATCACCTCTGCTCTTTGATTTTTTTGTGTATTGTATTCTGTATTATTTTGTATATGCATGTCTTTTTTTACAGATTGTATTAGGGTTTTTATTGCCCCAAAAATAAATCGAAAAATAAATGCAAATTTGCTGTTTCTGCCATTTTCCTTTCCTTTTGCAGGTGAACGGCGAAGATGGGGCGGTGAGGAGCGTTATCCGCGCGCTGATTGCGGCGCGACCGAAGGGCCTGTGCTGGGAGCTGCGGCGCCTAGGGTTTCAGAAACCCTAGGCTTCTGATTCTATTTGGGTATTGGGCCCTTTTGGGCCCTACAGGTTTGGGTCTATGTTGGGTGTGGGTGTAATGGGGTTTTGGGTAGTCTGTTTTGGGCTGTAAATGGACTGTAAAAAGGACTGGACAATTGGTTTATTTTGTTTTTTTATTTTTTATTTTTTTGGTTTGTTCGGGCCAGGGCACAAATGGGCTATTACAATGTTGTTTTATTTCGTAGGTCTTTGAATTCTGATTACTTCCATATCAACTTAAATTGCGATTCTCATCTACAGTATTCACTTTTATTTGTTTTCTTTCAAATTGATAATTGACTTTGCAAATAATTCACGCAACAGTCCCTATGAAGACGATAATTCTATACTTACTACTTATTACTTGTACGATCGTATACACTTGCATGTAATCACACGGCACAATACTCCACGATAGATTTAAATTGACATTTAGCATTTAAATTAATACTTGAATTAATGAAAAGATATGATTAATACAATTTGATTCTAATTTTTTTTTAAAATTTTTGTTATTACTTTTTCAATGTTAATATATTTAGAAATCATACCAAACTTACCAATTCATAGATTAAAAGCAAACCTTTACAAATGTGGTACCATGTATGTTTTAGACAAATACATGAAATGTTATTTCATGTGATTTGAAAAGGGCTTTGGTTGTTGCTATAATATAGTTAAGGATGGCATTCAATATTTGCATGCAACCAGATATAGAGATGAAGATATGTCATGTCTAAACTTTAATTCATCTCTCAAAAAACCAGACATTTCATTAAACAGATGGAAAAGTAATATAAAATATTACATTTTATTTATATATGAAATTCATAATTTTTGTAACTTTATTTCTTTTCATTGACCATGTAGAAATCATTTTTCCAAACCGAAGAAAGTAATGCAATATTTCAACAGTACCATGAAAGAAAGAAAGAAAACCAGAGTCAAACACTAGTGCTATCATTCTCTCTATATTTATATTTTATAGGCACTGTGAAGGTAAGATGTCTAAAGCTGAGTTGCTTCCCACTTTGATACAGTAATAGTGAGAATATATTTACAGTCAATGCATTAAAACAATTCTACCATCGAATTTAAGACCTGAATTTATTTTTATTTAGGAATAGTTCTTTTCTTTTCTGATTTTTATTATTTTGAGTTTAAATTGATTTTTATTTTGGGACGTTTTGAGATCGATTTAGATTTATGTTATTTTTGAATTTGGGTGATCATTCAAGTTTTTTATATTAACATTCAAGTTCGAATGATTTGATTAGATTATTTTAAGTTTTTTTATATGTAATTCTAACAACAATTATTGTTCAATCTAAAAAAGAATTGTACTTAAAAAGTGTCTAAATTTATGCTCTCTTGATGGTTGCAGTAATAAAATATTTATTGAATTAAGATTGAATCGATAAATTATTTGAAGTGTTAACATTTTATAATTAAATTAAATTTAAAATCTATTGAGATTTATTTGATATATAATACTTTCTTGGATATCCAAAAAGAAGCATTCTTTATAAATTTTCTTCTCCAAAATGACTATAAATTGGATATATGAGGTGTAGCTAGTGCACTACTTTTGATGTAGGCTTTGTCTCAATAATGGACTTGGAATATATATTGACAGACATTGACATGAGATATTTTTGGAGAGTCACAGTTCTACCTACATTATATGAAAAATATTAAATGGGTTTCCAATCTTGGATCAATAGGGTTTAATCAATAACCTAATACGTGTATGGGGTTTAATCTTGGATCAATCTTTCGATTTTATTTTGAAGATGATTTTAAATGAAAATCTTTACATTTGATTTAATCTTAAAAAAAAAAAAGAAAAAGAAATTGTTTTGACTTCAAAATAATAATATAGGACTGACATTGATACCTGTAATATAGGAGTGAAGTATGAAAATATGAATTTCAATATTTAAGCTAAATGAGAGATAAACAGAAGTTGAGAAGGAATGTTGAAAGTAGAATATAAATAATGGTGAGCTCATATACCCAAAACTATTATACTCTAGGCATTTTGGGTGCCTAACCTGTATGAGACTGCATGGAGTTTTAAGGCTTAACTTCTTTTTACTTATTATTGGTTGAGGTTAGTGTCCTTTCTCGACACAAATGTTCTTACCATTTGCTTATTTTTCCACCCCATTTTTAATATATATTAGCTATAAAAAAATGTTTACTCCACAAGCAGAATTTAGAAATGATAAAAAGTATAAAGAAGGCTGGGACCCAAGAGGGAGGGGGTGGTTTGAGACACTAGGGTTAAGCCAAGAGCTGTGGTTTCTTTCAGATTGAGCAGTGTGGACCAACTTATCCACATGGTTGAAGACCCACTTGGCTCTTAGTCTCATGCCACTCTTGTTTCAAATCATGTGTGTTGGTGTACGTTTCACATTTACATGTAGAGAGAGAGAGTTATATAGAAAAAGGAAATAATGCATTAAGGTTGGAAAAGAAATGCGACAATCTGAGAACGAAATGATGAAAGAAATGGAACAATCATTCCTTTTTTTTTTTATTCATGTATTGCAGTTAGAGACTTTGAGAAATTTCTGAGGGTACTTTCATTTGCATTATGATTGTTGTTGGTAATTTCCAGTTTTTTTTTTTTAGCTATCAAGTGATAGTGAGAAAGAGAGGTGGAGATGAAGGGACTTATTTTGGTTTAAAATATGTAAAGAGTATCGGATTCCAATTTAGAAGACAACTCAATAACAAGGAAGGCTACTTAATAGTAGGTTCATGTCATGCCAATTTTCCATTTACATGCTTTCTTCTTCTTATTATTATTATGGAAGGAATGGGGTCATCATATATTATATATTTCTTGTAACATCACTTCTGGTGGAGGTTTCCATGGGACAAAATGTAAATATAATTCAACAATAATAAACAAACTTACTACTTCTTAGATGTAAATATAGTCTACTAAAAATCAAAGCAATACAACACTATTTCTTAAAAGTTAAGTTACACTCTTCGAATTTTTATTAAATTGAAGTCATCGATTAGAGAATCATTGAGAATTATCGAATTATGTCTTTATCAATATATATATATCATCGAATAAATCGAGAGAAAATCATCTTTCACTTCTAATATTCAAGAAAGATCCTAAAATGTGATTTTTCATATTCATAGCCTCCGTTTGTTTAATTAATGTTTTTAATTGTTTTAAGGGCGTGGGGAGAGGCTATTAACAACAGATTCATGTACTTGGTTTAGGGGGAAAGAAACGGAAACAATTTAAAGAAAAATATTAAAATAAGTTACGAACACAATGAAAGTGAAATATATTGTGATTGGATTACAAAACTTAATTTCGAAGCCCCAATTTACATCAATATTTGATATAATTATTAATTAATATTAATATTGTGAATTTAGGAATTAACCAATAAATCCAAACTCAACGTACACGAATTGTTAACAAGTAATTAAGAATATAATAAAATTTTGAGAATTTGAAAAATCCAATAATGATGCCTACCCTAGATTCATATTTTAACCAAAATATTCGGTGTATTTAATAATATATATCAATATTCGGTCTAATGATTAATCTAAAATAATATGTCTAATTTAATATGAATAAAAAGTTTAGTTCAATATTGTTATGATTTTACCTATTATTAATAATTAGTCAATGCTTTTTTTTGTTGAATTACAATAATAGGGTAAAACTCGAACAACAAACGTGATTAGCGCGACTTGAACCTAAACAACACTTGTTGGGGTAATGAACACCCTTAACCATCATGCCATTATCACGTAATAACTAATAATATATTAAAATTATTTTTTATAATAACAATTTAGTAATATATTAAACAATAAACAATATTCTCGCGAGTTTAAATTTTTTTTCAAACTCGTGCTTATATATATATATTATAGATAAATTAGTATAAAATATTACTTTTTATGTTTATTTTTATTTAAACACGCAAAATTATCATGTGCATTACATAATGTACAAACTTGTACTATATATTTATTCTTTATATGCTATAAACTACATAATTTATAATAAAATACAATAAAATCATAAAATTGAAAAATGAGCTAAGTTGGGCCTTGAATGTTAGAATCCAAGTTATACTCATATTTTAAAGAGCCTTTATTTTTCTTAAACTCATTTTTAAATTTAATATTTTTGTTCAAACAATTCTAAGTATCAACTTTACTTAAGATTTAAATGACTAATTTGACCCTTAGATAAGTATCAAGTGACATCAAATGGGCATTGAGAGCCAAAGGCAACAAAAATAGTGTCAATTTATCTTTTGAGAATAATATATATAAATTGGTTTTGAAAGGAGTATATTTAGATCTAATCTGTTCTAGGGTTGAGCTATCCAACCAAGTTTAAAGGTTTGTATGAAATTAGGAAAAATTTGGACAAAAAAATATCAAGTTTAGAAAAGTGGACTTAAGTAAGAAAATTGAGCCTTTTTAAAATATTGGTCGAGCTCAAGTCCTAATAATGAATGACCAAGCGTTACTTGACTCACTTTTAAGTTTGTAATATTTTATTTTTATTTTTTTCTTACATATTATGTAATATAAAAATTGAATATACTATTTCATGATGTAAATGTTAAAAAATATGTGTATTTCTTCATGGTTAGAATTATAATAAAATTGCTCATAAAAAATAGAATTAAAATAAAATGAAAAATATGAATGGTAGGAAAATATATGTAATTACCAGATATTAAATACATATATTTTAAAAATAATAAAATAATATGTGCATGCTTAACGAATTTGAATTAGTAATTTACAAATATAAGCAGATTTGGGCAAAATTTGAGTAGTCATATTTTGGATCTATTGGGAGTATAATATATTTCAAAGAATCTCACATTCCTAAAAAAGCTCCTTGAGTTTTTGTTTATATAACATTACTTGATATTGGACTTATAAGAGCCAAAATAAGAGGATTGACATGCATACACGAGAACTAAGACAAGAAACTTAGTGATAAACCGTAAAAGTAACATATTTTAATCCCACATTTAGCATGCTTTTGGATGAATTATCCCTTATTTTATGTAATTTGGTGCCCTTAATCCTTTATTTTCATGTTTTATACTCAGGGAAGCACCGGAGGATGAAAAGAACGGAAAACAGGCTTAAAACGGGCCAAATAGGCCAAAGCACGAAATCAGCACGGCCTGGGCCCAAGACCACACGGCCGTGCCTCATTAATGAAGTCCAACACGGCCTGACCACGATTCACACGGGCGTGTGCCATGGCCGTGCCCCTGCCGTGGCAAAGAGAAGTTTCATTCGGATTGGGATACTTAGGGGCAAAGAAACACATTCCAAAAGCCTATATATACACCCTAAGTATGACCTAAAAGGAGGGAGCCCAAGGCTATCGTCTAGGGGCGTCTTGCTAGGCCAGAGAAGGCAGACTTATGGGGATTCACTCGAGGATAGCCAGTTGATTCATCTCTAGAAGCCAGACTTATACTCAAGACGGAGGGACTCTCCTTCAATTCCTTCAGGGAGTTTTAGGGATTTCTTATGTTTTGTTTTATCTTTTCTTCCGAGATGTTTTCTTTTCTTGTTATGAACTAAAACCTCGGATACGAGGGGATGAAACTTAGATGAATCTTATTATCGTTCTTGAACTATATGATAAATATTTGACTTGTTCTTAATTATGTGTTCTTAATTCTTGTGTTGATATTTCTGGGATATTGATCCAAGTTTGATGTGCTTAGGTGGAGGAGCAAAAGTCCCTACCTAAGAGTAGATCTAGCATAGTTAAGCGGAGTTGATCGCGCGCCTAGAGATAGGGTGACGAGATTTTGCCGGATTAGGGTGAAACCTAATATGGGATTCCATAGTTCGAGTTAATGCAATTCTAGGGGTTTTAATTAGAAAGAGATTTCAATTAATCAACCTAGGGTTAGACGTTATTAAGCCGAGAGAGGGTTTAATATACATTAGGAATCTTACGGATCAAGTCAAATGAATAAATCGTCAGTTCAGAGAGTTAGATAACAATTGAAGCCTAGGTGGATTCTTCCTTGGGTGTCATCTTAATCAATTGGTTTTTCCTCAAGTTATTTTCCAAAATTCATTCTTCTTTGTCTTAGAGTCTTTAGTTTAGTAGTTAATTAATTTAGATTAAACACACAAATTCCCTTTATTTTAGGCTAGATAATAAAAAGAAAGTTAGTATTAGTACTTTTAGTTCCTTTGGGTTCGACATTTCCGGTCTTGCCGAAGAAACTATACTCTTTGTTCGATAGGTGCGCTTGCCTCAAATCGTTGTCATAGTTAGTTTCCAGGTTCGATCATTCTTTTTATAAATTTTAAGACTTTGACATCGCGAAAACAACGATCAAGTTTTTGGCGCCGTTGTCGGGGAACTAAAATATTAAGAAAGCTTAGTTTTTATTACTTTAGCCATTTTTTATTTTTTGCAATTTTATTTTTTTATTTAATTTTTAACTTAGCTAATTTTTCTTCTGTTATTGTTTACTCCTTTCAGGTGCCTCTAGTTTATGACTAGAAGGAACCCGACAGGACCCCTAATCTACGACAGTGATATTGAAAGAACAATTCGCAGAAATCGTAGAGAGATAAGGCAAAGCTTAAACTACATAGAAGGAGAGCAAGAAGGCGAAACCAATCCTACTGAAGGGATGGCTGAGAATCATCCGCCACCTCAAGAGATGGCCGAAAATCATGCTCCACGTACTATGTATGATTATGCTAAACCTAGTTTAACAGGAACTGAATCTAGTATTGTTAGGCCTACTATTGCTGCAAATAATTTTGAACTGAAACCTAACACTATACAGATGATACAACAGTTTGTTCAGTTTGATGGTTTGTAGGATGAAGATCCTAACACACACTTAGCAAATTTTCTAGAATTCTGTGATACCTTCAAGATAAATGGCGTTTTTGATGATGCCATCCGTCTTCGATTATTTCCCTTTTCTTTGAGAAATAAAGCCAAACAGTGGTTGCATTCTCTTCCCCGAGGGTCAATCACTATATGGGATCAAATGACCGAAATTTTTTTATTAAAATATTTTCCACCAGCCAAAACGGCCAAATTGAGGAATGATATCTCTTCTTTTGTGCAGATGGATTTAGAAACACTTTATGATGCATGTGAGAGATACAAAGATCTGTTAAGGAGGTGTCCACACCACGGATTACCTTTGTGGCTACAGGTCCAAACTTTTTACAATTGTGTGAACCCCTCAACAAGGCAACTAATCGATTTAGCTGCCGGCGGAACCCTAAACAACAAGACTCCTGAAGCGGCCTACGAGTTTATAGAAGAGATGTCACTGAACAACTATCAGTGGCAAGTTACAAGGACAAGGCCAGCCAAAGCAGCCAGAGTTTTCAACATCGATGCAGTAACCGCGCTATCAAACCAGGTAGAATTATTACATAAAATTTTTTATGGTTTATATGGTTCTTCGCAGGCACATCCAGTTATGCTATGCAAATGACGCAAGTGAAGGAGTGGTGAATCCCGAGTACCCACCCTACGGACAGGGCATGGAGAGCGAACAAATGAACTATATGGGTAACAATTTTCGATCTAACAATAACCCTTATAGTAATACTTATAATCCAGGTTGGAAAACCACCCCAATTTCTTATGGGGCGGTCAAAGAAATCAAAGGCAACAACCATCCCAAAACTTCCAACAACAGCCCTACCCACAGGAAAAGAAGCCAAACCTTGAAGAGATGCTGACAAACTTCATAGCAGCCTCAGAAATACGTTCCCAAAATACAGAAACACATTTCCAAAAGATAGAAACAAAACTTGAGGCATTGACACAAGAGTTCAAGGATCAAATCGGGCAACTCGCTAAGCAAATCTCCGAGAGACCACATGGAAGACTACCGAGCAACACCGAGACTAACCCAAGGGAGCAAGTTCAAGCCATAACAACTCAAGATAGTGAAGGGTTAGATGAGCCCAATTCAAGGCAAGAGAACATGGTCGAAGAAGGTAAGGTTGAGGTAAGTAATAATAAGCCAAAACCGGTAATCAAAGAGTACCAACCTCGCATACCATATCCCGAAGCATTAAGGAGAGACGACACAGAGGAACAGTTCGGTAAGTTTCTTAAACTTTTAAAGAAATTACATATTAACTTACCGTTACTTGAAGCTCTTACGCAGATGCCAGACTCTAGAAAATTCCTAAAAGAGCTGTTGACCAAAAAGCAAAGGATAGACGAAGCATCACATGTGGAACTAAACGCAATGTGCTCGACAGTATTGCAAAATAGACTACCACGGAAATTAAAAGATCCAAGGAGTTTTACAATTCCATGCTTAATTGGTAGTTTATCTATTAATAATGCGTTAGCTGATTTAGGGGCAAGCATAAATGTCATGCCTTATAAATTATTTAAACAACTAGGTCTAGGGAGGCCCAAACAAACTAGGATGAGCATTAAATTAGCTGATAAAACTGTTAGAATTCCTAGGGGCATAATTGAAGATGTACTCGTAAAAATTGACAAATTTGTATTCCCGGTGAGACTTTGTCGTTTTAGACATGGATGAGGACAACACGATCCCCTAATTTTAGGAAGACCATTCTTAGCAATCTGCGTAACTAAAATCGATGTTGATACAAAGTAACTTATATTCTCGTGTAGGTGACGAGACAAATCACTCTTCAAGCCCTCGATTCAACTAGAACATCGAATAATCAAGGTGAGAAAATAAATTCGAATGATAACCATTCAATTAACCCTTCTTTTCGTGAAGCACCACAAAAGAATACAATCGAACCCGATCCTATACCATGTGCCAACAAAGAAATAACTCATTAGGAACGAGGGATTCGGATCGATGATCTAGACGAGTGGAAGACACATTTTAAGGAAAAATTAGGGATACACAAAGCGTAATCAGAGCCACTCCACGCGACAAACAAGTTCAAAATCGAGATCAAGTATTGATTGATAAAGGACACTCGAATATCTCCTCCCGACCTTAACACTAACAAAGAAATCCCTTTTAGGGTAATCAGTGTTTTCCCATACGAACAGTCGAGGTAAGTAATCCTATCTTTGGCACTTTCAATATAAGCGCATCTCGACTTAAATTCTATCATGATAATGGAGCTGCCAGCATGAGGAAGGACTTCCAACTTCTCAAACCACCATGAATATACAAATGAGAGGAGAGTTTAGCTTAAGACTATAAACGAGCGCTTCTCGGGAGGCAACCCGAGCATTAACCCCATTAACTTTTACATTTTTATTTTGTCCTATTTATTCTATTTTATCCTTTCTTTATAGTACCTAACTATAAACTAACCAAAAGTATAGAATTCCAGGCCACACGGCCTTGCACACGGCCGTGGCCGTGGCCGTATGGATGCACCGAATCGCCGTACTGACATGGCAGAGATGGTACGAGTCAGAGCGAATCAATTTTCAAATCTCGGGCTCCAACCACCACACCACGGGCACCGACAAAACCCCACGACCGTGCGATGCGGCCGTGGTCGACGCTGGTAGTTTACACACGGGCGTGGTAACCTGAACATGGGCGTGGGAGAAACGATACGATGCTCAACACGGCCGTGCGAGGCAGCCGTGTGACTTAGCACACCCACGGTACACGGGCGTGGGGTTGTACCAGGCTTAAAAATCTATTTAAACCCCCTCCTTTTTCTCTTCCCTTACTCACTTTCCTACTCCCCATCCCCTTTATTCTATCCCATTATTCAGACCCCCCCTACTTTTCTTCTCCAATACATTCTCAAAACCCTTGAGCTACACCAAATGCCAAAGAAGCGGAAGGAATCAAGCATAGTCTCCCAGAGGGAGACCGATCTACATAAGTTCATGCCGGCCACTTCAATCATTCGATGAGCCAAGGACATTTGAGGCCATTTAGTTTTTACTTCGTTTTTCTCTTTTATTTCAATTTCCTTACCTTTACTTCTCTTCTGCTTAACTTAGTTTATTTTATTTTAGTTTCTTAATTTTAGGTTCTACAGGCTGCTAGGGAATCACACCGGAACCACGACCACCAACTCACCGCAGCCTTAGAAATCACGCCCACCTCGCGAATCATCCAACAATAAGGACTCTACGGTCCATTTATCTCTTCTTTTAATTTTATTTCACTTTTTATTTTCCTTCACTTTAGCTTGCTTTTCTTTAATTATTTAATTAGTATAGTTTTAATTATTATTATTATATCCTGGCTAATCCTCCATGAGCTACCCAATTTCTTCATCTAGCGTAGGATCGTCATCAAGAACGACCCCTCCAACTTATCTTCCAATTCAAGGATTTCATCCATAATTCAGGAAGTTTCACTTCTCTCCATATCTTTTGCATTTCTACTTAATTGTCTATATATATATCTTTGTACATTGAGGGCAATGTACATCTTAAGTGTGGGGGGGTAAACAACCTAAAAAGGTGCCTAACTTTTTTCATTATTCTCAAATTCCTGAAATTAGGTGCCAAACTTTTTGCATTATTCTCAAAACCTAAATTATGTCTTGTTTCTTAAGTAAGTTTTTCATATTATGATTAGAATGAAATTCCCCTGATTTATGATTTTTGTTGATGTGTTTTGGATTAAGTCATTGATAATTGTGCATTGATGAATAAATTTGAAGGATACTAGAGAATCAAGCATGATAAGTCTATTTTTCAGAAATTAAATTTTTTTTCTAGGTTGTCTACCTAAATTTGAGTATTACTTTGGAGTTTGAAATTTACGAGGTTGACATCAAAATACCCATAATTTTTGTGAGATTTTGAGTCCTATAGAGCATATATTCTTTTTCTTGCTCACTTTATTGATTATGAGTGTGTCAACATTGATTTGTTATTCTAGAACTTGCATCAATTATACATGTCGAGACTACACCTTTTGATTTGATATACAGAGATGATAAAGGCACTTAGGTTTTAACCCACTCACTCCACTAAAAACCTACCTTCATAATTAACCCCTAGTGAACCCCGTTGAATCCTAACAAACCTTTTTCTTGACTTACCTGCTAATATTAACCCAAAACCCTTTATTTTTGTTACCACCATTCCTTTTAACTACCCTTATGTCGAGATTTGATTTGATCAGTTGCCTAACTATGATCTTTATTTTAGCAATTTACCCTTTATTATGTATTTATGACTTGTTCTTAAAAAAAAAGTATATTCATTATTAGTTTGTGATTAAATGAGCTTATATGTTTGAATTCCAAATATTGAAGAAGAAGCTCGTAGTATTAGTATTATTAGTTGTCAATTGATGTAATTACCTTTATTTAGTTCGTTATTTCTGGTTAGGTAAATTGTCAGGTCAATCTCGATTCTAACCCTCTAATTCAGCCTTTATCCACACCTTTAACCTAAGCCCCGTTACAACCCTATTAAAGACCTTTTGATTTGTGCATCATTTTATATTATAGTGGTGGAGATTTGATTTTCATGCAAGCCTATGGGATTAACTTTTCAGGTTTGACGTTTGAGTGCTTAATTTTAAACCTTAAACACTTTGAGTGATTTGAGTGAATGTTTAGTTAGGATGTCAATTCTTATAGGTTTTGGATCAGAGGTAATTATTTAGATGAGGGGAAACACCTATGTCTTGTGATACAAATGTATGACTTAGATTGTTTGAATCTTTAGGACTCCTTGAGTTGAATTATCCATGTATGAATTATCTTTGAATTATGATGAAACATTATTGATGAATATTATGAATCAAGGAAGTTCGTTTTAATCATGACTTGGGAACTTTGCTTGAAGACAAGCAAAAGCTTAAGTGTGGGGGTATTTGAAAAACCGTAAAAGTAACATATTTTAATCCCACATTTAGCATGCTTTTGGATGAATTATCCCTTATTTTATGTAATTTGGTGCTCTTAATCCTTTATTTTCATGTTTTATACTCAGGGAAGCACCGGAGGATGAAAAGAACGGAAAACGGGCTTAAAACAGGCCAAATGGGCCAAAGCATGAAATCAGCACGGCCTGGGCCCAAGACCACACGGCCGTGCCTCATTAATGAAGTCCAACACGACCTGGCCACGATTCACACGGGCGTGTGCCATGGCCGTGCCCCTGCCGTGGCAAAGAGAAGTTTCATTCGGATTGGGATACTTAGGGGCAAAGAAACACATTCCAAAAGCCTATATATACACCCTAAGTATGACCTAAAAGGGGGGAGCCCAAGGCTATCGTCTAGGGGCATCTTGCTAGGCCAGAGAAGGCAGACTTGTGGGGATTCACTCGAGGATAGCCAGTTGATTCATCTCTAGAAGCCAGACTTATACTCAAGACGAAGGGACTCTCCTTCAATTCCTTTAGGGAGTTTTAGGGATTTCTTATGTTTTGTTTTATATTTTCTTCTGAGATGTTTTCTTTTATTGTTATGAACTAAACCCTCAGATACCTGAGGGGGATGAAACTTAGATGAATCTTGTTATCGTTTACTGAACTATATGATAAATATTTGACTTGTTCTTAATTATGTGTTCTTAATTCTTGTGTTGATATTTCCGGGATATTGATCCAAGTTTGATGTGCTTAGGTGGAGGAGCAAAAGTCCCTGCCTAAGAGTAGATCTAGCATAGTTAAGCGGAGTTGATCGCACGCCTAGAGATAGGGTGAAGAGATTTTGCCAGATTAGGGTGAAACCTAATATGGGATTCCATAGATCGAGTTAATGCAATTCTAGGGTTTTAATTAGAAAGAGATTTCAATTAATCAACCTAGGGTTAGACGTTATTCGCTTCGAGAGAGGGTTTAATATACATTAGGGAATCTTACGGATCAAGTCAAATGAATAAATCGTCTGGTTCAGAGTTAGATAACAAGTGAAGCCTAGGTGGATTCTTCCTTGGGTGTCGTCTTAATCAATTGGTTTTTCCTCAAGTTATTTTCCCAAATTCATTCTTCTTTGTCTTAGAGTCTTTAGTTTAGTAGTTAATTAATTTAGATTAAACACACAAATTCCCTTTATTTTAGGCTAGATAATAAAAAGAAAGTTAGTATTAGTACTTTTAGTTCCTTTGGGTTCGACATTCCGGTCTTGCTAGTAAACTATACTACTGTTCGATAGGTGCGCTTGCCTCAAATCGTTGTCATAGTTAGTTTCCTGGTTCGATCATTCTTTTTATAAATTTTAAGACTTTGACATCGCAAAAACAACGACCACTTAGTCTAATGTAAATTAGATGATTCCCCCTTGTATGCGATACTAGGTTTGATTCGTTTTTATATTTCTTGTAACACCCCTTACCCGTATTCAACGCCAGAATAGGGCTCGAGGCATTACCGAACTTATAACACAAGCATTCATACAATTCTGAGTCATAAATTTGCGTCCAAATTAAAACCATTCATATTCAATCATAAAGTCCCTTATACGAGCCTACGAGGCCCAAAACATGCTTTGGAGGTGGTTCAGGACTAAACCGAGAACTTTAATTTTTTTTACAAAACTTAGAAAATTTTTGCTAGATGCAGGGCTCACACGCCCGTGTGGTCACACCCGTGTGATCCTGGGACACGCCCGTGTTCAAATTAGGGTGCTCTCTGACTTGTGCCACACGGCCGTGCCACACACCCGTGTGCTAGGCTGTGTAGCACACACGGCTGAGACACACGCCTGTGTCTCTATCCGTGTGCTCAATTCTAGACATTATGTTTCTCAAAATTAAGGTGCAAGGGACACACGACCGGAACACATGCCTCTAGGGCAGACCGTGTGTCACACACGGCCTAGGCACACGTCCGTGTGTCTACCTGTGTGTACAAAATAAAGGCTATTTACCAAGCCATTTGCCACCCTTATTCACACATACACGTACACCAATTCAAGGCACAAAACATAACATACTTAGGCAACAAAAACATCCACAATTATGACCAACACATGCCAAACATTTCACATTCATGTCATAAGTCACATTTCTATCATTCACCAAACATACCATGACCATATCACCAAAGACATTGTCACACACACACACACACACACACACACACACACACACACACACACACACACACACACATATATATATATACATACTTAGGCTTACAACCATGATAGCCCAAATAAGCCAATCTACATGGCCAAATATCAAAACAAGCCTTTGATAATCACAAGCCAACACATTGGATACAATTACAATGACACATATAACAAAAATGACTAAGTCCCTATACATGCCATAAACTTAAAATACTTGAATTCATCAATACCCAAAGTGATAGCTTGATAGTGTGATAGGATCTCCGGCGATCTCCGGCGATCTCCAATCTGAGCTAGCTCAATGACACCATAAAACATGGGAAAGGAAGGGGGTAAGCTATATAGCTTAGTAAGCTCGTATGATAATAACTCATCTCATCAAATAAACACATTTTAAGCCATTATAAATACTATAATATAACTTGTATAATTCCACCTTTATGCCATGTATTCGTTCACATAATTAACCAAGAATTTCACAGGTTTATTCTTTTCAATGCTTATATGGTTTGAATACTTCTTATCAATTCATTAACATTTACATAAGCATAAGAAAATAGAAGTAAACTATATTCAATTCAATAGCCATCACATTTATAAATATTCAATTGAACCATATGAATTCTCATAATTTTCCACTTACTCATCATATGAAATTCACTTTTAACACTTACTTGTCGATTTCTGTCACGAGTACCTTGACTGAGTCGTACCATCACTTGTAACCACATTTCGTCAACATTTTCCGTTGAACCATTTGTAATACTGAAGGATACTCGGGAATCTTGTACACACAGTACCATACCAATGCCATATCCCAGATATGGTCTTACATGTAATCTCATATCGATGCCAATAGCCCAGATATGGTCTTATACGAAGTCTCATATCGATGCCATATCTCAGATATGGTCTTACACGTAATCTCAGTAACCCTAATGTCATGACATTTGTATCCTATCTATTCCTAAGGTTCAACCGGGACTTTCATTGTATCGAATCTCTGTCGGTCATTTCCGTAGTATCGTACTCAATAGCATTCACATTTCATTTCAATAATATAGCATTTACCACAATTATATCAATTAAGCATTTATACATATATAATTTAATGCTTATTAAACATACGAACTTACCTCGATACAAAATAGCGGAAATGGACCTAATAGTCAAACACTTTGGTTTTCCACCGATTTAGACCCAAACTTCGTTTCTTGATCTATAATACCAAATTCATCTCATTTAATCATCACATTATTCATTTCAGCCCAAAAGTCACATTATGGAAAAATTATATTTTTGCCCCTAAACTTTTGACATTTTACACTTTAGTCCCTAGGCTCGGAAAATAAATTTCATTCAATTTCTTCACACTCAAGCCTAGCCGAAACTATTTTCATACTCATAACAACCCACGTTTTTCATATATTCATATTTTTCTACTCATTTTATAGACTTTTACAAATAAGTCCTTTTTGACATTTTTACCAAAAATCACTTAGCAAAAGCCGTTTAACAAACAAAAAACATGCATTTTCTACCATCAAACATCAAAATACACACATATTCAATATGGGTAAAACCCTAGACCTTGATCATATCTTAAATTAGTGGTAGAAATAGATAGATCGGGTTACAATGACTTAAAAAATGTAAAGAGTATTAAAAACGGGGCAAGAACGGACTTACAATCGAGAAGCTTGGAAAACCCTAGCTATGTCTTCTCCTTGTAAAATTCGGCCAAGGGAGGAAGAAGATGAACATATTTTGGCTTTTTAATTCATTTAATTACCAAATTACTAAAATGCCCTTAATGAAAAACTTTAGAAACATACCTAACCATGTCTATTTTTGTCTATCAACTCAACCAACGGTCTAATTACCATCTAAGGACCTCCAATTTAAAATTTCATAGCAATTGGACACCTTAAACATATAGAATTCATGTTTTGCATTTTTTCAATTTAGTCCCTTTAACTAAATTAAGTGCCCAAACATCAAAATTTTTGAACGAAACTTTCACGAAATTGTTCCATAAAATTGTAGACCATAAAAATATAATAAAAATAAAATTTTTTGCGTCGGATTTGTGGTCCTGAAACTACTGTTCCGACTAGACCCAAAATCAGGCTGTTAAATTTCTTTTTTTTCTCTTTTAAAAAAATTATTTTAGCTAAATAGGCTTACTATCAAATTTCATGTTTTTCTAATACATGGTGTAACAGTCCGATTTAGGGGCTAGTTGGAACAGTGGTTTTGGAACCACTAATCCGAGGTCGAAGAGAATTATTTTAATGATATTTTATGAGATATAGCATGATTATATAGGTGCATGAAAATTTTGGTGCTTTAATTTTAGCGATTTCATACTTAATTGCGAAAAAGGACTAAATCGCATAAAGTGCGAAAGTTCCATTTTTCAAGCTGAAGGTGTCTAAAAGCCATAGAATATTAATTGGAGGTCCCTAATGTGCAATTAGGCCTTGTATAGGGTGGTGGCCGGCCATAGGGACAAAGAATTAGAAATTTGGTCAAGTGGGTGGAAATTAGATGACTTAATTGATTAGATATATTAAAATAAAGAAAGAAAAGATATCATCTTTTCTCCTTCACTCCTCCACCGAAAATTAGCAGAAAATAGGGGTTTGAAAGCTCAAAAATTTCAGCAAACTCTTCTCCTTACAAGTAAGTATTTTAGTGATCATTTCTTGATAATATTTGTACTTTTGGAACCCCTAAAGCTTAAGCTAGATAAAGAGGGGACTATCTTGCAAAATGGTTGAAAACCTAGGGTTTTTCCATGTGAGCATTCATATTTTTTGCTGCATTTTTATGGAAGAATATGAGTCCTAGTTGTTAGATAAACAACTTTTGTGAAAGGTGTTATCATGAAAACACCTCAAAGGACCTTTTTGTAAAGGTTGTAAAATATGAGGTAAATGTGTGAAATAATGAGTATTGAGGGCTACCATAAGAGTAATAAATGTTCACCTAGGCTCGTTAAAGAAAGAAATTTGATTAGAATTGATTTTCGAGCCTAGGGGTAAAATGGTCATTTTGTGAAAGTATGAGGGCAAAATGGTAATTTTGCCAAAGTATGAATTTTGAGATGTGTAAATGAGCTAAATTGTTATTATAGATCAAGAAGAACGAGGAATTAACCTTGACCGAGGAAAATGCAAGGTATCAGACTAGATCGACAAATTGGCCTATTTTGAAATCGAGGTAAGTTTGTGCGTAATAAGTTCAACATCATGCTAGTATGATTTAAAATGTTTGATATTTTTGAAGATGTATAATATTAATATGAATTTGAGTAATGATGTTGAATGGGAAAAATGATGAGAAATGTGATGTTGAAGTCCCAGTTGGACTTCAATAAATGAGAAAATAATGTCAACAAGACTTGAGATAGGTAAGGTCCCATATAAGACCGTGTCTGGGACATGGCCTCAGCACCGAATTGAGATCCTGTATAAAACCATATCTGGGATATGGCATCGGCATCGATTATGAGGATCGTATAAGACCATATCTGGGATATGGCATTGACAATTGATATGAAATCCTGTATAAGACCATGTCTGGGATATGGCATCGGCATCTAGAAGAAATCCCATATAAGACCACATCGGGGATGTGGCATTGGTGTCGCATTTATGTGAATGATGATATTTTGAAATTTTGCGTATTCGAAGTGAATTCAGTGAGTAAAGAGCTAAGCTCATAATAGAAATGAGACTAGTGCTAAAGCTATGTGATGAAGTGATACAGGTACATGTGAGTAATTCACGAGAAATGAGACATGATATGTAATTGGTAAGAGTAAGCATGAGTAAGTTATGGCAATATGCTTAAGACTTTGTGTTTTGTTCAATGCAATGGATGGATGACATTATGGGCCTTTATGTTGCTATTTATTTCAAGCAAACTTACTAAGCTTTATGCTTACCCCTCTCAATTCCCATTTCCTTGTAGTATTGCCAAGCTAGCTCGGGAATTCGTGGAACGTCGGAGTTTGGAAATCACACTATCAATTTCTTTTGGTATAGCAAAGTTAGATTTATTTTGAGTATGGCATGTATAGGACTTGGTCATTTTGTTATGTCATATTTGTTAGCCAAAGTGTTGGCTATTAATGTTGTTCAATTCATTTTGTAAATGGTCATTGGAAATTGACCAATACTTGACAAGTTCATATATTCAATGATGATAAAATTCATGAAATGCATGCTTGTGTGGATGTTTTGGTTTTGAGTTCTTAGAAGTGCCTTATGGTCAAGATATATGTTGAATTGATTTGGTATAAGTGTGGTTGCTTTTTAGGGTGGCAAATGGCTTGGTAAATAGCCTTACAATTTTCCACACGGGTAGACACACGGGCGTGTGTCTAGGCCGTGTGTGACACAAAATCAGCCCCATAGGCGTGTGGAGAGGCCGTGTGTCCCCTTGCATGCTAGGTTTACAAGTCAGTATGCTCAGTAGTAAACACATGGGCAGAGACACGACCGTGTGTCTCAGCCGTGTGGAAGGCATGGCCATGGATATGGGCGTGTGCCCAGGCCGTGTAAAGTCTGCACCTGAAATTAGGAATTTAATTCGACACACGGTCTAAGGACACGGACGTGTGCTTTGGCCGTGTGACCTTAGTGAGGTGATGACGTCATAAACAGAATGCCCTGGTTTTTGGCACACGGGCTAAGACACGGGCGTGTCGTGGCCGTGTGAGGGACACGGGCCAGGGACACGGGCGTGTGTCCGGCTGTGTAAAAACCCCCGTAGGTTCAAATTGAAAAATAAATCCCCACGGGTGTGGAACACGGGCATGTGAATTTTCCACACGGGCGTGTTCCATCCTTCACACGGGCGTGTGGCCCCGTTTTATGTCAAATTTGTCTAAGGGTTCAAAAGTTTTCGGTTTAGTTTCAAATCATTTTGGGTATGAGTTTAGGGTCTCGTAGACCTGTAATAAGAACATTATGGTCTCGAATGAAAATTTTTAAATTTGACGTGAAGTTTTATGGATTGATATCGTATGATTGAGAAAGTTAAGTACGGTAATGCCTCGTACTTGGTTCAAGTGTCGAATACGGGTAAGGGGTGTTACATTTAGTAGTATCAGAGCTACGATTTAGTCGATTCTCAGATTAACGTAGCGTAAGTATGAGTCTAGCTATACATGCCATACATATGAGTATTTGCATAATGATAGTGTGACGACTCCTGACGATTTGAATTGTGTTTTTATATAGTAAATGAATCCCGATCGAACTGCAACCGATGATGCTGCAAGTAATACGCCAGCTCCCGCGCAAAGGACTGCGCCAGTAGAAAGTAGACCCGAGACTTTGGGTCAGGGAGAAGAGGCTCGAGAAGCCTTTCTCTATATGATGAGTAACTGGTATACTGACTATATACGAGCAAATCCTAATGCTCAACCCCTCCACCCCCACCTATTCCTCGGCCTTCCCCTGTATCTCCCCAAGTGGTAGAGGTAGTAAGAAGAGAAAGGCCTCCGGTTGACAAGATCTGAAAGCAGGGAGTTGAGGAATTTCGAGCCAGTAAAGATGATGATCCGGAGAGGGCGAAATTCTGGCTTAAGAATACCATCAGGGTATTCGATGAGTTATCATGCACGCCTGAAGAGTGCATGAAGTGTGTAGTATCTCTCTTGAGAGATTCGGCCTATCAGTGGTGGAACACCCTTGTGTCGGTGGTACCAAGGGAGAGAGTTAACTGGGAATTCTTCCAAGAGGAATTCCGGAAGAAGTACATTAGTCAAAGGTTCATCGACCAGAAAAGAAAGGAGTCGAATGACAGTGGCTGAATATGAGCGTGAGTTCGTAAGGCTCAGCAAATACGCTCGAGAGTGCGTATCGACAGAAGCTATCATGTGCAAAAGATTCGAGGATGGGTTAAATGAGGATGTCCATTTGTTTGTTGGTGTCCTCAAACTGAAAGAGTTTGTTGTGCTGGTAGATCGAGTCTGTAAGGCTGAGGAACTAGTCAAAGAGAAAAAGAAAGTTGAAATTGAGTCTCGCGACTCGAAGAAGAGGCAGTTAGGCAAGTCATTCCAATCTTCGTTCAAGAAGTCAAGAGAGTTTCTTGCTGGTCGCCTACTTGGTGGGTTTTCAAGCAGTAAGAGTAGAAGCGGTACCGTGGTCTAAAGCTCAGACTACTTCGGTTGCTAGTGTTGGCAACGCTCGACCGAGTAGACCAAAATTTTCGCAGTGTGGCAAACATCATACCGGGGAGTGTCGAGCAAATGAGAAAGCTTGTTTCAAGTGTGGATCCCTAGACCATTTTATCAGAGATTGCCCCGAGGTGGGTGAGAAAGAGAGACCTCAGAGTGCAAGACCGGGAGGTACTGCTAGAGGAAGGCTACCGAGAAACTCGGGAAATGAAATGGGTAGTAAGAACATTTCTAGAGAGCAGAATGCAAGAGCTGAGGGTAGAGCACCGGCGAGAACATATGCCATTCGTGCTCGCGAAGAGGCTTCCTCCCCCGACGTAATTACGGGTACATTTTCTCTTCATGATACTCATGTTATAGCTTTGATTGATCCGGGATCTACCCACTCGTATATTTGCATGAAATTAGTTTCTAGCTTGAACATGCCTGTAGAGTTTACTGAACTTGCGATAAGAGTGTCAAATCCCCTAGGCAAATGTGTGTTGGTCGATAGAGTATGCAAGGGTTGCCCTTTGATGATTAAGGGTCATTATTTTTCGGCTAATCTTATGTTATTGCCGTTTGATGAATTCGATGTCATCCTTGGGATGGATTGATTAACCACTCATGACGTGATAGTGAATTGTGGAAGGAAGTTTATTGAGTTGAAATGTGAAAGTGGGAATCTTATTCATGTAGAATCAGATGAGCAAGACAGATTGCTAGTAGTGATATCTTCCTTGTTGACTCAGAAGTATCTAAGAAAGGGGTACGAAACTTACCTTGCCTTTGTGATGAATGCTAGAGAGACTGAGTTAAAAATTGAATCAGTGCCCATAGTATGTGAGTATCCAGATGTTTTTCCAGAGGAATTGCCAGGGCTACCTCCGATTAGAGAGATAGAATTTGGGATTGAGTTAGCTCCTGGTACTGCCCCCATTTCTAATTCTCCATACAGAGTGGCTCCAACCGAGCTAAAAGAACTAAAGGCACAATTACAAGAGTTGACGGATAAAGGCTTCGCAAGACCAAGTTATTCTCCGTGGGGTGCTCCCGTATTATTTGTGAAGAAGAAAGATGGTTCCTTGAGGTTATGTATAGATTATCGGCAGCTCAATAAGGTAACTGTGAAGAACAAGTACTCGTTGCCAAGAATCGACGATTTATTTGACCAATTGAAGGGAGCCACAGTGTTCTCCAAGATAGACTTGAGGTTTGGATATTATCAGTTGAGAGTCAAGGACTCGGATGTACCGAAAACCGCATTTCGGACAAGGTATGGTCACTATGAATTTTTGGTCATGCCTTTCGGGTTAACAAATGCCCCTGCAGTTTTCGTGGAGTTGATGAATCGTATCTTTCGGCCGTATTTGGATAAATTTGTAGTAGTTTTTATCGATGATATATTGATCTACTCTCGGGATGAGAACGAGCATACTGAACATTTGAGAACGGTTCTGCAAAATTTGAGGGATAAACAATTATATGCCAAGTTAAGTAAAAGTGAATTTTGGCTTAAGGAAGTTGGATTTTTGGGGCACATTGTCTCGGGAGATGGAATTAGAGTTGACCTGAGTAAGATCTCAGCAATTGTGGATTGGAAGCCACATAGGAATGTAACCGAAGTTAGGAGTTTTCTGGGCCTAGCCGGCTACTATAGACGTTTTGTCAAGGGATTTTCCATGATAACTACTCCGATGACGAGGTTGCTACGAAAAGATGTAAAGTTTGAATTGATAGAAAAGTGCCAATGGAGTTTCGAGAGATTGAAGGCATTGTTGACAGAGGCTCCAGTCCTAGTACAACCCGAACCGAGAAAGGAATTCGTGGTTTACAGCGATGCATCCCTGAATAGGTTAGGTTGTGTACTCATGCAAGAGGGCAAGGTGATAGCATATGCCTCTAGACAATTAAAACTGAACGAGAAGAATTACCCGACTCACGATTTGGAGTTAGCTGCAATTATATTTGCACTAAAGATTTGGAGACATCATTTGTATGATGAGAAATGTCGGGTGTTCAGGATCATAAGGGCCTAAAGTATTTGATGACTCAAAAGGAGTTGAATTGTAACACCCCTAACCCATATCCGTCGCCGGATTAGGGTTACGAGGCATTACCGGGCTAACCACAAATTAACACACTCATATAAATGATTTTATAAAAAATAATGCATAAAACAAATCCATGCTATCAAGTTCAAGCATATACTTTCATTTCTTACTAAAACATTAACAAACATATCACAAATCTATATCACCAATTTCATATAAAAGCAGTTTTGATCAAATAGCAAAAATTACCATTCATTTGTTCAATGGGTTAATATGGCCGAATATGCACATTTGCTCTTAATCATTTTACCAACAATGTACCGAACATTTTAAGCTAAATATACATATATGCCAAAACTTTACTAAACCAAATCAAAGATATACCAAATACAATACTAATTGCCGAAAACATCCAATTATATTATCAATCAATCCCTTATAAATGACATAACCAAATTACTCAAAACCAAACATTTCATATACATGACCTAAAACATATAAGATCAAACCCCATTCATAAACTTACACATATCATGTTCGAATATACACAGTTTAGGAACATAACCTATAATGTCATTCATATCAATCATGTAACTATATTTACTAAATCACATAATTACCAAAACTAGATGTTCACAACGATAATTTAATTCAAATCATTCAAACCTCATATCCGAATACCACATGTAAATCCAATAAGATATATATACTCCAAATTAAGTCAATACCATGGCCGAATCTTTATAAACTAGTATACCACATTTTGATCATTAATAAACCACATCCAATAGTCACATACATAAAGCATAACATCGTCATCTCATAACTTAGCTTGTAGGTACATATATATATAATAAAGCAAAAGTACATCCACCAACCAAAATATACTATATGTCTTACTCAAAACCAAATTCATGTACTCAATTATCACATATAAAAATATTATGAAATGAACTTCCAAAATAAGCTTATAACAAGGCCGAACATACACAATTATTAACACCATGATCAAGCAAAACTAAATCAAACCCAAGCATAGAAATATAGCAATTTTTTTTTGCATGGCATTTATATACATCTTATTCATAATAAACTCAAAAGAGTAATATAGACTATACATGCCATAGTTTCAAAAGTTTAACTTATAAAAAGGGTACCAAAGATAGTTGATAGTGTGATAGACTCTGACGATAATCCCTGAGCTCGTAGCTAGACTTCAAAAATCTATAAAACCATACAAATGAACACACACAGTAAGCTATTGTAGCTTAGTAAGTTATAAGCAATTACAAAACAAGACCTTAATACATTGTAATAAAAATTACCTATTTAATAACCCTTAAACTGAATATTCAAACATTTAAAAGAAAATAAGCTTCTCATAAGTCTTAAATCCATTTATCACTATCATACAAATGCATACTAATCCATCACCTTTCATAGTACCAAAATCCGAACATACATACATTTAACCATCGGTTTTTATAAATATACTACTTAGGAAATTTATACTCACCATTCCAATAATAACCTCTCATAGTATCGAAAACTTACTGAATTCAACCATTAAAAATTGTATTTATACTCACACCTTCCATACTCATCAACTGAAATTTCTTTTGTACCAAATGTGTTCTGTAGTTCAATTCATGCTATTAAGATTCTTTGTCCGATTTCGCACACTCAGTGCTCGGAAATTAAATTAGCACACTTAGTGCTTATTATCCGATTTCGTACACTTAGTACTCGGATGTTAAATTCGCACACTTAGTGCATAACAATCGATTTTGCACACTTAGTGCTCGGTGTTTTAAAATTTGTTCACTTAGTGCCAAATGACCGATATCACACACTTAGTACTCGATATCAAAATTTCTCATTTACACATCACTCCAACTTATTCCTCATTCATACATGTATATAAAACTTACCTTATTTCCTCACCAAATCAACATCACATTCAGCTATTTATTGACATATAAATATATCTCACAATCGGCTATGTTCATATCTCAAATTCATATCACTCATAGCTATTTCATTAACATGTCTATGTATCACATTTGACTACATTCATCTTTAATTCAAATATCACACATTCGGCATTATACCATAGCACATATTTAAATCTATTAAAATTTATATACAAACTTTTAAATAAAATTTAATTCAACTCAATTGCTTATAAACTTACCTCGAGTATTTACGGACTTTGTTTTCCCGACTATTCGATTAACTTCGCCTTTCCCCGATCCACTCCCGATCCTTTTTTTTCTTGGTCTAAATAAATTACAAATTAAGCTCATTCAACATATTTACATTCAATTTAGTCCAAAAACACATAATCGACAATTTACAATTTTACCCCTGACATTTTACACTTTTTGTAATTTAGTCCCTATAGCATAAAACACAAAACATGCAAAATTTGGCCACGCTTCTTTAGGGCCGAATATTCACACTCCTAATACAAGCTCATACATTTCATTTATTTTGCTATTTAGTCCTTCAAAAGTTTATTTTTACAATTTAATCCAAATTACTCAATTTCATCAAAAATTCAAAGATAAAACTTGTTAATCTAATACATATAATTAATATATCATCATCAAATATCAAAAATAACAAGCTTCCTTCCATGGAAACTCACGAATTACATAACAAATTCAAAAATTTAAGCATGGGCTATCTAAAACATTAAGCAACGATCTAAAAAATATAAAAATTATCAAAAATCGAAACCAATTCATACCTTAATCAAAGCTTTCTAATGCCGAAATAGCTTAAGGTTTTCTTTTCTCCTTTCTTTGGCATTCAGTCAAGAAGATGAAGCAAATGCATGTCCTTGTTTTTGGTTTTATTATAATATAATATTATAATATGATTTTATCATTTTTTTAACTTAATAAAATAAACATTTAAAAGCATATTATATGCCTTTTTCCGTCCACTATACTTACAAAAAGGAGAATTTACCACTTAAGGTCTCATTATTAATAAAAACACCTCAATTTAATCACTCGATCAAATAAAAGGCTACTTTTACCACTTATGTGATTTAGTCCTTTTTCTTAAATTAAACACACAAACGGACAAATTAACTTACGAAACTTTAACACATGCTCAATCATATATAATTAACACGGAAAATAATATTAAAATATTTTTTTGACTCGAATTCGTGGTCTCGAAACCACCGTTCCGATTAGGGTCAAAATCGGGTTGTTACAACTCTCCCCCCTTAAGGATTTTCGTCTCCGAAAATCTTTCCGGTGAATAGGTTTGGATAACGTTCTTTCATTGAATCTTCAAGCTCCAAAGTTGCTTCTTCGACCCCGTGCTTATGCCACAGTATTTTCACCAACGAGATTTTCTTATTACGCAACTCTTTCACTTCGCGAGTTAAAATACGAATCGATTCTTCCTCATAAGTCAAATCAGACTGAATCTCAATCTCTGACGGACTAATCACATGAGAAGGATCAGATCTATATCATCGAAGCATCGGTACATGGATAACATTGTGGATCTTTTCTAACTCAGATGGCAACATCAACACATGCGAATCGGCCCGACATCGTTCAATAATCTCTCACGCGCGCAATAAATCTCGGACTCAGTTTTCCCTTGCGACCAAATCTAAGTATTTTCTTCCACGGCGAGACTTTCAAAAATACTCGGTCACCCACATGAAACTCTATATCTTTACGTTTCAAGTCCGCATATGATTTCTGACGATCTGACGCTGCTTTCAAACTTTCTCGAATCACTTTTACTTTCTGTTCGGTCTCTTTGATTAAATCAACCCCGTGTATCTTGCTTTGACTTAGCTCGGTCCAATACAAAGGCGTACGACATTTACGACCGTACAAAGCCTCGTAAGGTGCCATTTTGATACTTGATTGAAAACTATTATTGTACGCAAATTCAATCAAAGGCAAGTATCGTTCCCACGAACCCACGAACCCTCGAACTCGAGAACACAACATCTCAACATATTTTCAAGTATTTGGATAACTCTCTCGGATTGACCATCCGTTTGAGGGTGAAAAGCTGTGCTGAAATGTAATTTAGTACCTAAAGCATCTTGCAGTTTCTTCCAAAACCGCGATGTGAACCTCGGATCTCTATCCGAAACAATAGAAATGGGTACTCCATGTAGTCGTACAATCTGAGAAATATACAATTCAACTAGCTTATCAAGCGAGTAGTCTGTACGAACCGGAATAAAGTGAGCCGACTTTGTCAATCTATCAACAATAACCCAGATTGCATCTTTCTTGCTCGATGTCAACGGTAACCCAGATACGAAATCCATCGTGATTCGATCCCATTTCCATTCGGGTATCATAATCGGCTGAAGCAAAACCCCGGATGCTTTGATGCTCGGCTTTTACTTGCTGACATACCAAACATTTCGACACAAAATCTGAAATATCTCGTTTCATACCATGCCACCAGTAATGCTGTTTCAAATCATTATACATTTTTGTGCTTCCCGGGTGAATTGATAATCTACTGTTATGAGCTTTATTACAAATCATCCGAATCAACTCAGGATCCTTTGGTACACATGTTCGGTTTTTGAACCGTAAGCATCCCTCAGCATCAATCTGAAATTCTGAGTCAGTATTCGAACCACAGTGATTCCTTTTTGCTAATAAGTTATTATCAACCATTTGAGCTTCATAAATCTGTTGAACGAATAACGGTCTCGCTTTAAATTCTGCAATAATCACACCATCGTCAGTCATAGCTATATCTGTATTCATTGCACGTAAAGCAAACAGTGATTTTCGGCTTAAAGCATCAGCAACTATACTAGCTTTTCCCGGGTGATAATCAATCACGAGCTCGTAGTCTTTTAACAATTCCAACCATCGTCGTTGTCTCAAATTCAGATCCTTCTAAGTCATTAAGTATTTTAGACTTTTATGGTCGGAATAGACATGGCATTTTTCACCAAGCAGATAGTGACGCCATATTTTCAAAGCAAAAACTATGGCAGCTAACTCGAGATCGTGCGTCGGATAGTTCTTTTCGTGCGGTTTTTACTGTCTCGAGGCGTAGGCTACAACCTTACCCTTTTGCATCAAAACACAGCCCAAACCATTCAAGGATGCATCATCGAAGATAACGAACTCTTCACCCGACTGGCGGTGAACAAGTCTTTGGAGCTTTGGTCAAATGAGCTTTCAACCGATCGAAACTTTTTGACACTTCTCGACCACTCGAACTTAATATCATTCGTAACGACTTTGTCACCTGAGTCGCAATCATTGAGAACCCTTTCACAAAGCGTCTATAATAACCGGCTAGTCCCATAAAACTCTGAACTTCAGAAACATTACGCGGGGGTTTCCAATCAAGTATAGCCGAGACCTTACTCGGATAAACCCGAATACCTGATGCTGAAATAACATGCCCCAAGAAGCTAACTTCGCGTAACCAGAACTCACATTTACTGAATTTCGCGTACAACTGCTTATCACGCAAAATTTGTAACACAAGTCTCAAGTGTTCGGCATGCTCGATTTCGTTGCGCGAATAGATTAGAATGTCATCTATGAACACAACTACAAACTGATCCAAATACTATCTGAATACCCGATTCATCAAATACATGAAAACAGCAGGGGCGTTAGTGAGTCCGAACGGCATCACCAAGAACTCGTAGTGGCCGTATCTCGTTCTGAAAGCAGTCTTAGGCACATCAGAATCTCTAACTCGCAGTTGATAATAACCCGATCTTAAATCAATCTTTGAAAATACTGAGGCTCCCTTCAACTGATCGAATAAGTCATTAATGCGCGGCAACAGGTATTTATTCTTTATGGTCACTTTGTTAAGTTGTCGATAGTCGATGCACATCCTCAAAGTTCAGTCTTTCTTCTTCACGAATAACACTGGCGCACCCCAGGGAGAAAAACTTGGTCGAGCAAAGCCTCTATCTGTCAACTCTTGCAACTGGGCTTTCAACTCTTTTAATTCAGTCGGTGCCATTCTATATGGAGCTATCGAGATCGGGGTCGTCCCTGGTACTAATTCGATACCAAACTCTACCTCCCGAACAGGTGGCAATCCCGGCAATTCTTCCAGAAACACATCCGGATACTCACATACAACAGGTATAGATTCAATCTTCTTTTCGGTCACTTTATTATCAATCACATAAGCAAAGTAAGCTTCGCAACCCTTTCTCATATACTTTTGAGCCAACATCGCATATATCATTGCTGGTAGCCCATTTAAATTTGCAGATTCAATCTGAATTATCTCATTATTCTAGCACCGCAAATCAATGGTCTTTCGTCTATAATTCACTACTGCATCGTGCATGATTAACCAATCCATATTGAGGATGATTTCGAACTCATCAAATGGTAGTAACATCAAATCAGCCGAAAAACATGAATCTCGAATCATCAAAAGGCAATTCTTGCACACCTTGTCAACTAATACACACCGGCCCAGGGGGTTTGAAACCCGAATCACAAATTCAGTAGACTCAACAGGTAGAGTCTTGCTGGATACTAATGTTTCACACACATAGGAATGAGTTGAACCGGGATCAATCAGAGCAATTACACTAGTATTAAAAAGAGTAAATATACCGGTGATGACATCTGTAGATGAAGCCTCCTCTCGGGCTTGAATGGCATAGGCTCTAGCTGGCACACGAGCCTCTGATCAAATAGCTGTATCCGAAGTCCCTCTCTGAGTGCCGCTCCTACCTCCCGCATTCTGAGGTGGTCTACCTCTAGCTGCAGTACCGCTCGGTCTTGCACTCTGAGCATTATCCTTCTCGGGTAACTCTGGGCAATCCCGAATGAAGTGATCCTGCGAACCACACTTGTAACAAGCTCGGTTGTTAGACTTGCCCCAATATTCTCCAAAATGTCGCCTACCACACTGCTGACACTCAGGTTTATCCGGTCGAGTATTCCCAACACTAGCAATCGAGGTAGCTCGTGAACTCACTGGTGGTCGTTCTCGTTTAGAGATCCCAGTATTAGCCTTGGATCGGCTATTGTCATTTCTGAACTTCTTTGATGATGATTGAGAAAATTTGCTCGCTGATCTCTTACGAAAATCTCTAGCTTCAAACTCAGCTTTTCGTTTTTCTTTCCCTAGTTCTTCGGCTTTACAAGCTCGCTCAACAAGTATCACAAACTCATTTATTTCAAGTATACCAACCAGTAATTTTATGTCTTCGTTTAACCCTTCTTCAAATCTTCTGCACATGGCAGCCTCTGATGAAACACACTCGCAGGCATAACGGCTAAGTCTCACAAACTTGCGTTCATACTCGGATACGGTCATACGACCCTGTTTAAGCTCGAGAAATTCCTTGCGTTTCAAATCTATGAATCGCTGACTAATGTATTTCTTGCGAAACTTCGTCTGAAAGAAGTCCCAAGTGACTCGTTCCTTCGGAACAACCGAAACCAGAGTGTTCCATCAGTAATATGCAGAATCTTGTAATAAGGATATAGCACATCTCAGGCACTCATCAGGTGTACAGGATAGTTCATCGAAAACACGAATTGTATTATCGAGCCAAAATTCAGCTCGTCCGGCATCATCATCCGCTTCAGCTCTAAACTTTTGAGCCCCATGTTTTCTGATTCTGTCAACCGGAGGCTTATTTATTCTCTCAGGATTAATGATCGGAGGTACCACAGGTACTACAGATGTAGTATTTGGGTTCGAGGATTGTTGAACAGCCGGATTGGTCCGGATGTATTGATTGAACCAATCATTCATTATACTAAAGAAGGCTTGTTTAGCCCCCTCATCTTGATTACTCGTAGCTGGTCGAGATTCAACCGGCGCGGTCCCTTGCGAGGGAACAGGCGCCACACTCTCGACATCATCGGCTACGGCTCGCTCAGGATCAGGATCCATTTACTACACAAAAGAAGAGAACACATTTCATAGTCAGAAGGCATCACACTATCACAGTAAAAATTATGGCATGTATAGCTAGACTCACACGCGCTACGTTAG
Source organism: Gossypium sturtianum (assembly GCA_025698515.1). NCBI lineage: Eukaryota > Viridiplantae > Streptophyta > Magnoliopsida > Malvales > Malvaceae > Gossypium > Gossypium sturtianum. The sequence goes on from CM046948.1 coordinate 120,461,150, forward strand.
TCCGAGAACTGACTAAACCGTAGCTCTGATACCAATCAAATGTAACACCCCTAACCCATATCCGTCGCCAGATTAGGGTTACGAGGCATTACCGGGCTAACCACAAATTAACACACTCATATAAATGATTTTATAACAAATAATGCATAAAACAAATCCATGCTATCAAGTTCAAGCATATACTTTCATTTCTTACTAAAACATTAACAAACATATCACAAATCTATATCACCAATTTCATATAAAAGCAGTTTTGATCAAATAGAAAAAATTACCATTCATTTGTTCAATGGGTTAATATGGCCAAATATGCACATTTGCTCTTAATCATTTTACCAACAATGTACTGAACATTTTAAGCTAAATATACATATATGCCAAAACTTTACTAAACCAAATCAAAGATATACCAAATACAATACTAATTAAGAAAACATCCAATTATATTATCAATCAATCCCTTATAAATGGCATAACCAAATTACTCAAAACCAAACATTTCATATACATGACCTAAAACATATAAGATCAAACCCCATTCATAAACTTACACATATCATGTTCGAATATACACAATTTAGGAACATAACCTATAATGTCATTCATATCAATCATGTAACTATATTTACTAAATCACATAATTACCAAAACTAGATGTTCACAACGATAATTTAATTCAAATCATTCAAACCTCATATCCGAATACCACATGTAAATCTAATAAGATATATATACTCCAAATTAAGTCAATACCATGGCCGAATCTTTATAAACTAGTATACCACATTTTGATCATTAATAAACCACATCCAATAGTCACATACATAAAGCATAACATAGTCATCTCATAACTTAGCTTGTAGGTACATATATATATAATAAAGCAAAAGTACATCCACCAACCAAAATATACTATATGTCTTACTCAAAACCAAATTCATGTACTCAATTATCACATATAAAAATATTATGAAATGAACTTACAAAATAAGCTTATAACAAGGCCGAACATACACAATTATTAAAACCGTGATCAAGCATAACTAAATCAAACCCAAGCATAGAAATATAGCCATTTTTTTTGCATGGCATTTATATACATCTTATTCATAATATACTCAAAAGAGTAATATAGCCTATACATGCCATAGTTTCAAAAGTTTAACTTATAAAAAGGGTACCAAAAATAGTTGATAGTGTGATAGACTTTGACGATAATCCTTGAGCTCGTAGCTAGACTTCAAAAATCTATAAAACCATACAAATGAACACACACAGTAAGCTATCGTAGCTTAGTAAGTTATCAGTAATTACAAAACAAAACCTTAATACATTGTAATAAAAATTACCTATTTAATAACCCTTAAACTGAATATTCAAACATTTAAAAGAAAATAAACTTCTCATAAGTCTTAAATCCATTTATCACTATCATACAAATGCATACTAATCCATCGCCTTTCATAGTACCAAAATCCGAACATACATACATTTAACCATCGGTTTTTATATATATACTACTTAGGAAATTTATACTTACCATTCCAATAATAACCTCTCATAGTATCGAAAACTTACCTAATTCAACCATTAAAAATTGTATTTATACTCACACCTTCCATACTCATCAACTGAAATTTCTTTTGTACCAAATGTGTTCTGTGAGTTCAATTCATGCTATTAAGATTCTTTGTCGATTTCGCACTTTTCGATTGCTCGAAAATTAAATTCGCACACTGAGTGCTTATTATCCGATTTCGTACGCTTAGTACTCGGATGTTAAATTCGCACACTTAGTGCATAATAACCGATTTCGCACACTTAGTGCTCGGTGTTTTAAAATTTGTTCACTTAGTGCCAAATGACCGATATCGCACACTTAGTACTCGGTATCAAAATTTCTCATTTACACATCACTCCAACTTATTCCTCATTCATACATGTATATACAATGTAACACCCCAAACCCAGTCAATACGCCACGACCGAATCTGGCATGCCACGAAGGAAAACATTTTGAAGAAAAACAAGTTAACGATAAAATTTTAGTGAAAAACTTTTATTATTCTAAATTGTAAAAAAATATTAAGTTGAAAACGATATTTTACTTTGCAATTCAGTAAATAGATTTTTAAAACTTAGTTGCAGACTTAGATTAAGTAAACCATTTCTAAATTAAAGAGAAACTAAACCAATTAGGTTGAAAATCGTATCTAATAGAAATTTGGAAACTTAAGTTTTGTAAAATAGTTTGAGTTATCGAAAATACTTAAGTTGTTAAAAATTATCAATTTATTTAGGTTACCCGATGGTAACGTTTTAAAAACCATCGCGCTTTGTATTTTAGAAAACTTTGTTCACATATCATTAAATCAATCATGTAATTTGCAAGTTATTCCTAAAACAAATCCAAAGCATATAAATAATCCAAAAACATAATTAAAGAGGCCTTATTACAAACCCATAAAAATGAAAACCAAATTAAAATCAAGTACCCAAATGGAAGTTCATGTAAAACCAAATTTCATTGCATGGCCTCCTCGAGTTCATCCGGCTCCTCATCCGCGAATTTACGAATTACCTGAAAAAGTAAGGGAGAAGGTGAGTCACCAAGACTCAGTGCATATTCCCTCTCCCGGGTAAATGCCACATACTTACACAATTTATAACCAAGCAATATATATATATAATGCACCCAACCTAGCCATCCAAAACTCCTTTTCTACCCCGTGTGGTACCAAACCACTGGTGGTGCCAAACCACTGGTGACCCAAAGTCACGATATCCAATAATGTGATGCCAAATCACTGGTGACCCAAAGTCACGAATAATCAAGTTGTGGGGCCAACCCACGTGTGATACCAAATCACTGGCGATAGTCCCATATCTCAAAAGTGGGGCCAACCCACGGTGGTGTTAATCCACAGGGACGAGTCGCTATGAGGTGCCAAACCTCCGGTGTCCCAAAGACACAAATGTGATACCAAATCCTTTGGAGGTGCCAAACCCTCGTGTCAGAAGACACGAATATCAATCTTCCCCCTCCTCTCATATTGCCCATACCAATGCAATAGATAAACAAATCATGTCAATATACTTTGATATGAACATATAACCAATACATATCGTAGATCGTGATATTAAACAACATATAACAACATCATATCGAAACGGACTTACCCGTATCCTTGCTCATACCCATCAAGGTATCATATCAATATCTCATAGTTTCGGCTTTAACAACTTGAATAGTTATTTAACACACACATATATATATATAAACCAAGTTATAAAGTGTGTAAGATACACACCTTTCACTAACGCAAATACTAACTTCTGTAGACCCGATCTACCTCACTAGATCACCTTGTCCTACATTCGGCCAAACCACAAGATTATAAGCAAAACCATTCGGCCAACATCACATCTTAATCCCATTAGCCTTTGGATTTTCAACCATTAAAAGAATGATGAATCGACAAGAATCCTTACCACTTGACTTACCAACTTTGATTGCTAGAGAAGTAAGGCTTAGATCAAATGCTTCCGAAGTCCCAAAGAGCCTATAAGAAAAATCGGTTCCTAATAATAGTTAGAACCTTGCAACAAATGTCCATAGGTTCGGCCTTTGACCACAAGAAAACGACATAGAAAAGAGAAAGAAATGAAGGAAAAACGGTCATAAACACTTACCCTTTTTCCAAAACCGATTGAAGAAAACCAAATGAAGACCTACCCTTGTTGATATTCGGCCAAAATAATACAAAAAGGGAGTGGGAAGTTTCGGCAATATGGTTATGAAAGAAGAAAGATATGTGTATAAAAAGTAAGGAAGTATATGAGTAGAAAAGAGAATAAAAAAAATGAGAGAGAGGATTCGGTTTTAGCAACAATGGAAGAAAAGAAAAGTGAGTTTGGGGAAGAAAAAGGTTCGGCCAAGCACCTAGTTTGCCGAAAAGAAAAATGCACAAAATGTATAAATGAGTTTTCGGTTTCAAAAGGAAAAATGAGAGAAAGAAAATAGTATTTGGTTCAAACAAAATGAGAGATAAAACCAAAAGTAAAATTGCACAAAATGCTTATGGTGCATTCGGCCAAAGAGAATTTGTTTGGAGAGGAAGAGAAAAATATGCCAAAAGGTGCACAATTGCTAAAGTTGGCCAAATATCCCCCCAAACCTCCTATCAACATTCGACCACCCCTCTAGCCACACATGCCGTCCACATACATGCACTAAAGGCCTTGGAATAGTTTCCAAAACATCTTCCTTAAGCCAAGCCTTGAGATCCTCTACATTCCCAAAGTTGAAGGAATTTTATCCCCAAAATCTAGCTATTCTATCCCTTATTTCATGCTTACCATAACCTTAAGTCTTCTTGTCATAAAAAGAAAGTTGTCCATCTTATCCATATGTATAGTTGACCGACACTTAATGCTAGGATGTACAAAAATAAAATCCTCAATATATTTTCCATGTTACTCGAACCACTTCCCTCAAGCAACCTTTCAAGCTCCTTATCCACTATGCCACTAACTCCTCATGTGCTTTAATTTAACACTTAAATTATCTTAAGTGTCAAGCTCACTTAATCCACTTCACTAAATTTTCCACACTAAAAATTATTCTAGCTTAGCTAATATTTCCAAGCCTTCACACAAATATACTAAGCACACAATAACAATCATATCCGAGCTAACACAAATTACGAGATGATACTCTAATATTTTTAGGATGTTACAATTCTACCCCCTTAAGAAAATTTCGTCCTCGAAATTACCTGCTCAAAAGAGTTGAGGAAACTGCTGCCTCATCACATCCTCCGGTTCCCACGTAGCTTCTTCTACGCCATGGTTCCCCCATAAAACCTTCACTAAAGGAACTGACTTCCTACGCAAAACTTTCATATCTCGGTCTAGAATCGCACGACAGTTCTTCTTCTACCGTCGGATCTCGGACTCACCTCTATTTCCTCTCTCGCCACAACATGCGATGGATCGAGCGATAGCGTCTAAGCATGGAGACATGGAACACATCGTGAATCTGACTCAGCTCTGATGGCAACTCGAGCTGATAAGCTACTGGTCCCACTCGTCTCAACACCTTATACGGCCCAATAAACCTTGGACTTAACTTGCCTTTTCTCCCAAATCTTAACACTTTCTTCCATGGCGAGACTTTCAGAAAAGCTTTGTCACCCACGGAAAATTCTATATCCCTCCGCTTGAGATCGGCATATGACTTCTGCCTATCCGAAGCTTCCTTCAACCGAGCTTGAATCAACTTCACCTTATCTTCGATTTCTGCAACCAACTCTGGTCCTAACATTTGACGCTCACTCAACTCGGTCCAGCATGTAGGTCTGCGACACCTCCTACCATACAACGCCTCATATGGTGCCATCTTAATGCTTGCCTGATAACTATTGTTGTATGCGAACTCTCCTAATGGTAAAAACTCTTCCCAGCTGCCTCTGAAGTCCAATACACAACCTCTCAACATATCCTCTAAAATCTGTATAACTCTTTCCGACTGCCCGTCAGACTGTGGATGAAATGCGATACTAAAATCCAACCGCGTACCCAAAGCCTGATGTAACGCTCTCCAAAACCTCGACGTAAATCTAGGATCTCTGTCTGAGATGATCGACACTGGTACACCGTGCAACCTTACTATCTCTACCACATACAACTTAGCTAACTTCTGAAGCGAGTAATCCACCCTTACCGGAATAAAATGAGCTGACTTAGTCAGACGATCCACAATCACCCAAACTGAGTCCTTCTTACTTGGCGTAAGGGGTAATCCACTAACAAAGTCCATAGTGATCCTTTCCCACTTCCACTATGGAATCTTCACCGGCTGAAGTAACCCAGACGGCAACTGATGCTCCGCCTTGACCTGCTGACACGTCAGACATTTACCCACAAACTCAGTTACCTCACGCGGACACTGCCACCAAACCGCGCTCTCTTAAATTCCGATACATCTTGCTACCTCCAGGATGCATAGCGTATGGGCTGCTATGTGCGTCCCAAAGAATCCTTTACCTTAACTCAACATCCTTTGGCATACAAGCTCTTCCTTTAAAACACAATACTCCATCCTTGGACAAACTATAATCCTCTAAACCACCATTCGAACTCAGTAACCTCCGATCATTCAAACCATCATCCTCTAGCTTGTTTCTCCTTGATCGCTCTAACCAAGTCGGCTTGACTTGCAATTCAGCCAAAAGACTCCCATCGTCATATAAGCTAAGATGAGCAAACATCGATCTTAAGTCTGATACAACCTTTCGGTTTAACGCGTCTGCCACCACGTTAGCCTTGCCCGGATGATACTCAATCGAACAGTCGTAGTCCTTCAATAACTCTATCCATCTACGCCGCCTCAAGTTCAAATCCTTCTGAGTCAAAAGATACTTAAGACTCTTGTGATCCGTGTAGACTATCGACTTCTCTCCATACAAATAGTGTCTCCATATCTTCAAAGCAAAAACCACTGCAGCTAATTCCAAGTCATGCGTCGGATAGTTAACTTCATGTGGTCTCAACTGTCGAGATGCATAAGCCACTACCTTCCCTTCCTGCATCAGCACACATCCCAAACCAGTATGTGATGCATCACAGTAAACCGTGAATTCCTTGCCTGCCTCAAGTTGAATCAAAACCGGAGCTTCAGTCAGAATCTTCTTCAACTTGTCAAAACTTCCTTGCTGCTTCTCGGTCCACACAAATGGAATTCCTTTCCTCAATAACTTAGTCATAGGTGCTGCTATCAAAGAAAATCCTTCCACAAATCTTCGGTAATACCCCGCCAGACCTAGGAAACTCTGAATCTCACCATCGACTTAGGCGGCTTCCAATCCAACAATGCCTCAATCTTTCGAGGATCCGCTCTAATCCCCTCGGTGATACTACGTGACCCAAGAAAGTCACCTCCCTAAGCCAAAACTCGCACTTACTAAATTTTGCATAAAGCTGCTTTTCCCTCAAAATCTGCAACCCTACTCGCAAATGCGCATCATGCTCCTCCTCTGACTTGGAGTATACCAAAATATCGTCTATAAATACCATAACAAACTGGTCCAAAAACTGCTGGAATACCCGATTCATCATGTCCATGAATGCTGCCGCGCGTTAGTCAACCCAAACGGCATTACCAGAAACTCGTAGTGCCCATACCGAGTGCGAAATGCCGTCTTATGGATATCAACCTCTTTCACCTTCAGCTGATGATATCCAGACCTTAAATCAATCTTGGAGAAAACCGCCGCTTCTTAAGTGATCAAACAAGTCATCTATCCTCGGCAAAGGATACTTGTTTTTGATCGTCGACTTATTCAATCTGGCGATAGTCTATACACATCCGCATCGATCCATCCTTCTTCTTGACAAAAGTACCGGTGCTCCCAAGGTGAAACACTTGGTCGGATAAAACCTCGATCCAACAACTCTTGAATTTGAGCCTTCAATTCCCCTAATTCCTTCGGTGCCATCCTATACGGAGCAATAGACACTGGCGCATTAAGGCAACAGATCTATAGCAAATTCAACTTCACGATCCGGAGGCAATCCCGGAAGTTCTTCCGAAAATCGTCAACATATTCCTTTACCGTTCGGACATTCCCTACAGTAGACTCCTTAGCCTCCAACGCACACACATGAACCACAAATGCCTCACAGCCCTTCCTGACCAACTTCATAGCTTTCAACGCAGATACCACGTTGGATAGATAGTCTCTTCTATTACCTATCATAACCACCTCTTTGCCCTCAGCTGTCTTCAAAACCATGCGCTTAGTAGCGCAATCCAAACTTGCTTGATACTTGACCAACCAGTCCATCCCAAGAATCAGATCGAACTCCTCAAACGGTAGTTCCATCAGATCAGCTACAAACATTACCCCTTGGAGTTCTAGGGGTCCATCTCTATACAGCTTATTTACTTCTACAGAGTGACCCAGAGGGCTAAGTATTGTCATCTTCCTAAAATTAGTCTCAGAGTCTAGATTCATAGTCTCTACTATGTTACTAGCAACATACAAATGTGTCGAACCCACATCTATCAAAGTAGTATATGGTTCACCAAAGATTAAGAACGTACCAGTTATGACGTCCGGTGCGTCGCCCTCCTCTCGACGTCTCTGCACGCATACACCAAACCAGTTGTCTTGCCTCGGTGTTGCCGGCACCTCTCGCCAGATGCTCCGCGGCCGACCGAGAACCATTACCTCCTCTACCATTACCACGACCTCTGCGGTGACGGTCCCTCATTTCGAGCCCGAGCACGACCTTGACCCTCGGTCGATTCTGGCTAGCTTACGTGGGCCGGTCTCTCACCACGATGATCCGGCGAACCACACTCAAAACATCCTTTCCTCCGATCCAACATTCGCCCCAATGAAATTTTCCACATCGGTTACCTTTGTCTTTGGTCCACGATTAGCGATGAATGGTCTCCCAGATTGATTCGGCCCACTCGCTAACCCTCTTACGAGAATTACCACCGACTGGATGATCCAAAACTTCTCTTATGTTTATTCTTGTCGTGCCTCGCGCTTTACCGATTCCTTTATCCCTTATGCTATCTTAGTCTTTTCAACTAGCGCAGCAAACTCTCGCTCTTGATGTGGAGCAATCAGCAATCTCAGCTCGTCCCTCAATCCATCTTCGAACCGGACACATTGCTCGTGCTCCGAAGCCACGATACCTCCAAAGATACCGGCTCAATCTTAAAATTACGCCTCATATTCTAATACGGACTTACTTCCTGGACCAAACTCAGAAATGCCTTACGCTGTTTGTGCATCAATGTAACTAGACCCAACATATTTCTTACGATCCGCACGCTTAAAATAATCCCAAGTGAGATCCTCCGCTGCAAAGCACTATTCCGCACCGTGAGCCACCACTGATATGACTCATCCCGAAGAAGCGACACTATCCCTTTTGACTTTTCCTCGGCATTCGATCCAAGTCATCCATGATTCGTTCCGTCGCCTCTAACCAATACTCGCCGCGTCGAGAGCCACACGAAACACATCGAAATACCTCGGCTCCATTGGCTCGAGTCGCCGGGTGCAGATTTTCGAGCTCCCGCGCCTCTACCTATTCCAGCTACCCTCTCAAGGACTCGCAAAGATCGCTTCGAGACAACTGCGTCATCCCCGTTTGATCCTCGATGCTCAACTCCAACCGGTGGTGGTGGGGGTAGTGGTACCTCATTTTCGGATCCTTGACTGGACCTCACTGCTGGCTCGCACACGACCATCCTACCCGACCGCGTCCACGAGTAATACGACCCCGACCTCGAGTACTCATGTCTAAAGTCTCGACTTATCTGATTTAAAAGTGTTATGCATTAGTCATTATTCCACTTTCTTTAAAACACAGTTTTATGAATAATTTTAATAAGAAGTTGTTTCGCGAGTACATTCAACCTATAGTTTGGGTCTCTAGAGTAGTTTCTACTACTAATCAGTCATACTAACATCATCATATCATCAAGATCAACAGTTTAAAGTACTTACCCGGGCGGATCGGTGCCGGAGACTCGGTGCCATGCCTTTCAGATCATATAATTTTAAACAAAAACATTTTAAGATCATACTTTAAATCATTTTGGGCCTTGGGCCCACAGCCGAGCTTTTGAACTTGGCTCTGATACCAATTTGTAACACCCCAAACCCGGTCAATACGCCACGACCGAATCTGGTATGCCACGAAGGAAAACGTTTTGAAGAAAAACAAGTTAACGATAAAATTTTAGTGAAAAACTTTTTATTATTCTAAATTCGTAAAAAAAAAATTAAGTTGAAAACTGATATTTTACTTTGCAATTAAAGTAAATAGATTTTTAAAACTTAGTTGCGGCTTAGATTAAGTAAACCATTTATAAATTAAAGAGAAACTAAAGTAATTAGGTTGAAAATCATATCTAATAGAAATTTGGAAACTTAAGTTTTGTAAAATAGTTTGAGTTATCGAAAATACTTAAGTTGTTAAAAATTATCAATTTATTTAGGTTACCCGATGGTAACGTTTTTAAAACCATCGCGCTTTGTATTTTAGAAAACTTTGTTCACATATCATTAAATCAATTATGTAATTTGCAAGTTATTCCTAAAACAAATCCAAAGCATATAAATAATCCAAAAACATAATTAAAGAGGCCTTATTACAAACCCATAAAAATGAAAACCAAATTAAAATCAAGTACCCAAATGGAAGTTCATGTAAAACCAAATTTCATTGCATGGCCTCCTCGAGTTCATCAGGCTCCTCATCCGCGAATTTACGAATTTACGAAAAAGTAAGGGAGAAGGTGAGTCACCAAGACTCGAGTGCATATTCCCTCTCAGGGTAAATGCCACATACTTACACAATTTATAACCAAGCAATATATATATATAATGCACCCAACCTAGCCATCCAAAACTCCTTTTCTACCCCGTGTGGTACCAAACCCTTTGGTGGTGCCAAACCACCAGTGACCCAAAGTCACGATATCCAATAATGTGATGCCAAATCACTGGTGACCCAAAGTCACGAATAATCAAGTTGTGGGGCCAACCCACATGTGATACCAAATCCTTTGGCGACAGTCCCATATCTCAAAAGTGGGGCCAACCCACGGTGGTGTTAATCCATAGGGACGAGTCGCTATGAGGTGCCAAACCTCTGGTGTCCCAAAGACACAAATGTGATACCAAATCACCTGGAGGTGCCAAACCTCACGGTGTCAGAAGACACGAATATCAATCTTCCCCCCTCCTCTCATATTGCCCATACCAATGCAATAGATAAACAAATCATGTCAATATACTTTGATATGAACATATAACCAATACATATCGTAGATCGTGATATTAAACAACATATAACAACATCATATCGAAACGGACTTACCCGTATCCTTGCTCATACCCATCAAGGTATCATATCAATATCTCATAGTTTTGGCTTTAACAACTTGAATAGTTATTTAACACACACATATATATATATATAAACCAAGTTATAAAGTGTGTAAGATACACACCTTTCACTAACGCAAATACTAACTTCCGTAGACCCGATCTACCTCACTAGATCACCTTGTCCTACATTCGGCCAAACCACAAGATTATAAGCAAAACCATTCGGCCAACATTACATCTTAATCCCAATAGCCTTTGGCTTTTCAACCATTAAAAGAATGATGAATCGACAAGAATCCTTACCACTTGACTTACCAACTTTGTTTGCTAGAGAAGTAAGGCTTAGATCAAATGCTTCCAAAGTCCCAAAGAGCCTATAAGAAAAATCGGTTCCTAATAATAGTTAGAACCTTGCAACAAATGTCCATAGGTTTGGCCTTTGACCACAAGAAAACGACATAGAAAAGAGAAAGAAATGAAGGAAAAACGGTCATGAACACTTACCCTTTTTCCAAAACCGATTGAAGAAAACCAAATGAAGACCTACCCTTGTTGATATTAGGCCAAAATAATACAAAAAGGGAGTGGGAAGTTTCGGCAATATGGTTATGAAAGAAGAAAGATATGTGTATAAAAAGTAAGGAAGTATGTGAGTAGAAAAGAGAATAAAAAAAATGAGAGAGAGGATTAGGTTTTAGCAACAATGGAAGAAAAGAAAAGTGAGTTTGGGGAAGAAAAAGGTTCGGCCAAGCACTTAGTTTGCCGAAAAGAAAAATGCACAAAATGTATAAATGAGTTTTCGGTTTCAAAAGGAAAAATGAGAGAAAGAAAATAGTATTTGGTTCAAACAAAATGAGAGCTAAAACCAAAAGTAAAATTGCACAAAATGCTTATGGTGCATTCGGCCAAAGAGGGATTTGTTTGGAGAGGAAGAGAAAAATATGCCAAAAGGTGCACAATTGCTAAAGTTGGCCAAATATCCCCCCCAAACCTCCTATCAACATTCGGCCACCCCTCTAGCCACACATGCCGTCAACATACATGCACTAAAGGCCTTGGAATAGTTTCCAAAACATCTTCCTTAAGCCAAGCCTTGAGATCCTCTACATTCCCAAAGTTGAAGGAATTTTATCCCCAAAATCTAGCTATTCTATCCCTTATTTCATGCTTACCATAACCTTAAGTCTTCTTGTCATAAAAAGAAAGTTGTCCATCTTATCCATATGTATAGTTGACCGACACTTAATGCTAGGATGTACAAAAATAAAATCCTCAATATGTTTTCCATGCTACTCGAACCACTTCCCTCAAGCAACCTTTCAAGCTCCTTATCCACTATGCCACTAACTCCTCATGTGCTTTAATTTAACACTTAAATTATCTTAAGTGTCAAGCTCACTTAATCCACTTCACTAAATTTTCCACACTAAAAATTATTCTAGCTTAGCTAATATTTCCAAGCCTTCACACAAATATACTAAGCACACAATAATAATCATATCCAAGCTAACACAAATAACAAGATGATACTCTAATATTTTCAGGATGTTACATACAACTTACCTTATTTCCTCACCAAATCAACATCACATTCAGCTATTTATTGACATATAAATATATCTCACAATTGGCTATGTTCATATCTCAAATTCATATCACTCATAGCTATTTCATTAACATGTCTATGTATCACATTCGACTACATTCATCTTTAATTCAAATATTACACATTCGGCATTATACCATAGCACATATTTAACTCTATTAAAATTTATATACAACCTTTTAAATAAAATTTAATTCAACTCAATTGCTTATAAACTTACCTCGAGTATCGACGGACTTTATTTTCCCGACTATTCGATTAACTTCGCCTTTCTCCGATCCACTCCCGATCCTTTTTGTTCTTGGTCTAAATAAATTACAAATTAAGCTCATTCAACATATTTACATTCAATTTAGTCCAAAAACACATAATCGGCAATTTACAATTTTACCCCTAACATTTTACACTTTTTACAATTTAGTCCCTATAGCATAAAACACAAAACATGCAAAATTTGGTCACGCTTCTTTAGGGCCGAATATTCACACTCCTAATACAAGCTCATACATTTAATTTATTTTGCTATTTAGTCCTTCAAAAATTTATTTTTACAATTTGATCCAAATTACTCAATTTCATCAAAAATTCAAAGATAAAACTTGTTAATCTAATACATATAATTAATATATCATCATCAAATATCAAAAATAACAAGCTTCCTTCCATGGAAACTCACGAATTACATAAAAAAATTCAAAAATTTAAGCATGGGCTATCTAAAACATTAAGCAACAATCTCAAAAATATAAAAATTATCAAAAATCTAAACCAATTCATACCTTAATCAAAGCTTTCTAATGCCGAAATTGCTTAAGGTTTTCTTTTCTCCTTTCTTTGGCATTCGGTCAAGAAGATGAAGCAAATGCATGTCCTTGTTTTTGGTTTTATTATAATATAATATTATAATATGATTTTATCATTTTTTTAACTTAATAAAATAAACATTTAAAAGCATATTATATGCCTTTTGCCGTCCACTATACTTACAAAAAGGAGAATTTTCCACTTAAGGTCCCATTATTAATAAAAACACCTCAATTTAATCACTCGATCAAATAAAAGGCTACTTTTACCACTTATGCGATTTAGTCCTTTTTCTTAAATTAAACACACAAACGGACAAATTAACTAATGAAACTTTAACACATGCTCAATCATATATAATTAACACGAAAAATAATATTAAAATATTTTTCTGAATCAGATTCATTGTCCCAAAACCACCGTTCTGATTAGGGTCAAAATCGGGCTGTTACATGAATCTAAGGCAGAGAAGATGATTAGAGCTAATAAAGGATTATGAGCTAGTGATTGACTACCATCCGGGAAAGGCGAACATGGTCACCGATGCCTTTGAGCAGAAATCCTCATTTATACAAAGAAAGCCATGAATACACGGATGGCTTTGTCGGATGATGTTTCTATTCTACATTTGAGTTGAGGCTAGACCGATGTTTCTCCAAGAGATTTGTGAAGCTCAGAAAGGTGACAATGATTTACAAGCTAAAAGAGTTCAATGTGAGTCAAATGTTGAGTCGAACTTCCGGATAAATCCTGATGGATGTTTGATGTTCCGAGGTAGGGTCTCTGTACCCAGAGATGATGAGCTTATTCGAAAGATTCTGCATGAAGCACATAGTGGATGTTTGTCTGTACATCCAGGCAGCACGAAGATGTATAATGACTTGAGGAAATGGTATTGGTGGCCTAGTATGAAGATAGACATTTAAGAGTTTGTATCGAGATGTCTAATTTGTCAACAAGTGAAGGCTGAACAACAAGTACCCTCGGGTTTACTTCAGCCTATTATGGTTCCCGAGTGGAAGTGGGACCGTATTACTATAGACTTGCTGACGGGTTTGCCGTTGTCACTGAAAAAAAAGGATACCGTATGGGTCGTGGTTGATAGACTTACAAAGTCAGCCCATTTCATACCAATACGGATTGATTACTCGCTTGATAAGTTAGCAGATTTGTATAGTAAGACTTCACGGTGTACTGTTGTCGATTATTTTAGATAGAGATCCGAGATTTACGTCACGGTTTTGGAAAAAGTTGCAAGAGGCCTTAGGCATAAAATTGAGCTTTAGCATAGCTTTCCATCCGCAAACCGACGGGCAGTCAGAAAGAGTAATACAAATACTTGAAGACATGCTTCGATGTTGCATTTTGGAATTCCAAGGTAATTGGGAGAAATACTTACCGTTGGTGGAATTCGCCTACAATAACAGCTTTCAGTCAGGTTTTAAGATGGTGCCTTATGAGGCATTGTATGGGCATAAGTGCCGAACACCCCTATATTGGACCGAACTCAGAGAGAATCAGATTCATGGGGTCGATTTAGTCAGAGAAACTGAAGAGAAGGTAAAGGTGATACGTGAGTGTCTAAAAGCTGCCTCAGATAGATAGAAGTCCTATGTAGACTTGAAACAGAAAGAGATTGAGTTCCAAGTCGGTGACAAAGTGTTTCTGAAAGTGTCACCATGGAAGAAGGTCCTCAGATTTGGCCAAAAAGGCAAATTGAGTCCGCGTTTTATCGGACCTTATGAGATTACCGAGAGAATAGGGCCGGTAGCCTATCGTTTGGTTTTGCCACCAGAGTTAGAAAAGATTCATGATGTCTTCCACATGTCTATGTTATGCTGATACCGTTCGGACCCTTGACATGTGATTGTACCATCAGAGGTGGAAATTCAACCGGACATGACTTATGGCGAAGAGCCGGTCAAGGTTTTGGCACGAGAAGTCAAATAGTTGAGAAACAAAAGTATAGCCCTTGTTAAAGTATTATGGCAAAGAAATAGAGTAGAAGAGGCTACTTGGGAGCCCGAGGAGGCAATGAGAAACCAATATCCCAACCTTTTCACCGGTAAGATTTTCGGGGACGAAAATCCTTAAGGGGGAGAATTGTAACAGCCCGATTTAGGGGCTAGTCGGATTAGTGGCTTCAGAACCACTAATCTGAGGTCAGAGAGAATTATTTTAATGATATTTTATGAGTTATAGCATGATTATATATGTGCATGAAAATGTTGGTGCTTTAATTTTAGCGATTTCATGCTTAATTGCGAAAAAGGACTAAATTGCATAAAGTGCGAAAGTTCCATTTTTCAAGCTAAAGGTGTCTAAAAGCCATAGAATATTAATTGGAGGTCCCTAATGTGCAATTAGGCCTTGTATAGGGTGGTGGCCGGCCATAGGGACAAATAATTAGAAATTTGGTCAAGTGGAAATTAGGTGACTTAATTGATTAAATATATTAAAATAAAGAAAGAAAAGATATCATCTTTTCTCCTTCACTCCTCCACCAAAAAATAGCAGGAAATAGGGGTTTGAAAGCTCAAAAATTTCAGCAAACTCTTTTCCTTACAAGTAAGTGTTTTAGTGATCATTTCTTGATAATATTTGTACTTTTGGAACCCCTAAAGCTTAAGCTAGCTAAAGAGGGGACTATCTTGCAAAATGGTTGAAAACCTAGGCTTTTTCCATGTGAGCATTCATGTTGTTTGCTGCATTTTTATGGAAGAATATGAGTCCTTGTTGTTAGATAAACAACTTTTGTGAAAGGTGTTATCATGAAAACACCTCAAAGGACCTTTTTGTAAATGTTGTAAAATATGTGGTAAATGTGTGAAATAGTGAGTATTGAGGGCTGCCATAAGAGTAATAAATGTTCACCTAGGCTCGTTAAAGAAAGAAATTTGATTAGAATTTATTTCCAAGCCTAGGGGTAAAATTGTCAATTTGTGAAATTATGAAGGCAAATGGTAATTTTGCCAAAGTATGAATTTTGAGATATGTTGATTAATGTGATTATTAAATGAGCTAAATTATTATTATAGATCAAGAAGAATGAGGAATTAATCTTGACCGAGGAAAAGGCAATGTATCGGACTAGATCGGTAATTTTGCCTATTTTGAAATCGAGGTAAGTTTGTGTGTAATAAGTTCAACATCATGCTAGTATGATTTAAAATGTTTGATATTTGTGAAGATGTATAATATTTCTATGAATTTGAGTAATGATGTTGAATGGGAAAAATGATGAGAATTGTGATGTTGAAGTCCCGGTTGGACTTCAATAAATGAGAAAGTAATGTCCATAAGACTTGAGATAGGTAAGGTCCCGTATAAGACCGTGTCTGGGACATGGCCTCGACACCGGATTGAGATCCCGTATAAGACCATATCTGGGATATGGCATCGACATCGATTATGAGGATCGTATAAGACCATATCTGGGATATGGCATCGACAATTGATATGAAATCCCGTATAAGACCATGTGTAACACCCCATACCCGTGTCCGAGGCTCAGACAGGATACAAGACATTACTATGCTTGAACTTGCTTAATCATGACATTACGGGCTATAAAATTTCGTTCCGAAATTAAAACTTCTCATTCTTAAACAACTCGTACATTTCATGGGCCTACGAGGACATAAACTCGTGCTGATAAACTTTCGGAACCCAATCAAAAAACTTTTCTTTGAAATAGGGGTCACACGCCTATGTAAGATAAGACACGCCCGTGGATAGACATACACACCCATGTCCCCAGACCGTGCCTAAAAACTCAGTATTCTGCCAATTTGCCCACGGCCAAGACACGCCCGTGGACTTAGACCGTGTACTATATCTTGATATACTGACTTATTTCAGACGACCATAGCACGCCCGTGGACTTAGACCATGTACTACAACTTGATATTCTGCCTTAAGATGCAAAGGTGCATGTTACGCATGGCCTAGACACACGCCCGTGTGTCCAACCGTGTGGGCACTTAGAGGCTATTTACCAAGCCAATTGCTCCCTGAGATCAAGATCCAAGTCATACTCATTTCAACAACTCAATACTACATCATTCATGAATAATACTACATGCTTCATTGATAATTATAAACATACACACTTGGCCAATCACTTAGCCATATAAAGAAGAATAACAAACTTACTAGCCTATACTTTGGCTCTTCTTAAAACATTTACTCAAAATGTAATGCTTCCTATACATGCCATACTTAATAAAACAACTTGGCTATACCAAAATAGCGATTGATAGTGTGCTCCGAGCTCCGATGACGGTGATCCTCGATATTAGCTTGGCGGGACTCAATATACAAAATGTAGCTAGGTATGCAATTTAGTCCTCGACCTTGTTCTTGCCTCGGTTTCGATCCGGGATTCATTTTTCTTGATCTATAGTCATAAATAGATCATTTAATACTCATATTTACTAAATTGACTCTTTACTCATATTTTGGCAAAATTACTGTTTTGCCCCTATACTTTCTCATATTTGCACTTTTGCCCCAAGGTTTCTTAGACTTTATGCTTAGCTGATTCATTTTATCTACTATGACAATCCTCAATTCTCACTATTTCTACTATGTATGAACAATCTCAAAACTTTTACAAACTAGTCCCTATGCTCATTTTTCATGAAATTCACTTAGAAAAAGATGTTTATCTAACATCAAACTCTCATAAACTTCCATAAAACATCATTTAACAAGCATATCATTCATGGGTAGATTTTTGAACATGCATCTTAGCTCACTTTATAGCTAAAAATAGCTAATTCATAATACGAGAACTTCAAAAATACGAAGAATATTAAAACGGGGCTAAGATGAACTTACTAGCAAGCTTGAAAGATGAACAAACCCTAGCTATGGGTTCTTTGAAATTTTCGGCAATGAGGAAGAAGATGATAGTGATTTTTGTCATCTTTTTCCTTTATTAATCATTTAATAGACAAATGATGAAAATGCCCTTCTCTTAAAAATTCTCTTTTTTACTAACTCATGTCCAATTTTGTCCAAAAATATGATTTGGGAAAATTGCTATTTAAGGACTTATAATTGCTATTCTAAAGCTATTTCATACAAATTGCTTCTAGAAACTCATATTTTGCAACTTTTGCAATTTGGTCCTTTTTGACCATTCAACCTCAATTTAGCAAAATTGCTTCATGAAACTCACACTAACATGCAAACATGGCATGAACCTTAAAAACTCATAAATTTACCTCGAATTCGTGGTCTCGCACCACTATTCTGACTAGGCCCTAAATCGGGCTGTTACAATTCTCCCCCTTAGGGATTTTTGTCCTCGAAAATCTTACCAGTAAATAGGTTTGGATACTGGTTTCTCATACTCTCTTCTGGTTCCCATGTGGCTTCTTCTATTCCATGTCTTTGCCACAATACTTTCACTAAGGCAATACTTTTCTTTCTTAGCTGCTTAACTTCCCGAGCTAAAATCTTGACTGGTTCTTCACCATAAGTCATATCGGGATGAATCTCTATCTCTGACTAGCGAATTACATGTGAAGGGTCTGATCGGTAGCGTCTCAACATTGACACGTGAAACACATCATGTATCTTTTCTAAATCTGACGGAAAAGCCAATCTGTAAGCTACAGGCCCAACTTTCTCGGTAATATCATACGGTCCAATAAAACGTGGACTCAACTTGCCTTTCCGGCCAAATCTGAGAACTTTTCTCCAAGGTGACACTTTCAAGAAAACTTTATCTCCGACTTGATACTCTATCTCTTTTCTCTTTAAGTCCGAATAGGTCTTACATGCATGTCGATGCTGACTTTTAAACTTTCTCGTATCACTTTCACTTTCTCTTCAGCTTCTCTAACCAAATCAACCCCGTGAATTTGGTTTTTTTTAAGATCAGTCCAATATAGAGGCGTTCGGCACTTACGCCCATATAAAGCTTCATAAGGCGCCATCTTTAAGCTCAACTGAAAACTATTATTGTAGGCAAACTCTACTAATGGGAGAAACTTTTCCCAACTACCTCAAAATTCAAGAATACAACATCTGAGCATATCCTCGAGTACTTGAATTAACCTCTCTGATTGACCGTCAGTTTGAGGATGAAAAGCGGTACTAAAATTCAACTTTGTACCCAAGGCCTCTTGTAACTTCTTCCAAAACCTGGATGTGAATCTCGGATCTCTATCCGATATGATTGACAAGGGAACTCCATAAAGTCTTACTATTTCTGAAACATACAAGTTTGCCAACTTGTCGAGGGAGTAATCCACTCGAACAGGTATAAAATGGGCTGATTTCGCGAGTCTATCAACTACAACCCATACGACATCTTTCTTGCTCGGAGACAATGGTAAACCTGTTACAAAATCCATAGTAATACGGTCCCATTTACACTCCGGAACTAAAATGGGTTGAAGCAAACCCGAAGGTACTTGGTGTTTAGCCTTTACTTGTTGACAAATCAAGCAATTGGAAATAAATTCTGAAATATCTTTCTTCATTCTCGGCCACCAATACTGTTGCTTCAAGTCATTATACATCTTGGTACTACCCGGATGTACAGATAAACATCCATTATGGGCCTTATACAAAATTCTCTGAATAAGCTCTTCTTTTCTTGGTACACAAACTCTATCTTTGAACATCATACTTCCATTGGGACTAATCCGGAAGTCCGACTCAACATCTGTCTCGCACTGATCTCTCTGAACTTGCAATTCACTATCCTATTTTTGAGCTTCAATGATCTCTTGGAGGAATATTGGTCTAGCTCTCAACTCAGCTAGAATAGAACCATCGTCGGACAAAGTCATCCGTGAATTCATTGCCCTTAATGCAAATAAGGATTTTCTGCTCAAAGTATCGGCGACCACATTCGCCTTCCCCGGATGGTAATCAATGACCATCTCATAATCTTTTATCAACTCTAACCATCTCCGTTGTCTTAAGTTCAACTCTTTCTGCGTCATCAAGTACTTTAAACTTTTATGATCAGTGTAAATCTGACATTTCTCACCATATAGGTGATGTCTCCATATCTTCAATGCGAAGACTATGGCAGCCAACTCTAAATCATGCGTCGAATAATTCTTCTCATGAGGCTTCAACTGTCTAGAGGCATAAGCAATAACTTTGCCTTCTTGCATAAGTACACAGCCTAATCCATTTAAGGATGCATCGCTGTAAATCACAAATTCTTTCCCTGTCTCAGGTTGAACCAAAACTGGGGCTTCTGTCAACATCGCTTTCAGTTTCTCGAAACTTTGTTGGCATCTTTTAGTCCACTCAAATTTCACATTTTTCTGTAACAATTTAGTCATTGGGTTTGCAATAACAGAAAACCCCTTGACGAATCGTCTATAATAGCCGGCTAGGCCTAGAAAGCTTCTAATCTCAGAAATATTCTTCGGTGGATTCCAATCCATTATGGCCGAAATCTTACTAGGGTCTACTCGAACTCCTTCTTCCGAGACAATATGTCCCAGAAACCCTACTTCCTTGAGCCAAAATCCGCTTTTACTGAACTTGGCATATAATTAATTTTTTCGTAGAATCTGTAAAACTGTCCGTAGGTGATCAGCATGCTCATTCTCATATCGGGAATAAATCAGTATGTCGTCAATGAAAACGACTACAAACTTGTCAAGGTATGGTCTAAACATGCGGTTCATTAAGTCCATGAATACCTCCGGAGCATTGGTCAAACCAAAGGGCATGACTAAAAACTCATAATGCCCATACCTTGTTCGGAAGGCTGTTTTAGGCACATCTGATTCTTTTACTCGTAGCAGGTAGTACCCTGATCTCAAGTCTATTTTGGAGAACACAGTGGCTCCTTTCAATTGATCGAACAAATCATCAATTCTAGGCAATGGGTACTTGTTCTTTACTTTCACTTTATTAAGTTTACGGTAATCTATGCACAATATCATAGTGCCATCTTTCTTTTTCACAAATAAAACCGGAGCACCCCAGGGAGAACAACTTGACCTTGCAAAGCCTTTATTTGTCAACTCTTGTAACTGCAACTTCAGCTCCTTCAACTCCGTCAGAGCCATTCTGTAAGGAGTAATAGATATTGGTACGAAGCATCGTGAGCTAGCTCAATCTTTGAACCCAACCTCTCTAACTGGTGGTAGTCCTGGCAATTCCTCGGGAAACACATCCACATACTCACATACTATTGGCACTAACTCAATCTTTAACTCTGTTTCTTTTTCATTCATCACAAAGGCCAAATATGCTTCATACCCATTTCTCATGTATCTCTGTGCCGTCACGTGAGAAATCAATTCTGACAATCTACTTTGTTCATCTAATTCTATGTGAAGGGTGCTCCCATCCTCACATCTCATTTCAATATATTTCTTCCCACAATTAACTATTACATTATGGGCAGTCAACCAGTCCATACCGAGAATGAGGTCAAACTCGTCAAATGGTAGCAACATAAGGTTTGCTTTAAAACAATGACCTCTAACCATTAATGGGCAATCTTTACATACTTCATCAACTAACACACTCTTGCTTAAAGGATTAGACACTTTAATCACAAATTCTGTAAACTCTACAGGCATACTCATATCAGATACCAATTTCATGCAAATGTAAGAGTGTGTAAATCCGGGATCTATTAAAGCAATAACTTTAACATCATGAAGAGAGAAGGTACCCGTGATAACATCATGGGAAGATGCCTCTTCGTGAGCGCGAATGGCATAAGTCCGTGCAGGCGCCCTACCCTCGGGTCTTGCGGCCTGCTCTCTAGGGTTACCTCTTCCACTTGCCCCACTTTCGGGGTTTCTCTGCGGCCTTTCTCTGACCATACTCCCGGATCTCGGGTTCTGAGTTCCGTCCTCTTTCATCATCTCTGGACAATCTTTTATATAGTGGTCTTGGGAACCACATCTGAAACATGCATTTTCGTGTGCTCGGTATTCCCCTAAATGGCGTCTGCCACAATATGGGCATTCGGGTCTATCAGATCGTCTGTGATTTATTTCCCGAATACTGTTTACTCTTATCCTTCCTGGAAAATCCAGTGGAAGTAGCTGATCGGGTAGGGAAATCTCTTGACTTCTTGGATGAAGATTGGAATGACTTGTTCCACTGCCTCTTTCTAGAGTCACGAGACTCCATTTCAGATTTCTTCTTCTCTTTTACTAGTTCTTCGGCTTTACAAGCCCTCTCGACTAGCACAACAAATTCCTTCAATTCTAGGACAGCAACAAACAATTTGATGTCCTCATTTAGCCCATCTTCAAATCTTTTACTCATGATGGCTTCGGTGGACACGCATTCTCGAGCGTATTTGCTGAGTCTTACAAACTCACGCTCGTAGTCAGTTACAGACATCTTACCTTGTTTCAGTTCTAGGAATTCCTTCCTTTTCGGTCCACAAACCTTTGGTCGATATACTTTTTCTTAAACTCTTCTTGGAAAAATTCCCACGTGATCTTCTCTCTTGGGACTACTGATACCAAGGTGTTCCACCATTGATAGGCAGAATCTCTTAAAAGAGAAACTACGCACTTCATGCACTCTTCAGGTGTACATGATAGCTCATTAAATACCCTGATGGTATTTTCTAACTAGAATTCAGCTCTTTCCGGATCGTCATCTTTTCTAGCCAGGAATTCTTCAGCCCCATGTTTCCTGATCCTATCAACTGGAGGCTTAACTCCTCTTGCCACCTCTATTACTTGAGGGGCTACTGGGATAGGTTGAGGAATAGTCGGGGGTGGAGGGGGTTGTGCATTCGGGTTCGTACGAACGAACTCCGTGTACCATGTGTTCATCATATGGAGAAAGGCTTCTCTAGCCTCTTCTTCTCCTCCTTGACTCACCGTAGTGGGTCTATTCTCGTTCTCATTCGGCACCGTCCCTTCAGCGGGAGCCGGCGCGTTACTTTCTACATCATTCACCATAACTCTTTCAGGATCCATTTACTATATACATATAAACATAATTTAAGTCGTCAGGAGTCGTCACACTATCATTATAAAAACATTCTTACGTATGGCATGTATAGCTAGACTTGTGCTCGTGCTACATTAGTCCTAGAACCGACTAAACTGTAGCTCTGATACCACTAAATGTAACACCTCATACCTGAGTCCGAGGCTCAGACAGGGTATAAGACATTACTATGCTTGAACTTGCTTAATCATGACATTACGGGCTATAAAATTTCGTTTCGAAATTAAAACTTCTCATTCTTAAACAACTCGTACATTTTATGGGCCTACGAGGCCTTAAACTCGTGCTGATAAACTTTCGGAACCCAATCAAAAAACTTTTCTTTGAAACAGGGGTCACACGCCCGTGTAAGATAAGACACGCCCGTGGATAGACATACACGCCCATGTCCCCGCACCGTGCCTAAAAACTCGATGATTACGCACAATTTGCCCACGGCCAAGACATGCCCGTGGACTTAGAACGTGTACTATATCTTGATATACTGACTTATTTCACACGGCCATAGCACGCCCGTGGACTTAGACCTTATACTACAACTTGATATTCTGCCTTAAGAGGCAAATGTGCAGGTTACGCACGGCCTAGACACATGCCCGTGTGTCCAACCGTGTGGGCACTTAGAGGCTATTTACCAAGCCAATTGCTCCCTGAGATTAAGATCCAATTCATACTCATTTCAACAACTCAATACTACATCATTCATGAATAATACTACATGCTTCATTGATAATTATAAACATACACACTTGGCCAATCACTTAGCCATATACAAAAGAATAACAAACTTAATAGCCTATACTTTGGCTCTTCTTAAAACATTTACTCAAAATGTAATGCTTCCTATACATGCCATACTTAATAAAACAACTTGGCTATACCAAAATAGCGATTGATAGTGTGCTCTGAGCTCCGATGATGGTGATCCTCGATATTAGCTTGGCGGGACTCAATATACAAAATGTAGCTAGGTATGCAATTTAGTCCTCGACCTTGTTCTTGCCTCGGTTTCGATCCGGGCTTCATTTTTCTTGATCTATAGTCATAAATAGATCATTTAATACTCACATTTACTAAATTGACTCTTTACTCATATTTTGGCAAAATTACTATTTTGCCCCTATACTTTCTCATATTTGCACTTTTACCCTAAGGCTCGTAAAATAATTCTCATTCAATTTTCTTAGACTTTATGCTTAGCTGATTCATTTTCTCTACTATGACAATCCTCAATTCTCACTATTTCTACTATGTATGAACAATCTCAAAACTTTTACAAACTAGTCCCTATGCTCATTTTTCATGAAATTCACTTAGAAAAAGATGTTTATCTAACATCAAACTCTCATAAACTTCTATAAAACATCATTTAACAAGCATATCATTCATGGGTAGATTTTTGAACATGCATCTTAGCTCACTTTATAGCTAAAAATAGCTAATTCATAATACGAGAACTTCAAAAATACGAAGAATATTAAAAACGGGGCTAAGATGAACTTACTAGCAAGCTTGAAAGATGAACAAACCATAGCTATGGGTTCTTTGAAATTTTCGGCAATGAGGAAGAAGATGATAGTGATTTTTGTCATCTTTTTCCTTTATTAATCATTTAATAGACAAATGATTAAAATGCCCTTCTCTTAAAAATTCTCTATTTTACTAACTCATGTCCAATTTTGTCCAAAAATTATGATTTGGGAAAATTGCTATTTAAGGACTTATAATTGCTATTCTAAAGCTATTTCATACAAAATGCTTCTAGAAACTCATATTTTGCAACTTTTGTAATTAGGTCCTTTTTGACCATTCAACCTCAATTTAGCAAAATTGCTTCATGAAACTTTCACACTAACATGAAAACATGGCATGAACTTCAAAAACTCATAAATTTACCTCGGATTCATGGTCTCGCACCACTATTCTGACTAGGCCCTAAATCGGGCTGTTACACCATGTTTGGGATATGGCATCGTCATCTAGAGAAAATCCCATATAAGACCACATCGGGGATGTGGCATTGGTGTCGCATTTATGTGAATGATGATATTTTGAAATTTTGCGTATTCCAAGTGAATTCAGTGAGTAAATAGCTAAGCTCATAATAGAAATGAGACTAGTGCTAAAGCTATGTGATGAAGTGATACAGGTACATGTGAGTAAATCACGAGAAGTGTCTACGATATGAGACATGATATGTAATTGGTAAGAGTAAGCATGAGTAAGTTATGGCAATATGCTTAAGACTTTGTGTTTTGTTCAATGCAATGGATGGATGAAATTATGGGCCTTTATGTTGCTATTTATTTCATGCAAACTTACTAAGCTTTATGCTTACCCCTCTCAATTCCCATTTCCTTGTAGTATTGCAAAGCTAGCTCGGGAATTCGTGGAACGTCGGAGTTCAGAAATCACACTATCAACTTCTTTTGGTATAGCAAAGTTAGATTTATTTTGAGTATGGCATGTATAGGACTTGGTCATTTTGTTATGTCATATTTGTTAGCCAAAGTGTTGGCTATTAATGTTGTTCAATTCATTTTGTAAATGGTCATTGGAAATTGGTTAATACTTGACAAGTTCATATATTCAATGATGATGAAATTCATGAAATGTATGCTTGTGTGGATGTTTTGGTTTTGAGTTCTTAGAAGTGCCTTATGGTCAAGATATATGTTGAATTGATTTGGTATAAGTGTGGTTGCTTTGTAGGGTGGAAAATGGATTTGAAATAGCCTTACAATTGTCCACACGGGTAGACACACGGGCGTGTGTCTAGCCCGTATGTGACACATGGTCAGCCCTATGGGCGTGTGGAGAGGCCGTGTGTCCCCATGTATGCTAGGTTTACAAGTCAGTATGCTTAGTAGTAAACACACGGGTAGAGACACAGCCGTGTGTCTCAGCCGTATGGAAGGCACGGCCATGGATATGGGCGTGTGCCCAGGCCATGTGAAGTCTGCACCTGAAATTAAGAATTTAATTCGACACACGGTCTAAGGACACGGTCGTGTGCTTTGGCCGTGTGACCTTAGAGAGGTGATGACGTCATAAACAGAATGCCATGGTTTTTGGCACACGGGCTAAGACACGGGCGTGTCGTGGCCGTGTGAGGGACACGGGCCAAGGACACGGGCGTGTGTCCAGTCGTGTGAAAACCCTTGTAGGTTCGAATTGAAAAATAAATCCCCACGGGTTTGGAACACGGGCATGTGAATTTTCCTCACGGGCGTGTTCCATCCTTCACACGGGCGTGTGGCGCTGTTTTATGTCAAATTTGTCTAAGGGTTCAAAAGTTTCCGGTTTAGTTTCGAATCATTCCAGGTATGAGTTTAGGGTCTCGTAGACCTATAATAAGGACATTATGGTCTTGAATGAAAAGCTTTAAATTTGACGTGAAGTTTTATGGATCGATATCGTATGATTGAGCAAGTTAAGTACGGTAATGCCTCGTACTCGGTTCAAGTGTCGAATGCGGGTAAGGGGTGTTACATTTAGTGGTATCAGAGCTACGGTTTAGTCGATTCTCGGACTAATGTAGCGTAAGTATGAGTCTAGCTATACATGCCATACATATGAGTATTTGCATAATGATAGTGTGACGACTCCTGACGATTTGAATTGTGTTTTTATATAGTAAATGAATCCCGATCGAACTGCAACTGATGATGCTGCAAGTAATACGCCAGCTCCTGTGCAAAGGACTGCGCCAGTAGAAAGTAGACCCGAGACTTTGGGTCAGGGAGAAGAGGCTCAAGAAGCCTTTCTCCATATGATGAGTAACTGGTATACTGAGTATATACGAGAAAATCCTAATGTTTAACCCCCTCCACCCCCACCTATTCCTCAGCTTACCCCTGTAGCTCCCCAAGTGGTAGAGGTAGTAAGAAGAGAAAGACCTCCGGTTCACAAGATCCGGAAGCAGGGAGCTGAGGAATTTCGAGCCAGTAAAGATGATGATCCGAAGAGGGCAAAATTCTGGCTTGAGAATACCATCAAGGTATTCGATGAGTTATCATGCACGCCTGAAGAGTGCATGAAGTGTGTAGTATCCCTCTTGAGAGATTCGGCCTATCAGTGGTGGAACACCCTTGTGTCGGTGGTACCAAGGGAAAGAGTTAACTGGGAATTCTTCCAAGAGGAATTCCGGAAGAAGTACATTAGTCAAAGGTTAATCGACCAGAAAAGAAAAGAGTTCTTGGAGCTAAAGCAAGGTCGAATGACGGTGGCTGAATATGAGCGTGTGTTCGTAAGGTTCAGCAAATACGCTCTAGACTGCGTATCGACAGAAGCCATCATGTGCAAAAGATTCGAGGATGGGTTAAATGAGGATGTCCGTTTGTTTGTTGGTGTCCTCGAACTAAAAGAGTTTGTGGTGCTGGTAGATCGTGCTTGTAAGGCTGAGGAACTAGTCAAAGAGAAAAAGAAAGCTGAAATTGAGTCTCGCGACTCGAAGAAGAGGCATTAGGCAAGTCATTCCAATCTTCATTCAAGAAGTAAATAGAGTTTACTGTTCAATCAGCTACTTCAGCTGGGTTTTCAAACAGAAGTAAGAGTAGACAGTACCCAGGGTCTAAAGCTCAGACTACTTCGGTTGCTAGTGTTGGCAATGCTCGACTGAGTAGACCGGAATGTCCGCAGTGTGGCAAACGTCATCCCGGGGAGTGTCGAGCAAACGAGAAAGCTTGTTTCAAGTGTGGATCCCTAGACCATTTTATCAGAGATTGCCCCGAGGTGGGTGAGAAAGAGAGACCTCAGAGTGCAAGACCGAGAGGTACTGCTAGAGGAAGGCCACAGAGAAACCTGAGAAATGAAATGGGTAGTAAGAACATATCTAGAGAGCAGAATGCAAGAGCTGAGGGTAGAGCACTGGCGAGAACATATGCCATTCGTGCTCGCGAAGAGGCTTCCTCTCCCGATGTAATTACGGGTACATTTTCTCTTTATGATACTCATGTTATAGCTTTGATTTATCCAGGATCGACCCTCTCATATATTTGCATGAAATTAGTCTCTATCATGAACATGCCTGTAGAGTTTACTGAACTTGCGATAAGAGTGTCAAATCCCCTAGGCAAATGTGTGTTGGTCAATAGAGTATGCAAGGGTTGCCCTTTGATGATTAGGGGTCATTATTTTCTGGCTAATCTTATATTATTGCCGTTTGATGAATTCGATGTCATCCTTGGGATGGATTGGTTAACCACTCATGATGTGATAGTGAATTGTGGAAGGAAGTTTATTGAGTTGAAATGTGAAAGTTGTAACACCCCTAACCCGTATCTGTCACCGGAATAGGGTTAAGAGGCGTTACCAGATGAACGGAGACTTTTACGGACATTTCATAATATAACTCAACGAATCAGATCAAAGTGTCCCTTAAATAGGTCTACGAGACCTTAAACATGCTTAAGAATAGGGCCGGGACTAAACCGAACACATGAGGAACTTCTCAGAAATTTAATTTTTTTTCTAAATTACAGAGGTCACACGCCCGTGTGGGCAGGCCGTGTGCCTCCCACGGCCTCAGACATGCCCGTGGGTCTAAGCCGTGTCAAAACAGGGCATACATACTGACTTGTCGACACGATCGTGGACACGCCCGTGTGCCTCACCCGTGGTCGATCCTGACTTGCACCACACGGCCAGTCACACGCCCGTGTGTCCAGCCCATGGTCGATCCTGACTTGTTTTGAATTTCAACCACGAGGGACACGGTCGAGCCACATACCTGTGTGCTCAACCGTGTGGGCAATTATAGGCCATTTTCAAGGCCAAAATGCCACCCACACATTGGGTTATCCCTACAAGCATCATACCATTTCATTTCATGCCAAAATAACCAACTTTCTCAAGCATTCAAAAGCCTATCGAACTCAACAACTTATGCAACAAATAGCTCAACTAATTAACGATCATTTCCAAGTATACTTCATCACAAACATACCATTTCTTTATGACAACCATTCATCAAATACATGCTTACTAAGCATCCATAAACTTACCATTATCATGACCATTTCATTACCATCAAGCCATACCAAAACATACTTCATATACCATATTCACTCATGCATATTACCAACATTTATCTAGCCTCATCACAAGGCTATTTACACATCTCAAACATGTTCCAAAATGACTAGCCTATACATGCCATACATAGAATATATATTTCCAAAAGGTACCAAAATAAGTTTGGGTAGTGTGATGATGATCCTCGACGGTCCCGAGCCTTCAGTATCTTTGACGATCTATAAAACAGAACCAACACACACAAAGTAAGCTTTCCAAAAGCTTAGTAAGCCATATACAAATAAACTTAGAATATACACATTTAAAACATATAATTAATAATAAGTATAGCTATTTGAATTCATTAACAAATCTTCATTTCAAGCTCATAGATAATCTCTTTGGCTCATCTGGTTTGCCATTGCTTACCAATTCATCATATCTCAAGTATCTCACTTGCTCATTTCTCAAACATATATATATTTCAAATGTTCCTTTGCATCAATGCACATACTTACTCACCTTTCATGCCTATACAAAGCATGCATATCAACGTACCTGAAACGGATGTACAATTCACATAGTCATTCATTTCTCGGACTTCCCCGTTGAACCGTTCGGAACCTAATAGGATACTTAGAGTGCTCGGAATAGTCGTACAATGCCAACATCCCGGACGTGGTCTTACATGTAACCAGATATCGATGCCACTGTCCCAGACAGGGTCTTACACGAATCAATACGATGCCAATGTCCCAGATATGGTCTTACACGTAAATCTCATATCGATGCCAACGTCCCAGATGTGGTCTTACA
Source organism: Gossypium sturtianum (assembly GCA_025698515.1). NCBI lineage: Eukaryota > Viridiplantae > Streptophyta > Magnoliopsida > Malvales > Malvaceae > Gossypium > Gossypium sturtianum. The sequence continues at coordinate 120,491,288 of CM046948.1, forward strand.
CGAAATCTCGAATCAATGCCAATGTCTCAGACGTGGTCTTTCATGATATCACACATCGGACACCTATGTCATGACATATGTTACCCTATCTATTCCTATGTTCAAACGGGACTTCTCGGACATAAATACACTGTCGATACTATCTCAGATTTCCTTGTACAAACATCTCGAGCATGTTCAACACAAGCTAAATTTTATATATGCACAATTAAATCAATTCAAATGCATTTATTTGTATATCGACTTACCTCGGATTTGGATATTCGATCGGATTCGGTTATTCGACAACTTTTGACTTTCGACGATCTAAGTCCGTTTTCTTCGGTTCTTGATCTATACACATCCAAATTTAATTCATTTACTCAATAGTTCATTCAATTCAATCCAAAAACACATATTTAGGGCAATTTACAAATTAGCCCTCACATTTTCACATTTTAACATTTTAGTCCTTATTTCACAAAATCACAAAATACACCAAATTTGCTTATACCCATGCTTGGACGAATGTTCATGTATCTCATACAAGTCCATACATTTCATTTATTTCATATTTTAGTCCATCAAAATATTATTCTTTCAATTTACTCCAAATTACTCAAAATCAACAAAACTCCAAAGACAAACTATGATAATCAAACACATATCTTTCATATTTCACTATTAAACATCAAAAAAATCATGTGTTAATCAAAGACACATTTTAAAATCATCATCAATTCTCAAAATTAAGACATGGGTTTCGAAGAATACGAAGCAACGATTACAAATGTAACAGCCCGATTTAGGGGCTAGTCGAAACAGTGATCTCGAAATCGCTAATTCGAGGTTAGAGAAAATTATTTTCATGAGATTTTATGTGTTATAACATGTTTATGAGGATGCATGGAAATTTTGGTGCTTTAATTTTAGCGATTTCAAGTTTAATCGCTAAAAAGGACTAAATCGCATAAAGTGCAAAAGTCCTATTTTATTTGCTAGATGTGCCAAATGGCTATGGATTATTAATTGGAGGTCCCAAATGTGAAATTTGGCCTTGTTTTAAGTGAGTGGCTGGCCATAGGGAGAAGAATTGACATGGTCAATTGGTTAGGTGGGGTTTTGGTGACTTATTTTATAATTAAAATAAAATAAGAAGAAAGATGATAACTCTTATCATCTTCACCATTTTTACACCGAAAATACCAGCAAAGAGGGGGTTTTGAAAGCTTGAAATTTTCAGCAACTCATCTTCTCTTCAAGTAAGTGATTTTGATGGCTTTAGTTGATAATTTTTGTACTTTTGGAGTCCCCAAAGCTTAAGCTAGCTAATGAGGGGACTATTTTGCAAAATGGTTGAAAGTATAGGGACTTACCATGATAGGTTTTATGTTGGTTGATGAGTTCTATGGAAGAAAATAATGATAGGATGATGATAAACAACTATTGTGAAAGGTGTTGTCATGAAAACACCTATTTTGGGCTAAAATGCAAAAGTTATAAATTGTTCATTAAGGCATGAAATAGTTGGAATTGTGGATAGTTGTAAGAGGATTAAATGTTCAGTTAGGTTGGTTTAATTAGAAAATGTGATAAAAATTTATTTACGAGCCTAGGGGCAAAATCGTAATTTTGCCAAAGTGTAGGGGCAATATTGGAATATGGCCTCGGTGTAAGAATTCGTATAAGACCATGTTAGGGACATGGCATCGATATGTTAATGTATGTAAGACCCAATTGGGGTATGATGACAATGAGAACTATGTTCATGAGACTCAAGAGAGTTATTTAACAATTCGAATAATTCAATGTATATGTTGAATGTGTGTGGTTGTACCATGAGTAGAATAAGTATGTGTAGAACTAAATTGAGATGAATTTTATGCATGATGAACCCCTAGTGGGGTATGTGTAATTGATGCACTGTGTGAATGAGAACGAGTATCATAGCAAGTTAAGTAAGAATAGAAGCATGTGAGGATGTTCTCGAATGAACATTTGAAATAGAGATATACTTGTGGATTAATATCCATGAAAGTAAATAACGGTGAGCTATGTGCGATATCACCTTATTGAAGATAGTGATGGGCTATGTGTGATACCACCCTATTAGAGGTTCAATGGTGGGCTAAGTGCGAAACCACCGAGAGATTAATAGTAATGAGCGGTTTATCTAGAATGCTTGATGTGTTGTTGCATGTGATTAAGTGATGATCAATGTAGGAATGAACACTATTCAGTACGAGTAGTTGGCTTGTGACATGGTAAGAATGTGATAAGAGATGAAATGAGTAAGTTTCAAGAATAGTTGAGTAAGTAATCATGAGTTTATGAGAGAAACTCTTTGTTACATTTTGTAATTATGTATATTCAACGAATCTCGATATTTGACACATTATGCAGATGAACTTACTAAGCATTATTGCTTACTCCTTTGCTTTTCTCATATCTTATAGGTTTTATTACTTAGCTCGGGTTGGAGACCGCCGGAGATGTTTCACACTATCGAGCAGACGCACGGTATGAGGTATCAAGTCCTTATGAGTCATGGAATGTATAGGGATTCGTTTAAAGTTGATGAAGTCTAATCGTGTATAGCCATAGATGATGGCCTAAGTTGTCTGTAATAAAATGGGAACTAGTTCTCACTTGTGTATGGGATAAAGACCTTATTTCTTTTATAATCAAATGTCTATAATTCAAGAGTAATGTTAATACTGTGTAGTTATGCGATGAGGTATGAAGGTATGCAAATGTGGGTGGAAAAAGGCTTGGTAGATATCATATAAGTGCCCACACGGATAGACACACGGGCGTGTGTCTAGGCCGTGTACACCCTGCACCTTAGTGCCTTAAGTAAGAATAGAACACGGGCTGATCACATGGCCATTTGTTCAAGTCGTGTGGTACGCACTGCCAGCACATAGGCATGTGCCTAGGCTGTGTTGAATAAGTCAGTATATCAAGGTATAGCACATGGTTTAAGCCCATGGGCGTGTCAAGACTGTGTGGGTTTAGTCAGTGTCGACCACGGGTGGAAGGCACAGGCATGTCTTAAAGGCATACGGGCGTGTTCCCAAACCGCATGGGCGTGTGTCTTAACCGTGGGACATTTGGCAGAACGCTTGGGTTTTTAAGCACGGTTGTTGAACATGGGCGTGTGTGTTTACACACGGGCGTGTCTCATTCTACACGGGTGTGTGGCCTCTGTTTTAAAGAAGAGATTCTTTTAACTCGTAAAGTTTTCGAACGCAAGTTTAAGGCCTCGTAGGCCCACGATACGAATGAATTGACTAAAAAGAGAAGTTTTTAATTTGGAACAAAATTTTATAGCCTGTAAGTACATGTTTAAGGAAGTTCAAGCATAGTAATGTCTCATATCTAGGTTTAGCCTCGGAATTAGGTATGGGGTGTTACAACAAAAATGTAGAAATTATCAAAAACCGAAGCAAAATCATACCTTAATTTAGCTTGATTGTAGCAGAAACTTAGCTTAGATTTTCTTCCTTCTTTTCTTTCTAAATTTCGGTCAAAGATGATAAGTAAATGACCATTTTTCATGTTTTGTTTTTGTTATAAACATATTATTAATCTATTTACCTTATTAACCTTTCAATTGATATTTAAAACAAATATACATTAAGGGCATACTTGTCCTTTGTCATCCACTAACTTCATTAATGGGCTAATTACCTCATAAGGCCCCCACATTTAAAAGCCACATCAGTTTGGCCATTAATCAAATAGAAAGCTACTTTTACGATTTACGCAATTTAGTATTTTGCTCAAATTAAGCACACAAACAGACAAATTTTCATACGAGACTTTCACACAGGCTTAATCACATATCAAAGACACAGAAAATAATATTAAAATATTTTTCTGACTCAAATTTATGGTCCCGAAACCACTATTCTGACTAGGGTCAAAACTGAACTGTTACAAAAGTGGGAATCTTATTCGTGTAGAATCAGATGAGCAAGACAGATTGCCAGTAGTGATATCTTCCTTGTTGACTAAGAAGTATCTAAGAAAGGGGTACGAAACTTACCTTGCCTTTGTGATGAATGCTAGAGAGACTAAGTTAAGAACTGAATTAGTGCCCATAGTATGTGAGTATCCAGATGTCTTCCCAGAGGAATTGCCAGGGCTACCTCCGATTAGAGAGATAGAATTTGGGATTGAGTTAGCTCCTGGTACTGCCCCCATTTCTATTGCTCCATATAGAGTGGCTCCAACCGAGCTAAAAGAATTGAAGGCATAATTACAAGAGTTGACGGATAAAGGCTTCGCAAGACCAAGTTATTCTCTGTGGGGTGCTCCCGTATTATTTGTGAAGAAGAAAGATGGTTCCTTGAGGTTATGTATAGATTATCGGCAGCTCAATAAGGTAACTGTGAAGAACAAGTACCCGTTTCTAAGAATCGACGATTTATTTGACCAATTGAAGGGAGCCACAGTGTTCTCCAAGATAGACTTGAGGTCTGGATATTATCAGTTGAGAGTCAAGGACTCGGATGTGCCAAAAACTGCATTTCGGACAAGGTATGGTCACTATAAATTTTTGGTCATGCCTTTCGGGTTAACAAATGCCCCTGCAGTTTTCATGGATTTCATGAATCGTATCTTTCGGCCGTATTTGGAAAAATTTGTAGTAGTTTTTATCGATGATATATTGATCTACCCTCGGGATGAGAACAAGCATACTGAACATTTGAGAACGGTTCTGCAAATTTTGAGGGATAAATAATTATATGCCAAGTTTAGTAAAAGTGAATTTTGGCTTAAGGAAGTTAGATTTTTGGGGCATATTGTCTCGGGAGATGGAATTAGAGTTGACCCGAGTAAGATCTCAGCAATTGTGGATTGGAAGCCACCAAGGAATGTAACCGAAGTTAGGAGTTTTCTGGGCCTAGCCGGTTACTATAGACGTTTTGTCAAGGGATTTTCCATGATAGCTACTTCGATGACGAGGTTGCTACAAAAAGATGTAAAGTTTGAATTGACAGAAAAGTGCCAACGGAGTTTCGAGAGATTGAGGGCATTGTTGACAGAGGCTCCAGTCCTAGTACAACCCGAGCTGGGAAAGGAATTTGTGGTTTACAGCGATGCATCCCTGAATGGGTTAAGTTGTGTACTCATGCAAAAGGACAAGGTGATAGCATATGCCTCTAGACAATTAAAACCGCATGAGAAGAATTACCCGACTCATGATTTGGAGTTAGCTTCAATTGTATTTGCACTAAAGATTTGGAGACACCATTTGTATGGTGAGAAATTTCGGGTGTTCACGGATCATAAGAGCCTAAAGTATTTGATGAATCAAAAGGAGTTGAATCTAAGGCAGAGAAGATGGTTAGAGCTAATAAAGGATTATGAGCTAGTGATTGACTACCATCCGAGAAAGGCGAACGTGGTCGCCGATGCCTTGAGCAGGAAATCCCTGTTTGCACTGAGAGCCATGAATACACGGATGGCTTTGTCAGATGATGTTTCTATTCTAGCTGAGTTGAGGGCTAGACCGATGTTTCTCCAAGAGATTTGTGAAGCTTAGAAAGGTGACAATGATTTACAAGCTAAAAGAGTTCAATGTGAGTCAAATGTTGAGTCCAACTTCCGGATAAATCCTGATGGATGTTTGATGTTCCGAGGTAGGGTCTGTGTACCCAGAGATGATGAGCTTATTCGAAAGATTCTGCATGAAGCACATAGTGGATGTTTGTCTATACATCCAGGCAGCACGGAGATATATAATGACTTGAGGAAATGGTATTGGTGGCCTAGTATGAAGAAAGACATTTCAGAGTTTGTATCGAGATGTCTAATTTGTCAACAAGTGAAGGCTAAACATCAAGTACCCTCGAGTTTACTTTAGCCTATTATGGTTCCCGAGTGGAAGTGGGACCGTATTACTATGGAATTCGTGACGGGTTCACCGTTTTCACCGAAAAAGAAGGATGCTGTATGGGTCGTGGTTGATAGACTTACAAAGTCAGCCCATTTCATACCAGTACGGATTGATTATTCGCTTGATAAGTTAGTGGATTTGTATGTTTCAAAAATAGTAAGACTTCACGGTGTACCGTTGTCGATTATTTCAGATAGAGATCTGAGATTTACGTCACAGTTTTGGAAAAAGTTGCAAGAGGCCTTAGGCACAAAATTGAGCTTTAGCACAGCTTTCCACCAGCAAACCGACGGGCAGTCGGAAAGAGTAATACAAATACTTGAAGACATGCTTCGTTGTTGTGTTTTGGAATTCCAAAGTAATTGGGAGAAATACTTACCGTTGGTGGAATTCGCTTACAATAACAGCTTTCAGTCAAGTTTGAAGATGGCGCCTTATGAGACATTGTATGGGCATAAGTGCCGAATGCCTCTATATTGGACCGAACTCAGAGAGAATCAGATTTACGGGGTCAATTTAGTCAAAAAAATTGAAGAGAAGGTAAAGGTGATACGTGAATGTCTAAAAGCTGCCTCAGATAGACAGAAGTCCTATGCAAACTTGAAACGGAAAGAGATTGAGTTCCAAGTCGGTGACAAAATGTTTCTAAAAGTATCACCATGGAAGAAGGTCCTCAGATTTGGCCGGAAAGGCAAATTGAGTCCGCGTTTTATCGGACCTTATGAGATTACCGAGAGAATAGGGCCGGTAGCTTATCGTTTGGTTTTGCCACCAGAGTTGAAAAAGATTCATGATGTCTTCTACGTGTCTATGTTACGCTGATACCGTTTAGACCCTTCACATGTGATTGTACCATCAGAGGTGGAAATTCAACCGGACATGACTTATGGCGAAGAGCCGGTCAAGGTTTTGGCACGAGAAGTCAAACAGTTGAGAAACAAAAGTATAGCCCTTGTTAAAGTATTATGACAAAGACATGGAGTAGAAGAGGCTACTTGGGAGCCCAAGGAGGCTATGAGAAACCAATATCCCAACCTTTTCACCGGTAAGATTTTCGGGGATGAAAATCCTTAAGGGGGAGAATTGTAACAGCTCGAATTAGGGGCTAGTCGGAATAGTGGTTTTGAAAACACTAATCTGAGGTCAGAGAGAATTATTTTAATTATATTTTATGAGTTATAGCATGATTATATAGGTGCATGAAAATTTTGGTGCTTTAATTTTAACGATTTCATGCTTAATTGCGAAAAAGGACTAAATCGCATAAAGTGCAAAAGTTCCATTTTTCAAGCTAAAGGTGTCTAAAAGCCATAGAATATTAATTAGAGGTCCCTAATGTGCAATTAGGCCTTGTATAGGGTGGTGGCCGGCCATAGGGACAAAGAATTAGAAATTTGGTCAAGTGGGTGGAAATTAGGTGACTTAATTGATTAGATATATTAAAATAAAGAAAGAAAAGATATCATCTTTTCTCCTTCACTCCTCCACCAAAAATTAGCAGCAAATATGGGTTTGAAAGCTCAAAAATTTCAGCAAACACTTCTCCTTACAAGTAAGTATTTTAGTTATCATTTCTTGATAATATTTGTACTTTTGGAACCCCTAAAGCTTAAGCTAGCTAAAGAGGGGACTATCTTGCAAAATGGTTGAAAACTTAGGGTTTTTCTATGTGAGCATTCATGTTGTTTGCTGCATTTTTGTGGAAGATTATGAGTCCTAGTTGTTAGATAAACAACTTTTGTGAATGGTGTTATCATGAAAACACCTCAAAGGACCTTTTTGTAAATGTTGTAAAATATGTGGTAAATGTGTGAAATAATGAGTATTGAGGGATGCCATAAGAGTAATAAATGTTCACCTTGGCTCGTTAAAGAAATAAATTTGATTAGAATTAATTTCTGAGCCTAGGGGTAAAATTGTCAATTTGTGAAATTATGAAGGCAAACGGTCAGCCCCATGGGCGTGTGGAGAGGCCGTGTGTCCCCTTGCATGCTAGGTTTACAAGTCAGTATGCTTAGTAGTAAAAAAACGGGCAGAGAAACGGCCGTGTGTCTCAGCCGTGTGGAAGGCACGGCCATGGATATGGGCGTGTGCCCAGACCGTGTGAAGTCTACACCTGAAATTAGGAATTTAATTCGACACACGGTCTAAGGACACGGGTGTGTGCTTTGGCCTTGTGACCTTAGTGAGGTGATGACGTCATAAACAGAATGCCATGGTTTTTGGCACACTGGTTAAGACACGGGCGTGTCGTGGCCGTGTGAGGGACACGGGCCAGGGCACGGGCGTGTGTTCGACCGTGTGAAAACCCTTGTAGGTTCGAATTGAAAAATAAATCCCCACGGGTGTGGAACACGGGCATGTGAATCTTCCACACGGGCGTGTTCCATCCTTCACACGGGCGTATGGCCCTGTTTTATGTCAAATTTGTCTAAGGGTTCAAAAGTTTCCGGTTTAGTTCTGAATCATTCTGGGTATGAGTTTAGGGTCTCGTAGACCTATAATAAGGACATTATGGTCTCGAATGAAAACTTTTAAATTTGACGTGATGTTTTATTGATCGATATCGTATGATTGAGCAAGTTAAGTACGGTAATACCTCGTACTCAGTTCAAGTGTCGAATACGGGTAAGGGGTGTTACACATGGTGCCTATAGATACCATGCATGACAAGTCTTCATTTTTTATTTCATTTTTTAAAATTATTTTGGTCAAACAGGCTTACTACTAACGTTTATGTTTTTCTAATGCATGGTGCGTAGAAATACCATGCATGACCTGTCTTCAAAATCAATCAACTAGTGTGCATTTCTCTCCTCTCTTTCTTGAAATTCTTTCCTTCCTCCCTTCCACTTCCATTTAGCTGAGCAGTTATTTTTTTATATGTTCTTCTTGCTCTTTGTTTCCTTTGGTAAACAGAAGTGCTTGTTGAATCCTAAGGGATACACAATATGTGAAATATGCTTAAGGATAGTGCTAGTCATGGCTCAAGCATCAATTTTTTTTTTGTTTTTTAAACCCCTATTTCCAACAATCTTAAGAATATTATGGACCTAAACGCTGTTGCCAATGTCTCTGCCTTCAACCAATACTATGCATGTTGCTGTCACTCCTCCAACTACGATGATGCCACCTATTTCTTATGCCAAATCCTTTCTTGACATCTCTAAGATCGAGGTGTTTGATGGAAGAAATTTCAAATGGTGGCAACTACATATTCTTAATCTTTGATATGCATAGAGTTGTTGATGTGATTTCGATCACATCATGTGATTCGATTAAAAGGTTTCGAGATTGGGCCAAGCTTGAAGGATCTAAATGCAATATGAAATGTTACATTGAGACTTAATGATGCATGTTAATTTGTGTTTATTTCACAGCTTTTGATTTATTTCATGTCCTATTATTACAACATTTTAATATGTCCTAAGTGTGTTTGGCGTCAGTAATATGTGTCCTAAAACATGTTTTTAATGCTGTTAGCTTTTAGTTAGTTAGTTGTTAGTTTAATTGCATCTTAAATATATCCTAAGCTAGCTATTAATTCTGTCCAGTTTTATTACAGCTTAATTAGTATATTAATGATTCCTAATACATGTTTATTGTGTGATTATTATGTCATGGGAATGTTTAATGGCTGATACAAAGGATCTAGAGATGTTCACACGCAAAGGTTGTTCGGCTTGGCATGAAAAGGTGCCCATTCGTTCACTTTAAGGCTGGTGCATGAAGAAGACGTTTTGGTGGACTTTTGAGGGTGGATGAATGCACAAATTGGTTCATGAGCCAACAATTTCTAAAAGCAAACCATTCCTTTTTCCTTGCATGAATATTGGTTGATTAATAGAGTGCATGAATGAACCCCTTTAAGTTAAATGCATGTCCATGGATCAAGAAGCCTTTTAATTGCTCAAGATGAATCAACACTTTCTTAAGGACTAAGTGTTCATGGACAGTACAAAGGGGGAGGTGTATGAGACTCTTTGGCAGCCTTCTAGAAGTTGGTTATTGTTCATTCCCAAGCACATTAGGTGCCACCATCCAACAAAGGAGCTAAATGTGACCTATGAATATTCATTCTTCCTTAAGCATGCATGTATACGTCCTCACATATTAAATTGCAGCCACCATATTCAATGCCATGATGCATTGATGGCAAGGTGCTTGTATTTAAGTTTAAGGCTTCATTAAATTCGTTGTAACACCCCAAACCCAGCCTAGACGTTATGGCCGTATCTGGTAATGTCACACGATAGTGTTTTTGAAACCTCATTGTTACGATGAAAACTTTCCATGTTATTATCTTTAGTAAACCTTTGTTAGAACTTAGGAAGTCGTCTTTATTCATTTAAAACATTTCTTTTGAAACATCCCTCGTTGCGAAAGCTTTAATAAAATAGTCAAGGTGATCATGCGTTTAGAAATTACTTTAACTTTTTGAAAACCGGATTTCCTACGACCAGCAGGTATAAATCCATAAAGTAAAATAAATAAATAAAAACCCAAATTTAAAACCAAAGTCCCAGAGGGTCCTTAGATTACAACCCAAATAATCAATAATAATCAAATCATAAATCGTAAATTGAAAACCATGAAGTCTAAAAATTACTATGGTCACCGCTAAGTCCTCTGTCGCACCGATCCGTTTAAGTCTGGGGATTACCTGTGCACATTAAACAAAAAGGGTGAGTTTACGTAAACTCAGTGTGTAATCCCGCAGAAACAAACAAACAATCAAGTATTCACGAAGCACGCTTGAATGCCTTGGGCCTAAGCCCTTTCAAGAGTATCAATGACAGTTTGGGCCTTATCCCATCTCAAGACAAATGTCAAAAATGCAGTAGGGCCTTAGCCCATCACGATATCGATGCAAGTGATAGCTTATGCAAGAGCAAAATCCTACCCAACCAGCCTCTACACACCATCTCCGTCCAATGCTACACTCCATGTGGGGATATAATCAACCCACCCATCCCTACACTCCAAGTAGTACCGAATGCGGCACAATACAATAGTTTGCAGCTGAGCTGCCAGTAAATTAGGCTTAAAGCCTTTCAGTACACTTCCTCCAAATAACAACCCCAACCCAATGCAATGCAACACACAATGGATGACATGCTATTATGCAATTTCAGTACATATATTCGATTCGAGATATTAACATGCCCAGTACAGATATCATTCAGTTAATTTCACACATTTAGGGGTCTAAGTAGCGCTTACCGACCCTACAGTAGGTTTACAGTCGACTTGGGCGACCCGTGCAACCCTAAAAACATTTCTGTAAAAATGGGCCCACACGTCCATGTGATCTGCCCGTGTTGGCCCACATGCCCGTGTGGCCCACTCGGCCCAAATTGGCCTTGGCCGTGTGATCCATTTTTAAAGTAACCCATGCTAGCTCAATACTCATATACGTTTTCACTATTTACTTATATGTTCATTGAAAGCTGTCTACTTGAGTCATTATCACTAAATTATTTATATCTTGAGCTACAGAATTCAAAATTAAGATCCGCTTGATGTTTTTGAACCTAGACTCAAATACCATTCTACCATAAAATTTTCAGAATTTATAGTTTATCAAATAAGTACAGTAAAATATTTAAAGTTATCCCTATTTTGCTATTTGACAACTTCATCCTTTCCTTACTAAAAGTTATTTATCTCTTAGTACGGAATGTAGATGATGTTTTTGTTTGTTTCTATTGAAAATAGACTCATTAAGGATTTAAAAATATAAATTTAAGCCCATAATTTTAATTTTTTTATTTTTGATGATTTTCCTAAGTCAGAACAGGGGAACCCAAAATCATTTGGACCTTATCTCACAAAATTTATTATATCTCATGATTTACAATTACATTGCTTACACTATTTCTTCCATGAAAAACTATACTCAATAAAATTTATTTTCATATTTTATTCAACCTCTAACTCAATTCCCACTATTTTTTATGAGTTTTCAAAGTTAGACTACTGCTGCTGTCCAAAACTATTTTAGTGCAAAATGTTGATTTCCAAGTTTATAACACCCTTATTTCCTTTCTCTACAATTTTTCACATCATTTTCTCCTATTTCTCTTATTTCTCGACAGTAAGCAATTTTAGCTTTTTGCCGAATCCCATTTTCTGCATTTCGAGTACACACCTGGTATCTTTCTGATGCGTAAGCACTCCTAAGCCTCCAGAACCTAAAAATCGACCTACATATCTCCAGATTAATCACTTAATTCGTTTTTAATCAACCAATTTCGGAAGGAACTCGACTAAAAACCTAGCAAAACCCTTACCTCACTTAAGTAACCATGACTTCGCACAATCACAGTGTCGATTCAAAACCACCAGCCCCTTGATTAACTCCTAAACACCAAAAAGGAATCCCCCTTTTAGAGATTAACCAAGAACGATTAACAATAGACAAAACCGTTACTTACCAAACACGCGCAACCAAAAATGAACAACCGAATCAATTGGAAAAAAAAGAAAGAAACGGAAGGGGAAAAAATAATGGAAATTTTAAGCAAAGAACTAGGGAAAGAATCAGAGAGGAGGGAAAAAAGAAGAAGAAGAAGAAAACGTCAGAAAAAGTTTGGGAATTGGAGAGAAAACCAAAACTCTACTTTTTTTTTGCAACAAAAAGATAATTAGATTATTTTCTGATAACCTCTGCCCAAATTTCTCCTAAAATCACCCCCTATTAACCCACTAAAACACAACTACTCAGAATTTTGCCCCAACACAACTCTTAGCCGAAATTGGAGCAAAAATACTGTCTCCACGCCATCACAGAGAATTGAACATAGGACCTCCATGTAACAACCCAAACCCGGTCAAAACGTTACGACCAAATCTGGGTTGTCACAGGAATATTAGATTTAAAAATTTTGACAAAACATCGTGATTTGAGAAATTATTTTTATTTGGAGAATCCATGTTAAGGCCATTTTCAAAGGAATCTGTTTGACTACATATACTCTACCATTTTCTCATTAAGTTAATTAGGAGCTGAAAACGGGTTTATTTTACCAAAACCAAACTTAGAAAATTTCGAAAGGTGTTAATCAAAATGAATGTTCAGGTGCGTGATCTTTGGAAATAATATTTGTAATGGTAAGAAAAATTCCAATTTTAAATTATTTATGGCTTGTTTTCCAATCGTTGAACTTTTGGAAAACCTCTTTTTATGTTTTTAAGAAAACCCCGCTTTTCGATAATTCATAACATATATAAATCAACATGTAAAAAAAACCCCAAAAATAAAGTTAAAGCGGCCTTATTACAAAATAAAATCCCGAGATAGAAATAAGTTTAAAATAAAGTTCGAGTTTACTAGAGAACTCGCAATGCATGGCCACCTCGAGTCTGTCCCGGCTCCAAAACCCGCCACCTACCGATTACCTGCAAGATTAACAAAGGGTGAGTCATCGAGACTCAGTGTGTAAATCCTCGTGAAACGCAAACTGGGCCTTAGCTCGCTCAGTACGACATATGTCTCATGTATGCAATGCAGCCCAACCCAGTCTAGCTCTCCATCCAAACACCCGTGGCATTATGCCACTGTGGTTCATGACCACCGTGGTCCCAGACCACTCGTGACAGAAGTCACTCGTGACAAAGTCACTAATACATATAATCGTAGGGCCAACCCACTGTGGTCTTAGACCACCGTGACGATCTTTGATATGTTTATGATTACGTAATAACCCCATCGCGTGGTCTTAGACCACTGAGACAAGTCACTGATATAAGCATACGTGGTTTCAACCACCATGGTACTTAGACCACTCGTGACAATAGTCACTTGATTATCACCTCTTCCTCCATTCAATTCCCGAGCCCATGCTCTCTTCATCAAGCCAAATATGAATGAAACATACTCTTAATGGGAAACAGTTAATAACAACATACATGCTTACAATAAAAAATATCATCATCGAAGACTTACCTGGTGTCTCCAACCTTACCCATAAGGGTATCTCGACTATCAGATTAGCTATTTCGGCTTTCAGCCATTATAGTTAATAATACAACCACAAGATACGTGTGAGTAATACACACCTGATAACGTGTAACACTAAGCTTTCTATGTCGACACTTTCGTTTGCAGGGACGACAGGTATCTGTTTATCCCAGGCAGACGTCGGCTCTCTACCACAGCCCGACGGAAAATCCCGAACCGCCGACACAACACGCTTCTTAAACTTAGGAATAGGGGTTACGGATACGCTCCCCTCCCTGGCTTGATCGTTCCTTAAGAATTCGAATAGAGTGATTTAATTCGGCAAACAGCAACCCCTTGGCTTTGGACCACAAATTGCTTGACTAAAGGTGTTTCCCGGAGTAAGCGTCCCCAACAGAGAAAAGAAGAAAGGAAGAAGGGTTAGCCCAAGCTGTAACTGCCAAGCCAATTAGCAATTCGGCTTTGGCTACAAAAACCGAAAGAAGGGAAAGAAATGGGCAACAGAGTCTTTCTTACCTTAACAACAGAACCGATTGCAAAGATCCCCCCTGACCAACGATTCCTAGCACCTTGCTATGTGATGTCCGGCTTGCAGCAAAGAATGTAAGAAACAAATTCAGTTGTTTACAAAATAGGTTTGACTTCACAGTGAAAAGAAAGAACAGAGGGATTGATCATGAGAAAATAAAAGAGAGATCCTTACCTTAAAGCAGAGATACCGATTAACACACAAGATGTTTCGGCTATGGTGTTTAAGAGAAGAGCAAAGAAGGTGACAAAGTTTCGGCAAGAGAGGTGACTTCAGAGGGTTTCAGCTTGTAAAGAAGGTAGCAAAAGAAAATGAAACCAAAATGTGAAGGGTGGATGATAATGGAAGATTCGGCCAAGGGTGTTTGGTAACCTTGAAGAAAAGAAAAAGAAGACACGAATGAGGAGGTTTGTACTTAAGAGAAAAGATTAGAAAAGAGTTGAAAAAAAAACACCAAAATGAAATGAGGGGAACTCTTAGATGCACTAGAGAAAATCGGCACACACTAGAACCAGGCAACCTGAAAAAAAAAATAAAAACCAAAGACTCTCTCCTAACATTCGGCACACCTCAAGCTAGCACTAAACCGAATCCTCTCCCCCCACTTCAAGCTTCCCACATTCGGCCACCACTCCACCAACACCAAATCCCATATTTTTCTCCTACCTTCACTCCCCTCCAACAATTTTAATCGGTTTGACAATTTCAAACTCCACCACCTTCTCATGGCCACCCATTCAAACACTTTGACTCCTTCAACACTCACCCTTGAAGAGCCCTTGCCGAATCCACCACTCTAGCTCCCTAGGCGCAAAAAAATAGAGCTTCTGAATGCTGTTAGTGCGACTTGAACTCCTTCTCCCTGCTGCTCCTTCGTGACGCCACTTCCATGCACTCTAAATGGCGTCTCTTTGCCACCTTACCACCTCTTTTCTTGTGTCATCAAACACAAGTATTTATTTTTAAGACCTGCCTCTGCTAGCTCCCCCCTAAAGTGCCTAAAAACAGAATTTTCACCAAGGCTCAAGCTTTACCCCGAGCCTTCCCAGGACCCCCAAACACACCAAAATAACAACAAGACATGCCAAACACACATCAACACAAAATAATGCAGAGCCCCTAATTCTAGGATGTTACAGTTCTACCCCCCTTAAAGAAATTTCGGCCTCGAAATTTTCCTGGTCAAAAGAGATAAGGGTATTGTTGTCGCATCACATCCTCTGGCTCCCACGTGGCTTCCTCTGAATCGTGATTCCGTCACAACACTTTAACCAACGGAACCGTCTTTCTCCGCAACACCTTAACATCTCGGTCTAGGATTTGAACTGGTTCCTCCTCAAAGGATAAATCTGGTCTTACTTCGATTTCCTCCACTAGCACTATATGAGATGGATCCGAGCGGTAGTGCCTTAACATCGAGACATGGAATACATCATGAATCTGCCCCAATTCCGCAGGTAACTCGAGCTGATAAGCTACTGGTCCCACACGCTTCAACACACGATAAGGCCCGATAAACCTAGGGTTCAACTTGCCCTTCCGTCCAAACCTTAGGACTTTCTTCCACGGTGAAACTTTTAGGAAAACCCGATCACCCACTGCAAATTCTATATCCTTACGCTTCAGATCCGCATAAGATTTCTGCCTATCAGAAGCTTCCTTTAACCGAGTCCGAATCAACTTAACCTTTTCCTCTGTTTCCACAACCAATTTCGGACCCAACAATCGCCGCCACCCAACTCGTCCCAGCAAGTAGGAGTGCGACACTTCCACCATATAACGCTTCATAGGGTGCCATCCGAATATTGGATTGATAGTCGTTATTGTACGCGCGAATTCTACCAATGTGTAGGAACTCCTCCCAACTACCCCTGAAGTCAATAACACAACCTCTCAACATGTCTTCCAAGATCTGAATTACCCTCTCAGACTGACCATCAGTCTGTGGATGAAACGCTGTGCTAAAATCCAGTCTTGTACCCAACGCTTGATGCAACGCCTTCTAGAACCTCGACGTAAACCTGGGGTCTCTGTCTGATATGATAGACACAGGTACCCCATGCAACCTCACAATTTCTGCTACATAAAGCTTGGCTAACTTCTGTAGTGTATAATCAACCCGAACTGGTATGAAGTGAGCGGACTTCGTCAACCGATCCACAATTACCCACACTGAATCTTTCTTCGTAGGCGTAAGGGGTAGCCCACTCACAAAGTCCATAGTTATCCTCTCCCACTTCCAAAGTGGAATCTTTACTGGTTGTAGCAACCCTTAAGGTAACTGATGTTCTGCCTTTACCTGCTGACACGTCAGGCACCTACCCACAAACTCGGTAACCTCTTGCTTCAGACTCGGCCACCAAAACTGTTCACGCAAATCTCGATACATCTTACTCCCGCTAGGATGCATAGCATATGGGCTACTATGCGCTTCCTGAAGAATCTTCTGCCTCAATTCGGAATCCCTCGGCATACAAGCCTTTCCTCGAAAGCATAATACCCCATCACTGTTCACACTGAAATCTTCTGTCTCACCACTTGCCACTAGTGAAATTTAGGGCTTAGCGATTCATCTAATAACCTGTTTTCCTTTATCCGATCGACCAAGAAGGCTTCACTTGCGATTCGGCTAGCACACTTCCATCATCATACAAGTCGAGATGGGCGAACATTGCCCTCAAGTCTGATATCACTTTACGACTCAACGCGTCAGCCATAATGTTAGCTTTACCCGGGTGGTACTCAATCGAACAATCATAGTCCTTTAGCAATTCAACCCACCTTCGTTGCCTTAAATTCAACTCATTCTGGGTAAGGAGATATTTCAGGCTCTTATGGTCGGTGTAGATAATGGACTTCTCTCCATAAAGGTAATATCTCTAAATCTTCAGAGCAAACACCACCGCGGCTAACTCCGGATCATGCGTGGGATAATTCACTTCATGCGGTCTCGGTGCCGAGACGCATATGCTACCACCTTCCCTCTAGCATCAACACACATCCTAACCTGGTGTGCGACGCATCGCGAAGAAACAACAAATTCCTTCCGGCCTCAAAGTTGAATCAATACCGAGCCTCAAGAAAGATCCTCTTCAACTTCTCAAAACTTTCCTGCCGCTTATCTCGACTGCACAAGCGGTACCCCTTTTCAGTAACAACTTGGTTAACGGTGCAGCTATTAGTGAGAACCCTCAACAAACCTTCGTAGTACCCACTAACCCAAGAAAACTTGAATTTACGCCACGGACTTAGGCGGTTTCGGTCCAACACGGCCTCAATTTTTGGGGATCAACCTAATTCCTCAAGCAGACACAACATGTCCCGTGAAAGGTAACTTCCTCGGCCCGTAATTCACACTTACTAAATTTGGCGTGACAGGTGTTTTCTCTTTGTAACACCCCAAACCCGGCCCATTCACTACGACCGAACTGGTTATGTCACTGGGAAAGACGGTTGGAAATCTTTGACCTTAGAATTAAACTTGAAAATTTGTTATCATTTGAAAATCGTGTCCATTTAAAATTATTAAATAATGTAAGCTTGTTGAAAACTTCCAAATTAAGACATTTTATAAGTTGCTATAATATGAATCTTTTAAGAAAATATTCCTAAGTGTAGTGTAAACTTCAACATTAATAAATAGAGTACTTTAAATCAAAGAGGCCCTTATTACATCAAATAAAATACCAAAATACTGATAATATAAAATACTTAAATAAAGTAAAACATCTTACGTATGAAAATCTCCTTCCGCATGGGCCACCTTGTATCCACTCCAACCCAGTCCATTAATCATGAATCACCGAAATGTTTGAAAATAATTGGGTGAGTCATACAGACTCGATGTGTAAGTTAACCACCTGAAACCCACCCACACGCTAGCCACATAATATCCCAAATATCAAATGCAACATATAAATATAATCATTTAAACATTACCACAACTGGGCTTGGCCCACAATCAAATCATATCAAAATCTTTGGGCTAGGCCCTTTTCTCATCAATCCATCGATTCGGGCTTGGCCCATTTCCACGTATGTTCTCAAAATATACAAATCCACAAGTCATATTGGGCTTGGCCCATTTCCATATTATTACAAAAAAAATAATGCAACATGATTCCCAACCCAACCTAGGGTCCATCCGCTACACACCCCTTATCCACCTACCACACACAGGGGACTATCGAGTCACCCTCTCCTTTTCCCTCCAAAAAGGCAACCAATGCCATCCACGATGTAGCGTATAGCTGACATCAAACCACGATGGAGCACACAGCAATCCATCAAGCCACGATATGGCATAAAGCCCATATCAATAAAGGTAACCACGCGAACTAAATCGTAAAGATCCACAACGCGACCTCGATCAACTAATCCACGATGTAGCACAAAGTCGACATCAACCACGACTTGAAGTACACCCGCACCTTCTTTTCATAACCCACCCATGCACATGCCACATAAAAATATAATCGTGATCATGCATGCACATGCTTATTAATGTCCATAAACATACTCATAAACAAATAATCACACTGCAATAGATCCGATACTAACCTGGTCATCGCTATACCCTTTAGGGGTATATATGGCACACCCATCATCGCACTTGTTAGTAAAACATATAACACATAAAACCGGAAACAAGTGGGTTAGTTACACACCTTATTACTAGGGGTTCTAGACTCTCGATCCTCGACGCTATCGTTTAGCAAAACTACGGCTATTTGCTTAACGTTTCACATTGTCGCCCACACCACGGTGGCCAATCTCGCATGCCAGAAACGAATCTTTTCTTAACCTTTGGGGACGGGGACCTTCCTTTCCCTTCTTGGTCGTACTCGCATCCACGTCCATCGAAAGTCACTTAATCGAACCACACGATTAATCAACGAAGTCATAAACAACTAATTCTAAGCCACTTACTAATATCCTTACCGAAATAATCCCGAGATCCCGAAGGCTTCCCTTGCTCTTGTCGATATGCCCTTAGATGATCGAATCCAAGAGACTTCCTCAATGCTTCCTTCTTTCGGCTACACACAAGAGAACATACTTAATGGCACTATGACATTCGGCCATGCCAAAAACTAAGGCCAACCATTCGGTTTCGCCATTAAAACAAAGAACTCACATCAACCGCTAGGGTCGAACACATTACCTTCCCTTAAACCGAATGGAGCAGAACTAGGAGAGGTCGCCCGCTGTCGATATTCTACCAACCACCCTAGGCTACTAAGAGGATATTTCGACAAGGGTGAGAGGAGATTCGGCTAAAACATAAAGAAGAGAAAAGGAGAAGAGGCTGTGGATATTCGGCTTAGGCTACAAGGAAAAGGTTAAGAGGTTTCGGCAATGGTGCTCAAAAGAAGTTTTGGCCTATGCAAAATAAATGGGGAAAGAAGAGGTTCTCTCTTGCTTACAAATTCGGTCACAGCAACTAGAGAAGAACCAATAAAATTCGGCACAAGAGGGAGATGAGAGAATGAACTTTCGGCTACAAAGAAAAGATGAGCAGATGGTGAATGAAATGAGCACCTCCCCTCCCCCTATTTATACTACACGGCCTAGCTCCAACCCCCCAAAATAATCCTCAAAATTCTCCTAAAATACCTCCCTTCCACCCATTCAAAAAGTTTGAATGAGTCAAACCTAACTAGCCAAAATTTAAAAAGAAAGACCAAGTCTTTCTCCATCTTTTAAGCATCCAAAAGCCACCCAAATCCTTACCTCAATGACGCAAAAACAAAGGCCAAAGTGCTGCCTTCGCAGCTCGAACACTGGCCCCCCTTCCCTTGCACCTGAGGCGTCACTTCCCCAAGCTCTTAGTGGCGTCTCCCTTGCCACTCCACCAGCCCAATTCTTATGCCAAAACCCCACCAAAAATTCTCTTAAAGCCCTCTCCATCCAAACTCCCCCTTTTAGCCCCTAAAACTAAAAATTTACCAAAGCAATCTACCACCACCTAGGGTTCTCAGGACCCCTAAAACTTACCCAAACACACACTGAAGTGTGCCAATACCCGAGCTAAGCACCAAAAATCTAACCCCTAAAACCAGGGTGTTACAATTCTACCCTCCTTGAAATAATTTCGTCCTCGAAATTACTTTACTAACAACGTCCATACAACCTATCTTACCACCTTACGCTTATGCTGCGCACTCTGATCTTACTAAGGCTATCGTACCTACACAATCTCCAAATTCGCGCTCAAAATTCGAAACGCCTCTCTTAGCAACACAGGAAAGGCTAACTCATAAGCAAACAAAGTAATTAAAGCATGTACCAAAGCAAAGGAGCTTACCTAGTATCACATCCTTGGTTGACTCCGACTAGAACCATTCCTTCCATGACTTGAACCACGACCCCTCGTCGCTCGAGGACAATTCTTAACCAGATGTGCCTTAGATCCACACCGAAAACATTCTTTACTATTTCCCCAACACTCTCCTGTGTGAGGTCTTCCACATCGAACACAAGAACGATTCCGATCCATTGGTACAAGTGCACTTACAGGGTTCTCGGTCCTTGGTCTTTTTTGGACATTACCAAACGATGCTGACGGTCCAATATTTCTCTTATTCTCGTTCCTATTCTTTTCTTGGTTCTCCCTTATAGTCTTTTTAACCTCTTCGGCAATCCGAGCTTTCTCTACGAATGGCAAAGTCCCTTTCTTTGAGCGCGATCAACTCTCGCAACTCATCTCGCACCCCATCTTCGAATCGAACACTCCTTTCATAATCGTGAGCCACGATTCCTTTGGCGTCTCGACTTAGTCGCATAAACTCGCCTTCATACTCTGCTATCGACTTATTCCCTTGTACTAGGTTTAGAAACGCTTTCCTTTGCGCGTCTAAGTAACTTGCTCCAACGTACTTTCCTTCAAACTTTTCCTTAAAGTACTCCCAATCCAATCGATCTGCCGGTACACCTTGTTTGACAGTGAGCCACCAACGATAAGCTTCATCCCGAAGAAGCGAAACAACACCTTTTAGCTTTTCCTCTGGGGTACAATCTAAGTCATCCATAATTCTTTCGACTCCCTCCAACCAATATTCTGCTACACTCGGGGCCACTCCAGATACTCCCCTAAAAACTTCAGCCCCATTAGACCTGAGCCTCTCGGGCACTGACTTCCGAGTTCCATTTCCCCTACTAGCTCTTGCCACTTGCTGTAGCACTCGTAGCATGGCTTGCGACACTGCATCATCTTCTTCCGTCTGATCTTGTTCCTCTGCGCCTACTGCTGGCGGCACTTCACTTTCTGACCCATGGCCAGACCCTATCGGTTCCGATGCGGCCATTCTACCTCTACCGCGTCCCCTAGAACTTATCTCTATCGTCGTGATTTAATCTGTTTAAAAAGTTTTATGCATTAGAAATTTTGTTTCACTGTTTAACCACGAACAATTTTATGAAAAGAATTTCTAGAGGTAGTTCTTTCGATCACACAAATGTTCGGTTCCAGTTTGTCACCCTAGTTCAACGAATCACATTTACACACTCACACATTCATTCGTCCACAAGAACACATTCTTCCTCATTAAAGGAACATTCAGTGGTATCCACCACACACATGCACTATTCGGACCTTTCTGCCCGTTTCTACCCCAGGGGTATTTTGGTAATTTTGTCAATCAGGGTAATTTTGTGAATTTCCAAAGTCAGGGTTATTGTTTTGAAATACAGGAAATTGGATACTTTTGCAATGTAAGAAAAATTTTACTAAGTTTGGGGTTAAACCAGAAATTTTGAAATTCAGGGGCATTTTAGTAATTTTCAACATAGGGGTATTTTTGTAATTTTGCTGCTAGGGCATTTTGGCAATTTTGGGTAAATTGAGACGATGTTGTTCAAAACCAGATTTAGGGTTTACAAACCAAAAAGGGTAAATTTGAAAATTTTAAAACCAAGAATTTTTAAAACAGCAAGGCTAACCCCTTTCGGGTTTTAATAATTAGTTTAGCCTATGAACAAGTCCTTTTGGTTAAGGCGAACCGTAGCTACGCACCAGGTAGGATTCCAGCAAAGAGGAGGTGAGTCACGAGGACTGCTTAAGTACCAGGCTCTTCCGGATCCACTCCTAGACATGCGCACGATGGTTGCCACACCTTAATTCGGCGACTTAGTCATAGGTTTGTTTTAGTAACCTTAAGTTTTATGCAATTGTTTGAGTAGTCTAGTCCTAGGGTCCAATAGCCCTAATATTCTAATCTACGAGCCCAAATAAACCCATAACAATTCATACAAACAAATCACTTCAAAAGTCCAAGTACTTACCGTGGACTTTTGCCTGAGGTACAGTGCCATGCCGAATAAACTGAAAAATTTCTTAAAAGCCCATGTTTTTGAAAAGCCCATTTTGAAACGTTTTTGGGCCCAAAACCCTCAAAGCCGAGTTTTGAACTGGCTCGATATCAAATCAGAACACCCCAAACCCGGCCCATTCACTACGACCGAATCTGGTTATGTCACTGGGAAAGACGGTTGGAAATCTTTGACCTTAGAATTAAACTTGAAAATTTGTTATCGCTAAAAATCGTGTCCATTTAAAATTATTAAATAATGTAAGCTTGTTGAAAACTTCCAAATTAAGACATTTTATAAGTTGCTATAATATGAATCTTTTGCGAAAATATTCCTAAGTGTAGTGTAAACTTCAACATTAATAAATAGAGTACTTTAAATCAAAGAGGCCCTTATTACATCAAATAAAATACCAAAATACTGATAATATAAAATACTTAAATAAAGTAAAACATCTTCTGTATGAAAATCTCCTTCTGCATGGGCCACCTTGTATCCACTCCAACCCAGTCCATTAATTACGAATCACCTGAAATGTTTGAAAATAATTGGGTGAGTCATACAGACTCAGTGTGTAAGTTAACCACTGAAACCCACCCACACGCTAGCCACATAATATCCCAAATATCAAATGCAACATATAAATATAATCATTTAAACATTACCACAATCTGGGCTTGGCCCACAATCAAATCATATCAAATACTGGGCTAGGCCCTTTTCTCATCAATCCACTGATTACTGGGCTTGGCCCATTTCCACGTATGTTCTCAAAACATACAAATCCACAAGTCATATTGGGCTTGGCCCATTTCCATATTATTACAAAAAAAATAATGCAACATGATTCCCAACCCAACCTAGGGTCCATCCGCTACACACCCCCTTATCCAGCCTACCACACACCAGGGGACTATCGAGTCACCCTCTCCTTTTCCCTCCAAAAAGGCAACCAATGCCATCCACGATGTAGCGTATAGCTGACATCAAACCACGATGGAGCACACAACAAGCAATCCATCAAGCCACGATATGGCATAAAGCCCATATCAATAAAGGTAACCACGCGAACTAAATCGCAAAGATCCACAACGCGACCTCAGTCAGCGCCAATCCACGATGTAGCACAAAGCTGACATCAACCACGTACTCGAAGTACACCCGTACCTTCTTTTCATAACCCACCCATGCACATGCCACATAAAAATATAATCGTGATCATGCATGCACATGCTTATTAATGTCCATAAACATACTCATAAACAAATAATCACACTGCAATAGATCCGATACTAACCTGGTCATCGCTATACCCTTTAGGGGTATATATGGCACACCCATCACTGCACTTGTTAGTAAAACATATAACACATAAAACCCGAAAACAGTGGGTTAGTTACACACCTTATTACTAGGGGTTCTAGACTCTCGATCCTCGACGCTATCGTTTAGCAAAACTACGGCTATTTGCTTAACGTTTTCTCGTTGTCGCCCACACCCGGTGGCCAATCTCGCATGTGCCAGAAACGGATCTTTTCTTAACCTTTGGGATAGGACCTTCCTTTCCCTTCTTGATCGTACTCGCATCCACGTCCATCGAAAGTCACTTAATCAGAACCACACGATTAATCAACGAAGTCATAAACAACTAATTCTAAGCCACTTACTAATATCCTTACCGAAATAATCTGAGATCCCGAAGGCTTCCCTTGCTCTTGTCGATATGCCCCTTAGATGATCGAATCCAAGAGACTTCCTCAATGCTTCCTTCTTTCGGCTACACACAAGAGAACATACTTAATGGCACTATGACATTCGGCCATGCCAAAAACTAAGGCCAACCATTCGGTTTCGGCCATTAAAACAAAGAACTCACATCAACTGCTAGGGTCGAACACATTACCTTCCCTTAAACCGAATGGAGCAGAACTAGGAGAGGTCGCCCTTGCTGATATTCGGCCAACCACCCTAGGCTACTAAGAGGATATTTCGACAAGGGTGAGAGGAGATTCGGCTAAAACATAAAGAAGAGAAAAGGAGAAGAGGCTGTGGATATTCGGCTTAGGCTACAAGGAAAAGGTTAAGAGGTTTCGGCAATGGTGCTCAAAAGAAGTTTTGGCCTATGCAAAATAAATGGGGAAAGAAGAGGTTCTCTCTTGCTTACAAATTCTGGCCACAAAGAACTAGAGAAGAACCAATAAAATTCGGCACAAGAGGGAGATGAGAGAATGAACTTTCGGCTACAAAGAAAAGATGAGCAGATGGTGAATGAAATGAGCACCTCCTCCCCTATTTATACTACACGGCCTAGCTCCAACCCCAAAATAATCCTCAAGATTCTCCTAAAATACCTCCCTTCCACCCATTCAAAAAGTTTGAATGAGTCAAACCTAACTAGCCAAGATTTAAAAAGAAAGACCAAGTCTTTCTTCATCTTTTAAGCATCCAAAAGCCACCCAACTCCTTACCTCAATGACGCAAAAACAAAGGCCAAAGTCTTTGCCTTCGCACTCGAACACCTGGCCCCCTTCCCTTGCACCGAGGCGCCACTTCCCCAAGCTCTCTTAGTGGCGTCTCCTTGCCACTCCACCAGCCCAATTCTTATGCCAAAACCCCACCAAAAATTCTCTTAAAGCCCTCTCCATCCAAACTCCCCCTTTTAGCCCCTAAAACTAAAAATTTACCAAAGCAATCTACCACCACCTAGGGTTCTCAGGACCCCTAAAACTTACCCAAACACACACTGAAGTGTGCCAATACCTGAGCTAAGCACCAAAAATCTAACCCCTAAAACCAGGGTGTTACACTCTTAGAATCTGCAGAACCACCCGAAGATGCGAATCATGTTCCTCTTCCGAACTTGAATAGACCAAAATATCGTCTATGAACACCACGACAAACCGGTCCAGATAGGGTTGGAATACTCGGTTCATCATGTCCATGAACGCAGCTGGTGCATTCGTCAACCCAAACGACATCACCAAGAACTCGTAGTGACCATAACGAGTTCGGAAAGCTGTCTTATGAATATCTGCCTCCTTGACCTTAAGTTGGTGATAACCTGACCTCAAATCTATCTTTGAAAAGACCGAAGCGCCTCGCAACTGATCGAACAAATCGTCTATCCTAGGCAACGGGTACTTGTTCTTAATCGTTAGCTTGTTCAGTTGCCTATAATCAATGCACATTCGCATCGACCCGTCCTTCTTCTTAACAGATAGCACCGACGCTCCCCAAGGTGACACACTGGGTCGGATAAAACCTCGGTCCAACAGTTCCTGAATTTGGGCTTTCAGTTCCACCAACTCCTTCAGCGCCATTCTATATGGGGCAATAGACACTGGCGCTGTCCCCGGAAGAAGATCAATATCGAATTCCACCTCACGATCCGGAGGTAACCCTGGAAGTTCTTCTGGAAAAACATCAGAGAATTCCCCCACTGTCCTAACATCCTTTACAATCAACTCCTTTGCCTCCAAAGTACTGACAAAAGTTAAGAACGCCTCGCATCCTTTTCTCACCATTCTTTCAGCCTTTAAAACAGACACCACATTGGACAAGTAGTTCCTCCTTTCGCCTATTACTAAGACTTTGTTACCCTTAGGAGTCCTTAACACCATGCGCTTAGCAGCACAATCCAAGTTTGCTCGATATCTCACTAACCAGTCCATACCTAAAATCAAATCGAACTCGCCGAACGGCAGTTCCATCAAATCAGCCGGGAAAACCATCCCTTGTACTTCTAGAGGCACACTCCTAAAGAGTTTGTTCACCACTACTGATTGTCCTAAAGGGTTAAGTACAGTCATCTCCCTAGAAGCAATCTCAGAGTCTATGTTCAGAGTTCCAGACACAGTACTAGCAACATAGGAATGTGTTGACCCAACATCAATCAGTGCAGTAAAAGGCAATCCGTAAATAAGGAACGTACTGGTTATGACGCCAGGTGCATCGCCCTCCTCTCGCGTCTAGCCGCATAGACCAACCCAGTGTCTTGCATCCGTGTTCCCAAAGACCTCTCGCCCGGTGCTCCACGTCCACGACCAAAACCATTTCCACCTCTGGCCAGACCACGACCTCTCTGTGGCTGCCGACCACCTTTACCAGGCTGAACATAATTCGGCCCATCGGCGCTGCTCGCTTTGGCTCTTGTGGACAATCTCTTACCCGATGATCCACTGATCCACATCTGTAGCATCCATTACTTCTTACCCAGCACTCTCCTAAATGAAACTTCCCACATGTAGCACATTGTTGTGGCCGACCGGCAACAACGGGCCTCGCAACTCGACTCGGCCCATCCAACCTAGGCCTCTTCTAAAAATTCCCAGTAGACCTTAACGGTCCAAAGCTTCTCTTACTCCTACCCTTGTCCCTATCCTGATTCTGCCTTTCAGATCGCTTTGCCTCTTCGGCTATCTTAACCTTCTCAACCAAAAGCAATGAATTCCCTTTCCCGTTATGTGAGCTATCAAGACTCGTAACATATCCCTCAGACCATCTTCAAATTGAACACAACGCTCATGATCTGTAGACACAATTCCCCGGGCATACCAGCTAAGACGTAGGAATTCCGCCTCATACTCGGCTACTGTCTTACTCCCCTGAACCAAATTAAGAAATGCCTTCCGCTGAGCATCCACATAGCTCGACCCAATGTATTTCCCCTGGAACGCAGACTTAAAGAAATCCCAGTTAATGCGATCCGCTGCTGTACCATCTCTAATCGTGAGCCACCATTGGTAAGCCTCATCTCGGAGAAGAGACACAACTCCTTTCAGTTTCTCTTCACGGCAATCAAGATCATCCATAATCCGCTCCACCGCTTCTAACCATTGCTCGGCTACATTAGGAGCCACACCAGAAATACCCCTAAACACCTTAGCCCTATTGGCTCGAAGTCGCTCCGACACAGATTTCCGAGCCACTGATCCCGTGCTCGCTCCAGCAACTCTTTCCAAGACGCGCAACATAGCCTGAGACACCGCATCGTCTCCACCAGTTTGGTCCTGAAATTTTGCTTTCGCCACTGGTGATGCTGGCATCTCATCTTCCGGCCCATGCCCAGATTCTGAAGGCTCAGCCCCAACATCTCGGCCTCTTCCACGGCCTCGAATACCGCATCCACGTGCTCTAGTACTCATTACTTCTTATGAGAATAGCATTATGAGTAATTCTCGCAAATTCATACATACCTAAGGTTTCAGTCTCTAGAGTTGCATTTCTCAGTATAAGTAATCATAGCATATTACACTTACTTCATATAAACAATCAATAGTCAGGAGACTTACCGTGCGGATTTGGTGCCGGAGACTCAGGTGCCATGCTTCCAGAAAACATGTATATTTCTAAACTATTTTCTAAACCATCTTTTGAAACGTGTTTGAACCTCATACCCACAGCCGATTTTTTGAAAGCTGGCTCTGATACCAAAATTGTAACACCCCAAACCCGGTCAAAATGTTACGACCAAATTTGAGTTGTCACAGGAATATTAGATTTAAAAATTTTGATAAAACATCGTGATTTGAGAAATTATTTTTGTTTGGAGAATCCATGTTAAGGCCATTTTCAAAGGAATTTGTTTGACTACATATACTCAACCATTTTCTCATTAAGTTAATTAGGAGCTAAAAACGGGTTTATTTTACCAAAACCGAACTTAGAAAATTTCGAAAGGTGTTAATCGAAATGAATGTTCAGGTGCATGATCTTTGGAAATAATATCTGAAATGGTAAGAAAAATTCCAATTTTAAATTATTTATGGCTTGTTATCCAATCGTTGAACTTTTGGAAAACCTCTTTTTATGTTTTTAAGAAAACCCCGCTTTTCGATAATTCATAACATAGATAAAACGAGCATGTAAACAAAACCCCAAAAATAAAGGTAAAGCGGCCTTATTACAAAATAAAATCCCGAGATAGAAATAAGTTTAAAATAAAGTTCGAGTTTACTAGAGAACTCGCAATGCATGGCCACCTCGAGTCTGTCCGGCTCCAAAACCCGCCACCTACCGATTGCCTGCAAGATTAACAAAGGGGTGAGTCATCGAGACTCAGTGTGTAAATCCCCGTGAAACGTAAACTGGGCCTTAGCCCACTCAGTACGGCATATGTCTCATGTATGCAATGCAGCCCAACCCAGTCTAGCTCTCCATCTAAACACCCGTGGCATTATGCCACTGTGGTTCATGACCACCGTGGTCCCAGACCACTCGTGACAGCAGTCACTCGTGACAAAGTCACTAATACATATAATCGTGGGGCCAACCCACTGTGGTCTTAGACCACCGAGACAAGTCACTGATATAAGCATACGTGGTTTCAACCACCGTGGTACTTAGACCACTCGTGACAATGGTCAATGGATTATCACCTCTTCCTCCATTCAATTCCCGAGCCCATGCTCTCTTCATCATGCCAAATATGAATGCAACATACTCTTAATGGGAAACAGTTAATAACAACATACATGCATACAATCAAAAATATCAACATCGAAGACTTACCTGGTGTCTCCAACCTTACCCATAAGGGTATCTCGACTATCAGATTAGCTATTTCAGCTTTCAGCCATTATAGTTAATAATACAACCACAAGATACGTGTGAGTAATACACACCTGATAACGTGTAACACTAAGCTTTCTATATTAACACTTTCGTTAGCAGGGACGACGGCTATCTATCTATCCCAGGCAGACGTCGGCTCTCTACCACAGCCCGGCGAAAAATCCAGAATCACCGACACAGCACGCTTCTTAAACTTAGGAATAGGGGTTACGGATACCCTCCCCTCCCTGGCTTTATCGTTCCTTAAGAATCCGAATAGAGTGATTTAATTAGGCAAACAACAACCCCTTGGCTTTGGACTACAAATCGTTTGACTAAAGGTGTTTCCCGGAGTAAGCGTCCCCAACAGAGAAAAGAAGGAAGGAAGAAGGGTTAGCCCAAGCTGTAACCGCCAAGCCAATTAGCCATTCTGCTTTGGCTACAAAAACTGAAAGAAGGGAAAGAAATGGGCAACAGAGTCTTTCTTACCTTAACAACAGAACCGATTGCAAAGATCCCCCTGACCAACAATTCTTAGCACCTTGTTATGTGATGTCCGGCTTGGAGAAAAGAATGTAAGAAACAAATTCAGTTGTTTACAAAATAGGTTTGGCTTCACCATGAAAAGAAAGAACAGAGGGATTGATCATGAGAAAAATAAAAGAGAGATCCTCACCTTAAAGCAGAGATACCGATTAACACATAAGATGTTTCGACTATGGTGTTTAAGAGAAGAGCAAAGAAGGTGACAAAGTTTCGGCAAGAGAGGTGACTTCAGAGGGTTTCAGCTTGTGAAGAAGGTAGCAAAAGAAAATGAAACCAAAATGTGAAGGGTGGATGATAATAGAAGATTAGGACAAGGGTGTTTGGTAACCTTGAAGAAAAGAAAAAGAAGACACGAATGAGGAGGTTTGTACTTAAGAGAAAAGATTAGAAAAGAGTTGAAAAAACACCAAAATGAAATGAAGGGAACTCTTAGATGCACTAGAGAAAACCAGCACACACTAGAACCAGGCAACCCGAAAAAAAAATAAAAACCAAAGACTCTCCCCCCACTTCAAGCTTCCCACATTCGGCCACCACTCCACCAACACCAAATCCCATATTTTTCTCCTACCTTCACTCCCCTCCTACAATTTAAATCGGTTTGACCAATTCAAACTCCACCACCTTCTCATGGCCACCCATTCAAACATTTTAACTCCTTCAACACTCATCCTTGAAGAGCCCTTGCCGAATCCACCACTCTAGCTCCCTAGGCGCAAAAAAATAGAGCTTCTGAATGCTGTTAGTGCGACTTGAACTCCTTCTCCCTGCTGCTCCTTTGTGACACCACTTCCATGCACTCTAAGTGGCGTCTCCTTGCCACCTTACCACCTCTTTTCTTGTGTCATCAAACACAAGTATTTATTCTTAAGACCTGCCTCTGCTAGCTCCCCCATAAAGTGCCTAAAAACAGAATTTTCACCAAGGCTCAAGCTTTACCCCGAGCCTTCCCGGGACCCCCAAACACCCCAAAATAACAACAAGACATGCCAAACACACATCAACACAAAATAATGCAGAGCCCCTAATTCCAGGATGTTACACTCCACTTAACCACCAGACCAGCAGACCCATTCTGATAAAAACTTACCAACAATTAAACTTAAGCCCTTTGCACAAGGTTAAGGCTTTATTTATAAAAATACCAAAATTTGCCCAAGTAAGGGTTGAACTTGGGACCTCACACACACACCCAAAACACATAACCACTGATGCTGATATTTCTCTCTCGGTTCTTGATTGAACTATCGAACTAATCAAGCCTTAAGGTTTGAGGCGTTCACCCTTTACCTTATCACTTCGTTTATCCATCCTAGAGTGTGGCGACTTCACTATACCAAGGTTTGAGTAATTTTGCAAGTTAAGTGGGTTGGGTTCAATATAACTTCGGTTTCTTATACTGCAAGTACTTCGGGTCAAGGCTTCCACCCATTTGTTCCTAAATCAAGACAGTCCTTAAAACAATCGTGATTTTCTCCTTACTATTGAAAATGAATCTCGTTGAAATATTTTCGAGGTTCTATTCGGGTTCGAGAAATCGTATAAGTTGTTTTCGCCTTTACTGAAAAATCGTTGTCTAATGCCTTAGATAAGTAGGTTGAACTATGGGGGTACATGCGAACAAGGTATGTAGACATACAATTATTTCCACTATTTCGAATGAACTTTTTGACATTTATTGTTCGTACAATGCAATACAAGAGATGTGAGATAATATGATTGTGAAGTACACTACCTAAGATGCTGGTAAACAAAAGGTTTTCATTTGAAAATACTATTGATGGTAGATGTTTGATAACAAAGAATTGTAGGTACAAATCAATGATTACCATAAGTGTTGGAGGATTTAAAATCTGAGAACATAAACTTACTGTAAAAGTTTGTTGTCGGTTTAATGACCAAGAAACTACCACCATCATGTTACGACTACAAATAACAACTCAAGCACAAACAAAAGAAACTTTCTCTAGTGGACCTAATCACCCATATAATCCTTGAGTGCACCAACCACCAAGAGTAAAGAGATCATCAGTACACTCGTTAAGTTGGTCGATGGTAAACCTAAAAGAGGTATGGTTAAAAAACATAATTATAAGCCTAATACACATAACCTTGCCTTCAAGAACAAAGGAAACTACTTTGTTTTATGGCAAATCTAGCCATAATGTACATAAATGCAAATACCAAAAATGTAGAAATAATAATCCTACTAGACCAAATGTCAATTTGGTTGAAGAAGATGACATAATTATGGTGGTCATTTCACAAGTCAACATTGTGACAAATGTGAAAGAGTTGGTGATAGAAAGTGGTGCCACTAGACATATTTGTGACGATTGAAATGTGGTTGTCTCC
Organism: Gossypium sturtianum; assembly: GCA_025698515.1. Classification (NCBI taxonomy): domain Eukaryota; kingdom Viridiplantae; phylum Streptophyta; class Magnoliopsida; order Malvales; family Malvaceae; genus Gossypium; species Gossypium sturtianum. The sequence continues at coordinate 120,523,430 of CM046948.1, forward strand.
TACTCCGAAGTAGAGAAATGAGAAGAAACCGTCTATATTAGGGGCTCACAAACAACTAATGTGCTTGGGAAAGGCAAGGTCATGCTAAAACTTACTTTTTGATAGAAGATTGCATTGAATGATGTGCTTTATGTTCCAAATATTCGGACCAACCTGGTTTCAGTTGGGCTATTAGGAAAAGTTGGTATAAGAATTCCCTTTGAATTTAGTAAGGTTATAATGACCAAGAATAATGTGTTTGTGGGTAAAGGTTATTGTAATAATAGACTATTTGTTCTTAATGATTGTGAAATAATAAATGGTAGTGCTAGTTCTTATTCTTACTTGATTGATTTATATGATTTATGGCATACTAGATTAGGACATGTGAACGTTTCATAAATTAAAAAAATTCAACAACTTGGATTGATTTCTAGTAATAATAATGTCAACATGCAAAAAATGTGAAGTATGTGTTGAATTAAAACATACTAAGAAAACTTGTTCTTCAACTCTTAAGGAAACAAAACTTTTAAACTTAATTCATACAAAATTAGGAGATTTAAAACAAACCATGACTGGAGGAGGTAAAATATATTGTGACTTTTCTTGATGATTTTTCAAGATACACTAAGATATATTTGCTTAGAAATAAAGATGAAGACTTTGATAAGTTTCTCAAGTATAAAGCCGAAGTAGAAAATCAGGTAAATAGAAAGGTTAAAAGATTTAGATTAGAAAGAGGAAGTGAGTATTTCTTATTAAATAAATTTAGTGAAAAAGAGGGCATAATGCATGAAGTTACTCATCCTTATTCACCAGAATCAAATGGTGTAGAAGAAAGGAAAAATACGACACTAAAATAAATTATGAATTATATTCTTGTTAGTTCTAACGCATCTAATAATTTGTGGGGGGAGGGGGAGGCTATTTTATCAGCATGTTATGTACAAAATTGAATCTCTCATAAGAAAACTAGCAAAACATCTTATAAACCATGGAGGGTTATCCTTTTAGCCTAAAATTTTTAAAAGTATGGGGGCAACTTGCTAAAGTTATGTTACCTGAGCTTAAGAAAAGAAAAATAGGTTATAAAACTTCTCATTCCATGTTCAATGGTTATTGATGCAGTTGTAAACCAACTAAAAATCTGACTAAGGCAAGTGCACCTATCAATTAATAGTATAGCTACGGTGAGCAAAGATATCGTTCCAGCAAGGACTAAAAGTACTAGTAATTACCGTATTTCTATTATTTAACCGAATAATTAGAGCGATTGATTGAAACTAAAATTAACTAAATTAATTAAGTATGAACGCAACAAAGAACAAATCAGGAAAATAACCGATTAACAACCAAAAAGCAAAACAATACCCAGGAAAGAATCCACTTAGATTTCATCCATCATTATCAATCTAAATTACGCAATTTCTTCACTTAGTATCTTGATCCATAGAAATCCCTATATTATGCTAATAACTCTCTTCAAGAATAAGAGCAACTAACTTTAGGTTAATTAATTGAAATTTCTTTCTAATTAAAACCCCTATTATTGCATTAACTCGATCTATGGATTCCCCTATTAGATTTGACTCTAATTCGGTAGATTTATATCGTCCTATTTCTAGGATTGCATGCAACTCCACTCAATCACGCTAGATCTACTTTTAAACAAGGTCTATTCTTCCTATGATCTAAGCACATCAAACATGGATCAATAGTCTAGAAATATTAAACCAAGAATTAAGCGCACATAATTGAGAACAAGATGTGAGTCTTCATTGCTTAAAATAGAAATCGAACAACAAAATTCATCATAGAGTTCATCTCCCTAAGTATTTAGAAAATTAGTTCATGCTAGCAAATAAAAACATCCAAAATACAATATAACCAAAAGAAACAAAGAAAATCATAATAATCTCCAAACAAATCAAAAGGGAATCTTCAATATTGATGGAAATATGCTTCAGAATCGACTTCAATGGTGTTTTTCGAGTTGTTTTCTTGACTATTCTATGACGATTCACTCTTATCTTCATATTTTTGTCATATATAATCTCTGAATGCCCGAAAAATTGAAAAATCGCGTTTTTCTCACATGTTTAGAGTGTAAATTATGAAATTGACACAGCCTATCGCATGGCCGTGTGGCAGCTCGTGTGGCTGACACAGTCATGTGGAAAGGTCCAGCCCGTGTGGCTCTTGTAACTCGTTCTAATTTTTTGGTTGTCGCTCATTTTTCACTCCTTTTGCTCCCAAATGCTTTCCTAAGTATAAAAACATGAATTTAAAGAATTAAGAGCATAAAATTTACCATAAACATCGAATAATCACCCAAAAATGTATTAATAATGAGATTAGAACATGTTATTTTTAGCACTTATCAAATATCCCCTCACTTAAGCGTTTGTTTGTCCTCAAGCAAAATCCTCAACCCACAATCAAGTTAACTTCTCTCAATTTATTATTTCCACCGATAATGTTAGGATAATTTATAGATAATCATGCAATGGAAATTCACACTAAAATGACACTAAACAACACAAGCAATCCAAGCAAAAAAATTTAAGCTTTAAAAACATTAGGCATCTCCCTTATCGCAATAAATACCTGAAATTCAAGCTCAAGAAGAAATAACATCCTCACTAAAGATTCACTCAAAGCACTCAAAGTGTTTAAGGTTTAAGTAATATGTACTCCATAGTCGAATAAGAAAAGTTATTACCATATGCTTGCTTGAAAATCAAATCTCCACCACTATAGAATGAGATGACACACCAATCAAGAGGTCTTAACAAGGTTGTAATAGGGCTTAGGTTAAGGGTATAGAAAATGTTAGAAAAGTTAGTTACAATCGAGATCGAGTTAATAAGTTACCAATCTAGAAAAAAATCAAATACTGAATTAAAACAATTTACATCAACAAGAAATAAAGAATGAAAACGAGCTTATCAACATAATATGAAACTAACGATTCAAGATTAATCAATTTTTTTATGTTTTTTCTTTCTTTTTTTGATTGATTTTTTTAGAACAAAGTAATATCCAACAATACAAATGATGAAATATAGTCAGAAAACTAACCAAATCAAATCTCGATAAAAAAAAGAGTTAATAAAAGGGATAATTTACAACATAGATATGGGTTACGGGTTAACATTAACGGGTTATAGAAAAAAAGTGTGTTAGGATCAATGATCTGTCGTAATTCAGTGTAGCAGATTAAACTAGTTTTCACATTTAAGGAGCTTGAATACAAGCATTTTCGTTATGTTTTAGTTAAGTTTCTTTAGTTTTACTTACATTAAATAAAATGTGCACATCGAGTCTTTTATTAACCTTGAGGGTCGAACGAGGCCTAAGGGAGAGTTAACATACTTTGTGAGTGTGCAAGAGACCATTAGAAGGCATTTCGGGCCAATACTGGATGCTATGTCGCCACATGGGAGATCCAATGTCGCAACATAGAGAGTAGAATAGAGAAAGTGAGAAACTAACTTCAATGTCGTGACACAGGCTGAGGATGTCGTGACATACCCCTGAAGATGGCTGTAGAGGAGCATACTGGTTGGTATGTCGTGACACACACGACACAGGTCCTAGTGTGTCGCAACATTGACTCTGTAACAAGAATAAAACATGAAGCAAGGGCGTTTTGGTCTGCACAATCGAACTTAAAGCTCGGGAACGTCTGCTAACATAGTGTTAAGAACAAGGCTACCTGAAGGCTATAAATAGGCTTTTTTGGCACACATTATGGACACCATTCCATTATCTTAGATTCTTTTCTTAGGTTTTAAATTTGCTTTTTTGTTTCTCTTAGGTTTTCATAGTCTAGTTTTTTTTTCAAGAGATCTGACTGTAAAGCAAGATCAACTTTTGTGGATTCGTATTATTTAATATCAATTAGACTTTCTTAAACTCTCAATTTCGCTTCATTCCCCATGATAAATTCTTCCATTCTTTCCATGTTGTTTATTAAAGCCATAAGAAACTAATCCTTCTATGAGGGATTAGTGAGTGGAGGTATGATCTCTTAATTGTTTTGTAAGGTTACTCAACAGATCAATTGTTTGGAAAAGGAAGACTCTGAAACAAACCCTAGGTCTGACAACCTTGGGAAGTCATCAAGGTGGGAATTAACCCAAAAATAGTATTGCCCATTCGTGAACACCTTTACCCCAAGCCAGTCTGGATAGTGAGGTCGAAAGATAAGTAGTTCTTGCTAACTCGTTATGTTTGTGGAAGATCAGAAGATCCTACTAGTGTGGCGACTAGTTGATTGATGAAAAACCCGTGTAACAGCCCGATTTAGGGGCTAGTCGGAACAGTGATCTTGGAATCACTAATTTGAGGTTAGAGAAAACTATTTTCATGATATGTTATGTGTTATAACATGTTTATAAGGATGCATGAAAATTTTGGTGCCTTAATTTTAGCGATTTCTAGCTAAATTGTGAAAAAGGACTAAATCGCATAAAGTGCGAAAGTTCTATTTTATTGCTAAAGGTGCCAAATAGCTATGAAATATTAATTGAAGGTCTTTAAAGGACAATTTGACCATCTAGGATGTGTTGGCCGGCCATGTAGACAAGGGGGACAAGAGCTTTTAATTTTTGTCAAAGTTGGTGGGTTAAATTGATGTTTTATAATAAAATAAAGAAAGGAAAAAGATATCATCTTTCTTCTCTTCTTCTCCACCAAAAGTTTTAGCAAACAAGGGGTGTTTGAAAGCTCAAAATTTCAGCAAGCTTTACTCCACTCAAGTAAGTGATTTTGATGGTCTTTCTTGAAGAAAATTGTACTTTTGAGATCCCTAAAGCTTAAGCTTTCTAAAGAGGGGACTTTTGCATTATGGTAAAAAGTTTAGAGATTTACCATGTGAGATTTTAAGTTGTTAACTGAGTTTTTATGGAAGAAAATGAATGATAGGATGATGGGAAACAACTTTTGTGAAAGGTGTTGTCATGGAAACACCTATTTGGGACTAAAATGCAAAAGTTGTAATTTATTCATTAAGGCATGAAATGGATGGAATTATGAATAGTTGTAAGAGGATTAAATGTTCAGCTAGGCTTGTTTAACGAGAAAATGTGATAAAATTTATTTACGAGCCTAGGGGCAAAATCGTAATTTTGTCAAAGTATAGAGGCAAAATAGTCATTTTTGCCTAAAGTTTATATTATGGTATATTATGACTTATAAGTGATTAAATCAGAAAATTCCATTGTTCTAGATCAAAGAAAACGAGTTTTGGACCTAGAACGGGTGAAAAGAGAAATGTGGGTAAAAAGGTCCCTTTCGGCCCTTTTCGACATCGAGGTAAGTTCATGTGCGAATGTTGCAATTACGTATGAGTTAATTTAATGTTCCAATGTTGTATGGAATGTATATTTACTCTATGAATGTATGAAATATCTTTGATGAGAGGTCAAAAGAATTGAATCTAAGAGTAATGGGAAATGTATGTAGAATGATATGATGATAGTTTAAGTCTCGTGTAAGACCATATTGGAATATGGCCTCGATGTAAGAATTCGTATAAGACCATGTCAGGGACATGGCATCGATATGTTAATGCAAGTAAGACCCTATTGGGGTATAAATTTTATGTGACATTATGAGTATGAGACTCAAGAGAGTTATTTAATAACTTGAATGATTCAACGTATATGTTGAAAGAAAGAAAGTATGTGGTTGTACCATGAAAAGAACAAGTGTGTGTTAGAATTGAATTGATATGGATTCAGTATATGATGAACCCTTAGTGGGTTATGTGTATTCAACACACCTTAGTTGCATGAGATAGATTTATTAATGTATTGTGTGAATGCAAACGAGTATCATAGAAAGTTAAGTAAGAATAGAAGTGTGTGAGAATGTTCTCGGATGAACATTTGAAATAGAGGTGTACATGTGGATTACTATCCATGAATGTAAAATGAAAGGTGGGCTAAGTGCGGAACCACTATAAGTATAAATGATTGGTGGGCTATGTGCGATACCACCCTGTTAGAGATTCAATGGTGGGCTAGCATGAGCGGCTTATTAAAAATGCTTGATGTGTTGTTTTATATGATCATCTGGTGATCAGTGCAGGAATGTATGCTAATTAAATGATCAATTGGCTTGTGACATGGTATGAATGTGGTAAGAAATAGAATGAGTAAGCTTCAAGTGTGGTTGAGTAAGTAACCATGAGTTTATGAGAAAAACCCATTATAATACCTTGTAGTCATGAATATTCGATGAATATCAATATTTGTCATATTATGTAGATGAACTTACTAAGCATTATTGCTTATTCCTTTACTTTTCTCATCCCTTATAGGTTATTTTAACTAGCTCGGGTTGGGGACCGTCGGAGATGTTTTCACACTATCGAGCAGACACTTGGCATGAGGTATCAAGTCCTTATGAGTCATGGCATGTATAGGGATTCTTTTAAAGTTGATTAAGTTCTAACCGATGTAGCCAAATTGTATTGGCCTAAGAGAATCTAGAGTTGGTTGTGTATGACCATAGATGATGGCTTAAGTTGGTTGTATTTGTATTGGGAGTAGTTCTCCCTAGTGTATGGGATAAAGACTTTATCTCTTTAATGATTAAATGTGTTAATTCATGTGTTTTAATTGATGATTTGAGAATGTTTTGAAGTAGTATATGAATGTATGCAAACGGGAGTGGTAAAAGGCTTGGTAAGATAGCCTCTAAGTGCCCACACGGATAGACACACGGGCATGTGTCTAGGCCGTGTGTCTCTAGCACTTTAGTATCTTAAGTCAGATTAGACCACGGGCTGGTCACACGGCCATTTGTTCAGGCCGTGTGATACACACGGTTGGCATATGGGCGTGTGCCAAGGCCGTGTGAAGTCTACACTTGACACTTAGAAATTCAATTGTCACACGGCTAACGCACACGGGCGTGTGTACAGAACGTGTGGATAAGTCAGAATGCCAAGGTTTGGCACACGGGCCAGGGCCACGGGCGTGTCCAGGCAGTGTGGATTTGGTCAGTGTCAACCACGGGTGGAAGGCACGGGCATGTCTTAAGGTCACACGGGCGTGTCCCTATACTAACACGGGCGTGTGGCCCCTGTTTTAAAGAAAAGTTTCTTTTGGCTTGTAAAAGTTTCCGGACACAAGTTTAAGGCCTCGTAGGCCCACGATATGAATGATTTTACTAAGAAAGAGAGGTTTATAATTCGGAACAAAATTTTGTAGCCCGTAAGTACATGTTTAAGGAAGTTCAAGCATAGTAATATCTCGTATCTGATTTTAGCCTCGGAATTGGGTATCGGGTGTTACATTTAGTGGTATCAGAGCATGGTTTAGTCGGTTCTCAGACTAACCTTGCACGAGTAAGAGTCTAGCTATACATGCCATATGTGGACAGTGATAGTGTGATGTCTCCCGGCTCTAACGAAATTGTTTTATTAAGACAGAGATGATTCCCAACCGAGCTAATTTCAGTAAGTTTGTATGATTTTCAAGCTTCATGGATATTTTCATTAAATTCCTTGCTATGTTTTTAAATGCACATTATTTCCATGAAAATGTTTAATGATTTAGTAAATAAAGGAGTTACTAAGAGCATGTATATGAAAGTCCCGATTGAAAATGAATTACTTAGGATACTCAATTTGCCACATGAGACAAGAAAGTCCGTATAAGACCATGTCAAGACATGGCATCGGCAATCAAGCAAGTTATCATGTAAGACCAAGACAAGTCTTGGCATTGAAGAGTTACTATGAGATGAAGACCCATATAAGCCCAAGCCAAGGCATGGCATTGGCGAGTCTCCAAGCAAAGATGTCATGTAAGTCCAAGACAAGTCTTGGCATTGAAAAGCTATCAAGAGATAGAGATCCCATGTAAGTCCAAGCCAAGGCATGGCATTGGTGAGTAACAAGGAAGATTTCATGTAAGTCCAAGCCAAGGCTCGGCATTGATCAGTTCATGAGTAAAGTTACCAATAAGACCATGTCAAGACATGGCAATGGTAAGTTCCCAAGGGAACCCACAAGCAAGACTTCGTGTAAGTCCATGTCAAGACATGGCATCGATACCAAGTAAGAGATCCCATGTAAGACTATATCAAGGATATAGCATTGGCATCAAGATACATGTGAAATGAGATTCAGTATCCTCGGTCATTTATAGTAATTCATCGGGCAAATAAGTAAAGCTTAAATGAGATAACAAGAAAGATGAGTAAGTAAAGCTATTATCAAGTTTATTATGAGTATTATTCATGTTATGAATGATGAATTAGAGATTATGATTATCATAGTAAAGTATGCTGATCTATGTGATCAAGTGTTACAGGTACCTTGTTTACCTTACAAACATGAGACTAGTAAGTACCATGATGTATGTGAGAAGCAGTAAGAGTAAGTAAGCATTTGAGATTTGTGATGCTATTGCTTATGATAAATATGTCCACATGGTTAAAAATCACGTGTGACTTTTAAAGTAGAGAAGATATAATGTTTCGTCTTATGACCCTGTTACAAAGTCACACATATTATAGTGTGAGAGTTAAAACTGAAAAGTTTGACTAAGTAGAATGCAGGAAATGAGTACGATCGTTCAATGATAAAATGATGAATAAGACCATGGTTGGACCATGGCGGTATATGTGATCCCATATAAGACCATGTCTGGGGCATGGCATTGACATCGATACATGATTCCGTATAAGACCATATCAGGGATATGGCTTCGGTATTGAATAAGATAATCGGATAAGACCATATCTGGGATATGGCATCGATATTTATTGTGAGATCCCGTATAAGACCATATCTGGGATATGGCATCGGCATCAAATAGTAATCCTGTGTGAGACCACGTCTGGGACCTGACTTTGGTATGAGATCGTGTAAGACCATATCTGGGATATGGCATCGATATCGATATAAGATTTCGTGTAAGACCATCTTTGGGATATGGCATCGGCATCGATATGGGTTTCTATGTAAGACCGTATCTGGGATATGGCGTTGGTATTGATATGAGATTTCATGTAAGACCATAGCGAGGCTATGGCATCGTGATGACATGTAAAGTAATAGCTGGGCTATGACATTGTGATACGAGTAAGACCATAGTTGGACTATGGCAATCAAGTAAACAATGTACTCAAACCCGTAAGACATTCTCTAACTTGATAAGCAATGATAAGAGAAATTAGAGCTTAATGTTGAGTACTTGAGTAGACATTAAGGTGGAACTTGAGTAAGTGAAGTCACTGTTCGAAATTATGGGTGATAGAAACCATTGTAACATGAGTAAGTATGGAAACTTTCCTGGAGCGAGTTGTGTGACTACGATGATATTTCGTTAATTAGGAATGTTAAATCACATGTATGTAGTCACGAGAATCAAGTTAGGGGCTTTACGACTTCACCCCCTTACCACTGTTAAATCATGATGAGATGTTATGAGAGTCAAGTTGAATAAGTTTGCATGTGATTAATGCAAAAAATTATGTTAGCATAGTTGAGAATGCTTTGTATCGCGCTGATACATGATACTCTACTAAATAGAGTAATTGTTGTGGAACGTGAGGTTGAAGTCCTAGGGGACTATAATGAATATGATAATGCTATCATCAAAATATGAGATAGATAAGGTCCCGTATAAGACCACGTCTAGGACATGGCCTCGGCACCAAATTGAGATCCCGTATAAGACCATATCCGGGATATGGCTTCGGTAATGAATATGAGAATCGTGTAAGACCATATTCAGAATATGGCATCGATGCTTGAGGTTGAAGTCCATATAAGACCTTATCCGGGATATGGCATTGGCATTTAGAGGTGACTCCATATAAGACCACCTCGGGAATGTGGCATTGGTTTCGTACATACATGAAGGACGATGAACATACGTATTTGATTATCCCTAGTGATCAATGGGACAGATAGATGAGTCTAGAGGTAGAAATGAGAATGGTACTAAAGTCATGTGAAAGAGTGAAAACATGTACTCGTGAATGAATCACGAAGAGATGATTACGATATATGACACGGAACATGTTATATAAGGGCAAGTATGAGTAAGTTGGCTATCAGCCTATGGTTTGTGCATGGTTAGTTAATGCCATGGATGGGATTATAATGATCTCCTTTAGTATTATGTACTAATACATGTTTCCCTTCAGGGATGATGTGGTCGTTCTTTTCATGAAATTGTGATTGTGTGAGAACGTTAACTGACGGAAAAAGTAGACTAAACGGTTGTCGATTTAGTTAATTGAAATCGACATTTCCTCTATCTCCTCGTAACCTTAATTGGGTACCTTGAGGAGGAAGTTGGTGATGATTCGTGTATAAGAGGTGAAATCACAAGTTTCACGTTGTGTGATGGGTTTTCGGGTAAGTCGAATAGAGTTAACGAATTCGATCGAGATGTCCCTACTATCGTGAGATATGACGATAGTAAAGATTCTAGATTAGCATAGCAAGAGAAACTCAGATGAGAGTGTGCTCAAAATAGGTTCTCAGTATGGAGAAAAGAGTAGATTAATGTATTGAGATATGATTCAAGTTCTGTGTATATTCACGCATGAATCAGTAAAGAGAATAAAATTCTGTGTATACGTGAGTAGGGAGCATGATACAAAGATATGCTCATCGAAATGTTCAAACTGTGATGGTTGAGTTGAAAGCTATAGAAAGAACTGTTTATTTGAAAGTTCTAAATCTGAGATCATCCAATCGAGAGAAAGAGTTGACAAAGTTGGTGATCCAAAGACGATCACTTTTGTGTCTGTGTTGTCAGTTAGATATTATGTATTGATCCATGGGAAGATCGATGTGTATTTTCTAAATTTTAATAAGTGAGGGTATCTTATGCTACAGAAGATTTTGAAGATGAAATAGTGGAAACGGCTTGAGCTATTACAATGGTGGGTATAGTTATTGTGATACTACTCAGATAGTAGACATAGTACAGATGTCTGAATGAAAGATCCATGTTTAGTAATGTGAGTTAGTTACTCGGTTGACTCTAGTTGGTAATATCCTAGTTTCAGCGAGGTTAATGACTATAGTGAGTTTTCCTTTCAGAACAGAAGAGTTCAGAAGTGTTATAATAAATGGTATTTTAAATAAGTTATCCATGTTGGATAAGATATCTGTTGTTGATGCTTCCTCGAGATAGAAAGTGAATGATGTTGAATCCAGGACTTATACAGAAGTTTTGGTACGAGATTTAGTAATAGCGTGCCTACTAATGCAAGAATAAGGAAATGCAGTTATGTGCATAAATGTTTTGACAGTAGAGTACATTTCACAATATGATTGAGTTATGGTCAGAAGTAGTTGACCACTAAAAGCTAAGTTTTCAAGTGTACAAGGCAAGACTATTACAGTTGGTGAATGTTTTAATGAGAAAGTGAGATAAAACCTTATAGATTTCAAATTTGGTTTGACAAAAGTCCCAAGGAGGGGGATGTCATTCGAATTGTAGTGAATCAACCAGTAAGGATCCGAACGATCATTTGGACATGTACGGAGTTCCAAATTAGTGGATTACTGGACGTGGTATATGCCCTAGAGGAAGAATAACCTAGGTCTCAAGTTACGCTTCGACCTTGCGTATTATAGCCTAAAGATTGCTGACAAGAGAAACTTGAGGATAAGTGGATTCGCGATTTTGAAAAGTAGATGGAAACATTTTAAGAATGTTGGTAGCAAATGCTCCTGATAAGATTTTCGGGGACGAAATCCCTAAGGGGGAGAATTGTAACAGCCCGATTTAGAGGCTAGTCGGAACAGTGATCTCGGAATCACTAATTCGAGGTTAGAGAAAATTATTTTCATGATATGTTATGTTTTATAACATGTTTATAAGGATGCATGAAAATTTTGGTGCCTTAATTTTAGCGATTTCTAGCTAAATTGTGAAAAAAGACTAAATCGCATAAAGTGCGAAAGTTCTATTTTATTGCTAAAGGTGCCAAATAGCTATGAAATATTAATTCAAGGTCTTTAAAGGACAATTTGACCATCTAGGATGTGTTGGCCGGCCATGTAGACAAGGGGGACAAGAGCTTTTAATTTTTGTCAAAGTTGGTGGGTTAAATTGATGTTTTATAATAAAATAAAGAAAGGAAAAAGATATAATCTTTCCTCTCTTCTTCTCCACCAAAAGTTTCAGCAAACAAGGGGTGTTTGAAAGCTCAAAATTTCAGCAAGCTTTACTCCACTCAAGTAAGTGATTTTGATGGTCTTTCTTGAAGAAAATTGTACTTTTGAGATCCCTAAAGCTTAAGCTTTCTAAAGAGGGGACTATTTTTCATTATGGTAAAAAGTTTAGATATTTACCATGTGAGATTTTAAGTTGTTAACTGAGTTTTTATGGAAGAAAATGAATGATAGGATGATGAGAAACAACTTTTGTGAAAGGTGTTGTCATGGAAACACCTATTTGGGACTAAAATGCAAAAGTTGTAATTTATTCATTAAGGCATGAAATGGATGGAATTGTGAATAGTTGTAAGAGGATTAAATGTTTAGCTAGGCTTGTTTAACGAGAAAATGTGATAAAATTTATTTACGAGCCTAGGGGCAAAATCGTAATTTTGCCAAAGTATAGAGGCAAAATAGTCATTTTTGCCTAAAGTTTATATTATGGTATATTATGATTTATAAGTGATTAAATCAGTAAATTCCATTGTTCTAGATCAAAGAAAATGAGTTTTGGACCTAGAACGGGTGAAAAGAGAAATATGGGTAAAAAGGTCCCTTTCGGCCCTTTTCGACATCGAGGTAAGTTCATGTGCGAATGTTGCAATTACGTATGAGTTAATTTAATGTTCCAATGTTGTATGGAATGTATATTTACACTATGAATGAATGAAATATCTTTGATGAGAGGTCAAAAGAATTAAATCTAAGAGTAATGGGAAATGTATGTAGAATGATATGATGATAGTTTAAGTCTTGTGTAAGACCATATTGGAATATGGCCTCGATGTAAGAATTCGTATAAGACCATGTCAGGGACATGGCATCGATATGTTAATGCAAGTAAGACCCTATTGGGGTATAAATTCTATGTGACATTATAAGTATGAGACTCAAGAGAGTTATTTAATAACTTGAGTGATTCAACGTATATGTTGAAAGAAAGAAAGTATGTGGTTGTTCCACGAAAAGCACAAGTGTGTGTTAGAATTGAATTGATATGGATTTAGTATATGATGAACCCTTAGTGGGTTATGTGTATTCAACACACCTTAGTTGCATGAGATAGATTTATTAATGTATTGTGTGAATGCAAACAAGTATCATAGAAAGTTAAGTAAGAATAGAAGTGTGTGAGAATGTTCTCGGATGAACATTTGAAATAGAGGTGTACATGTGGATTACTATCCATGAATGTAAAATGAAAGGTGGGCTAAGTGCGAAACCACCATAAGTATAAATGATTGGTGGGCTATGTGCGATACCACCCTGTTAGAGATTCAATGGTGGGCTAAGTGCGAAACCACCGAGATATTAGTAGCACGGGCGTGTCCAGGCCGTGTGGATTTGGTCAGTGTCTACCACGGGTGGAAGGCACGGGCATGTCTTAAGGGCACACGGGCGTGTCCCTATACCAACACGGGTGTGTGGCCCCTGTTTTAAAGAAAAGTTTATTTTGGCTTGTAAAAGTTTCCGGACGCAAGTTTAAGGCCTCGTAGGCCCACGATATGAATGATTTGACTAAGAAAGGAAGTTCAAGCATAGTAATGTCTCGTATCCGATTTTAGCCTCGAAATCGGGTATGGGGTGTTACAACCCGAGACAACAGTTAATTGGGATTGCCGAAGCAAGATGATCACCCATCCTTAGATTTGATTCCCTTTATTTATCTCTATCTCTCACAACTTTAATTTCTTTTTATGTTATTTTATTTTATTATTCTACAAATCCTAAACAAATTTCTTATTTTACTCTCGTACTATAACTGACTTAAAGTATTAATTAGATCTTTAATTGTTGAGGTTAAGATTGATTTAGTACTCACTTCCATTGGATATGATCTTCGGAGTACTCACTTACTTCGTTGTAAAATCTATATTACAACTCAACCAGTATACTTGGGATACTGCCTCATAACTTTTTATTTTATTACAGTATTCACACTCTGGACATTAGTACGTCCGAAGACGATCAAGTTGTTGGCGCCATTGCCGAGGAGGCAACGTTACTAGATTACTTTGAATCTTTGCACTTTAAAGAATAATTAGGAAATTTGTAGGTTATAGTTATGACTTTCAATTTATTTCATTAAATAACACTTCTAACATTTGTTAAATTTTAGGAATCCTAGACACAAAATAATTAGTCCACCAAGACATGGATGACTTCTATTACATGTGGTCCGATGAAGACTTCGATTATGATGACAATATTTACAAAGAAGTAGTCTATGAAGATTGGGAAATCCAGGAGAATCAATGATTACTAATTCTTGAATTAAGTCAACCTCGAGGAGAGACCCTAGCTCGTCCCCAAGATGACAATGATGTAACACCCCTTACCCGTATCCGACGCCGGAATCGGGTATGAGGCATTACCGTACTTAACCTGCTCAAACATGCAACATCGAGACATATAATTTCATTTCGACTCAAAACATCTCATTCGAGATCGTAACGTCCCTATTATAGGTCCACGAGACCCTAAACATACATACGGAATGGTTCGGGACTAAACCGGAAACCTTTCAACACTTAGAAAATTTTTGCTTAAAACAGGACCCCACACCCGTGTGGTGAGGGACACGTCCGTGTGGGAAGGCCGTGTGGTCACACACGCCCATGTCCCTAGTCCGTGTAGATTTTATTTTTCATTTCGAACCTACAGGGGTTTTCACACGGCCGGGCACACGCCCGTGTCCATGGCCTGTGTCCCTCACACGGCCTAGACACGCCTGTGTCTTAGCCCGTGTGCGAAAACCTTGACATTTTATTTTTGACATCATCAACCTATTAAAGTCACACGGCCAAGGCACACGCCCGTGTCCTTAGACCGTGTGGCGAATTAAATTTCTAAATTCAGGTGCAGACTTCACACGGGCTAGGCATATGCCCATGGGGCTGACCGTGTGTCACACACGGCCTAGACACACGCCCGTGTCCCTACCCGTTTGAACCACTATAAGGCTATCTACCAAGCCAATTGCCACCCTAAAAACAACCACACATATACCATTTCAATGCAACACACAACATGACAATAAGGCACCTTTGGTATCTAAAAACAAAACATCCACACCTTATTATCAACCTACTTCATCATGCACATACTTCATTCATAACTCATTCAATTGCACAAATTATATTTTCATGAATTTCATCATCATTGATTATATAAAAACTTAACAAGTGTTGGCTAATTCCAATGGCCATTTACAAAATCAATTAGTAGCATTAATAGCCAACACATTGGCTAACAAATATGGCACATCACAAAATAACCAAGTTCCTATACATGCCATACCCAAAATTAATCAACTTTACTATACCAAAGGAATAGTTGATAGTGTGAATCAAACTCCAACTTCCTTCGATCCCCGAGCTAGCTTGGCAATACTACAAGGAATAGGGAAAAGAGAGGGGTAAGCATAAAGCTTAGTAAGTTTGCATGAAATAAATAGCAACATAAAAGTTCATGACAACATCCATTCATCACACTAAATAATACACAAGTTCTCAAACACATAAACATAACTTACTCATGCTTACTCTTACCAAATCACACATCACATTATGCATTCATTACTCGTAAGTTACTCATGGGCACCTGTATCACTTCATCACATAACTTTAACACTTTTATTCTCTTGAACATAGACTTAGCTCTTTGCTATCTTGAGCATAAACTTAGTTCTTTACCCGTTGAACTACTTGGAATGTAGAAGGATACTCAATCTCATCATACAAGTAACACGATGCCAATGCCATATCCCAAATATGATCTAACATGGGATCACATCTCGGTGTCGATGCCATATCCCAGATATTGTCTTACACGGGTTTTCATATCTCGATGTCGATGCCATATCCCAGATATGGTCTTATACGAGATCGTATATCGATGTTGATGCCATGTCCCAACATGGTCTTACACGAGATCTCACTTCGGTGCCGAGGCCATGTCCCAGACATGGTCTTATACGGGACCTTCTTTATCTTATGTTGTGAAAACGGTATCCTTCCTATTCCTAATGTTCAACCGGGACTTCAACTTTACATAATTTCATTATACTTTCATCGAGGCATCATTAATCAATTTCATAGAAATAATATACATTTCTCATGATATCGCGCAATTAAAAACATAATAGCATTATGTAACTTTAATTTCACACAAACTTACCTCGATACCAAAATATGTATAGTTGTTCGATTTAGTCCACAATTTTGTCCTTTCCTCGGTTTCGGTCCGGACTTCCTGTTTCTTGATCTAAAATAACAAGTTCACTTATTTAATGATCACATTGATTAAAATAACTCATTAATCATACTTTGGCAAAATTACCATTTTGCCCTTAGACTTTCACAAAATTACAATTTTGCCCCTAGGCTCGTAAATCGATTCTAATAAAAATTTTCTCCTTTAACAAGCCTAGTTAAACATTTATTACTCTTATAGCATCTCACAATACCAATTATTTCACACATTTACCACCTATTTTACAACCTTTACAAAAAGGTCCTTTTAGGTGTTTTCATGAAAAATCCTTTCACAAAATTTTTTTATTTGACAACCAAGATTCATTTTCTTCCATAAAAATTCAGAAAACAACACTAATGCTTTCATGGAAAAGCCCTAGACTCTCAACCATCTTGCAAAATAGTCCCCTCATTAGCTAGCTAAGCTACAAGGGTTCCAAAAACACAAAAATCATTAAAAATGGCCATCAAAAGACTTACTTGCAAGGAGAAAAGCTTGGCTGAAATTTTTGAGCTCTCAAACCTCTTGTTTTGCTGGTATTTTTGGTGAAGAGAAGAAAATGAACAAGGATGATATCACTTTTTCTTTATTTTATTTTTACTAGTCAATTAAGTCACCAAAACTTCACCTACTCTTGAAAAATCTTATTTTCTTGTCTCTATGGCCGGACTATACATCTCTAAGTGTCTAATTGCACATTAGAGACCACCAATTTAATATTCTATAGCTATTTGACGCCTTTAACTTGTAGAACAACACTTTCGCACTTTATGCGATTTAGTCCTTTTTTCGTAATTAAGCATGCAATCGCTGAAATTAATGCACCATAATTTTCATGCATTCATATAATCATGATATAACACATAAAATAATATTAAATATAATATCTCCAACCTCGGATAAGTGATTCTGAAACCACTATTCTGACTAGCCCCAAAATTGCGTTGTTACAATTCTCCCCCTTAGGGATTTTCGTCCCCGAAAATCTTACTGGTAAAAAGGTTGGGATATGGGTTTCTCATAGCCTCCTCGGGCTCCCATGTAGCCTCTTCTACCCCGTGTCTTTGCCATAGTGCTTTCACAAGGGCTATACTTTTGTTTCTCAACTGTTTGACTTCACGTGGTAAAATCTTAACCGGCTCTTCGCCATAAGTCATGTCCGGTTGAATTTCTACCTCTGATGGTACAATCACATGCGAAGGGTCTGATCGGTAGCGACGTAACATAGATACGTGGAAAACATCATGAATCCATTCCAACTTAGATGGCAAGGCCAAACAATAAGTTACTGGCCCTATTCTCTCGGTAAACTCATACGGTCTGATAAAGCGCGGATTCAATTTACCTTTCCGGCCAAATCTGAGAACTTTCTTCCATGGTGACACTTTCAAAAATACCTTATCACCAACTTGAAACTCAATCTCTTTCCATTTCAAGTCTGCGTAGGACTTTTGTCCATCCAAAGCAGCTTTGAAACATTCACGAATTACTTTTACCTTCTCTTCGGTTTCTCTGACCAGATCGACCCCTTGAATCTGATTTTCTCTAAGTTCCATCCAATATAAAGGCGTTCGACACTTACGCCCATACAATGCCTCATAAGGCACCATTTTCAAGCTTGATTGAAAACTGTTATTGTAGGCAAATTCTACTAATGGTAAGTACTTTACCCAACTACCTTGAAACACCAAAACACAACATCGGAGCATGTCTTCAAGAATCTGGATTACTCTTTCCGATTGACCGTCAGTCTGCGGATGAAAAGCTGTACTAAAACTCAACTTTGTGCCCAAGGCTTCTTGCAACTTTTTCCAAAATCGTGATGTAAATCTCGGATCTCTATCCAATACAATCGGTAACGGCACTCCGTGCAATCTCACAATTTCTGACACATACAACTCCACCAACTTATCAAGCGAATACTCAATGCGTACCGATATAAAATGGGCTGACTTTGTGAGTCTATCAACCACAACCCATACAACATCTTTCTTTTTCGGTGACAAGGGCAAACCCGTTACAAAATCCATAGCAATCCATTCCCATTTCCACTCGGGAACCATAATAGGCTGAAGTAAACCCGAGGGTACTTGGTGTTTAGCCTTCACTTGTTGGCAAATTAAGCATCTCGATACAAACTCAGAAATATCATTCTTTATACTCGGCCACCAATACCATTTCTTCAAGTCATTATACATTTTTGTGCTGCCTGGATGTACAGATAAACATCCACTATGTGCTTCATGTAAAATTTTCCTAATAAGTTCATCATTTCTTGGTACACAGACTCTGTCTCGGAACATCAAACATCCTTCAGAATTAACCCGAAAGTCTGATTCAATATTCAACTCACATTGAACTCTTTTAATTTGCAAATCGGTGTCGCCTTTCTGAGCCTCACAAATCTCTTAGAGAAACATCGGTCTAGCCCTCAACTCGGCTAGAATAGAACCATCATCTGACAAAGCTATCTGTGTATTCATGGTTGTCAATGCAAACAAGGATTTCCTACTCAAGGCATCAATGACCACGTTCTCCTTTCCCGGATGGTAGTCAATCACTAACTCGTAATCCTTTATCAACTCTAACCATCTCCGTTGCCTTAGGTTCAACTCCTTTTGAGTCATCAAGTACTTTAGGCTTTTATGATCAGTGAATATCCGACATTTTTCACCATACAAATGGTGTCTCCATATCTTTAGTGCAAAAACAATAGCAGCTAACTCCAAATCGTGGGTCGGGTAATTCTTCTCGTGCGGCTTTAACTGTCTAGAGGCATAAGCTATCACTTTGCTTTCTTGCATGAGTACACAACCCAATCCATTCAAGGATGCATCACTAAAGACCACAAATTCTTTTCCTGGTTCAGGTTGTATTAGAACTAGAGCCTCGTTCAATAATGCCTTCAATTTTTCAAAACTCTGTTGGCACTTTTTTGTCCATTCAAACTTCACACCCTTTTGTAATAGCCTCATCATTGGAGTAGCTATCATAGAAAATCCCTTGACAAACCGTCTGTAATAATAACCAGCCAGACCCATAAAACTTCTAATCTCGGATACGTTCCTTGGCGGTCTCCAATAAAAAAATACTGAGATCTTACTCGGGTCAACTCTAATTCCATCTCCCGAGACAATGTGCCCCAAAAATCTGACTTCTTTAAGCCAAAATTCACTTTTACTAAACTTGGCATATAACTGATTTTCTCGTAAAATTTGCAAAACCGTCCTCAAGTGCTCAACGTGCTCTTTCTCATCGCGAGAGTAAATCAGTATATCATCAATAAAAACCACAACAAATTTATCCAAATACGGCCGAAAGATGCGGTTCATCAAATCCATAAACACAGCAGGGGCATTTGTTAAACCAAAAGGCATGACTAAAAATTCGTAGTGACCATACCTTTTCTGAAATGCTATTTTCGGCACATCCGAGTCTTTGACCCTCAACTGATAATAACCAAACCTCAAGTCTATCTTGGAAAACACAGTAGCTCCCTTCAATTGGTAAAAAAATCATCGATCCTTGGCAACGGGTATTTGTTCTTCACGATTACCTTATTAAGCTGCCGATAATCTATACATAACCTCATGGAACCATCTTTATTTTTCACAAATAATACGGGAGCACCCCACGGAGAGTAACTTAGTCTTGCAAAGCCTTTGTCCGTAAACTCTTGTAGCTGTGCCTTCAGTTCTTTTAACTCGGTTGGAGCCATTCTGTACGGAGTAATCGATATAGGCACAGTACCAGGGGCTAACTCAATGCCAAATTCAATCTCTCTAACCGGAGGCAACCCTGGTAATTCTTCTTGGAAAACATCTGGATACTCGCATACTATGGGCACCGATTCAATTCTTAAGTCAGTCTCTTTGGCATTCATCACAAAGGCAAGATAAAATTCATATCCTTTTCTAACATATTTTTGAGCAGACATATGAGAAATCACTACAGGCAATCTGTCTTTATCATCTGATGCAACACGAAGAATATCCCCATTTTCACTTTTTAACTCAATAAATTTCCTTCCACAATTTACTATCACATCATGAGTAGTTAACCAATCCATACAAAGAATTACGTCGAATTCATTAAATGACAATAGCATGAGATTTTCCAGAAAATAATGACCTTTAGTCATTAAAGGGCAACCTTTGCATACTTTATCAACTAACACACATTTGCATAGGGGGTTTGACACCTTTATTACAAATTCTGTAGACTCTATAGGCATGTTCATGCTAGAGACTAATTTCATGCAAATATATGAGTGGGAAGATCCCGGATCAATTAAAGCAACAATATGAGTGTCATAGAGAGTAAATGTAACATCAGGGGATGACGCCTCTTCGCGAGCGCGAATGGCATAAGTCCTTGCAGGCGCTCTACCCTCAGATCTTGCAGCCTGCTCTCTAGACGTATTCTTACTACTCGTTCCATTTCTTGGGTTTCTTTGTGGCCTCCCTCGAGCAATACTTCTCGGTCTTGCACTCTGAGATTTCTCTTTTTCAACCATCTCGAGGCAATCTCTAATAAAATGGTCTAGGGATCCATACTTGAAACAAGCTCTCTCATTTTCTCGGCACTCACCGGGGTGACCCCTGCCACACTGTGGACATTCCGGTCTACTTGGTCGAGTGTTACCAACACTAGCAAATCAAGTGGTCCGAGCTTTAGACCCGAGCATCTGCTTTACCTCTACCTCTATTTGAAAGCCAAGCTGAAGTGGCTGATCGAGTAGTGAAATCTCTTGACTTCTTGGATGAGGATTGGAATGACTTACTCAGTTGTCTCTTCCTCGAGTCACGGGACTCAATTTCAGCTTTTCTTTTCTCTTTGGACAACTCCTCGGCCTTACAAGCTCTATCTACTAACACAACAAACTCTTTTAATTCTAGGACACCAACAAACAATCAGATATCTTCATTTAATCCATCCTCAAACCTTTTGCACATAATGGCTTCAGTGGATACACACTCTCGAGCGTACTTACTGAGCCTTACGAATTCACGCTTATATTCGGTTACTATCATTCGACCTTGTTTTAGCTCAAGGAGTTCCTTTCTCATCTGATCAATAAATCTTTGACTGATGTACTTCTTCAGGAACTCTTCTTGGAAAAACTCCCAATTGATTTTCCCCATTGGTACAGCCGACACAAGGGTGTTCCACCACTGATAAGCGGAATCTCTCAAGAGAGACACCACACACTTCATGCACTCTTCAGGTGTGTAGGATAATTCATCGAATACCCTGATGATATTTTCAAGCTAAAATTCTGCCCTCTCCAGATCGTCATCTTTACTAGCTCGAAATTCCTCAGCTCCTTGTTTCTAGATTCTATCAACTGGGGGCTTTTCCCTTCTTACTACCTCTACCACTTGGGGAGCTACAGGGGTAGGCTGAGGAATAGGTGGGGGTGGAGCAGGTTGCGCGTTCGAGTTCGTTCGAACGAACTTCGTATACCATGCGTTCATCATATGGAGAAAGGCTTCCCTAGCCTCTCCTCCTCCTCTCTGACTTACAGTCGTTGGTCTATTTTCATTTTCATTTTCAGTTGGCACCGTCCCTTGGGCGGGGGCCGGCACGTTAATTTCTACATCGTCCGCCACAGCTCTGTCGGGATCCATTTACTATATTAAAACATAATTTAAATCGTCAGGAGTTATCACACTATCATTATATAAATACTCATATGTATGGAATGTATAGCTAGACTCATACATACGCTACGTTAGTCCGAGAATCGACTAAACCGTAGCTCTGATACCACTAAATGTAACACCCCTTATCCGTATCCGACGTCAGAACCGGGTATGAGGCATTACCGTACTTAACCTGCTCAAACATGCAACATCGAGACATACAATTTCATTTCGACTCAAAACTTCTCATTCGAGATCGTAACGTCCCTATTATAGGTCCACGAGACACTAAACATACATACGGAATGGCTCGAGACTAAATCAGAAACCTTTCAACACTTAGAAATTTTTTGCTTAAAACAGGACCCCACGCCCGTGTGGTGAGGGACACATCCGTGTGGGAAGGCCGTGTGGTCACACACAACTATGTCCCTAGTCCATGTGGATTTTATTTTTCATTTTGAACCTACAGGGGTTTTCACAAGGCCGGGCACACGCCCGTGTCCCTCACATGACCTAGACACGCTCGTGTCTTAGCCCGTGTGCAAAAACCTTGACCTTCTGTTTCTAACGTCATCAACCTATTAAAGTCACACGGCCAAGGCACACGCCCATGTCCTTAGACGGTGTGGCGAATTAAATTCCTAAATTCAGGTGCAGACTTCACATGGCCTGGGCACACGCCCATGGGGCTGACCGTGTGTCTCACACGGCCTAGACACACGCCCGTGTGCCTACCCGTGTGAACCACTATAAGGCTATCTACCAAGCCAATTGCCACCCTAAAAACAACCACACATATACCATTTCAATGCAACACACAACATGACAATAAGGCACCTTTGGCATCTAAAAACAAAACATCCACACCTTATTATCAACCTACTTCATCATGCACATACTTCATTTATAACTCATTCAATTGCACAAATTATATTTTCATGAATTTCATCATCATTGATTATATCAAAACTTAACAAGTGTTGGCCAATTCCAATGGCCATTTACAAAATGAATGAGTAGCATTAATAGCCAACACATTGGCTAACAAATATGGCACATCACAAAATAACCAAGTTCCTATATATGCCATACCCAAAATTAATCAACTTTACTATACCAAAGGAATAGTTGATAGTGTGAATCGAACTCTGACTTCCTTCGATCCCCGAGCTAGCTTGGCGATACTACAAGGAATAGGGAAAAGAGAGGGGTAAGCATAAAGCTTAGTAAGTTTGCATGAAATAAATAGCAACATAAAAGTTCATGACAACATCCATTCATCACACTAAATAATACACAAGTTCTCAAACACATCAACATAACTTACTCATGCTTACTCTTACCAAATCACACATCACATTATGCATTCATTACTCGTAAGTTACTCATGGGCACCTGTATCACTTCATCACATAACTTTAACACTTTTATTCTCTTGAACATAGACTTAGCTCTTTGCTATCTTGAGCATAAACTTAGTTCTTTACCCGTTGAACTACTTGGAATGTCGAAGGATACTCAATCTCATCATACAAGTAACACGATGCCAATGCCATATCCCAAATATGATCTAACATGGGATCACATCTCGGTGCCGATGCCATATCCCAGATATTGTCTTACACGGGTTTTCATATCTCGATGTCGATGCCATATCCCAGATATGGTCTTATACGAGATCGTATATCGATGTTGATGCCATGTCCCAACATGGTCTTACACGAGATCTCACTTCGGTGCCGAGGCCATGTCCCAGACATGGTCTTATACGGGACCTTCTTTATCTCATGTTGTGAAAACGGTATCCTTCCTATTCCTAATGTTTAACCGGGACTTCAACTTTACATAATTTCATTATACTTTCATCGAGGCATCATTAATCAATTTCATAGAAATAATATACATTTCTCATGATATCGAGCAATTAAAAACATAATAGCATTATGTAGCTTTAATTTCACACAAACTTACCTCGATACCAAAATATGTATAGTTGTTCGATTTAGTCCCCAATTTTGTCCTTTCCTCGGTTTTGGTCCGGACTTCGTGTTTCTTGATCTAAAATAACAAGTTCACTTATTTAATTATCACATTGATTAAAATAACTCATTTTATCATACTTTGGCAAAATTACCATTTTGCCCTTAGACTTTCACAAAATTACAATTTTGCCCCTAGGCTCATAAATCGATTCTAATAAAATTTTATCCTTTAACAAGCCTAGTTGAACATTTATTACTCTTATAGCATCTCACAATACCAATTATTTTACACATTTACCACCTATTTTACAACCTTTACAAAAAGGTCCTTTTAGGTGTTTTCATGAAAAATCCTTTCACAAAAGTTATTTATTTAACAACCAAGATTCATTTTCTTCCATAAAAATTCAGAAAAAAACACTAATTCTTTCATGGCAAAGCCCTAGACTCTCAACCATCTTGCAAAATAGTCCCCTCATTAGCTAGCTTAAGCTACAAGGGTTCCAAAAAACACAAAAATCATTAAAAATGGACATCAAAACACTTACTTGCAAGGAGAAAAGCTTGGCTGAATTTTTTGAGCTCTCAAACCTCTTATTTTGCTGGTATTTTCGGTGAAGATAAGAAAATGAACAAGGATGATATCACTTTTTCTTTATTTTATTATTACTAGTCAATTAAGTCACCAAAACTTCACCTACTCTTGAAAAATCTTATTTTCTTGTCTATATGGCCGGCCTATACATCTCTAAGGGTCTAATTGCACATTATAGACCTCCAATTTAATATTCTATAGCTATCAGACACCTTTAACTTGTAGAAAAACACTTTCGTACTTTATGCGATTTAGTCCTTTTTCGCAATTAAGCATGCAATTGCTAAAATTAATGCACCATAATTTTCATGCATTCATATAATCCTGCTATAACACATAAAATAATATTAAATATAATTTCTCGAACCTTGGATTAGTGATTTCAAAATCACTGATTTGACTAGCCCCAAAATTGGGCTGTTACAAATGACCACAATGATATGCCATCAGAAAGGTGGCAAGAGGTCCCAAGTCTGAAATTATGCAGAGAGGAGAATGACATTGGAAGTGCTTGTGAAGAAGGAAAAACTCTAAGCTATTACCACCTCCAACCTACAAAGAAATATATAGACAATTTAAATGGAATTTCAGAAAGAGGAGATATGGAGCTAGTAGAGGAAGTGGATAGTGAAATAAAGAATCAAATAGATCAGGAACACATCGTCCTAGAAATCTCGGGTGATACTAACAAAGCTAAACCACAAGAACATTATAATAAAGACCCATAAAAAAATGATGATAGTGAGGACTGAGCTAATAAAAGAAGGTCTATCGATTCAGAAATTCACAGGGCCAAAAGACGAGAAACCAGTGGTTGTAAAGGATGAGCTTAAATTGACCATTCTTTTCACATCCTTAGTCTTAAACCAAGCACCCCAGAAGTGTATAAATCCAGGAATTTGTTAGCTACTGAAAGGAGTGGGAAAAATATATATTGACAGGACTTACGATCATATAGCAGGTTATTGTTAGATCGAATAGTCGTTATGTATAAATATCAAATTACGACCATTAAGGAATGTTCGTTTCCTTCAAAAACCAAATAAGGGAATTATCTGCAAGCCGATGAAGAAACTAAAAAAACCCATAGAGAAGGAACTTCAGTAGCATAATACCATATTCTTCTTCAATTCTTCTACCAAGCGCATCACTGAGTTTTCTTGGAAAGTCATACTTGATTGATGAAAAAGACATAGACTTCATAGATAATAGTTGTGAAATGCAATTTACAAACCTTTTCAAAACACAAATGATGAATATCAAGTAAAACAGATATGTGGGCATATGGTTTCATCAGTCACCAATAATTACGATCTACGAAAAGAGTTGTCAGTCATTAAAACAGGAAAAAAGGGTAAATTTTAGGAAAGAGACAACTGTGGATGAGTAGAATGGCATGATGGGTGTTGGACTAACACATATAGAAATAAATTACAAAGATCCCATCAGTACATATTGATTGAGCCGATGGATGAGTCTGGCTTCAAAACCTAATCTTTTCACTACTAATTGATCATTACTAATTGAACTGACTATATATTCTGCTAACAAAATTGTTTACATGTTATAGGTAGGTTAAAGACGGGCCTAAAGACGTTGGGAGCACTCGATGGATCAGAAATGTAGAAAACAAGGTCAACTCCACAATATAGACAACTTTGTGTCACAACATCAAGGGCAGTAATGAAGAAGCTCACAAAACGACTCAACGTCATGACATTACATACCTATTTTGCGACATAGAAGACAGTTTCCCAAAATTTCAAAACTACAGGGGATGTCGCTACATCACAACCCGATGTCGTGACAAAATGAGTTTGCTAGGGATGTTGCGACATGGAACTGTTGTGTCACGACATTGCTGTAATTTTCTATACCGTCAACCCGACTTGATTGCGTAACCCGTCAGTATAACCCTTATTTACCCGACTTTTAACCCTAAAAACATCTTTTTTATACATCAAAATACCCCTCTAACTTAATCTAACTCTATTCTAAACACTTACTCCTCTTCAACCTCTCCAAATTCCCTATTCTTCTCAAACCCTAGGTTTCTAATCCCTCATTCTCAACCTAAGAAGCCACCTTGGTAGAGATCAGCATCAACTCACACCAAGAAGAAGGACAACCAAGTTCAACAAAGAGTGAGGTTTAAGTATTCGCAAACACCTCTTACTGTTCTATTAAATTTCTTTATTAGTTTTCTTAGAGAATCTAGTGAGAATGCCTCACATAAGAGCAAGAGAACACCTGTTCTAGAAACTCCACGTGTTTCTGACCCTGTTTGATTCCATAATGCCAATTGGAAAAATACTTTTTGGAGTCACATAAAAGACCTTTAATTCAGGAATGAGGGTTCATACCCTCGATGGTCCATTACAAGGAAATTTGGACTTTGGTCCATTATCATCAATGGGATTAGTTTTACGTTACTCCCATGAAGAATGCTAATATACTTGTGGTTCAAGAATTTTATGTGTCCCTTAAGGAACAAATGATTAAGAGAGGTTATAATTCAATAATCACCGATGTTGAAGTACGATAGGAAGATGTTCCAATTTCCCCTACTGATATTTGTGAATTTTATAACATCCCATTTTATGAAAAAGATTTTATTAATAGTATAGATCTTGAGAGATTTCAAAATATTGACATGGAAGATGTTATAAAATATCTAACACAAAAAAAGGGGTAGTTGGAATTACAGGCTAGATACTAAGCTTCCCACGAACTTTAATCAGACCATTATGTTTCCTGTTGCTAAAATATGGATGCAATTCATTGGCACTAGAATTGCACCCGCATTGAATGTATCTATCGTTAATGTATTTCGATAAGCTTTTTTATATGGTATTTTGCAGCGTAAAGAGATATGTGTAGGGTGCTAGATTTTTCTAGAGATGAAACGGTGTGTACAAAGCCAGAAAGCTAGACTTTTCTTTCGCCACCTCGTAACGGTATTATGCTGCCAAGCAGAAGTGCCAATGAGTGACAATGAGGAATTCATGAAACCTACGAGTATCATTTGAGATACAATATATACCTAGTACGTTGAGCTTCAGCGGAAGCAAGTTACTGAATGGAATCAAAGGAGGAAGAATAAAATGGACGTACCAGCACCAGTTAAACAAAAAGATTCAACCAAGGTGAAAAAGGTAGCTCGTGGAACCATTGAAGCAAAACTTGATAGGATGATCTGGTGGATGCAGGAAACAGGCCCGGTACTTCAAGAGTTCGCAAGGATGAATGGGTTACGAGCTCCAAGTTACCCTACATATATGTTGAATTCGACTCCGACTCATTAGGATGAGGGGGCTAATCTTGAGGAGGAAGGTGGTGCTCAAGTATACCCAGGAATGAAAGATGAGTACGAAACGATATTTTAGCTACAATTTTCTACACCAAAAGGGCCTGTTATATAGAGCCCAACTCACCACGCGTCTTCTATGGGTGGGAGCTCACACTAAACAGATGTTAAGGGAAAGGGCAAAGCCCCTAATCGTTGGTATCGATAGTCTTAATATTTATATAATGAATGATCTAGCCTAGAAACTAACTATCACCACGACTGAGGCAAGTGCACCTATCGAACAGTAGTATAGCTTAGTGGCAAGACCGGATTGTCGAACTCAAAGGAACCAAAAGTATTAATACTGACTTTCTTTTTATTATTTAGTCTAAGAATTAAGGGAATTTTTATTTATTCTAAAATTAACTAACTACTAAGCTAAAGACGCTAAGACGAAGAGAATGAATTGGGGAAATACTTGTGGGAAAAACCAATCGATTAAGACAATACCCAAGGGGGAATCCACCTAGACTTCACTTGTTATTTAAATCTGAACCAGACGATTTATTCACTTGACTTGATCCGTAAGATTCCTTACTTTATATTAATACCTCTCTCGAGGCTACTAACGTCTAACCCTAGGTTGATTAATTGAAATCTCTTTTCTAATTAAAATCCCGAAGGTTGCATTAACTCGATCTATGGACTCCCATATTAGGTTTGACCCTAATCCGATAGATTTTCGTCATCCTATCTCTAGGGTTGCGATCAACTCCGCTTAACTATGCTAGATCTACTCTTAAACAGGGTCTATTCCTCCTCTGCCTAAGCACATCAATACTTGAATCAATATCCTGAAATATCAAAGCAAGAATTAATAACACATAATTAAGAACAAATCAAGTATTTATCATATAGTTCAGAAAACAATAACAAGATCCGTCTTAGGTTTCATCCCCCTCAGGTATATGAGGGGTTTAGTTCATAATCATAAAAGAATACATCTCAAAAGAAAAGATAAAACAAAACATAAGAAAACCCTGAAACCCCCTGAAGGAATTGAAGGAGAGATCCGCCGTCTTGAGTATGATTTCGGCTTCTTGAGATGAATCAACTGGCTTTGTTCGAGTAAATCCCACAATTCTGACCTCTCTGGCTTGGCTCCTTGGCCTAGCTGGACACCTCCTGAAGGTTGGCCTTTAGGGTATTTATATAGGCTTTTGGAATGTCTTTCTTTGCCTCTAAGTACCCTATTTCAAGTGAAATTCCTCTTTGTCACGGCAGGGACACGCCCGTGCAACACGCCCGTGTGAATCGAATCCAGGCCGTGGTCGAGCCTGCTAAAGGAGCACGGCCGTGTGGCTTGGGCTCAGGCCGTGTTGATTTCTTACTTTGGCCCATTTGGTCTGTTTTTAGCCCGTTTCGTGTTCTTTTCATCCTCCGATGCTTTCCTAAGTATAAAACATGAAATAAAAGGATTAGGAGCATCAAATTCCACGAATCAAGGGATAAATCATCCAAAAAGTATGCTAAATTTGGGATTAAAATATGTATATATTACGGTTTATCAAATACCCCCACACTTAAGCATTTGCTTGTCCTCAACCAAAATTCTCAACTCACAATTAAAATTAACTCCCCTTAATTCATAATCTTCATCAAATATGTTTCATCATAATTCCTAGGTAATTCATACATTGATGATTTAACCAGAAGGGTTCCTAAAGATTCAAACAATCAAAGTCATAGTTTTTATAGCACGAAAAATAGGTGTTTCCCCTTACCTAAATAATTAACTTTAATTCAAAATCGACAAAAATTGTCATCCTCACTAAAGATTCACTCAAATCACTCAAAGTGTTTAAGGGTCAAAATTAAGCACTCAAAAGTCAAACATGAAAGGTTAATCCCATAGGCTTGCATGAAAATCAAATCTCCACCACTATAAAATGAAATGATACACAAATCAAAAGGCCTTTTATGGGTTGTAATGGGGCTTGGGTTAAAGGTGTGGATAAATGCTTGAATTAGAGGGTTAGTATCGAGGCTGAATTGATAAATTACCTAACTAGAAAGTTGTACTAATACTAAATAATTACATCATGGAAACTTAGTACTAATAACATGAGCTTCTTCTAAAGATAATGAAATCAACAGTTTAAGCTCAAATAACATAGAACTAATAATGAATATACTTTGTTTTTTTTTTTTTGAACAAATCAAGTACAATAATAATATAAAATTTAATAACTGAAATAAAGGAAATAGTTAAGTAACCGATCAAATCAAATCTCAATATAGGGGTAGTTAAGAAAAATGGTGATAGCAAATACAAAGTTGGTTTTGGGTTAATATTAATGGGTGAGTCAATAAAAGGGTTGTTAGTCTCAAAAGGGGTTCACTAGGGGTTAATTATGAAGGTAGGCTTTTTATGGAGTAAGTGGGTTAAAACCTAAGTGCCTTAATCATCTTAGTATATCAAATCAAAGGTGTGGTCTCGACATGTATAATCGAAGCAAGTTCTAGAATAACAAATCAATGTTGACACACTCATACTCAATAAAATGAGCACGAAAAATGTATGCTCTGAAAGGCTCAAAATCTCACAAAAATTATGGGCTTTTTGATATCAACCTTGTAAATTTCAAACTTCAAGGTCATACTTAAATTCAGGTAGACAACCTAACAAGACTTTTAATTCTGAAAAATAGACTTATCCTGCTTGATTCTCTAGTCTCCTAAAGTTTTAAATCATCACTGTACAATTATCAATGACTTAATCCAAAACATATCAATGAAAACCATGAATTAAAGGAAATTTCATTCTAACAGTAATACGAGAAATTTTACTTAAGAACAAGACATAATTTAGGAATTTGAGAATAATGCAAAAAGTTAGGCACTTTTTCACGATAAAATTCACCCCCCACACTTAAGATGTACATTGTCCTCAATGTACAAAGATATATAAAATAATATAGTAGAAAATCAAAAGATAGGAATAGAAGTGAAACTCCCTGAATTTTTGGATGGATTCCTTGAGAATGAAGCTTGTGGGGATGGAGTAAATAAAAGGCATGATGAACTAAGCAGAGATGTGAAAATATTCCAGTTCCTTAGTAGCACATTGAATCTTTTAGAATTGCAGAGTCATCAGTAAATTTTTAGGGGGTTTCGTTGTTATATTTACTCAAAAATTAGATAGTCAGAAGTAAAAGAAATTGGACTTTTACTAAAAGTTTTGAACAAAATAAAAGGTAAAGATGTGAACTAGCAAATTATAATAAAAGGTTACATAAAAAATAAAAGAAAAAAATAAAATAAAAAATAAAGATAGAACTAAAAATAAAAAGGACTCAAAAGTCCTCATCATCGGTTGGATTGCGAGGTGGTGGGGGCGGCGATATGTGAAAGTGATGACAAATCTGCTGAAGAGTTGCCTCAATGCTGTCGAATCATCGAGCGGTGTCATTGAATTGCTGAGTACAGTAATGCTGGAACTGAGTGAGGCGTGCAGAGATGTCTGAAAGTGAAGCAGCCGCATGAACTGGTCGATGGCTCGGTTGTGGCTCCTCATGTGGGTGTGGGACATCGTTAGTAATGTCCTCAGGGTCCTCCTCCTCGGTGGTATGGGCTAGCCGATATTGGGGAGGATTGGTCCCACGGCGATGCTTGATCATCCGCATGTTTATCATCGTTGAGATGCCCTGTGGAGACATCTGGCCTATCAAGGTGAGGGAAGCAGATTGTGATGCGGTGTTGAGGAGACCAAAGTGTCTCGCGAGCTGTGTTACATAAGGCCCCATAGAAATGACCCCCTTGCAATGGCGCTCCGTCTGATGCTGAGTGGCCAGAGCGATGAAGTAGGCAAGGTCGAAGATGTGCCCATTTGCCATACACCAGAGGAAGTAGGCGTCATGAGTGTTAACGACCCTGGTGCTCTATCGCCTTCCTGTCAATGTATGAGCTAAAATGGCGTGTAAGTACCGCAAGGATGGGATGAAAGCTGTCGCTTTGGAGCGACTAGGGTCATAAGTGGCTGTGTTGGGGGCTATATTATACCAACATCTCATAGGGGAGTTATGGATGTGGCGATGGAGCTCCGCAAGATCATGTTCTCTTCTGAAGTCATCCGTGTATAGGCCCAGAGTAATGCCAAATTCGGGGACACTCATTTCCCGAACTAAACCTCCTAGATGAAACTAAATAGTGCCCGGGTCGTCATGATTCGTCATTACCACCTGTAAGTGAAAAGCGGAGCAAAGCTCTAGCGTTAGTTCGAGGTAGGTGGGCTTGACAATACCAAAAAACCGCTCCCAAGGGTTCGTGGTTAGTAGGGCCCGGACATCATCAGCAAGTTGTACTTGTTCTAGAGCGTCCCAGTCGATACATCTGCCTTGACTGAGGGGTCGCGCTCGTAGGATATGAAAAAGTTCCTCTTGCGTTCTAGGGGGAAAACGTAAAAATGGATGTCTCACTTCGGTCGATGCGCTAGCTGATGATGAGCCGGGCCCCTTTTGTTTTTTCGAGATAGGGACTGTGGTTTTATTGCCTCGGGAGGACGACATTATGTTCCTGTAAGATAGATCGAATAACATTATCCCATATCTTGCCATAAGAATGATAGCACGTATGAATCAAAAATTAGTGTTTCATGATAAAAAAATGAGGATCTTTCCTAAGTATTCTCCTAATACTAGGTGTTCAAGAATCAGAGTAATATTATCTATAACACTTAAGTAATATCAATATCAAAGATAATAATAAAAAATGAATACTAAAAATTGAAAGGAGTAAATCTAAGGTCTAAAAGAGAATAAACATGGATTAAATAAAATTAGTAACAAAGTATAGAAGAGGGAAGTAAAGTAAACCGACGGAGCGTGGGGACGGCGCACAGTCATTGAGGCTTGATGCACGGGCGTGTGCTGCGGGTAGGTGGTGGAACAAGGCTGTGTCGTGTTTTATATGGGTGTGTATTTCATTCACACGGGCGTGGTCTGTGTTTGTATGTGGGTGAGAAAGATAAAGAGAGAGAAGGGAGAGGGTAATGAGGGGAAGTGAAGGGAGGAGAGGGGAGAGGGTGCCGGTGGCCGAAATGGGGAGGGAAGGAGGATTTGGGGATGCTTGGAGGAAATGGCTAGGGTTGGGGATTGGGAAAGAAGATGAATAGGAGGGGGTTTAAATAGGGAATCGGTCACACGGGTAGAGGCCACTCCCGTGTTCTATTTGTTTGGGCCGTGTGAATCGAGAGTTTTGAATTTAGGCGCGTCTAAATTGTGTCACACGCCCGTGTTACGTGGGTGTGTTGGGCCACACGACCATTTTGCACGCCCGTGTATTGTCTCGTTCGCTTCTCCCACGCCCGTGTAAATGGTCCTACGCCCGTGTTCTTAAGTCAGTGTCGTCCACGGCCTTAGAGCACGGGCGTGTTTGACGATCGTGTCCTTTACTCAGTGTTGGCCACGGGTACATCGCACGGGCGTGTATAATTATCGCACCCCGTGTTCCTTAGTCAGTTTCGACCATGGCCGCGTCGCACGGCCGTGTCGTCTAGTCGGAGCCCGTGGCTTGGGAAAATTTTTGTCCTGTTTCTACACCATCTTTTCCACGCTCATGTACCTGTTCGTGGTGTCCACGTGGCCACGGCCACGCCCGTGTGCAAGGCCGTGTGGTAGGGAAACCTGCGCTTTACTGAATTGGTTAGTTTGTAGTTAGTTGCTAGAAATCGAAAATATGACATTAGTGAAGTTAGTGCTCGGGTTGCCTCTCGAGAAGCGATCGTTTAAAGTCTTAAGCTAGACTTACCCTATTTTCATTTCTAAATGAAGGTTCACGGAGTCGAAGCTCTTCTCTTATATCCCTAAAATCTTCACCATTATAAATTTTCAGTCGCTGACCATTGACCTTGAATGTGCCATGAGTTGGATGAGTTACCTCGATTGTGCCGTAGGGAAAAATAGTTTTGATTACAAATGGACCTGACCATCTTGATTTTAGCTTTCCAGGAAACAATTTGAGCCTTGAATTGTATAGCAGGACTAAGTCTCCTACTTCAAATTGCTTTGATTGCTTTAAACGAGCATCATGGCATCGCTTTGTTGCCTCCTTATATAGTCGTGAGTTCTCATAGGCATTAGCTCGCCATTCATCTAGCTCGTTCAACTGCATCTTCCTCTTCTCACTTGCGATTTTAAGATCGTAATTTAAGAATTTTATAGCCCAAAAAGCTTTGTGCTCTAACTCAAATGGTAGATGACAACTTTTTCCGTAGACAAGTTTGTATGGGGATGTTCCTATGGGAGTTTTAAACGCTATTCTATAGGCCCATAAAGTATTGTCTACTTTTAATGCCTAGCCTTTCCTGTTTGATTGAACTGTTTTCTCTAGAATACGCTTAAGCTCTCGATTTGCTACTTCCACTTGCCCACTAGTTTGAGGGTGATAAGGGGTAGCTGCCCTGTGGTGTACTCCATATTTTTTAAGACTTTATCAAATTGAGTATTACAAAAGTGAGTACCCCTATCACTAATAATTGCTCTGGGTGTTCCGAATTGAGAGAAAAGTTTCTTAAGAAACCTCACTACTACTCTAGCATCGTTAGTAGGTAAAGCTTGATCTTTCACCCATTTTGACATGTAATCCACTGTTACTAAGATGTATTTATTTCCAAATGAACTAGGAAATGGGCCCATAAAGTCAATACCCCATACATCGAATATTTCACATGATAGCATATACGTTTGAGGCATTTCATCGTGTTTAGAGATATTGCCTATTCTTTGGCATTTATCACATGAAGCAACATACCTGTTGGCATCTTTAAACAGGGTTAGCCAATAAAAACCTGATTCGAGCGTTTTATGTGCTGTCTTAATCCTGCTGTAATGTCCTCCTGAAGGTCCTGAGTGGCAATGTTCTAGGATTTTGCTTGCTTCTGCCTTTGTAACACATCTCTGAATTACTTGATCTGCACATATACGGAAAAAAAAAGGATCCTCCCAAAAATAGTTTTTCACATCGGCAAAGAATCACTTTTTTTGATGATGTGTTAACTTTTTTGGTAGGATGTTAGCAGCTAAATAATTCGCAATATCTGCAAACCAAGGTACCTCGGAGTCAGTTATAGAAAAGAGTTGTTCTTCAGGAAACGAGTCGTTTATCTCACTCTCGTCGAGTTCTTTGATATGTGGATTTTCAAGCCTAGAAAGATGATCTGCTGCAAGATTTTCAGCTCATTTCTTATCCTGAATTTCCAAATCAAATTCCTATAAGAGTAAAATCCATCTTATTAGTCGAGGTTTTGCATCGGATTTAGTCAAAAGATAACGAAGAGCTGAATGGTCAGTGTAAACAACAACTTTAGATAGTATCAAATATTGTCTAAATTTATCAAATGCAAAAACCACAGCTAGCAATTCTTTTTCTGTGGTGGTGTAATTTTCTTGTGCAGCCATTAATGTCTTGCTACCGTAATAGATCAGCTGAAAGTGCTTGTCTCTTCACTGTCCCAAAACTGCACCTACTGCAAAATCTCTCGCATCACACATTAGTTCAAAGGGTAAATTCCAATAAGGTGCAATTATAATTGGAGCATTTATTAATTTATCTTTGAGGATGTTAAATGCATCTAAACATCCCTGATCAAAATTGAAAGGTACATCTTTTTCTAGTAATTTTGTTAAAGGCTTAGCTATTTTACAAAAATCTTTAATGAATCTTCTATAAAATCCAGCATGTCCTAAAAAGCTTTTAATAGCCTTCACTGAACTAGGGGGAGGTAATTTTTCTATGGTTTCAACCTTTGCTTTATCTACCTCAATCCCTTTACTAGAGATTTTATGTCCTAACACAATCCGTTCTCGAACCATAAAGTGACATTTTTCCCAATTTAAAACAAGGTTTGTTTCCTCACATCTCATTAGAATTCGTTTCAAATTTTTAAGGCAAAGACGGAAAGAATTACCGAATATCGAAAAGTCGTCCATAAATACCTCCATAATGTCTTCCACAAGTTCGTCAAAGATGGCCAACATGCCGCGCTGAAAA
This sequence comes from Gossypium sturtianum, assembly GCA_025698515.1. NCBI lineage: Eukaryota > Viridiplantae > Streptophyta > Magnoliopsida > Malvales > Malvaceae > Gossypium > Gossypium sturtianum. The sequence continues at coordinate 120,559,437 of CM046948.1, forward strand.
GTAGCAGGAGCATTACATAATCCAAAAGGCATTCTACGATAAGTAAAGGTACCGTATGGACATGTAAATGTTGTCTTTTCTTGATCCTCAGGGGCTATTGGGATTTGGAAGTAGCCGGAGAGTCCGTCCAGGAAGCAGTAGTACATATGCCCAGATAATCTTTCTAACATCTGATCAATAAAGGGCAAAGGGAAGTGATCTTTCCTGGTAGCGTCATTCAACTTTCTATAGTCAATACAGACTCTCCAACCTATGACTATTCTTGTAGGAATCAATTCATTCTTTTCGTTGGCTACAACAGTCATGCCTCTTTTCTTTGGAACGACCGCAGGACTTACCAGTCTGCATCGCGTAAATAGGATAAATTATTCCAGCATCTAGAAGTTTAATTACCTCAGCTTTAATAACTTCTTTCACGTTGGGATTCAATCGTCTTTGAGGTTGCATACATGGTTTATACTCATCTTCCATTAAAATTTTGTGGGTGCAAAACGATGGGCTTATTCCTTTAATGTCAGAAATTTTCCAAGCTATGGCTCTTCTATGTTCCCTTAGTACCTGTAGCAACTTGTCTTTCTCTTTGGGTTCCAGTTCTGAAGAGATAATTACTGGTAGCATAGAATTATCCCCGAGGAATGCATATTCTAAGTGTTTTGGCAACTGTTTTAATTCCAATTTAGGTGGCTCATCAATAGAGGGTTTTTGTTTTAGTTCGTCGTTGATTTCAATGCCCTCTTCTTTCATTTTTCTAGAGGAAGATGTATTAGAATTCAACTCGTCGGTATCATCATCTACCCCCTCACCTTGGGTAAGACATAGTTCCATTGTGTCGTCGTGTATGATTTCCTGCAAAGAATCTTGAATAAAATGATCAATGGCATCAATAAAATAACATGAGTCATCTTGTTCTCTAGAATATCGCATAGCGTTGTAAATTTGAAAAATAATTTCCTCGTCGTCTACCCTTAGCGCAAGTTTACCATCACCTACATCAATAACAGCCCTAGCAGTAGCTAAAAAAGGGCGCCCTAAAATTAAGGGAACCACAATGTCCTCATCCATGTCAAGCACAACAAAATCAACAAGGAATATAAATTTATCAACTTTTACCAGAATATCTTCGATAACTCCCCTAGGATATTTAATAGATCTGTCAACTAACCGAATACTCATCCTAGTGAATTTTGGTTCCCCGAGACCAAGTTGCTTAAACATTTTATAAGGCATTACATTAATACTGGCACCTAGATCAGCTAGTGCTTTCTTTATGTTTAAACTACCAATTAAACAGGGAATAGTGAAACTTCTTGGATCTTTCAATTTGGTTGGTAGCTTGTTTTGGAGGATGGCTGAACATTCTTCATTAAGTTCAGCTGTTGATATCTCTTCAAACTTCCTTTTATTTGTTAGAAGCTCTTTTAGGAATTTTGCGTACGTCGGCATCTGCGAAATAGCTTCAACAAAAGGTAAGTTGATATGTAACTGTTTAAAAAGTTCAAGAAATTTACCATATTGTACGTCTAAGCGGTCTTTCTTCATCTTTGCCGGATATGGGATCGATGGTTTAAATTCTTCACATACCGGTGTTACATTCTCGATTTCCTCACTTTTTTCCTTATTAGTTTCTTGAGGTATCTTTTTTTCTGCTTCAACCAATTCCTTCCCACTCCTTAATGTTACAGCCTGTACTTGCTCTTGTGGTTTCGATTTGTCAGCTGTCCTAGTTGATTCTTCAGTTCTTGAATTAATGTCTGCTGATTATTCAATGTCATTTCTGTATTCCGAAAATGATTTTCTGACATTGAAATAAATTTTTCTAGCATATCCTCAAGATTCGGCTTCTTTTCCTGTGGGTGGGGCTATTGTTGGAAATTTGGAGGGGGTTGTTGTCTCTAATTTCCTTGACCACCCCATGAAAAATTGGGGTGGTTCCTCTAACCTGGATTATAATTGTTACTATAGGGGTTATTTTGAGATCTAAAATTATTACCCATATAGTTCATCCGCTCGCTTTCTACGCCAGGGTTGTAGGGTGGATATTCCGTATTGTTCGACCCTCCATTTGTATCACATCGCATCATTTGTATGTGTACCTGCGAAGAACTATACAAACCATCAATCTTTTTATTTAAGAGTTTTACCAGATTGGATAGCATGGTTACTGCGTCGAGGTTGAAAACTCCGGATGTTTTTGTTGGCCTTGTCCTTGTGACTTGCCACTGATAGTTATTCAGTGACATCTCTTCTATAAACTCGTAGGCCGCTTCAGGGGTTTTGTTGTTCAGTGTTCCACCGGCGGCTGAATCAATCAACTGCCTGGTTGAAGGGTTTACACCATTGTAAAAGGTTTGGACCTGTAGCCACAAGGGTAATCCATGGTGTGGGCACCTTCTCAATAGATATTTGTATCTCTCCCATGCATCATAAAGTGTCTCTAAATCCATCTGCACAAAAGAAGAGATATCATTCCTTAACTTAGCCGTTTTAGCAGGCAGAAATTATTTTAATAAAAAATTTTCGATCATTTGCTCCCATGTAGTGATTGATCCTCGTGGAAGAGAATTCAACCACTATTTGGCTTTATTCCTCAAAGAAAAGGGAAACAACCGAAGACGGATGGCATCATCAGAAACGCCATTTATTTTGAAGGTATCGCAAAATTCTAGGAAATTTGCTAAGTGCGTGTTAGGATCCTCATCCTGCAAACCATCGAACTGAACAAACTGTTGTATCATCTGTATAGTGTTAGGTTTCAATTCAAAATTATTTGCAGCAATAGCAGGTCTAATAATACTTGACTTAGTTCCTGTTAAATTAGGTTTAGCATAATCATACATAGTTCGAGGAGGAGGATTTTTGGCAACCACAGGAGGGAGTGGATTATTCTGGTGATCAACCATCTCTTTCGTGTTATTAGTATCGTCCTCTTGCTCTTCTTCTATGTAATTTAAGCTTCGCCTTATTTCTCTACGATTTCTGCGAACGGTGCCTTCAATATCACTATCGTAAATTAAGGGTCCTATCGGGTTCCTTCTAGTCATAAACTAGTGGTACCTGCTAGGAACAAATAAAAGAAGAAAAATTAGCAAAGTTAAAATCAAAATAAAAGTAAATTGCAAAAAAAAATGGCTAAAGTAATAAAAATTAAGCGTTCTTAATATTTTAGATCCCCGGCAACGGAGCCAAAAACTTGATCGTTGGTATCGATAGTCTTAATATTTATATAATGAATGATCTAGCCTAGAAACTAACTATCACCACAATTGAGGCAAGGGCACCTATCGAACAGTAGTATAGCTTAGTGGCAAGACCGGATTGTCGAACCCAAAGGAACCAAAAGTACTAATACTGACTTTCTTTTTATTATTTAGCCTAAGAATTAAGGGAATTGTTATTTATTCTAAAATTAACTAACTACTAAGCTAAAGACGCTAAGACGAAGAGAATGAATTGGGGAAATACTTGTGGGAAAAACCAATCGATTAAGACAATACCCAAGGGGGAATCCACCTAGACTTCACTTGTTATTTAACTCTGAACCAGACGATTTATTCACTTGACTTGATCCGTAGGATTCCCTAATTTATATTAATACCTCTCTCGAGGCTACTAACGTCTAACCCTAGGTTGATTAATTGAAATCTCTTTCTAATTAAAACCCCTAAGGTTGCATTAACTCGATCTATGGACTCCCATATTAGGTTTGACCCTAATCCGGTAGATTTTCGTCATCCTATCTCTAGGGTTGCCATCAGCTCCGCTTAACTATGCTAGATCTACTCTTAGACAGGGTCTATTCCTCCTCTGCCTAAGCACATCAATACTTGAATCAATATCCTGAAATATCAAAGCAAGAATTAAGAACACATAATTAAGAACAAATCAAGTATTTATCATATAGTTCAGAAAACAATAACAAGATCCGTCTTAGGTTTCATCCCCCTCAGGTATATGAGGGGTTTAATTCATAATCATAAAAGAATACATCTCAAAAGAAAAGATAAAACAAAACATAAGAAAACCCTGAAACCCCCTGAAGGAATTGAAGGAGAGATCCGCCGTCTTGAGTATGATTTCGGCTTCTTGAGATGAATCAACTGGCTTTGTTCGAGTAAATCCCACAATTCTGACCTCTCTGGCTTTGCTCATTGTCCTAGCTGGACGCCCCCTGAAGGTTGGCCTTTAGGGTGTTTATATAGGCTTTTGGAATGTCTTTCTTTGCCTCTAAGTACCCTATTCCGAGTGAAATTCCTCTTTGTCACGGTAAGGACACGCCCGTGTGAATCGAATCAAGGCCGTGGTCGAGCCTGCTAAAGGAGCACGGCCGTGTGGCTTGGGCTCAGGCCGTGTTGATTTCTTACTTTGGCCCATTTGGTTCGTTTTTAGCCTGTTTCGTGTTCTTTTCATCCTCCGATGATTTCTCAAGTATAAAACATGAAATAAAAGGATTAGGAGCATCAAATTCCACGAATCAAGGGATAAATCATCCAAAAAGTATGCTAAATGTGGGATTAAAATATGTATATATTACGGTTTATCAGCCCCTATGGGGAAGAGACGCTATCATCCCCTTGATGATTCGGAGGAGGATTGAACATTTTTTTAATTTTTGCCTTTAAAAAGACTTGTATTAATTTTTGGGATTATATGAACTTAGTAGGAGTAGGATTAATAAGTAGATTTTTTGTAGTATTGTTGCATCTTGATTTTTCTATGTAGGAACCCAACACGAAGAAGACACAAATAATTTGAGTTTTATAGGATCAAAGGAGGAAACACCCACTAATAGGAGTTAGCGCGATCGCGATCAATCGGGTAACTTCTTTCCTTACCTTTTGATGGACTACACATTGAGGGCAATGTGTCAACTAAAATGTGGGAGGGGGTAACATAGAAAATTTGCTTCAATTCAATTTTTACATTTTCTTTAATTTTTCTTGTCTTTTGGTGTGCTTGAGCTTGTAGAAGTACAAGTGATTGGTTAGAAGCATGTACATAGGCTGCGTGTGTTTATGAATAAGTTTGACATGATGATAGGTGATTTTAAATTTTTTATTATTAGACTATTAAAGTTCTATATGTTACACTGTAAATATGTATTAAGCTATCATTTGTACCAAGTGATATAGAAAATACAAGGAAATAAGGATGCTAGTATGAATGATAAATGGTTGAATTTGTGTTTGTTTGGTTGATTAAATTTGTGCATAATGAGGTATTTAGGGATGACCCAAGGCATTGTTTGGAACACATCTAGAGCCAAAAAACTATCCTATTTTACTTCACCTTTAGTACCAATTTTGAGCCTTTTGACACTTCTTGATAAACCACATTACAAACCCCAAGCTTGAAAACGTTAATTTGTATATACCCTTTTTCTTTTGTCTTGTACTGCACAATTATAGACATCTGGCCATATGTATTGAGGGTTAAGTAGATACATCACGGTATAGTTTGTAAAACTATAGTGAAATATGAAAGATTGGTGTGATATATGAACTATAAGTTAGCTCGAATGTGCGAAACAAAAGAAAAATCAAAAAAGAAAATTGATACGAGTACAAAAAGTCTTAAACTAGTGAAAAAGCATTCATGAGTGAGATGTATTGAAAAGAGAAAAGTCATAAAGTCACAAAAGAAAGAAAAACTCGTTCACTAGTGCACAAAAACTTATAGGGCTAGCCATAGTTACTATGTCATGCTATGATTTCCTATACATGGAGAGATAAGGAAGGTGATATAAGGAGAAATAAAGCAATGATCGGGTAAGGGTCACTAAGGGGGAAGAATAGGGATCAATACGATGTGCCAAACTATTTTCGTGTTTGTAACCTTTTGATGCTTACTTTTTTTGAATCCCATACTGCCCTAAGACTCAGAATGTTACAAGCCGAAAAGCCCTATGTGACCTATGTATCCTCATACATGAATGGACATAATATTGAACATATGCATAAATGACTATTTGTATTTTGCTGGGATAATCAAAGTACTTTTATGATTTGTTGATAGATTCCTATAGGTGAGAACCTTAAACTTGTATATTTTGTAACATATTAAACTTAGGTGTTTGTAATCAAAAGTGGTAAGTCAACTACTCATAATGTTGAAATTGTTAATAAGTATGAAATACCTAAGTCGTATGCTCTGAAATCAATGCTTGTAACATACTTGCTCAAGGGTCGTCATTTTTATTTGTTATCTTTGTTTATGTTGCTTGAAGACAAGCAATGACTTAAGTGTGGGGGAGTTGGATCTATCGTAATTCGGTGTAGCAGATTAAACTAGTTTTCACATTTAAGGAGCTTGAATACAAGGATTTTTGTTATGTTTTTGTTAAGTTTCTTTAGCTTTACTTGCATTCAATAAAATGTGTACATCGAGTCTTTTATTGACCTTAAGGGCCGAATGAGGCCTAACAAAAAGCTAACGTACTTTGTGAGTGTGTAAGAGACCATTAGAAGGCATTTCGGGCCAATACTTGACGCTATGTTGCCACATGGGAGATCCAATGTTGTAACATAGAGAGCAGAATAGAGAAAGTGAGAAATTGCCTTCACTGTCGTAACACAGGCTGAGGATGTCACGACATACCCTTAAAGATGGCTGCAGATGAGCATATTTGTTGCTATGTTACGACACAAGGACACATGTCTTGGTGTGTCGCGACATCGACTCTGTGACAAAAATAAAACACAAAGCAGGGGCATTTTGGTCTACACAATCGAACTTAAAGCTCGGGAACGTCAGCTAACCTAGGGTTAAGGACGACGGCTACCTGAAGGCTATAAATATGCTTCTTTGGCACACATTATGAACACTATTCCATTAGCTCAGATTCTTTTCTTAGGTGTTAGATTTGTTTTCTTGTTTCTATTAGGTTTTCATAGTCTAGTTTTGTAACATCCTGAATTAATGGGCCTTTGCGTTTAGTGTGCTGTGATGTTTATGTTATCTCTAATGTGTTAATTAGAGTGTTTTTAGGGGTTGAGATGGGCTCGTGGTTGGGCCGAGCCCTTAGTCAAATTTGCTGTTTGGACACTTTAGTGGAAAGCCTGACAAGATAGGGCTTAAAGATATTATCTGTGTTCTAAATCACAAATGGGCTTGTGGCCTAGTGGCAAAGTGGCGCCACATAGAGAGCAGGGAGGTGGCGTCAACTAGGGAGGCCCAAATTCAAGTTGCATATAGCCCAATTCTTTTAATTAAATGTTAGCTAATTTTCAACATTTAAATGAGTAGAGAGGGACGGCAATAAGGCTTAAAAATAAGAAGATTTACTCGAGTGGATAATGCAGATAATATGGCAGATAAAAGGAGGAAGAGGTGGTGTGATCTAGGCTTCTTTTGGAGAGGTGATCAGGTGGATAAGTGAGGAAATTTAGGATTTATCTGCTGGTCACAGTGGTGGCCGAAATTCCAACACTGAGGGGGAGGAGAAATAGGTTTTAGTATGGCAAAGGGGTGCCGAAATTTCCCTTGATTAGTAGCTCAACTTTAAGTCATCAAAAGGGCATTTTCGGTTTTAGAAAGTAGGTGCCAAAATTTTGTGATTAAGTGGGGGAATACCTTTTTATTTTCGGCATTAGGGTTTGTTCTTTTTCTTTTCTCTCATTCTCTGCTAATCCGAAACCCCTAACCCCAAGCTCTCATATCCACTTTTATGTAAAAGCCGAAATCTCATTGTGTTCATCTCCATAAGCCGAATACCCTAGTCTATTCCTTTCTCTTTGCCGATTTCTTCATCAAAGCTGAATCTGCATAGATCTCTTGAGATCGTCTTTTCTTTTTGATCTTCTCAAAAGCCGAAATCTTCTAGGAGTTGCCGAACTCTTTGTAAAGGTAGGTGCTGATTTCTTCTGTTCCATTCTTTTTCTCTTTCGGTTTTTGAAGACAAAGCCGAAAGGCTAATGGATTGTGGGTTTATTGTGTTTATGTGTGGGGCGACATATCAGGAATTGAAGTAGATCGTCTAGATCTAAAAGCTGGAAATTGCTAGGCTCTAAACTCCATCTTTCGGGATTTCAAGGTGAGGGGTTCTCTTTGGATTCTCACTAGATTCGCTATTGTATTTGTGATCTTAACCGTATGTTATGATGGTAGCAACTGAAAAGGGTCTTTTGGATGGAATCAAATATCGATCAGGAGAAGGAGGGGATTGGATCTGTTAAACCAATCCCTAAGTTTAAGAAATGAGCGATGTCAGCAGTTCGGGATTGGCCACCGGGTTGTGGACCGGCGTCAGAACAAAACCTTAGACAGTTAGCAGTCATATCGGCTTCTGATAGTGTCGACATAGAAAGTCTCGTCTTGATCAGTAATCAGTGTTTAGATCTCTAACACACTAATTATCTGTATTATGTATGTTATGGGCTAAAAGCGGGAAAAAAGGTTTGTATGGATGATCGTGTTACCCAAAAAAAGGTAGGCAAAGGATGCAGCACGTAACCATAGAAACTTCTCTATGTGTGTATCGATGTATGTAAAAACCTGTGATGTTTAGGTAGTATACTATTTTGAATTTGCTTGGATGTATGCATGGGATAGGGTTAATACGATGAAGGGGAAGAGCATGTTAATAGGTCACTTGGTGATCGGTGGTTAAACCACGAACTGTAAAATTAGGTCACATAGTGATCGGTGGCTAAGCCACGTTAAATTGATTCCTGATTGTTAGGAATAGGCAGCATGACTGTCGATATGGTGTGTAGCGGTTGGTGGGTTGATTGTAGAAATCCCCAAGGTGTGTTGGTTGGTACGGGCTGGTGTGTAGAGGATGGATCTCTAGGTTGGGTTGGGCCATGTTGCATGTAAATATTTTGTTGCCATTGTGTATGGGCCAAGGCCCATAATGTGTTTGTGGGCCTAAAGCCTTTTATGTGTTTTCGGGATTTGCACACTGAGTCTTGGTGACTCACCCCTTTATTTTTCCCTGACTTTTCAGATGAGCAGTAGATCGTGGACATGGGAGCCGAGGCGGACTCGAGGGGCCATCAAGTTTTATTTTATTTATCTTCATGAACTATTTTCGGTTTTCTTTAAGTTTTAATTTTGGGACTATTTATGTAATAAGGCCCCATGGCTTAGGTTATCGCTTTACATTTGTTCATGTTTACAGTTTGAAGGTTATGTTCAAGGACTTAAGTCATAAAAAGTAATTAAATGGGTTTTCCAAACATGTTCAGCGTAAAAAAAATAAAGGTTTTCAACATATATCTTATTTTTATCAAATGCCTAAGTAAAGAAACTGAGATTTCCAAAAACCATTAAAGTAAAGTTTTTAACAATAAACCCCGTAGCATACCAGATCTGGTCGTAGCGTTTGGGCCGGGTTTGGGGTGCTACATTTTGGTATCAGAGCCCGGTTGCAAAACTTGAGCTGTGAAAGGGGTCCAGTAGTAGTTTATGAAGTTGGTGAAAATGCTTTGGTTGAGATATGGCCTTCGAGTCTACCGGCACCCGATCCACGCAGGTAAGTATTCTAACTCTTGATGTGATATGCATGCTGGGTTGATGGGCTTTATGGACGTAGACTAGTATGATAGGAATTTATGGACTTTAGGCCTAGTTTAAACAATTCTTTAAATTCATAAAACTTAATCTAATTAAACATGTCCGTAAACCAGTCGCTGGGTTAGGGTGTGGTAACAGGCATGCGCATGTCTAGGATTGGATTCAGGGAGAGCTTGGTATTTCAGCAGTCCTAGTGACTCACCTCCTCTTCGCTGGAATCCTATCTGGTGCGTAGTGACTGTTCACTTTAGCCACGAGGACTTGTTGACGGGCCAAAATTTATAATTAAAACCCGGAAGGGACCAGCCACCCTATTTTGCAAATTACTAAAAATATCCCTTAGGTTTGTAAAATTTCCGAAATACCCTTGATTTGTGAAAATTTCCCGGAATACCCCAGATTTGTAAAACTACCAAAATTTGTGAAATCACCGAAACACCCCAGTTGACAAAATTACCAAAATACCCATGTTTTGTAAATTTACCCAAAAACCCCTAGATCTACAACAAAAACCGGTTTGCCAAAATTAAATCTCCGAAATACCCCGCTTTCTAGAAAAAAAACCAAAATATCTCAATTTTGAAAAAAATCACCAAGATACCCTATTTTGTGTAATTACGAAAAATACCCTGTAGGAAAGAACTACGAAAATACCCCTGGGTAGTGAAATGACGAAAATACCCTTATGTGATGAATGTGGGTTCATGGATGCTACTTGTATGTTGATGTATGCTGGTTGAATGTATGTGGAACTAGAAGATATAAACTTGTGACTGGAACCCGTAGATATAATTTCGAAATCGAAAGAACTACTCTTAAAACTACTTGTTCGTGGTTAATCAGTGGAAGAAATTAATAATTCATAAAATTTCTAATCAGATAAACGTGAATCGATAGAATGAGTACAAGGGGTCGTGGACGTCCTGCGCGTGGCCGAGGTAGGGGTAGGATGGTCGTGGTTCAACCAAAGAGGATCTCGATTATGGGTCCGAAATGAGATGCCGCATCACCACAGTGCGGAGGTGGAATTTCATGACCAGACGGCCGGAGATGATGCAGTGTCCCAGGCGATGTTAAGGGTTTTAAAGAGGGTTGCTAGGGCAGGCATGGGCATAGGAGCCCGAAAATCTGTGTCGGAGCGACTTAAAGCTAATGGGGCAGAAGTATTTAGGGGAATTTCTGGAATAGCCCCGAGTACAGCTGAGTACTGGTTGGAGCCGATTGAGCGTATAATGGATGACCTGGATTTCACAGAAGAGGAAAAACTGAAAGGGGTTGTATCTCTCCTGCGGGACGAAGCTTATCAATGGTGGTTTACGGTTAAGGATGGTACGGTGGCTGACCGTATCACTTGGGATTCCTTCAAAACGGCGTTTCAGAGTAAGTACATTGGGACAAGTTATGTGGATGCGCAGCGTAGAGCATTTCTGAATCTGGTGCAAGGAAGTAGGTCGGTGGCTACGTACGAAGCGGAATTCTTACGCTTTAGTCGTTATGCTCGAGGAATGGTGGCCACAGACCATGAATGTTGTGTTCAATTTAAAGATGGTCTGAGGGACGATTTGCGTGTATTGATAGCTACACAGCGGGAGAGGGAATTTGCTGTGCTTGTGGAAAAAGCTAAGATAGCTGAGGAGGTGAAATGGACAGAGAAACTAAAACAGGATAGATATAGGGGTGGAAGTAAGAGGAATTTTGGATCGTCAGGGGCAGCTGGGCGTACTCAGAAAAGGCCTAGGTCAGACGGGCCGAGGCGGGATGAGAGACTGCTGGCACGCTAGTCGCATACGTAGTGTGCTCAATATGGTAAATTCCATGTAGGTGAGTGTTGGGCGGGCAGTGGGAAGTGCTTTAGGTGTGGATCTACGGACCACAAAGTTAGAAACTGTCCGCAGCAACGGGGCAATGAAGGGCCCATGGGCCAAGGGAATGCACAGCCGGGAAGAGGTGGTCAGTAGCCACAGAGAGGTCGTAGTCCAGCCAGAGGTGGTAACAGTTCCGGTCGGGGCCGTGGAGCACCAGGCCAAGGGGCAGGAAACACTGAGGCGAGATAGCTGGGGTTAGTCTATGCTGCCAGACGTCGAGAGGAGGCTGACGCACCGGATGTTATAATCGATACGTTTCTAATTTATGGTTTGCCTTATACTGCCTTGATTGATATTGGTTCGATGCACTCTTATGTTGCTAGTACTATAGCGGGAACTTTGAACTTAGATTATGAGACTTCTTCTAGGGAGATGACTATAGTGAGCCCTTTAGGACAAATTGTAGTGGTGAACAAACTGTATAAGGATGTACCCCTGGAAGTACAAGGGGTAGCTTTTCGGGCTGATCTGATGGAACTGCCGTTTGGGGAGTTCGATTTGATCTTAGGAATGGATTGGTTAGTGAAGTATCAAGCGAATTTGGACTGTGCAGCCAAGCGTATGGTGTTAAAAACTCCCAAGGGAGGTGAAGTGTTGGTGATAGGTGAAAGGGGGAACTGATTGTCAAATGTGGTGTCTGCCTTAAGGGCAGAAAGGATAGTGAGGAAAGGATGTGAGGCAATTCTAATGTTTGTTCGGGCTCTGGAAGCCAAGGAACAAACTGTCGGAGATGTTAGGACGGTGAAGGAATTTCCGGATGTTTTCCCAGAAGAGCTCCCAGGATTACCCTCAGATCATGAAGTGGAGTTTGGTATTGATCTTCTTTCGGGAATAGCACCAGTATCTATTACTCCGTATAGGATGGCGCCGAAAGAGTTGGTGGAATTGAAAGCGCAGATTCAGGAGTTGCTGGATAGAGGGTTTATCTGACCGAGTGTGTCACCTTGGGGAGCGACGGTGTTATTCGTTAAGAAGAAGGATGGATCAATGCGTATGTGCATTGACTATCGTCAGTTGAACAAATAGACGATCAGGAACAAATACCCGTCGCCAAGGATCGATGACTTGTTCGATCAGTTGAAGGGAGCCTCAGTCTTTTCCAAGATAGATCTGAGGTCAGGGTACCATCAGCTTAAGGTCAAAGAGGCGGATATTCATAAGACGGCTTTTAGGACTCGCTATGGTCACTACGAATTCATGGTAATGCCATTTGGGTTGACTAATGCACCAGCAGCATTTATGAATATGATGAACCGAGTATTTCAACCCTACTTGGATCGGTTTGTCGTGGTGTTTATAGATGATATTTTGGTTTATTCAAAATCGGAAGAGGAGCATGATTCACATCTTCGAGTGGTTCTGCAGATTCTGAGGGAGAAGCAGTTATATGCCACATTCAGTAAGTGCGAATTTTGGCTAAGGGAATTTACTTTTCTAGGACACGTTGTGTTGGCAGAGGGGATTAGGGTTGACCCTCGAAAAATTGAGGCGGTGTTGGATTGGAAGCCGCCTAGGTCTGTGGCGAAAATTCAGAGTTTTCTTGGTCTGGCCGGGTACTACCGAAGGTTTGTTGAAGGATTTTCGTTAATTGCGGCACCATTGACTAAGTTGTTACGGAAAGGGGTTCCGTTCGTTTGGTCTAGTAAGCAGCAAGAGAGTTTTGAGAAGTTAAAAAGGATTTTGACGGAGGTCTCGGTGTTGATTCAGTAGAGAAGGTCTGAAAGGAGTTCGTGATTTATTGTGATGCTTCACACACGGGACTAGGATGCGTGTTAATGCAAGGTGGAAAGGTTGTTACGTACGCATCTCGACAGTTAAGACTGTAACATCCTAAATTTACGGGCCTATACATTTAGTGTAGGGATAGGTTTACTATGTTAATTTAATTGATAGGGGTCTAAATTTGGGCTTAGAATTAGGCAAAAGGCCCATTAAAGTGGCATCATTAATGAGTTAAATGGAACAAGTTTTGGGTCACAAGGAGCCCATGTTTTAGGCCAAATTCGGCACTTTAAATGAAGAGAGGGTGACGCCACACACAAGGAATTAGGGGCCCAAGTATTAAGTTTAATGAGGCCCAAATCTTTTAATTTAAGTGAGTTAAATTTGGTATTAGGGATTAGTAGAGGTGGACGGCCACAAGGCTATTTTTTTGGGAATCTTATTATATTTTTTTCATGTGGATAATAAGCAGATAAAGGCTATTACTTAGGGATTTAGTCTTTAAGGATAATAAGCAGATAAAGGCTATTTTTGAGGAGATAACAGATTAAGATAAGGGAAAAGGGATAGGAGCTATCATGTGTGGCTGTGTTGGTCGAAAATCAATCTCTGCTAAAGGGAGAAATTGGTTTTCTATATAAAGAGGGGGTGTGCCAAAATATCTATAAATAGGGGGGGCTAGCTCCTTGATTCTGACACTGAAAACCCTAAATTTCTCTCCCATTGTGCCGAAATTCCCTAGCCTCTCCCTCTCTAATTTCTTTTCTCCAATTTCTTTAAAAGCCGAAACTCTTCTCCACTTTTTCCTTCTTGTGCCGATTTCTCTAGGAAGCCGAAAGATCCATAGTCTTTTCTTCTATTCATCCTATTTTAGAATTAGTTCTATACTTCCGGCATTTAAATCTTCCATGGGCATTGCCGAATCCTCTCTCTAGTGCTAGCCGAATCTCCTATGCTAAGGTAAGTGTTGATTTTTTATTAGTTCTCATGATCTATTCCTGGTTTTTGAAAGGCAAAAGCCAAAACCTAATAGTTTAATGGTTTTATGATGGACGGCAATTCGGGATTTGAAGGAAGCTTAGTCGACTAGATCTAAAAGCCGAAAATCATAAGTCTCCAATTTTGGAATTTCAAGGTAAGAGGATTTGTTTATTTATATATATAAAATCGGGTAGAATACTAACCATGGCCGAATATAGGAGAGGCCTATTTTCGCAATTGCTCCGGCTTTTAAGCAAGGCTATAGATTGAGGATAATAGATCCAGATAGCAAGGACATCGACTAAGAATATTGGATTTTGCAATATCGGTGTGTAATTCTCCACACCATCTAGATCTGTTTGATTAATATATGAAAATAAGTATTACATGTTTTGTTAAATGCCAAACCCCAAGATATTGACGGAACCCAAAGAGGGTAAAGCAAATCACCAAAGGTTAGTAAATGATCCGATTAAATGTTATAAGTATACCGATATTATGTGATTGCATTGGTTGGGTTTGATGAAATGAGGAAGTTATATGTTGTAGCAGCTTTTTACCGTGATCTCGTTGTAGCGGTTCCTTACCGTGATCTATTGTAGCGGCTCGCCGCGTGATTCGTTGTAGTGGCTACGGCCATGATCGATGATGAGCAGCACGATCGCCATCAAGGCGCAGTAGCGGTGTGGGTTGATTGTAGAAATCCCCAATGGTGTGAATGGGTGATACGGGGCGTGTAGCGGATGGACACCTAGGATATGGGTTGGGCTTTGCATATTATTTTTGTTACTTATATTTTGATTATTCTTTTTATGGGGCTAAAGCCCAAATCTAATGGTGCATGAGGGTTGCACACCGAGTCTCGCGACTCACCCTTTAATTTTAACCATCTCAAGTGACACTTAGGGCATCGGGCCAGGGTGAGAGAGGAGAGCAAGGTGGCCATGCGTGAGCTTTGAGAATTCAAAGAAAAAGACTTAGTCTAATATTTGATTTTCATTTAATTAATGGGTTCAAATTTCTTTGTAATAAGGCCATGGGCCACTAGACTACCATTTATGTCTTGGGATTTTGTTGGGCTTTTATTACTGGGTTTTAAGTTTTACGTTTTCAATTAAGTTAAGACTGCATGAAATTTTGGTTTTTATTTAAAATCTACCAAGATAATTGGTTACTTAATATTTTATACTTTAATGAATTATTAAGCTTTCGAAATAAAGGTGTAAACCTAGTAATTGTTTTCCAAAACGCGGCATGTTATGTAAAATCTCTTAAGTGACATACCAGATCCGGTTGTAGTGTTTGGGCCGGGTTTGGGGTGTTACAAAGACCGCATGAATCAAATTATCCCACACATGATTTGGAATTGGCGGCAGTGGTTTTTGCCCTGAAGATCTGGAGACATTATCTCAGACGGGAAAAATCATATTTACTGACACGATCACAAGAGCTTAAAATACCTTTTGACCCAGAAGGAGTTGAATCTAAGGCAAAGGAGGTGGATCGAGTTGTTAAAGGACTATGACTGCTCGATCGAATACCATCCGGGTAAAGCTAACGTGGTGGCAGATGCCTTATGTCGTAAAGTAATCTCTGACTTGAGAGCAATGTGTGGTCACCTTAGTCTATATGATGATGGGAGTTTATTAGCTGAACTTCAAGTGAAACCCTCTTGGGTCAGCCAGGTTAAGGAGAAACATCAGATTGACGAGTTGCTAGAGGAAAAGTTTCCGGTAGGATCAAGTGAAGGATCAACGGAATTTAGTATGAATGAGGAAGGGCTATTATGTTTTCAAGTGAGAGTGTGTATGCCGAAAGATCTTGAGTTGAGGCATAAGATTTTGCAAGAAGCGCATGGTAGTCCATACGCTATGCACCCTAGAGGAAGTAAGATGTATCAAGATTTGCGAGATCAATTCTGGTGGCCGGGTTTAAAACGAGAGGTGACCGAATTTGTGGGGAAGTGTTTGACCTGTCAGCAGGTAAAGGCGGAACATCAGTTACCATCAGGGTTGTTACAGCCGGTGAAGATTCCACAATGGAAGTGGGAAAGGATCACAATGGATTTTGTTAGTGGGCTACCCCTCACGCCTACTAAGAAAGATTCGATCTGGGTGATTGTTGACCGCTTGACGAAGTCTGCTCATTTCATACCAGTACGTGTCGATTACACTCTACAGAAATTGGCTAAGCTATCCATAGCGGAGGTAGTAAGGTTGCATGGGGTACCAGTATCAATCATATCGGACAGGGACCCTAGGTTCACCTCATGATTTTGGAAGGCGTTGCATCAAGCGTTGGGTACGAAGTTGGATTTCAGTATGGCGTTTCATCCTCAGACCGACGGACAGTCTGAGCAGGTAATTCAGATCTTGGAGGACATGTTGAAAGGATGTGTCATTGATTTCAGGGGTAGTTGGGAAGAGTTTTGACCATTGGCGGAGTTTGCGTACAATAATAGCTACCAGTCAAGTATTCAGATGGCGCCCTATGAAGCATTGTACGGGCAAAAGTGCCGTACTCCTACCTGTTGGACGGAATTAGGGGAACATCGGATTTTGGGTCCAGAGTTGGTTACCGAGACAGAGGAGAAGGTTGAGGTAATTCGGGCTCGGTTAAAGGAAGCGTCAGACCGACAGAAGTCCTATGCTGACCTAAAGTGTAAGGACATAGAATTTGCAGTGGGTGACAAGGTGTTCTTGAAAGTGTCGCCGTGGAAGAAAGTACTGAGGTTTGGACGGAAAGGTAAATTAAGTCCCAGATTTATCGGACCTTATCGGGTGTTGAAATGAGTGGGACCAGTAGCTTATGAGCTAGAACTACCTTCTAAGCTAAGTCAGATTCACAATGTTTTCCACGTCTCTATGTTAAGACGTTACCGTTCGGATCCATCTCATGTGGTGACGATGGAAGAAATCGAAGTAAGACCCGATTTATCCTTTGATGAAGAGCCAGCGGAAATCCTGGATCGTGATGTCAAAGTATTGCGGAGAAAGACGGTTCCGTTGGTCAAGGTTATGTGGCAGAATCACGATTTTGAGGAGGCTACTTGGGAACCGGAGGAAGCGATGCGGCAACAATACCCGCATCTATTCTGATCAGGTAATTTCGAGGCCGAAATTTCTTTAAGGGGGTAGAACTGTAACATCCTGAATTAATGGGCCTTTGCGTTTAGTGTGCTGTGATGTTTATGTTATCTCTAATGTGTTAATTAGAGTGTTTAAGGGGTTCAGACTGGGCTCAGGGTTGGGCCGAGCCCTTAGTCAAATTTGCTGTTTGGACACTTTAGTGGAAAGCCTGACAAGATAGGGCTTAAAGATATTATCTGTGTTCTAAATCACAAATGGGCTTGTGGCCCAGTGGCAAAGTGGCGCCACATAGAGAGCAGGGAGGTGGCGTCAACTAGGGATGCCCAAATTCGAGTTGCATATAGCCCAATTCTTTTAATTAAATGTTAGCTAATTTTCATCATTTAAATGAGTAGAGAGGGATGGCAATAAGGCTTAAAAATAGGAAGATTTACTCGAGTAGATAATGCAGATAATATGGCAGATAAAGGGAGGAAGAGGTGGTGTGATCTAGGCTTCTTTTGGAGAGGTGATCAGGTGGATAAGTGAGGAAATTTATGATTTATCTGCTGGTCATAGTGGTGGCCGAAATTCCAACATTGAGGGGGAGGAGAAATAGGTTTTAGTATGGCAAAGGGGTGCCGAAATTTCCCTTGATTAGTAGCTCAACTTTAAGTCATCAAAAGGGCATTTTCGGTTTTAGGAAGTAGGTACCGAAATTTTGTGATTAAGTGGGGGAATACCTTTTTATTTTCGGTATTAGGGTTTGTTCTTTTTCTTTTCTCTCATTCTCTGCTAATCAAAAACCCCTAATCCCAAGCTCTCATCTCCACTTTTATGCAAAAGCTGAAATCTCATTGTGTTCATCTCCATAAGCCGAATACCCTAGTCTATTCCTTTCTCTTTGCCGATTTCTTCATCAAAGCCGAATCTGCATAGATCTCTTGAGATCGTCTTTTCTTTTTGATCTTCTCAAAAGCCGAAATCTTCTAGGAGTTGCCGAACTTTTTGTAAAGGTAGGTGCCGATTTCTTCTGTTCCATTCTTTTTCTCTTTCGGTTTTTGAAGACAAAGCCGAAAGCCTAATGGATTGTGGGTTTATTGTGTTTATGTGTGGGGCGACATATCGGGAATCGAAGTAGATTGTCTAGATCTAAAAGCCGGAAATTGCTAGGCTCTAAACTCTATCTTTCGGGATTTCAATGTAAGGGGTTCTCTTTGGATTCTCGTTAGATTCGCTATTGTATTTGTGATATTAACCGTATGTTATGATGGTAGCAACTGAAAAGGGTCTTTTGGATGGAATCAAATATTGATCAGGTGAAGGAGGGGATTGGATCTGTTAAACCATTCCCTAAGTTTAAGAAACGAGCGGTGTCAGCAGTTCGGGATTGGCCACCGGGTTGTGGACCGGCGTCAAAACAAAACCTTAGACAGTTAGCAGTCGTATCGGCTTCTGATAGTGTCGACATAGAAAGTCTCGTCTTGACTGTAATCAGGTGTGTAGATCTCTAACACACTAATTATCTGTATTATGTATGTTATGGGCTAAAAGCCGAAAAAAGGCTGTATGGACAGTCGTGTTACCCAAAAAGGGTAGGCAAAGGATGCCAGGTACATAACCATAGAAAGTTTTCTATGTGTGTATCGATGTATGTAAAAACCTGTGATCTTTAGGTAGTATACTGTTTTGAATTTGCTTGGATGTATGCATGGGATAGGGTTAATACGATGAAGGGGAAGAGCATGTTAATAGGTCACTTGGTGATCGGTGGTTAAACCACAAACTGTAAAATTAGGTCACATAGTGATCGGTGGCTAAGCCACGTTAAATTGATTCCTGATTGTTAGGAATAGGCAGCATGACTATCGATATGGTGTGTAGCGGTTGGTGGGTTGATTGTAGAAATCCCCAAGGTGTGTTGCTTGGTACGGGCTGGTGTGTAGAGAATGGATCTCTAAGTTGGGTTGGGCCATGTTGCATGTAAATATTTTGTTGCCATTGTGTATGGGCCAAGGCCCATAATGTGTTTGTGGGCCTAAAGCCTTTTATGTGTTTTCGGGATTTGCACACTGAGTCTTGGTGACTCACCCCTTTATTTTTCCCTAACTTTTCAGATGAGCAGTAGATCGTGGACATGGGAGCCGAGGCAGACTCGAGGGGCCATCAAGTTTTATTTTATTTATCTTCATGAACTATTTTCGGTTTTCTTTAAGTTTTAATTTTGGGACTATTTATGTAATAAGGCCCCATGGCTTAGGTTATCGCTTTACATTTGTTCATGTTTACAGTTTGAAGGTTATGTTCAAGGACTTAAGTCATAAAAAGTAATTAAATGGGTTTCCAAACATGTTCAACGTAAAAAAACAAAGGTTTTCAACATATATCTTATTTTTAACAAATGCCTAAGTAAAGAAACTGAGATTTCCAAAAACCATTAAAGTAAATTTTTTAACAATAAACCCCGTAGCATACCAGATCTGGTCGTAGCGTTTGGGCCGGGTTTGGGGTGTTGCAAGTTTATTTGTTTCTTCAAGAGATCTAATTGTAAAGCAAGATCAACTTCTGTGGATTTGTATTATTCAATATCAATAAGGCTTTCTTAAACTCTCCATTCTGCTTCATTCCCCATGATCAATTCTTTCATTCTTTCCATGCTGTTTATTAAAGTCATGATGAACTAATCCTTCTATGACGGATTAGCGAATGGAGGCATGATCTCTTAACTATTTTGTAAGGTTACTCAACTGATCAATTTTTTGGAAAAGGAAGAACGTGAAATAAACCCTAGGCCTGACAACCCTGGGAAGTCATCAAGGTGGGAATTAACCCAAAATTGGTATTGCCTATTCGTGAACACTTTTACCCCAAGCTAGTATGGACTGTAAGGTCAAAAGATTAGTAGCTCTTGTTGACTCATTATGTTAGTGGAAGATCGGAAGATCCTGCTAGGGTAGCGACTAGTTGGTTGACGAGGAACCCAAGACAACAGTTAATTGGGATTGCCGAAGTGAGCTGATTACCCATCCTCAGATTTGATTTACTTTATTTATCTCTCTTTCTCTCTCTCGCAACTTTAATTTGTTTTTATGTTATTTTATTATTTTACAAACCCTAAGCATATTTCTTATTTTACTCTTGTAGTATAAGTGACTTAAAGTATTAATTAGATCTTTAATTGTTGAGGTTAAGATTGATTTAGTACTCGCCTCCCTTGGGTACGATCCTCGGAGAACTCACCTACTTCGTTGTAAAGTCTATAATACAACTCGACCCGTATACTTGCGGATACCGCCTCATAACTTTCTATTTTATTGTAGTATTCACACGCTGGACGTTAGTACGTCTGGAGGTGGTCAATCAACGAGGTTTGCTAAGGGATAATACAATACATATGCTATTTAAAGGTTAAATGAGTTAAATCCTAAGTGCCTCTATCATCTCAGTATACCAAACCAATAATGTGGTCTTGACATGCATAATCGAAGCAAGTTCTAGAATAACAAATCAAGTTGATATACTCACAACCAAAAAGAAAATGAGCACAAAAAAGAAATGCTCTATAGGTTCAAAAGCTCACAAAAATTTATGGTTTTGATGTTAAACTTGTAAAAATAAAATTTCAAAATAATTCTTCAGTTTAGGGAGACAATCTAAAACAATAATTTCTAAAAAACAACTTATCATGCTTGACTCTCTCGTGTCTTAAAGTATAAATCAAACAATGTACAAAAATCCACAAATTATTCCAAAACAGAACCAATACAAACTCTAAATTAAAATATTTAACTTCAATAATAGATGTGAGAAAATTACTTAAACAAAAAAAAAAACAGTTTAGGGATTTTATTGCATAAACATATAACAACCTCCCCACACTTAAGATATACATTGTCCTCAATGTACAAATAGATATAAACAAAATAAGTATAATTCATAAGAGAGGGAGAGGACAAAAACTGCCCTGAATATGGATGAATTTGCCAGGATAGTGAAAATCGAAATTGTAGGAGACTCTAAATGAAGTACATGTTTCCGAGGAAACTATTAAGAAAATAGACAAAAATAAATAAGATAAACATATTAAAAATTAGAAAAAAAAAACAATTGAAAAAACATAAGAAAAAAATGCATAATAAAATAAAATAAAATATATAAATCCAGAAAATAAAAAATAAATAAAAAGTAAAAACATATAAATCCAAAAAATAAATAAAATAATAGGGCTTGGGGTAGGGGTAGGGGTAAGGGTAGGGAGGAACACAGGAATAATAAAAAAAAGGGAAAAAATAGTTTTTAAAGAGAAAAAAAAATTCATGGCCATGTGAGCCACATGGCTGCATGGAATCACCCAGACTGTGTGATTAATAAAATAGGTAAAAATAAGCCCGGTATCTACACGACCTTGTGCCAGGCCGTGTGCGATGATTGTTCACTTCTCCCACGCCCATGTGTGAGGGCGTGTGGATCGCACGGTCTACCACATGCCCGTGTGTTAGGCCGTGTGTCTCACATGGCCATGTCTTCAGACCGTGTAACTCTTTGTGCCCGTGTGGGTTAAAATAAAATTGAAAAACTTAGCTCCAGTATGCACATGACCTAGGACACGCCTGTGTGTCCAGGCTGTGTGGATCACCTTAGACTGTGTGGACCTTTTCTTATTAATTTTTTTCAAAAAAAAAATTCAAATATTTTTTAATTTTTTTTTCAAAAGTTCTTTTTTCAATTTTTTTAAATAACACAAAATTAAAATGAATAAATAAGTAAAATAAAAACACTCGGGTTGCCTCCCGAGAAGCGCTTACTTAGAGTTTTATCTCGACTTCCCTTTTCAAGCTAACAGTTAAGGCGGATCTTGGAGCCGAAGCTCCTCTCTCTCATTGTCAGTATTACCACCAAAATAAAGTTTGAGACGAAGAATATTTACCTTGAATGTGCCGTAATAAAGGTGTGTCACCTCAATGGTTATGTATGGAAATACATTTCGTACCACAAATGGGTTCGACCCTCTTGACTTAAGCTCTGAAGGGAACATTCGTGGATCTGATTTGTCTAGCAGCACTTAGTCCCAACTTTGAATTGGTTTGTCCTCTTTACATGCACTCTATGGTGTTGCTTAGTTATTTCTTTTACCATCCTTGGGTTTTAATCAGCCTTTGCTCACCATTTATCTAATTCATCGAGCTGCACCATTCGCTCTCCACTCGTCCCTTGATTTTTTTCACCTTGAGAGGGATATTGTTTTGAACATGTATTCATTTGTAAATTCTTGTAAAGAATGCCGAGCCACATGATTACTAACATTAATAGAATAACGAGTACGATCTCACTCCTTAGGAACTCTAACAAAATCATGTGCTTGAAGTGTAAAATTTTCATCACTTACACTCAACACAAGTTCACCACTACTGTAACACCCCTAACCCCTCACCATCGTCGGATTAAGGTCACGGGCATTACTAACCAATCACAACATTTAATCACATCATAAATAAAACTTTCAAGCTAGCTACTTACATCACAACATATAGGGAACAGATCATGACAATCTAATACTTCCATACTAAAGTCTTAAACAATCGAATAACGAACCATGCTATGCAATGCTAAACTTGGTCTTCCACTGTCTACACTCTTATCACTATTTATTCCCTCTTGAAAACTAGAAGGTGGATACATAAAAAGACTATTCCAATTATTAGCATCAAAGTATTGAACCATACTCCGACTACTACTATCTTCGATGATATTAGTAGAATGACCTACTTTACCTAATTCAAGTTTGCTAATTCACTCCGAATCAGGGTAAAAATACTCTTACAGGCCTTAATACGGATCTATAGATCTCTAAAAATAGCCTATGAATGAACAGGGACTAATTTTAAAAGTTTTAGGGCAATCTCAAAAATACCTAGAAAGAGGGGACACACGACCATGTGGGCAGGCCGTGTGGAATGCCCCAGACCGTGTGACTTTCGAAGTTGGGACACACGGTTGTGTCCCAGCCCGTGTCCTTGCCCATGTAACTCACTAACTTGAGACACATGGCTATGTCCCAGCCCGTGTAACTCACTGACTTGGGTCACACGATCGCGTCGCAGGCCGTGTGTCAGCCCATGTGGAAACTACACCTATACTATTTTTCAACACGCTCAGGGCACACGCTCATGTGTGACACACGGCCGTGTGACAGACTGTGTCTCAAGTAGTGTGCACCTAAGTGTACCTTAAAACTCAAGTTTACCAAATTGCGATTACTTGGGCACTAAGCAACCCTTTGACCAGCCAATTAACCTATTCAAAACACAATTAAACATGCTTAATTAATACCAAAATAACCAACTTAAGTGCCTAACCAATGTACCCTCATTGGTACCATAATCTATATCTTCAAACATATCAACACATAAACCATTCAAGACTTCCATTTATACCAAATTTGCCAATATTAAACTAACATTTAGCTACTTATGATATCAAGCTTTAAGTTAAAAACACATACCAAACCTAGATTCTACCACAAACATATATACAAGTAACCATCATTTCACTCTAAACCAAACTAACATCACATTAACAAACTAACAATCAACCAAAGACTTCCCAGGTACATGCCATTACAAATTTAAACATCACCACACTTGAGCTCGGGATTCGTTGTTGGATGCTATGTCAACAATAAACTGAAAGTACCTAACCTGAGCACGGAAAACAAAATTGCATGTTGAGTAGAACTCAATGGTATTTCTATAATCCAAACAATTTAACTTGATATGAGTAATCAAAATGTAAGAATGCAATAAGAAATGTTATGCACATATGTTTCAAATCAATAATAGAACTACTATCCATTGTAAGACATGAGGTGAGTAGTTTTGTTAAAATTGGGATGAAACGGATTGAATTGAATTGATGAATGTGTATAAGGATTTAAATGTGTGTATTGAGAAATGTACGTATTTGCATATATGATGAATTGAATATATGTTTTGAGAATTGTGATTGTTAATGAATTGAATAAAATGCCTATATGTTACAAATGTGTATATATATATATATGGAAATGAGACATTAGATATATTGATGGCATGCCATAGGATAGGAAGAGCTCAGGGATTTCTTCGACCTTGAGTCGATGAGGCACTGGGTGCCAATTTGCTTCGGTTTAACCGATGAAACACTGGATGGAAACTTATATAACGCTGGGCGCAGTTATTACTTCGAATTTATCCAATGAGGCACTGGGTATCAAACTAGTGTGTTGGTTGGATCCGTGTATCTGTGTATCTGTCCAAGTCCGAGTCGTGTTAATAGGGAATTTAAATAATAAATTTATGTGTTTGATATTGAGATGGAAAAGATGAGAAATGAATATGAGATGAGAAATGAAATATGGAATAATGAAATGAGATGTGAATTGTGAAATGAATTCAAGTATTGATCAAAGAGATGAATCATGCCATTGCATGGGTTGAGATTAACAAATGTTATATATATATGAAATACCATTGATATGTACTTGAACATGAGAAATTTAGTGAATTCTGAGCTATTCGACGTCGATTTTATCCTTCCCCTTTTTACCCGAGGATTTCGATACAACGTTAGCTACGGAATAAAACAATTACAATTAATTAATAATATACAACTTAATTTTCATTAAATTTAAATAATTTCACCACATTTTGCTTAATCCTCAATTTAGTCCCTAAACCGAGACAAATTTTAATATCCATATTTAATCTCAAATTTTTATACTAATTTTACACTAAGCTAAATTTAGCTTCCTACTTTCAATTCTACCCCTTAATTTCAAAATTTTTCAATTTAATCCCTATTACTCAAAATCAACAATTAACTCCACAATTTTGTCTTTTTCCACTTCTAACTTAAAAATCTATCAATTTAATCCCCAAAACTCTAACTAATCAACAATCGTAACATCCTCAATATTGAACAATATTAAAAATTGCAACATGGGTCAGGTAGCTTTAAGTTCTGGGATTCCAAAAACGTAAAATTTACAAGAAAATGACTAAATTGAACTAACCAATTTGGATTTGAACTCCAAACCCCCTAGGCCGTGCGTGTTCTTCTTTTTTATTTATTTCTTTCTTTTCTTTTCTTTCTAATTTGCACGCAATCCTCTCTTTCCACTTTCATTTCTTTTTCTTTTATTATGCTTTCATTTTTAATTATTATTATTAGTTAACTTAATATATAACATATATATATAATATACACATGCATATCATTTAACCCATGACCGACCACCTACACACAACCATTTACTAAATGGTATAATTGCTACTTTAGCCAACTTTAGTTTATTTCAATCTATAATTCAACTTTTAAATTTAACGCAATTTAGTCCTTGTACCATAATAGCTTCTAATTTCACGAAAATTACTTAACCAAAATCTAATTCACTACTAAACTAGCCTCATAAAGATTAATAAAAATATTTACGGGTTCGTTTTATGGGAATGGAGTCATGAATCTCACTTTCTGTTACCCCTGACTATCGGGTCGTTACAACTACCCACATCAATAATGGTTCTAGCAGTGGTTAAAAATTGTCAACTTAAGATCATGAGTACCTCAATATCCTCATCCATGTCCAATATAACAAAATTAACAAGGAATATAAATTTATCGACTTTAATGAGTACATCTTCAAGAATACCCTTAAGATACCTAATTGATCTGTCAGCTAATTGAATATTCATCCTAGTGGGTTTTGGTTCCCTGAGACCAAGTTGTTTGAACATTTTATAAGGCATAACATTTATACTAGCCCCCAAATCAGCCAAAGCTTTTTCAACATTTAAACTACCAATAAGACAAGGAATAGTAAAACTCCCTGGATCTTTAAGTTTGTTGGGTAGTTTGTTTTGGAGAATGGTCGAGCAATCCTCATTGAGCTTCACAGTTTACAAGTCCTCTAACTTCCTTTTATTTGTTAACAAATCCTTTAAAAATTTTGTATATTTTGGCATATGTAAAGAGTTTCAACAAAAGGTAAGTTAATATGCAATTTTTTCAAAAGTTCATGAAATCTACCATATTATTTCTTTATGTGGTTTTGCTTCAATGCTGCCGGATATGGAATTCGTGGTTTGTATTCTCTAACCACTGACTTTTGCTCTTTCTTACTTTCCTCAACCTCATCATTTTTCTCAATAGCTTCTAGATACCTTCTTTTCAGGCTCGATTAACCCTTACACATTTGGAACAGTGATTGTGTAGACTTGCTTCTTTGGATTAGTTTTAGGGTTACTAGGTAAGCTACCTTGTTGTCTTTCTGAAACTAGTTTAGCAAGCTATCCAATTTGATTTTCAAGCCCTTAAATTATTGTTTACTGGTTTTTTAGAGTTGTATAAGTGTTTTGAAATCGAGTTTCAGACACCGAAATAAATTTAGCTAACATCTCCTCAAGGTTCAGTTTCTTTTCTTATTGATAAGATTGCTGAAAACTTGGAGGGGGTTGTGACCTTTGATTTCCTTGACCACCCTAAGAAAAATTTGGATGATTCCTCCATCTTGAATTATAATTATTACTATACGGGTTATTTTGAGGTCTAGAATTGTTACCCATAAAGCCGACTTGCTCATGCTCCATGCTAGAACCGAAGGGAAAACATTCTGAATTAATCATACCCGCTCCATTTGCATCATATTGCACTACTAGATACACCTGCGTAGAAAAATTTAAACCATCAATTTTCTTACCAAGAGCTTCAACCTGATTTGCTAACATAGAAACTGCACCAATATTAAAAACACCGATTGCTTTAATCAGTTTCGTTCTCATGACTTGCCACTGATAGTTATTCAGTGCCATCTCCTCAATAAACTCTTGAGCTGCCTCAGGTGTCTTACTATTGAATGTTCTGCCAATTGCTACATCATTTAGTTGCCTAGTCGAGGGTGTAACACCCCTAACCTGTCTCCATTATCGGATTAGGGTTACGAAGTGTCACAGTAAAGTTTGAAACATTTAAGTTCAAACAAAACAGCTATTCAATTTAAATTCTAAAATTCATATAAACATTTCATTTATAGCATAAAATACAATTATGGGCTTTGAACTGGGCCTACGAGGCCCTAAAAATAGTTTAAGAACATTCAAGGACTAATTTGAAACAAAACAGAGAATTTTGGAAAACCTTAAAAAATTTGGAAACAAGGGTCACACGGCCGTATGGCCAGGTCGTGTGACATAGCCCAGGTCGTGTGGCCAACATTGTTCAATTTTAATTATGGGATACACGGCCGTGTCCCAGCCTGTGTGTCCGCCCATGTGAGTATTCGAAATAAAGTCATATGGCCGTGTAACTCTTTTTGACTGTGTGGACCAATTTGCACTTAAAAATTGAAAGACACACGACCGTGTGAGGAGACCGTGTGTGATACACCACCGTGTGATAGCTCATCTCTCAGACCGTGTGCCTCAAAATGTACCTTCAAAAGCAAGTTTACCAAATTGGGCTTACTTGTACCACAAGTATACCATTTACCAGCACTTAAACCTATTGAAAACACACTCAAACAAGCTCAAAACATACCAAGACACACACACACACACACATTGTAACAGCCTGATTTAGGGTCTAGATAGAATAGTGGTTTTGAGACCACAAATTCGAAGTAGAAATATTTATTTTATGATTTTTTTTAAGGTTCATGATATGATTGCTTGATTGTGTGAAAGTTTCGTTTAGAAATTTTGTTGGTAAAGTGTCCAAATTGACTTTTAGGAATAAATTGCAAAAGTTGCAAAATGTGTGTTCTAGAAGCTTTAAGTATGAAATAGTTATGGATTCTTAATTAGAGGTCCTTAAATAGCAATTTGACCAATTTCTATTTTTATGGACAAAAATGGACATGTTTAGGAAAAATTTCAAAGAAAGGCTTTAGGGGCATTTTGGTCATTTGGTTAATAAAAGAATAAAAATGGATAAATCAAGTCAAAAATTGGTGTCCATCTTCTCTCCTTGGCCAAATTTTACAAGACACCATAGGTAGGGTTTTCTTCAACTTTCAAGCTTGATTGTAAGTACATCCTAGCCCCATTTTTAATGCTCTTTACATTTTTGAAGTCATCGTAACCCGGTTTACCTATTTCTACCATTATTTTGAAGTAGGGTTCATGTTTAAAAATTCAACCATGTGTGACATGCATGTATTTTGATGTTTTATGGAAGATATTGATTGTTTAAGGTGTGATAAACAACTTTTACTAAGTGATTTTTAGTGAAAATGTATAAAAAGGACTTATTTGTAAAAAGTTGTAAAATGGGTAGTAAAAATATGATTTGATGAAAAATGTGGGCTGTTATGAGCATGATTTAGGTTCAGCTAGGCTTGGGATTCAAGGAAAATGGATAGTTTTCATTTTACGAGCCTAGGGACTAAATTGTAAAAATGTGAAACTTTAAGGGCAAAAATGTAATTTTTGCCATAATGTGATTTTGGGCTGATTTGAATAGTATAATGATTAAATGAGATGAATGTGATATTATAGATCAAGAAAAATGAGGTTTGGACCTAGAACGGAGGAAAAACGAGTAATTAACGATTAAGTCCTTTTGCCATTTTGATTTTGAGGTAAGTTCGTATGTAAACAATGCATTGTTATTTATGCTTTAATTGTTTTATGATTATATGAATTTTTATTTACTCTTGAATTAAATCGACAAAGTTCGACAAACGAGAAATCTCGGTTGAACCTTAGGAATAGGTAGGATACAAATGTCATGACATTAGGGTTATTTAAGATTACGTGTAAGACCATATCTGGGATATGGCATCGATATGAGATTTCTTATAAGACCATATCTGGGATATGGCATCGATATGAGATTTCCTGTAAGACCATAGCTGGGCTATTGGCATCGATATGAGATTACATGTAAGACCATATCTGGGATATGGCATTGGTACGGTACTGTATGTATGAGATTCCCGAGTATCCTTTAGTATTCCAAATGGTTCAACGGGAAATTCAACGGGTATGTCAAAGAAGAGAAAAAGTATGTGAGTATTACGAATTGATACAGGTATGTACGTAAAGTTTATAAGCATTGACTTCATGAAATCGTGAGTTCATGATTTCCACGAGAATGATTTTATGAAGACCTTGTGATTATGAGTCTATACTTGTGATGTATGAAAGACATAGTAAATTCGATTGATGATTTTGTCATTGGCTTTTGGGCTAGAGTGAGTTATGACATAGCATGTTATATTCATGCAAATTGTGATTTATCGGATATGAGATAAAGGAAAGATTGGCAAAATTGCCTAATAAAATGATTATGGAAGCATGGAAAGATAAGAGTTTAGGCAATTGTAAGATGTAAGAGTATATGCTTGAAATGTAAATGCTCATAATTAATGTGTATGTTTTATGTGAGGTTTGAAATGGTTTGTTGATTGTGGTATATGTTATGTTATTCATATGATTGAGTAAGTTATGCTCATGAATTTTAATGACATTTATGTTAATATATGTCATGTTATTCATATGGCAATGTATAATTAATGTTGTTTATTATTTGCATATGAACTTACTAAGCTATATAACTTACCCCTTTCCTTTCCCATGTCTTATAGGGCTAATAAGCTAGCTCGAGTTGGAGATCGCCGGAGATCCTATCACACTATCAAGCTACCATTTTGGGTATATATAAATTCAAGTATTTTGAGTTATGGCATGTATTGGGACTAAGTCAGTTGGTTATATGTGTCTTTATGATTGTAGCCAATATGTTGTCTTGTAATCGTCAAAGGCTTGTTTGCTATTTGGCCATGTAAGTTGGCTTATGTTGGCAACATGGTTGTAAGCCTAAGTATATTCATACATGTGTCAATATCTATGGTGATATGATCATGGTATGCTTGGTGAATGTGAAATATTTGGAAATGTGGTTTGTGGCATAATTGTGTAATGTTGGAATTGTGACCTATTGATGAGATGAGGAATTTGAGTATAATTTGGTAACTAGATAGTAATTGAATTAAGCCTAATGAATGTGGGATTTGTATGTTTGATTTGGGGCTTAATAAATGTAGTGAATATGTTAGATAAACATATAAAGTTGATATGTTTTAACCATGAATGTGGATGCTTTGGATGCCTAAGTATGTAATGTTATATGCCTTTTAATTGATGTATGTATGAATAAGGGGGGCAAAAAGGCTTGGTAAATAGCCTCATATTTGTCCACACGGGCAGACACACGGGCATGTGTTTCAGCCGTGTGTCCACTGCACCTTAATTGTTGCAAAACAGAATGCTCAGTAATGAGCACATGGGCAGAGACACGGGTGTGTGTCTCAGTCGTGTGGACGGCACGGCCTTGAACACGGGCGTGTGCCCTGGCCGTGTGAAGTCTGCACCTATTTTATGAAAAATTATGAAAATTTAATCGATCACACGGCCTAACACACGGGTGTGTGACTTGGCTGTGTGACCTCAATTTGATGATGACGTCATAAATAGAAAGCTCCATAATTTGAACATGGCCTTAAGCACGGGCGTGTCTTAGGGTCACACGAGCGTGTCCTAAACCCACACGGGCGTGTGACCCCCTTTTCATGAAAAATTTTCTAACTTTTCAAAAAGTTTTCAAATTTTTGGGTTTAGTCCCGAACCACTTCCGATGCATGTTTTGGGCCTCGTAGGCTCGTTTGAGGGACGATAAGAATGTTTTTGAAAAATTTTAAAGTTGAGTAGAATTTCATGTCTCAGTTTTGAATGTTTGCTTGTGAATAAGTCCGATAATGCCTCGTACCCTATCCCAGCGTCGGATACGGGTCAGGGGTGTTACACACATATCATTCAATCTAAATATCTATCCAATGTACCCTTATTGGTACCACAATTAAATATCCAAAACAATCACATACTCAATATTTACAAACATTACTTTAAAGACATACCAAAAATCTTCATTTCATCTCATCCATTTACCATATATCAAGCTAATCACAAAAGGCATTTAGCTAATGACCAAAAGCACTTCAAGTCACAAACATAACCAAAGATACCAAACATATATATATATATATACAACCACAAAACTTACTCAAACTAACTTATAACAACATCATCATAAACAAGATAACTTAAAGGTTCCTAGTACATGCCATTTATAACTCGACATTAAAATAACCAAAACTTCTACCGAGATGAAGGATGGATAGTGTGTATGAGCTCTGACTTGTTTCCAACTGATCGAGCTTTTCGATGATCTACAAAAAGAGAAAAAAACTATGTAACACCCATATCCTGTTTCCGTTGCCGGAATAGGATACAAGATGTTACCAGTCAAATTGGAACAGTTAATAACAATTTATATTCAATCATCAATTCAATTCCATAATGACAAGTACTATTCAATATGAAAGAGACCGTTCAGTTTGGGCCTTAAATCGAGCTTTTGAAGCTCTAAAAATAAATTACGGAATTTAAGGACCAATTCGAAACAAATCAGAAAATTTAGGAAGAAATTGAAAATTTTCAAGTCAGGGGTCACACGGCCGTATGTCCAAGCCGTGTGACAGAGCCTAGCCTATGTGGCTCTAATATGGCCGTGCGAGTATCCCACACGCCCATGTGCATAGACTGTGTAACTCTTTGACTTGGATCACACGGCCATGTCGCAGGCCGTGTGTCAGTCAGTGTAACAGTTGAAATACTTTCACACGATCATGTCGCGAGCTATGTGTCTGCCCGTGTGAAAATTGCACCTATACTGGTTTTCCACATGCCCTGGGCACACACCCGTGTGGGTTTCCCGTGTCCCAGGTCGTGTGTGTGCAAAATGTCCAATTCCAAGCTCAATTTTTACCCATATGCTTAAGTACCTAAAACACATTCAATCACACAATTACATAGACCAAAACCAACTTCAATCACACTCAAACATGTCAATAAACTCAACCAATATGTCAACCAAAGTGTTATCATTAACATCTAAATAAATTTCATCTCATTCCACTTCCAATTTGCAACTCAAGAACATTATATATATACATACCATAACAACCATTGCATTACAACCTTTGAGTTTCACATAAACTAGCATTTCTTTCCTTTAACTATTAGTCTCATTTAGTAACATTTAGATTCTCAAAAGTCATTCAAAACACATTATAGCATAACATCTCACACAAACTATGTAATTGACATAAGTTAATCATAGGGTCCTAAGACATGCCATATACCAAAATCGAGAATCAAAATCTACCAAGGTTCCCGGATAGTGTGATCTTTGACGTTGACCCGATCTTCTTAGTATTCAAATGTAATCTACAAATGAACCAAATACAGGTGGGCTTGAATGAAGCTTAGTAAGTTCGTTTTATAATTCAATAAAACTTTCCGATCGAACATAGCATCAACCAATATTAACACAGTGATTCCCATTATACGCAACCTATAACAGTCATTACAACCTATTCAGTAGTTTAGTATGCTTAGTGGATTTTGTTCGATTGCGCTTTATTTCAGTATATCTGTAGATTTTAATCGTTTGAGCTCCATTCAATATAACAGTAAAATTTGCTCATTTGAGCTACTTTTAGTAGAATCAATAAGTATGACTCGATAGAGCATACTTTCAGTATATAATATAACATTCAATAAGAGTATATTAACAGAGAATATAAATATTATTAGAAGCATAAACAAACGTATGGACTTACTGTATTGATTGGAAGAAAATTCCAAAGTACAAGGACTATTATACAATTTTCCTTTTTCCATGATTATCGGCACGTTCTTGATCTAAACATAATAATTTAATTCCATTAATTATAATAATAACAAAATTTGATCCTTTCATGCAATTAGGTCTTTTTTGACAATTTACATAATTGCCCCTCAACTTTTCATTTTTATTCAATTCAATCCTTGGGCCTTAATCATGCAAATTACCCTTTTTTCCTCAACATCCATGATAGCTGAGTATTTTATAACTTCATATGAGCCCCTATTTGCAATAATATCACCTCAAGTACAAGCAATTTATCATTTAATCAATTTAGTCCCTAACATTAAAAATCATCAAAAATCACTTTTCAAAGAAATCCAATCTATCAACAAAGCTTCAAATTTTATCATAAGCTTTAAGAAATAATCTCATTCATCAAAGACAACTTTCAAAACATTTATCAGTTTCACAAATTAATCATCAATTTAGCTGCATCGAGCTATTATGAACTCAAATACATAAAAAAATACTAAAAATGGGCCAAAATTCACTTACCAAATCAAGCTTTCATTTTAAAGACATGAAACCCTAGCTTTTCTGAAACACCCCAAACCCGGTCAACACACCACGACCGAATTTGGCATATTACGGAGTGAAAACGTTTTGAGTAAAACAAGTTTGCCGATTTATTTCTATTGAAAACTCCTTTACCGTTTAAAAGGTTAGAAAACCCCGTGTAGAGTATAGTTGAAATCGTTTTTGGTTGCTTTAAAACCCAGAAAAACCCTCTTTTGTTGGAAATCCATTTGTTGTTTATAGTTTTTGGAAAAACTTTCGATACTTATTAAAAACCAAGTGAGTTAAGCATAGTCGAGTTAAGAACCATTTGTGTTTGGAGTTGTTTAAGAAATTAAATTTGAAAACATTGCTTTTTACCGTTTATTTAAGCAAATCAAATTATTAAGCACATGCATAATCTAATCAAATAAAAGCAAGTATATATAAAAAAAAAAAACCCAAAATAATACTCAGTGGCCTTATTACAAAACCACAACCAAACTTAAAGTAAATAAATAAAAACCGAAATTTTAATTTAAAGTCAAAACCCAAAATAATACTCAGCGGCCTTATTACAAAACCACAACCAAACTTAAAGTAAATAAATAAAAACCGAAATTTTAATTTAAAGTCAAAACCCGAAAATAAGTTGCATGGCCACCTCGAGTCCTCCCGGCTCCAAATCTGCGATCTAAGCCTCATACGCAAAATATAGGGAAGGGTGAGTCACGAGAGACTCAGTGTATAAATCCCCAACCCGATAGAATAGCACTTACACAAGTCATTAATAAAACATGCAAATCATGCAACCCCATAACCTAACCATCCGATCTCCTTTAACTACCCCGTGTGGTCAAAACCACTGGTGGTCAAAACCACTGGTGACCGGAGTCACAAATATATAAGTGTGGTCAAAACCACTGGTGACCGTAGTCACAAATCAAGTGATGGGGCCAACCCATCGTGTGATCAAAACCACTGATGACAATCCCGTAATCAACATGTGGGGCCAACCCACTGTGGTACCAAACCACTGGGACGAGTCACAATATCCATATGTGGTCAAAACCATCGTGACCGTAGTCACAATATCATATATGTGGTCAAAACCACTGGTGGTCAAAACCACTGGGACTTAGTCACAAATAATAGTATCAAGACGGGGCCAACCCGTCGTGTGGTCAAAACCACTGGTGGTCAAAACCACTAGTGACAGTCCAAATAATTCTTCCCCCTCCTCTCAACAATCCCACCATCATGTCCATATCAATCGTGGCATAATAACGTATGATGATGCAAATAACACATGGCATAGCATTAAACAATGACATGATAGCATATATCGAGATCCATAATCAGGGGACTTACCCGGAGTCCATGCTCATACCCACAAGGCATAACTACCGGTTTCAATGGCTATTAACAGTAACGTAATAAACATATCATACTAACGAAGTCTGCAAGCGTTACATACCTGACTATTCGTAGATCTAAGTGAAATCCCGAAACTACGCGAAACTAACGAGATCCCGAAACGTTTGCCTTCCCCCCTTTCCTACAATCGGCCAACACTCGTTAGTAACCAAAAGCCTATTCGGCTCAACTAGAAATCCCGAAAGATATGTCGCATGAAGGTAACACCTACCTTAATGTCGATTTGGTTTCCAACCAAATCCCGAAACTATGTGATGAACCTCCCTTGCAATCGGCCAAGCCCTAGCATTCAAACACGATTAGCCTTCGGCTTTGAAAGAATATGAAACAGATCCCAAAACGTTAGAACCCTTACCTAGATCGCTTAGCCAAATCCCGAAGATCCACTGTATTCGGCTACACTCCCCCCTACAATCGGCTTTAACACATCATTAGGAATCTAAAAGCCATTCGGCCATAGCATGAATCCCGAAACCAAAAGAGTTTGTCGCCCCCTTACCTTAATGACTGATTCGGCCACCAACCACCAAAGATCGGCACACCCTATTGATGTTAAGGGTTTCGGCTACCAACATAGAACAAGAATGAAGTTTAATATACAGATAATGAAGTTTAATATACAGATCTTTAATGGAAGGGAAGATAGAAGAGAAGTCACTTACCAAGAGATTCGGCTATGACTCAAAAAGGAACAGATAGATTCGACACTTCAATGGAGACTAGATCACTAGAAAAGAGAAGAAAATAAGGCCAAGGGTATTCGGCCAAACACTTGAAAGAAGAGAAGAAGAAGAGAACTCACAAGGTTTCGGCTTTTGAAGATGGTAAAGATGGAGAAGAAAATGGCTAACAAAGAATGAACCGAAAGGTAAAGAGAAGAAAAGGAGAGAATTGAGTTTCGGCTCTTCAAAGGGAGTTGCAAAATTGGTTCGGCCAAATGCCCAAGTCAGAAAAGAAAAAGAGAAAAATCACTTTTAGGTTCGGTTTTGACACTAAACGAAAAAAAAGAGAAAGACTCCCAAAGCTAGCCGAACATGCACCCTTACTTGGCCATTGAAATTCGGCACCCCCTAGCTTCCCAATCCGATTACACCTCCTTCCCCAAAGTCCCTAATTCGGCCAACTCCTTCAAATGAGTTTGAAAAGATTCAAACTCCTAAATTTCCTCCCCTACATCAGTTCAAATCCGTTTGACCCCTTCCATCTTTATCTTCCAGAGTCCACCCTGAGCACTCCTCTTCCCTACTTCTGGCATGAAAAATAATAAGCAGAAAGGGATTTCTGCAGCTCGAACCCAAGCACTCCTTCCCTGCATGTGGCGTCACCCTCCTGGCACCTTAGTGGCGCCTCCTTTGCCACTTGCCACTAGATTCTTTTTGTCTAAACCCTCCGACAATTTCTTTTAACCCCTAACTTCCTTAGCTTCCTCTCTCTAAGCACTAAAACAAAAACTTTAGCCACGACTCAGGCCTAACCCGAGGTCATGCCTGGACCCCAAAACATGTTAAACTAGCACAGTAGGCACAATAACACATGCGAACACACAAAATGCAGAGACCCCGATTTAAGGATATTACAGTTCTACCCCCCTTAAAAATAATTTTGGCCTCGAAATTACCTGGTCAGAAGAGTTGAGGGTATTGCTGCCGCATCGCATCCTCCGGTTCCCACGTGGCCTCCTCCGTACCATGGTTCCGCCATAATACTTTCACCAAGGGAACTGACTTCCTACGCAGAACCTTGACATCCCGATCCAAAATCCGTACCGGCTCCTCCTCGAAAGACAAGTCCGAGCTCACTTCTATCTCCGCAACTGGCACAACATGCGACAGATCTGATTGATAGCGCTTAAGCATTGAAACATGAAACACGTCGTGAATCTGACTTAACTCTGCGGGTAACTCGAGCTGATAAGTTACTGGTCCCACTCGCTTCAACACCGTATATGGCCCAATAAACCTAGGACTTAGCTTGCCTTTTCGCCCAAATCTCAACACCTTTTTCCATGGCGATACCTTCAGGAAGACCTTGTCACCCACTACATACTCTATATCCCTACGCTTAAGATCAGCGTAAGACTTCTGCCTGTCTGATGCTTCCTTAAGACGAGTCCGAATCACCTTAACCTTATCCTCTGTTTCTGTCACCAACTCCGGACCCAACATCTGCCGTTCACCCAGTTCTGTCCAACACGTCGGAGTACGACATTTTCGTCCATATAGTGCCTCATATGGTGCCATCTGAATACTCGCTTGATAACTATTGTTATAAGCAAACTCTGCCAATGGTAGATACTCTTCCCAACTACCGCTGAAATCCAGAACACAGCCCCTTAACATATCTTCCAAAATTTGGATTACCCTCTCGCATCGTCTCATCGATCAGGTGAAAAGCCGTCTTTGAAATCCAACCTCGCACTCCAACACCGATGCAAAGCTTTCCGAACCTCGACGTGAACCTGGGATCCCTATCCGAAATAATTGACACTAGCACTCCATGCAGCCTTACTATCTCTGCCACATACAACTTGGCTAACTTCTGGAGCGAAAAGTCAACTTGGGTGGTATGAAATGAGCCGATTTAGTCGACGATCCACAATTACCCAAACCGAGTATTTCTTGCTAGGCGTGAGGGTAGCCCACCGACAAAATCCATCGTAATCCTTTCCCACTTCCATCTGCGGGATCTTTACCGCGTTTGCAACAGATCCCTGACGGTAATCGATGCCGAGCTTTAACTTGTTGGCATGTCAAACACTTACTCACAAACTCGCCATTTCCCACTTAAGACCCGCCACGTAGCTGTTTTCTCAAATCACGATACATCTTATCGCCTCCAGGATACATGGCGTATGGGCTACTATGAGCTTCCTGAAGAATTCGCTGTCTCAACTCAACGTCCTTGGGCATACATACTTTCCCTTGAAAACACAGTACTCCATCACTGCCCAAACTATAACCCTCCGATTCACCATTCTGCACTTGCAACCTCCGAGCACTCAAAACCTCATCTATTAGCTGTTTCTCCTTAACCTGATCAATCCAAGTCGGCTTTACTTACAATTCTGCCAACAGACTCCCATCGTCATATAGACTAAGGTGAGCAAACATCGACCTCAGATCTGCTACCACCTTACGGCTCAACGCATCAGCCACTACGTTAGCCTTACCGGATGGTACTCAATCGAGCAATCGTAGTCCTTCAACAACTCGGTCCACCTCATTTGCCTCAAATTTAAATCTTTCTCGAGTCAAGAGGTACTTCGGACTCTTGTGATCCGTGTAGACTATCGACTTTTCCCCATACAAGTAATGCCTCCAAATCTTCAAGGCAAAACCACCGCAGCCTAACTCCAAGTCATGTGTCGGGTAGTTACCCTCATGAGGCCTTAATTGTCGAGACGCATAAGCGACCACCTTTCCATCTTGCATCAAAGACACACCCTAAGCCAGTATGTGATGCATCACAATAGACCGTGAATTCCTTTCCTGCCTCAGGCTGAATCAACACCGGAGCTTCAGTCAGAATCTTCTTTAACTTGTCGAAACTCTCTTGCTATTTTTCGACCACACAAACGGAACCCCTTTTCTCAACAACTTAGTCGGGCCACAGCTGCGATCAAAGAAAAACCTCTACGAACCTTCTACGTAGTATCCCCGCCAAACCAGTAAAACTTGAATCTCGCAACCGACTTAGGTGGTTTCCAATCCAACACCGCTCGATCTTTCGAGGATCCACCCTAATCCCCTCAGCTGATACCACATGACCCAAGAAAGTTACCTCCTTAAGCCAGAACTCGCACTTACTAAACTTAGCGAATAGTTGCTTCTCCCTCAGAATCTGTAGAACCACCCGTAGATGCGCATCATGCTCCTCTTCAGATTTCGAGTACACCAAAATGTCGTCTATAAACACTACGACGAACCGATCCAAATACGGCTGAAACACCCGATTCATCATGTCCATGAATGCTGCCGGCGCATTGGTCAACCCGAATGGCATCACCAGAAACTCGTAATGCCCATACCGAGTACGAAATGTCGTTTTATGGATATCAGCCTCCGTCACCTTGAGTTGATGATAGCCTGACCTAAGATCTATCTTAGAGAATACCGATGCACCCTTAAGCTGATCAAACAAGTCGTCTATCCTGGGCAACGGATACTTGTTTTTGATCGTCAACTTATTCAGCTGGCGGTAGTCTATACACATCCGCATAGTACCGTCTTTCTTCTTAACAAAAAGCACAGGTGCTCCCCAAGGTGATACACTCGGCCGGATGAAACCTCTGTCCAGCAACTCCTGAATCTGAGCCTTTAGCTCTACCAATTCTTTCGGCGCCATCCTATACGGGGCAATAGACACTGGCGCGGTTCCAGGTAATAAGTCTATACCGAACTCAACCTCGCGGTCAGGGGGCAAACCCGAAAGTTCCTCTGGGAATACATCAGCAAACTCCCCCACAGTTCGGACATTCTCCACAGCTGCATCCTTGGCTTCCAAAGCACAGACATGCACCATAAATGCCTCACAACCTTTCCTAACCATTTTCTCCGCCTTCAGCGCAGAGACCACATTGGATAGGTAATCTCTCCTATTACCTATCATCACCACCTCTTCGCCTTCCACTGTCTTCAACACCATGTGCTTTGCTGCGCAATCCAAACTGGCCTGATACTTTACTAGCCAATCCATCCCGAGAATCGGATCGAACTCCCCAAACGGCAGTTCCATCAAGTCAGCCAAAAACACGACCCCTTGAAGTTCTAGGGGTACATCCCTATATAGTTTATTTACTTCTACAGAGTGACCTAGAGGGCTTATTACTGTCATCTCCCTAGAAGTAATCTCAAAGTCTAAGTTCATTGTTTCCGCTATGCTACTGGCAACATACGAGTGCATCGAACCCACATCAATCAAAGTATTATAAGGTAGCCCAAAGATTAAGAACGTACCAGTTATGACATCCGGTGCGTTGCCCTCCTCTCGACGCCTCGCTGTGTAGACCAATCCAGCCGTCTCGCCTGCACCACCCGCACTCTCGCGCGGTGCTCCACGGCCTCTACCAGAGCCATTACATCCCCTGACTGAACCACGGCCCCTCTGTGGCTGTTGACCATCCCTCCTTATCTGTGTACGATTTTGATCCCCAGACTGCAGCCTAGCTGATTTCTGTGGACAATCCCTCACTCGATGCCCCATCGATCCACACTCGAAACATCCTCTGTTTCCAGTCCAACATTCTCCCGTGTGAGATTTCCCACACCGAGCACATCGTGGCGGCCATTGATTGTTAGCAGCAGCAGGCCTAGTAGCTTGATTCGGCCCACCATACCTAGCCCTTTTCTGCTGATTCCCGGCAGACCCTGATGATCTAGAATTCCTCTTATTCCAACCCTTATCCTGATTCCGCCTTACGGACTGTTTCACCTCCTCAGCAACTTTGGCCTTTTCCACTAAGACCGCAAACTCTCTTTCCTGCTGTGGGGCAATTAACATCCGCACTGCTCTCACCCCATCCTCAAATCGACATGGCCAGCGCTCATGCTCCGTGCCCACAATACCCCGTGCATACCGACTCAGCCGAAGAAATTTCGCCTCATATTCCGATACTGATCTTACTTCCCTGGACCAGGTTCAGGAATGCCTTGCGCTGCGCATCAATGTAGCTAGCCCCAATGTACTTCCTCCGATAGGGTCGCTCTAAAAATTCCCAAGTAATGTCATCCGCCATCGCCCGTCCCTAACCGTGAGCCACCACTGATATGACTCATCTCGAAGCAAAGATACTATACCCTTTAGCTTCTCCTCAGCTGA
This sequence comes from Gossypium sturtianum, assembly GCA_025698515.1. Lineage (NCBI taxonomy): Eukaryota > Viridiplantae > Streptophyta > Magnoliopsida > Malvales > Malvaceae > Gossypium > Gossypium sturtianum. The sequence goes on from CM046948.1 coordinate 120,600,118, forward strand.
GAAGTCTAGGTCATCCATGATGCGTTCCGTCGCCTCCAACCAATATTCTGCCGTACTAGGTGCCACGTCGGATACACCTCTAAATACCTCTGCACCATTAGCCCTGAGTCGTTCGGACACAGATTTCCTAGCTCCCGTTCCAACGCCTGTACTCGCGACTCTCTCCAGAACCCGCAGCATTGCCTGTGACACTGCGTCATCACCGCCTGTCTGATCCTAAAATTCCGCGCCCACAGCTGGCGGTGGTGGTACCTCATTTTTTGACCCATGTCCAGACCCGACCGGTTCTGACACTGTCATCCTACCTCTACCTCGTCCACGTGTATTACGCCCACGTCCACGTGCACTCATGATTACCGATACGAATTGATCTGACTACAAGTTTTATGCATTAGACTTTATTCCACTGTTTATTAAACCACGGTCTTATGAGAAGTTTAATACAGGGATTGTTTCGCAAGTTCATACCATCCTACAATTCAGATCTCTAAAGTAGTTCCTACTACTATTTAATCATGCCCATATTATCATAATCATAACATCATAAGCAACAATTTGGGATACCTACCTGGGCGGATCGGTGCCGGAGACTCGGTGCCATGCTTTCCCAACCATCCTTTTTCCCATAAAGCCTTTCATAATACATTTTAAGACATTTTTGGGCCTCGGACCCACAGCCGAGCTGTTGAACCTAGCTCTGATACCAAAATTGAAACACCCCAAACCCGGTCAACACACCACGACCGAATCTGGCATATTACGGAGTGAAAACGTTTTGAGTAAAACAAGTTTACCGATTTATTTCTATTAAAAACTCCTTTACCGTTTAAAAGGTTAGAAAACCCCGTGTAGAGTATAGTTGAAATCGTTTTTGGTTGCTTTAAAACCCGGAAAAACCCTATTTTGTTGGAAATCCATTTGTTGTTTATAGTTTTTGGAAAACCTTTTGATACTTATTAAAAACCAAGTGAGTTAAGCATAGTCGAGTTAAGAACCATTTGTGTTTGGAATTGTTTAAGAAATTAAATTTGAAAACGTTGCTTTTTACCGGTTATTTAAGCAAATCAAATTATTAAGCACATGCATAATCTAATACAATAAAAGCAAGTATATATAAAAAAAACCCAAAATAATACTCAGCGGCCTTATTACAAAACCACAACCAAACTTAAAGTAAATAAATAAAAACCGGAATTTTAATTTAAAGTCAAAACCCGAAAATAAGTTGCATGGCCACCTCGAGTCCTCCCCGGCTCCAAATCCGCGATCTAAGCCTCATCTGTAAAATATAGGGAAGGGTGAGTCACCGAGACTCAAAGTGTATAAATCCCCAACCCGATAGAATAGCACTTACACAAGTCATTAATAAAACATGCAAATCATGCAACCCCATAACCTAACCATCCGATCTCCTTTAACTACCCGTGTGGTCAAAACCACCGGTGGTCAAAACCATCGGTGACCGGAGTCACAAATATATAAGTGTGGTCAAAACCCTTTCGTGACCGTAGTCACAAATCAAGTGATGGGGCCAACCCATCGTGTGGTCAAAACCACCGATGACAATCCCGTAATCAACATGTGGGCCAACCCATCGTGGTACCAAACCACCGGGACGAGTCACAATATCCATATGTGGTCAAAACCCATGGTGACCGTAGTCACAATATCATATATGTGGTCAAAACCACCGGTGGTCAAAACCACCGGGACTTAGTCACAAATAATAGTATCAAGACGGGCCAACCTGTGCGTGTGGTCAAAACCACCGGTGGTCAAAACCATCGTGACAGTCCAAATAATTCTTCCCCTCCTCTCAACAATCCCACCATCATGTCCATATCAATCGTGGAATAATAACGTATGATGATGCAAATAACACATGGCATAGCATTAAACAATGACATGATAGCATATATCGAGATCCATAATCGGGGACTTACCCGAGTCCACGCCATGCCCACAAGGCATAACTACACGTTTCAATGGCTATTAACAAGTAACATAATAAACATATCATACTAACAAAGTGTGTAAGCGTTACACACCGACTATTCGTAGATCTAAGCGAAATCCCGAAACTACGCGAAACTAACGAGATCCCAAACGCTTGCTTTCCCCTTTCCTAAAATCGCCAACACTCGTTAGTAACCAAAAGCCTATTCGGCTCAACTAGAAATCCCGAAAGATATGTCGCATGAAGGTAACACCTACCTTAATGTCGATTTGGTTTCCAACCAGATCCCGAAACTATGTGATGAACCTCCCTTGCAATCGGCCAAGCCCTAGCATTCAAACACGATTAGCCTTCGGCTTTGAAAGAATATGAAACAGATCCCAAAACATTAGAACCCTTACCTAGATCGCTTAGACAAATCCAGAAGATCTCATCGATTTGGCCACACTCCCCTACAATCGGCTTTAACACATCATTAGGAATCTAATAGCCATTCGGCCATAGCATGAATCCCGAAACCAAAAGAGTTTGTCACCCCCTTACCTTAATGACTGATTCGGCCACCAACCACAAAAGATTGGCACACCTTATTGATGTTAAGGGTTTCGGCTACCAACATAGAACAAGAATGAAGTTTAATATACAGATCTTTAATGGAAGGGAAGATAGAAGAGAAGTCACTTACCAAGAGATTCGGCTATGACTCAAAAAGGAACAGATAGATTCGGCATTTCAATGGAGACTAGATCACGAGAAAAGAGAAGAAAATAAGGCCAAGGGTATTCGGCCAAACACTTGAAAGAAGAGAAGAAGAAGAGAACTCACAAGGTTTCGGCTTTTGAAGATGGTAAAGATGGAGAAGAAAATGGCTAACAAAGAATGAACCGAAAGGTAAAGAGAAGAAAAGGAGAGAATTGAGTTTCGACTCTTCAAAGGGAGTTACAAAATTGGTTCGGCCAAATGCCCAAGCTGCCGAAAGAGAAAAGAGAGAAAAAGCACTTTTAGGTTCGGTTTTGACACTAAACGAAAAAAAAAAGAGAAAGACTCCCAAAGCTAGCCGAACATGCACCCTTACTTGGCCATTGAAATTCGGCACCCCCTAGCTTCCCAATCCGATTACACCTCCTTCCCCAAAGTCCCTAATTCGGCCAACTCCTTCAAATGAGTTTGAAAAGATTCAAACTCCTAAATTTCCTCCCCTACATCAGTTCAAATCTGTTTGACCCCTTCCATCTTTATCTTCCAGAGTCCATCCTGAGCGCTCCTCTTCCCTGCTTCTGGCGTGAAAAATAATAAGCAGAAAGGGATTTCTGCAGCTCGAACCCAAGCACTCCTTCCCTGCATGTGGCGTCACCCTCCTGGCACCTTAGTGGAGCCTCCTTTGCCACTTGCCACTAGATTCTTTTTGTCTAAACCCTCCGAAAATTTCTTTTAACCCCTAACTTCCTTAGCTTCCTCTCTCTAAGCACTAAAACAAAAATTTTAGCCACGACTCAGGCCTAACCCGAGGTCATGCCTGGACCCCAAAACATGCTAAACTAGCACAGTAGGCACAATAACACATGCGAACACACAAAATGCAGAGACCCCGATTTAAGGATATTACATTTTCCTATTCTTGTCGTGGAGAAGATGAGAAGAAAATGAAATTTTCTTATTTAATTTAGGTTTAGTTTATTATATATACTATGGCAGTTTTGTAAATATTTCAAATTTCTTAATTAAGCTTTAATAAATCATTAATTAAGCCTAATTAAACCACTTAATTAAGCATAACCTCATCAAATTCCACTAACTAATTTCCCATGGGTTAAATTTTCCATTTAGTCCCTTTAATTTAACTATTCAACCTTTGCAGTTTTTACAATTCAGTTCTTTTTACTTATTAAACTATCTAAATGATAAAATTTCCTAACCAAAATTTAATACGATGTTATAGTCCTTGTAAATATTATTGAATGACTATTTACAAATTATTTTGTCAAAATTGTGGTCTCGAAACCACTATTTTTGTCACCACTTAAAATCGGGCTGTTATAACTCTCCCCCTTAGGGAATTTCATCCCCGAAATTTCTTACCAATGAATAGATTCGGGTATTGTGATTTCATTGATTCCTCTGTTTCCCATGTAGCTTCTTCAACTCCTTGTCGATTCCATAAGATCTTCACTAACGGTACTCTTTTGTTCTGAAGTTATTTTTCTTCTCGAGCTAAAATCCTATTCGGTTCTTCAGAATATGATAAGTCTGGCTGTATCTCGACCTCACAGGGAGTAAGTACATGTGATGGGTCTGACTTGTACCATCTCAACATCAAAACATGAAAGACATTATGAATCTTATCAAGTTCTGAGGGCAAAGCTAATCTGTAAGCTACAGGGCTAACTCTCTCTGTAATTTCATACGATCCAACAAATCTCGAACTTAACTTCCCCTTTCTCCCAAATCGTAATACTTTCTTCCAAGGAGAGACTTTTAAGAATACTCGATTGCCAACGGTAAACTCTATATCTTTCCTTTTTAGATCTGCATATGACTGCTGACGATCAGACGCTGCTTTTAAGCAATCACGGATTATCCACACTTTATCTTCTGTTTCCCTTATCAAGTCAGTACCAACAAGCTTAGACTTGCTCAAGTCTGACCAGTACAGTGGCGTTCTACATTTCATTCCTTATAAAGCCTCGAGTGGTGCCATCTTAATGCTAGATTGATAGCTGTTATTATATACAAATTCCCCTAATGGTAAATATCTTTCCCAACTACCTTCAAACTCAAGTATACAACACTGTAACATATCTTCCAGAATCTGAATTATTCGCTCTGATTGCCCATCGGTCTGTGGATGATACGCTATACTGAAATTAAGTTTAGTACCCAAGGCCTCATGGATTTTACCCCAAAATCTTGAGGTAAATCTTGGATCTCTATCAGAGATAATAGATAAAGGTACTCTGTGCAGTCTGACAATATCTGATACTTATAATTATGCTAAATTCTCAAGCAAATAATCAGTACGAACTGGTATGCAATGAGCTGATTTAGTCAATCTGTCCACAATAACCCAGATCTAGTCTTTCTTTCTCAGTGTCACAAGTAGTCCAGATACAAAATCCATCGTAATCCGTTCCCATTTCCATTAAGGAATAGTAACAGACTCTAGTAATCCTGATGGCACCTGGTGTTCAGCTTTTACCTGTTGGCAAATTAAACATAAAGTCATGAATTCAGAAATCTCACGTTTTATCCCTGGCCACCAGTACATTCTCTTTAAGTCGTTATACATCTTAGTACTACCCGGATGGATGGAGTATGTACTATTATGAGCATCTGATAAAAGGTCCCATTTTAACCCTGGAGTATTCGGTATGCATAGTCTGTTATGGAAATACATCATACCATTACCTCCAACAGTGAATCCCGTAGTTAAATCACTTTGGATCTATTCTTGTTTAGCTGTGATAAACCGAAATAGTAACATATTTTAAGCTTACATTTAGCATGCTTTTGGATGAATTATCCTTTATTTTATGTAATTTGGTGCTCTTAATCCTTTGTTTTCATGTTTTATACTCAGGAAAGCACCAGAGGATGAAAAGAACAAGAAACGGTCTTAAAACGGGCCAAATGGGCCAGATCACGAAATCGACATGGCCTGGGCCCAAGACCACACGGCTGTGCCTCATTAATGGACTCCACACGGCCTGGCCACGGTTCACACGGGTGTGTGCCATGGCCATGTCCCTAACACGGCCAAGAGGAGTTTTACTCGGAATAGGATGCTTGGAGGCAAAGAAACACAATCCAAAGTCTATTTAAACACCTTAGTAGGAATTCTACTTGGATTAGGATTCTTAGGGGCCAAGTAAGGCATCTCAAAGCCTATATAAACATCCTAGGGGGCAACTTAAGCGTGGAGTTCGACAGAAACCCTTTATCGAGGGGAGCCCAAGGCTTTTGTCAGGGGGCATCTTGCTAAGCCAGAGAAGGCAGATTTGTGGGGATTCACTCGAAGATAGCCAGTTGATTCATCTCAAGAAGCCGGAATTATACTCAAGACGGAGGATCTCCTCTTCAATTCCTTCAGGGGGTTTTAGGTATTTCTTATGTTTTGTTTTATCTTTTCTTCTGAGATGTTTTCTTTTATCATTATGAACTAAACCCTCAGATACCTGAGGGGGATGAAACTTAGATAAATCTTGTTTTTGTTTGCTGAACTATATGATAAATATTTGACTTGTTCTTAATTATGTGTTCTTAATTCTTGTGTTGATATTTCGCGGATATTAATTCAAGTTTGATGTGCTTAGGTGGAGGAGCAATAGTCCCTGCCTAAGAGTAGATCTAGCATAGTTAAGAGGAGTTGATCGCACGCCTAGAGATAGGGTGACGAGATTTTGCCGGATTAGGGTGAAACCTAATTTGGGATTCCATAGATCGAGTTAATGCAATTCTAGGGGTTTTAATTAGAAAGAGATTTCAATTAATCAACCTAGGGTTAGACATTATTCGCTTCGAGAGAGGGTTTAATATACATTAGGGAATCTTACGGATCAAGTCAAATGAATAAATCGTCTGGTTCAGAGTTAGATAACAAGTGAAGTCTAGGTGGATTCTTCCTCGGGTATTGTCCTTATCAATTGGTTTTTCCCAAAAGTATTTTCCCCAAATTCATTCTTCTTTGTCTTAGAGTCTTTAGTTTAATAGTTAGCTAATTTAGATTTAACAACAAATTCCCTTTATTTTAGGCTAGATAATAAAAAGAAAGTTAGTATTAGTACTTTTAGTTCCTTTGGGTTCGACATTCCGGTCTTACCTTAACTATACTACTGTTCGATAGGTGCGCTTGCCTCAAATCGTTGTCGTAGTTAGTTTCCAGGTTCGATCATTCTCATTATAAATTTTAAGATTTTGACATCGCATAAACATAACGATCAAGTTTTTGGCGTCGTTGCCGGGGAACTAAAATATTAAGAAAGCTCAATTTTTATTACTCTAGCCATATTTTATTTTTGCGATTAGATTTTATTTTTATTTTGCTAATTTTTCTTTTATTTGCTTTTGTCAGGTAATTTTAGTTTATAGAGGAGATTGAATATCAATAACGGTGGCAAGTTATGAGGACAAAGCCAACAAAAGCAAAACCGATATCTACAACCTCGATGCAAGAACGGGCTATCAAACCGATTAGAGATGTTACATAAAAATTGATGGTTTATACGGTTCTTCGCAGTACATCCAGTTATGCGAAGACGAAACAAGCGGAGGCATGGCGAATCTCGAGTACCCACCCTACGGATATGGCATGGAGAACAAACAAGTCCACTATATGGGTAACTATTCTAGACCTCAAAATAATTTTTATAGTGACACTTATAATGCAGGTTGGAGGTGCCATCCCAATTTCTCGTGGGATGATCAAAGTAGCCAAAGATCGGAACTTCCTCCAAATTTTCCACAACCACCTCACCAACAGGAAGAGGAGTCGAACCTTGAGAAGATGCTGACGAAATTCATAGCAGCCACAGAAACACGTTTCCAAAATATAGAAACAAAACTTGAAAAACAGGAAGCATCGACACATGAGCTCATGGATCAAATTGGGCAACTTACTAAGTTAGTTTCTGAAATACAATCAGAAAGCTTACCTAGGGAAAAGAAGCAAATTCAAGCCATAACAGCTCAAGATAGTGAAGAGTTAGACGAGCCCAATTTTAGGCAAGAGCCTGTGGTAAGTGAAGGTAAGGTTGCGGTAAGCCATGATTTACTAGACCTGGTAAGTACAGAGTACCAACCTCATGTGCCATACCCCAATGCGATAAAGAAAGACCACACAGAGGAGCAATTCGGTAAATTTCTTACCCCTCCAAAGAAGTTACATACTACCTCGCCATTTCTTGAAGCTCTTTCGCAGATGCCAGATCCTAGACCTCGTGTCAATACAGAAGAAATTCATGAGGAACGAAAGCTTCGGATCAATGAACTAGACGAGTGAAAGATACACTTCAAAGAGAAACTAAAAATACACAAAGCAAAAATGAGGCAACTACACGAGAAACTTAACGATGGGCCAACCCAGCTTAAGATAGGAGATCAGGTACTCAAAATCTTCCCAGATGGAACAGTCGAGGTAACTAATCCCAAATTCAGCACTTTTAAGGTAAACACTACTCGACTTGAACTATATATCAATAACCGAATTGATCGCATGAGAAAGGATTTTCACCTGCTCAAACCACCCTGATAATGCGAATGAGAGGTAAGTCTAGCTCAAGACTTTAAACGAGCGCTTCTCGGGAGGCAACCCGAGCACTAACCCTACTAATTAGTTTAGTTTTATTTATTTCCATGTTTAGGCGCAGGTTTTCCATACTCACACGGCCTTGCACACGACCGTGGTCGTGGCCGTGTGGGCACCATAGGTAGGAAAAAGGGCGTGGCCGTAGACGTGTGGCAACAGGACAAAATTTTTTTCCCAAAACACGGGCTGCATCTCTATTTAGACCCCCCTTCTTCCTTTTTCTTTTCCAATTGTCTTTCTTCCTTCATTTTCCATTATTTATTTTTATTTTTATTTTTACTTTCTTTATTATTTTCTTCTTATTCTTCATGCCGCTTAGATTTAGCTTAGGATACAATAAAATCCGGCTGGCTGATTCGAGGATTCAAATTCAAACGGTTCGAGGCACTCCCCCACGTTCACATATGCCAATCCTATCCGGTTTCTTTTCAATAACTCCATCCAAAATTCAAGAAGTTTCACTTCTCCCCCTATTTTATGATTTTATTATTATTTTTCTATTATCTATCTTCGTACATTGAGGGCAATGTACATCTTAAGTGTGGGGGGTTAACTATAGTATTATTTGAAAATCCCTGAATTATGCCTTGTCTTAAAGTAAGTTTCTCATATTATTATTAGAAAGAAATTTCCTTTGATTTATGATTTTTATTGATGTGTTTTGGATTAAGTCAGTGATAATTGTGCATTGATGATTAAATTTAAAGGATACTAGAGAATCAAGCATGATAAGTTTATTTTTCAGAAATTAAAATTTTTGCTAGTGTAGAAGCCCATTTTTGCCCGGGCCCATCTGAATGAAATAAACCAGAATAAAACCAAAAATAAAATGTTTATTTGAACAGTCCATTTACATAGCCCAATACCAACAGACCCAAACTAATGCTGTAACATTCCAAAATTGGGCCTAGTAGAATTGGGCCTATTGGGCCCCGAGTGTAGAAGCATTTTAGAATTTTTGAGAATATGAGAATGGCATAATTGTGAGTTGGACTTAATGGGTAAGTCAATTAGGAAGGTTACGGGGCTTCTATGAAGTCCCGGGGTCAAGATTAAGCCATAGGCAAAATTTTGATTTTGGGCACTTTAGTGAGGTGAGCTAGTGGAGGCAAGACTTAAGCGTAATTGGTTGTATTTTGTTATCACAAGAAGCAAGGTGGCCTAGTGGGTGGCATCACAAGGGAGCATGGAGGGGGGAGAGTGTTCGAATCCCACCTATTGAAATTTTTTGGATTTATTTTTGTGCTTCTTTCCAAAGTGTCGGTCATGGCTATAAATAAGGAAAGGAAGACTTTTTAATGATGGAAAGAAGACTAAGGAATATGGTAAGGAGGAAAACAAGGGAAAAACAAGGAAATAAATAAAGGAAAGGGATAAGGGAAGGGGACATGTTGGCCGAATATTAGGAGTTGCCTAGGGAAAGAAATTTTTGGTCAACTCTCATCTTTTGGTAAAGGTAGTACACGATTTTGGTAGGGGGAATGAGGGAGCCAAATTTCCTATAGCTTTTTACAAGTTTTGTGCATGAGAGGTATTTTACTCTTTTTGGAACATTTTGAGTTTTCTCTTTTCCAATTTCTTCCCTCACTTGCCGAAACTCTAAAGCCAAAATTGTGCACCTTTTTCCTTTGTTTTGCCAAAACACTCAAGCCACTTTGCTCTTCTTTTCTTGTTTTCTCATCGTTCCTCCTATCTTTCTCTCTTCTTTCTTTAGTCGACCATATTTGGACGAATCTTCCTCGTTTCTTTCTCTCAAAGTAGCTGAATCCTCTTAGCCACTATCTCTCCTCCATTTTTGCGTGTTGGACATTTCTCCTTGGTTGAATCGGGTAAGGGGCTTCATTTTATTCCTTTCATCTTCTTTTCTTCCTATTCGAATGTGTGTCCATCACTATTCGATTGTTCTACTTTGTTTCTAAACCGAAATATCACTCTCTTCTAATCCCTCATATCTTGATCATCTTCTTTTTGTAGTATTCTTGTGGGTTGGTCGAATATCTCATTCTTGCTGATTTATCTCTAGCCTTAAGCCAATCGGTGGAAGTTGGACCTATTCTTGTCAAGGGACTAAATCACTCGTTCTTCTCTACTTGTTGATCCTACGGAAGTAGTGGTAAGCCGAATCCTATCCCTAAACAATTACATTCTCTCATCATAGTATTTTCTAACCGAGACTTTTTTTCAATAGAGGCAAGTGGTAACGATTTTAAAAGAAAATTGATAGGAGGGCAAATAGGGAGTGGACTTGCAATCTCTACTCCCAAGTTCAAACATAGGGCGGTATCGGCAGTTCGGGATTTCCCACCGGGTTGGGGACCATCATCCGGTGAGAATAGACAAATCATGGTCGTTCACGATACTAAGGGTAAGCATTCCATAAGATCGTTAGATTTAGATATTTGGATTAAGATACCCTCTTTTTGGTTGTTAATCGAGTATTATGGTGACATAGGTGTCGACGATCAAGAAGGTTTAGTCCTTACCGTAATTAGGTGTGTAATCTCACACCGAAATCCCGTAGATTTGTGATTCACTATCATGTTGGAAAATAGATCGTTGTTGCTTAAAATTCTAATAACCGTAATATTGCATGAATCGAGTAAATTACTTAATCAATATTATTTCGAAAGATCTGTTAAAATCGGTATTAAATTGCTAAATTACCAAAATGCCTCTATGGGCCGATTTACCAAAATGCCCCTATGGGCCGAATTGCTAGAATGCCCCTATGGGCCGATTTACCAAAATACCCCTATGGGCCGGTTTACCAAAATGCCCCTATGGGTCGATTTACCAAAATGCCCCTATGGGCCGATTTACCAAAATGCCCCTATGGGTCGAATTGCTAAAATGCTCTAACGGGCTGATTTGCTAGAATGCCTTAGTGGGCCAAATTACCAAAGTGCTATAATGGGCCGATTCACCGGATTAATTCACTAGATTAATGGTTGTTATATATATGTGTGGATATTATATTGTATTATGTATGTGGCATTTTTACATATTGCATGGGATGGGGAAAAAAATTCATGAAGAGCAATGTAGCCTGGTGGCATTGCCACAATTTGTTTATTATTGTGCTTAATTATGATTTCGGTGGCTTGACCACAAAAATATTATATAAATAGCAGCTCGACTACAAATTGGTGTGAGCGGCGGGGTGGGTTGACTTGATCCCCACAGGTGTGATTGGCTGGTCGGGGTGTGATGGATGGATGGGTTGGGTTGCATACATTTACTTCATTTAAATATTGTTATGTAAATGGGCTTAGGCTCAAGATGTTGCTATACGGGTTCAGGCCCAGTGGATGACGGTAAGGGGGATTATGCACTGATTTCTTGTAACTCACCCCGTTTTTCTTAATCCTTGCAAGTAATGCTCAGTAACGAGGACTTGGGGCCGTGGATGACTCGGTGGAGGCCATACTCTATAAATGATGTTTTCGAACATTAGTAAATTTCTTTTTCGTTTTATTTCGTTACTTTTACTATTTTGGGTTTTAAAGTTGTAATAAGGCCTCTAGGATATGTTTTATTTTGCTTTATGTTTAGACGTACTTAATATCTTTCTTGAATTGTTTTAAATGGGGATTTTCTAAATTCATAAATAACGTTTTTTTTTTCCAAAATTGATTAACAAATGGATTTCATAACAAATATGTACAAATAATTTAACTCGGATTCTCTTTCGAAATTATCAACATCATTTTCAAAAGTCATGGTTTTAAAGTTCACTAGTTCGATTTTCAATCCATCAATTAACCTCTCGAAATTAGTAGTATTTTATCAAATATTTATAACCAAACTTGTTTTCTTAACTATACCAAATAACGTCAACTTTAGTAAATATCACAAGTTCTTTATACGTTTTCTTCAAGTGACATGCCAGATCCGGTCATACCGCATGGGTCGGGTTTGGGGTGTTACAAATGCCCACAACCCATTACACCCGAGACCCTAAACCAGACCTGACCCAGAGCTAAACCCCAAGACCCAAAACATACACGGCCCAAAGTGGTCAAAGTGTTAAACGGAAAAAGTGAGCCTAGGGTTTCTGGAAACCCTAGGCGCCGCCGCAGCAAGCCCCCAGCCTTCACGCCGCAATCGACTCCTCGCAGCCAAAAACCCTCGTCAGGCCACGATTCGCGCGAGTAAAGCCCGCCATCACCGAGATCCTCTCTTCGACCTGCACAAGAAAGGAAATAACAACAGCAAAAATGGCATTTTTTTATTTCCTTTTTATTTTTCGGGTTATAAAAACCCCTTGTAAAAACCTGTAAACGGACAATACAGAGAGAATACATAGAAATAAAAAAGAAATAAAAGAGCAAAATTTCCACAATACAGAGGTGATTTTATCTCGCATGCTTTTCATTTTTTTTACGTGCATATTTTAACAAAAAAAAAGGAGAAAAGGGTACCATTACCTTTCGAAAACGCCGGAAATCGGAGGTTTTAGTCCTCAGGCCACCGTCCACGGAGACGAATGTGGCGCGTGTAGTCGGGGCTTATGACGTCCGACGACTCCTCCGGACAGAGGCCAGAGAGAATCTAAAAGGAGGCCTCAGATTTTTTTTTTATTTCGATGTCCAAATGAAATTTTAAAGCCAATTTTGACTTATATACTAATATGGAAATGACGCCATTTTTGCTTAATCCAATAAGCATAAAACGACGTCGTTTTAAGCAGGGGATCCGCGCGTTGACCCGAATACCCGGGGAGGATCCGCGTTTTTTTGTTTAATGGTCTAATTGCCATTTCGGTCCTTCCGTGATTTAATTAATTTTAATTCAGTCCAAATTGCATTTTTATTTTTATTAAATTAGCCCTGAAGCTTATTTTTGTTCCAATTTAGTCCCTCGGGCTCTTTGAAGGTTAAAATCAGAACGTTGCCGTTTTAAGATTTGGCATAATTGCCACTTTGGCCCTTGTAATTTAACCTATATTTTGATTTAGTCCTTTTTATATCGGTTTTAATTATTATTTAATCCCTGTTTCTTTGTCTTAATTTTTGTTTATCCTTTTATTTTATTTTTTTAATATTGTATTAAATTATTTTGCTATATTAAATAGTCTATATTATTTTCTTTATTATTTATATATTAATACATTAATAGTATAAATTTATACATATATATTTTTATGTAATATCTCTATATATTAAATTATTATTATTTATTACTTTATTTAGCTTGAAATTATTTTCATTACATATTATTTTCATATATTAATTACTATATTATATGTTTTTTTTAAAAAATTTATATCATATATTATTTTTAAAATTTTGTTTTATATAAAGTTTATTATATTATATAACCTATTTCATTTACCTTATTTATTACATATATAATTTTTATGATTAGTATATTATGTATATTTATGTTTTTATTCAAAATTATTATATATATATATATATTATTCACTAATTATTTTTATTATGTATAATCCTTATATATTATTATTAATTATTTTATATTATATTATTATTATTTTTATTAATCATTATTCTACATTATTATTACTTTATTATTTATATAGATATGAAATGTTAGTATGTCATAATTGCTTCTGATATTTATGTTTGATAATGTATAAATGCGATATTGTCCCATAAATCATTGTTTAAAATAAAATACATTTTTTTTTACAAAATTACTGAATTTTACCAAATTTTTTTAAAATAAAGGCAATGTTTTGTGTTTAGAAATTCGGGAAATAGTGCCCTATCGTGCTGGGTTGCGATTTCCCGTTTGACTAAATAACTAAATACCCTTTTAATAAAATTTCATAAATTATGAGATGTTTTAGTTTCTCGGGAATTAAAAATATCGTGTCCTAACGTGCTGGATGTGATGTTTATATTCTTTCGGAACAAAGAAATCTCAAGTTTTAAATAAAAAAACCCTATTCTTGGGAATTCAAAACGTTGTGTCCTAACTTACTGGATATGATGTTTTGTGTCTCGAGATAAGGATTTTCTAAAATAAAGACATGCCTAGTTTCGAAGTCATGAGATGCTATATCCTAACTTACTGGGTATGGTGTTTTATTTCTTTAGGATAGGTAAGTCTAGTTTTTTTTTCTTCAAATAAAAGGACCATTTTCTAAATTTTTTCAAAGTTTCAACATTAGGACATGATTTTATCGATTAGGTACCAATTTTTTGGGCGTTATGAGGGTGCTAATCCTTCCTTATACGTAACCGACTCCCGAACCCATTTTTGTTTTTTTTCGTAGACCAAAATCAATATTTTGAAATAAAACGTTTTTTAAGGTGATCCAATCACACCAAAGTAAAAGGATTGGTGGCGACTCCCATTTTTGTTTTTAAAAGTCGACTCCCGTTTTTAAATCAAAATTTTAAAAATGGTTTCGGCAGCTTGGCGACTCCGCTGGGGACCAATAAGAGAGTCAAGCTGCAAAGTTGATAATTTCATGTCTTATTGTTGCAAATTTGAAATTCTGATTTGAAAAATCATCATCCTTTTTATTGCATGTGATTTTATTTTTTGAAATATTTTTGCATTTCATTTGCATGACCGTTGTGGTCGCACCCTTAAGTGGGAGTGAGAAACTATGCTTTCATGAGGTTTTCACCTCTGCAGGGGCTAGTGGACTACTTCCGGGATACATCCGTACCTATGTCTTCGTGAGATTTTCACCTCCGCATAGCCATAGGGTAATGTATTCCCCTGAACCGAACTCGGTCCGTATGAGCCTATAATGGGTGAGGATCGAGGAATCTGCTGGTTCAGGTACCGCAACTCTAG
Organism: Gossypium sturtianum; assembly: GCA_025698515.1. Classification (NCBI taxonomy): domain Eukaryota; kingdom Viridiplantae; phylum Streptophyta; class Magnoliopsida; order Malvales; family Malvaceae; genus Gossypium; species Gossypium sturtianum. The sequence goes on from CM046948.1 coordinate 120,615,150, forward strand.
AGCTAAACCGCATATAGTAAACCCTAAGAAACCACCTTAGGTAGAACTATGTCAAACCTTAGTGGTCACCCAAATAGGTGTTTGTTTATTTTACTTGCTTTATATTCCATGGTACTAACTTGTTGTGTTTTATTTGTGCATATCATTTCATACTTTAAGATATATCGATTCACGGTCAGTTTCGAAGTTAGAAAGCTGGCTATGGAGAACGAATTCCTTGATAAAGTGGAAGACAATGCAGTCGTTAGTATATGGTCAGAGCAAAGGCAATTAGAGAAAGAAGGGTATGGATTTGTTTGAGCAAGAGGGAAATAGGGCAGCACTAGAATCCCTGCCACCTGTGCCTCCTGATGTTGTTCTGATCAAAGCAGGATCGGATGCGAAGAAGATTGTACGACACCCTATGGCAAGGCGTGGTGTTGGAACTAAGGGGCAGAAGGTAACTATACTCACCAATCACTTCTAAGTGAGCGTGGGGAAGTACGGATGGACACTTCTATCATTATAGCGTTTCTTTTTCATATTAAGAAGACCGTATCATTCAAGAAATTGGTAGAGCCATCTAGGATTGAAAGATGGGCTATTGTGAACTTTTCGGCTCCTCGTTGTGACCCAGACAACATTGCAAGGGATTTGATTCGTTGTGGAGAAATGAAAGGAATTTGTATTGATCCTCCATTTGATATATTCAATGAGATGAACCAGAATAGATGTCTTTCACTTGTGGTTAGAGTTGACAAAATGTTTGAACAGATACAATCTAAACTTCCTGGAGCTCCGCAGTTCCTTCTTTGTCCGCACCCTGATAGGAAAAACTCTGATCTTTATTGGCCATGGAAGCAGAAGAGTCTCTCTGAGTATGGCACTAGCTAGGGTGAATGATCAATACTTTTCTGAAGATCGATGCTACGCTTGGACGGTATCTTCATCACCACCGAAGCCATCATTCTGCAATCGAGTTAAAGTCAAGTCTGAACAAGATCGAGGAAATGAAGGGTAAGATTAAAGAGTTAGAAGCAGCATTGCACAGTTGTGAATTTCGGATCGAGCTTCTTGAAACAAGAGAAGGGCGTTGGAAGGAAGAGCTTCACCATTCTCAAGATCAAGTTAGAAGTCGAGATTACCTCATGGGTGAAGCAATAGTTTAGATTCGAAAGGTAGCCGATCATCTACAGACTTTAGCATCACAGGCTGATACGTTGAGCATGAATTATGAGCTGCAGTCTGATCGTAGTCAAGAGCTAGCTTCCTTATTTGGGAAAATCAAGACCTTAGGACATAGGGCGAAAGCATACTTGTAGTCCGTTTTATGTAAAGGATTTTGTTTTCTAATAAAGTTTTCTAAAATAAAGTTGAATCAGAGTCGATACCTCTTTGCATTCATGCATTTGCATTACATCATATCATATGCATTTAAGTTTATAGAGAGAGTCTAATTAGTTGAAATTAACAGAGAGAGAGAGAGAAAGAGAAGGGAAATCTGGAAGCTGAACACCCTTACGGTACACGTGCCAAGTCAAAGAAAATGGATCAGAGATTGGAACAATTCCAAAGAGACATACAAGACCAGATGCAAGAGCAAATCGAAAAACTCCAACAAGAGATGAGGGACCAGATGTTGGAGGCTCAAAAGAACATGATGGCTCAAATGGCCCAGATGATGAGTGGGATAATGGAAAAAGGAAAGGGTCCCCTAGTTAATGCTGAAGACAATGAAGACTTTCCTAGGGGTTTCACCCCACCGCATGTACAACCTGAGGAGTATCCCCAAAGGTCACCTGTCACAATTAGGCCTCAACAGGGGCAAGCTGATACTAAACCACCTATGAACTTCCAGGTCGGCTCAGGATCTAACCTAGGAGATAACCCTGCCAAACCTGTTATCCCTGATTTGGACATAGCAGAGAGAGAGGGAATAAGAATGGAATCTTCAAGGAAGTTGGAGGATCGTTGTAGATGGTTGGAAGAAAAGTTCCAGGCTTTGGAAAATGCTGATCATCACCATGGTATTGACGCAAAAGACTTGAGTTTGGTTCCAGATTTGGTGCTTCCTCATAAATTCAAGATGCCAGAGTTTGAGAAGTACAATGGGACTAGCTGCCCTGAAGCCCACATTACCATGTTTTGCAGACGCATAACCGGCTATGTAAACAATGATCAACTCTTGATTCATTATTTCCAAGACAGTTTGGTGGGGGCAGCGTCTAGGTGGTACAATCAACTTAGCTGCGCTAACATTAGCTCCTGGAGAGACTTAGCTCAAGCCTTCATGAAGCAATACAACCATGTCACGGACATGACGCCTGACAGAATCACTTTGCAAAACATGAAGAAGAAACCAAATGAAAGCTTCAGACAGTATGCGCAAAGATGGAGAGAGGTCGCCATGCAAGTTCAGCCACCACTCCTAGAAAAGGAGACTACAATGCTCTTCATCAATACCTTAAAGGCTCCATTCATCACTCATATGATAGGAAGTATTACGAAGAGCTTTGCCGATATAGTGATGGCAGGAGAGATGATTGAAAATGCCATAAGGGGTGGCAAGATTGAAGCAGGGGAAACCACTAGAAGGTCTACTCCTAGGAAAAGGGATGACGAGGTGAATAATACGAGTACATACAACAAAGGGTACTCAAAAGCAATTACTGTTAACCAGCCAAAGGTAATCACTGCTGGGCAACAAGGGTCGACAAGACAAGAATCAGGTAACAGCCAAAACTCTGAAAGGCTCCAATTTACGCCAATCCCAATGACGTATAAAGAGCTATATCAAAGTTTGTTTGACGCACATGTGGTGTCCCTATTTTATTTGGAACCGTTGCAACCTCCGTTCCCAAAATGGTATAACGAGAATGCCCAATGTGATTATCATGCGGGAATATTGGGGCATTCCATAGAAAATTGCACTGCCTTCAAAAAGGTAGTTGAGAAGCTCATCAAAATGGGAATTGTGAAGGTCGACGATTCATCAAAACCTGATCACTTTGACGGGGTAGTAAATACGGTAATTGAAGGAGGAGACAAGAAAGTTGCGACTCCTTGAAGATGAAGAGGGAATCAGAGAATGAAGTTTCCAAGCCCTTGCGTACTTGGGAGTGTCTTGAATAATAGGATTGTGGAAGAGATCTCTATATTTTTAGAAGCTGATCTATAGTAATGTGCAAAACATGCTTGTTCCTTAAGCCTAGAGGTAATAAGAACTATTTTGTGAAATAGGCTTGTGTCCAAAACTTTATTTCAATAAAATGCATTTTTAAGCAAATATTCTTTTATTCTTTCCATTTCATATTGTACATTCTTTTGTTTTACAATATTCTTTCATTCTTTATTCATGACCATACAAATAACTGTTCTTTGAATCATTTATTCTTTTTAAATATTCTTTCGAACCTATACTAGGTCCCCAGATATCAACGACATGAGCAATGTTGTTACTGACTCCCTTTTTGAATGAGATATGGGTCTAGGGGATCTAAGGAATTTGAAGATGACAGAGATTGTAACTTATCTTCTGATTTGTTAAGAATGATGAAAAACAGACCTTACTCTGCAAAGGGTCAGGGGATATTATGAGTCTAGAAAAGAGGTGAAGATTGAAGCCAAGCTCATCATAGAAAAACGGTGAGACATTATTGAGTTATCTTCGAAAATTCAAATATGTTTTTGCACGATCATATCAGGACTTGCCTAGGTTAATAAGAAGCGGGCTAAACATGAGGATCAGACACTGCTTTTCTACATAGAAATGGATGGTATCAGCTATGCCGTATTCATGTGCCTACTCCAGTTCTTCACAAATTTTCTATATGTGGGGCATGGATGTGATGGGGCCAATCTCGTCAAAAGCTTCTATTCATTCATCGGCATAGTCATCGTTTACTTCACTAAGAGGGTGGAAGCAACAACATATGCCAATGTTACAAGGTCAAAGTCATCAAATTCATCAGAAATAATTACAAAAAAAAGGATCAAATGCCAGCAAAGAATGCCATAAAGGATCACATTTACAGTTTGTCCAAAGATCAGGCAGCATATCACAGTGCAGCAAAGGTTGCCAAACAAAAAAAAGAAGGAAAAACAACAAAAAATAGGAAAGGTGACTAAGACTTGTAAAGATTGGCATAAGAAGCTACCATTTACTCTCTATATCAAACGTCGACCAGGACTTTCGCTGGGGCAACACTTTTCCCATTGGTTTATGAAGTGGTTTTGCCCATGAAAATTGAGATTCCTTTGCTCCAAGCTTCGATTGAGTCAGGAATTGGATAAAGAAGAATGTCTCCAATGAACTTGGATAAAGAAAAGGGTTTGAAAGTATTCATCATGGTCAAATGTATTAAAATTGATGATTAATGACGAAAATGGTCCACCCAAAGAAATTTCATGATGGGCACCTGATATTGAAAAGAAAGCATATCTCAAATTGAGAAGGACCTTATGTTGTAAAGAAGGCATTTTCTGGAGGAGCATTGATATTGACCGAGATGGATGCTAAAGACTTGCTCAATCCGGTAAATTCAGGATCAATCAAGAAGGATTTTACCTGAAAGAGGAAAGACTAAGGTGAAAACCCGCAAAAGGCGCCTTGAGTTTGAATTCAAATTCAAAACAAAAAACAAAAAAAACAAAAAAAAGAGAGAGAAAAAGGAGAGGCCAAGGCGAAAACCCGCAAAGGGCGCTTTGAGACCAAAGGGGCTTTGAGCTGAAAACCCAGAAGAGCGGCTCAAACTTTGACCAAAGATAGGGCATACAGCAGTCTTGCTACACTTGAATTAACAATGAAAAGGTATGTTATGTCTTGGGGCATCAACAAAGTACTCCGGATCCCCTAAGCACATATCGAACTTAAAATGGTCCTCAAGAAGTTTGAACAGAGAAGCTCAAGCTGCGATATCTGGGGCACCTAGCTTCTATCTTACTCATTTTTGAATTTGTTATCTTTGATTGCTTTTTTTCTTTTCAAGATACACCCAGATCAATTTTCTTTTATTGCCTTGGTGATCTTTGACTAGCTTATTTGTTTCAAGCCATGCTCCTGATTAATTTCTTTCTCGTCCATTATTGTGATCTTTTTCAAGCATTTTATATTGAAATAAAGATTAATGGACTAATAATACTTTCATAAAAGGAGTTTCGCATATTACTCTGGAAGCTTCTAAATAATATGATATCTGAAACGTGACTATTGTTCAAAACTTACCAAGCCTAAGGGTAGGAAACATTGAAAAATGATTATCTCTTCGGATTCTTATTGGATAAGACAATTTTGCTGGTGACACCACATTGACAAATGACGAACAAAGTCAAAGGGGATCATTTTCGGGATACCCTGCATTCATGAAAATTTCAGACACATACATTTGGTCATTACACCCAAGGAATGGTGTAACAGATCAAATTGATCGAAAGTGATATAAGTTCTGTACCTCTGAATGGTAACAGAACAATGGAAGAAACCAAATGTTATTCCCCTGAAGTTGCAGTGGAAGGTACAAACTTCATGTCCCAAGATTCAAGTGGAGAGGACTCAGAAATTACATTGGGGCAACCTTGTTGAGCAGATCATGATTGATGAACAAAAATGAAGAACAGATGAGTGGTAACACCTAGAGTAGGAATCATACTCATAACACTTTTGCATCATAACAAATCTCATTAGGAGCATTTGATTCATTCCAATCATTGCATCCTAATCCTTTAAAAGGAATCATTTTCATGACATGTTACATTCGTATCACTCATAATACATGTAGCTAGAAGTATTTGATTCATTCTGATCATAGCATCTTAGTCATGTGATATAAACATATGGAATCGAGTCTACAGGACATGTCCCTCAGTGGATGGTGTAGCAATATCGGTGAATTTGCAGATCTCATCTTCCTGAAGTTGTAGCAAGCAGATCGAAAAGAATTTTAGCCTTATTTCACTGAAGTTGCAGTGGAGTAGACTGAAGAAAGAAGATCTTATCTTCCTGAAGTTGTAGGAAGCAGATCAAAAACACTTTTCAGCCCTATCTCCCTGAAGTTGTAGTGGAGTGGACTGAAGACAGAAGATCTCATCTTCCTGAAGTTGTAGAAAATAGATCAAAAACACTTTTCAGCCCTGTCTCCCTGAAGTTGTAGTGGAGTGGACTGAAGACAAAAGATCTTATCTTCCTGAAGTTGTAGGAAGCAGATCAAAAACACTTTTCAGCCCTATCTCCCTGAAGTTGTAGTGGAGTTGTAACATCCCAAAATTGTGCCTAGTAGGATTGGGACCAATGGGCCTTGAGTGTAGGAGTGTTTAAAAATTTGAGAACAAGAGAATGGCATTATTACAAATTGGACTTATTAGTTAAGTGAATTTGGAAGGTTACGAGGTTTCTAGGAAGTTCGGGGTTTAATTGGGCCCTAGTAAAAATTTGGTATTTTAGCACTTTAAGAAGTGAAGGTAAGGGGCATCAAGGCTTAAGAAAATAAGTGTGCAAATTGCTAGCATAAATGAGCAATTGGTAAAAGGGTTATGGCGCCACATGTAGTACCTTGAGGGAAGAGGTTCGAATCCCTTTGTGTGCAAATTTTGATTTACATTTTTGCACCCTTTCCTTAAGTGTCGTCCAAGAGGCATTCATGGCAAGGTTGACTTCATTATTTTGGTAAGGTGGCTAAAAGAAAAAGGCAAGGTTGAAGTTGGGGAAAGGAATCAATTAAATAAGGCATATAAGGGGAACAAGTGGCTTATTTTATGGAGAATGCTATGGAAAGAATGGTTGGCAAAATTTTGAATCTTATGGCTTGAATGTGGACGATTTTTGGGGCTAAAGGGGTGAGAACCAAATTTTGTTAGTGTTGGCAAGGCTTTAGTGCTAGTTTTGGGTCAAATTTCATTATGCAACTTTTGTGACATTTTCTGTTCTCTCCATATATCCCTCTTGCCGAATTTTCAACTTGGAGTGTGCATATTCTCTTCTTCTTTTCTTCTTGTTGCCGATTGTACACCAACAATTGAGATCAAAAGTTTTTCTTTCATTTTTCATGGAAATCAAGCTAGTGAACCATTCTCCTTCTTCTTTCTTCTTTTCTTTTTCGCAAAAATCCTTCAAGCATCTCTTCTATTCTAATCCTTTCCTCCATATCCGAATATTGTGCCCATTACTTCTCCATAGCCGAAACCTCCATTTCTTCATTAATCTTTCTTTTTCATTCGAATTGTCACTCACCCCTTGACCAATCGGTAAGTACTCTATTCAACTTTTTATTTTCTTTCTCCTAATGCCGAATCTATGTTTTGGTTTGGGATGGTCATATTGACCGAGACCATCATTTTATTCTACTCTCTCAAACGAGATCATTCTCCCTTTTGTAGTATTCTAGTGGGAGGCCGAACACCATTCTAGCCTTAAGTCGAACGGAGAAATCGGATCCAATATTAATAAGGTAAGGAGTCTTTTCATAGTCCATTCGATATCACTACTCGGTTATTGTGTCAATCAGATCGAAGTTTCGACTAATCGATTATGTTTTAGGGACGAAATCACTCGATATGTTCTACCTTCGGACATAGTGGTAAGTGATTCAAGTGTAAGTGATACGAAATCTTTTGGAAATCCGAGGCTAACTTTTGGTTGGTATTGTTCTAGGTCATCGACGAGTGGTTCGTTAGGAAATGAAAATCAGGTGTGTAATCCCGTACCTTTCGTACACATATCTGAAATGATGTGTAATCTCACACTTCTCTGAAAGTTTGTATGAAATATTCTGTGAATCGATCAAAATACCGAAGAACACCAAAAATCGGCATCCGTGATCACTCGGGCGTGCGTATGATCGCAGTGGTAATCGTATTTTGTAATAAAACAGTTTCGGTTAGAAGCAGTAATGTGTTTTTGGAAAATTACGAAAAATAGGATAAAGGGAATTAGAAAGTGAATAAGATATCAGATTAAATCTTACTGTGTCTATTTTAATATGGAAGAAACGGAGAAGGAAAAGGATTTTTATATTCTGAGATATGTTAATTTGAGTGAGACTGGTTCTGAATGACTTTGTGGTTCCCTGATCTGTCTTGGAAAAATAGTATAAAATAGTACAAAGTGAATTATGAGTTATAGTTTATATGTACAGATTCCTTAGTGAGTCTATCTTCAATAGAAACAAGTGGGAGCAACATATGAAAACTGTACGGTGAGATATTTGAATTTTGGGTAAGAGAGATCAGAATCGTTGGTCAGTGAAACAAGGGAATCTTTAAGGAATAAACTGTACTAAATGGCTAAGTCAAAAATTCTGGAAAAATTATATTAAGAAGATATATGAGTCTAGTCTCAAGGAAAATTTATGGAGTTAGATTTCGAGATTCCTAACTCAAGTTAGAGTCAATTTAGTTAGTACGACGCAGATGGACAATTTCGATTTTTATGCTCCACATTAGTAGTTAAGTCAAGGTTGCGAAATTTCCAAAATACCCTTAGGTTGCGAGATTACCGAATTACCCTTAGTGGGTAAATTATCGAAATTACGAAAATGCCCCTATGGGTCAAAATTACGAAAATGCCCCTATGGGTCGAAATTACGAAAATGCCCCTAAAGGGCCGAATTACGAAATTGTTATATGGGCCAATCTGATATTTTGATAAATGGGCCGATCTAATATTTTACTATATGGGCCAATCTGACATTTTGATAAATGGGCCAATCTGACATTTTGATAAATGGGCTGATCTGATATTTTGCTATATGGGCCAATCTGATATTTTGCTAAATGGGCCAAATCTGATATTTTGCTTAATGGGCCTTTTGATTAATTGCTGTAATGTGCCATAATTTTGTAATAAATATCTGAATAAATTGTTGTGAATGGCTATGCATTATATACATGATTTGCATGGGATGGGATAATGATGAAGAGAAGTTTTGGTAGCTCGCTACATAGTGCAGTGGCTCGCCACAAATATGAAAAATGGCGATGCCATGTATATTCGTTAATCTGTGGCTTGTCCACAAATCGATATAAATGGCTTAATGCCTACGTTTGGTGTGTTGGCGGGGTGGGTGACTAAAGCTCCCCACAGGTTTCTTTGGTTAGTACGGGTGGTGTGTAGCGGATGGAAAACTAGGTTTGGTTTGGGAATTGCATATCATATGCATATTATATTTGATACATTATTATTGTTGTAAATGGGCTTAGGCCCAAAATATTGCTAATTGGGCTCCGACCCAATGAATAACGGTAAGGGGATTTCACACTGAGTTCTTGTAACTCACCCCCCTTTCTCTTTACCCTTGTAGGTAATGCTTGATGATATGGACTTGGGCTATGGATGACTCGAGGGAGGCCATACTTCGGAAATGGTTTATTTGGACTTTAGACTTCTTTCTCGTTTATTTTATTACTTTACTATTTTGGGTTAAATGTTGTAATAAGGCCTCGGACTATTTTTATTTTTGCTTTTTGGTTGGGATGTTTTTATTATTTTTCTTAAATTGTTTAAAAAGGGGAATTTTCTAAAAACTTAAACAATGGTTTCCAAAATCGATTAACAAATGGATTTCAAAGTAAACTTTTACAAATATTTTTAACACGGATATTTTCTCTCGAACTATTAACGATATTTTCAAAAGACTTGGATTCTCTTTCAAATTTTCAACGTCGTTTTCAAAAGTCACGGTTTTGTAAGATCATTAGTTCAAATTTATTGATTTATCAATCAAATCTTTGAGGTTAGTAGTATTTTATCAAATCAAACTTGTTTTCTTGATTTTTAACAAAGCAATATTTTAGTACGAACAGAAAGGGTTTAACATGTTTTGCTCGTGTGACATACCAAATCCGATCATAACGCATGGGCTGGGTTTGGCGTGTTACAGGAGTGGACTGAAGACAGAAGATCTCATCTTCCTAAAGTTGTAGGAAGCAGATCAAAAACACTTTTCAGCCCTATCTCCCTGAAGTTGTAGTGGAGTGGACTGAAGACAGAAGATCTTATCTTCCTGAAGTTGTAGGAAGCATATCAAAAACACTTTTCAACCCTATCTCCGTGAAGTTGTAGTGGAGTGGACTGAAGACAGGAGATCTTATCTTCCTAAAGTTGTAGGAAGCAGATCAAAAACACTTTTCAGCCCTATCTCCCTGAAGTTGTAGTGGAGTGGACTGAAGACAGAAGATCTTAGTTTCTTGAAGTTGTAGGAAGCAGATCGAAGACATTAGTCTGGCAATCCCTGAAGTTGTAGGGAGCAGGTTAAAATAGCAGATCTGGCAATCCTTGAGTTTGCAGGGAGTAGATCGAAGACAGCAGATCTGGCATTCCTGAAGTTGCAGCAGCAGATCAAAATAGTAGATTTGGCATTCCTGAGGTTGCAGGAAGCAGATCGAAGACATTAGTCTGGCAATCCCTGAAGTTGCAGGGAGCAGATTAAAATAGCAGATTTGGCATTCCTGAGGTTGCAGGAAGCAGATCAAAAGACACTTTTAGTCTTATCTCCCTGAAGTTGCAGTGGAGTAGACTGAAGCAAGAAGATCTTATCTTCCTGAAGTTGTAGGAAGCAGATCAAAAGCACTTTCAATCTTATCTCCCTGGAGTTGCAGTGGAGTAGATTGAAGACAGAAGATCTTATCTTCCAGAAGTTGCAGGAAACAGATCAAACACACTTTCAGCCTTATCTACCTGAAGTTGCAGCGGAGTAGATAGGAGATTTTGTCTCCCTGAATTTGCAGTGGAGCAAATCGAAGACAGAAGATCTCATCTCCCTGAGTTTGTAGGAGAGCAGATTAAAAGATAGTGGATATTGCATTCCTGAAGTTGCAGAGAAGCGGATTGAAGCTATCAAACTTACTGAAATCAAGATGAAATTCCAATATCGTTGAAGTTGCAGTGGAGTTGGAAGCCATTCGAAGAAGATGAGGACCAAGAAGTCGAGGCTCAGCCAAGACCGGGAAAAACTTGGTCCTTTTATAGTCTTTGCTCTATTCTCGTTACACGACAATGAGCAAAGAGGGGCAGCTGTAGAGGCCCATTTTTGCTCGGGCCCATCTGAATGAAATAAACCAGAATAAAACCAAAAATAAAATGTTTATTTGAACAGTCCATTTACATAGCCCAATACAAACAGACCCAAACTAATGTCCACAACCCATTACACCCGAGACCCTAAAACCAGACCTGACCCAAAGTTAAACCCCAAGACCCAAAACATACACGGCCCAAAATGGCCCAAGTGTTAAACGGAAACAGTGAGCCTAGGGTTTCTGGAAACCCTAGGCGCCGTCGCAGCAAGGCCCCAGCCTTCACGCCGCAATCGACTCCTCGCAGCCACCAACCCTCGTCAGGCCGCGATTCGCGCGAGTAAAGCCCGCCATCGCCGAGATCCTCTCTTCGACCTGCACAAGAAAGGAAATAGCAACAGCAAAAATGGCATTTTTTTATTTCCTTTTTATTTTTCGGGTTATAAAAACCCCTTGTAAAAACCTGTAAACGGACAATACAGAGAGAATACACAGAAAAAAAAAGAAATAAAAGAGCAAAATTTCCACAATACAGAGGTGATTTTATCTCGCAAGCTTTTCATTTTTTTTACGTGCATATTTTAACAAAAAAAGAAGAAAAGGGTACCATTACCTTTCGAAAACGCCGGAAATCGGAGGTTTTAGTCCTTCGGCCACCATCCACGGAGGCGCGTGTGGCGCGTGTAGTCGGGGCTTATGACGTCCGACGACTCCTCCGGACAGAGGCCAGAGAGAATCTAAAAGGAGGCCTCAGATTTTTTTTATTTTGATGTCCAAATGAAATTTTAAAGCCGATTTTGACTTATATACTAATATGGAAACGACGTCATTTTTGCTTAATCCAATAAGCATAAAACGACGTCGTTTTAAGCAGGGGATCCGCGCGTTAACCCGAATACTCGGGGAGGATCCTCCTTTTTTTGTTTAATGGTCTAATTGCCATTTCGGTCCTTCCGCGATTTAATTAATTTTAATTCAGTCCAAATTGCATTTTTATTTTTATTAAATTAGCCCTGAAGCTTATTTTTGTTCCAATTTAGTCCCTCGGGCTCTTTGAAGGTTAAAATCAGAACGTTGCTGTTTTAAGATTTGGCATAATTGCCACTTTGGCCCTTGTAATTTAACTTCTATTTTGATTTAGTCCTTTTTATATCTGTTTTAATTGTTATTTAATCCCTGTTTCTTTGTCTTAATTTTTGTTTATCCTTTTATTTTATTGTTTTAATATTGTATTAAATTATTTTGCTATATTAAATAGTCTATATTATTTTCTTTATTATTTATATATTAATACATTAATAGTCTATATTTTTATGTAATATCTCTATATATTAAATTATTATTATTTATTACTTTATTTAGCTTGAAATTATTTTCATTACATATTATTTTCATATATTAATTACTATATTATATGTTTATTTTTTAAAAAAATTATATCATATATTATTTTTAAAATTTTGTTTTATATAAAGTTTATTATATTATATAACCTATTTCATTTACCTTATTTATTACATATATAATTTTTATGATTAGTATATTATGTATATATGTGTTTTTATTCAAAATTATTATATATATTATTCACTAATTATTTTTATTATGTATAATCCTTATATATTATTATTAATTATTTTATATTATATTATTATTATTTTTTATTAATCATTATTCCACATTATTATTACTTTATTATTTATATAGATATGAAATGTTAGTATGTCATAATTGCTTCTGATATTTATGTTTGATAATGTATAAATGCGATATTGTCCCATAAATCATTGTTTAAAATAAAATATATTTTTTTTAAAAAATTACTGAATTTTACCAAAAGTTTTTAAAATAAAGGCAATGTTTTGTGTTTAGAAATTCGGGAAATAGTGCCCTATCGTGCTGGGTTGCGATTTCCCGTTTGACTAAATAACTAAATACCCTTTTAATAAAATTTCATAAATTATGAGATGTTTTAGTTTCTCGAGAATTAAAAATATTGTGTCCTAACGTGCTGGATGTGATGTTTATATTCTTTCGGAACAAAGAAATCTCAAGTTTTAAATAAAAATAAACCCTATTCTTGGGAATTCAAAACGTTGTGTCCTAACTTACTGGATATGATGTTTTGTGTCTCGAGATAGGGATTTTCTAAAATAAAGACATGCCTAGTTTCGAAGTCATGAGATGCTATATCCTAACTTACTGGGTATAGTGTTTTATTTCTTTAGGATAGGTAAGTCTAGTTTTTTTTATTCAAATATAAGGACCATTTTCTAAAATTTTTCAAAGTTTCAACATTAGGACATGATTTTATCGATTAGGTACCAATTTTTTTGGGCGTTTTGAGGGTGCTAATCCTTCCTTATACGTAACTGACTCCCGAACCCATTTTTGTTTTTTTTCGTAGACCAAAATCAATATTTTGAAATAAAACGTTTTTTAAGGTGATCCAATCACACCAAAGTAAAAGGATTGGTGGCGACTCCCATTTTCATTTTTAAAAGTCGATTCCCGTTTTTAAATCAAAATTTTAAAAATGGTTTCGACAGCTAGGTTGTCTACCTGAATCTGAATATTACCTTGAAGTTTGAAATTTACGAGGTTGACATCAAATACCCATAATTTTTGTGAGATTTTGAGCCTTATAGAGCATATATTATTTTTCTTGCTCACTTTATTAATTATGAGTGTGTCAACATTGATTTGTTATTCTAGAACTTGCATCGATTATACATGTCGAGACCACACCTTTGATTTGATATACTAAGATGTAAAGGCACCTAGGTTTTAACCCACTTACTCCACTAAAAGCCTACCCTCATAATTAACCCCTAGTAAACCCCTTTTAATCCTAACAACCCTTTTTATTGACTCACCCACTAATTTTAAACCGAAACCCTTTGTATTTGTCATCACCATTCCTCTTGACTACCCTTATATCGAGATTTGATTTAATTAGTTGCCTAACTATGATCTTTATTTCAGTAGTTAAATTCATCCTTTATTATGTATTTGATTTGTTCTAAAAAAATGAAGTACATTCATTATTAGTTCTATTTCTATGAGCTCTAAACAGTTAAATTCACATCTTTAGAAAAAGCTCGTATTAGAGTATTATTAGTACAAATTTTCAATTGATGTAATTATTTAATTCAGTTCATTGTTTTTAGTTAGGTAATTTGTCAGATCAGTCTCGATTCTAACCTTCTAATTCAGCCTTTATCCACACCTTTAACCCAAGCCCCGTTACAACCCTTTCAAAGACCTTTTGATTTGTGCATCATCTCATATTATAGTGGTGGAGATTTGATTTTCATGCAAGCCTATGGGATTAACTTTTCATGTTTGACTTTTGAGTGCGTAATTCTGAACCTTAAACACTTCGAGTGATTTGAGTGAATCTGCAGCGAGGATGTCAACCCTTGTCGACTTTAAATCAGAGGTAACTATTTAGATGAGGGGAAACACCTATGTTTTCGTGCTACAAAAAAATATATGACTTAGATTGTTTGAATCTTTAGGACTCTTTGAGTTGAATTATCCATGTATAAATTATCTTTGAATTGTGATGAAACATTATTGATGAATATCATGAATCGAGGAAGTTTGTTTTAATTATGAGTTGAGAATTTTGCTTGAGGACAAGCAAAAGCTTAAGTGTGGGGGTATTTGATAAACTGAAATAGTAACATATTTTAAGCTCACATTTAGCATGCTTTTGGATGAATTATCCTTTATTTTATGTAATTTGGTGCTCTTAATCCTTTGTTTTCATGTTTTATACTCAGGAAAGCACCAGAGGATGAAAAGAACAAGAAACGGGCTTAAAACGGGCCAAATGGGCCAGATCACGAAATCGACATGGCCTGGGCCCAAGACCACACGGCCGTGCCTCATTAATGGACTCCACACGGCCTGGCCATGATTCACACGTGCGTGTGCCATGGCCGTGTCCCTGCCGCGGCCAAGAGGAGTTTTACTCGGAATAGGATGCTTAGAGGCAAAGAAACACAATCCAAAGTCTATTTAAACACCTTAGTAGGAATTCTACTTGGATTAGGATTCTTAGGGGCCAAGTAAGGCATCTCAAAGCCTATAAAAACATCCTAGGGGGCAACTTAAGCGGGGAGTTCGACAGAAACCCTCTGTCGAGGGGAGCCCAAGGCTTTTATCAGGGGGCGTCTTGCTAAGCCAGAGAAGGCAGATTTGTGGGGATTCACGTGAAGATAGCCAGTTGATTCATCTCAAGAAGACGGAATTATACTCAAGACGGAGGATCTCCTCTTCAATTCCTTCAGGGGGTTTTAGGTATTTCTTATGTTTTGTTTTATCTTTTCTTCTGAGATATTTTCTTTTATCATTATGAACTAAACCCTCAGATACCTGAGGGGGATGAAACTTAGATGAATCTCGTTATCGTTTGCTGAACTATATGCTAAATATTTGACTTGTTCTTAATTATGTGTTCTTAATTCTTGTGTTGATATTTCGCGGATATTAATTCAAGTTTGATGTGCTTAGGTGGAGGACCAAAAGTCCCTGCCTAAGAGTAGATCTAGCATAGTTAAGCGGAGTTGATCGCAAGCCTAGAGATAGGGTGACGAGATTTTGCCAGATTAGGGTGAAACCTAATATGGGATTCCATAGATCGAGTTAATTCAATTCTAGGGGTTTTAATTAGAAAGAGATTTTAATTAATCAACCTAGGGTTAGGCGTTATTCGCCGAGAGGCGGTTTAATATACATTAGGAATCTTACGGATCAAGTCAAATGAATAAATCGTGCAGTTTGAGTTAGATAACAAGTGAAGTCTAGGTGGATTCTTCCTCGGGCATTGTCCTTATCAATTGGTTTTTCCCAAAAGTATTTTCCCCAAATTCATTCTTCTTTGTCTTAGAGTCTTTAGTTTAATAGTTAGCTAATTTAGATTTAACAACAAATTCCCTTTATTTTAGGCTAGATAATAAAAAGAAAGTTAGTATTAGTACTTTTAGTTTCTTTTGGGTTCGACATTCCGGTCTTACCTTAACTATACTACTGTTCGATAGGTGCGCTTGCCTCAAATCGTTGTCATAGTTAGTTTCCAGGTTCGATCATTCTCATTATAAATTTTAAGACTTTGACATCGCATAAACACAACGATCAAGCTGCCAACTTTGGATCTTCAATCTGAAAATCTTAAATCCACTGAAGAAATAACGTTCTAGTCTTAAGTTCAGCTACAACAGAACCATCCCTTTCCAAAGCTAAATGTGCATTCATAGCTCTCAAAGTGAATAGTGATTTTTGACTTAAAGCATCTGCAACCACATTGGCTTTCCCGGGGTGATAATCAATAACAAGATCATAATCTTTCAGTAACTCTAACCACTGTCGCTGTCTCAGATTCAGTTCTTTTTTAGTCATTCAATACTTCAGACTTTTATGATCTGTAAATATGTGGCACTTTTCACCGTAAAGGTAGTGACGCCAAATCTTCAAGGCAAAAATAATAGTAGCTAGTTCCAGATCATGTGTCGAGTAGTTTCTTTCATTGAGGCTTCAGTTGGCGAGAAGCATATGCTATTAGCCTTCCAGTTTGCATCAATACGTATCCCAATCCTCTAAGAGATGCATCACTGTAAACAAAAAATTTATTCCCAGATTCAGGCAATGTCAATACCGGAGCTTCTGCTAACACTCTCTTCAGTCGATCAAAACTTTGCTGACATTCATCTGACCGAACAAACTAAATATTATTTTGTAGTAGCTTAGTCATCGGTAAGGCTATTATAGAGAAGTTATTAACAAATCATCGATAGTATCTTGCCAATCCCAGAAAACTTTGTACCTCTGAAACATTCTTCGGTGCTTTCCACTTAACAATAGCCGAGATCTTACTCGGATAAACACGTATTCCATCCGCAAAAACCACGTGTGCCAAAAATCCAACTTCATTAAGAAAAAACTCACATTTGCTAAATTTTGCATACAACTATTTCTCACGTAGAATCTGCAATACAGTTCTCAGATGTTGAGCATGCTTAGATTCGATTTTGGAGTAAATCAGTATATCATCTATAAATACAACCACAAATCTATCCAACTGAGGTTGGAAAACACGGTTCATCAAATCCATAAAAGCAGCAGGGGTATTAGTTAATCTGAATGGCATTACTAAAAATTCAAAATGATCGTATCGGGTCCTGAATGCAATCTTCATCAGATCACAATCTTTCACTCGCATATGATAATATCCCGATCTAAGATCTATTTTAGAAAATACGGTTGCACCCTTCAGTTGATCAAACAACTCATCAATACGAGGCAATGTATATTTATTCTTCACCGTCACTTTGTTCAATTGCCGATGGTCTATATACAATCTTAAGGTACCATTTTTCTTTTTCAAAAATAGTACTGGTGCACCCCAATGAGACACACTCGGACGAATGAAACCTCTGTCTAATAATTCTTGTAACTGTGCTTGAAGTTCTTTCAATTCTGTCGGTGCAATTCTATACGATGGAATCGATATCGGTGCAGTCCCAGGTATCAATTCAATAGCAAATTCAACTTCACTTTCTCGTGGCAAACTCGGTAGTTCTTCAGGAAATATGTCTGTAAATTCATTAATGATAGGTACCTGATCCAGAAATCTGAGTATCCAGTATATAAGCCAGAAAGGCTTCACAACCCCTAAAAATAATTTTTTGTGCAGAAATTGCTGACACAACTCTAGTAACATTGTTTAACTTAACAGACTCAAGTGAAATTATTTCACCTGTAGGACATTTCAAATCAATTCTTTTCTGTCTACAGTTAACCACTGCATCATGTAACGATAGCCAGTCCATACCAGTATTACTTCAAACTCATAAAAAGGCAATAACATCAGATCAATGGGAAACTCATAGCCTTGGACTTTCAGTGGACATTTACGACAAATTAAATTAACTATTACATTGTGACCCAGTGGATTTGTGACTTAAATATCAAATTCAGTTGACAAGACAGGTGAATTTTTATCAGTGGACAATGTAGTGGAAATATATGAATGAGTTTATTTAGGATCAATCAAAGCATATACAGTAACATCAAAAAGATAAAATATACTCGTAACAACGTCAGGCATAGTAACCACCTCTCTGGCCCGTATAACATAAGTCCGAGCAGGTGCTCTAACCTCGGATCTAGCGGTGGTGTCTCTAGCATCAGTACAATTCATTCCTGTATTACTGCTCTGACTAGGGCATCTACCTTTTTGTTGCGTAGACGAGGGTTTTACACTCAGATCATCTTTTTCTCCCGGTGGTTTTGGACAATTTCGTATGAAATGATCAGTTGCTCCACATCTTAGACATGCGCGCGCCTTATATCTGCATTCACCAGTCTATGGCTTACCACAGAAATCACATAGTGGTCTCGGGGTATTATGAACACTAGACATACTATCAGTAGGTCGATTTTAAAACTTTGAAATAGGTTGTCTTGGTCTGCTTCTGCTTGAAAATTTTGATGATACAGTAACAAGGTTATCTTCTTCTCTTGCTTTCTTCGGTGGCGGCGCGAAGAACATTCTAGGAAAGTTTCTTTTATTGAAGTCTCATGCCTTTCTTTCTCTCTGTCTGTTCTGGTTAAGAATTTTCTCCATTTTTTGGGGCCCGTCAGACAATACCACAAATTGTCGTATTTCCGTGCCACCTATCATCATTTTAATTTCATCGTTTAACCCATCTTCAAAATGGGTATACATTTCTTCTTCTGTCGACACAATCTCCCGAGCATACTTGCTGAGGTGTGCAAACTTCCTCTCGTACTCAGCCACTGATTTATTTCCCTGTTTCAGTTCCAGAAACTCTTTCTTTTTTCTTGTCCAGATATCTCTTGCTGATGTATTTCTTTTTAAATTATGATTTGAAGAAATCCAAATGAATATCATTTTCAAAAACTATTGCAGCTATTGTTGACCACCAATGTAACACCCAAAACCCGGCCTAGATGTTGTGGCTGAATCTGGCGTGTCACATCAAAGTGTTTTTCAAAATCAAGGTTTGTTAGGAGAAATCGTTTGGGTTAAAATCCATTTAGTTTTTTTTCTTGGGAAACAATTGGTAAGTTATAAAAACCAACACTTAGAAAAATGATTACCATGTTTGTTACTGTTGGTTTAAATTCGCAGAAGCTACTCTATTTACGGTTATCT
This sequence comes from Gossypium sturtianum, assembly GCA_025698515.1. NCBI lineage: Eukaryota > Viridiplantae > Streptophyta > Magnoliopsida > Malvales > Malvaceae > Gossypium > Gossypium sturtianum. The sequence continues at coordinate 120,634,321 of CM046948.1, forward strand.
TGAAGTTGAAAATATGTGTTTGCCTTGTAAAACAATTATTACTTGTGAAAACTTGTTGGTATCCGTTTGGCAGTTCAAAATAAGAAATTAAAAAAAAAACCCAATTAAAAGAAATTAAAAATCACCAGAGGCCTTATTACAAAAATATCAACCCAATGTAAAATATTTAAATAACAACGTTTAATCAAATAGCCTCGATCGTGTGGCCCCCTCCGAGTCCCTCGCATCTCCAAATCGTCTAAGACTGGGGATTACTTGTACAGTTAAAAGAAAAGGGTGAGTTAAAAGAACTCAGTGTGTAATCCCCTATCATGCGAGAATGATGCGGGGCACGAGCCCTATTCGAAGAATAAAGATGCGGCGACCTTAGCCCATTACAGTAATCAACGTGGGCCTAAGCCCAATACAGAATCAATATGGTGCATATATGTAACCCACCCCAATCCAACCAACACACCACCCGTACTAACCAACACACCATGTGGGGATAAAATCGACCCACCTAACCAACACACCAATATTGCAGCAAAGGCGCATTAATAACAATGATATGTGGGAAAGCACACGAAGAATGAGAACGCATCAAAGCCGCGATAGCAGTATATGTGGCAGAGCCACCAGTACAGTATACTTCCTCCATAACAGTATCCCAACCCCATGCAGTATGTCATGTCATAAATCATACATATATGCAGAATGTCATACTCAGTAATAATCATATACAAGTCATGAACACATCAGTCAACCTAGCCTTAAGGGTATAACAATCATTTTACTCTTTAGGGGACTCTTTAGGGGTATAACGGTTTTTTTTCTCTTTAGGAGTATTTTAGTCATTTAACAATCTTCCCAAAGGTCTACAGTCACCTCGGGCGACTCAGATAACATATATGGTCAAAACGGTGTAAATGGGCCCAAAGCCCAATATTCGACCCAAGTGGGCCCACACACTCGTGTGGCCCATTTAGCCCAAATTCAGTCACGGCTATGTGAACGATATAGCCCAGACAAGTTTCTGCCACTTTTCGTAAATTTTATTCGTGTGGGGCCCACGAGCCCATTGGGCCCACACAGCCCATTTCGACCCAACGAGGTCCATAACGGCCCAAGTGCACGAGAACACTCGTGGTGGCCTTTTTATTCTACTGCCCTTAGTTGTGGGCTCGATTTTTCCACACGAGCGGTCGCACGCTCGTGAGGCCTCAAATGCTGAAGTTTCGGCTTTTCGGCTTTTGCGGATTCATGGAAACGATAGTGTGATTACACACCTTTTTACGGAGTTGTTCCAAGATCTACGAGCACCCAACCTAGATTCATCGAGATCCAATGTTAGTCCTTAATTGTTAGGGTAACACCCTCTTAACAACACTTAATCCGAAATACCCTTCTTACCTTGTTTGAATGAGGGTGAGCTTAATCCCCCAACAATCGTTGTTCTGAAACGATCACACGCCTTCGCTACTTTCCCAAAGTACAGTCAAGAACCGATTAGTAAGTGGTAGGGCATATTCAGCCAACCCTAAAAAACATGAGATAACCTTATTACCTTACCGAACGTTTGAGAACGAAAGTGTGACTCCTTCAACCAGTTCACACTTCACCACTCCTTGAGGAAGGCCCTAGAATCGCAATGACTGCAGTACGTGATGTAACACCTCTAACCCGTATCCGTCACCGGACTAGGGTTACGAAGCATCACTGAAGCAGATACAACTCAAAACATGCATATAATTTTTTTTTAACATCTCATGTACTCATACTTTGCTTACCAATCACAACTAGCAGATATATTTTGAAACATTTAAACAGAGTCATTTTCATATTTTGTCAATATAAATTTCATATCACAATAATAAAACCAAAACCATTCGCATCACATCTAACACCTATCTTAAATTTATAACATAATCAATCATCATTTTTTAAAAGTCTAAATAAATAAACATCACTTTTAAAACTATATGCTCTAATATGCAACATAACCAATCCACATATGTCTCATCATTTTAATATATCTTATCTCAAATATAATTGCACTTTATAACCAAAATTTATAACTACATGTTATAGACATAATGATAATAATAACCCAAAAGTCGAATTTACCATATACTAATGCATAACATATTAAAATTTAAACTTTAACCCTATGTGTCAATATATCACATAAAATACAACCCTAATCATCAATATAATGCAATTACCAATACTCATGTCATAGCTGAATATACCTAGTTAACTACAAGCCAATTTCTTTAAATATGAAAACTCTACTTAGCCTTTCAAGTAGATGCCATAACCGTACATATATAACATATCAGAATTAAACAAAACATGCACTTATACACATATAACATACTTACTATTACTAGCCCACACACATACATTTAATTTAATATCTTTCATTACAAATACATTTGACACTTAATTCATCACATATTAATCCATCACCAATGCGCAACAATTATAAACATCTAACATAAGTTTAAACCAAATAATTAAACTGAACATACACGTCATTTAATCAACACAATTTAATCTGTCAAAAGCCATAAGACCAATCTTTACCTATCAATATATATATATATATGCCATATCTGAATTTATATCCTAACAAGCCAAACATACCTTACCTATATATCTATATCATACTTTCTTATATCAACCTATACACAAACAACTTAATTTTATCTAAAACTTATACATTCAGCATATAATTTACTTAACATTAACTTATACCACATTCAAATATGAATAAGCAAAATCTCCATTTTGACTAGTAATGACCATATGCTTCAATACCAAACTCACAAAAAGGAGATAAGCCATTTTCGCATGGCTATATATATATACAAGCCCAAAATCAAACTCAAACATTTCGTTTATGCTATACATGCCATAAGCCCAAATTCAACTTAACAAAATACCGAAGGAAACAGTCGATAGTGTGATAGGCTTTGCTGACGATTCCCGAGGTCGTAACGAATCCAAAATCTATAAAACAGAAACCGACAAAGAAACACGAAGTAAGTTATTTAAGCTTAGTAAGTCAATAGCAAAGTAAAGTCAATTAACTTAGCAAAATCGCATATACAAAATTTATATCAAGTAACACTTTATACATAATAATAAATAATTACTCAAATCTCAAATCAAAGTCACATAATATACTCTTTGGCCAATTACACATAATTGAAGCTTATACACTATTCTCATGTTTATGCATTAACTTCCGAACAAATATAATGGACATATAACTTACCTTTCATTTCTCAATACAGATATAAAATACGTACCTGAGTTCTTTTAATTTAAATATCACCTTAGCCTTCACTTACAAATGCCCGTTGAACCATTCGGAATTAAAAAGGATACGCGGATAGTCGGAAGCTCGTACAATGCCAACGTCCCAGACGTGGTCTTACATGTAATCACATATCGATGCCACTGTCCCAGACAGGGTCTTACACTTAAACACAAATCGATGCCAACGTCCCAGACGTGGTCTTACTCGATAACACATAACGGATATCCTATGTCATGACATATGTATCCTATCTATCCCTAAGGTTCGTACGGGGCTTACGAACGTCGAAATTCGATCGAACCAAGCTCGGAATATAGCCAATCACAATAATCACATTCGGCCATAGCACAAATAGTTCAAATAATTCATTTCAATTATGTAACAAATATATATTCATAAATATAACAACATTTAAATGCTTATTGACTTACCTCGGATGTCGTCGACTATTAAATCGGCTACTCGACCACTTTCATCTTTCCCCGACCAAATTCTGATTTCTTTAATTCTTGATCTAAACATATTCAAATTAAGCTTATTTAAACACCAATACACTCAATTTAGCATAAAAACACATAAATGGGCAAATTACAATTTTACCCCTAACATTTTACACTTTTTACAATTTAGTCTTTTTTGCACAAAACACAAATTACACAAAATTTGACCACACTTCTATAGGGTCGAATATTCATAGCATTATTACAAGCTCATACATTTCATTTATTTTGCATTTTAATCCCTCAAAAATTTATTTTTGCAATTTAGTCCTAATTACTCAATTTCATCAAAAATTCAAAGACAGAACTTGTTAATCTAACACATTGACAGAACTTGTTAATCTAACACATATAATTCATATTTCATCATCAAACATTAAACATCAAAAACCACAAGGTATCATCAATGGCAAAGCACAAAACCATCATCACAATCAAAAATTAAGACATGGGTTTTGTTCATTTCTAAGCAACAATCTCAAAAGCGTAAAAATTATCAAAAACCGAACAAAACACATACCTAAATTCAAGCTCCAAGGTACCGAAATAAGCTAGGTTTTCTTCCTTTTTCTTTCTTCAACTTTCGGCCAACTTAAAAAAAGATGATAACTCATCTTTTGTTTTATGTTATTTTAACATATAATATAAATTATAATTGGTTTACTATTTTACCCTTTTTAAATTAAATAATTTTAACATATAACTTAAGGTCATTTAAGTCCATTGCCACCCACTATCTTTTAAAATGGGCTAATTTCCTTTAAGGACCCCATATTAAAAAGCCACTATCAAATTGGCACTTTACACTTTAGTTTGTAACTTTTTATATTTTACGCGATTAAGTCCTTTTATTTAATCAGACACCTAAACGACAAAATTAAGTCACGAAAATTTAACACAAACAAATTCACATATAATAAACATGGAAAATAATTTTAAATATTTTTTTTCGGACTCAGATTTGTAGTCCCGAAACCACTATTTCGATTAGGGTCAAAATCAGGCTGTTACAACTCTCCCCCCTTAGAGATTTCCGTCCCCGAAAATCTTACCAGTGAATAGGTTTGGATAACGCTCTTTCATTGTATCCTCTGACTCCCAAGTTGCCTCCTCAACACCGTGCTTTTGCCACAATACTTTAACTAACGGAATTTTCTTATTTCTCAATTCTTTTATCTCACGAGCTAGAATACGAATCGGTTCCTCTTCATATGACATATTAGGCTGAATCTCGACCTCTGTCGGAATAATCACATATGAAGGATCAGATTGATATCTACGAAGCATCGAAACATGAAATACATTATGAATCTTTTCTAGCTCAGGTGGTAACTGCAATCTATAAGCAACAGGCCCGATACGCTCTATGATCTCATACGGTCCAATGAACCTCGGACTCATCTTGCCTTTACGACCGAATCTGAGTACTTTTTTCCACGGTGAAACTTTCAAAAACACTGGATCTCTGATCTGAAACTCAATATCTTTACGTTTCAAATTTGCATATGACTTTTGATGATCTGATGCAGCTTTCAAACTATCACGGATCACTGCCACTTTCTGTTCAGTTTCTTTTATCAAGTCAACCCTGTGTATCTTATTTTCACTGAGTTCGGTCCAATACAATGGTGTACGACATTTACAACCGTATAAATCCTCGTAAGGTGCCATCTTGGTACGAGATTGAAAGCTATTATTATAAGCAAATTCAATCAGAGGTAAGTATCGTTCCCACGTACCTTCGAACTCAAGGATGCAACATCTCAACATATCCTCAAGTATCTGAATGATTTGTTCGAACTGACCATCTGTTTGCGGATGAAAGGCCGTGCTAAAGTGTAGTTTCGTACCTAAAGCATCGTGCAGTTTCTTCCAAAACCGCGATGTAAATCTCGAGTCTCGGTCCGAAACAATAGAAATAGACACACCATGTAATCTCACAATCTAAGAAACATATAACTTAGCCAATTTATCAAGTGAATAATCTGTGCGAACTGGAACAAAATGAGCAGATTTGGTCAATCTATCTACAATAACCCAGATTGCATCTTTCTTGCTCGGTGTCAATGGTAGACCAAATACAAAATCCATCGTGACTCTGTCCCATTTCCACTCGGGTATCATAATCGGCTGAAGTAATCCAGAAGGTACCTGATGCTCAGCTTTTACTTGTTGACAAACTAAGCATTTCGAAACAAAGTCAGATATGTCTCGTTTCATACCAGGCCACCAATAGAACTGTTTCAGATCATTATACATTTTAGTGCTACCCAGATGAACAGATAATCGGCTGTTATGAGCTTCATTCAAAATCATCTAAATCAATTCTGAATTCCTCGAAACACATATTCGATCTTTGAACTTCAAGTAGTCATTCTCATCAATTCGAAACTCTGATTCAACATTAATTTCACACTAAGCTCATTTTTCCACCAAATCTTTATCAACTTTCTGGGCATCACCAATTTGTTGAACAAACAACGGTCTTGCTTTTAATTCGGCTATTATCGAACCATCATCAGACATAACCATATGCGCGTTCATTGCACATAGAGCAAATAATGACTTTCGGCTTAAAGCATCAGCAACAACATTAGCCTTTCCCGGATGGTAGTCAATCACTAACTCATAATCTTTTAATAGCTCTAACCATTGACGTTGTCTCAAATTCAAATCTTTCTGAGTCATCAAATACTTCAATCTTTTATGATTAGAATAGACATTGCATTTCTCACCAAACAAATAATGACGCCAAATTTTCAATGCGAACACAATAGCTGCTAGCTCCAAATCATGTGTTGGATAGTTCTTTTCATGTGGTTTCAGCTGTCTCGAGGCATAAGCTATAACCTTGCCTTCCTGCATCAAAACACAACCCAGACCATTCAAAGATGTATCACTATATATAATAAATTCTTTACCCGATTCAGGCTAAACTAACACTGGAGCTTCGGTCAAAAGAGCTTTCAACTGATCAAAACTTTTCTGACACCTCTCTGACCACTCGAACTTAACATCTTTCTGTAATAGCTTTTTCAATGGTGTAGCAATCATAGAGAAACCTTTCATGAACTGTCTGTAGTAACCAGCAAGTCTCAAAAAACTTCAGACTTCTGAAACATTTTTCGGTGGTTTCCAGTCAAGTATAGCTAAAATTTTGCTCGGATCAACCCGATACACGATCTGTCGATACAACATGGCCCGTAAAACCGACTTCACGTAACCAAAATTCACACTTACTAAACTTTGCATACAATCGCTTATCTCGCAAAGTCTCAGAGCACAAGTCTCGGATGCTCGGCATGCTCGGTTTCATCTCGAGAGTAGATCGTAATATCATCTATAAACACTACCACAAACCGATCCAAAAGTCTCGAAAATCGATTCATCGGATCCATGAAAACAAAGCAGTGCATTAGTAAGTCCGAAAGGCATAACCGTAAACTCGTAGTGTCCGTACCTCGTCAGAAAGCGGGCTTTGGCACATCGTAATCTTTAACTCGCAATCGATAGTATCCCGATCTCAAATCTATCTTTGAAAACATCAGAGTCTGTTTCAACCGATCAAACAAGTCGTCAATTCGGGTAACAAATACTTGTTCTTTATGGTCACTTTATTAAGTTGCTCGTAGTCAATACACATTCTCATAGTTCCGTCTTTCTTTTTCACAAACAGAACTAGTGCGCCCAAGGAGAGAAACTCGGTCGTGCAAATCCCCTTATCTATCAACTCTTGCAATCTGTGCTTTCAATTCTCTTAATTTCAGAGGTGCCATCTCATGACGGAGCTATAGAAATCAGAGTCATCCCCGGCACTAATTCAATCCCAAACTCAACTTCTCGAATAGGTGGCAAACCCGGTAATTCTTTAGGGAACACATCTGGATACTCACATACAACAGGTACTGATTCAATCTTCTTTTCTGTCACTTTAGAATCAAGCACATAAGCAAAATAAGCTTCACAACCCTTTCTCACATATTTCTGAGTTGTCATAGAAGTTATCACTGCTGGTAAACCATTCAGATCATTAGATTTAATCCGAATAATCTCATCATTCTAACATCGCAAATCAATAGTCTTCCGTTTACAGTTCACGATAGCATCATGCAGAGTTAACCAGTCCATACCCAGAATTATATCAAACTCATCAAATGGCAACAACATCAAATCAGCTGGGAAACATGAATATCGAATCATCAACGGACAATTTTTTGCATATTTTATCAACCAAGACACACCGGCCTAAGGGGTTCGATACTTTAATTACAAACTCAGTAGACTCAACAGGTAAAGTCTTACTGAACACCAAAGTCTCACACACATAGGAATGAGTTGAACCAGGATCAATCAAGGCAATAGCAGGAGTATCATAAAGAGTAAAAGTACCGTGAATGACATCCGGGGATGAAGCGTCCTCGCGCGCTGCAGATGGCATAAGCTCGGCTGGTGCACGAGCCTCGAGATCTAACGGTGAATCTTTAGTCCCTCTCCGCCGCCACCACAAGCACCCGTATTTTTGGGTGGTCTACCTCGAGTGCGGTAGATACCCGATCTAGTATTTCGAATCGGACTTTGATCAACTATCTCTGGACACTCCCGAATAAAATGACCTCTGGATCCACATTTAAAACATGCTCTATCATGTAATCTGCAACTGCCGGGATGTCGTTTACCACAATGTTCACACTCGGGTTAATTTGATCTGACATTACCCACACTAGCCACAGAGGTAGCTCTCGAGCTCGTAGGTGGTCTATCTCAATCTCGTCTGAAATGGCTCGCAGTATTCTTCGAATGGCTAGTATCATCTCAGAATTTCTTTGAGGTCGACTGAAATGGCTTACTGGATGATCTTTTACGAGAATCTCTGGCTTCAGAATCAGCTTTTCTTTTCTCTTTCCCGAGCTCTTCAGCTTTGCAGGCTCGCTCAATAAGTACCACGAACTCTTTTATCTCTAATATGCCAACTAACAGTTTAATGTCTTCATTCAGCCCATCTTCAAATCTCTTGCACATAATAGCTTGATCGTGTACGTCAAAGTCTTAAAAATTTATACAAAGAATGATCGAGCCTGGAAACTAACTGTGACAATGATTGAGGCAAGTTCACCTATCGAACAGTAGTATAGCTTAGTGGCAAGATCGGATTGTCGAACCCAAAGGAACCAGAAGTACTAATACTGACTTTCTTTTTATTATTTAGCCTAAGAAACAAGGGAATTTGTTGTTTAATCTAAAATTAACTAACTACTAAGCTAAAGATGCTAAGACAAAGAGAACGAACTTGGGAAAACACTCGGGAGAAAAACCAATTGATTAAGACGATACCCAAGGAAGAATCCACCTAGACTTCACTTGTTATCTAACTCTAAACCAAACGATTTATTCACTTGACTTGATCCGTAAGATTCCCTAATTTATATTAATACCTCTCTCGAGGCTACTAACGTCTAACCCTAGGTTGATTAATTGAAATCTCTTTCTAATTAAAACCCCTAGAATTGCATTAACTCGATATATGGACTCCCATATTAGGTTTGACCCTAATTTGGCAGATTTTTGTCACCCTATCTCTAGGCGCACGAGCAACTCCACTTAATTATGCAAGATCTACTCTTAGGTAAGGACTTTTGCTCCTCCACCTAAGCACATCAATACTTGAATCAATATCCCAGAAATATCAAAACAAGAATTAAGAACACATAATTAAGAACAAATCAAGTATTTATCATATAGTTCAGCAAACGATAACAAGATTCATCTTAGGTTTCATCCCCTTCAGGTATTTGAGGGTTTAGTTCATAATCATAAAACAAAACATAAGAAAAACCCTAAAACTCCCTGAAGGAATTGAAGAGAAGATCCTCCGTCTTGAGTATGATTTTGGCTTCTTGAGATGAATCAACTGGCTTTCTTCGAGTAAATCCCACGATTCTGACCCCTCTGGCTCGGCTCCTTGGCCTAGTTGGACGCCTCCGACAGAAGGCTTCTGTCGATTCCCCCTTTAAGTCATACTTAGGGTGTTTATATAGACTTTGGAATGTGTTTCTTCGCCTCTAAGTATCCTAATTTGAGTGAAATTCCTCTTTGTCACGGCAGGGACACGCCCTTGGCACATGCCCGTGTGAATCATGGCCAGGCCGTGTTCGAGTCTATCAATGAGGCACGGCCGTGTGGATTTGGCCTAGGCCGTGTTGATTTTTTTCTTTGGCCCATTTGGTCTGTTTTAAGCCCGTTTTCCGTTCTTTTCATCCTCCTATGCTCTCCTGAGTATAAAACATGAAATTAAAGGATTAAGAGCACCAAATTACATAATTCAAGGGATAAATCATCCAAAAGTATGCTAAATGTGGGCTTTAAAATATGTTACTATTACGGTTTATCAAATACCCCCACACTTAAGCTTTTACTTGTCCTCAAGCAAAATTCTCAACTCACAATTAAAACGAACTTCCTCGATTCATAATATTCATCAATAATGTTTCATCATAATTCAAAGATAATTCATACATGGATAATTCAACTCAAAGAGTCCTAAAGATTCAAACAATCTAAGTCATACATTTTGTAGCATGAAAACATAGGTGTTTCCCCTCATCTAAATAATTACCTCTGATTCAAAATCGACAAGGATTGACATCCTCACTAAAGATTCACTCAAATCACTCGAGGTGTTTAAGGTTCAGGAAAAAACACTCATAAGTCAAACATGAAAAGTTAATCCCATAGGCTTGCATGAAAATCAAATCTCCACCACTATAATATGAGATGATACACAAATCAAAAGGTCTTTAACAGGGTTGTAACGGGGCTTGGGTTAAAGGTGTGGATAAAGGCTAAATTAGAGGGTTAGTATTGAGAATGAATTGACAAATTACCTAACTATAGACAACGAACTGAATAAAGAATAATTACATCAATTGAAAACTTGTAATACTAATACTAATAACACGAGCTTCTTCTAAAGATGTGAATTTAACAGCTTAAGCTCCAATAACAAAGAAATAAAAATGAATATACTTCAGGTTTTTTTTTTAAGAACAAATCAAGTAATAATAAGATAGAATTTAACAACTGATAAAGAAAATAGTTAAGTAATCGATCAAATCAAATCTCGATATAGGGGTAGTCAAGAAGAATGGTGATAACGAATACAAAGGGTTTTGGGTTAATATTAGTGGGTGAGTCAATAAAAAGGGTTGTTAGGATTAAAGGGGTTTACTAGGGGTTAACTGTGAAGGTAGGCTTTTTATGGAGTAAGTGGGTTAAAACTTAGGTGCCTTTATCATCTCTGTATATCAAATCAAAGGTGTGGTCTCGACATGTGTAATCGATGCAAGTTCTATAATAACAAACCAATGTTGACACACTCACAATCAATAAAGTGAGCAAGAAAAAGAATATATGCTCTATAAGGCTCAAAATCTCACAAAAATTATGGGTTTTTGATGTCAACCTCGTAAATTTCAAACTTCAAAGTAATATTCAAATTTAGGTAGACAACCTAAAAAAAAATTTAATTTCTGAAAAATAGACTTAAAATGCTTAATTCCCTAGTATCTAAAAGTTTAAATCATCAATGCACAATTAACTATGACTTAATCCAAAACATATCAATAAAAATCATAAATCAGGGGAAATTTCATTCTAATAGTAATATGAGAAAATTACTTAAGAAACAAGATATAATTCAGGATTTGAGAATAATGAAAAAAGTTGGCACTTTTAAGATTCACCCCCCCACACTTAAGATGTACATTGCCCACAATGTACAAAGATGTATAAAAGCATTATAGTAAGAAGATCAAAAGATAGGGATAGAAGTGAAACTTCCTGAATTTTGGATGGAATTCTTGGAGGACGTTTCATGACGAATGTGATGACTAGGTATAAGTGATGTCTTCGTTCCTTAAGTGGTATATTTAATCTATTTAATCTGCGAAGTCATCAATTAAATTTTAGGGAGTGGATTTGTTATGGAAACTTTAGAGTTAGACAGCTAGTGATAAAGTGAAATCAATAATACTAATGAAACTTTCAAGTCTTTAGACAGTAAACTAAAATGGAAGCAAAATAAAAACGAAAATAAAAGTAGAAATAGAGATAGAAATAAAAATAAGAATAAAAAGAAAAAGAAAAGGACTCAGAGGTCCTCTGCATCAGCTGGGTCGCGAGGTGGTGGTGGCGATGAGATATGAAGGTACTGACATATCTGGTGGAGGGTGGTGTCGATATGGTCGAAACGCTGAAAGCATTGCTACTCAAATCGTTTTAGGCACTCAGATATGTCTGAAATAGATGCTGCCGCATGGAATGGGCGATGACTCGGTGGTGGGTCTTCCTGTCGTGGGGGGACATCGTCAGGAATGTCCTCAGGGTCCTCATCATCGGTGATAGGTGCTAGCTGATATTGGGGAGGATCGATCCCACGTCGACGTTGAATCATCCTCATGTGTAGCATCATCTGGATGCCCTGTGGGGACATCTAACCTATCAATGTGAGTGAGGAGATCTGTGCGTAGATGTTGAGGAGCCCAAAATATCGAGCCAAGCGTGTGATGTAGGGACCCATAGATATGACTCCCCTCCTATGTTGCTCCGTCTGATGTTGAATGGCGCAAGCTATGAAATAGGCTAGGTCGAAAACGTGCCCGTTCGCCATGCACCATAGGAAGTAGGCGTCATGAGTGTTGACGATGCCAGTGCTCTCTCGTCTACCTGTCAGTGTATGAGCTAAAATAGCGTGTACGTACCTCAAGGATGGGGCGAGAGCCGTTGCCTTGGATCGACTGGGGTCATAAGAGGCGTTGTTAGGGGTTATGTTGTACCAACATCTCGTGGGGGTGTTATGGATATGGCAATGAAGCTCGGAGAGATCATTATCCTCCATGAATTCGTTAGTATATAGTCCCAATGCGGCCCCGAATTGCGGTACATTCAGTTCTCGTATAATGCCTCCGAGATGAAATTGGATCGTACCGGGGTTGTCGTGGCGCGTCATTACCGTCTGAATATGGAAAGTGGAACAGAGCTCCAAAGTGAGCTCTAGATATATGGGCTCGATGATATTGAAGAATTGGCCCCAAGGATCGGTAGTCAGGAGAGCCCGTACGTCGTCGGCTAGTTACACCTGCTCCAAAGTGGTCCAATCAATACATCTCCCTGTGCCGAGAGGTTGCGCGCGGAGTATCTTATAAAGGTCCTCTTGGGCTCCTAGAGGAAATCGTAAGAATGGGTGTCGCACTTTGGTGGATGCGCTGGCTGCTGACGAACTGGGTCCCTTTCGTTTTTTTCAAAATGGGAACGGCGATTTTTCGGCTGCGTGGAGGAGTCATTATTTTCCTGAAAATAGGAAGTATTCAAAAGAAAGAATTCAAATATTCTTTGCAGCCAAGACGTATATTTTCCTATCCTAATGCCCAAGTAATATAAATTGTTCGCTAAACGGAGTGATAAACTAACAATCTAGAACTAATTAAGAAATAAAAATAAATATTGAATATCTAATAGAAATTTCAATGATCAAAGGTAAAGAAAAAATAAGTAGAATAGGAAAAAGGAAGGTGATCGGTGGGGCTGTTGAGGCAGTGGTCAGCGTACGGGTGTGGAGGATGGCTACACGGGCGTGTGCTGCAAATAGAAGGGGGAACAGGCAGTGTCACGATTTTGGGTGGGCGTGTGTTCCGTCGGCACGGGCGTGGTCTGGTTTGTACGTGAAGACGGGGGGGAATATAGGGTAGGAAGGGTCAAGGAAGGAAAATATTTTGCTAGTGGCCGGAGTGGGGTAGTGTTTTTGGAGAAAAACGGCTAGGGTTTGTGATTTGGGGGGACCTTGGGGAAGACGGGTGTTGGGTACTTTAAATAGGGGTGGGAGACACGGGCAGGGGCTACGCCCGTGTTCCCTTTATTCAACCCGTGTTTTTTGAGAATTTTAAATTTAGGCGAGTTAATGCAGTGTCACATGCCCGTGTTAATTTTTTCTACGCCCGTGCTTCGTAAGTCAGTGTCGTCCATGGTCCTAAGGCACGGGCGTGTCTTATGCCCGTGTTTGGTTACTCAGTGTTTAGCGCGGGTTGGATGCACAGGCGTGTCGCACGCCCGTATCGATTACTTAGTATCGGCCGCGGTTGAGCCGCACGGCCGTGTCTTTTAGTCGGAGCCCGTGTCTTGGGAAAAAATTTTATCCTGCTTCTGCACGGTCGCTGCCACGCCCATGTACTTAGTCGTGGCGTCCACACAGCCACGGCCACGGCCGTGTGTAAGGCCGTGTGGTACGTAAACCCTGTGCTTAGTAAACTGGTTAGTTTTCAGTTAGGTGCTAAAAATTGAAAATATAATCACTAGTGAAGTTAGTGCTCGGGTTGCCTCCCGAGAAGCGCTCGTTTAAAGTCTTAAGCTAGACTTCCCCTGTTTTCATTTTTAAAATGAAGGTTCACGGATCCGAAGCTCCTCTTTCATATCCCTTAAATCGTCTCCATTATAAATTTTCAGTCGCTGACCATTTACCTTGAATGTGCCATGAGTTGGATGAGTTACCTCGACTGTGCCGTAGGGAAAGATAGTTTTGATTATGAATGGACCTGGCCATCTTGATTTCAGCTTCCCAGGAAACAATTTGAGCCTTGAATTGTATAGCAGAACTAAGTCTCCTACTTCGAATTGCTTTGACTGCTTTAAACGAGCATCATGGCATCGCTTTGTCGCCTCCTTATATAATCGTGAGTTCTCATAGGCCTCAGCTCGCCATTCATCTAGCTCGTTTAACTGCATCATCCTCTTCTCACCTGCGGTTTTAAGATTGTAATTCAAGAATTTTATAGCCCAAAAGGCTTTGTGTTCTAACTCAAATGGTAAATGACAACTCTTCCCATAGACAAGTTTGTATGGGGATGTTCCTATGGGAGTCTTAAATGTTGTTCTATAGGCCCATAACGCATCGTCTACTTTTAATGCCCAATCTTTCCTGTTTGATTCTACCCTTTTCTCTAGAATATGCTTAAGTTCTCGATTTGCTACTTCCGCTTGTCCACTGGTTTGAGGGCGATAAGGGGTAGATGTTCTGTGGTGAAATCCATATTTTTTTAAGACCTTGTCAAATTGCGTATTACAAAAATGAGTACCCCTGTCACTAATAATTGCTCTGGGTGTTCCAAATCGAGAGAAAAGTTTTTTGAGGAATTTCACCACCATTTTGCCATCATTAGTGGGTAAAGCCTGGGCTTCTACCCATTTTGACATATAGTCTACTGCTACTAGGATGTATTTATTCCCAAATGAGCATGATAGCATGTATGTTTGAGGCATTTCATCGCGTTTAGAAATATTACCTATTCTTTGGCATCTGTCGCATGAAGCAACATACCTGTTGGCGTCTTTGAACAAGGTTGGCCAATAAAAACCTGATTCGAGCGTTTTATGTGCTGTCTTAATCCCGCTGTAATGTCCTCCTGAAGGTCCTGAATGGCAATGTTCTAGGATTTTGCTTGCTTCTGCTTTTGTAACGCATCTCCGAATTACTTGATCTGCACATATACGGAAAAGAAAAGGATCCTCCCAAAAATAGTTTTTCACATTAGCAAAGAATCGCTTCTTTTAATGATGTGTTAACCTTTTTGGAAGAATGTTAGCAGCTAAATAATTCGCAATATCTGCAAACCAAGGTACCTCGGAGTCAGTTATAGAAAAGAGTTGTTCTTCAGGAAACGAGTCGTTTATCTCACTCTCGTCGAGTTCTTTGATATGTGGATTTTCAAGCCTAGAAAGATGATCTGCTGCAAGATTTTCAGCTCATTTCTTATCCTGAATTTCCAAATCAAATTCCTATAAGAGTAAAATCCATCTTATTAGTCGAGGTTTTGCATCGGATTTAGTCAAAAGATAACGTAAGAGTGAATGGTCGAGTGTAAACAACAACTTTAGATAGTATCAAATATTGTCTAAATTTATCAAATGCAAAAACCACAGCTAGCAATTCTTTTTCTGTGGTGGTGTAATTTTCTTGTCATGACCATTAATGTCTTGCTAGCGTAATAGATCACCGAAAGTGCTTGTCTCTTCTTTGTCCCAAAACCGCACCTCATTGCAAAATCACTCGCATCACACATTAGTTCAAAGGGTAAATTCCAATCAGGTGCAATTATGATTGGAGCATTTGTTAGTATATCTTTGAGGATATTAAATGCATCTAAACATTCCTGATCAAAATTGAAAGGTACATCTTTTTTCTAGTAATTTCGTTAAAGGCTTAGCTATTTTAGAAAAATCTTTAATAAATCTTCTATAAAATTCAGCATGTCCTAAGAAGCTTCTAATAGCCTTTACTGAACTAGGGGGAGGTAATTTTTCTATGGTTTCAACTTTTGCTTTATCTACCTCAATCCCTTTACTAGAAATTTTATGTCCTAACACAATCCCCTCTCGAACCATAAAGTGACATTTTTCCCAATTTAAAACAAGGTCCGTTTCCTAACATCTCATTAGAACTCGTTTAAAATTTTTAAGGCAAAGATGGAAAGAATTACCGAATATCGAAAAGTCGTCGATAAATACCTCAATAATGTCTTCCACAAGTTCATCAAAGATGGCTAGCATGCAGCGTTGAAAAGTAGCAAGAGCATTACATAATCCAAAAGGCATTCTACGATAAGCAAACGTACCGTATGGACATGTAAATGTTGTCTTTTCTTGATCCTCAGGGGCTATCGGGATTTGAAAGTAGCCGGAGAGTCCGTCTAGGAAGCAGTAGTACATATGCCCAGATAATCTTTCTAACAGCTGATCAATAAATGGCAAAGAAAGTGATCTTTTCTGGAGGCGTCATTCAACTTTCTATAGTCAATACAGACTCTCCAACCTGTGACTGTTCTGGTAGGAATTAATTCATTCTTTTTGTTGGCTACATCAGTCATGCCTCCTTTCTTTGGAACAACCTGCACAGGACTTACCCAAGTGCTGTCAGAAATAGGATAAATTATTTCAGCATCTAGAAGTTTAATTACCTCAGCTTTAACAACTTCTTTAACGTTGGGATTCAATCGTCTTTGAGGTTGCACACATGGTTTATACTCATCTTCCATTAAAATTTTGTGGGTGCAAAACGATGGGCTTATTCCTTTAATGTCGGAAATTTTCCAAGCTATGGCTCTTTTATGTTCCCTTAGTACCTGTAGCAACTCGTCTTTCTCTCTTGGTTCCAGTTCTGAAGAGATAATTACTGGTAGCGTAGAGTTATCTCCTAGGAATGCATATTCTAAGTGTTTTGGCAACTGTTTTAATTCTAATTTGGATGGCTCATCAATAGAGGGTTTTTGTTTTAGTTCGTCGTTGATTTCAATACTCTCTTCTGTCGTCTGTCTAGAGGAAGATGTATTAGAATTCAATTCATCAGATCATCATCTACCCCCTCATCTTGTGTAGGACATGGTTCCATCAGTGTCGTTATGTATGATTTCCTCGCAAAGAATATTGAATAATGTGATCGTGGCATCAATAAAATAACAGAATCATCTTGTTCTCTAGAATATCGCATAGCATCGTAAATTTGAAAAATAATTTCCTCGTAGCCTACCCTTAGCGCAAGTTTACCATCACCGACATCAATAATGGCCCCTAGCAAAGAGCTAAAAGGGACGCCCCAAAATTTAAGGTACCTCAACGCCCTCATCCATGTCAAGCACAACAAAATCAACAGGAATATAAATTTATCAACTTTTACCGTAATATCTTCGATAATTCCCCTAGGATATTTAAATGAGATCCGCTACCTAACCGAATACTCATCCTAGTGGGTTTAGGTTCCCGAGACCAAGTTGCTTAAACATTTCATAAGGTATTAAATTAATACTGGCACCTAGATCGCCTAGTGATTTCTCTACGCTCAAACTACCAATTAAACAGGGAATAGTGAAACTTCCTGGATCTTTCAATTTGGTTGGTAGCTTGTTTTGGATGATGGCTGAACATTCTTCATTGAGTTCCACTGTTGATATCTCTTCAAACTTCCTTTTATTTGTTAGAAGCTCTTTTAGGAATTTTGCGACGTCTAAGATCTCATAAATAGCTTCAACAAAAGGTAAATTAATATGTAGCTGTTTAAAAGTTCAAGAAATTTATCGACAGCGCCTAAGCGATCTTTCTTCAACTTTGTCGGATATGGGATCGATGGCTTAAATTCTTCACGTGCCGGTGTTACTTTCTCGATTTCCTCATTTTTTCTTTATTAGTTTCTTGTGGCATCTTTTTTTCTATTTCAACCAATTCATTCACACTCCTTAATGTTACTGTCTTCACTTGCTCTTGTGGTTGTTCTGATATGATCTTGGCAAGTTGTCCTAACTGGTGCTTGGTTCCTTGAATCGATGCTTGTTGATTTTTAAGTATTGTCTCGATGTTTTGAAAGCGGGTTTCTGGCACTGCTATGAATTTTGTCAGCATCTCCTCAAGGTTCGGCTTCTTTTCTTGTGGGTAAGGCTGTTGTTGGAAGTTTTGAGGGGGTTGTTGTCTCTGGTTTTCTTAACCATCCCATGAAAAATGGGGATGGCTCCTCCAACCTGGATTATAAGTATTGCTATAAGGGTTAGTCTGAGGTCTAGAATTATTACCCATATAGTTTATCTGTCTGTTTTCCATGCCATGGTTATAGGATGGATATTTTGTATTGCCCATTCCTCCTACATTCATATTGCACTGCATAACTGAATGTACCTGCAAAGAATTACACAAACCATCAATATTTTTGTTTAACATCTCTACCTGATTGGATAGCATGGTTATTGCGTCGAGGTTGAAAACTCCAACTATTTTTGTTGGCCTTGTCCTTGTGACTTGCCACTGATAGTTATTCAGTGACATCTCTTCAATAAACTCGTAGGCAGCCTCAGGTGTTTTGTTATTCAAGGTTCCACCGCGCAATGAATCAATTAATCGCTTTCTCAGAACACCTCAAACCCGTCTAGACGTTACGACCAGATGCGGAATGTCACAGGAAAGGTTGTAAAAAGGACTTTGGAAATTTTAAAGAAAATCAAGGTTTGAAACTTTTCGCTTTAGGTGATATAATAAAACAAAGTGATTTGTAGTTTTAAGAAAGATTTCCGAGTTGGGTTAATCGAAAATTTGTTATCTTTGTTGGCACTTGAAAGAAAATAGTTGTTTTATGATACTTATGGTTTGAAAACTTCATCTTAACCTTCGTGTTAAAATATAATAATGTCATATCTTAAATAAGTAATAACTAAGAAGAACCGCATATTAACTTAAGAAGGCCTTATTACATAACAAAATCCCCAATTAAAATAATTTGTAAAAGAAACGAGTTTACGAAAAGAAACATTTTATGGCCTCCACGAGTCCGCCTCGGCCCCCAGATCCACAAGCTACCGACACCGCAAAATTAAGCAGAGGGGTGAGTCACCAAGACTCAGTGTGTAAATCCCCTTGTGTCACATAAATGGCATCAAGCCCACAACCGCACATTGGGCCCTAGCCCACTCAAAGTAGCATACACAAATATGAATGAAATGTATCCCAAACCCAACCTAGTTTTTTTCCATCCTCTACACACCACCCGTACCAGCCCAACACATCGTGGGGATTTCTACAATCAACCCTCCATCCATTACATGCCTCATACGTGGCACCAAGCCACTGGTGACCGAGTCACTATTAACATACGTGGGGCCAACCCACCGTGGTACCAAACCACCGTGACAATCCCTGATGAATATATGTGGGGCCAACCCACTATGGTACCAAACCACTAGGACAAGTCACTAAATCATAGAGATATATATACATGGTATTAAACCACCGTGGCACCAAGCCACCGAGACATGGTCACTGAATCAGATATATGTGGGGCCAACCCACTTGTGGTACCAAACCACTGTGACAGTCTCTAATACTTCCCCTTTCGCATCATAACCCAAACCCATGCAGAACATACAAATCAAATGAATGCACATGCTCTCATCATAGTGACAGATTACAGCATAAATTTTCATACCCATTAATAGAACGTTATAGTCACTTACCTGGTATCCCCGGCTTTACCCACAAGGGTATAACGACTTTTTATTCAGTCACTTCGGCTTTTCAGCCCATACAGTTAATAACACACATTAATAACAGAGTGTGAATATTCTACACACCTGATAACACGCAATACTATGCTTTCTATGTCGGCACTCTCGTTAGCAGGGATGACGGCTATCTGTCTATCCTGCTCTGAAGCTGGTCCACAACCCGGTGGCCAGTCTCGTATTACCGATACAGGTCGCTTCTTAAACTTTTGAATAGGGGTTACGGACGCACTCCTCTCCCCGGCTTGATCGTTTCTTGCATCCATGAATAGTCTTGATCAGAAAATTGTTATACGAAAGCAATGATTGTTTAACAACACTACTAGGTTAAGGCAACGAACGACGAACAGAAAGGCTAATAGAATAACTAGGGAGGAATCCCTTACCTTGTCTACTAGATGGTTCGCACCACAAATACTTCACCCTCAACTGAGATGATTTGAGAAAGAGAGAGGCTCGACCTTGAGTTGGAATAGATGAAGAAGAGTAATCCCTCACACCCTAGGCTTCAATGATCTCGCAGCAGGGTGGAATCGATCCAATAGGCCAAAAAGGCTATTCGGCTATGAGAGAAAGAAAACAAAACTTTGAAGAAGAAGAACTATAGTTTCGGCTTAAGAAAAGAATAGAGATAGAAAATGGAATACTAAGAAGTGATATAGTGTTTTCGGTTGTGAAGATAATGGAAATGGGAAAAGAGAAAGAGAAGTTTCGGCAATGCTTAGATGGTTTCAGCTTAGAGGAAAAAGAAAGAGAATGGGAAGAATGAACTAAGGTTCGGCTAAAAGATATTAAAGCAAAGAAATGCACAAATGGTTTTTTCTCAAATTCGGCCAAAGATTCAAAAAGAAAAAGAGGTAAAAGCTTGCTAACACTTTCGGCATACAAGTCAAAGAGAAAAGAAAAAAGAGCTCAAAAGAGTTTTAGCACCAATCGGCAATCACACCCTTCTAATGACCGAATTGGTTCCAAAGGAAACCAAAGAGAAACCTAAGACCTCTAATGCCTTTCGGCACTCCACCCTCCTAGCTCAAAATCGAAATTCTCCCCCCTTCCAACTGAAACACCCCAAACCCGGCCCACGAGCCCAGACCGAATCTGGTATGTTCCTCGAGTAAAACGTTTTAATTTCATGTTTATTACTTCGAAAAATTTGGGGTGGTTTTATAAAAATACCGAGTTGTTTTGGGGTTTATTCTTTAATTCGAAAATCGTTTGTGTTTAGGTGTCTAAACATTTAAAATTTATTTTTAAGAAAAATTGCTTAAACTTTAAATTAATAAAATTCGTATCATACTAAATAATTAAAATGCATGCATAAACAGTTTTCTACTAGTGGCCTTATTACATCAAAGGAAACCCGAAATAAATCCAAAATACTTGAAAATAGTAAGTCCAAAATAAAATAATTTCGTGTTGAGCATGGCCACCATCGAGCTCCCGCCGACCTTGGTCCATCACCGAGTGTCACCCAAAAGATATCCCACAACGGGGTGAGTCAAACAGACTCGGCAGGTACAGCCAACACTAAATCCCAACGATTTAGGCATAACAATTCATACATGTACAAATAGCAATTAAATATAATGATGCAATCCCGAACCCAAACCTAGATGCCATCCGCTACACATCACCCGTACCAACCATCACACCGTGGGGATTACTAAATCGACCCACCCATCCGCTACACATCATCGGCTAAGGCGTCGCTGCAGACGACTAGCACATCGCCCTTATAAATTCGTGGCATAGCCACCAGATAATATATTTTGTGACATAAGTCACCACATTCAGATTATTGTGACATGAGTCACCACATTCGGATTATGTGACCGAAGTCACCACATTCAGATATTGTGGTATAAACCACCAGATCACTTCCCCTTTCCATATAACCCATATGCCCCATGTCATACAAATCATGCAATTATCAAGGCTTAGGCCTTATTTCACATTCTTATCAATATTCACATACATGCCATATTCCACTTGTTCATAACATTTGTTAACATGATGTTAAGATTACGTACCTGAGTACTTTGTACCATTGCATGGTACCTTAGCCCACTTTTCATATTATTATTAACACATATATTAAAATAATACCGTAAATCAATCAAGATTCAGTGTGGGATACACACCTGGTCTACTTAACGAGTTCACTGAAATCCCAAAAATCCCGATCTAATGCTTTAGATCTCTAGTTCCTATATTCGGCCACCTTAAGCATGTTAGCAACAAGCCATTCTGGCTAGATAATCAAATCCCGAAGGATTATTGCAACCAAAATCCTTACCTTTGTCAGTCGATTTGATTACTAATCAAATCCCAAACTCGTGATATTCCCTCTTGCAATCGGCTAGACACCAATTCCCTTAACTAGTTAGTTTTCGGCTTTTGAATAAATAAGAAACAAATCTAAGTCACTAAATAGGGCCTTGGCCGAATATCACATGCACTTACCTTGTGGATCTAAATCCAAGTATCACTTGTCCTTGGTCTCTGTCGAAATCCCTACAAGCACTATGTCGATCCAATTCCAACATTTGAATACATAGCCTTCTACCTAATCTTTCACCTTACTTACCTTAGATCCAAATCCCGAATGATCTCCCTAGAAGTCGGCTACTATGGAAATCCCGAAAGATCTTTCCATGTTTCGGCCAAGAACAAAAATAGATTAATCCTTAAGTTTTGGCTAAAAGAAAAGAATTGAAAATCGAATAACAACCAATCTTACCATTAATACTGTAGTCGACTGTACTCCTGCCTGACACCACCTGAGAGATTCGGCTATAGCTTGCTGTTGATCAACAATTTTTCAGCTTTTAGGGTTTAATGGACAATCGGCTAGGGGTTACTGGTATATTCGGCTTTTGATTGAGTTTGCAAAAGAAGAAGAAGGTTGCTGATGGAGTTTCGGCTAGAACACAGGGTATTTCGGCTTTGACAAAACAAAAGAGAAGAGAGGATGTTTGCTAGAGAATTCGGCAGAGGAACAAAAGAGAAAAGAAAAGAATTAAGAATGGCCTCACTTCCCCCTTTTTGCCGAAATTACTCCTCCTAGAGTCCCCTATTCGGCCAACTCCTCCTCTCACTATCAAATCCCTTGTTATTCTCCTATTTTTCCTCTTCCTTGCACAATCAAAATAATTTAAAATAAATCATCAATTATCCCTTACTTTAGCCGAAATTTTAAAAGGATTAGACCACATTTTAAACTCATCCCCTAGTGCCCCATTGCCGTCCACTACTGCTCAATCTTGCAGCAAAATAAAACTCTCCTATTTGCTTCCCTTGTAGCTCGAACCTAGGCCTCTCTGACACTCCTTGTGGCGTCACTTACAGAGGCTTTAAGTGGCGCCTCCAAGCCACTTAAACAAGCCCATTTATGTGTCATATTTCCCCTACTAATTTTCTTAAGGCCTATCAAGCTTAGCTCCTCTTTAAAACTTTAAAATACAATATTTTCTAAGGCATTCACCTACACTCTTAAGTTCTCAAAATTCATAAAACATATTTATAATGCACATAGGCATGCTACTTCACATAATTAAGCAATAATGCACAAGCCATAACTCCCGGATATTACAGTTCTACCCCCTTAAAATAATTTCGTCCTCGAAATTACCTGGCTGAAATAAGTGAGGGTATTGCTGTCGCATTGCTTCTTCCGCCTCCCACGAAGCTTCTTCCGATCCATGATTGTGCCATAACACTTTGACTAAAGGAACTGACTTCCTTCGTAGCACTTTCACATCTCGTTCAAAAATCTGAATCGGCTCTTCCTCGTAGGACAAATCTGGTCTTAGCTCCACCTCCTCAACTGGTACTACATGAGATGGATCCGATCGATAACGACGTAACATAGAAACATGGAATACGTCGTGCATCTGCTTCAACTCGAAGGCAACTCTAATCGGTATGCCATCGTCCAACTCGCTTTAATACCCGATAAGGTCCTATAAACCTTAGACTTAATTTCCTTTGCGACCAAATCTCATAACCTTCTTCCAAGGCGATACCTTAAGAAACACTTGATCCCCCACATCAAATTCTATCTCCTTTCGCTTAAGATCTACATACGACTTATGTCTGTCAGACACTTCCTTTAACCGTGCCTGAATTACCTCAACTTTCTCCTCGGATTACGCCACAATCTCTCGGACCCAAAACTCGCGTGCTCCCAATTCCGCCCAACACGAGGTGTGCGACACTTCCGTCCATACAACGCTTCATACGGTGCCATCCGAATACTGGCTTGATAGCTGTTGTTGTATGCAAATTCCGCTAACGGCAAATATTCTTCCCAACTTCCTCTGAAGTCTATCACACAGCCCCTCAACATATCCTCTAACACTTGGATCACTCGCTCAGGCTGGCCGTCCGACTGCGGATGAAATGCCGTAGTGAAATCCAATCTGGTGCCTAAAGCCTGATGTAGTGCTTTCCAGAACCGAGACGTAAACCTTGGATCCCTATCCGAGATTATCGATACCGGCACTCCATGCAACCTCACAATTTCCGCCACGTATAACTTCGCCAACTTCTGTAGAGAATAATCAACTCTTACTGGGATGAAATGCGCGGACTTTGTCAATCGGTCCACTATCACCCATACCGAGTCCTTCTTAGTAGGCGTAAGGGGAAGCCCACTAACGAAGTCCATGGTGATTCTCTCCCACTTCCACTGCGGAATCTTTATCGGGTGAAGCAATCTCGATTTGAACTTGGTGTTCACCTTAACTTGTCGACACGCCAAGCATTTCCCTACAAATTCGGTAACTTCCTCTTAAGACCAGGCCACCAAAACTGCTCCTTAGATCTCTATACAACTTAGTACCTCCGGGATGCATAGCATAGGGGCTACCATGCGATTCTGAAGAATTCTCCGCCTTAAGTCCTCATTCTTTGGCATACTGGACCTTACCCTTGAAACATAATACTCCTCGTCATTAATACCGTAATCTTCCAACTCTCCACTCTGCACTTGCCATAGCTTAGCACTTAGATCCTCATCCATTAACTGACTTTTCTTCACCTCATTCAACCATGTCGGTTTGACTTGCAACTCTGCCAATAAACTTCCATCATCATACAAGCTAAGATGTGCAAACATTGCCCTCAGATCCGACACTACTTTTCGACTTAGGGCATCTGCCAGTACATTTGCCTTGCCCGGATGATACTCTATGGAACAATCATAATCCTTCAGTAATTCCACCCACCTTCGCTGTCTCAAGTTCAACTCCTTCTGAGTCAGCAGATAATTAAGGCTCTTGTGGTCCGTGTAGATCACTGACTTTTCTCCATATAAATAATGCCTCCATACCTTAAGAGCAAAGACCACTGCCGCCAATTCCAAATCATGCGTCGGGTAGTTAACCTCGTGTTGCCTTAATTGTCGAGACGCATAAGCGACTACCTTCCCATCTTGCATCAATACGCATCCCAATCCTGTGTGAGATGCATCACAGTACACCACAAAGTCCTTCTCTGCCTCCGGCTGAATCAAAACTGGAGCTTCAGTCAAAACCCTCTTAAGCTTCTCAAAGCTCTCCTGTTGCTTATTTGTCCAAATGAAAGGTACCTCCTTTCTCAACAGCTTTGTCAAAGGTGCGGCTATTAATGAAAATCCTTCCACAAACCTTCTGTAGTAGCCGGCTAATCCCAAGAAACTTCGAATCTCAGCCACAGACTTAGGTGGTTTCCAGTCTAGCACTGCCTCGATCTTCCTAGGATCCACTCTTATCCCTTCTGCAGACACTACATGCCCTAAGAATGCGACCTCCTTAAGCCAAAACTCGCACTTGCTGAATTTGGCATATAGCTTCTTCTCCCTTAAGACTTGCAACACTTTCCGGAGATGCTCATCATGTTCTTCCTCAGACTTTGAGTATACTAGGATATCGTCTATGAACACAACGACGAACCTATCCAAGTAAGGTTGAAAAACTCGATTCATCATATCCATGAACGCGGCTGGGGTGTTCGTTAACCCAAACGGCATTACTACGAACTCATAGTGCTCGTATCTTGTTCAGAAAGCTGTCTTATGGATATCTGCTTCCTTCACCTTAAGCTGATGATATCCAGACCTTAGATCTATCTTCGAAAACACCGTGGCTCCCTTAAGCTGATCGAACAAGTCGTTTATCCCCGGCAACGGGTACTTGTTCTTGATGGTAAGCTTATTCAGCTGACGATAATCTATGCACATGCGCATAGTTCTGTCCTTCTTCTTCACGAACAAGACCGGTGCTCCCCATGGAGACACACTGGGTCGAATAAACCCACGATCAAGCAACTCCTGAATTTGAGCCTTGAGCTCAACCAATTCCTTCGGTGCCATTCTATACGGAGCGATAGATACTGGCGCCGTTCCAGGCAGCAAGTCAATTCCGAACTCCACCTCCCTATCGTGGGGTATTCTGTAATTCCTCGGAAAGACATCCACAAATTCCCATCTTGTTTCTAACCCCTTCAACACTTGTTTCCTTAGTGTCCAAGGCACTCGACCCACATCGTAAAAGCCGGACATCCTTTCCTTACCATCTTCTCCGCCTTAAGAGCGGATACTACATTCGACAAATAGTTCCGTCTTTCGCCCATCACCACAACTTCCTTATCGTCGGAGTTTTCAACGACATGCGTTTAGCGGCGCAATCCACATTCGCACGATACTTCACTAACCAATCCATGCCTAAGATTAGATCAAATTCCCGAATGGTAGTTCCACTAAGTCACCGGGAACCTGCGCCCCCGAACTTCTAAAGGCACTTCCTTAAAGAGTTTATCTACTATCACTTGCGCGCCTAAAGGACTAAGTGCGAGTCATCTTCCTAGGTACGATCTCAAAGTTCACATGCAAAGTTTCGAATACTTTACTAGCAACATAGGAATAAGTTGACCCTATGTCTATCAAAGCAATAAAGGGTAACTCTAAAATAAGAAACGTACCCGATATAACATCAGGTGCATCACCGTCTTCCCCTCGACGAATTGCATATACCGATCCTGGCCGCTCTAGCTTCAGATACCAACACCTCTACATGGTGTTCCACGCCCTCTTCCAAAGACCATTTCTCTCGCCATTCGGACCACGACCCCGCCGAGGTCGTTGTCCCCCTCTTCGGCTGATTAGAACCTTGACCTGTTGGTCGGCCCCCGTCTATTTTTATAGGACAGTCCTTAATCATGTGGTCCTTGGACCCACATTTGAAACATCCCCCTGTCTTCTTCCAACACTCTCCTAGGTGCCTCTTCTCACACTGATCACAAGTACGATACTGCCCTCTTGTCACAACTTGCTGACCTCACGGCCCATCAACTCTAGGCCTCTTCTGCGCATTCCCAGACAACCCTGACGACCCAAAACCTCTCTTTTGCCTGTTCCAGTCCGTATCCTGCCTTACAGATTACTTGACTCCTTCGGCTACCTTAGCCTTTTCCACCAACACTGCAAACTCTCGCTCCTGCTGTGGAGCTATCAACAACCTTAGGTCATCCCTAAGGCCGTCCTCAAATCGGACACATCGCTCATGCTCCGTAGCCACGATACCTCGAGCATACCGGCTCAACCTTAAGAATTCAGCCTCGTACTCTGCTACGGACTTGTTCCTTGAACCGCCCGTAAATGCCTTCCTCTGTGCATCAGTATAACTAATTCCAACATACTTCTTCTGGTACGCCGCTTTAATATACTCCCAAGTGAGATCCTCAGTTGTGGCACCATCCCGAACTGTGAGCCACCATTGATATGTCTCATCGCAAAGTAGCGACACCATTCCTTTCAGTTTCTCCTCAGCGGTTAAATTGAGGTCATCCATGATTCGCTCTGTCGCCTCCAACCAATACTCACCAGATGGGTGCCACACCACGAAACACCTCAGCCCCATTGGCTCGGAGTCGCCGGCACAGATTTCCGAGCTCCCATACCTCCACCGCCTAGCCACCATCTCAAGAACTCGCAGACATTGCTCGCGATCATCGCATCATCCCCGTCCGATCTTGCCGCCAACACCAACAAATTTGGTGGTGGGGTGGTGGTACCTCATTTTCGACCCTTGTCCGGACTCTAACGGGTTCCGACACGATCATTCTGCCTCTACCACGTCCTCGCACATTACGACTGCACCCCCTAGAACTCATTTCTACGATCGCGCTTTAATCTGATTACAAAGTTTTATGTATTAGCCCTTGTTTCACTGATTACCCGCGAAGAAATTTTATGAAAAGAAGTTTAATAGCAGTTCTTTTGATCATTTCAAAGTTTCAAGTCTTCTATCCTAATTTAGAGAAGCACATTCATTCAACACACATTCATCATTCAAACATTTTCGTCTTATTCCTATCCCAGGGGTATTTTCGTTATTTCACCTACATGGGTATTTTGGTAATAAATTGGGGTCGATTTGAAAATTTTGTAAATCAGGGGTAATTTAGTAAATTTTCCAATTCAGGATTCCTTGGTGATTTTATGAAATAAGGGTATTTCGGAAATTTTGAAATTCGGGGGTATTTCGGTAATTTTTTTTAAACTAGGGTGGCTGGTCCCTTTCGGGTTTTAATTATAGGGTTTAGCCCATCAACGAGTCCTCATAACTAGGGTGAATAGTCACCACGCACTGTAGGATTCCAAACAAGAGGAGGTGAGTCACTAGGACCGCTTAAATACTGTGCTCTTAGGATCCAATCCTAGACATGCGTATGTGGTTGCCACACCCTAATCTTGCGGCTCGTTAACGGGTTTGTTTAGTGAAATTAAGTCTTATGAAAATTTAAGAAGTGGTTTAAACTAAGCCTACAGCCCATCAGAGTCTATTTAAACTAGTCTACGTCCCATAAAGCCCATAAAGCCCACATGTATATCACACAACGGTTTAGGGTACTTACAGCGGACTTGGGCTGAGACGCAGGTGCCATGCCGAGCTAACAGACTGTTATCATTTAAAAACATGCATGTTTCAAAAGCCCATTTTTAGAAAATATTTTGAGCCCAAAAACCCCAGAGCCGAGTTTTGAACCTGGCTCTGATACCAAATTGAAACACCCCAAACTGGCCACGAGAGCCTGCATAGGATCTCGTATGTTCCTCGAGTAAAACGTTTTAATTTCATGTTTATTACTTCAGAAAATTTGGGGTGGTTTTATAAAAATACCGAGTTATTTTGGGGTTTAATCTTTAATTCGAAAATCGTTTGTGTTTAGGTGTCTAAACATTTAAAATTTATTTTTAAGAAAAATTGCTTAAACTTTAAATTGATAAAATTCAGTATCATACTAAATAATTAAAATGCATGCATAAATAGTTTTCTACTAGTGGCCTTATTACATCAAAAGAAACCCGAAATAAATCCAAAATACTTGAAAATAGAAAGTCCAAAATAAAATAATTTCTCGTTTGAGCATGGCCACCATCGAGCTCGCCGACTGACCCGGTCCATCACCGAGTGTCACCAAAAGATATCCCACAGCGGGGTGAGTCAAACAGACTCAGTGTGTACAGCCAACACTAAATCCCAACGATTTAGGCATAACAATTCATACATGTACAAATAGCAATTAAATATAATGATGCAATCCCAAACCCAAACCTAGATGCCATCCGCTACACATCACCCGTACCAACCATCACACCGTGGGGATTACTAAATCGACCCACCCATCCGCTACACATCATCGAAGGCAGTCGCTGCAGACGACTAGCACATCGCCCTTATAAATTCGTGGCATAGCCACCAGATAATATATTTTGTGACATAAGTCACCACATTCAGATTATTGTGACATGAGTCACCACATTCGGATTATGTGACCGAAGTCACCACATTCAGATATTGTGGTATAAACCACCAGATCACTTCCCCTTTCCATATAACCCATATGCCCCATGTCATACAAATCATGCAATTATCAAGGCTTAGGCCTTATTTCACATTCTTATCAATATTCACATACATGCCATATTCCACATGTTCATAACATTTATTAACATGATGTTAAGATTACATACCTGAGTACTTTGTACCATTGCATGGTACCTTAGCCCACTTTTCATATTATTATTAACACATATATTAAAATAATACCGTAAATCAATCAAGATTCCAGTGTGGGATACACACCTGGTCTACTTAACGAGTTCATCGAATCCGAAAATCCCGATCTAATGCTTTAGATCTCTAGTTTCTATATTCGCCACCTTAAGCATGTTAGCAACAAGCCATTCGGCTAGATAATCAAATCGAAGGATTATTGCAACCAAAATCCTTACCTTGCTGTCGATTTGATTACTAATCAAATCCTCAAACTCGTGATATTCCCTCTTGCAATCGGCTAGACACCAATTCCCTTAACTAGTTAGTTTTCGGCTTTTGAATAAATAAGAAACAGATCTAAATCACTAAATAGGGCCTTGGCCGAATATCACATGCACTTACCTTGTGATCTAAATCCGAAGTATCACTTGTCCTTGGTCTCGCCGAAATCCCTACAAGCACTATGTCGATCCAATTCCAACATTTGAATACATAGCCTTTGGCCTAATCTTTCACCTTACTTACCTTAGATCCGAATCCCGAATGATCTCCTAGAAGTCGGCTACTATGGAAATCTCGAAAGATCTTTCCATGTTTCGGCCAAGAATAAAAATAGATTAATCCTTAAGTTTCGGCTAAAAGAAAAGAATTGAAAATCGAATAACAACCAATCTTACCCTTAATACTGTAGTCGACTGTACTCCTGTCTGACACCACTTGAGAGATTCGGCTATAGCTAGCTGTTGATCAACAATTTTTCAGCTTTTGGGGTTTAATGGACAATCGGCTAGGGGTTATTGGTATATTCGGCTTTTGATTGAGTTTGCAAAAGAAGAAGAAGGTTGCTAATGGAGATTCGGCTAGAACACAGGGTATTTCGGCTTTGACAAAATAAAAGAGAAGAGAGGATATTTGCTAGAGAATTCGGCAGAGGAACAAAAGAGAAAATAAAAGAATTAAGAATGGCCTCACTTCCCCCTTTTTGCCGAAATTACTCCTCCTAGAGTCCCCTATTCGGCCAACTCCTCCTCTCACTATCAAATCCCTTGTTATTCTCCTATTTTTCCTCTTCCTTGCACAATCAAAATTATTTAAAATAAATCATCAATTATCCCTTACTTTAGCCGAAATTTTAAAAGGATTAGACCACATTTTAAACTCATCCCCTAGTGCCCCATTACTGTCCACTACTGCTCAATCTTGCAGCAAAATAAAACTCTCCTATTTGCTTCCCTTGCAGCTCGAACCTAGGCCTCTCTGACACTCCTTGTGGCGTCACTTACAGAGGCTTTAAGTGGCACCTCCAAGCCACTTAAACAAGCCCATTTTTGTGTCATATTTCCCCTACTAATTTTCTTAAGGCCTATCAAGCTTAGCTTCTCTTTAAAACTTTAAAATACAATATGTTCTAAGGCATTCACCTACACTCTTAAGTTCTCAAAATTCATAAAACATATTTATAATGCACATAGGCATGCTACTTCACATAATTAAGCAATAATGCACAAGCCATAACTCCCGGATATTACACCAACATTCAAAATTCGGCCAACAACCCAACAAGCCACTCCTCCCTTGTTCAGCTCCTATTTTTACTCCCATTCACCCATTTGAAATAGTTGACCAACTCAAATCCCCCCATCACCTCCTAGCCACTCATTTCAAATTCTTTGACTCATTCCACCAACCACCCTGAAGAGTCCCACTGGAAGCCACCTCCTTAGCTTCCTGACGCAAAAAGAGAGCTTCCAAAAGCTGCCAGCGCGACTAGAACTCCTTCCTCACCGCCCTTGTTGACGCCACCCTCCTTGCTCCTAAGTGGCGTCACTAGCCACCTTACCACATCACTCCTTGTGTCAACAAAACACAAGAAAATACCATTAAGTCCCGCTCACGGTGGCTTCCCCCTAACAGGGCTTAAAAACAAAAACTTTTGCAAGGCCCTGGCTTAACCCGGCCTTCCTCGGACCCCAAACACACCAAATTAACACACAGAGCATAGCGCATACACACACACAACACACATTAAATGCGAACCCCAAAATCCAGGATGTTACAGTTCTACCCCCCTTAAAGAAATTTCGGCCTCGAAATTTTACCTGATCAGAAGAGATGAGGGTATTACTGTCGCATCACATCCTCTGGCTCCCACGTAGCTTCCTCTGAACCGTGATTCTGCCACAACACTTTAACCAATGGAACCGTCTTTCTTCGCAATACCTTAACGTCACGATCCAAGATCTGAATTGGTTCCTCTTCAAAGGATAGATCAGGCTTTACTTCGATTTCTTCCATTGACACAATATGAGATGGATCCGAACGGTAGCGCCTCAGCATCGAAACATGAAACACACTATGAATCTGACTTAATTCCGAAGGTAGCTCGAGTTGATAAGCTACCGGTCCCACACGCTTCAACACACGGTAAGGCCCGATGAACCTGGGGCTCAATTTCCCCTTCCGTCCAAACCTTAGAACTTTCTTCCATGGTGAAACCTTTAAGAAAACTCAGTCACCTACTGCAAATTCTATGTCTTTACGTTTCAGATCAGCATAGGACTTCTGCCTGTCGGACGCTTCCTTCAACCGAGTTTGAATCAACTTAACTTTCTCTTCTATCTCCAAAACCAAATCCGGACCCAACATCTGACGCTCACCTAACTCTGTCCAGCAAGTAGGAGTGCGACACTTCCGACCATACAACGCTTCATACGGTACCATATGAATACTAGACTGATAGCTGTTGTTGTATGCGAATTCTGCCAACGGTAGAAACTCCTCCCAACTACCCCCGAAATCTAAGACACAACCCCTTAACATATCTTCCAAGATCTGAATTACCCTCTCAGACTGACCATCAGTCTGTGGATGAAATGCGGTGCTGAAATCCAATCTTGTACCCAACGCTTGATGTAACGCCTTCCAGAACCTCGACGTAAACCTAGGGTCTCTGTCTGATATGATAGACACCGGTACCCCATGCAACCTTACAACCTCTGCTACATACAGCTTGGCTAATTTCTGTAGAGAGTAGTCAACACGAACTGGTATGAAATGAGCAGACTTCGTCAATCGATCAACAATCACCCATACCAAATCCTTCTTAGTAGGCGTAAGAGGTAGCCCACTAACAAAGTCCATTGTGATCCTTTCCCACTTCCACTGAGGAATTTTCACCGACTGCAATAACCCTGAAGGCAACTGATGTTCTGCTTTCACCTGCTGAGATGTCAAGCATTTACTCACAAATTCGGTTACCTCCCGCTTCAGGCCCGGCCACCAAAACTGTTCCCGCAGATCCCGATACATCTTACTTCCTCCAGGATGCATAGCATATGGGCTACTATGCACTTCCTGTAGGATCTTACGTCTAAACTCAAGATCTTTTGGCATACAAGTCTTTCCTCGAAAACATAATACCCCATCACTATTCACACTGAAATCCGTTATCCCATCACCTACTCCCAACTGAAACTTCAAATTTAACGACTCATCAGCCAACTGCTTCTCTTTAATCTGACTGACCCAAGAAGGCTTCACTTGAAGTTCAGCTAATAAACTTCCATCATCATATAAGCTGAGATGAGCAAACATTGCTCTCAAGTCAGAGATCACCCTACGACTTAGTGCATCCGCCACCACGTTAGCTTTACCCGGGTGATACTCGATTGAGCAATCATAATCTTTTAACAACTCGATCCATCTCCGCTGCCTTAAATTCAACTCCTTCTGGGTAAGGAGATATTTTAGGCTCTTGTGATCTTTACAAATAACGGACTTCTCCCCATACAGATAATGCCTCCAGATCTTCAAAGCAAACACTACTGTAGCCAATTCCAGATCATGCGTGGGATAATTAACCTCATGTGGTCTCAACTGCCGAGACGCATATGCTACCACCTTCCCTTCCTGCACCAACACACATCCCAAACCTGTGTACGACGTATCGCAGTAAACAACAAACTCCTTCCCGACCTCAGGCTGTATCAACACTGGAGCTTCCGTCAATATTCTTTTCAGCTTCTCAAAACTCTCCTGTTGCTTATCAGACTAGACAAACGGTACCCCTTTTCACAACAACTTGGTTAATGGTGCCGCAATCAAAGAGAACCCCTCAACAAACCTTCTGTAATACCCAGCCAAACCAAGAAAACTCTGAATTTCTGCCACAGACTTAGGCGGCTTCCAATCCAACACAGCTTCAATTTTTTGGCGGTCAACCCTAATCCCCTCAACAGACACAACATGGCCCAGAAAGGTAACTTCACTTAGCTAAAATTCACACTTACTGAATTTGGCGTGACAAACTGCTTTCTCCTCAGATTTGTAAGACCACCCGAAGATGCGAATCATGCTCCTCCTCCGATCTTGAATAAACCAGGATATCGTCTATAAATACCACAACAAACCGGTCCAAATAGGGTTGGAATACCCGATTCATCATGTCCATAAACGCTGCTGGTGCATTGGTTAACTCAAACGGCATCACCAGAAATTCGTAGTGACCATAGCGAGTCCTGAACGTCGTCTTATGAATATCTGCTTCCTTGACCTTAAGCTGATGATATCCCGACATCAAATCTATCTTCGAGAAGACTGAAGCCCCCTTCAGTTGATCGAACAAATCGTCAATCCTCGGCAGCGGGTATTTATTCTTGCTGGTCAACTTATTCAACTGACGGTAGTCAATGCACATATGCATTGATCCGCCCTTCTTCTTAACGAATAGTACCGGCGCTCCCCAATGTGACACACTCGGTCGGATAAAACCCCGATCCAACAGTTTCTGAATTTGGGCTTTTAATTCCACCAACTCCTTTGGCGCCATTCTATATGTGGCAATAGACACGGGCGCTGTCCCCGGAAGAAGATCAATACCGAATTCCACCTCGCGATCCGGAGGTAATCCTGGAAGCTCTTCTGGGAAAACATCAGAGAACTCTTTCACTGTTCTAACATCCCCCACAGTTAATTTCTTGGCCTCCAGAGCACAAACAAAAGTTATGAATGCCTCACATCCTTTCCTCACCATTCTTTCAGCCTTTAAAGCGGACACTACATTAGACAAGTAGTTCCTCCTTTCACCTATCACCACCACCTTATCATCCCCAGGAGTCCTTAACACCATGCGCTTGGCTGCACAATCCATATTTGCTCGATACTTCACTAGCCAGTCCATCCCTAAGATTAAATCGAACTCTCCGAACGGTAGTTCCATCAGATCAGCAGGGAAAACCATCCCTTGAACCTCTAAAGGCACCCTCCTAAAGAGTTTATTCACTATTACCGATTGTCCTAAAGGGCTAAGTACAGTCATCTCCCTAGAAGCAGTCTTAGAGTCTATGTTCAGAGTTCCCGATATAGTACTAGCAACATAAGAATGTGTTGATCCAATATCAATCAGTGCAGTATAAGGCAACCCATAAATAAGAAACATACCGGTTATGACGTCCGGTGCATCGCCCTCCTCTCGGTGTCTAGCTGCATAGACTAACCCCACTGTCTTGCATCTGTTCCCAAAGAGCCCTCTGCCCGGTGCTCCACGTCCACGACATCAAACCATTACCCTTCCGGCTGGACCACTACCTCTCTGTGGTTGCTGACCACCTCTACCCGGCTGAGCGTAACCCTGTACTACTGGTCGCACTCTACCCAACTCCAATGGACAGTCTCTTACCCGATGATCAGTAGACCCACACCTGAAACATCCTCTATTACTCATCCAAAGACTCACCGAATGAAATTTACCGCATCTAGCACACCTCCGAGGCCCACTATCAATAATGAGTCTCGCAACACGACTCGGCCCATCCAACCTAGGCCTCTTCTGAAATCCCCCGGCTGACCCTGACGATCCAAAATTCCTTTTATTTCTTCCTCTATCCCTATCTTGATTCTGCTTTTCGGACCGCTTCATTTCTTCGGCTATCTTAGTCTTTTCCACTAAAATAGCAAATTCTCTTTCTCGCTGCAGAGCTATCAGCACTCGCAACTCGTCCCTCAGACCATCCTCAAACCGAACACAATACTCATGGTCTGTGGTAACAATACCCCGGGCATAACGACTAAGACGTAAAAATTCTGCCTCATACTCGGCTACCGACTTATTTCCCTGAACCAAATTTAGAAACGCCCTACTCTGCGCATCCACATAACTTGATCCAATGTATTTCCCCTGAAATACTATCTTGAAGAAATCCCAGGTAATACGGCCAGCCACTGTACCATCCCTGACCGTGAGCCACCACTGATACGCCTCATCCCAAAGGAGAGACACTACTCCTTTCAGCTTCTCCTCCACCGTAAAGTCAAGATCATCCATAATACGCTCAACTGCTTCTAGCCAATACTCAGCTACATTGGGAGCTACGCCAGAAATGCCCCTAAACATTTCCGCTCCATTGGCTCGGAGTCGTTCAGACACAGATTTTCGAGCCCCCGAACCCGTGCTCTCTCCAGCAACTCTCTCCAATACACGTAACATCGCTTGAGACACAGCATCGTCTCTGCCTGTCTGATCCTAAAATTTTGCTTCCGCAGCTGGCGGTGTCGGTGCATCATTTTCCGACCCATGTCCAGATTCCAAGGGTTCATACCCAACACTCCGGCCTCTACCACGACCGCGCATGATACGTCCACGCCCCCTAGTACTCATGGCTACTAATACAACTTAATCTGATTAAGAGTTTTATGAATTGGTACTTTCTTTCACTGTCTATTACCGAGCAATCTTATGAGAAATAGCATTCAAAAGTAATTCTCGCAGATTCATATCTATACCTAGAGGTTTCAGTTTCTAAAGTTTGGATCTCTTAACTCCGGTAATCATAACACAACATAATTATTTCATGCAAAACAACCAATAATTAGAACACTTACCGCGTGGATCGGGTGCCGGTAGACTCGGGTGCCATACTCTAACTAAAACATTTCCTGAAATAACATTTTCAATCGTCTTTATAAAACATTGTTGAACCCATTCCACAGCCGAGTTTTGCAACTTAGGCTCTAATACCACAATTGTAACACCCCAAACCCGGTCTAGATGTTACGACCAGATCTGGAATGTCACAGGGAAAGGTTGTAAAAAGGACTTTGGAAATTTTAAAGAAAACCGAAGGTTTGAAACTTTTCGTTTTAGGTGATATAATAAAAACAGTGATTTGTAGTTTTAAGAAACATTTCTGAGTTGGGTTAATCGAAAATTTGTTATCTTTGTTGGCACTTGAAAGAAAACGGTTGTTTTATGATACTTATGGTTTGAAAACTTCATCTTAACCTTCGTGTTAAAATATAATAATGTCATATCTTAAATAAGTAATAACTAAGAAGAACCGCATATTAACTTAAGAAGGCCTTATTACATAACAAAATCCCCAATTAAAATAATTTGTAAAAAGAAACGAGTTTACGAAAAGAAACATTTTATGGCCTCCACGAGTCCGCCTCGGCTCCCAGATCCACGAGCTCACGACATTGCAAAATTAGCGAGAGGGTGAGTCACCAAGACTCAGTGTGTAAATCCCCTTGTGTCACATAAATGGCATCAAGCCCACAACCGCACATTGGGCTCTAGCCCACTCAAAGTAGCATACACAAATATGAATGAAATGTATCCCAAACCCAACCTAGTTTTTTTCCATCCTCTACACGCCACCCGTACCAGCCCAACACACCGTAGGGATTTCTAAAATCAACCCTCCATCCGCTACATGCCTCATATGCGGCACCAAGCCACTGGTGACCGATTCACTATTAACATACGTGGGGCCAACCCACCGTGGTACCAAACCACCATGACAATCCCTGATGAATATATGTGGGGCCAACCCACTGTGGTACCAAACCACTGGGACAAGTCACTAAATCATAGATATATATATATACGTGGTATTAAACCACCGTGGCACCAAGCCACCGAGACATGGTCACTGAATCAGATATATGTGGGGCCAACCCACTTGTGGTACCAAACCACTGTGACAGTCTCTAATACTTCCCCTTTCGCATCATAACCCAAACCCATGCAGAACATACAAATCAAATGAATGCACATGCTCTCCAATGATCTCGCAGCAGGGTGGAATCGATCCAATAGGCCAAAAAGGCTATTCGGCTATGAGAGAAAGAAAACAAAACTTTGAAGAAGAAGAACTATAGTTTCGGCTTAAGAAAAGAATAGAGATAGAAAATGGAATACTAAGAAGTGATATAGTGTTTTCGGTTGTGAAGATAATAGAAATGGGAAAAGAGAAAGAGAAGTTTCGGCAAGGCTTAGATGGTTTCGGCTTAGAGGAAAAAGAAAGAGAATGGGAAGAATGAACTAAGGTTTGGCTAAAAGATATTGAAGCAAAGAAATGCACAAATGGTTTTTTCTCAAATTCGGCCAAAGATTCACAAAGAAAAAGAGGTAAAAGCTTGCTAACACTTTCGGCATACAAGTCAAAGAGAAAAGAAAAAAGAGCTCAAAAGAGTTTTAGCACCAATCGGCAATCACACCCTTCTAATGACCGAATTAGTTCCAAAGGAAACCAAAGAGAAACCTAAGACCTCTAATGCCTTTCGGCACACCACCCTCCTAGCTCAAAACCGAAATTCTTCCCCCTTCCAACATTCAAAATTCGGCCAACAACCCAACAAGCCACTCCTCCCTTGTTCAGCTCCTACTTTTACTCCCATTCACCCATTTAAAATAGTTGACCAACTCAAATCCCCCCATCACCTCCTAGCCACTCATTTCAAATTCTTTGACTCATTCCACCAACCACCCTGAAGAGTCCCACTGGAAGCCACCTCCTTAGCTTCCTGACGCAAAAAGAGAGCTTCCAAAAGTTGCCAGCGCGACTAGAACTCCTTCCCTCAACTACCCCTTGTTGACGCCACCCTCCTTGCTCCCTAAGTGGCGTCACTAGCCACCTTACCACATCACTCCTTGTGTCAACAAAACACAAGAAAATACCATTAAGTCCTGCCTCAGCTGGCTTCCCCCTAACAGGGCTTAAAAATAAAAATTTTGCCAAGGCCCTGGTTTAACCCCGGGCCTTCCCTGGACCCCCAAACACACCAAATTAACACACAGAGCATAGCGTACACACACACAACACACATTAAATGCAGAACCCCAAAATCCAAGATGTTACAGCCTCGTTGAGGGGTTCACACCGTTGTAAAAAGTTTAGACCTGTAGCCACAAGGGTAATCCATGGTGTGGGCATCTTCTCAGTAGATCTTTGTATCTCTCACATGCATCATAAAGTGTCTCTAAATCCATCTGCACAAAAGAAGAGATATCATTCCTTAACTTAGCCGTTTTAGCCGTCGGAAAATATTTTAATAAATTTTTTTCGGTCATTTGATCCCATGTAGTGATTGACCCTCGTGGAAGAGAATGCAACCACTGTTTGGCTTTATTCCTCAAAGAAAAGGGAAATAACCGAAGACGAATGGCATCATTAGAAACACCATTTATTTTGAGTGTATCGCAAAATTCTAGGAAATTTGCCAAGTGATTGTTTGGATCTTCATCCTGCAAACCATCAAACTGAACAAATTGCTGTATCATTTGAATTGTGTTAGGTTTCAGTTCAAAATTATTTGCAGCAATAGTAGGTCTAACAATACTTGATTCAGTGCCAACTAAACTAGGCTTAGCATAATCATACATAGTACGAGGAGCATGATTTTCGGCCACCTCTGGATGTAGCGGATTATTCTCAGCCATCTCTTCGATAGTATTGTTCTCGTCTTCTTGCTCTTCTTCTATGTAAGTTAAGCTTGGCCTTATTTCTCTATGATTTCTGTGAACGGTTCCTTCAATATCACTATCATAAATTAAGGGTCCTGTCGGGTTCCTTCTAGTCATAAACTAGAGGTACCTGCAAGGAACAAAGAAAGAGAAAAATTAAAAAAGTTAAAATAAAAATAAAATAAAAATAAATTGCAAAAAAATGGCTAAAGTAATACAAATTGAGCGTTCTTAATATTTTGGTTCCCCAGCAACGGCGCCAAAAACTTGATCGTGTACGTCAGAGTCTTAAAAATTTATATAAAGAATGATCGAGCCTGGAAACTAACTGTGACAACGATTGAGGCAAGTGCACCTATCGAACAGTAGTATAGCTTAGTGGCAAGATCAGATCGTCGAAACCAAAGGAACTAGAAGTACTAATACTGACTTTCTTTTTATTATTTAGCCTAAGAAACAAGGGAATTTGTTGTTTAATCTAAAATTAACTAACTACTAAGCTTAAGATGCTAAGACAAAGAGAACAAACTTTGGAAAACACTCGTGAGAAAAACCAATTGATTAAGACGATACCCAAGGAAGAATCCATCTTGACTTCACTTGTTATCTAACTCTAAACCAGACGATTTATTCACTTGACTTGATCCGTAGGATTCCCTAATTTATATTAATACCTCTCTCGAGGCTACTAACGTCTAACCCTAGGTTGATTAATTGAAATATCTTTCTAATTAAAACCCCTAGAATTGCATTAAATCGATCTATGGACTCCCATATTAGGTTTGACCCTAATTCGACAGATTTTCGTCACCCTATCTCTAGGCGCGCGAGCAACTCCACTTAATTATGCTAGATCTAATCTTAGGCAGGGACTTTTGCTCCTCCACCTAAGCACATCAATACTTGAATCAATATCCTGGAAATATCAAAACAATAATTAAGAACACATAATTAAGAACAACTCAAGTATTTATCATATAGTTCAGCAAACGATAACAGGATTCATCTTAGGTTTCATCCCACTGTAACATCCAAAATTTACGGGCCTATACATTTAGTGTAGGGATAGGTTTACTATGTTAATTTAATTGATAGGGGTCTAAATTTGGGCTTAGAATTAGGCAAAAAGGTCCAGATTAAAGTGGCATCACTAACAGTTAAAAAGGAACTAGTTTTGGGTCGCAAGGAGCTCATGTTTTAGGCCAAATTCAGCACTTTAAATGAAGAGAGGGTGACGCCACACACAAGGAATTAGGGGCCCAAGTATTAAGTTTAATGAGGCCCAAATATTTTAATTTAAGTGAGTTAAATTTGGCATTAGGGATTAGTAGAGGTGGACGGCTACAAGGCTATAAAATAGGAGAATTTATGTGGATTTTTAAGTGATAATATCATAGATAAAAAGGAGAAAAGTTAGGAGCTTATCTTCAAGGGAAGTGTTGGCGAAAATCCACCACCTAGAGGAGTGTAAAATTCGGCTCATTGCATGGCAAGGAGGGTGCCGAATTTCTCCTCTCTTTAGCTTGAATTTTAAGGGCGTTTTGGTTTTTAGCGAAGAGGTGCCAAAATATCTATAAATAAGGGGGCTAGCTCCTTGATTCTGACACTGAAAACCCTAAATTTCTCTCCCATTGTGCCGAAATTCCCTAGCCTCTCCCACTCCAATTTCTTTTCTCCAATTTCTTTAAAAGCCGAAACTCTTCTCCACTTTTTCCTTCTTGTGCCGATTTCTCTAGGAAGCCGAAGCATCCATAGTCTTTTCTTCTATTCATCCTATTTGAGAATTAGTTCTATACTTCCGGCATTTAAATCTTCTATGGGCATTGCCAAATCCTCTCTCTAGTGCTAGCCGAATCTCCTATGCTAAGGTAAGTGTTGATTTTTGATTAGTTCTCATGATCTATTCCCGGTTTTTGAAAGGCAAAAGCCAAAAGCTAATAGTTTAATGGTTTTATGATGGGCGAAAATTCGGGATTTGAAGGAAGCTTAGTCGACTAGACCTAAAAGCCGAAAATCATAAGTCTCTAATTTTGGGATTTCAAGGTAAGAGGATTTGTTTATTTATATATATATAATCGGGTAGAATACTAACCATGGCCGAATATAGGAGAGGCCTATTTTCGTAATTGTTCCGGCTTTTAAGCAAGGCTATAGATTGAGGATAATAGATCCAGATAGCAAGGACATCGACTAAGAATATTGGATTTCGCAATATCAGGTGTGTAATTCTCCACACCATCTAGATCTGTTTGATTAGTATATAATTATAAGTCTTATATGTTTTGTTAAATGCCGAAATCCCGGCATAATGACGAAAACCCAAAGAGGGTAAAAGCAAATCACCAGGTTAGTGAATGCTCTGATTAAATGATTTAATAATATTGATTATTTGTGATTGGATGGGTTGGGTTGATGAAAGGAGGAAGTTATATGTTGTAGCGATTTTTACCGTGATGATTGTAGCGATTCCTCACCGTGATTCTGTTGTAGCGGCCTGCCGTGATTCGTTGTAGTGGCTACGACCATGATCTGATGATGAGCAGCACGATTGCCATTAAGGCGTGTAGCGGTGTGGGTTGATTGTAGAAATCCCCAATGGTGTGAATGGCTGGTACGGGGGCGTGTAGCGGATGGACACCTAGGATATGGGTTGGGCTTTGCATATTATTTTTGTTACTTATATTTTGATTATTACATTTTATGGGGCTAAAGCCCAAATATAATGGTGCATGAGGGTTGCACACCGAGTCTCGCGACTCACCCTTTAATTTTAACCATCTCGGGTGACACTTAGGGCATCGGACCTGGCCGAGAGGAGAGCAAGGTGGCCATGCGACAGAGCTTTGAGAACTCAAAGAAAAAGACTTAGTCTAATTTTTTTATTTTCATTTAATTAATGGGTTCAAATTTCCTTGTAATAAGGCCATGGGCCACTAGACTACCATTTATGTCTTGGGATTTTGTTGGGCTTTTATTACTGGGTTTTAAGTTTTACGTTTTCAATTAAGTTAAGACCTGCATGAAATTTCAGTTTTTATTTAAAATCTACCAAGATAATTGGTTACTTAATATTTTATACTTTAATGAATTATTAAGCTTTCGAAATAAAGGTGTAAACCTAGTAATTGTTTTCCAAAATGCGACATGTTATGTAAAATCTCTTAAGTGACATACCAGATCCGGTTGTAGCGTTTGGGTCGGGTTTGGGGTGTTACAAATTGGTATCAGAGCTCAGTTCAAAACTCGGCTCTGAGGGTTTTTTTTGGGCTCAAAACATTTTCTAAAGTTGGGTTTTCGAAACATGCATATTTATACAGGTCTGTTAGCTCAAAGATGGCACTGCGTCTCCTACCAAGTCCGCTGAGTAAGTATTCGAACCATTGTGTGATATAATATATGTGGGCTTGATGGGCTTTATGGGACGTAGATTAGTTAGATTAGAACTTGATGGACTTTAGGCCTAGCTGAAACAACTCTTAAAATCTCATAAGACTTAACTTCACTAAACAAACCCGTGAACGAGCCGCAAGACTAGGGTGTGGTAACAGCATACGCATGTTCAGGA
The DNA here is from genome assembly GCA_025698515.1 of Gossypium sturtianum. Lineage (NCBI taxonomy): Eukaryota > Viridiplantae > Streptophyta > Magnoliopsida > Malvales > Malvaceae > Gossypium > Gossypium sturtianum. Next base: position 120,677,560 of record CM046948.1, read on the forward strand.
TTGGATCCAGGAAGAGCTCGATATTTAAGCAGCCCTAGTGACTCACCTCCTCTTCACTGGAATCCTACCCAGTGCGTAGGACTGTTCACCTTAGCCAAGTTAGGGTGTGGCAATGGGCATACGCATGTCTAGGAGTGGATTCAGGAGAGCTTGGTACTTTAGCGATCCTAGCGACTCACCTCCTCTTCACTAGAATCCTGCAGTGCGTGGTGACTATTCACCCTAGTTACGAGGACTTGTTGATGGGCTAAACCTTATAATTAAAACCGAAAGGGACCAACCACCCTAGTTTGAAAAAAAAAGAAAATTTCTCAAGTTTTGCAAAATTTTCAAAATACGTTTGATTTGTGAAAACTACCAACCAGCCATGAATTTGTAAAATACCTATGTTTTGAAAATTTACCCGAAAATCTCATGTTTATAAGAGTAACTCGGACCATGAAACTAGATTTTTCCTCAAAGTACCCTGTTTGAAAAAAAAAACAACAACATCGAAATATCCCTGGTTAGAAAAAATTACCAACCTACCCTCGTTTTGTCAAATGACCAAAATACCCCTGGTTTGTACAATTACCAAATTACCCCTGATTTGCAAAATTACTAAATTGCCCCTGATTGTAAAATTACCGAAATACCCCTGGATTTCAAAATTACCGAAATACCCCCAGATTTCAAAATTACGGAAATACCCTCAGATTTCAAAATTACCAAAATACCCCCAGATTGTAAAATTACCAGAATACCCTTACTTCACGAAATCAACAAGGAACTTTATTATGAAAAATTACGAAAATACCCCTGTAGGATAAAATTATGAAAATACCCCTGGGTAGTGAATCAACGAAAACACCTTTACGTGAAGAATGTAAGTGCTTGGATGTTATTTGTATGATGTATGTGTTTTATTTTAGTTAGAGGTTACAAACTTGAGACTGTATTGTGAATGCGAATTCGAAAGAACTACTCTTAAACTATTGTTCATAAAACATTCAGTGGTTAATCAATGGAAGAAAACTAATAATTCATAAAATTTCAAAGCAGATAAATGTGAATCGGTAAAATGAGTACAAGGGACGAGGACGCTCTAGATGTTAACATCGTGCGTACTCTACCATAGTATACTAAGTGTTTCTTTTGGCTTTAGAATCAGAGTGTGCAATGTGAAAGCATAGTGGTGAGACTTGGGTAGTACGATTAATAGTTAGTTGGAAATTTTGAGGACGAAATTTCTTTAAGGGGTAGAATCTGTAACATCCTAAATTTACGGGCCTATACATTTAGTGTAGGGATAGGTTTACTATAGGGTCTAAATTTGGGCTTAGAATTAGGTAAAAGGCCCGCATTAAAGTGGCATCATTAATGTTAAAAGGAACAAGTTTTGGGTCTAATGAGCCCATGTTTTAGGCCAAATTCGGCACTTTAAATGAAGAGAGGGTGACGCCACACACAAGGAATTAGGGGCCCAAGTATTAAGTTTAATGAGGCCCAAATATTTTAATTTAAGTGAGTTAAATTTGGCATTAGGGATTAGTAGAGGTGGACGGCTACAAGGCTATAAAATAGGAGAATTTATGTGGATTTTTAAGTGATAATATCATAGATAAAAAGGAGAAAAGTTAGGAGCTTATCTTCAAGGGAAGTGTTGGCCGAAAATCCACCAACTAGAGGAGTGTAAAATTGCTCTTGCATGGCAAGGAGGGTGCCAAATTTCTCCTCTCTTTTAGCTTGAATTTTAAGGGCGTTTCGGTTTTTAGCAGATGGGTGCCAAAATATCTATAAATAGGGGGGCTAGCTCCTTGATTCTGACACTGAAAACCCTAAATTTCTCTCCCATTGTGCCGAAATTCCCTAGCCTCTTCCTCTCCAATTTCTTTTCTCCAATTTCTTTAAAAGCCGAAACCCTTCTCCACTTTTTCCTTCTTGTGCCGATTTCTCTAGGAAGCCGAAGCATCCATAGTCTTTTCTTCTATTTATCCTATTTGAGAATTAGTTCTATACTTCCAGCATTTAAATCTTCCATGGGCATTGCCGAATCCTCTCTCTAGTGCTAGTCGAATCTCCTATGCTAAGGTAAGTGTTGATTTTTGATTAGTTCTCATGATCTATTCCCAGTTTTTGAAAGGCAAAAGCCAAAAGCTAATAGTTTAATTGTTTTATGATGGGCGGCAATTCGGGATTTGAAGGAAGCTTAGTCGACTAGACCTAAAAGCCGAAAATCATAAGTCTCCAATTTTGGGATTTCAAGGTAAGAGGATTTGTTTATTTATATATATAAAATCGGGTAGAATACTAACCATGGCCGAATATAGGAGAGGCCTATTTTCGTAATTGTTCCGGCTTTTAAGCAAGGCTATAGATTGAGGATAATAGATCTAGATAGCAAGGACATCGACTAAGAATATTGGATTTCGCAATATCAGGTGTGTAATTCTCCACACCATCTAGATCTGTTTGATTAGTATATAATTATAAGTCTTATATGTTTTGTTAAATGCCGAAATCTCGGCATAATGACGGAAACCCAAAGAGGGTAAAAGCAAATCACCAGGTTAGTGAATGCTCTGATTAATTGATTTAATAATATTGATTATTTGTGATTGCATGGGTTGGGTTGATGAAAGGAGGAAGTTATATGTTGTAGCGGTTTTTACCGTGATGCATTTGAAGTGGTTCCTTACCGTGATCTCGTTGTAGCAACCACGCCGTGATTCGTTGTAGTGGCTACGCCATGATCTCGATGATGAGCAGCACGATCGCCATTAAGGCGTGTAGCGGTGTGGGTTGATTGTAGAAATCCCCAATGGTGTGAATGGTCGTGTACGGGGCGTGTAGCGGATGGACACCTAGGATATGAGTTGGGCTTTGCATATTATTTTTGTTACTTATATTTTGATTATTACATTTTATGGGGCTAAAGCCCAAATCTAATGGTGCATCGGGGTTGCACACTCGAGTCTTGCGACTCACCCTTTAATTTTAACCATCTCAGGTGACACTTAAGGCATCGGACCGGGGCCGAGAGGAGAGCAAGGTGGCCATGCGTGAGCTTTGAGAACTCAAAGAAAAAGACTTAGTCTAATTTTTTTATTTTCATTTAATTAATGGGTTCAAATTTCCTTGTAATAAGGCCATGGGCCACTAGACTACCATTTATGTCTTGGGATTTTGTTGGGCTTTTATTACTGGGTTTTAAGTTTTACGTTTTCAATTAAGTTAAGACCTGCATAAAATTTCAGTTTTTATTTAAAATCTACCAAGATAATTGGTTACTTAATATTTTATACTTTAATGAATTATTAAGCTTTCGAAATAAAGGTGTAAACCTAGTAATTGTTTTCCAAAATGCGACATGTTATGTAAAATCTCTTAAGTGACATACCAGATCCGGTTGTAGCGTTTGGGCCGGGTTTGGGGTGTTACACCCCCTCAGGTATCTGAGGGTTCAGTTCATAATCATAAAAGAATACATCTAAGAAGAAAAGATAAAACAAAATATAAGAAAAACCCTAAAACTCCCTGAAGGAGTTGAAGAGAAGATCCTCCGTCTTGAGTATGGTTTTGGCTTCTTGAGATGAATCAACTGGCTTTCTTCAAGTAAATCCCACGATTTTGACCCCTCTGGCTCGACTCCTTGGCCTAGCTGGACGCCTCCGACAGAAGGCTTCTGTCGACTCCCCCTTTAGGTCATACTTAGGGTGTTTATATAGACTTTGGAATGTGTTTCTTCGCCTCTAAGTATCCTAATTTGAGTGAAATTCATCTTTGTCACGGCAGGGACACGCCCTTGGCACACGCCCGTGTGAATCGTGGCCAGGCCGTGTTCGAGTCTATCAATGAGGCACGGCCGTGTGGGTTTGGCCTAGGCCGTGTCGATTTCTTTCTTTGGCCCATTTAGTCCGTTTTAAGCCCGTTTTCCGTTCTTTTCATCCTCCTATGCTCTCCTGAGTATAAAACATGAAATTAAAGGATTAAGAGCACCAAATTACATAATTCAAGGGATAAATCATCCAAAAGTATGCTAAATGTGGGCTTTAAAATATGTTACTATTACGGTTTATCATAGCTTCAGATGAAACACACTCTCTGGCATATCTGCTGAGTCTAACAAATTTCCGCTCATATTCTATCACCGTCATCTGCCCCTGTTTCAGTTCAAGAAATTCTTTACGTTTCTGATCAATAAACCTCTGGCTAATATATTTCTTACGGAACTCCGTCTGAAAGAATTCCCAGGTCACTCGCTCCTTTGGAACCACCGATACTAGTGTATTCCACCATTGATATGCAGTGTCCCGTAGCAGAGATATAGCACATTTCAAACACTCATCAGGGGTGCAGGATAATTCATCAAATACTCGAATGGTATTATCGAGCGTAACTCACTTCGCCAAAGCATCATCATCATCAGTGGCTCTGAATTCTTCGGCTCCATGTTTCCTGATTTTATCAACAGGTGGCTTTGACAATCTCATCGGATCCCTCACCGGAGATATAATAAGCACTGCAAATGGATTAATCGGGGGTGGAGGTTGCGGTGCAGCCGGATTAGTCCGAATATACTGTGTAAACCAATCATTCATCATTTGGTAGAAGGCTTGTCTAGCCTCCCCCTCCGGATTACTCGAAGTAGGTCGAGAATCTATCGGCTCTGTCCCTTGCGCGGGAGCAGGCGCTACACTCTCGACATCATCAGCTATGGCTCGATCGGGATCCATTACTATATGAAAACACATTTTCAAATGTCAGAAGTTATCACACTATCGCAGTATAAAATATGGCATGTATAGCTAAACTTTTACGCGCTACGTTAGTCCTAGAATCGACTAAACCGTAGCTCTGATACCTATCAAATGTAACACCTCTAACCCGTATCCGTCGCCGGACTAGGGTTACGAAGCATCACCGAAGCAGATACAACTCAAAGCAGGCATATAATTTTTTTTAACATCTCATGTACTCATACTTTGCTTACCAATCACAACTAGCAGATATATTTTGAAACATTTAAATAGAGTCATTTGCATATTTTATCAATACAAATTTCATATCACAATAATAAAACCAAAACCATTCACATCACATCTAACACCTATCTTAAATTTATAACATAATCAATCATCATTTTATTAAAGTCTAAATAAATAAACACCAATTTTAAAACTATATACTCTAATATGCAACATAACCAATCCACATATGTCTCATCATTTTAATATATCTTATCCCAAATATAATTGCACTTTATAACCAAATTTTATAACTACATGTTATAGACATAATGATAATAATAACCCAAAATTCGAATTTACCATATACTAATGCATAACATGTTAAACTTTAAACTTTAACTCTATGTGTCAATATATCACATAAAATACAACCCTAATCATCAATATAATGCAATTACCAATACTCATGTCATAGTTGAATATACCTAGTTAACTACAAGCCAATTTCTTTAAATATGAAAAATCTACGTAGCCTTTCAAGTACATGCCATAACCGTACATATATAACATATCAGAATTAAACAAAACATGCACTTATACACATATAACATACTTACTATTACTAGCCCACACACATACATTTAATTTAATATCTTTCATTACAAATACATTTGACACTTAATTCATCACATATTAATCCATCACCAATGCGCAACAATTATAAACATCTAACATAAGTTTAAACCAAATAATTAAACTGAACATACACGTCATTTAATCAACACAATTTAATCTGTCAAAAGCCATAAGACCAATCTTTACCTATTAATATATATATGCCATATCTGAATTTATATCCTAACAAGCCAAACATACCTTACCTATATATATATATCATACTTTCTTATATCAACCTATACACAAACAACTTAATTTTATCTAAAACTTATACATTCAGCATATAATTTACTTAACATTAACTTATACCACATTCAAATATGAATAAGCAAAATCTCCAATTTGACTAGTAATGATCATATGCTTCAATACCAAACTCACAAAAAGGAGATAAGCCATTTTCGCATGGCTATATATATATACATGCCCAAAATCAAACTCAAACATTTCGTTCATGCTATACATGCCATAAGCCCAAATTCAACTTAACAAAATACCGAAGGAAATAGTCGATAGTGTGATAGGCTTTGCTGACGATCCCCGAGCTCGTAACCAATCCAAAATCTATAAAACAGAAACCGACAAAGAAACACGAAGTAAGCTATTTAAGCTTAGTAAGTCAATAGCAAAGTAAAGTCAATTAACTTAGCAAAATCGCATATACAAAATTTATATCAAGTAACACTTTATACATAATAATAAATAATTACTCAAATCTCAAATCAAAGTCACATAATATACTCTTTGGCCGATTACACATAATTGAAGCTTATACACTATTCTCATGTTTACGCATTAACTTCTGAAGAAATATAATGGACATATAACTTACCTTTCACTTATCAATACAGATATAAAATACGTACCTGAGTTCTTTTAATTTAAATATCACCTTAGCCTTCACTTACACATGCCCGTTGAACCATTCGGAATTAAAAAGGATACGCGGATAGTCGGAAGCTCGTACAATGCCAACGTCCCAAACGTTGTCTTACATGTAATCACATATCGGTCCCACTGTCCCAGACAGGGTCTTACATGTAAACACAAATCGATGCCAACGTCCCAGACGTGGTCTTACTCGGTAACACATAATGGATATCCTATGTCATGACATATATATCCTATCTATTCCTAAGGTTCGTACGGGGCTTACGAACGTCGAAATTCGATTGAATCAAGCTCGGAATATAGCCAATCACCATAATCACATTCGGCCATAGCATAAATAGTTCAAATAATTCATTTCAATTATGTAACAAATATATAATCATAAATATAACAACATTTAAATGCTTATTGACATACCTCAGATGTCGTCGACTATTAAATCGGCTACTCGACCACTTTCGTCTTTCGCCGATCAAATTCTGATTTCTTTAATTCTTGATCTAAACATATTCAAATTAAGCTTATTTAAACACCAATACACTCAATTTAGCCTAAAAACACATAAATGGACAAATTACAATTTTGCCCCTAATATTTTACACTTTTTACAATTTAGTCCTTTTTGCACAAAACACAAATTACACAAAATTTGACCACACTTCTTTAGGGCCGAATATTCATAGCATTATTACAAGCTCATACATTTCATTTATTTTTCATTTTAATCCCTCAAAAATTTATTTTTGCAATTTAGTCCTAAATACTCAATTTCATCAAAAATTCAAAGATAGAACTTGTTAATCTAACACATATAATTCATATTTCATCATCAAACATCAAAAACCACAAGGTATCATCAATGGCAAAATACAAAATCATCATCACAATAAAAAATTAAGACATGGGTTTTGTTCATTTCTAAGCAACGATCTCAAAAACGTAAAAATTATCAAAAACCAAACAAAACACATACCTAAATTCAAGCTCCAAGGTACCGAAATAAGCTAAGTTTTCTTCCTTTTTCTTTATTCAACTTTCAGCCAACTTAAAAAAGATGATAACTCATCTTTTGTTTTATGTTATTTTAACATATAATATAAATTATAATTGGTTTACTATTTTACCCTTTTTAAATTAAATAATTTTAACATATAACTTAAGGTCATTTAAGTCCATTGCCGCCCACTATCTTTTAAAATGGGCTAATTGCCCTTTAAGGACCCAGTATTAAAAAAGCCACTATCAAATTGGCACTTTACACTTTAGTTTGTAACTTTTATATTTTACGCGATTAAGTCTTTTATTTAATCAGACACCTAAACGACAAAATTAAGTCACAAAAATTTAACACACAAATTCACATATAATAAACACGAAAAATAATTTTAAAATATTTTTTTCAGACTCGGATTTGTGGTCCTGAAACCACTATTCCGATTAGGGTCAAAATCAGGCTGTTACACGTGAAGAATGAAATAACAATCGGTTAATGGGGTTATTCGGTTTTGGAAAAGAAAGGAAGAGCATAAGTGCATTCGGTTTTAAAAGTAAAGCAGAGGAAAGTTTTTGATCACTTACCGATAGTCAGAACCTTTGCAGCAGATCAACGCAGAGAAGGATTAACAACAGTGATATTCGGCCAGCAAAGAATAGAAGATGAACAGAAGTTAAAAGAAGAGAAAGGAAGGTTCGTCTATGAGAGAAATAAAATAACAAAGATGAGGAGAAAGAATGACACGAATGGTCAGAAGGGAAATGACATGAGTGGTCAGTTTCGTAGAACAGGTAAGACTTGAGAGAACCTAAAATGCAAAAAGTGAAAAACCCCAAACTCTCAGTAAAGAAATTTGGCACTCACCTATCAACACTCACAAGAACCGAACAAGGAAAGCCTAGTGCCGAACATGCTCCCCTTTTTCCCCCTAGCCGAATTTCACTAAGACCTTAGATTCCCACATGGCCACAACTCTCCTCACACTTCAAATTCCTTGAAAATCTCCATAAATCACTCCCCTTATCCCTCCTTGATATCCTCCATAACAACTCCAAGACCAATTCAAACTTCACCTTGCAGAGTTTCAGTCCAACTCCATTTCTCCTGCTGCAAGGAAATAAAATAAATATTCTTTTGCATGCCAAGGGATTCGAACTCAAGCTCTCCCCTCAACCATTTCACGCCATCACCACCAGGCCACCAGCTTACTTGTGTCCCCTTTCCCCTACAATTATTTATAAAGCCTACCTGCAAAGCTCAACCCCCTTTAATTAAGAAAGAGCAAATTTTTGCTAAAGACAAGGCTCGAACCCAGGGTTTCTCAAAGACTCTCAACCACACCTAAACCACTCAAACAGTCCATTATTCAAGTTAAAACACATAAAATTAAAACATGAATTTTTGGGGCATTACAATTCTACCCTCTAAAAGAACTTTCGGCCACGAAATTTACCTGGTCAGAATAGGTGAGGGTATTGTTGTCGCATCGCCTCCTCAGGTTCCCATGTGGCTTCTTCGATACCGTGATTTCGCCAAAGCACTTTAACCAGTGGGATTGATTTCTTCCTTAGCACATTATCCTCACGGTCCAATATCTGTACTGGTTCTTCCTCGAAGGTCAGATCTGGTCTAACCTCAATCTCCTCGACTGGTACTATATTTGTGGGATCAGAGCTATAACGCCTCAGCATGGAGACATGGAACACATCGTGAATCCGGTCTAATTCTGGAGGCAACTCAAGTTGATAGGCGACTGGTCCCACACGCTTCAGTATACGGTAAGGCCCAATGAACCTAGGGCTAAGCTTCCCCTTTCACCCAAACCTCAATATTTTTTTCCATGGATAGACCTTAAGAAATACGAAGTCTCCCACAGAATACTCAATCTCTCGGTGTTTAAGATCTGCGTAAGACTTCTGCCTATCAGACGCTTTCTTCAACCGGTCTCGAATCAGTTTTACCTTGTCTTCGGTATCAGAAACTAACTCTGGCCCCAAAACTTGCCGCTCCCCCAGTTTAGTCCAACAGGTAGGAGTACGACACCTACGTCCATACAACGCCTCGTACGGTGCCATTTGAATACTGGACTGATAGCTATTATTATACGCAAACTCTGCCAGTGGCAAATAGTCTTCCCAGCTGCCTCGAAACTAAATTACACAACTTCTTAACATGTCCTCCAATATCTGAATCACCCTCTCTGACTGACCATCTATCTGAAGATGGAATGCAGTACTGAAGTCCAATCTAGTACACAAAGCCTCGTGTAATTTCTTCCAGAACCGGGATGTGAATCGAGGGTCTCTGTCAGATATGATAGAAACCGGTACCCCATGCAATCTCACAATCTCAGCCACATATAACTTTGCCAGCTTCTGCATTGAGTAATTAGTGCAGACTGGTATAAAATGGGTAGATTTAGTCAACCGGTCTACAATGACCCATACTGAATCCTTCTTAGTAGGCGTTAAGGGCAGCCCACTCACAAAATCCATGGTTACTCTCTCCCACTTCCAAAGTGGAACCTTAACTGGCTGCAGTAACCCTGAAGGCAGTTGGTGCTCAGCTTTAACTTGCTGACATGTCAAGCACTTACCCACAAAATCAGTAACTTCGCCTTTCAGTTCTGGCCACTGTAATAGGCCAATTTAGCCCGGGCCCATACAAAAAATAATAAACCCAAAATAATAAAACAAAGTCCAAGTCCAGTCCAAAATATTTCATTTGGCCCGATCAGAATGGCCTATTACTTGAAAAGATTGAAGGTCCATCTACAAGCTTGACGTATATGGGAACACAATCTTCAAGGATATGCAATCTTAGATATGATATGCAAATCTTAGATATGATATGCAATCCTAGAAGATATGGTATGTAATCTTAGAAGATATGATATGCAATCTTAGATATGATATGCAAATCTTAGATATGATATGCAATCTTAGAAGATATTGTATGCAATCTTAAAAGATATGATTTTGTAATCTTAGAGATTTAATTTGTAGATACCTTTTAATCTTAGCCGTTGATGTAATTGATCTGTACTTTTGGATTTGGGGAGGCTCAATTATAAATAGAGGCCTCTCCCTTCATTGTAAAGGACACCTGAGTTTGGAGTAATAAAAATTATTGAGAGCATTCACTCAAATTTCTCTCTCTTTTGCGTTCTTATTTTCTGTGGCTTGTTCTTATTTTGTTCTTCGCTCATCTTCGTTTCTTTTTTAGTTGCTTCCGTTCGAGTTAGATTTTGGTGGAGGAATTTCGTTGAATCCTCATATTGCGGGAGTTAGGTTGACTTATGCGTTTTTTTAATTTTTATTTATTTATTTTATTTATCCATTTAATTGCTTAATCATTATTTATTCATTTATTTTAATTATTTTAAACTTGTTTTTTCCTATTTACGTTAAATTGTTTTATCATATATATTTTTTTACATAAATTTAATCTTGTGAATAATTTTTTTCCTTAATTTTTTTTATAGATTCTTTTAAAATTGCTATTATCAACTCTATATTTTTTATTTTGATTGTTCATTTTTTTTAAAAAAAAAAATTTGAATCCATTATCTTTGTTTACCTTAACATTATTATTGTTTGTCATTCTTTTACTTAATTGTTTATGTTAAGTGCTAATTGTTAATATGACTTGTAACTTTAGTAAATTGCACTTTTTTGCAATAACTTAATGTTACTTTTTTTTTCAAATCTTTGTTTAAAAATATCTATCTCCTTTAATTACCACATTTTATCCAAAAGTTTTTCTTAAATAAGGCAATGTTTTGTGTTTAGAAATTCGGGAAATAGTGCCCTAACGTGCTGGGTTTCGATTTTCTGTTTGACTGAATAACTAAATATCCTTTTAATGAATTTTGTAAATCATGAGATAATTTTGGTTACGAGGGTTTAAAACATCATGTCCTAACGTGCTGGATGTGATATTTGTATTCTTTCAGAACAAAGGAATCTCAAGTTCCAACTCAAATTGTTCAAGTTTTTAAAGAAATCATGTTTTCAAATCTTTTCGAATTTTCGACATTAGGACAATAACTAATCAATCCGGTACCAATTTTGGGCGTTACGAGGGTGCTAATCCTTCCTTGTACGTAACCGACTCCCGAACCCGTTTTTTCAAATTTCGTAGACCAAAATCAATGTTTTGAAATAAAACATTTTATAAGGTGATCCGATCACACCTAAGCAAAAAGGGATTGGTGGCGACTCCCGTTTTCATTTTTTAAAGTCGATCCCCGTTTTTTTCAAAAACTTAAAAATGATTTCGACAGCCACCAAAACAGCTCACGAAGATTTCGGTATAACTTGTTTCCGCCAGGATGCATAGCATACGGACTACTATACGCGTCTTGCAGTATAGCCTGCCTTAGCTCAGAATCCCTTGGTACACAAACTCTTCCACGGAAACACAATACTCCTTCACTATTCAGCCCAAAATTCGAAGTTTCCCCCTTCTCCACCTGTCAGAAACGAGGAACCAGTGACTCGTCCAACAATTGCTTACCTTTAATCAGTTTAGTCCATGTCGGTTTAACTTGCAGCTCAGCCAGCAAGCTACCATCATCATACAAGCTAAGACGAGCAAACATTGCTCTCAGATCAGACACAGCCCTACAGCTTAGTGCGTCAGCTACCACATTAGCCTTACCCGGATGGTACTCAATTGAGCAATCATAGTCCTTAAGCAGCTCTATCCATCTTCGCTGCCTAAGATTCAGCTCATTTTGAGTGAGGAGGTACCTGAGGCTTTTGTGGTCTGTGTAGATAATACACCTTTCGCCGTATAAATGATGCCTCCGAAATTTCAGTGCGAATATCACCGCGGCTAACTCCAAGTCATGAGTTGGGTAATTCGCCTCGTGAGGCTTAAGCTGACGAGACGCATAAGCGACCACCTTACCCTCCTGCATCAGCACACAACCCAATCTAATGTGTGATGCATCATCAGCAGACGATAAATTCCTTCCCGGACTGCATTTGTATCAAAGACAGGACCTCGGTCGAGAACTTTCTTGATTTCTCAAAACTTTCTTCTTCGCTTATCACCCGCTTTCGCGGCACTTTACGCAGCAACTTAGTCGAGGTGCAGCAATCAAGGAAAACCCTCAACAAAACTTCGTAATACCTCGCGGACTCCGAAAGCTTGAATCTCGAGATACGGTCTTAGGTGGTTTCGATCAAGATCTGACTTTAATTTTTCGAGAATCAACCCTAATCCCCTCGGCAAACACCATATGACCTAGAAATGTTACCTCTCGCAGCCAGAATTCACTTGCTGAACTTTGCATATAGTTGCTTCTCCCTCAGAACCTGTAGAACAATTCAGAGATGTGAATCATGGTCCTCCTTGGTTCTCGAATACTCCAGGATATCATCTATAAACACCACTACGAACCGATCCAGATAGGGCTGGAATACTCGGTTCATCAGATCTATGAAAGCAGCCGGTGCATTCGTTAGTCCAAACGGCATCACTAGGAACTTGTAGTGACCATAACGAGTCCTAAATACAGTCTTATACACATCAGCCTCTTTAACCCTCAGCTGATGGTACCAAGAACAGAGATCTATTTTGGAGAAAATCGAAGCTCCTCGCAGCTGATCAAACAGATCGTCAATTCTCGACAAAGGATACTTATTCTTGATAGTCAGCTTATTAAGTTGCTGATAATCGATGCACATGTGCATGGACCCATCCTTCTTTTTTTACGAACAACACTGGTACTCCCCACGGAGACACACTAGGTCGAATTAATCCTCGATCCAGTAGCTCTTGGATCTAAACTTTTAACTCTACCAGCTCCTTTGGTGCCATCCTATAAGGGGCGATGGACACTGGAGCGGTTCCCGGCAGAAGCTCGATACCAAATTCAACTTCGTGATTCGGAGGCAACCCAGGGAGCTCATCAGGAAACACATCCGGAAAATCCTTAACAGTTCTAATATCTCCGACAGAAGGACCTTCAGAATCAGAAATACTAATATAGGCTAAAAACTCTTCACTACACTTGTGAACCAGTTTCTCGGCCCTTAATGATGATATCACGTTAGACAAATAATTCCTTTGCTCCTCAATCACAGCCACCTCCTCATCCTCAGTAGTCTTCAACACCATACGCTTAGCATCATAGTCCAAACTAGCTCGGTGTTTCACCAGCCAATCCATACCCAAAATAAGGTCGAATTCACCAAACGCTAGTTCCATAAAATCTGCTCGAAAAATTACTCCTTGGACCTCAAGGGGCACATCTCTAAATAACTTATTTACCCTAACCGACTGTCCCAGTGGACTTATCACAGTCATCTCACTAATAGTATTTTCGAACTGAATACCCAAAGTTCCTGACACAGTGCATGCAACGTACGAATGTGTAGACCTAATATCAATTAAAGCAGTGTAAGGTACATTATAAACCAGAAACATATCGGTTATAACATCTAGAGCGTCATCATCCTCTCGGTGACGATCAGTATAGACCAAAGCTGGCTGCCTCGCCTCAGCATTACCAGTACCCCTACCTAGTGCTCCACGACCTCATCCCCCACCATTACCGCCTCTGGCCTACCCACGGCCTCTCGGTGGCTGCTGACCACCTCTCACTGGCTCAACATAACCCTGTCCTGCAGCTTGCATCTGAACAGGCCTCTGTGGACAATTCTTAACCTGATGGTCCACGGACCCACATCTGAAGCACGCCCCAATCCTCTTCTAGCACTCATCCTGGTGAGATCTCCCACAATCAGCGCAAGGCTGCGATCTAGCAATAGCAACAGGAACTCCAGTCCGAATCGGCCCATCAAACCTGGCCTTCTTAACAGGCCTCCCAGAAGAACTTGTGGGCCTAAAATCCCTCATATTTCTGCCCTTATCTTTTTCACGGTCCTGGCGCTCAGAGCACTTCACATCCTCAGCAATTTTTGCCTTTTCTACCAGGGCGGCAAACTCTCGCTCCCTCTGTGGAGCTATCAGTACTCGTAACTCATCTCGAAGGCTATCCTCAAAATGCACACAGTGTTCATACTCAATTGCTACTATCCCTCGAGCATACCGACTCAACCGCAAGAACTCTGCCTCATATTCTACCACTGTCTTATTTCCTTGAGTCAGGTTCAGAAATTCCCTTCTACGGGCGTCCACATAACTTGCGCCCACATATTTCCCTTGGAAGGCCGCCTTAAAGAAATCCCATGTCATTCGGTCGGCCTGTGTACCCTCTCTCACGGTGAGCCACCATTGGTAGGCCTCATCTCGCAGTAAGAACACTGCCCCTTTTAATTTTTGCTCCGTAGTACAGTCTAGGTCATCCATTATCCGTTCGGTAGCCTCTAACCAGTACTCCGCCACATTTGGGGCTACTCCAAAAATACCCCTGAAAATTTCCGCTCCATTAGACCGGAGTCGCTCTGAAATTGACCCTCGGCCCACTGTTCCTGTACTAGCTCCAGCAACCCTCTCTAAAATGCGAAGTATTGCTTGGGATAGGGCATCATCCCCAGCTGCTCGATCATAAGACCCCGTCTCAGTTACTGGTGAGGCTGGTGCTTCCCTAGCAGGCATATGGCCCGACGCCGACGATCTGGCCCGAGCCCTTCCTCGGCCCCTACCGCGGCCCCGTGTACCCCTTCTGCGAGTACCTCTTATGCTTATTTCGATATACGCTTTATCTGATTAAAAAGTCTTATGTATCAGATTATAATTTCAGTAATTCTTAACAAATATATTATGAAAAACAGTCATTAGAGGGTTTGTTTTAGCAGATCGAGGTCTCACTACAGTTTACAGTCTCCTATGGTCTCAGTTTCCTCTATCTAGAGTTTCATAGTATAACAGTAATCAGAATCAGAGAACTTACAGATTTGGCACCGGAGACTCGGTGTGCCACACTTGTACATATTTCAAAAATGTTTCAGATCTTTAAAATCTACTTTCAGAAAGACTTTTCAAAACCCATTCCACAGCTGAGTTTTGTAATCGGGCTCTGATAAACTAAATGTAACATCCCAAACCCGGCCTAGACATTACGGCCGAATCTGGCGTGTCACATCAAAGTGTTTTTCAAAATCAAGGTTTGTTGGAAGAAATCGTTTGGGTTAAAATCCATTTATTTTTTTTCTTGGGAAACAATTGGTAAGTTATAAAAACCAACACTTAGAAAAATGATTACCATGCTTGTTACTGTTGGTTTAAATTCGCGGAAGCTACTCTATTTATGGTTATCTTGAAGTTGAAAATATATGTTTGCCTTGTAAAACAGTTATTACTTGTGAAAACTTGTTGGTATCCGTTTGGCAGTTCAAAATAAGAAATTAAAAAAAAACCCAATTAAAAGAAATTAAAAATCACCAGAGGCCTTATTACAAAAATATCAACCCAATGTAAAATATTTAAATAACTACGTTTAATCAAACAGCCTCTATCGTGTGGCCCTCTCCGAGTCCCTCGCAGCTCTAAATCACTTAAGACTGAGGATTACCTGTACAGTTAAAAGAAAAGGGTGAGTTACGAGAACTCAGTGTGTAATCCCCTATCATGTAGTGTGATGCGGGCACGAGCCCTATTCATGATGCTGATGCGGCCTTAGCCCATTACAGTAATCAACGTGGGCCTAAGCCCAATACAGAATCAATATGGTGCATATATGTAACCCACCCCAATCCAACCAACACACCACCCGTACCAACCAACACACCATGTGGGGATAAAATCGACCCACCCAACCAACACACCAATATTGCAGTAAAGCTGCTAGTAATAACAGTATATATGGCAAAGCCACGAAGCATGATAACGCGCAAAGGCCGCGATGCGATAATGAACGCATAAAGCCGCGAAGAAAGTATATATGGCGAGCCACCGATGCTGAGATACTTCCTCCATAACAGTATCCCAACCCCATGCAGAATGTCATGTCATAAATCATACATATATGCAGAATGTCATACTCAGTAATAATCATATACAAGTCATGAACACATCAGTCAACCTACCCTTAGGGGTATAACGGTCATTTTACTCTTTAGGGGTATTTTAGTCATTTCACACTTTAGGGGTATAACGGTCATTTTTCTCTTTAGGGGTATTTTAGTCATTTAACAACCTTCCCGAAGTTCTACAGTCGCCTTCGGCAACTCAGATAACATATATGGTCAAAACGGTGTAAATGGGCCCAAAGCCCAAAATTTTGCCCAAGTGGGCCGACACGCTCGTGTGGCCCATTGAGCCCAAATTCAGTCATGGCTATGCGAACGATAAGCCCATACCAGTTTCTGTCACTTTTCGTAAATTTTATCCGTGTGGGGCCCATGAGGTAATTGGGCCCACACGGCCCATTTCGGCCCAACGAGGCCCATAACGGCCCAAGTGCACGAGAACACTCGTGGTGGCCTCTTTATTCTACCGCCCACGATTGTGGGCTCAGTTTTACCACACGAGCGGTCGCACCCTCGTGAGGCCTCAAATGATGAAGTTTTGGCTTTTCGGCTTTTGCTGATTCATAAAAACGATAGTGTGATTACACACCTTTTTTACGGAGTCGTTCCAAAATCTACGAGCACCTAACCTAGATTCATCGAGATCCAATGTTAGTCCTTAATTGTTAGGGTAACACCCTCTTAACAACACTTAATCCGAAATACCCTTCATACCTTGTTTGAATGAGGGTGACCTTAATCCCCCAACGATCGCTATTCAGAAACAATTACACGCCTTCGCTGCTTTCCTAAAGTACAGCCAAGAACCGATTAGTAAGTGGTAGGGCATATTCAGCCAACCCCAAAAAACATGAGATAACCTTATTACCTTCCCGGACGTTTGTGAATGAAAGTGTGACTCCTTCAACCCGTTCACACTTCACCACTCCTTGAGGAAGGCCCTAAAATCGCAATGACTGCAGTACGTGAAGAATGAAATAACAATCGGTTAATGGGGTTATTCAGTTTTGGAAAAGAAAGGAAGAACATAAGTGCATTCGGTTTTAAAAGTAAAGCAGAGGACAGTTTTTAATAACTTACCGATAGTCAAAACCTTTGCAGCAGATCGACGCAGAGAAGGATTAACAACAGTGATATTCGGCCAGCAAAGAATAGAAGATGAACAGAAGTTAAAAGAAGAGAAGGGAAGGTTTGACTATGAGAGAAATAAAATAACAAAGATGAGGAGAAAGAATGACACGAATGGTCAGAAGGGAAATGACACGAGTCGTCAGTTTCGTAGAACAGGTAAGACTTGAGAGAACCCAAAATGAAAAAAGTGAAAAACCCCAAACTCTCAGTAAAGAAATTTGGCACTCACCTATCAACACTCACAAGAACCGAACAAAGAAATCCTAGTGTCGAACATTCTCCCTCTTTTCCCCTAGCTAAATTTCACTAAGACCTTAGAGTCCCACACGGCCACAACTCTCCTCACACTTCAAATTCCTTGAAAATCTCCACAAATCACTCCCCTTATCCCTCCTTGATATCCTCCATAACAACTCCAAGACCAATTCAAACTTCACCTTGCAGAGTTTCAGTCCAACTCCATTTCTCCTGCTACAAGGAAATAAAATAAATATTCTTTTGCATGCCAAGGGATTCAAACCCAAGCTCTCCCCTCAGCCATTTCACGCCATCACCACCAGGCCACCAGCTTACTTGTGTCTCCTTTCCCTTACAATTATTTATAAAGCCTACCTACAAAGCTCAACCCCCTTTAATTAAGAAAGAGCAATTTTTTGCTAAAGACAAGGCTCGAACCCAGGGTTTCTCAGAGACTCTTAACCACACCTAAACCACTCAAACAGACCTTTATTCAAGTCAAAACACATAAAATCAAAACATGGATTTTTGGGGCGTTACAACCAACTATAAACTTCCTCTCTTAACAGTGATATGGCACACCTGAGGTAATCATTAAGAGAACATGACATTTAATTAAAGACCCGTTGAATGGTTTCGAGCCACTAATTAGATTTTATTAGATCATCTTTGGATCTACCTTAAAATTCTTCAACCCCAAACTTTTTGACTTTATCGACCGGGACTCATCAATTCAATACGACTGTTGAAGGAGGTGGAGCACAGGGGGTACAGTAGGAGGTACAACAGGTGGTGTCGCAAGAGGTGCAATAGGTGGTACAATAAGAGGCGGTGGTTGTGGAGCCATTGGATTATTCCACATAAACTCAAAGAACCACTATCCCATCAGTCCAAAAAACATACCTTTGACCTCATTTTCAGACATCGGTATCATCGTGGCTCGCATCCGAGATCGATGAGGCGGGGCGATCTTGTCCACTTCATTAGTTTCCTCACGTTTAGTATCTGATGGCATCTTTTAAATCTACAAGAACATAGAGGTTAGACTGGATCAATTTATATCACACTATCACAGGTTTTATGGCATATACTTTTTAAATTTTAAACACATTATACTTAGCCCAAGAATCGACTAAATCGTAACTCTGATACCACTAAATGTAACACCCTTATCTCGTTTCTGTTGCTGGAATAGGATACAAGATGTTACCAGTTAAGTTGGAACAGTTAAAAATAATTTATATTCAATAATCAATTAATCATAATTAATATTCAATATGAAAGAGACCATTCAGTTCGGGCCTTAAATCAAGCTTTTGAAGCTCCAAAAATAAATAATAGACATTTAGGAACCAATTCGGAACAAATCAGAACATTTAGGAAGAAATTGAAAATTTTCAAGTTGGGGTCACACGGCCTTGTGTCCAGGCTGTATGACAAAGCCCAGCCTGTGTGGCTCTAACATGGTTGTTTGACTATCCCACCCACCTGTGTGCATGGACTGTGCAACTTTCTAACTTGGATCACGCGGCCGTGTCGCAAGCAATGTGTCAGCTCGTGTAACAATCAAAATATCCTCAAACGGCTGTGTCGCGGGTCGTGTGACAGCCCGTGTCCCGGGCCTTGTGTGTGTAAAATGTTCAATTCCAAGCTCAATTTTTACCCATATGCTTAAGTACCTAAAACACAGTCAATCACACAATTATATAAACCAAAACCAACTTCAATCACACTCAAACATGTCAATAAACGCAACCAATATGTCAACCAAAGTGTTATCATTAACATCTGAATCAATTTCATCTCATTCCACTTCCAATTTGCAACTCAAGAACATTATATATATACATACCATAACAACCATTTCATTACAAACTTTAAGTTATCACATAACCTAGCATTTCTTTCCTTTAACTATTAGTCCCATTTAGTAACATGTAGATTCTCACAAGTCATTCAAAACACATTATAGCATAACATCTTACTCAAACTAACTAATTGACATAAGTTATACATAGGGTCCTAATACATGCCATATACCAAAATCGAGAATCAAAATCTACCAAGGTTCCCGGATAGTGTGATCTTTGATGTTGACCCGATCTTCTTAGTCTTCAAATGTAATCTACAAAATGAACCAAATACAAGTAAGCTTGAATGAAGCTTAGTAAGTTCGTTTCATAATTCAATAAAACTTTCCGATCGAACATAGCATCAACAAATATTAACATAGAGATTCCTATTATATGCAACCTATAATAGTCATTAGAACCAATTTAGTAGTTCAGTATGCTCAGTGGATTTTTTCGATTGAGCTTTATTTCAGTATATCTGTAGATTTTACTCGTTTGAGCTCCATTCAGTATAACAATAAAATTTGCTCGTTTAAGCTACTTTGAGTAGAATCAGTAGGTATGGCTCAATAGAGCATACTTTCAATATATAATATAACATTCAATAAGATCATATTAACAGAGAATATAAATATTATTAGAAGCATAAACAAACGTACGGACTTACTATATTGATTGGAAGAAAATTCCAAAGTACAAGGACTACTATACAATTTTCCTTTTTCCACGATTATCAGCACGTTCTTGATCTAAACATAATAATTTCATTCCATTAATTAGAATAATAACACAATTTGATCCTTTCATGAAATTAGGTTCTTTTTGGTAATTTACTTAATTGCCCCTCAATTTTTCATTTTTATTCAATTCAGTCCTTAGTCCCTAATCATGCAAATTACCCATTTTTCCTCAACACCCATGATAGCCAAATGTTCTATAACTTAATATGAGCCCTTATTTGCAATAATTTCACCTCAAGTACAAATAATTTATCATTTAATCAATTTAGTCCCTAACATTAAAAATCATCAAAAACCACTTTTCAAAGAAATCTAATCTATCAACAAAGCTTCATATTTCATCATAAGCTTTAAGAAATAACCTCATTAATCAATGGAAACTTTCATAAAATTTAACAGTTTCACAAATTGATCCTCAATTTAGCTAGATCAAGCTATTATGTAACACCCCAAACCCGGTCTATGCGTTAAGACCAATTTTGACATGTCACACGGAAAGGAATATACATCTAGTCTTTTTAAAGATTTTAAGAAATCGGATTTTCCAAAACATCTTGACGTGAAGTTTATTGAAAACTAAGGTTGATTGATAACTCAAACAATTTGAGTCGTAAGAATTTATAAATTGAAACTTACAAGAAGTTTAAATAATATTTCGAGAAAATTTAATAGAGTTCGAAAATAATTTTGAAAACAAAATTTTGAAGAACGTCGTTAACAGACAATTTTGCGAGTAAAAAATTTAAGAATGAAACCCCCTTTTTGCATATTTATTTTAAGAAAAACATTTATTTTTATTTTTAGAAAAGAAACCCCACATAAGTATTTAAAGCGTATTATAATATCCATCCACAAGTAAAACATCCATAAAAATTTAACCAGAGGCCTTATTACAGCTTAACTTAAATAGTAGTATGGCCTTAAAAGTACTTCAAAAGAAATCCGGAATGTAAATAACCCATTATTCGTAGTATGGCCTCCACTGAGTCGTCCCCGGCCCAAGTCTCCATCACTGATCATTACCTGAGGAGGGTAAGGAAAACAGGGGTGAGTTACTTAGAACTCAGTGTGTAATTCACTTACCACTTTCACTGGGCCAAAATTCAATTAAGCATTTATTGGGCCAAAGCCCTTTACAATCATAGCATTATATCATATATATAACATGCATGTGTTATGCAATTTCCCAACCAAACCTAGTTTTCCATCCGCTACACACCACCCGTACCAACCAACACACCTGTGGGGAGCTTTAGTCACCCACCCTCCAACACACCCAAACTGGGCATTAAGCCATATATATCAAACTGGGCATTAAGCCATATATCAAACTGGGCATTAAGCCATATATCAAACTGGGCATTAAGCCATATATCAAACTGGGCATTAAGCCATATATCAAATTGTGGACAAGCCACCAGAATTTTGTTGCAAAGCTACCAGAACTTCTCTTCGTCAAATATCCCAACCCATGCAAATCATTTATAAATTATGTACATTCAATTACTACAATCCATTCCTATAATTATTACAAACATATGGCCCAATATAAAAATTCTCACAATCTGGCCCATACCACATTTTCGCTCATGTAGCCAATATCACATTTGGCCCATAAATCAAGTATCACATTTGGCCCATAAATCAAGTATCACATTTGGCCCATTTATCACATATCACATATGGCCCATTCAGTCACTTTTATCGATTTAGCCCATTAAGGGCAAATTCCGTAATTTTCATGGTCTTAATACCGATTTCATAGTTTTTACCATTAAAATGATAAATATACTATTTTACCCGATTTCACTAACTTGTGATTTAATCCAACGATTAATACAATATAGTTATCCAACCCACGAGATATGGTGTGAGATTACACACCTGATTACGGTGAGCACTACACTTTCTTGATCGTCAACACCTAGAATATTTTTAACGCTCGATTAGATCATTAACACTTATAGTAATTTATTCTAAGATAAACGGTCTAGGATTTTTACCCTCGGAATCGCGAATAACTACGATTTGTCGATTTTCCCCGGTTGACGGTCCACAACCCGTTGGAAAACCACGAACAGCTAATGGCTCTGAACTGCGAATAACCTCGAATAATTGATTTTCACCAGAGGAGGGTCCACAACCCGGTGGAAAGTCTCGAATTGTCGAAATGGACCTTCGTTTGAATCTAGGAGTTGAGAACACCAAACCACTCCTTTTGGAATCACCACTAGATTTCCCTTTCAAAACGTCACTACGGGCCTCCATTCGTTAGATCTTTAGTAAATCGATAATATACTAAATTATGGACTTAAAGAAATGATATAGCTAGGCTTACCACAATGTTCTGAGTGATCCCCAAAAGAATCCCTATATAAAATTTTCGGTTACTACATTCCAAATTTATAATCATTTTGATAATATTGAGGGTGATCATGAAATCCATGAAGAATTCTCTTTACCTTGAAGGTTTTTGATCCAAACTCTAATGATTTCGAGATAACTTCGAGGAGATGGTGATTCGGTCCTCCACTATTTCACTAAAATAAAACGAAAAGAGATTGTCTAAGAAAATGAACGATTATTTCGATTAAAAAAAACTCTCCTAAGCCAACCTAGGGATTTAGCCAAAAGAAACAAATAACAAAATAGAAACCAATGAAGAGAATTCTTACCGACTGTCCAAAGTTTGAATAGAAGAAATGATTGAGAAGAAATATATGAGAATTGGAAGATTCGGCTATGAAGATGATTATTAACATTCGGTCATGATGAAAGATTTTGGAGGAGAAGAAAAAAAATGTTTAAAAAGTTCATTGCAATAAGGAAGGAAGGAGAAAAAGAATTAAAAGAAAGAGAGTGTTTATGTATCGATTTTCAATGATGGAAGATGAACAAAGAAAGGGTCTTGCGGTTGGTGAATAATTGGCCAAATGGAAGACAAAGAAAATGTCACTCAAAGACTATATGATTTCGGCACAAAGAGGAATAAAGTTTAGGGAGAAAATATGATATCAAAATGGTCACAAAGATGAATTGGCCAAAAGAAAACAAAAACTTTACCTTTTTCTTATGACAAAATTCAGCTAGAAGGAAGAGTTTGGAGAGAATTTTTGGTACACATGATGCTAAGAAATTGACCAAAACTAACTCTTAATCCTAACCAAACTACTAACAACATTCGGCCACTCTCCCTAGCCCCAAAAACCGTCCATGTTCAAGCCAAAAAGGGGTCAACATTTGCCAACTTTACTTTCCATAGCACATTCCTCAATTTAAGCCACTTGTTCCCCTACATACCTTATCCTATTGATTCCTTTCCCTATGTTCAATTCTTGCCTTAATCCATTAGCCACCTTGCCATAAACTAAAAGTCCAACCTTCCAAAAATAAAGCTTGGCCGACACATGCTAGACGAGTGCAAAAATTTAAGTCACAAAAATGAATACCATGGGATTCGAACCTCTCCCCTCAAGAGAATACATATGGCGCATATCCTCTTAACCATTAGCTCAGCTTATGTTAGTTACTTACTCAAAAATTTCCATATGTTACAAATCCATTGACTCCCTCTCTTTAAAGTACCAAATGCTAAAAATTTGCACTAGGTCCAAATAGATCCCAAGCCTTCTCAGGACCTCTTCAACAAACAAAATTAATAATCTAACATGCTTACTCACCAATTTAATGTAACAAATACAAAACTCAAATTTTAGGATGTTACAATTCTACCCCCTTAAAGAAAATTTCGTCCTCGAAATTTACAGTTAAAAGAGGTGAGGATATTCTTTGTAGAATTGTCTCCTCAAGCTCCCATGTAGCTTCCTCCGCTCCGTGATTACGCCATAGAATCTTAACCAACTGCATCGACTTCTTTCTTAATACTTTTACATCTCGCTCTAAAATTTTCTTGGCTCTTCCTCGAACGACAAGTCGTGCCTTAACTCAACTTCTCTCTCAGGTACTATGTGAGACGGATCGATCGATAACGCCTCAACATAGAGACATGGAAAACACTATGAATCGACTCAACTCCGGAGGTAATTCAAGCTGATAAGCCACTGGTCCTACACGCTTCGACACACGGTACGGACCAATGAACCTAGGGCTCAACTTGCCCTTCCTTTCGAATCTGAAGATCTTTTTCCAAGGTGAGACTTTTAGAAAAACCTGATCTCCCACCGCAAACTCAATGTCCTTACGCTTTAGATCCGCATATGACTTTTGTCTATCCGAAGCTTCCTTTAACTGTGCTCGAATCACCTTTACTTTTTCTTTCGTCTCTGATATCAATTCAGGACCCAATAACTATCGTTCCCCCAATTCAGTCCAACAAGTAGGGGTACGGCACCTACGACCATATAATGCTTCATAAGGTGCCATTTGGATACTGGATTGATAACTGTTGTTATACGCAAACTCTGCCAATGGAAGAAAATCCTCCCAACTACCTCTGAAGTCAATCACGCAACCCCTTAAAATGTCTTCCAAAATCTGGATTACTCTTTCCAACTGACCATCTGACTGAGGATGAAAAGCTGTGCTGAAATTTAACTTTGTTCCCAAAGCTTCATGCAAAGCTTTCAAAAATCGCGATGTAAACCTAGGGTCTCTGTCCAAAATAATAGACACTGGTACCCCATGTAACCTCACGATCTTCGCTACATACAACTTGGCCAACTTCTGTAGTGAAAAATCTGTACGAATAGGTAGAAAATGGGCAGTCTTCGTCAATCGATCCACTATAACCCAGATGGAATATTTCTTATTAGGTGATAAGGGTAACCCACTAACAAAGTCCATCATTATCCGTTCCCACTTCCATAATGGAATCTTCACCAGTTGTAGTAATCCCGACGGTAATTGGTGTTCCGCCATAACTTGCTGACACGTCAGGCACTTACTCACAAAATCCGTAACTTCCCGTTTCAACTCTGGCCACCAATACTGATCACGAAGGTCTCGATACATATTATTTCCCCCGGGGTGCATAGCATAGGGGCTACTATGCGCCTCTCGCAGAATCATTAGTCTCAAATCTGAATCCTTGGGCATACAAATTCTTCCGCGAAAACACAGTACTCCATCTTTATTCAATCCAAAATCCCCTATTACACCACTTTCAACTCGTTGAATTAAGGGACCCAACTTTTCATCTGATAACTGTTTCTCCTTGATCTGTTTTAACCATATAGGCTTCACCTGAAATTTCGCTAGTAAACTGCCATCTTCATACAAACTAAGATGAGCAAACATTTCTCTAAACTCCGATATCACCTTACGACTCAACGCATCTGCCACCACGTTAGCCTTTCCAGGATGATACTCGATTGAGAAGTCATAATCCTTCAATAGCTCTATTCATCTCCGCTGTCTTAAGTTTAACTCCTTTTGGGTAAGGAGGTACTTCAGACTTTTATGATCCGTATAAATGATCGACTTCTCACCGTACAGGTAGTGCCTCCAAATCTTCAAGGCAAAAACCACCGCATGACCAACTCCAAATCATGAGTAAGATAATTGACTTCATGCGGCCTTAAGCGACGAGATGCATAAGCCACCACTTTACCACCTTGCATCAACACACATCCCAAGCGTGTGTGACGCATCGCGAGAAACAATAAACTCTTTTTCGACCTCGAGTTGAATCAAGACGGGCGCTTAGTCAAAATCTTCTTCAATCTCTCAAAACTCTCTTCTGCTTCTGATCGACCACACAAACGGTACTCCTTTGCGCAATAGTTTAGTTAGGGGTGCAAAGCAATCAACAAAAACCCTCAACAAAACGCGTCTATAATAACCACCAAACCTGGAAAACTCGAATCTCACCATCGACTTCCCGGTGGTTTCCAATCCAACACGACCTCTACCTTTCGAGGATCAACTCGATTCCTTGGTGACAAAACATGTCCCAAGAAAGTCACTTCCTTCACCAAAATTCACACTTACCGAATTTGGCATAAAGTTTCTTTTCTCGCAGTAATTGCAATACTATCCGCAGATGTGAGTCATGCTCTTCTTCATTCCTCGAATATACTAAGATATTATCTATGAACACCACCACGAATCGGTCTAGGTAGAGTTGAAAGACTCGGTTCATCATGTCCATAAATGCAGCTGGTGCACTGGTCAATCCAAACGGCATCACCAAGAACTCATAATGTCCATAACGAGTTTGAAATGCTGTCTTATGAATATCTGCCTCCTTAACTTTAAGTTGATGATAACCCGATCTCAAATCTATCTTGGAGAAAACTGAAGCTCCTCTCAACTGATCAAACAGGTCATCGATTCTCAGCAATGGATACCTATTCTTGATCGTCAACTTATTCAACTGCCTATAATCGATGCACATACGCATCGACCCATCCTTCTTCTTGACGAACAAGACCGGTGCTCCCCATGGTGACACACTCGGTCGAATGAATCCCCGATCCAACAACTCCTGAATTTGAGCCTTCAGCTCCGCTAACTCTTTCGACGCCATCCTATAAGGAGCAATGGACACCGGAGCCGTTCCGGGCAAAAGCTCGATGCCAAACTCTACTTCCCGATCTGGAGGTAAACCCGAAAGTTCCTCGAGAAAGACATCTGGAAATTCTTTCACCGTTCTAACACCTTCTACCGATAATTCCTTGGTATCCAAAGCACTAATGAAGGCTAGGAATGCTCCACACCCTTTTCGCACCAACTTTTCTGCCTTTAAAGCAGATACCACATTTGCTAAATAATTTCTCCGCTCGCCTATCATCACAACTTCCTTATCTTCTAAAGTCCTTATCGACATCTGCTTTTTAGCACAATCCAAGTGCGCACGGTGCTTCACCAACCAGTCCATGCCCAAAATAAGGTCGAACTCTCCAAAAGGTAGTTCCATCAAATCCGCCAAAAATATTTCTCTTTGAATTTCTAAGGGCACGTCTCTAAACAATTTATCCACTATCACAGACTGTCCTAAAGGACTAATTACCGTCATCTTTCTATCAGTACTCTTAGATCTAATGTTCAGATTTCTAAATATATCACTAGCAACATGCGAATGGGTAGATCCAATATCTATCAAAGCAATAACAGGTACATCAGAGATGAAAAACATACCGCTTATCACATCAGTGCATCACCATCCTCTCTGGCGTCGACCGCATACACTAACCCTGGCTGTCTCGCCTCCGCATTACCTCAAAAGCCATTTCCTCTACCCGGTGCTCCTTGACCTCGTCCACCGCCATTACCACCTCGACCTGGCCCACGGCCTCTCGGTGGTTGTTGAGTGCCTCTAGCCGGGTTTGTGTGTATCATGGTTACGAGCTTCACGATCGGGAGATCCATCGAGGACAATCTTTAAACCGGTGGTCCTTAGAACCACATTTGAAGCAACCACCACTGGTTCTCTTCCAAAGATTCACGAGTGGTGTCGTCTTCCTGATCAAGACATGGTTGAATCTCGATTGGTAGCAAAGCAGTGCTCTAGCCTGGAGCCGGCTCATCATTCCTGGGCCTCTTCTAAAACTTTTTTGTGGGACCCGAGTACTTAAAGTCCCTCTTGCCTCTACTCGCTCTGCTCGGCGCTCGGAGTTCTTAGCCTCTTCGGCTATTTTGGCTTTCTCCACAAGCTTGGCAAAAGTCCTTTCTTGTTGTGGGGCTATCGGTACTGCAACTCATCATTCAAACCCATCCTCAAAACGCGTACCACGCGCTCATGGTTAGTTGGCACTATTGTTCGAGCATAATGCTCCAAGCGTAGAAATTACGCCTCGTAAGTCGCCATCGTCTTATTTCCTTGGACCAAATTCAGAATTCCTTCCTCTCGGGCATCCACATAACTTGCCTCGACATACTTTCCTTGGAATGCAGTTTTGAAGAAATCCCAAGTAACATGTTCAGCCTGAGTGCCTTCTCGAACAGTAAGCCACCATTGATAAGCCTCGTCCCTCAACAAGGACACAGCTCCTCTCAGTTTCTGCTCGGTGGTGCACTCCAAATCATCCATGATCCGCTCCACAGCCTCAAGCCAATACTCTGCTACATTTGGGGCTACTCCCGAGATACCCCTAAAAACCTCGGCACCACTCGATCTAAGTCGTTCCGAAATTGATCCACGAGTCGTGGCCCGATTCTAGCTCCAAAGAACCCTTTCCAAGACTCGCAACATTGCTTGGGTCAAGGCAATGTCCTCTCTCGTATGGTCATGTGATCCGGTCTCCGTCCGGGTGATGCAAAGCGTCCATTTTTGGTATATGTCCCGACGCTTGACGCAACCCTAGCACCTCGGCCTCTACCACGGCCACGTCTACCACGCCCACGTCCCTTAGCGCTCATTTTGACTATTTCGGTTTAACTCGATTACAAGTTTTATGAATGGTATACTATTTCAATGTTTATTAACGATGTTTTATGATATATAAGAAGTAGAGTTGTTTTGTAAACGCATCCTATAGTCTCAATCTCTATAGTTGCAACACCTAAAACTAAAAGTTCTAGAGTGTTCCTATAGTCATGTCACAATAATAATAATAATAATAATAATAATTAAATTTGCATACACTTACTTGACTTGGTGCCGGATGCTCGTGGTGCCATACTACCTTTAAAAACATAAGTTCTATAATTCAAAACAGTTTTGAACCATAAATGTTTTTGAACCCAAATCACTGCCGAGTTTTGAATCGGGCTCTAATACCATAAAATGTAACACCCCAAACCCGGTCTATGCGTTAAGACCAATTTTGACATGTCACACGGAAAGGAATATACATCTAGTCTTTTTAAAGATTTTAAGAAATCGGATTTTCCAAAACATCTTGACGTGAAGTTTATTGAAAACTAAGGTTGATTGATAACTCAAACAATTTGAGTCGTAAGAATTTATAAATTGAAACTTACAAGAAGTTTAAATAATATTTCGAGAAAATTTAATAGAGTTCGAAAATAATTTTGAAAACAAAATTTTGAAGAACGTCGTTAACAGGCAATTTTGCGAGTAAAAATATTTAAGAATGAAAACCCCTTTTTGCATATTTATTTTAAGAAAAACATTTATTTTTATTTTTAGAAAAGAAACCCCACTTAAGTATTTAAAGCGTATTATAATATCCATCCACAAGTAAAACATCCATAAAAATTTAACCAGAGGCCTTATTACAGCTTAACTTAAATAGTAGTATGGCCTTAAAAGTACTTAAAAAGAAATCTGGAATGTAAATAACCCATTATTCGTAGTATGGCCTCCATCGAGCGTCCCCGGCCCAAGTCTCCATCATCGATCATTACCGAGGAGGGTAAGGAAAGCGGGGTGAGTTACTTAGAACTCGGTGTGTAATTCACTTACCACTTTCACTGGGCCAAAATTCAATTAAGCATTTATTGGGCCAAAGCCCTTTACAATCATAGCATTATATCATATATATAACATGCATGTGTTATGCAATTTCCCAACCAAACCTAGTTTTCCATCCGCTACACACCACCCGTACCAACCAACACACCTGTGGGGAGCTTTAGTCACCCACCCCGCCAACACACCAAACTGGGCATTAAGCCATATATATCAAACTAGGCATTAAGCCATATATCAAACTGGGCATTAAGCCATATATCAAACTGGGCATCAAGCCATATATCAAACTGGGCATTAAGCCATATATCAAACTGGGCATTAAGCCATATATCAAATTGTGGACAAGCCACCAGAATTTTGTAGCAAAGATACCAGAACTTCTCTTCGTCAAATATCCCAACCCATGCAAATCATGTATAAATTATGTACATTCAATTACTACAATCCATTCCTATAATTATTACAAACATATGGCCCAATATAAAAATTCTCACAATCTGGCCCATAACACATTTTGGCTCATGTAGCCAATATCACATTTGGCCCATAAATCAAGTATCACATTTGGCCCATAAATCAAGTATCACATTTGGCCCATTTATCACATATCACATATGGCCCATTCAGTCACTTTTTATCGATTTAGCCCATTAAGGGCAAATTCCGTAATTTTCACGGTCTTAATACCGATTTCATAGTTTTTACCATTAAAATGATAAATATACTATTTTACCCGATTTCACTAACTTGTGATTTAATCCAACGATTAATACAATATAGTTATCCAACCCACGAGATATGGTGTGAGATTACACACCTGATTACGGTGACCACTA
This sequence comes from Gossypium sturtianum, assembly GCA_025698515.1. NCBI lineage: Eukaryota > Viridiplantae > Streptophyta > Magnoliopsida > Malvales > Malvaceae > Gossypium > Gossypium sturtianum. The sequence continues at coordinate 120,708,151 of CM046948.1, forward strand.
CACTTTCTTGATCGTCAACACCTAGAATATTTTTAACGCTCGATTAGATCATTAACACTTATAGTAATTTATTCTAAGATAAACGGTCTAGGATTTTTACCCTCGGAATCGCGAATAACTACGATTTGTCGATTTTCCCCGGTTGACGGTCCACAACCCGTTGGAAAACCACGAACAGCTAATGGCTCCGAACTGCGAATAACCTCGAATAATTGATTTTCACCAGAGGAGGGTCCATAACCCGGTGGAAAGTCTTGAATTGCCGAAACGGACCTTCGTTTGAATCTAGGAGTTGAGAACGCCAAACCACTCCTTTTAGAATCACCACTAGATTTCCCTTTCAAAACGTCACTACGGGCCTCCATTCGTTAGATCTTTAGTAAATCGATAATATACTAAAGTATGGACTTAAGGAAATGATATAGCTAGGCTTACCACGATGCTCTGAGTGATCCCCAAAAGAATCCCTATATAAAATTTTCGGTTACTACATTCCAAATTTATAATCATTTTGATAATATTAAGGGTGATCATGAAATCCATGAAGAATTCTCTTTACCTTGAAGGTTTTTTATCCAAACTCTAATGATTTCGAGATAACTTCGAGGAGATGGTGATTCGGTCCTCCACTATTTCACTAAAATAAAACGAAAAGAGATTGTCTAAGAACATGAACGATTATTTCGATTAAAAAAAAACTCTCCTAAGCCAACCTAGGGATTCAGCCAAAAGCAACAAATAACAAAATAGAAACCAATGAAGAGAATTCTTACCGACTGTCCAAAGTTTGAATAGAAGAAATGATTGAGAAGAAATATATGAGAATTGGAAGATTCGGCTATGAAGATGATTATTAACATTCGGTCATGATGAAAGATTTTGGAGGAGAAGAAAAAAAAATGTTTAAAAAGTTCATTGCAATAAGGAAGGAAGGAGAAAAAGAATTAAAAGAAAGAGAGTGTTTATGTATCGATTTTCAATGATGGAAGATGAACAAAGAAAGGGTCTTGCAGTTGGTGAATAATCGGCCAAATGGAAGACAAAGAAAATGTCACTCAAAGACTATATGATTTCGGCACAAAGAGGAATAAAGTTTAGGGAGAAAAGATGATATCAAAATGGTCACAAAGATGAAATGGCCAAAAGAAAACAAAAACTTTACCTTTTTCTTATGACAAAATTCGGCTAGAAGGAAGAGTTTGGAGAGAATTTTTGATACACATGATGCTAAGAAATTGACCAAAACTAACTCTTACAAACTACTAACAACATTCGGCCACTCTCCCTAGCCCCAAAAACCGTCCATGTTCAAGCCAAAAAGGGGTCAACATTTGCCAACTTTACTTTCCATAGCACATTCCTCAATTTAAGCCACTTGTTCCCCTACATACCTTATCCTATTGATTCCTTTCCCTATGTTCAATTCTTACCTTAATCCATTAGCCACCTTGCCATAAACTAAAAGTCCAACCTTCCAAAAATAAAACTTGGCCGACACATGCTAGATGAGTGCAAAAATTTAAGTCACAAAAATGTATACCATGGGATTCGAACCTCTCCCCTCAAGACAATACATATGGCGCATATCCTCTTAACCATTAGCTCGGCTTATGTTAGTTACTTACTCAAAAATTTTCATATGTTACAAATCCACTGACTCCCTCTCTTTAAAGTACCAAATGCTAAAAAATTTCACTAGGTCCAAATAGATCCCAAGCCTTCTCAGGACCTCTTCAACAAACAAAATTAATAATATAACATGCTTAATCACCAATTTAATGTAACACATACAAAACTCAAATTTTAGGATGTTACATATTACGAACTCAAAAACATAAAAAAAACATATTAAAAAGGGGCCAAAATTCACTTACCAAATCAAGCTTTCATTTTAAAGACATGAAACCCTAGATTTTTCTATTCTTGCTGTGGAGAAGATGAGAAGAGAATGAAATTTTCTTTTTTAATTTAGGTTTAGTTTATTATATATACTATGGCATTTTTGTTAATATTTCAACTTTCTTAATTAAACTTTAATAAATCATTAATTAAACCTAATTAAACCACTTAATTAAGCATAACCTCATCAAATTCCACTAACTAATTTCCCATGGGTTAAATTGTCCATCTAATCCCTTTAATTTAACTACTCAACCTTTGCAATTTTTACAATTCAGTCCTTTTTACTTATTAAACTTTTATAGTCCTCGTAGATATTAATTGAATAATATTTATGAATTATTTCGTCAGAATTGTGGTCTCAAAACCACTATTTTCGATACCACTGAAAGTCTGGCTGTTACAAACTAAGTAAGCCACTAGTACTTAGTAAGCTCGTATAATTACAAACGTAAACTTACCTACTAGGCTCAATTATATAAAATTGATGTATAATTTTTATTATCATGCTCATGAACTTGTAATATCCTATAGACATCAAAAGTGCCAATAAGTTAGTGAGCTCAACACAATACACGTATAATCTTATCATAAACACATAATAATATACCAAATATATATTTCATTCATCACAAATACTATTTTGCATAACACATTCCATTCAAAGCATTAAACCATCATATTTAATTTCAACATTCATGATCACATTACACTTCATATAATTTAACTCACATATTAATTAATTAATACCCGTTGAAAGAAATGAAACAAATGACTTTATTATGACACAAAACATTACAAGTACACGTATTTAAAACTCAATTCAACCTTCTATTCGCATAATAAACTTCAATCCATTAATATAATACTCATAAGTTCTTATTCAAATAATAAACCTAAGAATATTGATATAATAGCCATTCCATTGCTATCCTTTTCAACTGTTCCATTGTTATCCTTTTCAGCCTTTTATTTATTATCCTTTTCAGCCTTTCCATTGTTTCGGGGATGCCATGGTATCTTTCAACCAAGGTCTTACACAATCCCGAAATGATGCCATGGTATCTTTCAACTATGATCTTGATCATTTTCTAGTATAATGTCGTAGTATCTTTCAACTAGGGTGTTACCCGTTCTGATTTAATGTCATAGTATCTTTCAACTATGGTTTTTTCCTTTTCTCAAATCAATGAATCCAATCACCAGTTTATAGACATATATAAATAAGTATCAGTTTACTTATAGAAATCAAATAAACTACTTTAATTAAATTACGAACTTACCTCGACTAAAACAGTTGCAAAAACAAAACTGACGGCTAGTCCAATACTTTAGCTTTTCCTCGACTTAAATCTGATTGGCCCATTTCTTGATCTAAATAATAATTTTTTTGGCATAATACCGAAAATAATGTTTGGTTGTTTGGTCACTTTGGCCCTTTATATTTTTTTTTTGGATCACTTTCACACCTAACGTTTTTTTTTGGGTCAAATTGGTCTATTTTTAACGGAGATGTTGATGTGGTCGTTAATTGACTAATGGTTAACATTGACCGCTGACATTGCGATCCAAATGTATTTAAATGCTGACGTGGCACTATTTTGTCTTATATGCCATGTCATTAAATGATTTTAAAATTATTAAAATTATTATATTATTTTTTTGAAATATAAAATTATTAAAATTTTAAAATCATTTGTTGACGTGGCATATAAGATAAAATAGTGCCACGTCAGCATTTAAATACATTTGGACCGCTATGTCAGCGGTTAATGTTGACCTTTAGTCAACTAAAAACCATGTTAGCATCTCCGTTAAAAACAGACCAATTTGACAAAAAAAATGTTTGGTGTCAAAGTGATCCAAAAAAAACATAAAGGGCCAAAGTGATCAAACAACCAACCGTTAGGGGTTATTTTTTGCATTATGCCATTTTTTATTCAATTAAACAATTCCAGCACTTAAATAAGCAGTTTAACACAATTAAGTCCTTCCATCATCATTTTACACAATTACCCCAACATTTTACCTTTTATGCAATTTAGTCCTTAAATCCGAAACTTGCAAATTATCCACATTTAATCCCAATTCAAGCTAACCAAATTTCCCATAATTCCTATATAGCCCATATTTATCATCCTTTCACAAGAATTTCATGCAACTTTACTATTTTAACAACTTAGTCCTTAAACTTTAAAATTAACTAAAATCACTTTACAAAGTAGGTCTATTTAACTATCAAGCTTAATAATCTATCATAAAAATTCAAGAACATCACAAATTCATCCATGGAAAAATTCTAAATATTTAACAATTTTACAAATTAGCCCCTTAGTTAGCTAGATTAAGCTACAACGATCTCAAAAACATAAAAAATTACAAGAAACAGACTCAAAACAAACTTACATGCAAGGGGGTATCCATGGCTGAACCTTCAAGCTTTTTAGCTATGGTTTTTCGGTTTCTAATTGTTAAAGAAGATGGAAAAAATATTTTTATTCCTTTCCTTTTTCTTTTTCTTATTCTTATTAGTATTTTGACTTAAAATTCAACATATAAAATTTATAATTTAATTCTTTAACTGTCCACCAACATTACAATATGGTCTAATTACCATATAAGTCCTTCCTCATTCACTAATTAAGCCATTTAATCAATAATATTTAATATCGATTAAGTTTAACATCTTTTATGATTTAGTCCTATTTCCTTAATTAACTATTTAAACATCAAAATTTTAGGGCCAAACTTCAATACACCTATATAACCACTCCGTAAATATTTAATAAAAATATTTATAGGTTCGGTTTATAGAAACGAGGTCTCAATACCTCATTTTCTAAAACCACTTGACTTTAAGGACATACCACTTGAACCTAATTATTCATTCAATAAACAAAAATATTAAATAATATTTGACTCGTAAATATTAAATAATATTTTTTACGGACTCATGCGTCGAATTTGTGGCCCCTAAACCACTGTTTTCGACACTATTGAAAACGAGCTATTATAGAGGGATTCAAACTGTTGTAAAAGGTTTGAACTTGTAACCGCAAAGGTAACACATGATGAGGACACGTTCTCAAAAAATCTGTAAATCTCTCCCACACATCATATAATGTTCCCAAATCAATTTGAGTAAAAGGAGAGATGCCGTTCCTCAACTTACTATTTTAGCCGGTGGGAAATACTTCAATAGAAACTTCTTAGTCATCTGATCCCAAATCGTGATAGAACCACGTGGAAGTGAATTCATGTAACAGCCCAATTTTGGGCCTAGTCAGAACAGTGGTTTCGGGGCCACAAATTCGATAAGGAAAATCTTATTTTTATTATATTTTTATGGTCTACGATTTCACGAAAAGATTTCGTGAAAATTTCATTCGAAAATTTTGACGTTTGGGCACTCAATTTAGTCAAAAGGACTAAACTGTAAATAGTGCAAAAGTTTAGTTCCACATGTTAGAAGTGTCCAATTGTTATGAAGTTTTAAATTGGAGGTCCTTAAATGGTAATTAGACCATTGATTAATTTGTTGGACAAAAATGGACATGAGATAAGTGAAATAGGATATTTTTATGTTAGGGGCATTTTGGTCATTTAGTAATTAATAGAATTAAAAAAGCCAAAATTAAAGCAAAATGGTGTCCATCTTCAAGCTATGGCCGAATGTTGCATGAAGAAACCATGGCTAGGGGTTTTCAAGCTTCCAAGCTCGATTATCAAGAAGAACGTGGAATCGACCTTGACCGAGGAAAAAGGCAAGGTTTCGGACTAAATTGCAAATTTACACATTTTGTATCGAGGTAAGTTTATATGTAAACAATACATCCTTTTTATTTATGTTTTTAAAAATTAATTTCTTATGTGAAATGTGAGTGAATATTATTGATATTTATTAAAACGATGAAAAGTGGGGAAATTCCCGGATGAACCTTCGGAATAGAAAAATAATACAGATGAACACCGTATTTACTATTATTGGTGGCTGTGTACGATACCACCGTATTTACTATTATTGGTCGGCTGTGTGCGATACCACCGTATTTACTATTATTGGTGGGATGTGTGCGATAGCACCGTATTTACTATTATTGGTGGGCTATGTGCGATACCACCGTGTGTATATGTATCCGGTATTATTTCGAAGTGTTCATCGGGAAAAATTTGATTAAGTGAAATTACGTGTGATAATGTGGTGACAAGTGCAGGATTATAGGTGTATGTAATTGTGAGCAATATTTATGATATGTATTTGGAATGTGGTAAGGTTTGAAATGAGTAAGTGCAACTACAAGGATCTGAATTGTTTCTGATTAGTATGTAGTGTTCTTGATTGATAATTATGTGGTGATGTTTCATTGTTTACGTATAGACTTACTAAGCTTAAAGCTTACTCCCTTCTCTTTTCCCTTGTTTTATAGTGTTGCCAAGCCAGCTCGGGATACGGAGATCGCCGGAGGATCATCCACACTATCTACACATTTTGGTATATTAAGATTTACATTGAATTATGGCATTTATAGGAATTTGGTTATTTTGTAAGTGTCATAATTGATTGGCCAAGAATGTGGTCTATGTCATTTGATATGTCATTTGATATATCATTTTGTATAAGGCCATATGATGTGGCTAATATTGGTTGTGTTATCAGTCTATGATGAGGCTTTTCAAGAATGAGTTTGCTAGCCTAATTGGGAATGAATGGTAACATGAAATTTAAGTGTGGAAGAGGGATATGTGAATGGATGTGTAGGTGCATGTGTGATGGCTAAGTAAAAGTGTGGTTATACATGATGAGTATGGTTATTAAATGGTGCATGAATGCTCTTAATGTGGACAAATAGATGTTTAATAATAGTATGCTAAGTTTGGTTGGAAATGGTATAACTGTGGATGCTTATCAGGGTGGCAAAAGGCTTGGTAAATAGCCTCACGAGTAGACACACGGGCGTGTGTCTAGACTGTGTGTGACACACGGTCTACCTCATGGGCGTGTAGCCTGGCCGTGTGTCTTCTGCACCTAATTTGTGAAAAATTAAGTTTGTCACACGAGCTAACACACGGTCGTGTGCCTTGGCTGTGTGACCTAAAATGTGTGCTGACGACATAAACAAAATACCCAGGTTATTGCACACGGGCAGAGACATGGGCGTGTGTCTCGGCCGTGTGAAGAACACGACCTAGGACACGGGCGTGTGCTCAGTCGTGTGAAAACCCCTGTAGGTTCGAAATGAAAAATAAGACCACACGGCCTTCCCACACGGGCGTGTGCCCAGTTTTTATGTAAATTTTCTAAATGTTTCTAAAGTTCTCGGTTTGGTCCCGGACTGTTCCCAAAGTATGTTTTGAGCCTCGGAGGCCCATTTTAGGGACTTTATGATGAATATGAAAATTTTTAAATTGAAGGAAATTTTATGGCCCGGTTTTGCATGAATGTCTGTGTTATTATCCGGTAATGCCTCATACCCTGTGTCGAAACCATTTTTTTTGTCGAGTTTGAAAAAAAACGGGGATCGACTTTTTAAAACATGGCAAATGAAGTCGCCACCGATCTTTTATTCAAGGTGTGATCGGATCACCTTGAGATGGATTATTTTAATAAAACATTTTTATTAAAACAATAATTTTGGTCTACGAAATCTAAGAAAACAGGTTCGAGAGTCGGTTACGCACGAGGAAGGATTAGCACCCTCGAAATGCCCAAAATTGGTACCAAATTGATTATTTAATGTCTTAATGTCGAAAATTTGGAAAGATTCTAGAGTACGATCCATTTACCTAAGATATATTTGGGCAGAATCATATTGGATGCCAAAGCTTCTTATTTCGAATAAATAAAATGTCGTACTCAGTAAGTTAGGGCACAACATCTTATATTCTTGAAATTAGATTTATCCTTCGACATTCAATACTCGTACATTTAAAATTAAGAAGGATATTCCATTATTTGGGTCAAATGAAAAATTGAAACCTAGTAAGTTAGGGCACTATTTCTCAAAAATCCGAATACGGAATATTGCCTTTGTTCTTTTGAAATTCTTATCTCGAGATGATTAAATATCACACCCAGTAAGTTAGGGCGCAATGTCTCAAATTCCCGAGAATAAGTTTTATATTTGAAATATTATGCATTTTGGTTTAAGCAAGAAAGGATACTCGGTTGCTAGGTTTTAACGAGGAGAATCGGAACTCAGTAAGTTAGAGCACGATTTTCTCGAAACCTCTAAACACGAGCATTGCCTTATGATTTTAAAAACGAAATGACATTAAGACACTACATCTTTCGTAAGATACAAGGGAACACTAGTATACAAAGCAATATATTAATCCATGCATCAAATATTATAATTAATAGTTACAAATTGACAAATTATAATTCATATGCTAAAATTAACAATTGAAGAAAACAAAAAAAAAAACATAATAAAGTATGATCATTCAAATTAAAGGATTATATACACTAATTTTAAAATAAAAACACATGTATATATATATATATATATATAATTTCAAAAGCAAAAGAATTTGTATAGATAAATTTAAAAGGGCATATATATATATATATATATATATAAATTATGTGCATGCAAATTTAAATGATAATAAGGTAGTGAAAATAGAATAATCTTGATAGAATTTTGTAAAAACATTTGTACATAAAACCTTTCTATTATATTAATTTTGAATCAAAAAGAATTAAAAGTAAATTTTTATGTATAAGAAAATAGAACAATAAACACGCATATAAATAATTTGAAATGCATAACAATTAATTAATTAATGCAAAACAGAATAATATTATAAGCACAGGCTTAAATCATGATACATGCAAATGAACAAGGATTAAAAGCAAAAATTTTCCACAGTCAAGGAGCAATATACAAATTGGATCGAATTGATATAACGTACAAATTATGGGGGCGAATTAAAGAAAAAAGGCAAACATTTAATGGATGATTGAAAAAACAGCACAGGAAAGGAGGGTTAAACGCATAAATATCCCCTAGTATCAGGATGCGCGGATCTTTGGCCGCATTCGGGTCGGGTCGCTGGGTTTAGACCAGTACGGTGTCGTTTAGAGGCTATCGTTATAAGCCAAAACGGAACCGTTTTGCTAATAGGTTTAAAAACTAATTAAAACAGTTTAGGTTTCATTTGCCCCTCTTGAAACCGAAACCCTAAGCCCCTTTTGTTTTCATTTTCGTTCTCCGCCGCAACTAAAAACCCCCTTCGTTTACCACCAAATCGTCATCATAACCGGCGAAAAGCAGTACACGAGTGATCCGATTTACTTCGAGGATACCAATCTTAAAACCTCGCTCACTAACCCACATCTAACTCCGATTGTGACGGAGAAGATGAAGATCGAACGTTTGGCCAGGTAAACCCTCTTCCCTCTCCTTTATTTATTGTATATCAAAAAAGAAAAGAAATAGATACAGAAATGGATTCAAAAAAAGAGAAACAATCGAGAAGATGGATCAAAAAGCAACCTTGTCTGCTATTGATTTTTGTATTGCTGTATTAGATGCGCGTCAAATCGTGAAGAAGAAATTACAGTGGTTGATTTCGGGCTTTTTAAAGCCGAAAATGAAAATCGAAAAAATAAAATACAACTGTTTTCTTTTTTTGTTTTTTGGCTCATTGTCGTTTTTGCATTTTCGCAGTCAAGACCACCGGTGGCGCGTGCGTGGGCGCGTGGCGTGGCGATATCGAGGGTGTGTGTTGGAGGTTGCGCGCGCGTGGAGATCCGCTCTGACATTTGGAGGGTTCCAAAAAGCTCCCCTAGGGTTTTTTGATTGCTGAAGTTATTGGGCTATTTGGGTGGTTTCGTAAGCAGGGTTATTGGTTACAGGCGCCAATTGGGTTAGGATCAGGTTTATTGTAAATAGGTTTTGGGCATGTAATAAAAGGACTGTTTATTGGATTTTTGATAATTGGTTTTTTAATATTTTTGTTTGGTTTTAATTTTTTATTTTGTTTTTGGTTAAAAATGGGCCCGGGCGAAAATGGGCTTTTACAGCTGCCCCTCTTTGCTCATTGTCGTGTAACGAGAATAGAGCAAAGACTTCAAAAAGGACCATTTTTGCCCGGTCTTTGAGTCTTGGACTTCTTTAGGTGCTTTTCTTCTTCACGTAGCTTCATTCCATCCCACTGCATCTTCAGGGGTATAAGATTCATCGTTTTAATCCGCTCCACTGCAACTTCAGGGAGATAGGATTACCTGTCTTCAGTCTGCTCTACTGCAACTTCAGGGAGATAGACTTGATGTTTTTGATCTGCTTCCTGCAACTTTAGGAATGCCAAATCTGCTATCTTCAATCCGCTCCACTGCAAACTCAGGGAGACAAGATCTGCTAATTCACCAATGTTGTGACACCATCCTCTGGGGGACCTGTCCTGTAAAATCAGATTTATGTGTTTGTGCTTATGCAAAATGGTTAGGATACAATGATCAGAATGAATCTAATGCTCCTAACTAAATGTATTATGGACGACATTTGCATGAATGCAGAATGTCATGAGCATGGTTTTTTTACAAAGATTAGGATACAATGATCGGAATGAATCAAATGTCCCTAAATAAATGTGTGTTATGGATGACATTTGTATGAATGCAAAATGTCATAAGAATGATTTCTTCAATGATTAAGATGCAATGATCGGAATGAATCAAATGCTCCTAACTAAATGTGCTTTGCATGAATGCAGAATTTCATGAGAATGATCCCTTTTTAAAAGTTTAAAGTGGTCATCTCTCATCGTTTATCAGGGCTCTATCACTGACGTATTATGCTGACATCTTGTTCAGCTGGTATTCTCGACAGAAAACTCAAGGAAGCAATTATAACTGTTCAATAGATTTGCCCCACTGTAACTTCAGGGTTCATCTCATTATGACTTAGGGGTATAGGATCTGAATCTTTTCCCATCCGTCCCACTGCGACTCCAAAACGTAGGATTTGTTTCTTCTTCAATCCATCACGTTGCTATTCAAAGGCATGGGATCTATATTAGCTTCCATCTAACCGGCTGCCAATCAAAGGTATCAACTGATCACTCCTGGGGTGACCTAACCAAATGTGCATGATATTTGCATGAATGCAGAATATCATCTTTTCGAGAATGATTCCCCTTTTACGCATGGCTAACGCTGCCCATTTTTCATCAGGATTGTATTACTGACGCAATATCTTGTCATTTGTTCGACCACCATTTTGGCAAAAAATTCGGAGAGATAGTCTCAGTTTAGACTCTTCCTCCACCAATATTTCCATCCCTCACACTTGGTGAGTTTTAAACAATAGTCCTGTTTCATTTTCTTGTATTATTCAGAAGCTTCCAGAGTAATATGCGAAACTCCTTTTATGAAAATATTATCAGTCCACTAACCGTTATTTCAATGCAAAATGCTTGAAAAAGATCATAACAATGGACAAGAAGGAAATTAATTAGGAGCATAGCTCGAAACAAATAAGCTAAGCAAAGATAGCAATTGCAATCAAAAAGGAAATTTATTGTGAACATATTTTGAAAAGAATAATATAATCACAAATAACAAATTTAAAATGGGTAAAATGGAAACTAGGTGCCCCAGATATCGCAGCCTGAGCTTCTCTGTTCCAACTTCTTGAGGACCATTTTAAGTTCAATATGCGTTTAGGGGATCTGAAGTACTTTGTCGATGCCCCAAGACGTAGCATACTTCTTCATTGTTAATTCAGGCATAGCAATACTGTTGTATACCCCAATTTTGATCAAAATTTGAGCCGCCCTTTTTGGGTTTTCAACTCAAATCCCCTTTGGTCTCAAAGTGCCCTTTGCGGGTTTTCGCCTTGGCCTCTCCTTTTTCTTTCTTTTGATTGAAGTTTTTTTTTTTTAAAGCGAAATACTTCTTGACTGAATTCACCGGATTGGGCATATCCCTACCATCCATTTTGGTCAATGTTTCAAGAACAGACTTTTTCCCTATATAAGGTCTTTTCTAGTTTGGGCTCTATTTTTCTCTGAAATCCTTTTGTATATGAAGGATCTTCTTCAATATCAGGTCCCCCTTTGGGAATTTTCTAGGATGAAACTCTTTGTCGCAAACCTGCATCATCTGACTGTAACGGATAGCTATTAACTTTTCCTCACAAATTTGATTGATCATATCGGGATTGGATCCATTCTGCATCATCCAACTTCATTTCTGATAAAACTCGGACCAAAGGAACTTCGACTTCAATGGGCGAAACCAATGAGGAATGTGTTGCCCCGGTGACAGTCCTGGCCAATGTTTGATAAGCATAGAGGGTAAATAGTAACTTCTGTATGCCAATCTTTACAAGTCTCGGTCTTTTTTACGATCTCTTGTTTTTTCTTTTTTTTGGCTACCTTTGCTTGATGTGGCGCCTAATCTTTGAACAGACCGCAAACTTTTGACATTTTGCGGTTAAATGTGATCTTTTTGACATTTTTTTTTGTGTCGGTGTTCTTTCTTTCTTTTTCTCCTTTTTTTTTGTTCTGATGACTATCGACTTTGTAATATTGGCATATGAAGCGACTTTTACCATCTTAGTGAAGTAACCGACATCTACGAAAATGAATCGATGTTGGCTGGAAGCTTTTGATGAGACTGGCTTGATAACATCCATGCCCCACATATAGGAAATCTTATTTCTGCGTTGAGCTAGGCTTTGATCTTCATCTCCTTCCTTGGCTCGCGACGTCGAATCTATTTTTCATCTGGTATTAACAAATCAGAAGACAGGTTACAATTTCTGTCATCTTTAAAGTCTTGCGATCCCTTAAACCCATATTTCATTCAAAAAGGGAGTCCGTAACAGCATCGCCCATGTCATTGATATCTGGGGACCATTGTAGGTATGAAGGCAAATTCCAAAGAATAAATGATTCTAAGGATGATTGTTTATGGTTTGGTCATGAATAAAGAATGAAATAATATTCTAAATCACCAAAGAATGTACAGTATAAGATGTAAAGAAAAAATATTTACTTAAAATGATGCATTTTATTGAAATAAAAATTCTGGACATAAGCCTTTTTCACAAAAGGATTCTCATTGCCTCTAGGCTTAAAGCAACAAGCATGTTTCGAATATTACTCTAGATTAGCCTTAAAAATACATGTCTCTTTCAGAGTCCTATTGTTCAAAACACTCTCAAGTATATAAAGGCCGATGCTTGGAAAACTTTTATTCCTTGGTTCACTCTTTGGATATGCCATTAGTATTCTGACTTCCCGATTTCTAGGCTTTTGATGACTTCTTTAAGGAATCGCAACTCTCTTGCCCCCTCCTTCAATTTACTGCCTCGTTCAGCTCATCGAGCTTCACAACCCCTATCTTAATAAGCCTTTCCACGACTTTCTTAAAGGCAGTGCAATTTTCTATTAAATGCCCCAAAATTCCCGCATGATAGTCACATTGGGCATCTGCATCGTACCACTTGGGATACAGGGGCTGCAATGGTGTCAAGTAGAAAGGGGACACCACGTGCTCGTCAAATAATTTCTGATATAGCTCTCAGTATGTTATTGGAATAGGAGTGAACTGAAGCTTTTCTGTGTCCGTCCTTCACCTAGATTCGTTCCTTGAAGGAGTCTGAAGACTAGTAGTTGTCGTCCTTGGTGATCCCACAGTAACTTGCTTTGAATAACCTTTACTGTATGCTCCCACATTGTTTACCTCATTTTCTTTCTTTCCCGGGGCTGATCTCTTAGTACTTTCCCCCGCATCTATTTTACCACTCTTTATGGCATTCTCGATCATTTCTCCAGTCATTACGACATCTGAGAAGCTCTTTGTAGCGCTCCCTAGCATATGTATGATAAATGGAGCCTTCAGTGTATTGATAAAGAGCATTGTGGTCTCTTTTTCCAGAAGAGGTGGCTGGACCTGTATGGCAACCTCTCTCCACCTTTGTGCATATTACCGAAAACTCTCGCTTGATCTCTTCTCCATATTTTGCAAGGTGATTCTATCAGGGGTCATATATGTTACGTGACTGTATTGCTTCATAAATGCCTGTGCTAAATCCCTCTAAGAACCAATTTCGGTACGGTTTAACTGATTGTACCATTTAGATGCTGCTCCTGCCAGACTGTCCTAGAAGTAATATATTAGCAGTTGGTCATTGTTAACATGCCCAATCATTCTTCGGCAAAACATAGTTATATGAGCTTCGGGGCAAGTAGTCCCATTGTATTTTTCAAATTCCGGCATCTTGAATTTGTGGGGAAGTATTAGATTTGGCACCAAACTTAGATCTTTAGCGTCGATTCCATGCTGCCTATCAGCATTTTCCATGGCCCTGAATTTGTCCTCTAGCCATTTGCAACGATCCTCTAACTGTCTTGGCAATTCAGACTTTGCCCTTTCTTTCTCTGCTGCTTCATCAAAGTCTGGAATAACAGCATTAATTGGGTGATCCTCTTAGTTAGAACCTGATCCCACTTGGAAGCTTGTTGGTATCGAAACACCCTCCTGAAGTTGTTGAGGTTTAATTGTGACAGATGTTTTTTGTGGGTACACCTCAGGATGTGTCGGGGTAAAACCCGAAGGATATAGTGGTTTCTCATTATCTTCACAGTGTTAACCATGGGGGCCTTTCCTTTGTCTATTGCTCCGCTTGATGAATTGAGTTAATTGAGTCATCATACTCTTTTGTGATTCCATCATTCTATCCATCATATCTTCTTTGGATCTTAGCCGGTGTTCTCGCATTTGCGGTTGAAGTTTATCCTACATCTCCCTTTGGAGTTGTTCAAGCTTCTCTAATCTACGATCCATATCTTTCATTTTGGTTTGATGCGTAGGGATGTTTAGTTTTTCCAGTGTCGAGTTAATCTTTGAAATAACTTCAACCCATCAGGGTTTTCTCATGAAATCTGATGCATATGATGTAATGCTATGTGAATGCATGAAATGAATGTAAAGATGTGTCGATTCTAACTCAATTTCCTTTAGAAAACTTTACTAGAGGATAAAATTCTTTACATGAAACGGACTACAGATATACGAACATCCGTATTGTCTTCCGTTTTATCAAGAAATTTGTTCTCCATGCCGAGCTCCCTAATTTAGCAATCGAACCCGAATCGACATCTCTCTCTAATATGAAAATGCATGCTAAGTAACAAAGATAAAAAATCAGTACAATAGAAATGAAATTCAAAGCATGAAAAAAAATCATTCAAACTCCTATCTGAGTGGCCACTAGGGTTTATCACAGCTCTACCTAGGGTGGGCTCTTAGGGCTTTTTATATGTAGTTCGGTTCTAGAGTTGAGGTACCTGAACCAGCAGATTCCTCGATCCTCACCCATTATAGGCTCATACGGACCGAGTTCAGTTCAGGGGAATACATTTTCCTATGGCTGCACGGAGATGAAAATCTCACGAAGACATAGGTACGGATGTATCCCGGAAGCGATTCACAATCCTACACGGAGGTGAAAACCTCACGAAGGAGTAACTTCTCACTCCCACTTAAGGGTATGACCCAGCGGTCATGCAATATGATGCAAAGTATTCTATAAGACTCGAACCACAGCAATGAGATGACACAAGCGAATGCAATAAAAAAAGGATCGTAATTTTTCAAATCAAATTTTCAATTTTTGACAAAAGGACAGAAAATAATCAATTTTACGGCTTGACTCTCTTATTTGTCCCCAGTGGAGTCGCCAAGCTGTCGAAACCATTTTTTTTTGTCGAGTTTGAAAAAAAACGGGGATCGACTTTTTAAAACATGGCAAATGGAGTCGCCACCGATCTTTTATTCAAGGTGTGATCGGATCACCTTGAGATGGATTATTTTAATAAAACATTTTTATTAAAATAATAATTTTGGTCTACGAAATCTAAGAAAACAGGTTCGGGAGTCGGTTACGCATGAGGAAGGATTAGCACCCTCGCAACGCCCAAAATTGGTACCAAATTTATTATTTAATGTCTTAATGTCGAAAATTTGGAAAGATTCTAGAGTACGATCCATTTACCTAAGATATATTTGGGCAGAATCATATTGGATGCCAAAGCTTCTTATTTCGAATAAATAAAATGTCGTACTCAGTAAGTTAGGGCACAACATCTTATATTCTTGAAATTAGATTTATCTTTCGACATTCAATACTCGTACATTTAAAATTAAGAAGGATATTCCATTATTTGGGTCAAATGAAAAATCGAAACCCAGTAAGTTAGGGCACTATTTCTCAAAATTCCGAATACGGAATATTGCCTTTGTTCTTTTGAAATTCTTATCTCGAGATGATTAAATATCACACCCAGTAAGTTAGGGCGCAATGTCTCAAATTCCCGAGAATAAGTTTTATATTTGAAATATTATGCATTTTGATTTAAGCAAGAAAGGATACTCGGTTGCTAGGTTTTAACGAGGAGAATCGGAACTCAGTAAGTTAGAGCACGATTTTCTTGAAACCTCTAAACACGAGCATTGCCTTATGATTTTAAAAACGAAATGACATTAAGACACTACATCTTTCATAAGATACAAGGGAACACTAGTATACAAAGCAAGATATTAATCCATGCATCAAATATTATAATTAATAGTTACAAATTAACAAATTATAATTCATATGCTAAAATTAACAATTGAAGAAAACAAAAAAAAAAACATAATAAAGTATGATCTTTCAAATTAAAGGATTATATACACTAATTTTAAAATAAAAACACATGTATATATATATAATTTCAAAAGCAAAAGAATTTGTATAGATAAATTTAAAAGGGCATATATATATAAAAAAAATTATGTACATGCAAATTTAAATGATAATAAGGTAGTGAGAATTGAATAATCTTGATAGAATTTTCTAAAAACATTTGTACATAAAACCTTTCTATTATATTAATTTTGAATCAAAAAGAATTAAAAGTAAATTTCTATGTATAAGAAAATAGAACAATAAACACACATATAAATAATTTGAAATGCATAACAATTAATTAATTAAAGCAAAACAAAATAATATTATAAGCACAGGCTTAAATCACGATACATGCAAATGAACAAGGATTAAATGCACAAATTTTCCACAGTCAAGGAGCAATATACAAATTGGATCGAATTGATATAACGTACAAATTATGGGGGCGAATTAAAGAAAAAAGGCAAACATTTAATGGATTTGATTGAAAAACAAAGACAGAAAGGAGGGTTAAGCGCATAAATATCCCCTAGTATCGGGACGCGCGGATCTTTGGCGCGCATTCGGTCGGTCATTTGGGTTTAGACCGAAGACGGTGTCGTTTAGAGGCTATCGTTATAAGCCAAAAGCGGCACCGTTTTGCTAATAGGTTTAAAAACTAATTAAAACAGTTTAGGTTTCATTTGCCCCTCTTAAAACCGAAACCCTAAGCCCCTTTTGTTTTCATTTTCGTTCTCCGCCGCAACTAAAAACCCCCTTCGTTTACCACCAAATCGCCATCATAAGCAAGTAAAAGCGATTACGCAGTGATCCGATTTACTTCGAGGATACCAATCTTAAAACCTTGCTCACTAACCCACATCTAACTCCGATTGCGACGGAGAAGATGAAGATCGAACGTTCGGCCAGGTAAACCCTCTTCCCTCTCTTTTATTTATTGTATATCAAAGAAGAAAAGAAATAGATACAGAAATGGATTCAAAAAAAAGAGAAACAATCGAGAAGATGGATCAAAAAGCAACCTTGTCTGCTATTGATTTTTGTATTGCTGTATTAGATGCGCGTCAAATCGTGAAGAAGAAATTACAGTGGTTGATTTCAGGCTTTTTAAAGCCGAAAATGAAAATCGAAAAAATAAAATACAACTGTTTTCTTTTTTTGTTTTTTGGCTTCCCTGTCATTTTTTACATTTTCGCAGGTACCGAACGCCAGCTGTGGCGTACGGAGGCGCGTGACGTGGCGTATACGGAGGCTATGTGCTGGAGGTTGCAGCGCGCGTGGGGAGACTGCTACGGCGCTGGAGGGTTCCAGAAAGCTCCCCTAGGGTTTTCTGATTGCCGAAGTTATTGGGCTATTTGGGCTGGTTTCAGAACCGGGTTATTGGTTCTGGGCCGCCAATTGGGCTAGGATCAGGTTTATTGTAAATAGGTTTTGGGCCTGTAATAAAAGGACTATTTATTGGATTTTTGATAATTGGTGTTTTAATATTTTTGTTTGGTTTTAATTTTTTATTTTGTTTTTGGTTAAAAATGGGCCCTGGCGAAAATGGGCTTTTACACCCTGTTCCGGCGTTGAACAAGGGTAAGGGGTGTTACAATTCAACCACTGTTTTGCCTTACTCCTCAAAGAGAATGGGAAAACCCATAAGCGTATGGCATCATCAGTAACGCCATTAATCTTGAATGGATCGCAAATCTTTAGAAAGTTAGCCAAATGAGCATTTGGATCTTCATCTTGCAACCCATCAAACTGAACACACTGATATAACATCTGAATTGTATTTGGCTTGATCTCAAAATTATTCGCAACAATAGTCGGTCTGACAATAATCGATTCAGCACCAACCAAAGTAGGCTTAGCATAATCATACATAGTGCGAGGAGAGGGACGTGCAAGAGACTACTGATTATTTTGATTATCATCCATCTCCATAGTAATTTTTTGTGCTCTTGATCGTCTATTAAAATCTATTGACCTTGCTTTACTTCTTTAACTTCTCTCCGATTTTTGTGAGCAGTTCTTTCGATCTCACTATAAAAAATAATTGGTTCTAACGGGTTTCCTCTAGTCATAAATCAAAAGAACCTATCAGAATCAAACAAATGAAAAAAAAATAGAATGTAAAAATTAAGTTAAAAACATAAATATTAAAATTAAAATTAAAATGGCTAAATTAATAGAAATAAAGTTTTCCTAATATTTTAGTCCCCAAAAATAGTGCCAAAAACTTGATGCAGTCGTAAACCAACTAAAAATCAAACTAAGGCAAATGCACCTATCAGTTAATAGTATAGCTATGGTGAGCAAAGATACTGTTCCCACAAGGACTAAAAGTACTAGTAATTACCGTCTTTTTATTATTTAACCGAATAATTAGAGCGATTGATTGAAACTAAAATTATTTAAATTAATTAACTACAAACACGACAAAGAATAAATCAAGAAAATAACCGATTAACAACCAAGAAGCAAAACAATACCCAGGAAAGAATCCACCTAGATTTCATCTGTCATTATCAATCTAAATTACACAATTTCTTCACTTAGTATCTTGATCCGTAGAAATCCCTAAATTATGCTAATATCTATCTTCAAGAATAAGAACAACTGACTCTGGGTTGATTAATTGAAATTTCTTTCTAATTAAAACCCCTATTATCGCATTAACTCGATATATAGATTCCCCTATTAGATTTGACTCTAATTTGGTAGATTTATGTCGTCCTATTTCTAGGATTGCATGTAGCTCCACTCAATTACGCTAGGTCTACTTAAAAACAGGGTCTATTCCTCCTATGATTTAAGCACATCAAACATGGATCAATAGTCTAGAAATATTAAACCAAGAATTAAGCACACATAATTGAGAACAAGATGTGAGTCTTCATTGCGTAAAATAGAAATCAAACGACAGAATTCATCATAGGGTTCATCTCCCTAAGTATTTAGAAAATTAGTTCATGCTAGCAAGTAAAAACATCCAAAATACAGTATAACCACAAGAAACAAAGAAAATCATAATAATCTACAAACAAATCAAAAGGGAATCTTCAATCTTGATGGAAATATGCTTCAGAATCGGCTTCAATGGTGTTTTTCGAGTTGTTTTCTTGACTATTCTATGACAGTTCACTCTTATCTTCATATTTTTGTCATATATAGTCTCAGAATGCCCGGAAAACCTAAAAATCGAGTTTTTCACAGGTTTAGAGTATAAATCGTGAAATCGACACTGCCTGCCGCATGTGTGGCTCCTGTAACTCGCTCCAATTTTTCTGTTGTCACTCGTTTTTCACTCCTTTTGCTTCCAAATGCTCTTATAAGTATAAAAACATGAATTTAAAGGATTAGGAGTATAAAATTCACCATTAACATCGAATAATCACCCAAAAACGCATTAAGAATGAGATTAAAACAAGTTACTTTTAGCACCTATCAGTTATACTAAACATAGTGCTATACATAGATTTCTTGTTGTGAATAGTGATATGCTTGATCGTAATACTATTCTTAAAACAAAAAATGCTGAATTTTTTTAGCATGTTTTCTTTTAAAAATCGATAATGTTTCTCATGCACCTATTATACAAAACGATTGTGAATATAAGGATTTGATAAGGTCTAAAAGACCTAAACTGAATAATCTTTTCGTATACCAATATATCCAACATGGCTCGCAAAGGAACACGTATAGAGACATATCACAGAGAGCTAGCATAGGGAACTTACTTATCACAGAGAGCTCGCATAGGGAGCTAGGCTTGCAAAGGAACTTGCATAAAACATATCTTTACAAGTTGAAAACATAACCATGAAAACAAAGTATCAGAGTTACAAAACATGGTTTTGCAGAAAACTTACTTTTGAAAACAAAATTCTTGAAAATCATAACAGATAACATACTTTAAGCGATTTCTTAACCACTCACACTTTGAAAACATAATAGCGAACATACTTGTGATGAATCTCAGATCACTCACCGAAAAACTGAAAAACTAAACAAGCTTGGCTTTGCATTTATCCTTGTTGGTAGATGGTCTGGCTGGTTCGCAACATACATAAACACAGAGATTACTAAGAAGACAAAACTTACCAAATTCACACATGGAAGCAAACCTAGCTTTTTAGACAATCATCCTTAACAGGATAGAGGCTTACCCTGGGTGTTACGAACTTGACTCAAAAGAGAGACTTGATGACAGAATATTCGATGAGAGAATTCTCATGGAATAAGGGTTGTATTTATAGGTACTAAGTGTCTTGGAAATCTTATGATACCCTGCTTGACTTAGGAAATGTGTTACTTGCACGTAAAGTATTCCTAGATACATCAAATCTTTATTTCCTAATTCGAGTCTAACTCAATCTTTGACTAGCGAGCCCCTAGTTCGCAACTTAATCTGGCGAACACTAGCTTGCCAAACAGACTAGCAAACCCACTTGCAATGAATCTAGCGAACCCCTTACTGCGTCTTTTGGCATATGTTGCTTCACTGAATCCCTTGGCAAACTCCTTGCGGATACTTTTTTGGAAAACTCCCCCTTTGGTAAACTCCACAGTTTGCCAAAGCACTGGCAAACCCTTACTTGCGAGGCCAAAAATTCCAAGCCCGATCTCGAGATGTTACAATCGGTGTTGGGGCTACAATTACTTTTTTATGTAAGGGTAAAATGGGCTTAAGCTAATAAGTGATTCATACGATTGTTGAATAAAATCATTCACTGAGCGAGGCTCCACAAAGTAATATTGGTGAATCTAAACTGCGTTAACAAATACCGTGTGTTAAGTTTCTCCTTACTTTGCTCATTGCTTTACTTTGCGTTTGACCTTTCTGTTTTTTTGTTCTAACAACAATTAGAACAAAATTATTTTTAAGTGCAAACCGAAGGCTTTTTCAAGAGTTAACACTCTAAGCAAGTCGAGAGCCGAGGTTCGAGAATAGCAGAGAATATCATGTTGGTTGAAAGCTGCAAAATGTCTTATACATCCTATTCCAATACACATGTATGAATTTGATAAGGGTTTATTGTTATAAATAAGGTTTTAGAAAAAAAGTTAATTTTTTTCTGTGCAACAAAATTGTTTTCTAAACTGAATTTTTTCAATAGAAAAATGTGTATATGCAAAACTTGTTAATGGTGATTATGAGATTATTTGTTTATATGTTAATGATATGTTAATTTTTAATACTAATTATGAGTCAGTACTTAAGGCAGAGAGATATCTTGCTTAAAAATATGATGTAAAGATACGAGGGAAGCAAATATTGTATTGGGTGTTAAAATCATAAGGAAAGATGATAGCTTAATGCTATTACAAGAACATTACGTTGAGAAACTTCTAAAGAAGTTTAGACACTTTGTTGCCAAATTAGTGAGTACTCATTATAATGTTAGCACTCAATTGAGGGGAAAAAAAAGGTGAGCCTATTGCTCAGTCAGAGTATGCACAAACTATTGGAAGTCTAATATGCATCTAATGAATTTTACTCGACTGGATATAGCATATGATGTATGTCAACTAAGTAGATACATACATAACCCAAATCATGAACATTGAGCTGCTGTAGTCAAGCTTATGAAGTATTTGAAGGGGATCAATAATTATGATATTTTCTTTATTGGATTTCCCGCTATACTAGAAAGATACAATTATACTAATTGGATCTCAAGTTCATATGAGATAATGTCCACTAGTGATTACATATTCACCCTTGGTGGTGATGCTATATCATAGAGATTAGTCTAACAAACTAATATAGCAAAATCTACCATGGACTCAGAGTTTATTGCTCTGAAATTGGCTAGTAATGAGGATGAGTGGCTGAAAATCTTGTTAGCAAATATTCCATAGGGCACGAAGCCGACAACTTTTGTGTTCATGCATTGTGATTGTTAATCGGTAATAGTCATTGTAAAGAATAAAACTTTCAATTGAAAAAATAGGCATGTTCATCTAAGACATTATATGATCAAGCAGCAGGAAAAAAGATGGAGTGATATTAATTGATTACATGAAGTAGAGGTAAATTTGGCCAATCCTCTAAGTAAACCCCTAGGAAAGAAACTAGTAAATGAAACATTGAGGGGAATTAGATTATTGACAAATGGTGATATCAACATTGATGGAAACCCAACCTATGTGATTGAAGATCCTAAGAATTAGGTTCATATGGCTAATAATGAAATCATTAGTTGATTTGTTAAGTATTATAAAATTATGTCCCTCCTGTTGTGTAAATAGTGCTAAAACTGCAATGAAAGTTAGATGAGTAAAACCTCTTATTAAACCAAACCAATATTCTTTGTAACACCCCTTACCCGTATTCGAATCCAGAACCGGGTTCGAGGCATTACCTAACTTATCTCGTTTAAACATGTCACATTGGGCTATAAAATTTCATTTAAACCCCT
Source organism: Gossypium sturtianum (assembly GCA_025698515.1). NCBI lineage: Eukaryota > Viridiplantae > Streptophyta > Magnoliopsida > Malvales > Malvaceae > Gossypium > Gossypium sturtianum. The sequence goes on from CM046948.1 coordinate 120,731,150, forward strand.
CTCTTGCTCATTCTCGACCTACGAGGCCCTAAATGTACCTCCGAAAGGTTTTGGGATTTAACTAGGAACTTCTACGAACTTGAAAAACTTTTCATCAAAACAAGGGCCACATGCCCGTGTTAATTTAGGGACACGCCCGTGTGCCCCTAAGACATGCCCGTGTCTTCAACCCGTGGTCGACACTGACTTATTCCACACGGCCGGACACTGGCCCTTGTCCCTCACACGGCCTCGACACGCCCGTGTCTTAGGCTGTGTGCCAAAACCTTGGCATTCTGTTTTTCACGTCATCAACTCCTTATGGCCACACGGCCAAGGCACACGCCCGTGTCCTTAGACCGTGTGACGAATTAAATTCCACATTTAATGTGCAGACTTCACACGGCCTGGGCACACGCCCATGGGACTGACCGTGTGTCACACACGGCCTAGACACACGCCCGTGTGCCTACCCTTGTGTACAAGAGCAAGGCTAAATGCCAAGCTTTTCTCAACACTCTAACTCATGTGTTCACAAACACATTCAACCATCCACTAAACAACTTTAATAACAACATACACTTTCTTGAATAACCTCATATTTTCATATATATAACAAAGAGCCAACAACTATGGCTATATACACAAGAGTTTCTCAATAAAGGGGCCAACACACTCTTGGCCAAAATAACAAAACAATATACCTAGCCTAGCCCCTATACATGCCATACTCAAATGTACTAAGTCTAGATATACCGAGGTGAGCTGATAGTGTGGGCGATCTTCCAATTATCTTCGTATCCCAACCTGGCTCTTTAACTCTATAAGACAAGGGAAAAGAAAGGGGAGTAAGCTTTAAGCTTAGTAAGTTTACATGTAAACAAATAACATTATAGCATGTGCTAAACAATTATATAGCATTACGTACTAAACAAGAACAATCCACATTCATAATCATGATTACTCATTTCTTCCCTTACCACATTCCAGCCATATCACAAGCCTAATGCTTACATTCATTAACATGTTTCCCTGCACTTAGCACCACAATGTTACATAATACAACACATCACAATTTCTTAATCAACCACTCATAATTCAATCACTTGGTGGTTTCGCACTTAGCCCACCATCAGTCTTTATTAGGGTGGTATCTCACATAGCCCACCAAAAAGGATAATTATGGTGGTATCGAACATAGCCCACCAAATGATAAATAGATGATGGTATCGCACACAGCCCATCGTAATTAAATAATAAGGTGGTATTGCACTTAGCCCATCGTCAAGTATTGTCATTACACATTTACATATCTATTTCGTCATTCATACGAAAACCAATCAATAACTACCACATTCAATCCACTTGAATCATACATGTTCTCAATCATGCCATGCACCAATTAACCACAACAATGTGTATATAAATTGCATCGTTTACACATAAACTTACATTGGTGCAAAACGTTTCAATTTGCGGTTTACTCCGTAACCTTGCCTTTTCCCCGGTCAAGGTTAATTCTGCGCTCTTCTTGATCTATAACAATAAAATTTACTCATTTAGATCATTCTATGATCATAATGCATTAAAATCTACACTTAGGCAAAAATGACCATTTTGCCCTTGTACTATGGCAAAATTACGATTTTGCCCCTAGGCTCGTAAATCATTTTTCAACACATTACCTCATTAGACAAGCCTAGCTGAACATTTATTTCTCTTATAACTACTCACAATTCTAACTATTTCATGCATTTATGACACAAATTCAATCTTTACATTCAAGTCCTAATTAGGTGTTTTCATGCTAACACCTTTCACAAAAGTTGTCTCTCATCTCCCTAACATTCATTTTCTTCCATAAAAACTCAGCAAACAACATAAACATTCTCATGGCAAGTCCCTAGACTTTCAACCATATTGCAAATTAGTCCCTTCATTAGCTAGCTTAAGCTTTGAGGACTCCAAAAGTACAAAAATCATCAAGAAAAACCTCAAAAATCACTTACTTGCTAGAGAATATGTTTGCTGAAAGTTTGAGCTTCAAAACCCTTATTTTTCTCTTCAATTTTCGGTGGATGAATAGTGAAAGATGATAACATCTTTTATTCATCTTATTTTATTCATTTTTATCACCTAATTTCCACCAAATTTGACCAACATTTAAAATCTTGTCTCCCTAGCCCCTATATGGCCAGCCATCACTAATTTAATGGCCTAATATCACTTAAAGGACCGCCAATTGATAGTCTTTGGCTATTAGACACCTCTACCACTTGAAATGGAACTTTTGCACTTTATGCGATTTAATCCTTTTTCACAATTAAGCATGCTATTGCTCAAACTAAAGCACCAAAATTTTCACATAGCCTTACAATAATACCATAACACATAAAATAACATCAAAGTAATTTTCCTCGACCTCGGTTTAGTAGTCTCAAAACCACTATTCCGACTAGCCCCAAAATCGGGTTGTTACATTCTTTATAAGAGGTGTATTAATTTACAAAATGCACTTGATGGATTGACCTATATGAGTGTGAAGTGAGGCCGCTTTTATGAGATGTATGGCAAAGTCTCTAGAGCACTCATGAAAAACTAGGTATTTGCACAACCTATTAGGGCACAACCACGTTAAAGAAGAAATCATAGGTATAAAGTGATAAATGAGAACCTTAATTTACATGATAAATAATTGACACATAGAAATTTAAGTTTCATTAATTGTTTAGTAAATAATGTCTGGTTTATCTAAGTTGAAGTTTATAGTCTGAAGGATACCAAAAATTACTACATTATATCAAAGTAATCCTCTAAAATCCTTTCTGTTATTCTGTAAAGAATTGTTGGGAGTACATTATATTTCAAAGGATCCCACGTTTCTTAAAGAAGTCCCTTGAATTTTTATTTATATAGCATTACTTGATATTAAACCTGATCATAGGTCGGGCCACCCGGCCCGGCCCGAAGGCCCGCCCGAAATGTGGGAGGGTTTGGGTAAAAATATAGGCCCAAAAAATAGGCTTGGACAAAAAAATAAGGCCCGTTTAAAAAATGGGCCGGGCCTCGGGTAAGGCATTTTTGGCCCAGCCCCGACCCGAATTCACTAAAGGACAAAATAAATCTGTATTTTTTTTTTATTTTTGAATGTTGTTTTCTTGTTGTTTTCTCGTTATTTTGCTATCATTTTACTATTATATTGCTACTATTTTGTTATTGTTTGGATATTGTATAAAACTTATTTTATTGTTAATTTTGTTATTATTTTATTGGCATTTGTTAATTTTTTTATTATTTTAAAGGTATTTACTTGTTAAATTACATCTATCTTAGTGTTAAGTCTACATATTTTTTAAAATTTATTTTCAATTTATTGGGAAATATTTATTTTGATATTTTTTGTATTTTTGATGTATTATATATATTTTAAAATTATATAAAAATAATATAAAAATTAATACGGGCGGGTCAAGCCCGGGTTTTAGTATTTTTATCCGGGTCGGGCTTGGGTAAAATTTTAGGCCCATTTTCTAGGCCCGGGCCCAATAAATGGGCCTAAATTTTTAATTGAGCCCGGCCCGGCCCATGAGCATCTCTACTTGATATTACACTTAAAAGAACAAAAAAAAATAACACGAGAAATAAGGCCGAAAGCTCAATCCGATTTCCCTGCGCAAATATAGTGACTATTACACTTAGAGCAAATGTTTTTCATTCTCATATCATCAATAAAATTGAAAATGGTAAAAGCATGTGCTACTTTCTACAACCATTTCCATGCAGTTAAAAGGGCAAGAACAACAGTCCCTTAAAAGTGCTAGAATATTAACTTATGACAGAAGCACTACTTGTCATTCAACGTGGACATCCTTTCAGCTCACAACTTTGAGAGGCCTTAAGGAAAGGTTCTGTGGAAATAAACATAATTCTGAAATTCTGTTATCAGGGTTCTGCAGAAAAGAAAATTGTACCTGCCCCTTTCTAGATATTACACAACGGGAATCACCAGCATTAGCAACAACTAGTTGCTTGTTTCGAATTATTGCAACACAGGTTGTGCATCCAGAAGTAGGTCCATGAAAATCAGAGTGAGAACCCTAGTTTGCAACCAACAGAAAAGTCAACATCAGAATCTCACAAGTAAAATAGACATATTTGACCAATCAAACAAAAGCTTCTTACTTAGTGGTATTGCATTGAAAAAATTAAATGAATCATAGTAAAAGTCTCAAGCACAAATGATACTTCAAGTAACCACAGTAAATGACAGTCCTAGGTAACCTGCAGAAAATTCTTAAACATACAACCAGAGTGTACTTATCGACAGAACGCTAGTTTCCTTCATGTTCTCCAATTTTCTTCTACAGAATCATAGGGCAAAATAAGAAGAAATCCAACCCCTTTTAACATAAGAAGGGTCCACATGCCCCTTTTATATTATTTCCAATCCAGTTTGTATCAAATTCCTTGTAATAAATCTTACAACCTCAAGCAAAGATCTTCCTTCTCCTTAATTATATCCACTTTCCATTGTTTACGCTTCTTAAAGGCTCATAGAACTCAAAAAGTTTCTAATAACTTACCTCTTCCTTTCTTAACAACCCTCTCTTGATCTAGCCCTAAAAACAATATAGTGAACTTAACTAATCATGTTCAGTTCCTGACTATATCCTACCTCAATTAAAATTAGCATACTTCATAGAGTTGGTTCAATTAAGTCATTTCCCTATAAAAGTATTGATTGGTAAAATTAAATACGTCTAAGTTCACTAAAAATAGTATAAAAAGTGTTTGTATAAAGCTCACAAGACACGAAGCATTCCCATAAAAATTTTCCAGTTTACCAAATAAGCAAATAACAAAACTAATTTATAGAGAGTTTATTATGCAAGAATACACCTAAAACCAAAATCTAGAGCATATTACTATAGAAAACCTAAAACCAATATCTCCAGCTGAATACGCCTCATGCTTGGCACAAAACTTAGCCACTGCTTTACCTACAGATAAATGGACCCATATATAATATGCTTAAATGACTAGGTACAAAGAATTTAATCAGATCAACAACTAATTTTATGTATAAAAGCTGTGAAAATGTTAACAATGTACATACAATTTAACATAACCGGCATAATATTCAGATACCTAATGCACAAGTACAAGGAAGAATGGATGGTAGATACTTACTCTTTACGTTCATTATACAAATCTCTTTCAAGTTTTCTCCACCGAGCATACATCAACAGGAATCCCTCACTACCACAAGGCAATCCAGCAGCAATACGATCGATGTCAATATTTGTCTTACCAAGAGCTTTTGCTTGATCGTATGGAGGAATCACATCGTATGGGCTTGCTTCTGTAAGAGTCTCGTCTTCATCCTTGGCAAGTAGTCTCACTTGTTCAGTAACCTTCTTAGTCAAGGTTACCTGGTATATAAGAGGTGCAAAATGAAAAGGGGGCAACAAAAAATTGGAAATACTTGCAATAGAATCTTCTATTGCATATTCACTTGGTAACAAAGGGAGGAAAGGAGTGACAACGGTGTTGCATATTCACTTGGTATGATGAAATTACCAGTTTCGGAAGCAGTTCAGAAGCATTAGAAGGCAATCCAGCTCCATCAGTCATCCAAGGACATTTAGATGTTCCGTTACTATGAATTTTCCTTGCACCAGATGTTATAATTTCATTCAGCCTAGCCTGCAAAATCCAGAGGAAGTCTAAGACAGCACTCAAAAATGTGAAAGAATGATTTTACCTCGAATGATCTGTCCTTATACCCTATTCTAGGTGGGAAGGGTAGGATGGTAACTTATGGAAATAGATGGAGAACAACATTGCAGAAGGCAATAACTAATGGATAGATAAATCAAATAAATTACCAAGCCAAGAATTCTAGTTTAATGAGTTGTCGTATGACTTAAGGCATACCTGCACACGGCCCTCATCAAAACTGTAAATTTTTAGATCATGACGATATGTACTATGAAGGCGAAGCAGGTCAGTTCCTTCACCTGTAATTTTATAAAAATCCATCAAGAAAAAGCTGCATACTCCTGAATTCATCACTATTTTATCTACCAAACAAATAAAAATAAATCTTAGGAGTCAAGATTAACTTGAACAACTACTAAAAATGTCAACATATCTATAACTAGCACATTCCTGCCATACAAGGTGAAGACTGCTAACAAAGATAAAAGGGTCTATTGTTGGTAACCTGGATACATGTTATTTCGGAAATATCTACCCAGTTCTTCTGCCTGCATGAGATTGAGAGACAAAAATCACGGAAGAGAAAAGAAAAAGGAAAACAAACAAATGAAGCAACGGGTTTTTAGCTAAATTTTTATTGCTGTGTCCAAAATGAATTTCTTTCCTTCCAAGTTCCAACCTTAGATGTCTTGAAGTGAATTTCCACTTTAAATTCAATAAACCCTTCTCATGTTTAACTTTTCAATGCTATCCCTTACTTTTAATTCAAATTCAAATAATTTTCTAAATTTATGGAATAGCTTGGCTTCTCAAGTGAAAAGTGATTCTCTTTACAAACTATAGGCTAATTGAACAAGTACTTGAACTAGTAATGTAGGAATTAAGAAAGGGAGGTTCATATTTATTACCTGCTTCCTCCCAGCATGTGTAAGGACACCCCATATTTAAGAACCATTAGTGCTTCAACAGGCCATTCTTCTTCACCTTCACCATTACTTTTGGAACTTTAACCCACTTAAGAGGCTTTAACTGAACCTTTCTATAAATACCAGAAAAATGCCCTCCCTGGAATCAAAAGCATTTAGTATGAGACAGCCAGCCCACATTAACAATTAAAAAATGGATATTATATAATCAAGAAATGATAATTTATGATAAAGGAGGAATGAGGAATCGTGAACTTCTACATCCACACAAAGAGGTCTGCCCAAGTGCGATGATACAATGAATGCATCAAAACTAGTAGACTGAAAAAGCAAGTCATTTCAAGATAAGATATATAACCTCCTCAAGTACTGCCTTAACTTGACGAAGCTTTTCAGCATGCTCAATATCTTCTGCTTCACTGTCACTGCCACGACCTGGTCTATATCACATAAATATTCAAAAGATAAATCATTATTACTTTATAGGGAAAGGAAAACTAAAAATCATATGCAGATATTGCTACAGGTAGTAAACACCTTTCCTCCCATCCCCACCCCCCAAAAAATAATTAAAAGAAAATAAAGAAAGAAAAATGGCCTTCAAAGTTCTGTTAAGTACCAGAAGGCAGCTCAAATTCCCCTCCCTTTTTTTCCCTTTTGCTTCAGCTGTCAAAATCACATCTTTCCTCTATTAAACTAACCAACAAGCATTAGTTACCTTCTTAGCTTCTCTCATTCAACTAAACCATAAAATTGATAGTTAGTGATTACAATATAGCCTCATTAAAACAAATCTCAATTCCTATCCTACTAATTTTTTTGCAATTCCTTTTTCCTGTCCGATAACATCCGCTGTTACAAACTTTTGCTTTCATTCCTTTTGATGTTTTGAGTTGTCGTGAGGGGGATGTTATAAATTGTTTTTGCTAGATAAGAAAATTTACGAAAAATGAAGAGCTACCTGTAACGGGGTACAAGCATTCTTGTAGCATCCAACAAATCTTGCAATTGAACAGCACTCTTAAGTTTTGTCTAATTTGTGGTAAAAACAACAAACAGTTGCTTAGGCAACAGAATCTATTTGTAGAAAAAAAAGTACGCAATAAAGAAGTGAAACAATCACCTCAGATCTGGGTCTTCCCCCATTGTACTTTAGCATCAGGTTTAGCAATTTTTCCTCAGTAACCTTCAATTTCACCTTCTGCTTGGGAGTTCTATCACCACTGCACATTCAGGATAGTTTATGAATAAAATGCAGGGATTTCCAACAAACTAAGGGAAAACAGTAAGGAAAATGGAGTAACATACTGGCGAATAACAACTATAACACAGCGTAGCTCCTCAGACTGCCCGAATGTGCCAATGATTCCACTTCCTTGACGAGTGAGTCCTTCAGAAGGCTGCACTGGTTCATTTACCTTCCATGGTAAAGTTGGTGGTATTGCTGAGGAAAGATGAGGCGCTTTTGCATCTAAGAACATTTTCCATGGTTAGGGGATTTTGGGAAATCGATATAGGGAAAATTTGGGGACTTAGGAAATTTAGGTTTGAGGCAAAAACGCCACTATATCTTCATTTTTTGTGGCATTTTCACAAAAATGCCACTATATTACATAATTTTAATTTTTTTTCTATTTTTAACCTATATTTTTTTATGTTTTTTCTTTTAAATTTTTTGTGCTGAGATTATTATTTTTTTGAATTTTTATTTTTATTATATTTTGAGTATTGAATTTTTTAATTAAAATATTAAATTTTTAATTTTTAATTTTTTAATTTTTTAATTTTTTAATTTTTTATTATTAAATTTTAAAAATTTAATTACCATTATCAATTATTTTAGGAATTTCTTTTTTCTTTCTTTTTACATCAACATTATTCTTTTAAGTATGGTCTGCATTAATTGTTTAGATTTTTATATAAATGGCATTTAATTATATGTATACACCTAAATTTTGATATGGATACATCTCAGAATTATATATGAATTTTGATTTAATGTGTTCTAGATGTGAAATTCTAATTGTGGTTTAAATGTATAGTTGAAATTTTAATTTTAATTTAATCATACACATTATTTTAAAATATAAATACATCAATATATTTTTATATTGAATAAAAATAAATTTTTATGTATGCAATATATAAATAAAAATGATGTTAATTATATCAATAATTGTGTTAATATTTTACAAGATCTGGATCAAATTAAAGTTCATGTATACAATTGCACACTAAACCATTGTTCATGTATGCTTTTGGGATTTAACCCATTTTGATATATATATTTTTAAAATAATAATTTACATTTATCTTATTTTGATTTATATTTTAAAAAATCCAAGATTAATCCCTAAATCATAAACCCTAAACCCTAAATATTATACCCTAAACCACAAACACCAAAACCTAAACCTCAAACTCAAACTCAAAACCCCAAACCATAAATCTTAGACCATAAAACTCGAACCCTAAACTCTAAACTGCAAACCTTAAACCATAATCCGAGACCAACTTTTTGGGAATTCATGTGGCCAATGTTAGTGTAGTACAGAACATATATTTTAATAGCTAACACATTAACCTTAAATCCCTCATGAGGGATTTCGGTTTCGGGATTTTGGATCATATAGCCAATACCTTAAACCCTAAACCCTAAAATCCTAAACTTAAACCATAAATCCTAAACTCAAAAACCTAACACATTAACCATTTCCCCCCAAACCCCAAACCCTAAACCCATAAACCATAAATCATAAGCCCTAAATCCAAAACCCTAACCCATTAACCATTTTCCCCTAAACCCCTAACCCTAAATCTTAACCCCTAACCACTAACACTTAAACCTTAATACCGGTAAACACTAAGATATTAAACACTATACAATAAACCCAAACAACAAACTTTAAAACACTAAACACATATACCAAAATAACAAACCCTAAACCATGAAATTAACATACTAAACATTAAACCTTAAATCAATTTTAATAGCTTAATTTGTAACTTAAATGAAAACTTCTAAATTGTTTAGTTAGCAATTTGTAACTTTTCATAATTAAGTAACTAAAATGAAACTTTCTCATTGCTTATAAGTGAATGTATCAAAATAAAATATAATTCAAAGCAAGAATAAGAAAAAAATATGAAAAACTTTTAGCGGTGTTTGTGAAAAAACGCCGCTAATGCTCAGGTCTTTAGCGGCATTTTTTTTAAAGCGCCGCTAATGCTCAGGTCTTTAGCGGCGTTTGGGAAAAAAACGCCGCTATTTCTCCTTTTTAGCGGCGTTTTGGAAATAAACGCCGCTATTGCTCAACTTTTTGCGGCGTTTTCTTTCAAACGCCGCTAACGTATAATAATTGCGGCGTTTTTCACTAAAACGCCACTAAAAACGCCGCTAAAAGTCTGTTTTGGTGTAGTGACACGTTGAAACAAATAATTTTCTTGAACCTTATAGACAAGTTATGCATTAGTAATTTGAGGTCGCTTTCTAAATTAAAATAGGCCAGACTTAAGTTTTATTTTTTTCATATAACCAAGTATTTTTAATCCTAATTCAATTACTAAATGTAATCATTTATATTTGCAAAATAAAGAAAAAGAAAAAGAAAAAAGGAAAGAGGAAAGAGGTTTGTACAACATTTCTTCATCTCACTGATAGGTTGATGATCCTCAACTACTACGAAAGCCAAATGAAAGTATCTGGTAGAGGCAATGCCGTGCCCATTCTGCTTAATAAACAAATGCTTCCACGAAATTTTACCAGTAATTTATTGTTAAACAATCATCGTTGAGGAGGCTTAGAAAAAACAAAAAAGCGCATACCAAAATTTTTAATATTTATTAAAGTTTTTATGTTATACCAAATTATCAACATTATACCAATACCAAACTTTTGATAATCTTTCAGTTCACGATAGAAGTTTTTTCATCAGTTTTGGCTATTAATTTAATTATTAACAGGTCTATGATTTAGCAGCCTGTTGTTATTTATTTAGCAACATGAGAGATGCTGGGCATGAATTTGGACCTTTGCTCTTTTTTATTGTTAGAAACTGCCAACAAACGTTTTTCAAGATTGTGTATAGATATTAAGATAATCGTATTTCAACATTTTTAAAATATATATAGTGTTTCAATAATTGTAAAATTAAAAGTTATATTGCTTGGTTATTAATTAAAAGTTATCACATTTCATAATGATAAATTATGTCTCTTAAATTCAAAAATTATATCACTTTATTATTAACAATGAATCATGGTTATTCTGTTAGAACCGCAAAAAACAAGATCTAATATAAAGCTTAACAAATCAAGATCTATCATGTCAGATCATCAAAAATAAATCAAGAACAAAACTAGATGCGGAAGTGTATCTAAATCCATCGATTTCTTTAAATCTTCGAATCTTATGGTTTTAATCTTCCAAATTAGCACACAAGTAATTCAGAGAAGGTGATTCTCTCTTTTCTAAAGATGAGATATTAGAAAAGTTACGTATTTCTAATTAGCCAATCATCCATTAGAAATTAGATATATACTAGAGCATTTACACATATTGGGCTCATACTTTATTTAATAACTAAAGCCTAATAAATGTTAATCAAATTAGATCACTTTTAATTTGGGCTAATCTTTTATGATATTAAATAATAACATGTAATAACAAAGTTTCTTTCTATTTCTCCCACCATCTTTTATATTTCTAGATTAATCTATAAAAAATTATTGCAGAAATTCTTTCTCAAAATTCTTTATAGAAATTAATATCCTTACTATACTCCGCTCAATGTTTAGTAGACTGTTTCCATTAATGCAAAACGTAAACGGTCATTAGGTTTCGTTGTATCCTTGAGATTCATTTGTCAATAACTTTTTTGCACACTATAATATAGGTGGGACTAATAGAACCTTAAAGCAAGTAACATTGATACACGTTTTTAAATTTATTCCGACAAATCATTTGTTTAATGAGAAACTAAATACTTAATATAACCAGTCATTTAAAATTTTAAAATGCACCCATTTGAAGGTCCTTTTTAAGTATACTTTCTGTCATTACTTGTCATACATTCAAAATTTAGGTTATTTACATTTAAATTAAAGGAATTTTGTCGTTTTATATTTTTTATTTAAAAATTAAAGTGTAATTAATAACATTTTTAAAGGGCTTCAATTAAATTAGACTATTTCACCAATATTATATTTATGGAATGCCAAATAACCAAGTTAAATGAATTTATGTTGTTTTGGCAGCACATTGACTTGGAAAGATAATGCATCCTCCCTCACTACACATATACGAATTAGACGTTTGTATGATCATGTAACACACCATACATGGAGACTCGTGTATATATATATCATCAAGTTTTCACACCAAAACAACATAAATTCATTTCAAAGATAAAATAATCCATACAAGAAATGCCTCTAAGATATGTTATTCATCAACATAAAAAATACAAGAGCATTTAAAACATATAACAACCAAAGATTTTCACCCCTTGTTTCCCGCTTCTTTTCTTGTGGTCCACTCAAACACTTAGCATTAAATGAGCCTGGGATGCCATGGGTAGCCACACCGTGAGGTCCACATCCCACCACTAATGCTTTTGACAAAACTACTAACTATAACATTAACAATAAATAATATATATTTAATCTGTAATGAACTTTTTTTTAATACATAACTAGGGGTGAGTATTCGATCGAGTCGAGTCGAATCGAGTCAAAAATTTTCGAGTTAGTCGAGTTAACAAATCCTATTTTAGCAACCGAACTCAATTTGAATTTTTTTCGATTCGAATCGAATCGAGTCAAAAAATTTCGAGTCAAATCGAGTCGAGTTAACGAATCCTATTATTTATACTTAATGCTGCGATTAGATGGACCGATTATTTAACTAGTAGACGAAGTACAAGATTATTTAACTACATGAATAATATAATGATTCTGCCTCTTAACTTAATGGGTAAAGATTTATCAAAACGACGTAGTTTTGCCTTTTAACTTAATTATTTTGAATTTTAACTTTTAAAAAAGTAAACATTTATCAAAACGACGTAGTTTTGTCTTTTCTTATTCGGATTTTCGGATAACTCGAATTGTGTAATTCATATTCGAGTTAAACCGAAAAATTTAATTTTTTATTCGAGTTGATCCGAATAACTTGATTAACTCAAATAACTCAAACTATTTAATTCAAAATTTAAAATTTTTATCGAGTTTTTCGAATCGAATCGGATTTTGCTTACCCCTATACATAACATGAATCCAATGATTCCATAAGATCAATTTGAGTTTTTTTAGTAATTTCGCTTTTCAAGAATTTCAAATCTATGACCAAAGTTGTAAATGATATGGAAACTCGAAATTTAAATCAAAATTGAATTCAAAAAGAGAAATCTTAACTAACTAGGAATTAAAGATAACTTGGACAAAAATAGCTATTACTACTTTCACACCGTTATAAATTCATTACCTAAGCAATGTTATTTTTTTAAAGGTAAATTCATTAATTTATTCAAAGAATGGAATCATCCAATTTAGAGAAAAAAAAATAACAAATATTTATAGTAGATGTTGAATGACAAGTTCCATCAGCACAATAAAGGCTTTAGCCTCAGCATTAATAGAACATTATGACACGTTGACAATTGGTTTTATCACAACTCAAGCACGACATATCTAGAGTGATTGCAAGCACTTAACACGATAAGGAAATCAGTTCCGGATGGTCCAAAGCAATGAGTAAAAATCGACAAAAGAATTGAGCATTCACCAAACTATAGAGGACGACAACAAAACCATCCCTAAAATGACTTGTAAAATTGAAGACTTATTAAACAATGGAAAAGTAAACAAGAAAACATATAAAACTTAAGATGACACGAGTCCAAATTGACTCGTGAAATCATTTATTATTCTGAAATATTCTCAAAACAGAAACAGATTAAGAAGTTGACGAAGAGCCACTCACTTCCAAGAAAAACTACTGGTGACAGGTGGAGTTTTAGCGAACGACAGACGTCGTCATCTGTCCATTATAAATTGTGAAGATAACAAAGATACCCACAAAATAAATCTGCAAACTGAAAAAGAGAGAGACATGTGAAGTGAATGAGAAGAAGAAAGAAAAAGCTGGTGGGAGGGAAAAAAAAAAGCGGGTGATAGCCAGTCCGATCACGTGAGCAAATTTAAATTATTAAAATGTCATAATTTAATTTAATGGAAGCCCAATTGGAATTCAAATTTTAAATCTAGTGAAAAGTATAGGGATTGGGAAATAATTAAACTCCTTTGAATAGATTGATAATAAAGGCACAATCACGTGTTTTATTGTCAGGTAATTGGTATCTCATTTGTTGCTTATAGAAACTAAGCATATAATTAAATGGACAAGTTGCATTAGTAAGAGTATTAAATTTAATAAACTTATCTATATTGCTACATAAGTCTGGCACTCTTTCCTTATTCATTTGGGCTTTTGAGTTGACCCTGCACTGTTACAGGAACAAATGGGGAAAAAGTTAACCAGAATATGGTTCAGCCTACCATCCTGAAACTGTCTTCATTTTGTTAATATCTTTGCGGGAACTATATAACAACCATTGAGCCATTGATGACTTACCTGAAGCTGGAGGTTACAATGGAGAAATCTGTTGTTTTGGTCATTGGCTTCTGGCTTTTGTTGTTGGGAAATGGAGTTCAATCTCATAGACAAGACAAAAAGCATCAATCTCTTCCAAGGGATCAGCCTTATAGAACTGGCTACCACTTTCAGCCTCCCAAAAACTGGATGAATGGTTTGTTTCCTTACAACTGCGACTTACCGTCTTCATACCCAGTTTTACAGAGTTGACTTTTTCTTTTTTGTGTGTGTTTTGACATGTAATCCTCAAATGGGGCACTTATGGCACTGCAGATCCTAATGGTAAGCCATTTTGTTTCTCCTGGTTAAGCTTTTCATGTGTTATGGTCATGATATTCCTGCAATTCCTCATATGAACAAACAAAGTGTGGTTAATTTTGTAATAATGTTCCATATGATCCATCTACCTCAGGTCCAATGTACTACAAGGGAGTTTACCATCTATTCTATCAATATAATCCGTATGCTGCAGTGTGGGGCAACATAACATGGGCTCACTCAATATCATATGATCTTGTCAACTGGATTAATCTTGATACTGCACTTTCTCCCGGTGATCCTTTCGATATCAATGGTTGCTGGTCAGGCTCAACCACGTTCCTTTCCGGGGAGAAACCTGTCATTTTATACACTGGAAGTGATACCATGAATCGTCAAGTTCAGAACTTGGCTGAGCCAAAGAACCTATCTGATCCCCTGCTAAGGGAATGGGTAAAATCATCTCATAATCCTCTAATGTCCCCTGTTGATGGTATTGACCCAAAGAACTTTAGGGATCCAACAACTGCTTGGCAAGGCCCTGATGGATTATGGAGAGTCTTAGTTGGAAACGAGATGGATGGCCATGGAAGGGCACTGCTCTATCGAAGTCAAGATTTCATTACATGGTCCCAGAGCAAAGAACCTATTCACTCATCCACAAGGACTGGCATGTGGGAATGTCCTGATTTCTATCCAGTTTCCATTGATGGAAAAAATGGAGTTGAAACCTCTTCACTTGACAAATTCACAAAACATGTTCTCAAGGCAAGCTTCGACAACAGCGATCACTATGTACTAGGAAACTATACCGCCATGACAGATAACTTTTTGGTTGACACTGATTTTTTGGACAACGGTTCAGATTTACGATATGATTATGGTAACTTTTATGCTTCAAAGACATTTTTCGACAGTGGCAAGAAGAGAAGGATTTTATGGGGATGGATATTAGAGTCTGATAATACAACAGATGACGTTAAGAAAGGTTGGTCTGGTCTTCAGGTAATATAACCTTTAATCCTAGTAGTCAAATAATATGATTGCAAGTGGTTCAGATTGAAGATTCCAAGTTTTCTAACAAAACTGATGTTTGTTTTCAGTCGATTCCTCGAACCATTCTCCTTAGTAAAACTGGTAAGCAATTGATTCAATGGCCAGTGGAAGAGATTGAGAAGCAGCGTACCATAAAAGTCAGCTTCGAGAACAAGGAACTTAAGGGTGGATCTGTACTTGAAGTCTCAGGCATTACAGCTTCACAGGTATTGCTTTATTTCTCAATTGTGCTTGATGCTCAGGAATCACTTACAGGTGAAAGTATTAGTTAACTATATTGGCTTCATGTTGCTAAAGGCCGATGTCGAAGTTTCCTTCAGTTTGTCCAGCTTAAAGGAGGCTGAATTAATGTATCCAAGTTGGGTTGATCCAAAACTGCTCTGTAGTCAAAAGACAGCATCAGTTCGAAGCAATGTTGGACCATTTGGAATACTGGTTTTAGCTTCGAAAGACTTGACAGAGCAAACCGCAATCTTCTTTCGCGTTTTTAGAAGTGAGGACAACTATGTAGTGCTCATGTGCAGTGATCAGAGCAGGTCATCAGTAGAGGAAGGACCCCAAAAGACCATTTATGGAGCTTTCATTGACATAGACCCTCTGAATGGAAGGATTTCACTGAGAAGTTTTGTATGTTATATCTGCTTTAACACCTCAATTATAACATTTGCAAAGTTTTCTATAGACTGATACAATCGGATTCTGAAATTGCAGATAGATCATTCTATTGTGGAGAGCTTTGGTGGGGAAGGAAGAGCTTGCATCACTGCCAGAGTTTACCCCAAGCTGGCCATTGATAACCAAGCCTACCTATATGCATTCAACAATGGCACATTAGATGTCAATATTTCAACCCTCAATGCTTGGAGTATGAAGAACGCTCAAATAGTCTCTTCCACAAAAAGAAGAAAGCCAAATCTCAACTAAAACAAGCAAATACAACCATATTCATAACTTTTTCTCCAGTTTCCAGTCACCCATTTCATCAAACACATTGCTGGTGAAACCTCCTGAAATATTTCGTCTTTTTTTTTTTCTTTTCATATTTTGTATGTAGTATTTTCAGAGTACTCTCTAACGCAAGCAGTTACTTGCTTACCACTAGGAATCCATTTCTCACTGTTGTTAATGCTTGCTTTTTGGCAAATGTACCACAAAGCATGTTTCCCCAATGCATGTATTACCTTTTCCATGCCTAAAAATGCCCACATATTTGGTACCGTAAAATTGCAAACTCATATCCTTCTGTTCTGTTTCTAGTATGACATCATCCACCCTCGTTAATGACTAGTCTTTCAAAGCAATCTAATCTTTACATGCCTAGAAAAGGCTTATGGTAAACAAACACCTTTAGTAAAAAAATAATAATAAAATCTTTAAATAATATAATATATTGAGTCTTTTATGACCAAAAAAAAAAAAAAAAAAAGAATGGAAACCATTAATTGGGCAATTGACCCATAAATACTAAAAAATAAAAAAATTTACGGAAAAGGGCCGGAATTGGGAAAAATTACGGAAAAGGGCCGAATCCCCAAACGCAGCGCCACGTAAAGCGCGTTTTGGGGGCGAGACAAACGCGCTCCCCGAAGCGTTTTTGTCCACGTCATCCAAAACGCTCCCACGTGGGACGCGCTTGGCGGCGTGGACAAAAGCGCTTCAGCCAGGGCGCGTTTTTGGTCCAACGATCAAATTTTTTGACCGTTGGCTCCCCAATGATCGAAAAAAAAAAAACTATAAACCCCCACCCTTTATTCTTCACATTTCAATCCTTTCTCAATATTCTCTCAATTTTCTCTCAATTTTCTCTCAATTTTCTCTCAAGGTCCTTGAAATTAACGCTCAAATTTCAAAATAGTCCTTTACTATTTCTGAAAAAGCCCTTAATTTTTTTAAGATATTTTTATCGGAAAATTTTAAAGCCGATTACAATGGCGGGAATTACTTCGCCTAGGCGAGAAGCACATTGCCGTCGAGCAAATAAAAATGGTAAGTTTTAATTTTAATTTTGAAATATTATTTAATTTTTATCAATTATGTAATTTTAATTAATTTTGAATTTTATGATTTTTAAGCGATCGTAGATCGGGTGTTGGAATGTTATATTCGCAACATGCATGATCCCCATCGCCGTTGATCGAGAATTACTGCGTGAATTATAATAACAAATTGTTGTCATGAATTTTTCTTAAAAATTAAAAATTAAAAATTGTTGTCATGATGGGGATCATGCATGTTGCGAATATAACATTCCAACACCCGATCTACTGATCGTTTAAAAATCATAAAATTCAAAATTAATTAAAATTACATAATTGGATAAAAATTAAATAATATTTCAAAATTAAAATTAAAACTTACCATTTTTATTTGCTCGACGGCAATGTGCTTCTCGCCTAGGCGAAGTAATTCCCGACCATTGTAATCGGCTTTAAAATTTTCCGATAAAAATATCTTAAAAAAATTAAGGGCTTTTAGTAAATAGTAAAGGACTATTTTGAAATTTGAGCGTTAATTTCAAGGACCTTGAGAGAAAATTGAGAGAAAATTGAGAGAAAATTGAGAGAATATTGAGAAAGGATTGAAATGTGAAGAATAAAGGGTGGGGGTTTATAGTTTTTTTTTTCCGTTGGGAGCCAACGGTCAAAAAAAATTTGATCGTTGGGACCAAAAACGCTCCTGCTGAAGCGTTTTTGTCCACGTCAGCAAGCGCGTCCACGTGGGGCGTTTTTGGATGGCGTGGACAAAACGCTCGGCAAACAGGAGCGTTTGTCCTCGCCCCCAAAGCGCGCTTTACGTGGCGTTTTTGGGGATTCGGCCTTTTCCGTAATTTTTCCCAATTCCGACCCTTTTCCGTAAATTTTTTTATTTTTTGGTATTTATGGGTCAATTGCCCCCATTAATTGACTAGTTTGATAGTTGACAATATTGATGTGACAAACAATACTAATATAGTATGTTAATTTTTTAAAAATTTAAAAATTTTAAACTTTTAAAAAATTTATTAAAATCTACAAAAATATTATTAAAAATTTTCAAGGAGAAAGTCTCCTCCCTCTCTGGAGCCATCACCACCACCTCATTCGCCTTCAGCTTCGATACTGGCACTGACATCATCTCTGGCTTCACCTAGTCTGACAAACACCATGAAAATGCTCGGAAAAATCGGCCAATTCTCCACCTTCATCTTGCTAATGAAAATCACACAAGTCTCGAACTAGTTACTCGACCAACTCAACAACACCAACAATGGGATAATGATCCACATTTTGATCAGAAAGAACAAACAGAAACCAATTTGGCCTTTATGTATAATCGAATGGTGTCCAACACTAAGAAAACGAAGCTATTCATGGAATGTACGTATAAAGTCAGCGACGAGAACTGTAATTCACTGGGAACCATCTAGAGTGCACCACATAATACTATAAATACATGGATCGGGTCGAGTTTAAACCTAGGAGAGGAAGATATGGGTAAGTTTTACTTGGCGATGAAAGACTAGTTTTTTCTGATTCTTACATTCTAAGACTTTCAACTTTGGATGCTAACATTTGCATCTTCGTTTGTTTGACAGTTGTAGTGCGTTCATGAGTAGTCTCTGATATATCTTAGGCTAATTTTGTCACAATGCATTTGGCAATTATTTTGAATTCTTGAAGGTCAACTCTATGGAAAATAGCAGATAGAGCTTTATTACTAGCATTGATCAATTTTTTTTAATTAGTGGCCCATTGAACTTCAGGCTTGACTACTCTCCCATTTTTAATCTCCATCTTTGGGGGTTCCCAACCTATCAACATAGCACGCAATGCCTTTTCATCAATGAACTTAATGTATGCCTTGATTTGTGCCTTCCAGTAAGCATAGTTTCCAACTTCAAGCATAGGAGGACAAGATGTAGAAGAACCTTCCATGACTTGTGTCGAAATCATTTTTTTTATTTGGAAAACGGGGTCGACTTTAAATCGAAAATGGAGTCGCCACCAATCTTTTTTTGAGTTGTGATCGGGTCACATTGAGAATGATCGTTAAAACATTTTGATTTATTAAAACGATGATTTTGGCCTACAAAATTCGAGAAAACATGTTCGGGAGTCGGTTACACACGAGGAAGGATTAACACCCTCGTAACGCCCAAAATTGGTACCGAATTGATTGATTAGCGTCTTAATGTCGAAAATTTGAAAAGATTTTAAAATACGATCCTCTTTGTTTAAAGAAAAACTTGAATAAATTAAATTAGATGCTGAGACCCGCTTATTTCGAAGAAGTAAAACGTCATGCCCAGTGAGTTAGGATACGACATTTCGAACCCTCGAAATTAAGCTTGCCTTTTGACTTTTAAAGCTCGTGCATTTAAAATTAAGAAGGGTATTCTGTTATTTGGGTCGAATGAAAAATCGGAACCCAGTAAGTTAGGGCACAATTTCTCAAGATTCCAAATACGGAATATGGCCTTTGTTTTTAGAAATCCTTATCTCGAGATAACAAAATGTCATATCCAGTGAGTTAGGACACAACATTTTGAATTCCCGAGAATAGGTTTTTATCTAACTTATATGCTTTGATTTTAAAAATGATTGTTTTACTAGACTTGATGAGAAAAATCGAAACCCAATAAGTTAGGGTACGATTCTTTCGAATCTTAAAACGCGGAGTATTTGATTAAAACAATAATAACAATAATAAGAGCAAAAATAAATAAAAGATAAACAATAATAATGCAACAAGCCCAAAGGTATGTAAAATAATACGAAAAGTAAATGAACAAATAAAGACTAAAATTTAATAATAACTACTAATGAATAAAGAAATAAAGAAATATTGGGTAGTTTAAAAATACTAATGATGATGAAAGTAATATTAATAATAATAATACAAATAATTAATAATCTAAAATTGGAAATTATTTAAGAGGATATAAATACAATAAATAATAATATGATAAATGTATTAGGTAAATAAACATTAAAGAAATAATAGTAATGAAAACAAAATTAATTAAATATATTAATAATAATAATATATTAGTAAGGAAAGTAATAATAAAAATGAATACTATAGTAGTAATAGTAATATTAAAAAAAATAATAGTAAAAATAATGGTAACAATATTAAAATTAATTAATAATAATACTAGTAATAATAACAATAATGATAATAATAATAATTATTATAATAAGAATTAAAATTAATAATAATAATAAAATATCAAAAATAACAAAAGAAATAAAAAGGACTAAATTAAACTTTAAAACAAGAATTTGGGGCAAATTAGAAATAAAAGTAAAAAAAGGGGACTAATCCGAACACGCGAATAACAAGGAGGGGCTAAAAGGGAAAATATCCCCGCCCTCCAAAACGTAGTGTTTTACACGGGACTCAAATGAAATCAGAATAAAACTTAAGGGTAAAATTAAAAATAAAAGAAAACTTAATAAAAAGGGACTAAATTATAAAATAAGAGAAATGCGGAAGGACCCGCAGCGCAAATAGACCATCTGGTCTAAAACACGCGGACCCTAGCCAAAGCGGGTTGGGTCAGCCCGTCCGACGTAAAACGACGTCGTTTTTATGCTTTAGGAACCTAGGTGAAACGACGCCGTTTCACGAGGGCTATTTAAGCCACTTTTCTGTCAAAAAAATCATTTTTCCTTCATCTCAAAAAAAAAAAAACCTTTCTAAAAAAAAATGCTCTCCCCCCTTTGGAATCCGGCCACCAGACCGGCCATCGACGTCATGTGCCATGATGCACGTACAGTGCAATGGTCGGAGTTCAAAAAACAGTAAAATTTTTCTCTTTTTTTTATAATATATTTTAAAACCTTTGTATATTAAAACAAAAAAAAGAAACATTTAAAAAATAAAAGAACAGATTCGAAAAATAAAAAAAAAGGAAAATAAAAAAAGATGAAAATGAAACCTTTTTTTTTTTTTGCTAATCTGCTTTTTTGGTTTTTTGTATTGATTTCGTCTGTAAAAAAAGCTGTACAATGGTGTGCTTCGGTTTTTAAAGCCGAAATCGAAAAATAAAATAGTAAAATAAAAAAAATAAAAAATACATCGTTTCTTTTTTGTTATATTTGTTTGCTGTGCTGTTATTGTTTCCTTGTTTGCAGGTGAAAACCGTCGTACGGACGTGGAGGAGGGTTGGAGGTTGCGGCACGCGTGTGGGGGAGGGCTGCGGCGCTAGAAATTTCTGGAAACCCCTAGGGTTTCTGAAATGTTAGATTTTTTGGGCCATTTGGGCCTTGTAATTAGGGTTAGGTATTGGGCCACTGTAATTAGTTTGGGCTGTCTGTAATGTAATTTTGGACTGTTTATTATTTTGGTTAATGGACTGGACTTATTATTTTTTGGTTTTTTATTGTTTTGTTTTTTGTTGGTTTAAATGGGCCCGGGTAAAATTGGGTTATTACAGCTGCTCTTCTTTGCTCATTGTCGTGTAACGAGAATGGAGCAAAGACTTAAAAAGGGCCAATTTTGCCCGGCCTCACTGAGTCTCTACTTGTTTTGGTGCCTTTTTCTTCGAGTAGCTTCATTCCATCCCACTGCATCTTCAGGGGCATAGGAACTAGCGCTTTGATCCAATTCAATGAGACTAGACTTGTAGCATCGATCTACTCTGCTGCAACTTCAGGGAGATAGGATTTGCTATCTTTAGTCTGCTCCACTACAACTTCAGGTAGAGAAGGTTCGTGGCTTCAATCTGCTCCACTGCAACTTCAAGGAGATAAGATTCACCATGGTAGATTTGATCTGACCTACTGTAACTTCAGAGGTATAGGATTTGTAACTTTAATCTTTTCCACTGCAACTTCAGGGAAATAAGACTTGTGTCTTTAGTCTGCTCCGCTGCAACTTCAGGGAGATAAGGCTGGTGGATTCAATCTGCTTCACTGCAACTTCAGGAAGATAAGATCCGCCAATTTGTAGCTTCAATCTGTTCCACTGCATCTTCAGGGAAATAAGATTCACTGTTTTCAATTTGCTCCACTGCAACTTCAGGGAGATAAGGGTAATGGCTTCAATCTGCTCCATTGCAACTTCAGGGAGATGAGATTCGCCAATTTGTAGCTTCAATCTGTTCCACTGCATCTTCAGGGAAATAAGATTCGCTGTCTTCAAATTGCTCCACTGCAACTTCAGGGAGATAAGGGTAATGACTTCAATCTGCTCCATTGCAACTTTAGAGAGATGAGATTTGCAATGGTGGATTTAATCCGACCTACTGCAACTTCAGAGGTATAGGACTTGTGGATTCGTAGCTTTAATCTGCTCCACTGCAACTTCAGGGGAATAAGATTCGCTATCTTGACTTCAATCCATCCCACTACAACTTCAGGGGTATGGGATTTGTGGATTCACCGATCTTGTTACACCGTCCTCTGGGGAACATGACCTGTAGAATCGATTTATGGACCTATGCTTATGCATAATGATTAGGATGCAATGATCAGAATGAATCGAATGCTCCTAACTAAATGTGTTATGGATGATATTTGCATGAATGCAGAATGTCATGAGAATGATCCCTTTTTAAATGCATGATGATTAGGATGCAATGATCAGAATGAATCGAATGCTCCTAACTAAATGTGTTTTGCATGAATGCAGAATGTCATGAGAATGATCTATTTTTTAATGTCTGGGTTGTCATTGCTCGTTGTTCTTCAAGGCTGTATCACTGACGTAATATCCTGTCTTCTTGTTCAACCGATACTTTTGACAGGAAATCCGAAGAAATAGTCACTATTTAGAGTTTCCTTCTCAAATATTTCCAACCCTTAGGCTTGGTGAGTTCTAAATAATAGTCTTGTTTCAGGTTCTCGTATTATTTAAAAGTTTCCAGAGTAATATGCAAAACTCCTTTTGTGAAAGTACTATTAGTCCATTAATCGCTATTTCAATACAAAATGCTTGAAAATGATAATAATGATGGACAAAACTGAAATTTATCAGGAACGAAATCTGAAAAGAATAGGTTAATTAAAGAAAGCAAACATTGCTAGAATAAAAAATGGTGAGGGAAAAAATAGGTGCCCCAGATATCGCAGCATGAGCTTCTCTGTACGAACTTTCTGAAGACCATTTTAAGCTCAATATGTGTTTAGGAGATCAAGAGTACTCTGTTGATGCCTCAAGACGTAACATCTCTTCTTCTTCTTAATTCAGGTATAACAAGATCACCGCATGCCCCATCCTTGATTATAATTTGAGCCGCCCTTTTCGGGTTTTCAACTCAAAACCCTTTTGGTCTCAAGGCGCCCTTTGCGGGTTTTCACCTTGGCCTCTCCGTTTTTTTTAAGAAAGTCTCAAAGCGCCCTTTGCGGGTTTTCACTTTGGCCTCTTTTCCTCTTTAAGCATAGTACTTCTTGACTGAATCCGAATTTACAGGATTGGGCAAGTTTTTCCCATCCATTTCGGTCAAAATCAGTGTTCCTCCGGAGAAAGCCTTTTTTACCACATAAGGCCCTTCCCAATTTGATATCCATTTCCCTCTGAAATCCTTTTGTATGGGGAGGATCTTTTTCAATACCAAGTCCTCCTTTGGTACATCTGACCATGACGAATAGCTCTTAGCCTCTTTTCCTCAATCAAGTTCAACTGATCGTATCGAGGCGTATCCATTCTCGCTTCATCTAACTTTAGCTCTGACAAGACTCGAAGGGAAGGTATCTCTACTTCAATGGGTAAAACTGCCTCCATTCCATAAACCAATGAGAAAGGCGTTGCCCCGGTGGAAGTTCTGATAGACGTTCGATAAGCATAGAGAGCAAATGGTAACTTCTCGTGCCAATCTTTATAAGTTTCAGCCATTTTCCCCATGATCTTCTTAATGTTTTTATTGGCTGCTTCCACTGCACCATTCATTTTTGGACGATACGGGGATGAATTGCGGTGTCTGATCTTGAATTGACTGCAGACCTCTGCTATCGTATTGTTGTTCAAGTTTAATGCATTGTCAGATATGATACTATCAGGCATTGTCAATCAACTCTTGCAACTGTGCATTCAACTCCTTTAATTCAGTAAGAGCCATTCTATAAGGTGCTATGGATATAGGTGTTGTTCCCAGGACAAGATCTATAGAGAATTCCACTTCTCTAACTGGTGGTAAACCAAGCAATTCTTCCGGAAATACATCAGGAAATTCACATACAACCGGCACTGACTGAATCTTTGACTCAGATACTTTAGTGTCCAACACATATGCAAGATAAACATCATAACCCTTTCTAACATATTTTTGTGTTGATATTGTTGAAATCACATTAGATAACCCATCTAATTTATCAGATTTAACATGGAGTAACTCACCATTCTGACATTTCAACACAATATATTTCTGTTTACAATTCACCACTGCATCATGTTGAGTTAACCAGTCTATTCCCAAAATCACATCAAATTCATCAAATGGCAATCGCATTAAATCAGCCAAAAAGAAATAACCCTTTACCATCAATGGACAATTTTTACAGATCTTATCTACCATAATATACTGGCCCAGGGGATTTGAAACATTAACCACAAATTCAGTGAATTCAACAGGTAAATTTTTAACAGACACTAAATTTTTGCATATGTATGAATGTGTGGAACCGGGATCAATCAATGCAGTAATATCAGTATCAAATAAAGAAAATGTACCGGTAATGACGTCTGGTACAGAAGCATCTTCTCTAGCACGAATAGCATATGTTCTTGTCGGTGCTCGTGCCTCAGATTTAACTGTTGTATCCCTTGTAGTACCTCGGCTACCACTAACATTGCCGGGGTGACGGGGTGGTCTGCCTCTCGAAGCAAGATTACTCGGCTTTGGAGCCTGCTCAATTTATTTTTCAACCCTTTCTGGACAATCTCTAAGAAAATGGTCAAGGGAACCACATCCATAACAAGCCCCGCTTCTCAAATGAAATTCTCCAAAATGAAACTTATTACAATGTTTACATTTCGGTTTGGGATTACCAACACTACCAACACTGGTTACAGATGGAGATGAAGACCTCGGGTTATAGCGTTGAGAGCCTCGCTCTTTTCTAGAATACCCCGTAGAGGTGGTAACATGATCATAATACTTCTTTAGTTTTTTAGAAGCAGATGATTGTGACTTACTCATAATTCTTTTACTAGAAACCCGAGCTTCTTTTTCATCTTGTTTAATCTCTTTACTCAATTCTTCAGCTTTGTGTGCTCGATCGGCCAGTACCACAAATTCCCTCAATTCAAGAATTTCTATCAATAACTTAATGTCTTCATTTAGAACCTCCTCAAAGCGTTTGCACATATCAACTTCGGTTGGAACCCATTCTCTGGCATATTTGCTCAACCGAACAAATTCTCGTTCATATTCAGACACAGTCATATTTCCTTGTTTGAGCTCTAAAAATTCTTTCTTTTTCTGATCCAAAAATCTTTGACTAACATACTTCTTTCTGAATTCATTTTGGAAGAATTCCCATGTAATATTTTCTCTCAGTACCACAGAAGTTATGGTATTCCACCAATGATAAGCTGTGTCTTTCAGTAGGATACTGCATATTTCAGGCATTTAGCGGGTGTACAAGATAATTCGTCTAAAACCTGGATGGTATTTTCCAACCAAAACTCAGCCCTTTCTGGATCATCGTCTGCGGTAGCTCTAAATTCCTCTGCCCCATATTTACGAATTTTATCTACCAGAGGCTTACCAGTTCTAGCAGGTTCAGCACCCTGTGGTATTTCAGGAATCGGTTGAGTAGCAGGTGGGGGAGGTTGTTGTACAACAGGATTTGTTCTTATATACTGAGTGAACCATTCATTCATCATTTGAAAGAAGGCTTGTTTTGCCTCCTCACTTCGGCCCTCAGATACAGGCTTTTCACTACTAGTTGCAGCTCTTTGAACTGAAGCTGAAGCATTGCTCTCAGCTTCCTCGGATTCAGCTCTAACTTGGTTGGATGACATTACTATATGAAAAACACATTTACAATGGTTAGGAGATATCACACTATCACAAATTATATAATGGCATGTATAGCTAAACTCATACTTGCTACATTCAATCCGAAAATCGGCTAAACCGTAGCTTTGATGCCATCCGTCACAGAAATAGGGTTACGGAGCATTACTGGAGCTTTCAAAACATTTACAAATAATTCACCTTAATTACTATTCATTTTCTGGGATTATTCATAACGTCCTTTAAATGGACCCTCGAGGCCCAATATGAGTATTAGGATCGAGTCGGGACTAAATCGGAAACTCAAAAAATTTTTCGCAAAATTTTAAAAAATTTCCAAGAAGCAGGGCACAAACGCCCGTGTGGTCAAGGGACACGCCCGTGTGACCATAGGACACACTCGTGCTGTTGGCCGTGTCTGATCCCGTGTAACTCTCTGACTTGTGCCACACGGCCAGCCACACGCCCGTGTGCTAGGCCGTGTGGATAATTTAATTTTCCAAGATTAAGTGCAGGTTTCACACGGCCAAGACACACGCCCGTGTCTCAGCCCGTGTGCTCAATTCTGAGCATTCTGTTTCTCTAATTTAAGATGCAGGGGACACACGGCCTAATCACACGCCCATGTACCAGGCCGTGTGTCACACACGGTCAAGACACACGCCCGTGTGTCTACCCGTGTGGACAAAATAAAGTTATTTCTAGCTTTATTTCTCACCCAAAATTTTTCCATAAACCTACATCAAAACTTACATTCAAATACCAACCAATCCAAATATTGAGTTCAAGCAAGTTCTAACATTTAATATGTTATATCATTACATCCATATATGTTTATAATCTTACCTTAGTTTAACCTAAACATTAAACATCACTTGATCATCCATACTTAACATAAATGTATTTATCATGACATAATACTTTATAAGTACCAAAACAAACCATTACTAGCCATTCCAATGGCTAAATTACAAATAACATATATTCAAGACATCTATGGTCAAGTTAACCTATACATGCCATTATACCAAAATATGTTTACTATTTATACCAAAATAAGCTTGTGGATAGTGTGATGATGCTCCAACCAATCTCCAACCTTAGCAAGCTTTCGAGCACTATAAAACAGAGAAAATAAAACCTAATAAGCATTATATACTTAGTAAGTTCGTATAACGAGAATTAAACTTACCAAGTTCATTTATTAGAATTAAGCATACAATAACATGTTTTTCCATCAACTTGGCAAATTGCCTAAATACATACACTCAATAAAACAAGTTAGTCATATAATTTACTTGTACAACAAATAAACATGGATGAGCTCATCATGCTATATTCTTTCAAGACATTATTCACTTCATCTCATAATTCTCATATCATTTCAAGTATTTTATCCGTTGAATCATTGAAATTTCGATGGATATTCAGATAGTACACTCAAGGTGTACAATTTAGTAACTCGTCAATTCATATTCAGGAGTACCCATTAGGGCACTTAATCAGAAAGCACACTCTCGAGCCACATATCATATAACAGGATTACTTGTTTAAGCTAAATCCTGTTACCAACATCTGCTCATAAGAGCTTAATCAGGATTACCCGTCCGGGCTAAATCCTATCTATAACATATGCTTAAGAGGGCTTATATCAGGATTACCAGTCTAGGCTAAATCCTTTCTGTAATGAGGTCAATAGGATTAATCGTCTGAGCTAAATCCCGTCAGCAACAAATGCAGGACCTCATTCAATAAGTGAAATCACATTTGTCCATCGAAATCCAATATTCAAACGAAACTTAACTCTTTTCAAACAATATCAAGCATGTATTAAATTATTATATTATAACATCCAATTAATTCACATAAATATAAATCACATTCTTTACAATACAACATTCAATTCAAAATATTTTCATGCTCAATTAAGTTACACGAATTTACTTTGACACTTGTTCGCGTATATAATTATACTAATCCAAAACTTTCTCTTTTCCACGATCTAGCCTTGAATTTGTGTTGTTCGAATCTATATAAATGAATTTAATTATCAATTTATCACTTTTCATATTCAGCTAGACTCAATTTACATCTTAGGCAAAATTACCATTTTGCCCCTAAACTTTCCATAAATTCCAATTTCATCCCTAGGCTCGGAAAATGAAATCAATGCAATTTACTCCTTATTCCAAGCCTAACCAAAATTTCAATATAAAATTTACAGCACATGTATTCTATAAAATTCAGAATTTTCTTCAATTTTCACAACTTTACAAATTAGTCCCTAAATCATGTTTTCATGAAAAATCACTTTGTAAAAGATGTTTATCTATCAACAACATTTCATTTTCCACCATAAATTTTTAAATTTTTAGCATATTCATCCATGACATAATTTCTATACTTTGATAACATTTCAATTTAATCCCCTAAATAATTAGATTAGACTATCCCGGTTTCAAAAATATAAAAACTACTAAAAACGGGACAAGAAAACTTACCCAATTAGGCTTGATTAGTTTCTTCTCTCTCTCCTAGGGTTTCCATGCAAAATTTGGGGAAGAAGATGATATAAAATAAAATGATATTTCTATTTAATTTAATTATCATCTTTAATTTTATCACTTTCCAATTTAGTCCTTACTCTTTTCTAATTTTTCCATGGATGAAACATCAAAAATATCGACTAAATTTTGACTAATGGTCTAATTACCATATAAGGACCTCAAATTTTGAATTCCATAGCTATTTAATCCTTCTAGCTACTAGAATTCAACTTTTGCATTTTATGCGATTTGGTCCTTCCCGTAATTAAGCACTAAATCGATAAAATTTTCTTATCAATTTTCACATGATATTCCTTCCTAAATGCAAATCATGCAAAAATATAAAAATAATTTTTCTTTCCAGTTCGGATTTGTGGTCCCGAAACCACTGTTCCGATTTTACTGAAAATGGGCTGTTACATTTTATGTTTTTACGCTAAACTTTTTACCTTTTATAAAATTTAGTCCTTAAACCCGAAACTTTCAAATCTAAAAAAATTTCCCCAATTTCATGCTAGTCGAATTTTCCATTATACCAATACAACCCATATTTATTAAAATTTCACAAAGATTTAATGCCTATTTTAATATTATATCAATTTAATCATTTAACAAAAAACTAATCAAAATCACTTTACAAAATAATCCTAGTTAACTATAAAGCTTAATAATCTATCACCAAACTTCAAAAATATCATAAATTCATCCATGATAAATTCTAAATATTTAACAGTTTTACGAATTAGTCCCCAGGTTAGCTAGATTAAGCTACAACGATCTCAAAAATATAAAAATTACTAAAATACGTAATCAAAACCGACTTACATGCAAGGGATGATAGTTAGCCGAACCTCCAAGCTCACCAAAAATGGTATCTTCTTCCTTTAACAAACGGTGGAAATCAACTAATGAAGATGGCAATATGTTTGTCTTTCATTTATTTTTGTTTTAATTATTGATTTACTATTTTACCAGTTAAAAACCATTAAAAATTATTAATTAACAAGCTATGACCGTCCACTTATTTAACATATGGTCTAATTACCATTTAAAACCTTCAATTAATGATTTTATAGCTATTAAGCATAAATAAACTAATAGCGATTAACTTTTATAATTTTTAAGATTTAATCCTTTTTACTAAATTAACTATCTAAAAGTTAAAATATTTGGACCAAATTTTAATACACCAATATAATAAATCCGTAAATATTTAATATTTTCAGGCTCAGTTTATAGAAACGAGGTCACGAAACCTCATTTTCTAAAACCACTTGACTTTAAGGATAAACCACTTGTACTTAACTATTTGTTCAATAAACAAAAATTATGAAATCAAAATCTAACATAAAAATATATTTGACTTGTAAATATTAAATAATAATATTTACGAACTCACTCATCGAATTTGTGGTCTCGAAACCACTATTTTCGACACCACTGAAAAACGGCCTGTTATAACTCTCCTCTCAAGAAAATTTTGTCTTCGAAATATCCTACCTGGAATAAGTTTGGTTACTGTAAACTCATAGGCTCTTCATCTTTCAAGTAAAAATATGTCCTATCTAGCTTGTTCTCTCTCAATTCTGACTAGTATAATGGGATTTTACATTCCCGTCCTTAAAAGCTTTAGACAGTACCATTTTAATACTAGACTGTTACCTGTTATTATAAGCAAACTCATTCAACAGAAAATACTTTCCCCAATTATCCTTAATCTCGATGAAATAACATTGTAATTTGAATTTCAGAGTTTAAATTACCCATTTTGACTGCGGTTGGAATGTTGTACTGAAGTTAAGTTTAATACTCAAAGCCTCGTGAAGTTTATTTCAAAATCTAAAGGTGATCTCGGATCTCAATCATAAATGATATACAACAACATTCTATGCAATTTTTTATTCTTTGATACATACAACTCCACTAGCTTTTTAAATGAGTAATCTATTCTAACTGAAATAAAGTGAGCCGATTTCATCAATATGATAATAACAATTTAGATCATGTCCTTCATTAACATCGTTAAATGTAGTCCAGATACGAAATTCATCGTGACCCTCTTTCATTCCTATTTAGAAATAATAACAAACCGTAATAATTCATATAAAATTTGATATTCAGCTTTGACCTATTAACATACCAAACATCTTGGTACAAACTCTGAAATTTCACATTTTACTCTCGGCCATTAGTAACTCTTTCCTAAGTCATTATACATTTTGTAGCTACCTAATTAAATCAAATAAACACTGTTATAAGCCTATTATAAGATATCTAGAAAAATCTCTGAATTGTTTAGCACACATACTCGATTTAGGAAATATAGATTATTATCACAATCCACACTAAAATTAGTGATCTGATCATTTTGAATCTGCTTTCGTTTAACTAACACATTCGAGTCTTTTCATTGCATATTACAAATTCTTTGAAGAATTAATGATTTAACTCTCGAGTCTATAATAATCGAACTAGCATAATTCAAGATCATCTGAGTGAAACATTACTGTAAATAATGAATTCTTTCTTGGACTTAGGCTAAACTAGTACCGGAGCTTCCGTCAACAATTTTTTTTTACTGACCAAAATTTTTCTTGTCCTTATCTGACTAAACAAATTCAATGTTTTCCTATAATAGCTTCATAAATGCTACAGGGGCATTAGTTAATCCGAAATACATAACTAGGAACTCGCAGTGTTCGTAATGACTCTGAATATTGTTTTCAGTGCATCAACATCTTTAATTCACCACTGATAATAATCAAATCTAATATCAATCTTTGAAAACACTATCGCACTTTTCAGTTGCTTGAATAAATCATCAATATGAAGCAATAGATATTTATTCTTTATCATAACTTTATTCAACTGTCGATAACCTATACACAACCCCATCAGCCTATATTTCTTTTTCACAAATAGAACAAGTGCGCCTCAAAGTGATATACCCAGTCGAATAAAACCTCCGTCAAATAATTCTTACAACTGAGCTCTTAATTCTTTTAATTTCATTGAAGTCATTCTATACAGAGCAATCAAAATCGAAGCAGTCCCTGACACTAATTCTATAGCAAATTCGACTTCTCGCTCTAATAGTATACCCGAGAATTCCTCAGGAAAAATATCTGTAGACTCGCAAATTATTAGTACCTACTCAACTTTCATTTCTGATACTCTGGAATCCAGAACATAAGAATAAAAATGCACTACATCCCTTTTTTGGATCAATTTCTATACACATATCGCTAAATTATTTTCGAAATACAATCAGACTTAGCAGATTCAAAAGAATCAATTCACCATTCTGGCATTTCAAATCAATCTGTTTCTGTCAACAATTCACTATAGCATCATGAATAGTTAGTCAGTCCATTCCTAGGATGATGTCAAATTCGTTAAATTACGGTAACATCAAATTAGCAGTAACGTCATAGCATTGAATTTTCAGTGGAAATTTTTTTCAAACCAAATCAACTATGACATTTTTAGTCTAAAGGGTTTGTTACTTTAACAACATATTCAGGTGACACAATCGGTAAACTCTTTTCTATTACTAAAATATTGCACATTTAAATGTGTCTCAACCTAGAGTCAATTAATGCATATACTATAACATCAAAGGTAGGAAAGGTACCATCAATAACATCAAGAGCTAAGGCCTCCACGTGCGCTCAGATCATATAACTCTGGCGAAAATTCAAGCTTCAGATCGAATCACTATGTTTTTTTGTTTCGCTTCTATGACTCTAGTTGTGCCTCAAATTCCTAGTCGTCTGTCTCTCACAAAAGTAACAATAATTCTTACATTCTGTCTTCTGTTCAAATTATTGGGAAATGTGCCCATATTGTAGTAAACATTTAATTGTACTCTATTTATTTGAACGATGAATAAATAAATAAAGTTAATTTCATATTTCACTATTTTGTCTTTTGCATTTCTGTCTTTTATATTTTGCATGCATAGCAAAATTGTGACAAGCAAATATTAGCTCATTGATTGTCTAAGTTCAAACTGAAGATAAGTGGCATTGTAAGAACGTTTACATTGCGAGAAAGAAAACTTACTTTAGTAGATAATCTAAATAAGTTCGTAATATCGTATAAGAATCGAAGTGAGCATTTGATTCAAATACTAAGAAGGATTATTATGTCATCTACAATTCCAATTGGGGAGATGACTAGTCTTGGCTGTCGGAGCAGTTTATTCCACGGGTAGAGACATTGGACTGGACCCAAGATGAATTAATTTTGAATCCATTTGTGAATTAATTCACTTGTGACGTTCATGGTGTGATTTACCTAAATCCTTAGTTAGTCACTGACCATACGTAAGCAACTCATCTGTTTTGATATAAGTGGAGACCTATGCTCTAAAGATGATCGAGCCCATAGTTGGTATGTTGGGTACATGACTTGTGTATGGCATGACTTTACTAGCAACAGTGGAATTCATAGCTCAATTAAAGAGTTAATGATATCCTCTCATTGGCATTGTGTGGATTGATAAATATGCAACGTGGCTACTGGTTGCTTATTCTCGAACGAGCAATTTATCATAGTCATTTGTTGATAGTGATCATATTAATTATTAAGAAGACACAATGGTGACAATGAGATAAAATAAGATTGTATTGAGTGAACGGATTTAACTCAAAGGAATCACCCATGACGAGGTCATTGGACAAAACAGTTGGATGAATTGTTTTCGTAAAAAGTATATAATAAGGAGTTTTCAATCATGGTACTTCTTGTTGATTGATTTAATGATTAAGTAATTGAGAATTATCGGAATGATGCTTCTAGACATAATTGCAATTACTAGAGCCTAATTTTATATGTTCGATTGTTCCCTCCGCTAGCTCAACGAAAACTCGATCGGACTGCATTTGAATCAGAAGAAAATTCAACGACTTTGGAAATAATTTAATTGAGTCAATTTATTCAATGTGGAATTAAATTAGGTGGTCGTGAGAATTGTTCAACTAGAGAATTTAATTAAAGAATTTTCTTGAAAAATTAATTTGAAAAATCTAAGTGATTTTTTAGAAAATTAATTTTGATCTAGTAAAATTAAATTACTCAAATTAATTAAAATTAATATGATATTTTTGGAAATTAATTTTCAAGTCAAACAATTGGCCCAATGGGTAATTGAACTTAAAAATTGGACCTGATATCGTAAATTGGGCTCGGGAGCCTAAAACCGAGATCAAGACCCAAAAACTGGTCGAATCGGGCTTGGTATGTGAAACTGGGTCGAAAGTCCAATCGGTAACTAGACCAGACCGGTTAGGTCGTCACTGACCCAGACCGAACTGGCAACAGCCGAACTAGCTCAAGATGCCGTAAGGATGTCACACCTGTATCACCAAACATGGCAGTGCCGGTGGCGGTTGGTCTTCGATGGTTGAGTAGTGGAAGAGTTACACTCCTACTGGGACTCTACCAGAGAATTTGATTTCAAATTAACTATTCCAAAAATAATATTATTTTTATAGTTTAATATTAAATTTACTTTAATACTTATCTTAATAGTATTTTATTCATTTAATATTAAATTAAATTTAATGTTTATATTGTATATAAAATTACGAACTCATGAAATTCCATTGCACTCACAAGTATTTTAATCTCATTTTTGAATCCATCATCGAAACAAATACACAATTCCTTCTCAATCGGCATAATCTTATAAGCATATATACTGAGCTAAACAAACTTTCGCTTGTACTCCACAACTGATCAATTTCCTAGCTTCCATTCAAGAAATTCCTTTTTCTTGTTGTCTAAATATCATCTGCAGATGTATTTTTTTTCAGACTTCAATTCAAAAGAAATCCCAGTTAACCCGTTCTTTCGATACCACAGTAGTTAAAGTTGACTACCAGCGAGAAGCCTCCTTTTTTTTATAGTAACATGACACACCTCAGATAATCTTTAGAAGAACACAAAGTTTCATGCAGAACCCTTTATGTGTTTTCTAATCAATACCCAGCTCTAATCGGATCATCCTTCACTTTACCGTAAAACTTTTCGACTCTACATTTTCGAACTTTATCAATAGGAATTCTATGAGTATTTAGTCATATAAGGCTTTGAGGATGATGGGGTAGAGGTTGTTGAGCCACAGAATTGACTCTCATAAAGTCGATAAATTATTCTAATATCATATGGAAGAAGGCTCCACAAGTCTCACTTCCCTGGCCCTTAGAAATGGGTGTACTATGAATAACCTCATGGATCGAGGCTTGAACAGTACTCTCTACTTTATCAAAAATAGTTCGATTGTCTGGCATCACAATATCACAGGTTATAAAATGACATGTATTTCTAGACCTTATAACTATGCATGCTACATTCAGTTCGAGAATCAACTAAATCATAGCTCTGATACCACTAAATGTAACACCTCTAACCCGTTTCTGTCACCAGATTAAGATTAGAGAGGATTACCGTACAAACCGTAACAATTAACTTCACATAACATCAATTAATCGATTTAATATAATAACATTCAATCTTGATCTATATACAAAGCATAACCACAATTACGGACCTTAAATCGAGCCTATGGGGTCTTAAAAATAGTTTGAAAACATTCGAGGACTAATTTGAAACAAAACAAATAATTTTGGAAAAATTAGAAAATTTTGAAAACAGGGATCACATGGCCGTGTGACATAGCCCAAGTCATATGGCTCGAAAACATGGTCGTGTAGCAAACCGTGCACAATTCAAAATATGGGACACACGGCCGTGTCCCAGCCCGTCTGTCCATCAGTGTGGATATTCAAAATAGGGTCATACGACTGTGTCCAAGGCCGTATGTGCATTCAAAGTAAGGTGACAAGGCCGTGTCGCCAGACCGTGTAACTTACTGAGACCGTGTGGGCCATCCTACACTTAAAAACAATAAGGCACACGGCCGTGCGGAGTGATCGTGTGTGACACACGGCGGTGTCCCAGGCCGTATGCCCCAAAAAGCACATTCAAATGCAAGTTTACCAAAACATGTTTACTTGGTGATCGCTGTAAATCAGAGTTTTAAAATTTATAAAAGAATGATCAAACCTGGAAACTAACTCTGACAACGATTAAAGGCAAGTGCACCTATCGAACAGTAGTATAGCTTAGGCAAGACCGGATTATCGAACCCAAAGGAACTAAAAGTACTAATACTCACCGTCTTTTTATTATTTAGCCTTAATATAAAGTGATGGTTGTTTAAACTAAACCTAATCTACTTACTAAGCTAAGATGCAAAGACAAAAAGAATGAATTCGGGAAATAACTTTTAGGAAAACTCAGTTGACTCAAGCGATACCCTTAGGAAAAATCCACCTAGACTTCACTTGTTATTTAACCTTGAACCATATGATTTATTTACTTAGTTTGATCTGTGAGACTCCCTAACGTATATTAAACCCTCTCTCGAGGCGAATAACGTCTAACCCTAGGTTAATTAGTGGAACTCTTGTTCGCTTATAATAACCCCCTAGAATAACAGTAAATCAATATGTGGATTCCCATATTAGGTTTCACCCTAATTCGGTAAAATCTCGTCACCCTATCTCTAGGCGTGCGATCAACTCCACTTAATTATGTTGGATCTACTCTTAGGCAGGGTCTGTTCCTCTTCCACCTAAGCACATTAGATTTGGATTAAGTTCACACAATTAAGAACAAAATAAGTTATTATCATATAATTCAAAAAATCAAATAACAAGATTCATCATAGGTTTCATCCCCTTCGGGTATCCGAAGGTTTAGTTCATAATAATAAAAGACAACATCTCAAGAGAAAAGATAAAACAAAACATAAGAAATCCCTAAAACCCCCTGAAGGAATTGAAGAGGAGATCCTCCGTCTTGAGTAGAATTCCGGCTTCTTGAGATGGATCAACTGGCTATCTTCGAGTGATTCCCACAAATCTAACCCTTTCGGCTTGGCTTCTTGGCCTAGCTCGCCGCCCCCTTTCATTTGGTACCTAGGGTGTATTTATAGGCTTTTGAAACACGTTTCTTTCTCCTAAGTATCCTTTCTCGAATGGAATTGCTCTTCTCCCACAGCGGAGGCACGGCCATGGCACACGCCCATGTAAATCGTGGCGGCCGTGTTCGACATTGTTGAATGAGGCATCGTCGTGTAAGTCGTGGTAAATTTGTGTTCTAGTAGGATGGTGGTGGCGCTAGTGTGTGGCTTGAAGTCCGTGCCGTCTTGATTTCGTGGCTTGGCCCAATTTGGTCCGTTTTAAGCCCGTTTCTCGTTCTTTTCGTCATCGGGTGCTTTCACGAGTATAAGTTATGAAAAGAAGGGATTAAGAGCACCTTTTTACATAAATTGGGGCTTAAATCATCCAAAAGCATACTAAATGTGGGCTTAGAATATGTTACTTTTACGATTTATCACTTGGACTATAACAACCCATTTTTCAGTGAAATTGAAACAGTGGTTTCGAGACCACAAATCGGATCCGAAAATAAAGCTTATTTTTATTTTATTATATGGTATGTATTATGATAGACGTGTCATGTAAAAATTTTGAAAAGAAAATTTTATCAATTATGTGCTTAATTACGAGAAGGACTAAATCACATAAAATGCAAAAGTTGAATTCTAGTAGCTATAAGGATTAAATAGATATGGAATTCAAAACTAGAGGTCCTTGTATGGTAATTAGACCATTAAAGAGAATTATGTAGATATTTTGGTATGACTCATCCATGGAAAAATAAAAAAAAGGCTAAGGACTAAAATGGAAAGATGAAAAGTTATTAAATGACAATTTAATTAAATGAAAAAGAAAACAATTTCATATCATCTTCCCCAAATATTTCCATGGAAACCCAAGGAGAGAGGAAGAAGACTTATCAAGCTTATTTGGGTAAGTAATCAAGCCCCGTTTTTAATAATTTTGATATTTTTTTTAAACCGGGATAGCTTAATCTATCTATTTGGGGGATCAATTTGTAAAGTTATCATAGTATGGAAAATGGGTCATGGATGTATATGCTGAAAATTAGAAATTTATGGTAGAAAATGAAAGGTTTATGATAGATAAACAACTTTTACAAAGTGATTTTTGATGAAAACATGATTTAAGGACTAAAATGCAAAGTTGTGAAATTTGATGAAAAATTCTGAATTTTTATGAACACATGTGATGTAAATTTTGTCATGGGATTTTGGTTAGGCTTGGAATAGGGAGTAAATTGCACAAGTTTCATTTTCCGAGCCTAAGGACGAAATGAGAATTTATGGAAAAGTTAGGGGCAAAATGGTAATTTTGCCTAGGATGTAAATTGAGTCCACATGAATATGAAATGTGATAAATTGATGCTAAATTTACTCGTATAGATCCGGATAGACCAAATTCAGAGTAGAACGAGGAAAAGAGGAAAATGTCGGATTAGTAGATTTATGTACACGAACATTTATCGAGGTAAGTTCGTGTAACTAAATTGTATATGTTTTTATGCTTGAATTAAATGTTGTGTTTTTGAATTGTATAAATGCCATAAATATGTGAAATTATCACATATTCGTTAAAGCCCAATAAATGATAATGCCCGTTAAATGATAAATGATAAAAATGTTAATTTTATGCTTGAGTTGAATGTGGACATTTGAATTGCATAAATGCATAAATATATGAGATTGACCACCTACTTGATAATGCTTGAAAGATGTTAAATCCCGTTTGAATGAATGAAAATCGATGGATATGTGATTTCCCCAAAATGAACGAGGTCCTGCATTTGTTGCTGACAGGTTTAGCTCGGACGAGTAATCCTATTGACCTCATTTATGAAAGGATTTAGCCTGGACGGGTAAACCTAAAATAAGTCCTCTCGAGCATATGTTATGGATTGGATTTAGCCCGGATGGGTAATCCAGATCAAGCTCTTTAGAGCATATGTCATAAAAAGGATTTAGCCTGGACTGGTAATCTTGTTGTATATATCTGTGGATCGAGAGTGTACTCTCTGAAATAGTACCTTATGGGTACCACTGAATATGAATTGACGGATCTTGATTTGTACACCTCGAGTGTACTACCTGTGTATCCATCGATATTCCAAATAAATTCAACAGGTAACAATCCAGACATGAGAAGATATGAATAATAAGAAAAAGTTATTACACGTATCTGTCTGAAATACACGAAAATGATGATACATGACAAGTGATATATGAAAGTATGAGATGATGATATTTGTACATGGAAATTATTTGATGAGAATGTTCATCCTTGATTATAGACTTGTACACCTTGAGTGTACTACTACTCGTGTGACATTGATATTTCGAATGATATGAGTAAAGTTCTGACATGAAATAATCTGAACTCGAGATGAACTATTATGAAATTATACTTGTAATATAAAGAGAGATTATTTATACAAGTTAAATGAACACATGTTATGGAAAGCATATGTACATGGAAACTTGATTGTTGTTGAGCCATATATGTTTTTGATGTATTATGTAATATATGACTAACAAGGGCAATGAGGATATGTGTAGGGCTTGAGGTCAAATTGATTGAATATGCCTTACATAGTTACCTCAAAATAAAATGAATGGTTAGTTAAGTACCATGTTATACGAACTTACTAAGCATTTTATGCTTACTTAGTTTTATTTCCCTATTTTAGAGTAAATCGGAAGCTCGTTGGATTTGAAGCTCGGCGGAGATCACTCACACTATCCATCGACCCATGTCGGTACAATATGGTAAATCAATTATGGTTGTAATGGCATGTATAGGTTATATTGCCATATTGGCATGTAAATGTAAATGATTATTGTAATCTAGCCATTGGAATGGCTAGTGATGATTATATTTTGGTACATGTATATATATGTGTTTAAGTTTATCTTATGGAGATAACATAAGTGTTTAATATTGATTGATTGAGAAAGGTTAAATAAGTATGCTTATAAAAGATAAGATTAAAGCATGAATACATATAACAATATATCAAGTTAGATGTTACAAATTGCTTGAATTCAATGCTTGGAATGGTTGGTATTTGGATGTGAGTTTAAGTGCAGGTCATTGGTGTGATTTTGGGTAAGAAATGAAGCTAGAAATAGCTTTATTTTGTCCACACGGGCAGACACACGGGCATGTTTCTAGACCGTGTGTGACACACAGCCTGGTACATGGGCGTGTGGTTAGGCCGTGTGTCCCCTGCACCTTAAATTCGAGAAAAATAGAATGCTCAGAATTGAGCACACGGGCAGAGACACGGGCGTGTGTCTCAGCCGTGTGTCACTCATGGCCTTGAACACAGGTGTGTGTCTTGGCCGTGTGAAACCTGCACCTAATTTCGAAATGAATTAATTTACCACACGGCCTAGCACATGGGCATGTGGCATGGCCGTGTGCACAAGTCAGAGAGTTACACGGGGTCGAACACGGCCTGCAGCACGGGCGTATCCCAGGGTCACACGGGCGTGTCCCCTGGACCACACGGGTGTGTGAGCCCTGAAACTTGGAAAATTTTTGAAATTTCGCGAAAAATTCTTAGAGGTTCTGATTAAGTCCCGACTCGATTCTAATGCTTATATTGGGCCTCGAGTGTAATAGTCTGATTTATACCCTAGTCGGAATAGTGGTTTCGGGACCACAAATCCGAGTCCAAAAAATATTTTTTTAATATTAATTTTCGTGTTTCTGATATGTGAATTAGTATGTGTAAAATTTTTGTGAGTTAATTTGTCCGTTTATATGATCAATTTGAGGAAATGATTAAATTGCATTGAATGCAAAATTTGCATGCTGTTTGTTAAAGCACCTATGTGTTGTGGCTTTTTAAATATGAGGGCCTTATGAGGCAATTAAACCACTTTACAAGTTAGTGGATGGATAAAGGACATTAATGCCCTTAATGTTTATATGTATATATGTTTAGTAATAAGGATAAATAAGTAAATTTGTTAATATGTTAATTTATAATAAAACAAAGCATAAAATATGGTCATCTTACTCATCTTCCACCGAAAAAAAAGAAAAGAAAGATAGGTTTAAAGCTTTTGTGAAACACCCCCAAACCCGGCCCACGAGCCCAGACCGGATCTGGTATGTTCCTCGAGTAAAACGTTTTAATTTCATGTTTATTACTTGGAAAATTTGGGGTGGTTTTATAAAAATACCGAGTTGTTTTGGGGTTAATCTTTAATTCGGAAATCATTTGTGTTTAGGTGTCTAAACATTTACATTTATTTTTAAGAAGAGTTGCTTAAACTTTAGATTGATAAAAATTGTATCATAATAAAATAATTAAAATGCATGCATAAACAGTTTCATACTAGTGGCCTTATTACATCGAAGCAAAACCCGAA
This sequence comes from Gossypium sturtianum, assembly GCA_025698515.1. NCBI lineage: Eukaryota > Viridiplantae > Streptophyta > Magnoliopsida > Malvales > Malvaceae > Gossypium > Gossypium sturtianum. The sequence continues at coordinate 120,772,587 of CM046948.1, forward strand.
ATAAATCCAAGATACTTATAAGAAAATGAAGAGTCCAAATTGAAAATAATCTTTGTGTTGAGCATGGCCACCACTAAGCTCCTGCCGACCCGGTCCATCACTGAGTGTCACTTGAAAAATATTCTCCAACGGGGTGAGTCAAACAGACTCAATGTGTAACCAACACTAAATCCCAATAGTTTAGGCATATCGGTTCATACATATGCATATAATTAAATAATAAAATGATGCAAACCCGAACCCAAACCTAGTTACCATCCGCTACACATCACCCGTACCAACTCGCACACCGTGGGGATCGCTAAGTCAACCCTCCATCCGCTACACATCATCGAAAGCGATTCTTTGCGATCGGCGTGCTCATCGCCTCTTATAATATTCGTGGCATAGCCACGAGATAATTATTTTGTATCATGAGACACCACATTGAGATAACGTGACCAAGTCACCACATTCGAATATTGTGACCGAAGCCACCACATTCATATATTGGGGTATATAACCACCAATCACTTCCCCTTTCCATATAACCCATATGCCCATGCCATACAAAACATGCAATATCATGCCATATTCTTTATTCACATTCTTATAGTTTCACATGTGTGCCATAACAGATCATATTATACTCATAGTAGGAGTGGGTAAACGTACCTGAGTACTTTGTACCATTGCATGGTACCTTTGGCCACATTCATATTATTATAACCACACATAACTAATTTAAGCCGTAATCTAATAAGGTTTAGTGTGGGGTACACACCTGGTTTACTTAACGAGTTCACTGAAATCCTGAAAATCCCAATTTAATGTTCTAGATCTTAGTCCCCTACATTCGGCCAACACTTAATATTTTAACAAAGCCTATTCGGCTATAAAACCAAATCCCGAAGAATCAATGCGACCAAAATCTTACCTTGCTGCCGATTTGATCACTAATCAAATCCCGAAACTCCGAGATAATCCCTCTTGCAATCGGCTAGCACTTGCGATTCCAATCCTGAAATTGATCATTGCTTCTTTAATGATGTCGAGATTCCTATGGCCACATGTTAGATCTAATCTAACATTAAAACATAATAAAATGGCCTTCGGCCTAAGATCTTATTTGCTTACCTTCGATCTAACAAAATCTCGAACAATATTCTATTGTAGTCGACAACTACCAAATCCCGAAAAGACCCCTTAATGTTGTAGGCGACGGCACCCTTACCAAAACTCACAGAGATATTTGGCTAGGACTACTTTGAGTATTCGGCTATGGCCTAGAAGGAACTTGCTTTCGGCTTTTGGAAGATTGAGAGAAAAAGAAGAGAAGAAAGGTGAAGAAATCGGCTAGACTTTGCTTGAGTTTTGGCTTTGGCAAAATAAAAGAGAAGAGGAGGTTCACTAGAGAATTTGGCAGAGGAAAAGAGAAAAGAAAGAATGAAAAATAGCCACCCTTTTCCCCTTTTTGCCGAAATTACTCTACCTAGAGACCCCTATTCGGCCAACTCTTCCCTATTACGATAACTTTATTTCTCAATTATCACCTTATTCAAATTAATAAAATTAATCCATCATTTATCTTCCACCTTAGCCGAAATTATTTGAAAGAATAACACCTCATCTTAAACTCCTCCCATAGACTCCCCATGCCGTCCATTACTTCCCTTGTTGCCGCAAAAATAAAAATTCCCTTATTGCTTTCCTTGTGGCTCGAACTCAAGACCTCATTGCACTGCATATGGCGTCACTTTCCTGGGCTTTAAGTGGCGCCTCCAAGCCACTTAGACAAGCCCATTTCTGTGTCATATTTCCCTTACAAATTTCCTTAAGGCCTTATTAAGCTTAGCTCCCCTTTTAAACTTAAAAATCCAATAATTTCTAAGGCATTTAACTATACACTAAGGTTCACAAAAATTCATAGAACACATTCAGAATATTCATAAGCATGCTACTTCATCTAATTTAGTATTAATGCATAAGCCATAATCCAGAATATTACATTTTGATTATTCGGCCATTGAAGGGTTCAATTCAAGGTGTGTTTTGTTTCGATTTTTGATGATTTTTATGTTTTTGAGATTGTTTCTTAGTCTACTATCAAGCCCATCTTGTAATTTGAAGAATTGATGATGTTTATGAAGTGTGCCATTAATGAAATGGTGAGCTTTGTGATGAGTATTGGTGTTAAATGAAAGATATGTGTTTAATGAACATGTTTTGTTCTTGAATTTTTGATGAATTTAGCTAATTAAGGCTAAATTGTGAAAATAATATTTTAAAGGACTAATTTCTGAAATAAATGAAATTTATGGATTGATATGAGCATAGTGTGTATTCGGCTAAGCATGGGTATATGATAATTTTGTGTATTTTGTGATTTTGTGAAATAGGGACTAAATTGTCCTAATGTGAAAATGTGAGGGCTAAATTGTAAATTTCCCTAAATGTGTGTTTTTGGATTGAATTAAATGTGTTAGTAAATAAAAGGGTTAAATTTGAATATGTATAGATCAAGAACCGAAGAAAACAGATTTAGATCGGGGAAAGTAAAAAATCGTTGAATAGCCGTACGTTTCCGTTAAACCGAATCTGAGGTAAGTCAATATACAAATAAATGTATTTGAATTGACTTAATTGTGCATATATGAAATTTGAATTGCTATGAATATGCTTAAGATGGGATATATGTGAAATCCGAGAATTGGTATCGACTAAATATTGATGTCCAAGAAGCCCCGTCTGAACCTAGGAATAGATAGGATAGTATATGTCATGACATAGGTGTCCGATACGTGATATCATGTAAGACCACGTCTGGGACGTTGGCATTGATATGAGATTTACGTGTAAGACCACATCTGGGACGTTGGCATCGATATGAGATTTACGTGTAAGACCATGTCTGGGACATTGGCATCGTATTTGATTCGTGTAAGACCCTCTCTGGGACAGTGGCATCGATATCTGAGTACATGTAAGACCTCATTTAGGATGTTGGCATTGTACAACTATTCTGAGCACTCTGAGTATCCTATTAGATTACGAACGGTTCAACGGGCAAGTCCGAGAAATGAACGACTATGTGAGTTGTACATCTGTTTCAGGTACGTTGATACGAATGCTTTGTATAAGCATGAAAGGTGAGTAGATATGTACATTGATGCAGAGAAAAAATTGAGATATATGTGTGTTTGAGATATGAGCAAATGAGATATTTGTGATATGGTGAATTGGTAAGCAATGGCAGATCAAGTGAGCCAAAGAGATTATTTATGTGCTTGTAAAGATGATATGTTAATGAATTCAAATGGCCATGCTTATGAATGATTTATGCTAAGTTTATTTGTATATGGATTACTAAGCTTTTGGAAAGCTTACGTAATAGATCATCAAAGCTACTGAAGGCTCGGGGACCGTCGAGGATCGTCATCACACTACTCCAACTTGTTTTGGTATTTTGAAAATGTGAATATAGCTAAATATGGCATGTATAGGCTAGTCATTTGGTATAAGTTTGAGATGTAAATAGCCATGTGATTTGGCTAGATAAATTTTGGTAATGTGCATGAGTGAATATGGTATATAATGCATGTTTTGGTATGGCTTGATGGCAATGAAATGGCTTTATGAAAGTTAAGCTTATTGATGAATTGATGCCATAGTAATTTAGTGAAGTTGTGGATGAGTTATGCTTGGATTTACATGTGAATTGATTGTGCAAATTGGCATGTTTAGAAATGAGATTGAATAGGATAATATGATGACCATTTGGTGTGTTTTTGGTTGCCATTGTATTGAGAAATATGCTTGTTTATGCTTGTAGGGATGACCCAAGTGTGGGTGGCATTTTGGCCTTGCAAATGGCCTATTTTGCATACATGGCCAAGAGACACGGGCGTGTGTCTCTTCCGTGTGGCTCAAGGGCCACTTCGAAGTGTGCCTGAGTAGGTTACACGGTCGTGGCACACGGGCGTGCTTGGTGGCCGTGTGAACAAGTTAGTAGCCAGCCTAATTTTACATGGCCATGGCACACGGGCGTGTCTGGTGGCCATGTTAATAAGTCAGTATACATGCTCTGTTTTGGCACGGCCAGGACACATGGGTGTGTCTAGTAGCCGTGGGAGGCACACGGCCTGCCCACACGGGCGTGTGACATCTGTAACTTAGAAAAGTTTTAAATTTTTGAGAATTTTAGTATATGTTCAATTTAGTCCCGACCCTATTCTAAAGCATGATTTGTAACGCCCCGAATTTTGGGCCTAGTAGAGTTGGGCCCATTGGGCTTTGGGTTTCATAAAAAAAATTGAGCAAGAAAATGACAAATGACATGACGACTTTAAAGGTTTAATGAATTTGGAGTGTGTAGGTGTGTTGGAGAAGCTCTGGGTTCGAGTTTTATGGTAGAGGATTCTTAATTTAATTAATTAAGGAATCAGGGTTGTAAGTAGTGGGCTTTTAAATAAAAATAAGTGAAAAATGGCACAAAGAAGCCTGTGGTGAAGTGGCTAAGTGACGCCACTAGGGTGTAGAGAGGTGGCGACATATGCATGCAGGGAGGTCTGAGGTTCGAGTGCTAGCTTAGTTTTATTTTGGAATTTAATTTTAGGCTTCTAGAAATTTGGAAGTGGCGTGTAGAGGACTCTAAGGAGAAGTGATCAGTAGAGAGAATTTAGGAGAAGGATAAGGGAGATATCATGGAGAAAAATTAGGAGATGAGCAGTGGATGAAGTGGTGCCGAATTGGACTTTAGGGGTGGCTAAGTTTCGGCTATAGGCTATATAAATGTGTGTGTGCCGAATATGGGGTCTTAGGTAATGCCGAAATTTCCATTCTTTTTTTTCTTTTCTTCCCCTCAATCGGTTCCTCCCATAGCCAAACTCTCCCATTGCCGAAATCTCCTAAAGCCGAATTCCTTTGTGCCAAATTCTCTCATAGTCAAACTCTTCTATAGCCGAATTACCACAATCTTTTCTCTTGCCGAAATTCCTAATAGTGCCGAATCTTTGTGGTTGTTTCTCCATCACAAATCGATTGTTACCTACTCTCAGTCAAGTGTTGAAAGCCGAATCTAGTTAATAGCTATCTAGGCCGCAGGATCGAAAGGGGATTTGGTAAGTATTCGGTTAACCTCTTTTGTACATTTTGCTAAAAGTCGAAAGGCTATCTAACTGTCCTGTCGTTAACTCTGTGATAACAAGGATATGGTTCAAAGATCGCAAGCGTGGTAGGATCGTTAGCAAGGGTAAGTGTACTCAACTCGATTGTGGTTTAAGTGAATGGCCGAATGTGAGTTTGATCTATAGGGGTGACTTGTGTGGATTATGAGTCACTCGAATCTTGATGGTATGTGTGTGAGTGCAGATCTAGGGATACTCTGATTAGTAGCTAAGGAAGGGCTATTAGAACCCGATGGCACACACGGTAAGGTTACTGTAAGGTTTGGCTTTTGGTAGATATTTTGTTTAAGTATGGGTGATTGATTGAAGGTTGGTTGGTTGTAGGTTCAAGACCAAGGATAGTGTAGCACGTCATGATAACTGTGTGTGTACAAACACTACACACACATGATATCGGCAATACCGAAAAGCGAAAAGTTTAAATCGGCTAAATGGGCGGTGGGCCCCGAGGCTAAGTTGGATGAAATTGATTGATTTGATTATATGAATTGAGTTAGGCATGCATGTTACATGATCCGAATTGTTTTTGGGCCTAACGGGCCATATGAATGAGATTTGGGTCTAATGGGCCATAAGGATGTGAATTGGGCATAATGGGTTATATGAACGTGAAATGGGCTTGATGGGCTTTATGAAGACGTGAGACAAGTATGCTAGGGTTTAATGGACTTTAGGCCTAGTTACGAACAACTCTCAAACTGCATAAGACTTAATTCTAATAATTAAACATGTCCGTGGACAAGTCGCTGGGTTAGAGTGTGGCAACGGACATATGCATGTCTAGGAGTGGATCTAGGGAGAGCTTGGTACTTAAGCGGTCCTAGTGGCCCACCTCCTCTTCTCTGGAATCCTACCTGGTGCATAGTGTCTGTTCACTTAAGCCGCAAGGACTTGTTAATGGGCCAAAGTTCATAACTAAAACCCGAGAGGGACCAAAATACCCTTAGATTTGTAAAATTACTAAAATACCCCTAATTTGAAAATTACCAAAATACCCTTAGTTTGAAATTTTCTAAAATATCCTTAGATTTGCAAAATTACTAAAATACCCTCGAAGTGTGAAATTACCATAATACCCTTGATTTGCAGAATTACCAAAACATCCCTGATTTACAAAATTTCCAAAATACCTCTGTTTTGCAAAATCACCTAAATACCCCTGTAGAGTAGATTTATGGAAATACCCCTGGGTAGTGAAATGACTAAAATACCCCTAAGTGCCGAATGGGTGGAAATATGTATGTTGCATTCATGGAATATATGTTGCACTTGGGTGGGTTTTGATGGTACGGAGGAAGATTTGAGGATCGCATAGTCGCTTGACGACCGTGGATCCACCGGTGGCTTTAAGCCCATTATAGCAGCTTTGCTGCAACGTTTGAGTAGTGCCACTGCTGGTGCTATGTAACACCCTTAACCCGTATCCGTCGCCGGACTAGGGTTACAAGGCATCACTGAACATAGCACAAGTCACCACAACGTCCATAACTCACATAATCACAACCGAACTCATTTCGAATAGTTTTGTTTTAAAAATAGATTTAATCAATAATATGCATACCGTAATTCCCTCTAGCAAATTCATGGATTTACAATTTGCAATAAGTAACAAGAATACTACTCATTTGTAAGAACAAAACCGAATTAAAATACCAAACATTTCTCTCATTGCCCAAACACATATAATGATCTTAATACACATGCATGATTGTCACTATAACCGAATATGCAATATACCATATAAAGGATTTCTACTTTATCCACATTTCAATCATTCACTTCATTAGTAGCCTTCATTAATCCCTAACTCAAACATATGCAAGTTCACAAACGTCAACTTTCCAAGGATAGTAAGTATAAGTCATAAACTAAAACCTTATGCTAAATCATATACATATATATATATAAATATACTTATCATGCACTAATATCAACATTTTATATTCGAAGTTCAAGCAAAACATATGCATTTTACGAACCTAATCATTTAGGCGTTACATCATTAACATTTAAATCAAGCCACACGAATATCCATCACATATAATATACTATATGACATAATTCTAAAATGAGCTATTTACTAAATAAAATGCATGACATAATAGACATGTTAATTAACCAAACTACTAAGCATGCTCTCACACAATGCTGATTTTACCATTATAATGAGCAAGCATTAAGGCCGAATACAATCAAGACCATAGTATCATAATTTAGCCATTTCATTAGTAAATCACATAAATTGAATTTGATACACATGCACCAATTTCATTCATAACCGAATAGTCTATCCAAGTACATATCCATTAATTCCACATATTACCGAATGCTAAGTTTATAAAACATTTCATGTTTCCATATAAAACATCAAAAGTAATGTATACCCAATCTTATCCCATACTTGATGAACTACCACATATATTCACTTTCCAAAGAGCTAGCAAAGATTCATATCAAATATACATATACAAACATAAATACTTGGTATGATTTATAACACATTCACACTCATCATCCAAGCAAAACTTGTACTCTTACCTTAATCAAGACTTGCATAAATTTAGGTTATTTAATATTAAGACAAGCCATTTTTGCATGGCTTATATACATCAACAAAATGTCATTCAAGCATTAAGCTAGCCTATACATGCCTTAAATTCAAAAATTCAACTTTTACGGTACCAAAATAAGTCGATAGTGCGGGTGACTTCGATGACGATCCCCTGAGCTTGTAGCTTGATCAAAATCTATAAAAAGCAGTGAAAAACACACAGAGTAAGCTAACTAGCTTAGTAAGTCTTAAGCAAATTTAATAATTCGACTAATTATTCAATCAGGTTAAATCAAAAGAATTCTTAACATAAATAAATAATATGACATTTATATGCTATCATAGTCAAATATCAATGTCCATATATATATAACAAAATATTTATCATCATCTACTTAAAAGTAGAACTCATCAAAAACACATCACATGAAAGTTATATATATATATTTCTATATATATATACGAATAACACCTTCCCTGTACATATAAAGTAAGCTCCTATAACCGAAAGTATCTAAATACAATCCCACACATTCGATAACACACATATACATATATTCCACATGACCCGATGAATATACATATTATCTCATATGACCGATTATATATATCTATACATATCTGTGTATATAGATATACATACATGGACATCTTTAAACAACTCTCATGTTTTCAAGTAAACAACATCCACATAACATAATTTATCAACATATCCCATCAACCAAATGTACAACACATTTATTTCATCATGTTATTTGCTCATGGACATCACATATAACATATAAGTATGTAAATACATACCTTACCATCGAATTAACAAAAATTAATTTGCATAAGCTTAGGCTTACTTGATTTGTTCCATAACTTAACCATTTCGTAGTCTAAACTCGGAATTGTAAATCACTGGTATAAAATCTGCTAGGCGTCAGCCTGAACTACACAACGGCATTAGGCCTGCTAGACCCGAGGTCTGAAATTTAAACACCGGCATTTAGCCTGCTAGGCAATAAGCCCGATATAATTCATCGGCACAAGGCCTGCTAGGCAATAAGCCCGATATAATTCACCGACACAAGGCCTGCTAGGCAATAAGCCCGATATAGTTCACCGGCACAAGGCCTGCTAGGCTCGAAGCCCGAACATTCATATTACTAAGCCAACTCATTCACATTACACATTAGCAATATCACTTATATCACATATAATTCACATCACATTCACATAGTGAACTCAATTAATTCAACTACATTTCATTGCTAAATTACTTTAACACATTCGGCTTTGTCATAATTGAATCCACAAATTCATAAATTCAGCATGTATACTAGGTTATAATCGATACTTACGGTATTAACTTGCTTAAGGACTTACTTCGAGTATCGTCGGACGACAAGAACCGGTTATTCGTTTTTCGCTTTTCCCCGATCCAAGTCTGTTTTTCTTTGTTCTTGATCTAAACATATTCAATTTAAGCTCATTCAAATACATTTCAATTCAATTTAGTCCTAAAACACATAAATGGACAAATTACCATTTTACCCCTAATGTTTCACACTTTTACAATTTAGTCCTATTTGCACAAAACACAAAATACACAAAATTTGATTTCACAACCTAAGGGCCAAATATTCATAGAGTTTATACAAGTCCATTCATTTCATTTTTTTCACATTTTTAGTCCCTCAAAATTTTATTTTTGCAATATAGCCCAAAATACTCAAAATCACCAAAAATCTCAATACAAAACATGTTAATCTAAAACATATATTTCATATTTCTTCAATTAACAACAAAAATCACAACTAACCATCAATGGCATATCACAAAATCTTCATTAAATTCTAAAATTAGGGTATGGGTTTGATAGTATACTAAGCAACGATATTAAAAATGTAAAAATTATCGAAAACTAAACAAAATACATACCCTAATTAAGCTTTCCTTATTGCCGAAACCTTGAGCTTCAACTATGGTGTTTTTCTCATCTCATATTCGGCCAAAGGAGAAATATAATGCATGTGTCTTTTATTTTTATGATGTTATATATATTTAACATATAAAATAATATAAAAGTTAACTTATAATATAAATAAATAAATAATAAAACATATTAATGATTACTTAAACAACCATGCCGTCCACTATCATGAAACATGGGCTAATTGCCCTTTTAGGACTCCATTTTTAAAAGCCACTATCAAATGGGTACTTTTCACTATAGTTTATAACTTTTACGCTTTACGCGATTAAGTCCTTTTAATCAATTAAGCACACAAACAATCAAATTTTCATACGAAACTTTCACACATAATAATTCACATATAATAAACACAAAAAATAATATTTAAAAATTTTTTGGACTCGGATTCGTGGTCCCGAAACCACCGTTCCGATTAGGGTCACATTCAGACTGTTACATGCTACCTTTGGTGTGTAGGGATGGGTGGGTTGATATTTATATCCCCACAGGTGTGTAGGGTTGGAAGGGAAATGGTGTGCAGGGTTGGATTTGGGATGGGTGCATTGCATTCATGTGATACTGATGTGATATGAGGTCGTTATGGGCTAAGGCCCAAGACCACCGTTTTTGATAGGGCTTACGCCCAATGTGATAATTGTATGTTGATTAGATTACCAAGGGTCGTACACACTGAGTTTCGAAACTCACCCCTTTTTATTAAATGTTTCAGGCAATCCTCAGTAAATGGCTCGACGTGGGAGAGGACTCGGAGACGACCACACTACAAGATACTTAGAAGTTTTATTTATTTGTCTCAAAAGACATGATTTTAATTACTTTATTTTCGTTGGATGTAATAAGGCCTTGTACTCCGATTTGACTTTAGATTTTGGGTTTTGTTGTTTTAACTGTTTACTTAATTATTAAACCTGAGTAAATTTCTTATGTTTAAACTTGGTTTCTGAAATACTTAAAATAATAAAATGGGCTTTTATCATTACTTAACAAGACTCAAGGATTTTGAGCTTTTGGGTCTTAAATTTTTACTTAGCAAAATCGTTTTGAATTATGCCTTTGATGTGACATTCCCGGATTCGACCATAACGTCTGGGCCGTGTCTGGGGATGTTACATGATTAAGGTCTCGTAGACCTATAAAAGGGACACTTTGATTATGATTGATGACTATGTTATGAATTGTCCGTAAAAGTCTCCGTGTAATATCCTAGATTTAGGGGTTATGCGTTTATGCATAATTCAAGTGATAGTGGGCTTAGTGTGTGTTTGGATATGTTTTAAGGTTTTTAGAATTTTAGAATGTAAGGGAATGCCTTAGAAAAATATTAGATTTTTAGTCTTAGAAGGGGAGCTAAGCAAAATTGGCCTTAAGAAAATTAGTTTAAGGTTTTAATCACAATGAGTTAATTGGTAAAGTGGCAAGTGGCTGTGGAAGTGTACTAATGGTCTTAGGTTCGAATCCCATGGATGACATTAAGGTGACTTTTAATTTTTGTATGGCATGTGCTGGTCAAATTTTACTTATGGTAAGGATGGACTTTGTTATTTATGGATAGTAGACTAAGGAATAAAGCAAGTGCTTATTTATGGTATGGTATCAAGGAATTTTGGTAGGATAAGGGGACATAAGGCTTGAAGTATGGAGGGCATTTTGGAAATTTTTCTATGGCCATTTGACCATGAATGTAGACAGTTTAGTGGACTAGGGGGGTTGACTTAATTTTGAATGTGATTAGGAGGAAATAAGGAGAAATTTAGGAGTAAGTTTAATTCAAAATTAGTTTGAATTGATGGCAAAAAGAATTTTGAGTGTGGAGGCCGAATGTGGGTCTCTTTTGGGTGATAATTTCGGTCATGAGTGGGAGGGGGAATAGCCAAATTTCCTATTTGAGGTCTAGAAGTTCTTTTTGGGTTCTTTTTTTTCTTTAGTATTCTCTTTGAAACTTTCTTTTCACCCCTGTCCATTGCCGAAATTTGCACCCTATTTCTTGACCAAAAGCCTAGAAAGTTGGAAGTCATTTTGTGCATCTTTTTCTTTTGCAACTTATTTTCCTTCCATTCACTTCCTAAAAATCGAAACCCATCCTCTCATTTGCAACAAAGCCTAAAACCTCTCCACCTTTGTTCTTCATTACTGAATTCTCCTAACTTTCATCTACACTTCTTTTCTTCTTTTCTATACCTATTTTGTGTTAGCCGATTATCCCATCTCCATTTGGGAGTTCTTGCCGAATCTTTTAGAGCCTTTAGAGGGGGAGGTGTCGACATTCCTTTTCATCAATCTTCCAATCGGTTTCGAGTATAGTAAGTATTTTCTTAGCAATCGAATTCTCTTCTTCTTCATTTAGTATGCCGAAACCAATGGTTGGCCTTGGTTTCTAAGGGATGGCCAAATGTATGTAGAGTCATAATATTGTGTTTCTTTTGTGTAGCCAACAGTAAGGAGCCTTAAGGTGGATTGTAAGAATTTAATTCATCAAGGTAAGTGTTATGTGGTGATTCGGGATTTAGTTAAGCAAAGTAGGTGATTTGTAGTATTCGGCCATAGGCCATTGTATGAGTTTAAGTGATGACCGATTTCTGACTTTGGTTCTTAGGAACAAATCATTTGGAATAAGAGAGTTTCGGGATTGAGTAAACTGTGCCAAAAAGGTGTGTAATTATCGCACTATTTCTTGATTGTTTATATGTGTTATTATGTATATGCGTATGATGTGTATGGTAACCGGCAATAATGGCTAAAATGATGGATACCCATGTTGAATAATCGATTAACAAGGTTAGTATTTTATGATGTTAATTTACATATGATCTATGTTTGAAAACGTGATAGCATGTGATGTATGCTTATTTTTATGATATTGTGGCATGATACATGGGACTTGGGATGTGACTATCGAAGGAAAGGGTGTACTTTATGTACGTGGTCTGATGTTAGCCTTGTGCTACATTGGCGCTTGATGTTAGCTATGTGCTTCATCAAGGGAGGTGTTGGCTAGGTGCCCATCTCGGCGGTTGATAGCTGTGTGCATCACCGTGGATTAATTGATATGTGGGATCACTTATGTGATCGGTGGCTTAGCCACGGCCTTGAGCGACAAGTCCGCCGAGGTAAGTTATGTGGGATCACTTAGGTGATCGGTGGATTAGCCACGGCCTTGGGCAGCAGGTGTGTCGAGGTAGGTGTAATGGATGGAATTAGGTTGGGTTGGGCTTCATTTTGCATAATTTTGTATGTGGATGTGTGGATATGGGCCAAGCCCATATGTGGAGACATGTGAAATAATTACACACCGAGTCCTGTGTGACTCACCCAATTTTTCTCAAACCTTACGGTGATGCATAAAGCTTGGACCGGGTTGGAGTGGATGCGAGGTGGCCCATGCACGAGAAGATGTTTTCACTTAATTTATGCATTTTATATTATCAAGATTTTCAATTATTATTTATTGTAATAAGGGCCACTTTAAATATTTAAGGATTTTTATTATGTTTTAAGTTGGATTGTCGATTATATTATTATCGAAAATGTTTTATTTTTAGTAACTTATATTTTAAAATATATGTTAGAGTTTTTTTTAAATCAAGAATTTGTAACAACTTGATTATTTTAATTATACAATGTTTTAGTAAAGACAACAAATTTTTTATGTTTTCACTCTAAGTCAAAATATTTTTCAAACGTTTTCTGTAGATGGCATCCTAAATTAGTTGGCCGTGGCTCGTGGGCGGGTTTGGGGCGTTATATTTAGTATCGAGCCGGTTCAAAACTCGGCTTTGAGGGTTTTGGGCCCAAAAATATTTTTTTAGATGGGCTTTTCAAAGATTTGGGCTTTCATAAATTTTTCAGTTTATTCGGCATGGCACCTATATCTCTAACCCAAGTCCACTGTAAGTACCTCTGACTATTGAAGTGATTTATATATGTGAATGTTATGGGCTTATTTGGGCTCGTAGATTAGAATATTAGGACTATTGGTAGGGTTAGTGCACTCAAACACATGCATAAGACTTAAGAACAATCAAACAAACCTGTGACTAAGTCGAAAGTTAAGGTGTGGCAAAGTTGTAATGTGCATCTAGGAGTGGATTCAGTGAAGAGCTTGGTATTTAAGCAGTCCTAGTGACTCACCTCCTCTTTACTCGAATCCTACCTGGTGCGTAGCTACGGTTCACCCTAACCAAGAGGACCTATTCACGGGCTAAACCCAATAACTAAAACCCGAAAGGGACTAGCCATACTGTTTTATAAAGATCTTAGTTTTAAATTTACCAAATTACCCCTCTGATTTATAAAATCCTTTTAGATTTGAGAATTTTCGAAATACACTTGATTTGCAAAATTACTAAAATACCCCTGAGCGGTAAAATTACAAAAATGCCCCTGGTTTATAAAATTACCATGTTATCCTTGACTTTTATGAAAATATTCTTACTTTACAAAATACCAAAACCCCTATTTTGCAAAATGGTAAGATACCTTGATTTGGAAAATTTACAAAATAACCCCGATTTCTGAAATTTTTGCAATACCATTGATTTGGTAGAATTTTCAAAATAACTTCGAGATTTGTATATTTTGGAATGCCTTTGATTTGTAAAGACTATTTTCGAGTTGACCTCAATTTATTACGAAAATACCCTTGTAGGAAAAATGACGAAATTACCCCTGGGTCGGGAATGGTCAGAAATACCCATAATGATGTGTTGAATGTTGTGGATGAATGTAGATGTGATTCTCTGAATTAGAATAGTGAACTTGAGATGAAAACTTTGATTGATCGAAAGAACTACTTCTAAATACTTCATTTCATAAAACTGTTCGCGGATAATCAGTGGAACAAAATTTCTAATGCATAAAAATTTTTAATCAGAATAAATCGCGACGTTAGAAATGAGTTCAAGGGGACGTGGTCATCGTGGACGCGGTAGAGGCAGAATGGCCGTGTCAGAGCCCGTTAGATCGGGTCAAGGGTCTGAAAATGAGGTACCATCGCCACCACCACCACCAGCTATCGGTGGTGAGCAGCAAGATCAGACGGGGGATGATACTGTATCACAGGCGGTGGTGCGAATTCTTGAGATGCTGGCTAGAGAAGGTGGAAATATGAGAGCTAGGAAGTCCGTACCCGAGCGACTCCGAGCCAATGGAGCTGAGGTGTTCCGTGGCGTATCTGGTGTGGCACCCAGTACAGCTGAGTATTGGTTGGAGGCGACCGAGCGAATCATGGATGAGCTCGATTTAACCAATGAGGAGAAAGTGAAGGGAATGGTGGCGTTACTTCGCGACGAAGCGTATCAATGGTGGCTAACAGTTCGGGATGGTGCCACTGCTGGGGATCTTACTTGGGAGTATGTCAAGACGGCATACCAGAAGAAGTATGTTGGTACTCATTATATTGATGCGCAGAGGAAGGCATTTCTGGGGCTAGTTCAAGGGAGCAAGTCCGTAGCGGAGTACGAGGCAGAATTTTTAAGGTTAAGTCGGTATGCTCGAGGAGTAGTTACTTCGGAGCATGAACGATGTGTCCGGTTTGAGGACGGATTAAGGGATGACTTGAGGTTGTTGATAGCTCCACATCAAGAACGGGAGTTCGCTGTGTTGGTAGAGAAGGCTAAGGTAGCTGAGGTGAAACACCCCAAACCCGGCCCACAAGCCCGACCGGATATGGTATGCTTCTTAAGAAAAACTCATTTTTTTGTCGTTTTGTAATAAGATGTGATTTTTGGGGTAAAAGAATAAATTTAAGTACGAACTTGATAAAAACCGTTTTTAATACGATTATCGAAAATATTTAATTGATTAGTTGAAATTGATCGTAGCAGGATATAAATTTAAAACGCAAAAGTAACATAGCTAATGGCGGCCTTATTACAAAAATATATCCCAAATTAAATCCCGAATTATATAAGGAAACGTAATAAGTTTAATATAAGGAAAACCAAAATACTGAGTTGAGCAATGGCCACCTCGTAGTTCTCGCTGACCCGGTCCAAATCATTGAGTATCACCTGAAAAGATATCCCATGGAAGGGTGAGTCAACAGACTCAATGTGTAACAATACACTAAAAGTCCAATCGATCAAAGCAATAAGCCCATAATATGGCAAATTATATAATAACTGATTAAATCACATGTACATATAAAATGAAATGCAATCCCGAGCCCAACCTAGATATCCATCCGCTACACACCACCCGTATTCTACCAATCACACCGCAGGGGATTACTAAATCGACCCTCCATCCGCTACACACCATCGAAGGCGTTCTTTGTCGATCAACATGCACATCGCCCTTATAATTGTGGCATAGCCACCAGATGATTGTGACAGAGTCACCAGATTCATAATATCGTGACCGAAGTCACCGGATTCATAATGTCGTGACCGAAGTCACCGGATAATGTGGTAAAACCACCGAAACACTTCCCCTTTATCAAAATCACCCATATGCCCATGCATTAAACACATTATTTCAATATCATGCCATATAACCCCAAATTCATATCGGAATCGAAAACATTTCATATTATGCATATAGCATTATTTATGATATAAATATCATAACTTTGAATCATAATCCCAAAATCATAATCAATTATTGAATATGTTTCATATTAAAAACTTACATAGTACGAAGGAAAAACGTACCTCAATTCATCGTACCATTGAGTGGTACCCAAAGCTATAATCGTTCATATTTCATTATAAACACATCTATATAAATAAAGCTACTAATCAATTAGATGTTTAGTATAAGTTACACACCTTGCAAACACAAAGAGCGATAGAAACTTTAGGATTTCGACTCTTGCCTACACGTCGATTGTAACCTACATATCACTATGTGAGAAATCGGTTATCACTAAAAGATATGGCCTTTGGCCGAATATCATTATCCCTTACCTTGGATTATTCAAATTTGAATGATCTCTTCCTAACGTTGACTACAAGACAACCCCGAAAATCTTCCTTCAAAGGTTTAGCCACGGATAAATAAGAGGATTAGATTCCTAAAATCGATTAATCCAAAGAAAATAAAGAAAAAAAACCATTGATAGAAAAGCCTTACCCGAACATGATGATCGATTAACCCTTACTAGAACTATCAAGAAATTCAGCCTTAACAACTTAAAAGAAAAAGAATGATAATTTCGGCTTTAACAAAAGAAAGAAAAGGAAGGAAAAGAATGATGAAAAAGGTATAGGATAATTTTTGGTTATGATAGGAAAAGGGAAGAGAGGAAGAGAATGAAAAAGAAAATAAAAGAGAATGCTTTTGGTGTAAGATGGATTCGGCACTAGAGAGGAAGAAAAGAATGGTAAATGTCTTCAAAGATGACAATATTTTGGTTCCAAAAGAAAGTAAACTTGAGAGGAAAAGAAGAAATAAAAGTATCTATTTGGTCAAAATGCAAAGGCCAAAACAAAGCAAACTTTTACCAAATGCCTATTGATAAATTCGGTTAAGAGAAATATTTTTGGACAAAGGAAAATGCACAAATTGACAACTTTTGGTCAACTAAAACCTCCCAAATCCCATACCAAAAATTCGCCAACACAATAGCCTACACAATCCCCCTTTTTCCTCCTTAATTCTTCCCTATCAACCCCATAATTTCCAACACAATTAAACCACTCCCTTAGCCCCTTATGCCGTCTAGGTTCATGGTCACATGACCATGGAAAAGCTTCCAAAACAACACCCACTCTTCAAGCCTCTTGTCCCTAAACTTTCCTTATCCACTTGATTCCTTACCATAACTCCTAACTTGCCTTTTCCTATTGGTCTACTATCCAAAAATAAAAGAATAGTCCATCTATTGAGGATAAGGTTTGACCGACACTATAGGGAAGAAAACAAAAATTAAAATTCCTCCCAATTGCTAGCTAAAGGATTCGAACCTCTCACCTCATGCATTCACCCATGCACCTTCACCACTTTACCAATAGCTCAACTTATGATCAAAACATCAAATTAATTCTCTTAAGGCCAAACTTGCTTAGTTCCCCTTCTAAGATTAAAATCTAATATTTTCTAAGGCAATCCTTTACTTTCTAAAATTCCCAAAGTCCCTAGAACTCATACAAAGAGCACATAACAACAATGCACACATTCAAGCGAAAATTTTCATAACCCCTAAATCCGAGATATTACAGTTCTACCATCCTAAAAAAAAATTTCGTCCCCGAAATTACCTGACAAGAATAAGTGAGGATATTGCTGTCGCATAGCCTTCTCCGGATCCCACGAAGCTTCTTTCGATCCATGATTGCGCCATAATACTTTGACGAGAGGAACTGATTTCCTCCGTAACACCTTCACATCTCGATCTAGAATTTTAATTGGCTCCTCCTCATAGGACAAATCGGTCGTAGTTCTACCTCCTCAAGCGGCACTATATGAGATGGATCCGACCCAGTAACGACGTAACATCGAAACATGAAACACATCATGCATTTGATTCAACTCAAGGTAACTCTAATCGATATGCCACTGGTCCAACTCCGCTTCAAAACTCGATAAGGTCATATAAACACGGGGCTTAACTTTCCTTTGCAACCAAATCTCATCACCTTTTTCCAAGGCGAAACCTTTAGGAACACTTGGTCTCCCACAACAAACTCTATGTCCTTTCGTTTCAAATCTGCGTATGACTTTTGCCTATCCGATGCCTTCTTCAACCGAGCCCGAATTACTTTAACCTTTTCTTCGGATTCACCACAATCTACGGACCCAAAACCCGACGTTCCCTAATTCGTCCAACACGTAGGAGTGCGACACTTTCATCCATATAGTGCTTCATACGGTGCCATCCGAATCATCGGCTTGGTAGCTGTTTATTGCACGCAAACTCGCTAAAGGCAAAAATTCTTCCCGACTTCCTCTCGAAATCTATCACACATCCCCTTAACATGTCCTCTAATACTTGGATTACTCGCCGCATCGCCATCGATCGTGGATGAAATGCCGCATCTTGAAGTCTAATCTGTGCCTAAAGCCCGATGTAATGCTTTTCGAATCGAGGCGTAAACCTCGGATCCCTATCCGATATAATCGACACTGGCACTCCATGCAATCTTACAATCTCTGCCACATACAACTTTGCCAATTTCTGCAAAGAGTAATCAATTCGTACAGGAATGAAATGTGCAGACTTTGTCAATCGATCCACTATCACCCACACCGAATCTTTCTTGGTAGGCGTAAGGGGAAACCCACTAACAAAGTCCATGGTGATACGCTCCCACTTCCATTGCGGAATCTTTATTGGCTGAAGCAATCCCGATGGAACTTGGTGTTCAGCCTTAACTTGCTGACACGTTAAGCACTTCCCCACAAATTCTGTAGCTTCCCGCTTAAGACCAGGCCACCAAAATTGATCCCGAAGGTCCTTGTACAACTTACTACCTCCCGGATGCATCGCATAAGGACTACCATGCGATTCCTGAAGAATTCTTCGCCTAAGCTCCTCATCCTTCGGCATACAGACCTTACCCTTGAAACACAAAACTCCATCATTTGTTAACACCATAATCTTCCAGCTCCCATTCTCGCACTTGCGTAGTTTAACACTTAAATCATCATCTACCAACTGTCTTTCTTTCACCTGACTCAACCACATCGGCTTTACTTGTAGTTCCGCCAACAAGCTTCCGTCGTCATAAAGACTAAGATGTGCGAACATCGCCCTTAAATTCGACACCACTTTCCTACTTAGGGCATCTGCTGTAACACCCTGGTTTTAGGGGTTAGATTTTTGGTACTTAGCTTGGGTGTTGGCACACTTCAGTGTGTGTTTGGGTAAGTTTTAGGGGTCCTGAGAACCCTAGGTGGTGGTAGATTGTTTTGGTAAATTTTTAGTTTTAGGGGCTAAAAGGGAGAGTTTGGATGGAGAGGGCTTTAAGAGAATTTTTGGTGGGGTTTTGGCATAAGAATTGGGCTGGTGGAGTGGCAAGGGGGACGCCACTAAGAGCTTGGGGAAGTGACGCCTCAGGTGCAAGGGAAGGGGGGGCCAGTGTTCGAGCTGCGAAGGCAGCACTTTGGCCTTTGTTTTTGCGTCAAGGAGGTAAGGAGTTGGGTGGCTTTTGGATGCTTAAAAGATGGAGAAAGACTTGGTCTTTCTTTTTAAATTTTGGCTAGTTAGGTTTGACTCATTCAAACTTTTTGAATGGGTGGAAGGGAGGTATTTTAGGAGAATTTTGAGGATTATTTTTGGGGGGTTGGAGCTAGGCCGTGTAGTATAAATAGGGGGAGGGGAGGTGCTCATTTCATTCACCATCTGCTCATCATTTCTTTGTAGCCGAAAGTTCATTCTCTCATCTCCCTCTTGTGCCGAAGTTTATTGGTTCTTCTCTAGTTGCTGTGACCGAATTTGCAAGCAAGAGAGAACCTCTTCTTTTCATATTTATTTTGCATAGGCCGAAACTTCTTTTGAGCACCATTAGGAAACCTCTTAACCTTTTTCCTTGTAGCCTAAGCCGAATATCCACACCTCTTCTCCTTTTCTCTTCTTTATGTTTTAGCCGAATCTCCTCTCACCCTTGTCGAAATATCCTCTTAGTAGCCTAGGGTGGTTGGTCGAATATCGCAAGGGCGACCTCTCCCGGTTCCGCTCCATCCGGTTTAAGGGAAGGTAATGTGTTCGACCTTAGCGGTTGATGTGAGTTCTTTGTTTTAATGGCGAAACCGAATGGTTGGCCTTAGTTTTTGGCATGGCCGAATGTCATAGTGCCATTAAGTATGTTCTCTTGTGTGTAGCCGAAAGAAGGAAGCATTGAGGAAGTCTCTTGGATTCGATCATCTAAGGGGCATATCGACAAGAGCAAGGGAAGCCTTCGGGATCTCAGATTATTTCGGTAAGGATATTAGTAAGTGACTTAGAATTAGTTGATTATGACTTCGTTGATTAATCGTGGGTTACGATTAAGTGACTTTCGATGGACGTGGATGCGAGTACCAGTCAAGAAGGGAAAGGGAAGGTCCCTGTCCCAAAGTTTAAGAAAAGATCCGTTTCTGCTGTACGAGATTGGCCACCAGGGTGTGGGCCAGCAGCAGGAAACGTTAAGCAAATAGCCGTAGTTTTGCTAAGCGATAGCGTCGAGGATCGAGAGTCTAGAACTCCTAGTAATAAGGTGTGTAACTAACCCACTGTTTCCGGGTTTTATGTGTTATATGTTTTACTAACAAGTGCAGTAATGAGTGTGCCATATATACCCCTAAAGGGTATAGCGATGACCAGGTTAGTATCGGATCTGTTGCCGTGTGATTATTTGTTTATGAGTATGTTTATGGACATTAATAAGCATGTGCATGCATTATCATGATTATATTTTATGTGGCATGTGCATGGGTGGGATATGAAAAGAAGGTACGGGTGTACTTCGAGTACGTGGTTGATGTCACCGTGCTACATCGTGGATTGACGTGATCGAGGTCGTTGTGGATCTTTGCGATTTAGTTCGCGTGGTTACCTTGATTGATATCGCTTATGCCATATCGTGGCTTGATGGGTTCTTTGTGTGCTCCATCGTGGTTTGATGTTAGCTATACGCTACATCGTTGATGGCATTGGTTGCCTTTTTGGAGGGAAAAGGAGAGGGTGACTCGATAGTCCTGGTGTGTGGTAAATTTGGATAAGGGGGTGTGTAGCGGATGGACCCTAGGTTGGGTTGGGAATCATGTTGCATTATTTTTGTAATGATATGGAAATGGGCCAAGCCCAATATGACATAAGGATAGGTATGTTTTGGAAACATACGTGGAAATGGGCCAAGCCCAGTTGATATGTGGTTTATTGAGAAATGGGCCTAGCCCAGTATTTGAGTGTGATTTGAATGTGGGCCAAGCCAGATTGTGGTGATTGTTAAAAATGAATATATATATATGTTACTTGTTGCAATTGATAATTGGGATATTATGTGGCTAGCGTGTGGGTGGATTTTCAAAGTGGTAAACTTACACACTCTGAGTCTCGTATGACTCACCCAACTTTTTAATCATCGCAGTGAGTCATGATTAGTGGACGGGTTGGAGTGGATACAAGGTGGCCCATGCGAGAAGGAGATTTTCAT
Source organism: Gossypium sturtianum (assembly GCA_025698515.1). Classification (NCBI taxonomy): domain Eukaryota; kingdom Viridiplantae; phylum Streptophyta; class Magnoliopsida; order Malvales; family Malvaceae; genus Gossypium; species Gossypium sturtianum. The sequence goes on from CM046948.1 coordinate 120,794,358, forward strand.
ACGTAAGATGTTTTACTTTATTTAAGTATTTTATATTATCAGTATTTTGGGGATTTTATTGATGTAATAAGGGCCTCTTTGATTTAAAGTACTCTATTTATTAATGATGAAGTTTACACTACACTTAGGAATATTTTCGCAAAAGATTCATATTATAGCAACTTACAATAATGTCTTAATTTGGAAGTTTTCAACAAGCTTACATTATTTAATAATTTTAAATGGACACGATTTTCAGTGATAACAAATTTTCAAGTTTAATTCTAAGGTCAAAGATTTCAACCGTCTTTCCCAGTGACATGACCAGATTCGGTCGTAGTGAATGGGCCGGGTTTGGGGGTGTTACAGTTTGGTATCAGAGCCCGGTTCAAAACTCGGCTTTGAGGGTTTTGGGCCCAAAAACATTTTCAAAGTGGGCTTTTAAGAAATTTTTTGATTATTCTGGCATGGCACCTGTACCTCCGACTCGAAGTCCACCAGGTAAGTACTTCGGACTTTTGAAGTGATTTGTTTGTATGAATTGTTATGGGTTTATTTGGGCTCGTAGATTAGAATATTAGGGCTATTGGACCCTAGGACTAGACTACTCAAACAATTGCATAAAACTTAAGGTTACTAAAACAAACCTATGATTAAGTCGCCAGAGTTAAGGTGTGGCAACCATCGTGCGCATGTCTAGGAGTGGATCAGGAAGAGCACAGTACTTAAGCAGTCCTCGTGACTCACCTCCTCTTCGCTGGAATCCTACCTGGTGTGTAGCTACGGTTCACCTTAACCAAAAGGACTTGTTCATAGGCTAAACCAATTATTAAAAACCCGAAAGGGATTAGCCTTGCTGTTTTAAAAAATTCTTGGTTTTAAAATTTTCAAATTTACCCTTTTTGGTTTGTAAACCCTAAATCTGGTTTTGAACAACATCGTCTCGATTTACCCAAAATTGCCAAAATGCCCTAGTAGCAAATTACAAAAATACCCCTATGTTGAAAATTACTAAAATGCCCCTGAATTTCAAAATTTCTGGTTTAACCCCAAACTTAGTAAAATTTTTCTTACATTGCAAAAGTATCCAATTTTCTGTATTTCAAAATAATAACCCTGACTTTGGAAATTTACAAAATTACCCTGATTGTCAAAATTACCAAAATACCCCTAGTTACCAAAATCCTGTTATACCTTCAATTTGCGAAATTTTCGAAAATACCCTTCAATTTTGGGAATTTCAAAAAGATCCTGACTTATTAAAGTTTTGAATCGCTCTGGTTTATGATGAAAATGTCCCTGTAGGACAAAATGACAGAAATACCCCTGGGGTAGAAACGGGCCGAAAGGTCTGAATAGTGAATGTGGGTGGTAGATACCACTGAATGTGCCTCTATTGAGGGAGAAATATGTTCTTCATGGACGAATGAATGTGTGAGTGTGTAAATGCGATTCGTTGAACTAGGGTGACAAAGCTGAATCGAAAATTTGTGTGATCGAAAGAACTACCTCTAGAAATTCTTTTCATAAGATTTGTTCGCGGATAAACAAGTGGAACAATTTCTAATGCATAAAACTTGTTAATCAGATTAAACTGCGACGATAGAGATGAGTTCTAGGGGACGCGGTAGAGATAGAATGGCAGCTTCGGAACCAGTAGGGTCTGGCCATGGGTCAGAAAGTGAAGTGCCGCCAGCAGTAGGCACAGAGGAACAAGATCAGACGGAAGAAGATGATGCAGTGTCGCAAGCCATGTTACGAGTGCTACAGCAAGTGGCAAGAGCTAGTAGGGGAAATGGAACTCGGAAGTCAGTGCCCGAGAGGCTCAGGTCTAATGGGGCTGAAGTTTTTAGGGGAGTATCTGGAGTGGCCCCGAATGTAGCGGAATATTGGTTGGAGGGAGTCGAAAGAATTATGGATGACTTAGATTGTACCCCAGAGGAAAAGTTGAAAGGTGCTGTTTCGCTACTACGGGATGAGGCTTATCGATGGTGGCTCACTATCAAACAAGGTGTACCGGCAGATCGATTGGATTGGGAGTACTTTAAGGAAAAGTTTGAAGGAAAGTACGTTGGAGCAAGTTACTTAGACGCGCAAAGGAAAGCGTTTCTAAACCTAGTACAAGGGAATAAGTCGATAGCAGAGTATGAAGCTGAGTTTGTGCGACTAAGTCAGTACGCCAAAGGAATCGTGGCTACTGATTATGAAAGGAGTGTTCGATTCGAAGATGGGCTGCGAGATGAGTTGCGAGAGTTGATCGCGCCTCAAAGAGAAAGGGACTTTTCCATTTTGGTAGAGAAAGCTCGGATTGCCGAAGAGGTTAAAAAGACTATAAGGGAGAACCAAGAAAAGAATAGGAACGAGAATAAGAGAAATATTGGGCCGTCAGCATCGTTTGGTAATGTCCAGAAAAGACCAAAGATCGAGAATCCTGTGCATGCACTTGTACCAGTGGATCGGAATCATTCTTGTGCTCGATGTGGAAGACCTCACACAGGAGAGTGCTGGGGAAATAGTAAAGAATGTTTTCGGTGTGGATCTAAGGCACATCTGGTTAAGAATTGCCCTCAAGCGACGAGGGGTCGTGGTTCAAGTCTTGGAAGGAATGGTTCTAGTCGGAGTCAACCAAGGATGTGATACTAGGTAAGCTCCTTTGCTTTGGTACTTGCGTTAATTACTTTGTTTGTTTATGAGTTAGCCTTTCCTGTGTTGCTAAGAGAGGCGTTTCGAATTTTGAGCGCGAATTTGGAGATTGTGTAGGTACGATAGCCTTAGTAAGATCGAGTCTGTGACAGATAAGCGTAAGGTGGTAAAATAGGTTGTATGGACGTTTGTTAGTAAAGTAATTTGAGGACGAAATTATTTGAGGAGGGTAGAATTGTAACACCTCGGTTTTAGGGGTTAGATTTTTGGTACTTAGCTTGGGTGTTGGCACACTTCAAAGTGTGTGTTTGGGTAAGTTTTAGGGTCCCGAGAACCCTAGGTGGTGGTAGATTGCTTTGGTAAATTTTTAGTTTTAGGGGCTAAAAGGGGAGTTTGGATGGAGAGGGCTTTAAGAGAATTTTTGGTGGGATTTTGGCATAAGAATTGGGCTGGTGGAGTGGCAAGGGGACGCCACTAAGAGCTTGGGGAAGTGACGCCTGGGTGGGAAGGGGGGGCGGGTGAGCGAGCTGGCAGGCAAAGACTTTGGCCTTTGTTTTTGCGTCAAGGAGGTAAGGAGTTGGGTGGCTTTTGGATGCTTAAAAGATGGAGAAAGACTTGGTCTTTCTTTTTAAATTTTGGCTAGTTAGGTTTGACTCATTCAAACTTTTGAATGGGTGGAAGGAGGTATTTTAGGAGAATTTTGAGGATTATTTTTGGGGGTTGGAGCTAGGCCGTGTAGTATAAATAGGGGAGGAGGTGCTCATTTCATTCACCATCCGCTCATCATTTCTTTGTAGCCGAAAGTTCATTCTCTCATCTCCCTCTTGTGCCGAAGTTTATTGGTTCTTTCTCTAGTTCTTTGTGGACCGAATTTGCAAGCAAGAGAGAACCTCTTCTTTTCATATTTATTTTGCATAGGCCGAAACTTCTTTTGAGCACCATTGCCGAAACCTCTTAACCTTTTTCCTTGTAGCCTAAGCCGAATATCCACAGCCTCTTCTCCTTTTCTCTTCTTTATGTTTTAGCCGAATCTCCTCTCACCCTTGTCGAAATATCCTCTTAGTAGCCTAGGGTGGTTGGCCGAATATCAGCAAGGGCGACCTCTCCCAGTTCTGCTCCATCCGGTTTAAGGGAAGGTAATGTGTTCGACCCTAGCAGTTGATGTGAGTTCTTTGTTTTAATGGTCGAAACCGAATGGTTGGCCTTAGTTTTGGCATGGCCGAATGTCATAGTGCCATTAAGTATGTTCTCTTGTGTGTAGCCGAAAGAAGGAAGCATTGAGGAAGTCTCTTGGATTCGATCATCTAAGGGGCATATCGACAAGAGCAAGGGAAGCCTTCGGGATCTCAGATTATTTCGGTAAGGATATTAGTAAGTGACTTAGAATTAGTTGATTATGACTTCGTTGATTAATCGTGTGGTTCTGATTAAGTGACTTTCGATGGACGTGGATGCGAGTACCAGTCAAGAAGGGAAAGGGAAGGTCCCTGTCCCAAAGTTTAAGAAAAGATCCGTTTCTGCTGTACGAGATTGGCCACCAGGGTGTGGGCCAGCAGCAGAAACGTTAAGCAAATAGCCGTAGTTTTGCTAAGCGATAGCGGAGGATCGAGAGTCTAGAACTCCTAGTAATAAGGTGTGTAACTAACCCACTTTGTTTCCGGGTTTTATGTGTTATATGTTTTACTAACAAGTGCGAAGAATGAGTGTGCCATATATACCCCTAAAGGGTATAGCGATGACCAGGTTAGTATCGGATCTGTTGCCGTGTGATTATTTGTTTATGAGTATGTTTATGGACATTAATAAGCATGTGCATGCATTATCATGATTATATTTTATGTGGCATGTGCATGGGTGGGATATGAAAAGAAGGTACGGGTGTACTTCGAGTACGTGGTTGATGTCAGCTCCGTGCTACATCGTGGATTGACGCCGATCGAGGTCGCGTTGTGGATCTTTGCGATTTAGTTCGCGTGGTTACCTTGATTGATATCGCCATGCCATATCGTGGCTTGATGGGTTGCTTTGTGTGCTCCATCGTGGTTTGATGTTAGCTATACGCTACATCGTTGATGGCATTGGTTGCCTTTTGGAGGGAAAAGGAGAGGGTGACTCGATAGTCCCCGTGTGTGTGGTATTTGGATAAGGGGGTGTGTAGCGGATGGACCCTAGGTTGGGTTGGGAATCATGTTGCATTATTTTTGTAATGATATGGAAATGGGCCAAGCCCAATATGACATAAGGATAGGTATGTTTTGGAAACATACGTGGAAATGGGCCAAGCCAGTTGATATGTGGTTTATTGAGAAATTGGCCTAGCTTGAAGATTTGAGTGTGATTTGAATGTGGGCCAAGCAGATTGTGGTGATTGTTAAAAATGAATATATATATATGTTACTTGTTGCAATTGATAATTGGGATATTATGTGGCTAGCGTGTGGGTGGATTTTGGTGGTAAACTTACACACTTTGAGTGCGTATGACTCACCCAACTTTTTAATCATCGCAGGTGAGTCATGATTAGTGGACGGGTTGGAGTGGATACAAGGTGGCCCATGCAGAAGGAGATTTTCATACAGAAGATGTTTTACTTTATTTAAGTATTTTATATTATCAGTATTTTGGGGATTTTATTGATGTAATAAGGGCCTCTTTGATTTAAAGTACTCTATTTATTAATGATGAAGTTTACACTACACTTAGGAATATTTTTTAAAAGATTCATATTATAGCAACTTACAATAATGTCTTAATTTGGAAGTTTTCAACAAGCTTACATTATTTAATAATTTTAAATGGACACGATTTTCAGCGATAACAAATTTTCAAGTTTAATTCTAAGGTCAAAGATTTCCAACCGTCTTTCCCAGTGACATGACCAGATTCGGTCGTAGTGAATGGGCCGGGTTTGGGGGTGTTACATCTGCTACTACATTCGCCTTGCCTGGGTGATACTCTATAGAACAATCGTAGTCTTTCAACAACTCCACCCATCTTCGTTGTCTCAGATTCAGCTCCTTCTGAGTCAGCAGATACTTAAGACTCTTGTGGTCCGTGTAGATTACTGACTTTTCTCCATACAAATAATGCCTCCACACCTTAAGAGCAAAGACTACCGCTGCTAACTCCAAGTCATGCGTCGGGTAGTTAACCTCGTGAGGCCTCAATTGCCGAGATGCATATGCAACCACCTTCCCGTCTTGCATCAAAACACATCCCAATCCAATGTGAGACGATCACAATACACCACAAAGTCCTTCCTCGCTCTCAGTGAATCAACACCGAGCTTCAGTCAAAACCCTCTTAAGCTTCTCAAAGCTCTCTTGCTGCTTATTCGCCCACACGAAAGGTATCTCTTTTCTCAACAACTTCGTCAAAGGTGCTGCTATCGAGGAGAATCCTTCGACGAACCTTCTATAGTAACCCACTAATCCCAAGAAACTACGAACTTCAGCTACAGACTTAGGTGGTTTCTAATCTAACACTGCCTCAATCTTTCGAGGATCCACCCTTATCCCTTCCGCAGACACCACATGGCCTAAAAACGCAACTTCTTTCAGCCAAAATTCGCACTTGCTGAATTTGGCATAAAGCTTCTTCTCTCTCAACACTTGCAACACTATCCGAAGATGCTCATCATGCTGTAACTCAGACTTGGAATACACAAGAATGTTGTCTATAAACACAACAACAAATCGATCCAAGTAGGGTTAAAAACCCGATTCATCATATCCATAAGCGCGCACTGGGCGTTCGTCAATCCGAATGAATTACCAAAAATTCATAATGCCCATATCTTATTCGGAAAATTTGTCTTATGGATATCCGCTTCTTTCACCTTCGGTGATGATACCGACCTTAGATCTATCTTTGAGAATACCGCAGCTCCCCTAAGCTGATCGAATAAGTCATCTATCATTGGCAAAGGATACTTGTTCTTGATGGTCAGCTTATTCAACTGCCGGTAATCTATGCACATACGCATAGTCCCGTCCTTCTTCTTCACGAACAAGACCGGTGCTCCCCATGGTGACACACTAGGTCGGATAAACCCACGATCAAGCAACTCTTGAATTTGAGCCTTAAGCTCAACCAACTCCTTTGGTGCCATTCTATACGGAGCGATAGATACTGGCGCCGTTCCAGGCAATAAGTCAATTCCAAATTCCACCTCCCGATCCAGAGGCAACCCTGGAAGTTCTTCCGGAAAGACATCCACGAATTCTCTCACAGTCCTGACCTCTTCAACAGTTGCCTCTTTAGCCTCCAAGGCACTGACCAGCATAAGAAAAGCCAAACAACCTTTCCTAACCATCTTTTCTGCCTTAAGAGCGGATACTACATTTGATAAGTAGTTCCGTCTCTCGCCCATTACCACAACTTCCTTATCGTCCATAGACCTTAGTGACATCCGCTTAGCAGCACAATCCACATTCGCACGATACTTCACTAGCCAATCCATGCCTAGGATCAAATCAAATTCTCCAAATGGAAACTCCATTAAATTAGCCGGAAACTGCGTCCCTTGAACTTCTAAAGGCACTTCCTTAAAGAGCTTATCTACTACTACAGTCTGTCCTAAAGGACTAAGTACAGTCATCTTCCTAGGTACAGTCTCAGAGTTCACATGTAGAGTTCCAGATACTTCACTAGCGATGTAAGAATGAGTTGACCCTATATCTATCAAAGCAATAAAGGGCAACCCAAAAATAAGAAACGTACCCATGATAACATCAGGTGCATCACTATCTTCCCTCCGACGAACCGCATACACCAAACCCGGTGTCTAGCCTCGCTACCATCTGCCTGCGCCGAGTCCCGCGACTCTACCGAGAACCATTACCTCGCCACTCGAACCACGACCCTCATTGGTCTGCTGTCCACCTCTGCGCCACTGATTAGAACCCCGACCTCATCGAACGATTCCTCTCAAGATCCAATGGACAATCCCTAATCATATGATCCTTGGTTCCGCACTTAAAACACCCCGTCTTCTTCCAACATTCTCCGGGTGTATTTTTCCACACCGAGCACAAGTACAGCATCGTCCTCCCATAGCATCTTGTCAAGTCGCGCCCCTCAACTCTAGGTTTCTTTTGGAAATTCTGGATGACCTCAAGATCCATAGCTCCTCTTATTCTTATTCGACCTCGATCTCTGCATTCCGTCTCTCGGTCCGCTTGACTTCTTCACTATCCTAGCTCTATCCACTAAAATCGCAAAATCTCTCTCTCGATGTGGTGCAATCATCACTGCATGACTCATCTCGTAACCCATCCTCAAATCGACACACCGCTCATAATCGTGAGAGCTACAATCCTCCGACATAACGGCTTAACCGCAAAAACTCCGCTTCATACTCGGCTATCGACTTATTTCCTTGTACCAGCATTCAGAACGCCTTTCTCTCGAGAGTCAATGTAGCTAGCTCCGACATATTTCCTTCAAACTTAATCTTAAAATACCCCAATCCACACGATCCACAGGAATACTCTCCTTGACGGTGAGCCACCACTGCACGCAAACACGGGCAAATAAACAAAGACCTTTCAATTTCTCCTCTACGGTGCGGTCTAAATCATCCATGATCCTCTCGATCGCTTCTAGCTAGTACTCCGCTACATTGAAGCTACCCGGATACTCCCTAAAAACCTCACTCCGTTAGATCTAAGTCTCTCAGCCACTGACTTTCGTGCTCCATTACTCATACTAGCTCCCGCTACTCGTTCTAGGACTCGCAACATAGCTTGCGATACAACGTCATCTCCTCCAGTTTGCTCTTGAAATTCCACTCCAACAACTGGCATGAGCTTCATTTTGGAACCCCGACTGGACCTAGCGGTTCCAAACAACCATTCGCTCTCTGCGTGACCACGACGACCTCGCCCCTAGAACTCATGTCTACTTAGCGTCTTATCTGATTAAGAAGTTTTATGCATTAGTATTTTGTTTCACTATTTATCCACGAGCAAATTTTATGAAAAGGAGTTTTCAGAAGTAGTTCTTTCGATCAATCAAAATTTCTAGTTCAAGATCACTATTCTAATTCAAAGAATCACACATTCACATCAATTGAGACACATTCACTCATCCACAACATTCAACACACTTCTATGAGCATTTCTGTCCGTTCCCAACCCTGGGTAAATTCGTCATTTCCTACAGGGTATTTTGGTAATTTTGGAAGTCGAAAATACTTTGAGAAATATCTTCAAAATAGTTTGTACAGATCAAAAGGGTAATTTAGTGATTTAAAAAAAAACTAGAGTTTTTATAAAACTGCATGGCTAGTCCCTTTCGGGTTTTAATTATCAAGTTTAGCCCGTGAATAAGTCCTCTTGGTTAGGGTGAACCGTAGCTACGCACTGTAGGATTCGAGTAAAGAGGAGGTGAGTCGCTAGGACCGCTTAAATACCAAGCTCTTATTGAATCCACTCCTAGACATGCGCACAATGGTTGCCACACAGTAAACTCGCGACTTACTTCACGAGTTTGTTCAGTTGTTTTTAAGTCTTATGCCTATGTTTGAGTGCACTAGCCCTAGGGTTTAATAGATCCTAGTTCTCTAATCTACGAGCCCAAGTATGCCCATATAACAATCATATAATAATTCACTCAATAATTTGAGGTACTTACCTGGTGGACTTCGGGTCAAGAACTCGGGTGCCATGCTTCCATAAAACCATTTTTAACCAAAAATTTTCAAAATCATTCATTTGGGCCAAATTTTGAAAATGTTGTGGACTTCAAAACCCAAGGCCGAGTGTTTAAAACTGGGCTCTGATACCAAGTTGAAACACCCCAAACCCGGCCCACAAGCCCGACCGGATATGGTATGCTTCTTAAGAAAAACTCATTTTTTTGTCGTTTTGTAATAAGATGTGATTTTTGGGGTAAAAGAATAAATTTAAGTACGAACTTGATAAAAACCGTTTTTAATACGATTATCGAAAATATTTAATTGATTAGTTGAAATTGATCGTAGCAAGAATATAAATTTAAACGTAAAAGTAACATAGCTAATGGCGGCCTTATTACAAAAATATATCCCAAATTAAATCCCGAATTATATAAGGAAACGTAATAAGTTTAATATAAGGAAAACCGAAATACTGAGTTGAGCAATGGCCACCTCGTAGTTCTCGCTGACCCGGTCCAAATCATTGAGTATCACCTGAAAAGATATCCCACGGAAGGGTGAGTCAACAGACTCAATGTGTAACAATACACTAAAAGTCCAATCGATCATAGCAATAAGCCCATAATATGGAAAATTATATAATAAGCGATTAAATCACATGTACATATAAAATGAAATGCAATCCCGAGCCCAACCTAGATATCCATCCGCTACACACCACCCGTACCTACCAATCACACCGTGGGGATTACTAAATCGACCCTCCATCCGCTACACACCATCGAAGGCAGTTGCTGCAGTCAACATGCACATCGCCCTTATAATCGTGGCATAGCCACCAGATGATTGTGACAGAGTCATCGGATTCATAATATCGTGACCGAAGTCACCGGATTCATAATGTCATGACCGAAGTCACCGGATAATGTGGTAAAACCACCGGAACACTTCCCCTTTATCAAAATCACCCATATGCCCATGCATTAAACACATTATTTCAATATCATGCCATATAACCCCAAATTCTTATCGGAATCGAAAACATTTCATATTATGCATATAGCATTATTTATGATATAAATATCATGCCTTTGAATCATAATCCCAAAATCATAATCAATTATTGAATATGTTTCATATTAAAAACTTACATAGTACGAAGGAAAAACGTACCTCAATTCATCGTACCATTGAGTGGTACCCAAAGCTATAATCGTTCATATTTCATTATAAACACATCTATATAAATAAAGCTACTAATAAATTAGATGTTTAGTATAAGTTACACACCTTATAAACACAAAGAGCGATAGAAACTTTAGGATTTCCGTCTCTCGCCTACACGTCGACAAAACCTACATATCACTATGTGAGAAATCGGTTATCACTAAAAGATATGGCCTTTGGCCGAATATCATTATCCCTTACCTTGGATTATTCAAATTTGAATGATCTCTTCCTAACGTTGACTACAAGACAACCCCAAAAATCTTCCTTCAAAGGTTTAGCCACGGAAAAATAAGAGGATTAGATTCCTAAAATCGATTAATCCAAAGAAAATAAAGAAAAAAAACCATTGATAGAAAAGCCTTACCCGAACATGATGATCGATTAACCCTTACTAGAACTATCAAGAAATTCGGCCTTAACAACTTAAAAGAAAAAGAATGATAATTTAGGCTTTAACAAAAAGAAAGAAAAGGAAGGAAAAGAATGATGAAAAGGGTATAGGATAATTTTAGGTTATGATAGGAAAAGGGAAGAGAGGAAGAGAATGAAAAAGAAAATAAAAGAGAATGCTTTTGGTGTAAGATGGATTCGGCACTAGAGAGGAAGAAAAGAATGGTAAATGTCTTCAAAGATGACAATATTTTGGTTCCAAAAGAAAGTAAACTTGAGAGGAAAAGAAGAAATAAAAGTATCTATTTGGTCAAAATGCAAAGGCCAAAACAAAGCAAACTTTTACCAAATGCCTATTGATAAATTCGGTTAAGAGAAATATTTTTGGACAAAGGAAAAATGCACAAATTGACAACTTTTGGTCAACTAAAACCTCCCAAATCCCATACCAAAAATTCGGCCAACACAATAGCCTACACAATCCCCCTTTTTCCTCCTTAATTCTTCCCTATCAACCCCATAATTTCCAACACAATTAAACCACTCCCTTAGCCCCTTATGCCGTCTAGGTTCATGGTCACATGACCATGGAAAAGCTTCCAAAACAACACCCACTCTTCAAGCCTCTTGTCCCCTAAACTTTCCTTATCCACTTGATTCCTTACCATAACTCCTAACTTGCCTTTTCCTATTGGTCTACTATCCAAAAATAAAAGAATAGTCCATCTATTGAGGATAAGGTTTGACCGACACTATAGGGAAGAAAATAAAAATAAAAATTCCTCCCAATTGCTAGCTAAAGGATTCGAACCTCTCACCTCATGCATTCACCCATGCACCTTCACCACTTTACCAATAGCTCAACTTATGATCAAAACATCAAATTAATTCTCTTAAGGCCAAACTTGCTTAGTTCCCCTTCTAAGATTAAAATCTAATATTTTCTAAGGCAATCCTTTACTTTCTAAAATTCCCAAAGTCCCTAAAACTCATACAAAGAGCACATAACAACAATGCACACATTCAAGCGAAAATTTTCATAACCCCTAAATCCGGGATATTACATGAGGGGATTAAGGACTCTGTGAGGCAGAACAGAGATAGGGATAGGAACCGGGATAAGAGGAGTTTTGGACCGTCAGAATCGTCTGAGAGCCTTCAGAAAAGACCGAGGGTTGAGAATTCTGCTCGTGTTTCTAAGCCAACTACTGGAAATCCGGACCGTCCGTGTGCTCAGTGTGGAAGGTATCATGTTGGCGAGTCTTTGGAACCGGAATCCTGGAGTGTTTTAGATGTAAGTCTAAGTCCCATTTGATTAAAGATCGTCCCGAGGATCCGAATAGGGCTCGAGCGAAGGCGGGGTTATGAGTGGCCGGGCAGAGGTGGTCGACAGCGGCGAGGGTCGTGGTCCGAACCATGGAGGAAATGGTTCGGCCGAGGTCGTGGAGCACCGGCCGAGGTAATGGTAGCACCGAGGCAAGACGGACCCAGTGTCGGTGTATGCGATTCGTCGGAGGAGGATAGTGATGTGCCGGATGTGACAACGGGTAAGTTTCTTACGTCTGGAATACCCTTTATTGCCTTGTTTGTTATAGAGCTAGTTAGTATTTACATTTGCTAGTGAAGTGGATGGAACCACGAGTGTGAACTTAGAGACCGTGCATAGAAATATGTTAGTTTTATTAAGATTAGAGTGCGCAGCAGTAGCGTAGTGTGGTGAGTTAGGATGTACGATTGTTCGTTAGTAAGTAATTTCGAGGACGAAATTATTTTTAAGGAGGGTAGAACTGTAATATCCTAGATTTAGGGGTTATGCGTTTATGCATAATTCAAGTGATAGTGGGCTTAGTGTGTGTTTGGATATGTTTTAAGGGTTTTTAGAATTTTAGAATGTAAGGGAATGCCTTAGAAAAATATTAGATTTTTAGTCTTAGAAGGGGAGCTAAGCAAAATTGGCCTTAAGAAAATTAGTTTGAGGTTTTAATCACAATGAGTTAATTGGTAAAGTGGCAAGTGGCTGTGGAAGTGTACTAATGGTCTTAGGTTCGAATCCCATGGATGACATTAAGGTGACGTTTAATTTTTGTATGGCATGTGCTGGTCAAATTTTACTTATGGTAAGGATGGACTTTGTTATTTATGGATAGTAGACTAAGGAATAAAGCAAGTGCTTATTTATGGTATGGTATCAAGGAATTTTGGTAGGATAAGGGGACATAAGGCTTGAAGTATGGAGGGCTGTTTTGGAAATTTTTCTATGGCCATTTGACCATGAATGTAGACAGTTTAGTGGACTAGGGGGGGTTAACTTAATTTTGAATGTGATTAGGAGGAAATAAGGAGAAATTTAGGAGTGAGTTTAATTCAAAATTAGTTTGAATTGATGGCAAAAAAAGAATTTTGAGTGTGGAGGCCGAATGTGGGTCTCTTTTGGGTGATAATTTCGGTCATGAGTGGGAGGGGGGAATAGCCAAATTTCCTATTTGAGGTCTAGAAGTTCTTTTTGGGTTCTTTTTTTTCTTTCTTTAGTATTCTCTTTTGAAACTTTCTTTTCACCCTTGCCATTGCCGAAATTTGCACCCTATTTCTTGACCAAAAGCCGAAAGTTGGAAGTCATTTTGTGCATCTTTTTCTTTTTGCAACTTATTTTCCTTCCATTCACTTCCTAAAAATCGAAACCCATCCTCTCATTTGCAACAAAGCCGAAACCTCTCCACCTTTGTTCTTCATTGCCGAATTCTCCTAACTTTCATCTACACTTCTTTTCTTCTTTTCTATACCTATTTTGTGTTAGCCGATTATCCCATCTCCATTTGGGAGTTCTTGCAGAATCTTTTAGAGCCTTTAGAGGGGAGGTGTCGACATTCCTTTTCATCAATCTTCCAACCGGTTTGAGTATAGTAAGTATTTTCTTAGCAATCGAATTCTCTTCTTCTTCATTTAGTATGCGAAACCAATGGTTGGCCTTGGTTTCTAAGGGATGGCCAAATGTATGTAGAGTCATAATATTGTGTTTCTTTTGTGTAGCCAACGGTAAGGAGCCTTAAGGTGGATTGTAAGAATTTAATTCATCAAGGTAAGTGTTATGTGGTGATTCGGGATTTAGTTAAGCAAAGTAGGTGATTTGTGTGTAATCGCCATAGGCCATTGTATGAGTTTAAGTGATGACCGATTTTCGACTTTGGTTCTTAGGAACAAATCATTTGGAATAAGAGAGTTTCGGGATTGAGTAAACTGTGCCAAAAAGGTGTGTAGTTATCGCACTGTTTCTTGATTGTTTATATGTGTTATTATGTATATGCGTATGATGTGTATGGTAACCGGCAATAATGGCTAAAATGATGGATACCCATGTTGAATAATCGATTAACAAGGTTAGTATTTTATGATGTTAATTTACATATGATCTATGTTTGAAAACGTGATAGCATGTGATGTATGCTTATTTTTATGATATTGTGGCATGATACATGGGACTTGGGATGTGACTATCGAAGGAAAGGGTGTACTTTATGTACGTGGTCTGATGTTAGCCTTGTGCTACATTGGCGCTTGATGTTAGCTATGTGCTTCATCAAGGAGGTGTTGGCTAGGTGCCCATCTCGCGGTTGATATAGTGTGTGCATCACCGTGGATTAATTGATATGTGGGATCACTTATGTGATCGGTGGCTTAGCCACGGCCTTGAGCAGCAAGTCTGCCGAGGTAAGTTATGTGGGATCACTTAGGTGATCGGTGGATTAGCCACGGCCTTGGGCAGCAGGTGTGCCGAGGTAGGTGTAATGGATGGAATTAGGTTGGGTTGGGCTTCATTTTGCATAATTTTGTATGTGGACTGTGTGGATATGGGCCAAGCCCGTATGTGGAGACAAGTGAAATAATTACACACTGAGTCTGTGTGACTCACCCAATTTTTCTCAAACCTTACAGGTGATGCATAAAGCTTGGACCGGGTTGGAGTGGATGCGAGGTGGCCCATGCAGAAGATGTTTTCACTTAATTTATGCATTTTATATTATCAGTATTTTCGAATTATTATTTATTGTAATAAGGGCCACTTTAAATATTTAAGGATTTTTATTATGTTTTAAGTTGGATTGTCGATTATTATTATTATCTGAAAATGTTTTATTTTTAGTAACTTATATTTTAAAATATATGTTAGAGTTTTTTTTTTAAATCGAAGAATTTGTAACAACTTGATTATTTTAATTATACAATGTTTTAGTAAAGACAACAAATTTTTTTATGTTTTCACTCTAAGTCAAAATATTTTTCAAACGTTTTCCGCAGTGGCATCCTAAATTCGACCGTGGCTCGTGGGCCGGGTTTGGGGTGTTACACTCCGTTCATCCGGTAACGCCTCTTAACCTTATTCCGGCGATGGATACCGGTTAGGGGTGTTACATCGAGGGTCTATTTAAGGGACGTTACGAATGATTTTGGAATTTAAATAGTAACTTGCATGAATTATCTGTAAATGTTTCTGAATGTTCTGGTAATGATCCGTAACCCTGTTCCGGTGACGGATACGGGTTAAGGGTGTTACATGTACCACAAGCATACCATATACAAGCAATTATACCTATTCAAAACACACCAAAACAAGGCCGAAACATGCCAAAACACATACGTATCAATCAACCTAAATGCCTAACCAATGTACCCTCATTGGTACCATAAATTAAACACTCAAACAAACACATTCTCAATACTTACAAAACATTTTCTTAAAGATATACCAAATCCTCTATTTCATCACAACTATTCACCATATTTCAAGCTAATCACATAAGGCAATTAACAAATGACTAAATACACTTCAAAGCTCAAACTTAAACCAAAAGTACCAAACATGTAAATACAACCCCAAAGCTTACTTAAACTGACTTATGAACAACATTATTTTAAAAAAAAAACTTAAGGCTCCTAGTACATGCCATTTATAACCTGACATCAAAATAACCAAAACTTCTACCGAGAAGAAGGATGGATAGTGTGAATGTAGTCTGACATGATTCAAGCTGATCGAGCTTTTCGATGACCTACAGAAAGATAAACAACTAACATAAGCAATTAGCTTAGTAAGCTCGTATAACGTGAACTTAATCTTACCAAACATGTTATGTTTAAACCTTTCAAGCATGAATTCATTCATTAGATCCTATGCATACATTTCATTCCTATACACACAACTTCACAAGGTTAGTAGGTGTATCAATGAAACATATAATTCCAACAAAATCATGGAACATGTTATAATAAACATTTCAATAGATATTTCATCCATTATATGTTCAATAAACATAAATTCCCATTTCAAGTATTTATATCGACATCTTCCAATTCACATGTCTTGATCATATAACATTTCATATATATATACACATTTATTTAGCCTTTATCACCTGTTGAACCAAATGAAATACCATCGGACACTCAGGAGATGTTCACACAAGCTGTGACTGTAACATGTAATCGTATCTGCTCACACGAGCTGTGAAATGGGTCTGCTCACATGAGTTGTGGGTCGGGATGTTAAGGTACACGATGCTGCTCACACAAGCTGTGGAGAATCCGTAATAAATGTAGGACTTTAGCCATCGATAGGACATCCAAGACCAGTACTCGAAACTGTAAATAACCCCTAATGACATGTCATTTGTATCCTAAGTATTCATGAGATTCAAACGGGACATATTCCATATCCAATCCTTTAACTTCGTTCCATTATACCATTTCAAATATACATCCATGAAATTCAGATTTTTCACAGTTAATCATCAATTTGATTAACATTACGATTTAGTCCAAATTACTAGTTAATAATTTACAATGAATTAAAGTTATACAAAGCATAACATTAATTAACCATTCGTCCAAAATAGAAATTAATGAGCTTAGTCATTATACGAACTTACCTAATAAAAAATGATTGCAAACGCGATGTCGATGACTATTCCGCTTACTTCGTTTTTCCACGATTTGTGTTTGGTTGATTTGTTTCTTGATCTATATAATAATTTAATTCAATTATCTAGTTCAAATACTTTTAAAATACTAAAATTCATGTAACTTCCCCTTTAATTAACATTTTATGTTTTTACGCTAAATTTTTTACCTTTTATATAATTTAGTCCTTAAACCCGAAACTTTCAAATCTAAAAAAATTTCCCCAATTTCATGCTAGCCTAATTTTCCATTATACCAGAACAGCCCATATTTATGAAAATTTCACAAAGATTTAATGCCTAATTTAATATTATATCAAGTTAATCCTCTAACTAAAAACTAATCAAAATCACTTTACAAAATAATCCTATTTAATATAAAGCTTAATAATCTATCACCAAACTTCAAAAACATCACAAATTCATCCATGAAAAAATTCTAAAAATTTAACATTTTTACGAATTGGTCCCCGGGTTAGCTAGATTAAGCTACAACGATCTCAAAAACATAAAAATTACAAAATACAGAATTAA
This sequence comes from Gossypium sturtianum, assembly GCA_025698515.1. NCBI lineage: Eukaryota > Viridiplantae > Streptophyta > Magnoliopsida > Malvales > Malvaceae > Gossypium > Gossypium sturtianum. The sequence goes on from CM046948.1 coordinate 120,811,725, forward strand.
AGCCGACTTACTTGCCAGGGATGATAGCTAGCCGAACCTCTAAGCTTGTCTTTCATTTATTTTTGTTTTAATTATTAATTTACTATTTTACCCTTTAAAAACCATTAAAATTTCCTAATTAACAAGACATGACCGTCCACTTATTTAAATTATGGTCCAATTACCATTTAAAACCTTCAATTCATGATTTTATAGCTAAATAAATTAATAGCGATTAACTTTTATAATTTTTACGATTTAATCCTTTTTACTAAATTAACTATCTAAATGTTAAAATTTTTTGACCAAATTTAAATACACCAATATAATCACTCTTTACGGGCTCGGTTTATAGAAACGAGGTCCTGAAACCTCATTTTTTAAAACCACTTAACTTTAGGGACGAACCACTTGTACTTAACTATTCGTTCAATTAACAAAAATTAAACATAATAATTTATTTGACTCATAAATATTAAATAATAATATTTACGAACTCACTCATCGAATTTGTGGTCTCAAAACCACTATTTTCAACACCAATAAAAAATGAGTTGTCATAATTCATGTAATTAAAGTTAATTTTCAAGGTTAAAAATGTAGTTTAATAATTAAAAAAAAAGATGAATCGCTATCATCTTCTTCTTCTTTTGGTCAAAATCGATTCTACCATGGATGCTTAAGCTAGGTTTTGGTCAAGCTTCATTTCACGTTTCATGGTATGTATTTTGAGCCCGTTTTTAGTGATTTTTATGTTTTTTAGTCTATTTTAGCTTAATCTAGCTAACCCGAGGACTAATTTGTAAAATTTTGAAACATTTTGGATTATTTCATTGATGAATTTGAAGTGTTTTTGAGGTTAATGGTAGATTATTAAGCTTGGTTGTTAAAAAAGACTATTTTATATAATAATTTTTATTGATTTTGATAGTTAAGGATTAAATAGTTAAAATAAGAAAGCTTCATGGAATTTTTGTGAATTTTGATAAAAGTGGGCTAACTAGAGGCTAGATATAATTCGGCTAGCATGATTTTTCCATCAAATGTTGTTAATTTGTAAGTTTTGAATTTAGGGATTTAATTGCATAAAAGGTAAAATGTTGGGTAAATTTGTAATATGATGTTAGAAGGATTTAATTGTATAAATCTGCTTATTTAAGTGTTGGAATTGTATTAATTGAATGAAATTACTATTTAGATCAAGAAACAAACCAAGCGGATTTGAATCGTGGGAAAGCTAAAGTAACGGAATAGTTGTCAGTCTTGTTCCTGGAACCATTTTTGTTAGGTAAGTTTGTAATTTAATTAAAGTAATTTATTTAGGTGCTAGTTATAATTTGATATACATTTATAAATTTGGTGATCAGATTCGTTGACTTGAGAAAATAGAAAGACCATGGCTGAAAGGTATCATGGAATTATACCGAAATAAGAAAGAGCATAATTGAAAAATACTATGGCATTAAATCGGAACGGATAAGACCCTAGTTGGAAGACAATACAGCACTATACCGGAAACTGAACAAGACCATAGTTGAAAGATACTTGGCACCACATCAGGATTGTGTAAGACCCTGTTTGAAAGATACCATGACACCCTCTGAACAATGAAAAAATAAAAAAGGATCACAAATTGAATGGTTGTTATATTAATGATCTAAGGTTTGCCATGTGAATAGGAATTAATGAGTACGTAAATGATATTTGAGATAATGTATGTTTTATGTAAAGTAATTTTACTCGGTAAGTTATGTTTACATTTGTTCGAACTTACTAAGCATTATGTGCTTATGTTGTTTGTGTTTTTTCTTATAGATCACAGAAAGCCTAGTTGATCGAGAGTTCAAGTCGGAGCATACACACTATTCATCTCTCATCTTGGTAGATGTTTTGGGTCATTTTGATGTTGGTTATGAATGGCATATATTAGGATCTTTTGATTAACTTGTTTATGTTGTTTATGTTTGGAACTTGACTTGGTGACACCTTGTAGTTATGTACTTATGTTTGATACTTTGGTTAATGTTTTGATTGCAAATGTTTTTGGTCTTTTGGTTGATGCCTTATGATAAAAAATATAAATTGTGTTTAAAGGATGTGATAAAATGGAATATTTGAGTAGTGTTAAGTACATATTTTATGTGTTGCCTTGAGATGAAATTGTGTGATTGTTGGAAGTAGACATGTAACACCCCTAACCCGTCTTCATCGCAGAATTAGGGTTACGGAGCATTATTGAACAAACGAAAACATTTAACGTCTTAACATTTAAATAAACTAAACATATCATAATTCATTCAATCACATGCATTCTGTCCCTAAATTGAGCCCTCGAGGCCCTAAAAATAGCTTAGAAACAATTCAGGACTAATTTGAAACAAATTGAAAAGTTTAAGGAAAAGTTACAAAATTTGGAAAACAGGGGTCACATGGTCGTGTGGCCAGGCCGTGTGACATCACCCCAGGCCATGTAACTTTCGAACAAGGGACACACTATAACACCTCTAACCTATCTCTGTCGCTAGATTAGGGTTACAGAGTATTACAGTACAATCATAAACATTTAAACATCATAAATCATAAACCATCCATTCTTATACATTTTGTCCCTAAATCGAGCCCTCGAGGCCCTAAAAATAGCTTAGAAAAAATTCGAGACTAATTCGAAACAAATTGGAAAGTTTAGGAAAAATTTACAAAAATTGAAAATAAGGTCATACAGCCTTGTGGAATCACCCCAGGCCGTGTAACTTTCAAACAAGGGACACACAGCCGTGTCCCAACCCATGTCCTCACCCGTGTAACTCACTGAGTAGGTCACACGACCGTGTCACACGCCTGTGTGCCAGGCCGTGTAACTCTTTTATTTGCCCCATGCGCCCGTGTGCCAGGCCATCTTCTAGGCTGTGTAACTCACTGATTTGAACCCTAAGAAATCTTCAGATGACACATGGTCGTGTCGCCAAGCCGTGTGCCTCACACGGTTGTGTCAGACTGTAACACCCTTAAACCGTATTGGTCACCGGATTAGGGTAACTAGGCATTACCAGACTTAACACAGATCATAGCAAATAATTACTATTTACGAAGTCATAACCGAATGCATTTAAAGATAATGATGTACTTTTAAAGTATGCTTAAACATTTATATACTTAGCATGAATCTATTCAACCAAATTCATATATATATAAGTTTGTTTCAACAATTAGCAAAAGTCACTATTCAATTGGTCATTTTAAAAGCAAAGTTCATTAGCCGAATATACTTATGCTTATAATGACTTTACTTAAACAAATCATCAATCACCATAACCGAACATAAAACATATATATATATATACTTTCAATTCTTGTCAACAATAAATATACCAACTCCTATACCAATTACCGAACATCCAATCATAATATAGATCACTTCTCTTATAAGAACATAGTCGAATCAACAAGACCAAACATATCTCGCATTAACCAAAACATATAAATCTAAACTCATTACACCTGCACATATGTAAAACATGTCCGAATATGCCCAACCCAAGTACATAACTTATAATACCATGATCGAGTTTCACAACTATAATTTAGCTCAAATCAATCAAGCCATTTAACCTAAATACTAAACATACATGCCATGAAATATGATTACCAACAAAGTTATATTATAATTAAATATACCCTAATTTGAGCATCATGAACAAACATAACCGATCTCAAGCTTAGAAATTAAACCATTTAACCAATCACCAATCATAAACACATCATGAAATATACCTTCATTATAACATAATATCGTGGCCGAATATTACAAGTAATTATACTATAATTTGATCATTAATATTTTACACATAACATAATATGAAATAAACTCAAAATAACACCATAAACAAGCATGGCTAAACCATATTCAAGCATAGAAGTATAGCCATTTTCGCATGGCCTTTATACATCATATTAAAAATAAACTCAAAAGAGTAATATAGCCTATACATGCCATAGTTCCCAAAAGTTCAACTTATAAAAAGGGTACCAAAGATAGTTGATAGTGTGATTGACTTTGACGATGATCCCCGAGCTCGAACGTAGACTTCAGAATATATAAAATAGTCAAATGAACACATACAGTAAGGTAACATAGCTTAGTAAGTTATAAGCAATGGAATAATTAACAATTAAACATTATACGAATTAAATCAATTTAACTTGATCAACAACCATCTCAAAACCGTAAATATATATAACATGTCACCATTCTATAATTACCATATTTAATAGTCTCAAAACGGAATACTCATGTATCATTTTTCCACCTCAAACACTCAAAGATTAATGATCATATCTCATTTCTATAATTTCATAAACAATAACAACTTACCCCAATAGTATTAAAATTATTCAACTATCCTGCATCACTTACCTGTTAATTACCTTTCGTTTATCACCATTCATTAGTTTATGTTTTTGGAGAATCCGTAATCCCGCACACATAGTGCAATTCATGTAACGTATTGCACACTTAGTGCCGTTACTTTGATAAAGTGCACACGTAGTGCAAGTTTTCTCGTAATGTATCGCACACTTAGTGCCATTACTTGTAATGTATCGCACACTTAGTGCCATTACTTATTTTCTGCACACTTAGTGCCAAACAACCGATTTCGCACACTTAGTGCTCGGTGTGTAAATTCATATACATAGTGCTCATTAACCCGATCTCCTCCTCTCTCATATCAACATATATAATCACATTATATACAGATGAACATACATATATCCACATGATCGAACCAAACCATTCTTTCTATAACTTACCATCACATTCGGCCATACTCAATAAATACATATAGTCACATATTCAAATATAACCATCACCTATTACAAATTCCACATTTAACTACTTCTCAATCTATAAGTACTCATTCAACTAAAATACATCAAATTTCATATATAAATCAACAATACATTCGGCTAGTACATAACTTGCCCAATACCATATTAGGCTTTAAATTATTTAACAAGCCTCATTCTATTTAACATATACACATTAATATAAATTAAATAAAAATTCAAATCAACCCAATTGCTTATAAACTTACCTCGAAAATTGTCGGATTAAGTCTCTCGGCTATTCGTTCAACTTTGCTTTTCCCCGATCCAATCCTGATTCTTTTTGTTCTTGATCTAAATAATTTCAAATTAAGCTCATTCAAATATATTTTCATTCAATTTAATCCAAAAACACATAATTATGCAATTTACCATTTTACCCCTGACATTTATAATTTTTACAATTTAGTCCCTATTGTTTAAAACACAAAATACACAAAATTTGAATATACTCCTTTAGGGCCGAATGCTACCCATGCCCATACAAGACCATACAATTCATTTATTTTGCAATTTAGTCCTTCCAAAAATTTATTTTTACAATTTAACCCAAATTACTCCATTTCATCAAATATTCAAAGATAAAACTTGTTAATCTAACACATATAATTAATATATCATCATTAAATAACAAAAAAAACCAACTCCCTTCAATGGCAACTCACGAAATACACATCAAATTCCAAAATTTAAACATGGGTTTACTAAAACACTAAGCAACGATCTCAAAAACGTAAAAATTATCAAAAACGGGTCACAAACTAACCTTGAATTAGACCAAAACCATGGCCGAACCCTTGCTTGTGTTTTTCTTTCTTTTTATTTTATGAATTCGGCAAGAAGATGGTGATAAGAACAAAGCCACTAACTCATTTTCTTTTTATTATAATGTTTTCATTATAAAATATAACTTATAATATATAATATAAATTTTAACTTAATATAAAAACACATATAAATATACATAGCCACACTTATGCCGTCCACTATAATAAAAAATGGACTATTTGCCTTTTAAGGACTTCACAATAATAAAGCCACATCAATTTGGCCATTAATCAAATAGAAAGCCTCTTTTTTTTCCTCTTATGCAATTTAACCCTTTTCTCAAATTAATCACACAAACAGACAAATTAATTCATAGAAATTTTAACACATGCTCAATCATATATAATTAACACGCAAAAATAATATTAAAATATTTTTCTGACTCGGATTCATGGTCCCGAAACCACCGTTCCGATTAGGGCCAAAATCAGGCTGTTACAACTCTCCCCCATTAAGGGATTTTTGTCCCCGAAAATCTTACCGATGAATAAATGTGGGTAGCGTTCTTTCATTGAATCTTCAAGTTCCCATGTTGCTTCCTCGACCCCGTGCCTATGCCACATAACTTTAACCAACGAGATTTTCTTATTACGCAACTCTTTCACTTCGCGAGCTAAAATACGAATCGGTTCTTCCTCATAAGCCAAATCAGACTGTATCTCAATTTCTGACGGACTAATTACATAAGAAGGATCGGATCTGTATCATCGAAGCATCGATACATGAAAAACATTGTGGATCTTTTCTAACTCAGGTGGCATCATCAACCTGTATGCAACCGGACCGATACGTTCAATAATCTCGTACGGCCCAATAAATCTCGGACTCAGCTTTCCCTTGCGACTAAATCTAAGTATTTTCTTCCACGGCGAAACTTTCAAAAATACTCGGTCACCCACCTGAAATTCTATATCTTTACGTTTCAAGTCCGCATATGATTTCTGACGATCTGACGCTGCTTTCAAACTTTCTTGAATCACTTTTAATTTCTGTTCGATCTCTTTGATTAAATCAATCCCGTGTATCTTGCTTTCACTTAGCTCGGTCCAATACAAAGGCGTACGATATTTACGACCGTACAAAGCTTTATAAGGTGCCACTTTGATACTCGATTGAAAGCTGTTATTGTACGCAAATTCAATCAAAGGCAAATATCGTTCCCACGTACTCTCGAACTCAAGAACACAACATCTCAACATATCCTCGAGTATTTGAATAATACGCTCGGATTGACCATCCGTTTGAGGGTGAAAAGTAGTACTGAAATGCAATTTAGTACCTAGCGCATCTTGCAGTTTCTTCCAAAACCGCGATGTAAACCTCAGATCTCTATCCGAAACAATAGAAATAGGTAATCCGTGTAATCGTACAATCTGAGAAATGTACAATTCAGCTAACTTATCAAGTGAGAAATCCGTACGTATTGGAATAAAATGAGCTGATTTCGTCAATCTATCAACAATAACCCAGATTGCGTCTTTCTTGCTCGGTGTTAAAGGTAATCCAGATACAAAATCCATAGTGAGTCGATCCCACTTCCATTCAGGTATCATAATTGGTTGAAGTAATCTCGATGACACCTGGTGCTCGGCTTTTACTTGTTGACATATCAAACATTTCGACACAAAGTCTGAAATATCTAGTTTCATACCGTGCCACCAGTAATGCTGTCTCAAGTCATTATACATCTTCGTACTACCTGGGTGGATTGACAATCTACTATTATGAGCTTCATTACAAATCATTTGAATCAACTCAGGATTCCTTGGCACACATATTCGGTTTCTGAACCGTAGACATCCCTCAGCATCAATCTGAAATTCTGAATCAACATTCAAACCACAATGATTCCTTTTTGCTAATAAATCATTATCAACCTTTTGAGCTTCGCAAATCTGTTGAACAAATAACAGTCTCGCTTTCATCTCTGTAATAATTGCACCATCAGCAGTCATAGCTATATCCGCATTCATTGCACGTAGAGCAAAGAGTGATTTTCAGCTTAGTGCATCGGCAACTACATTAGCTTTCCCCGGGTGATAATCAATCACGAGCTCGTAATCTTTTAACAGTTCCAACCATCGTCGCTGTCTTAAATTCAAATCCTTCTGAGTCATTAAATATTTTAAACTCTTGTGATCAGAATAGACATGACATTTTTCACCGAATAGATAGTGACGCCATATTTTCAAAGCAAAGACTATGGAAGCCAATTCGAGATCGTGTGTCGGATAGTTCTTTTTGTGGGGCTTCAACTGTCTCGAGGCGTAGGCTATAACCTTACCTTCCTGCATCAAAACACAAACCAAACCATTTAAGGAAGCATCGCTGAAATAACAAACTCTTTACCCGACTCTGGCTGAACAAGCACTGGAGCTTCCGTTAACAAGGTTTTTAGCTGATCAAAACTCTTCTGACACCTCTCTGACCACTCAAACTTAACGTCTTTCTGTAACAACTTTGTCATCGGAGCTGAAATCATAGAAAACCCTTTCACAAAGCGTCTATAGTACCCGGCAAGTCCCAGAAAACTCCGAACTTCAGAAACATTTCGCGGGGGTTTCCAATCAAGTATTGCCGAAATTTTACTCGGGTCAACTCGAATACCTGATGCTGAAACAACATGTCCTGTGAAACCGACTTTCGTTCAACCAAAACTCACATTTTTGAATTTCGCGTATAACTGCTTATCCCGTAAAATCTGTAACACAAGTCTCAAGTGTTCTGCGCATGTTTTCGGCCACACGCGAATAGATCAAAATATCATCTATGAATACAACCACAAACCGATCTAGATATGGTCTGAATACTCGATTCATCAAATCCATGAAAACCGTAGGGGCATTAGTGAGTCTGAACGGCATTACCAAAAACTCGTAATGGTCGTATCTCGTTCGAAAAGTGGTCTTAGGTACATCTGAGTCTCTAACTCGCAGCTGATAATAACCTGATCTTAGATCAATTTTTGAAAATACTGAAGCCCCCTTTAGCTGATCAAATAAATCATCGATACGTGGCAACGGATACTTATTCTTTATGGTCACTTTATTGAGTTGTCGATAGTCGATGCACATTCTCAAAGTTCTGTCTTTCTTTTTCACAAAAAGAACCGGCGCACCCCAGGGAGAGAAACTAGGTCGAGCAAAACCTCTATCTGTCAATTCTTGCAACTGAGCTTTTAACTCTTTTAATTCGGTCAGTCCCATTCTATACGGAGCTATCGAGATCGGGGTCATCCCTGACACTAACTCAATACCAAACTCTACCTCCCGAACAGGAGGCAATCCCGATAATTCCTCCGGGAACACATCCGAATACTCACATGCAACTGGTACAGATTCAATCTTTTTTTCAGTCACTTTACTATCGATCACATAAGCAAAGTAAGCTTCGCAACCCTTTCTCAAATACTGTCGAGCCAACATCGAAGATATTACTGCTGGTAACCCATTCAAATTCGCAGATTCAATTCAAATTATCTCATTATTCTAACACCGCAGGTCAATCGTCTTTCGTCTACAATTCACTACTGCATCGTGCACAGTTAACCAATCCATTCCGAGGATAATATCGAATTCATCAAATGGAAGTAACATCAAATCAGCCGGAAAACATGAATCCCGAATCATCAAAGGGCAATTCTTGCACACTCTATCAACTAGCACACACCGGCCCAAGGGGTTCAAAACCCGAATCACAAACTCAGTAGACTCAACAGGTAGAGTCTTGCTGGATACTAATGTTTCACACACGTAAGAATGGGTTGAACCGGGATCAATCAGAGCAATTACACTAGTATTAAAGAGAGTAAATATACCAGTGATAACATCTGGAGATGAAGCCTCCTCTCTGGCACGAATGGCATAGGCTCTAGCTAGTACATGAGCCTCTGATCGAATAGCTGTGTCCGAAGTCCCTCTCTGAGTGCCGCTCCTACCTCCCATATTGCGAGATGATCTACCTCTAGCTACAGTACTACTCGGTCTTGCACTCTGAACATTATCTTTTTCAGCTATCTCCGAGCAATCTCGAATGAAGTGATCCTGCAAACCACACTTGTAGCAAGCTCGATTGTTGGACTTGTTCCAACATTCACCAAAATGTCGCCTACCACACTGTTGACACTCGGGCTTATTCAGTCGAGTATTGCCGACACTAGCAATCGAGGTAGCTCGTGAACTCACTGGTGGTCGTTCTCGTATAGAGATCCCTGTATTAGCTTTGGATCGGCTACTATCATGTTTGAACTTCTTTGATGACGATGGAGAAAATTTACCCGTTGATCTCTTACGGAAGTCTCTAGCCTCAAACTCAGCTTTTCGTTTTTCTTTTCCCAGCTCTTCGGCTTTACAAGCTCGCTCAACAAGTACCACGAACTCATTTATTTCAAGTATGCCAACCAGTAGTTTTATATCTTCGTTTAACCCTTCTTCAAATCTTCTACACATAGCAGCCTCAGATGAAATGCACTCACGGGCGTATCGGCTAAGTTTCACAAACTTGCACTCATACTCAGATACGATCATACGACCCTGTTTAAGCTCGAGAAATTCCTTGTATTTCAAATCTATGAATCGCTGGCTGATGTATTTCTTGCGAAACTCCGTCTGAAAGAAGTTCCAAGTAACTCGTTCTTTTGGAACAATCGATACGAGAGTATTCCACCAATAATAGGCAGAATCCCGTAATAAGGATATAGCACATTTTAGGCACTCATCAGGTGTGCAAGATAGTTCATCGAAAACACGAATTGTATTATCGAGCCAAAATTCAGCTCGTTCAGCATCATCATCATCTTCAGCTCTAAACTCTTGAGCCCCGTGTTTCCTGATTCTGTCGACCGGAGGCTTATTTGTTCTCTCAGGATTGATGGTCGGGGGTACCACCGGTGCTACAGGTGGAGTATTCGGATTCAGGGATTGTTGAACAGCCAGATTGGTCCGAATGTATTGATTGAACCAATCATTCATTATACTAAAGAAGGCTTGTTTAGCCCCCTCATCAGGATTACACGTAGCTGGTCGAGATTCATCTGGCGCGGTCCCTTGCGCGGGAGCAGGTGCCACACTCTCGACATCATCGGCTACGACTTGCTCGGGATCAGGATCCATTTACTATACGAAAGAGGGAAAACAGATTTCACTGTCAGAAGTCATCACACTATCACAATATGAAATATGGCATATATAGCTAGACTTACACACGCTACGTTAGTCCGAGAACCGACTAAACTGTAGCTCTGATACTAATTAAAATGTAACACCCTTAACCCGTATCCGTCACCGGATTAGCATTACCAGACTTAACACAGATCATAGCAAATAATTACTATTTACGAAGTCATAACCGAATGCATTTAAAGATAATGATGTACTTTTAAAGTATGCTTAAACATTTATAAACTTAGCATAAATCTATTCAACCAAATTCATATATATATATAAGTTTGTTTCAATAATCAGCAAAAGTCACTATTCAATTGGTAATTTTAAAAGCAAAGTTCATTAGCCGAATATACTTACGCTTAAAATGACTTTACTTAAACAAATCATCAATCACCAAAACCGAACATAAAACATATATATATATATATATATATAAACTTTCAATTCCTGTCAACAATAAATATACCAACTCCTATACCAATTACCGAACATCCAATCATAATATAGATCACTTCTCTTATAAGAACATAGTTGAATCAACAAGACCAACCATATCTTGCATTAACCAAAACATATAAATCTAAACTCATTACACCTGCACATATGTAAAACAAGTCCGAATATGCCCAACCCAAGTACATGACCTATAATACCATGATCGAGTTTCACAACTATAATTTAGCTCAAATCAATCAAGCCATTTAACCTAAATACTAAACATACATGCCATGAAATATGATTACCAACAAAGTTATATTATAATTAAATATACCCGAATTTGAGCATCATGAACAAACATAACCGATCTCAAGCTTAGAAATTAAACCATTTAACCAATCACCAATCATAAACACATCATGAAATATACCTTCATTATAACATAATATCGTGGCCGAATATTACAAGTAATTATACTATAATTTGATCATTAATATTTTACACATAACATAATATGAAATAAACTCAAAATAACACCATAAACAAGCATGGCTAAACCATATTCAAGCATAGAAGTATAGCCATTTTCGCATGGCCTTTATACATCATATTAAAAATAAACTCAAAAGAGTAATATAGCCTATACATGCCATAGTTCCCAAAAGTTCAACTTATAAAAAGGGTACCAAAGATAGTTGATAGTGTGATTGACTTTGACGATGATCCCCGAGCTCGAACGTAGACTTCAGAATCTATAAAATAGTCAAATGAACACATACAGTAAGCTAACATAGCTTAGTAAGTTATAAGTAATGGAATAATTAACAATTAAACATTATACGAATTAAATCAATTTAACTTGATCAACAACCATCTCATAACCGTAAATATATATAACATGTCACCATTCTATAATTACCATATTTAATAGTCTCAAAACGGAATACTCATGTATCATTTTTCCACCTCAAACACTCAAAGATTAATGATCATATCTCATTTCTATAATTTCATAAACAATAACAACTTACCCCAATAGTATTAAAATTATTCAACTATCCTGCATCACTTACATGTTAATTACCTCTCGTTTATCACCATTCATTAGTTTATGTTTTTGGAGAATCCGTAATCCCGCACACATAGTGCAATTCATGTAACGTATCGCACACTTAGTGTCGTTACTTTGATAAAGTGCACACGTAGTGCAAGTTTTCTCGTAATGTATCGCACACTTAGTGCCATTACTTATTTTCCGCACACTTAGTGCCAAACAACCGATTTCGCACACTTAGTGCTCGGTGTGTAAATTCATATACATAGTGCTCATTAACCCGATCTCCTCCTCTCTCATATCAACATATATAATCACATTATATACAGATGAACATACATATATCCACATGATCGAACCAAACCATTCTTTCTATAACTTACCATCACATTCGGCCATACTCAATAAATACATATAGTCACATATTCAAATATAACCATCACCTATTACAAATTCCACATTTAACTACTTCTCAATCTATAAGTACTCATTCAACTAAAATACATCAAATTTCATATATAAATCAACCATACATTCGACTAGTACATAACTTGCCCAATACCACATTAGGCTTTAAATTATTTAACAAGCTTCATTCTATTTAACATATACACATTAATATAAATTAAATAAAAATTCAAATCAACCCAATTGCTTATAAACTTACCTCGGAAATTGTCGGATTAAGTCTCCCGACTATTCGTTCAACTTTGCTTTTCCCCGATCCAATCCCGATTCTTTTTGTTCTTGATCTAAATAATTTCAAATTAAGCTCATTCAAATATATTTTCATTCAATTTAATCCAAAAACACATAATTATGCAATTTACCATTTTACCCCTGACATTTACAATTTTTACAATTTAGTCCCTATTGCTCAAAAAACAAAATTCACAAAATTTGAATATACTCCTTTAGGGCTGAATGCTACCCATGCCCATACAAGACCATACAATTCATTTATTTTGCAATTTAGTCCTTCCAAAAATTTATTTTTACAATTTAACCCAAATTACTCTATTTCATCAAATATTCAAAGATAAAACTTGTTAATCTAACACATATAATTAATATATCATCATTAAATAACAAAAACAACCAACTCCCTTCAATGGCAACTCACGAAATACACATCAAATTCCAAAATTTAAACATGGGTTTACTAAAACACTAAGCAACGATCTCAAAAATGTAAAAATTATCAAAAACGGGTCACAAACTAACCTTGAATTAGACCAAAACCATGGCCGAACCCTTGCTTGTGTTTTTCTTTCTCTTTCTTTTTCTTTTATGAATTCGGCAAGAAGATGGTGATAAGAACAAAGCCACTAACTCATTTTCTTTTTATTATAATGTTTTAATTATAAAATATAACTTATAATATATAATATAAATTTTAACTTTATATAAAAACACATATAAATATACATAGCCACACTTATGCCGTCCACTATAATAAAAAATGGACTATTTGCCTTTTAAGGACTTCACAATAATAAAGCCACATCAATTTGGCCATTAATCAAATAGAAACCCTCTTTTTTTCCTCTTATGCAATTTAATCCTTTTCTCAAATTAATCACACAAACAGACAAATTAATTCACAGGATTTTTAACACATGCTCAATCATATATAATTAACACGTAAAAATAATATTAAAATATTTTTCTGACTCGAATTCGTGGTCCCGAAACCACCGTTCCGATTAGGGCCAAAATCGGACTGTTACATAGACGCCCATGTCCAAAGCCTTGTGAACCCAAAATTTACCTAAAATCAAGCCATTTCAAAGTCATTTCACGCATAACCTCTCAAACCATTTAAACACACATTCAAGGGGTTCAAACATCATTCAAACTTGCATAAACATACATTTTCAAGTATCCTATATCACCTAACCAATATGTCATTCAAAGGCACCACAATTTGCATCCAAACATCACTTACCTAAACATGTCCATATACTTCATTTCATGCATACAAACTTAGACCATATAGGTACTAAAACATGTCACAATAGGCTATTCTCAAGACAACATCAACAAACCAAAAAGGACCATAATAACAAGCATATTAAAGTACCCAAAATGATATAACTTGATAAGGCATCAAAGTGTACTAAACCAACATAGCTTCCAAAAGATTATACATACCAAAACAACATTAACACATTCATCAAAGCACCATTACAAGTCACCTTATACATGCCATTATAAGCCTTGACCAAAATGCTCAAAAACTAACGAATTGACTGGAGGATAGTGTGATAGGCCAAATAAGCCTCACAGCCCTTTCTAACATATTTTTGTGCTGACATAGCTGAAATTACATTAGATGTGCCATCATTTCTATCTGTTTCAACCTGAATCCTTTCACCGTTCTGACATTTCAACACAATATGCTTTCGTCTACAGTTCACAACAACATCATGCAGAGATAACCAGTCCATACCCAAAATCACATCAAACTCATCAAATGGAAAAAACATCAAATCAGCTGGAAAGTTGCAATCCTGAATCATCAAAGGACAGTTTTTACAGACTTTATCAATTAACATATACCAACCTAAAAGATTCGTTACTTTAACCACAAATTCAATAGACTCAAAAGGTATTCTATTATTCGACACTAAAGTTGTGCATACATATGAGTGTGTTGACCTTAGGTCAATCAAAGCATTAACATTAGTATCAAAGATAGAAAATGTACCAGTGATCACATCAAGTGCTGAAGCTTCCTCTCGAGCACGAATCGCATAAGCTCTAGCTGGTGCTCGTGCCTCAGATCTAAGAACATAATCTTTTGTTCCACTCCAACTGTTACCCTCATTGCCACTATTTTGAGGTGGGCTCCCTCTCGCAACTGTATTACTCGAACGAGTGTTCTGAGCTTTCTCTTTATATGATCTTTCAGGGCAATCTCTGAGAAAATGATCATAAGAGCAACATTTGAAACACGACCTGTCTTTCAATCTGCCCTCCCCGAAATGTCATCTATTGCATTACTGACATTCAGGTTTGCTATTTCTGAAACTACCCACACTCGCTACAGATGTAGCTTGAGGTCTCAAATTTGAATGTTGCTTCCCTTTATCTCTCCTCGAGAATCCTACTGAAGCTGATGAACGACTATGAAATTCCTTTGATTTCTTCGATGGAGATGAGAATGACTTTCCCATAGGTCGTTTACCCGTATCACGAGCTTCAGAATCTGCTTTTCTTTTGGCTTTACTGAATTCTTCAGCCTTATGTGCTCTATCAACCAGAACCACAAATTCTTTCAACTCTAGAATCCCAACTAGCAAATTGATGTCTTCATTTAAATCGTCTTCAAACCGGGTACACATAACAGCCTCTGATGGTATACACTCCCGAGCATATTTGTTAAGTCGTAAAAATTCTCTCTCGTACTCGGCTACTGTCATATGGCCTTGTTTTAACTCGAAAAATCCTTTTCGTACACATTTCTTCCTGAATTCTGTTTGAAAGAAACCCCAGTTCACACGATCTTTCGGTACAACCGCAATAAATGTATTCCACCACTGATACGCTGAGTATTTCAGTAAAGATACAGCACACTTTAAACATTCAGCAGGGGTACAAGATAATTCATCGAAAACCCTCATAGTGTTTTCTAACTAGAACTCAACTTTTTCAGGATCATCTTCAGCTGTACCACGGAACTCTTCAACCTTATATTTTCGAATTTTATCAACTGAAGGCTTACTTGTACGTACTTGTTCCAAACCTTGAGGAATAACGAGGACAGGTAGGGGTATGGGAGGGGGTGAAGGTCGTTGAGCCATTGGGTTTGTTCTCACGCACTCTGAAAACCACTCTAACATCATCTGGAAGAAGGTTTCTTTAGCCTCGCCTCCCCGGCCTTCAGCTACGAGCCCACTACCACTACTAGTTGTTCCGTGTACGGAGGCTTCCGTATTACTTTCTACCTCATCAGAATCAGCTCGATTGGATGACATCTTATCTATACAAAAACATAGTTCAATTTAAGTCAGAAGTTATCACACTATCACAGGTTATATAATGGCATGTACTTCTAGACTTCATACATGGTACGTTCAGTCTGAGAACCGACTAAACCGTAACTCTAATACCACTAAATGTAACACTCCTAACCCGTCTCCGTTGCCGAATTAGGGTTACGAAGCATTACCATACAAACATAAACATTTAACGTCTTAACATTAAAATAAACTAAACATATCATAATTCATTCAATCACATGCATTTTGTCCCTAAATCGAGTCTTCGAGGCCCTAAAAATAGCTTAGAAACAATTTAGGACTAATTTGAAACAAATCAGAAAGTTTAAGCAAAAGTTGTAAAATTTGGAAAACAAAGGTCACACAGCCGTGTGGTCAGGCCGTGTGACATCACCTCAGGCCGTGTAACTTTTGAACAAGGGACACACAGCCGTGTCCCAACCCGTGTCCTCACATGTGTAACTCACTGAATAGGTCACACGACCGTGTCACACGCCTGTGTGCCAGGCTGTGTAACTCTTTGAGTTGCCCCACACGCCCGTGTGTCAGGCCGTGTTCTAGGCCGTGTAACTCTCTAACTTGGAACCCTAAGAAATCTCAAATGACACACGGCCGTGTGACAACCCGTGTCCCAAGCCATATGAACCCAAAATTTACTTAAAATGAAGCTATTTCAAAACCAATTCCTACCTAACCATTCTTACCATTTGGGCACACATTCAAGGGGTTCAAATATCATCCAAACATATATAAACATGCCATTTCAAACAACTTAATTCACCTAACCAATATGCCAGTCAAAGGAACCACAAATGCATCAAAACATCGATTACCTAAACATGCCAATATTACCATAATCCAAACATAATAACCAAGTTCAACTAACTACCATTTATGACCAAATGTAAGTCATCAAAACACACCAAAAGAACTATATAAACAAACACATTATAGTAACAATAATGACATAACTTGGTAAGGCATCAAAGTGTACCAAACCAACATAGCTTTCAAAACTTATACATACCAAAAACACAATTAACACATTCACCAAAATACCATTACAAATCACCCTATACAAGCCATTATAAACCTTGGAAAAATACTAAAAAACTATCGAATTAACTGTTGGATAGTGTGATAGATCTCTGAAGAGCTTCCAACGGATCGAGCTTCCAATAATATATAAAACAAAGAAAAGAAATTACGTAAGCAACGAGTGCTTAGTAAGCTCGTATAAACTAAAAGATAACTTACCATGTTATTTATACAATTCAAAGATTAAACATAGTTCATCACCTATTCCATAAGCTTACTAAAAGCCTAAGCAACACCACCAACTCACAAGTTAGTATACTTATCCATGATACAAATGAAATTATCCATAAGATATGTAAATTTCCATATGTACTAACATCATTTAGTTCATAAAACCTTTCATAAATTCATGATTCAATCCATTTGCATACTTACCATTTCATTCCCTTTTCTTACCCGTTGAACCATCTAGAATTACATCGCATACTCAGGAAAGCTCACACATAGTGTGCCTTTACATATAACTGTAATCTTTCATTTACATCAATGCTCACACGAGCCATGGGTCAGAATGTAAGCTACACGATGCTACTCACACGAGCTATGGAGAATCTGTAACAAATGCAGGACCTCATCAATTGGTAGGACATTCAATACTAGCACCCGGAACATGAAATCCCTAATGACATGTACTTTGTATTCTAAGAATTCTTAAGGTTCAACCGGGACTCAATATCCGTCAATTCATCATATTATGGATACATTCATATATTGATTCATTTACATTAAAAACAACTTAGTAAACATTCAATTTAAATAACATCAAAACGATTGTAGTTCATTCGAACTTACCTCGATAGTTAGGGCATATTAATTTAGTCGAGCTAATCTGAAGCTTTTGCGTTTCCTCGATCTAAGTCCGAACGTTGTTTATCTTGATCTAAATGGATAGTTTCAATCAATTAAGTACTTCTAGAATTCAATTTAATCCATAGTTAATATTTATGCAAATTTATCAATTTGCCCCTAACATTTTAACTTTTCACAATTTAGTCCTTAAGCTCATAACTTAAAATCTAATCATTTTAACCTAAATACATGTTAACCATAAATTCAAGGGACCTTGAAACAACCGATATTTGCCATCGTTTAACAATAAAACCTATAGATTTACACCTTTAATAATTTAATCCCTAATTCCAAAATTTATAAAAAATCACTTTAAAAAACTTGTTTAATTTTCAACAAAGATTCATAATTTATCAATTAACATAAAAAATAATTCAAAATCATTCATGGTAAGTCCCTCAACCTTTAACAATTTTACAAATTAACCCCTGGGCTAGCTAGATTAAGCTAAAATGAACTTAAAAACATAAAAATATTAAAAACGGGGCACAAAATCATATCATGCAAGAAGAAATTCAAATCAAAGCTCTCCCCCTTAAACAATGGTGAATTCGACCAACAAAGAAAAAAATGGGAAAGATGATAACCTTGATTTAGCTTATTTTAGGTTTAATTTACCAATTTACCAATTTACACTTATCAAAATTACAATAAAACCTAGTCCATAATTATCCACTAACTCATTAAATGGTCTGTTTACCATTCAAGTCCTTTAGTTTAAAATTTCATAGCCATTGGACCCCTTTAACTAATAGAACTTAACTTTTACACTTTTTTTATGATCTAGTCCTTTTCACTTAATTAATCATGCAAACATCAAAATTTCTTAACAAAATTTTAATATGACCTTAATATAATCTCGTAAACATTAAATAAATAATAAAATAATAATTTAGTCATCGAAATTGTGGTTCCAAAACCATTGTTTCTGACATCACTGAAAACGGGTTGTTACAACTCTCCCCTCTAAAGGAATTTTCGTCCCCGAAAATCTTACCAAAAAATAGGTTCAAGTATTGCATTTTCATAGCTTCTTTCGGTTCTGAGGTAGCTTCATCGATTCTGTGACATTACCATAGAACTTTAACTAAAGATATTCTTTTATTTCTTAACTCTTTAACTTCCCGAGCCAAAATTCTGATCAGTTCTTCACTATACGACATATCTGGATGAATCTCAACATCTACATGTGAAATCAATTGTGAAGGGTCTAATCAATACCGTCATAACATCGATACATGAAACACATTATGAATTTTCTCTAACTCTGATGGTAATGCCAATCGATAAGCCACTAGTCTAATCCTCTAGATGATCTCATACGACCCGATGAATCGCAGACTTAGCTTCCCTTTTTGGCCAAAACAGAGAACTTTTCTCCAAGGTAATACTTTTAGAAAAACCTCCCTATCCGGAGTTAATCCCGGCAACTCCTTAGGAAAAACATCAAGGTAGTCCTTAACAGTACGAACCCCTTCCACAATCAAATCCATATTACTCGTATCATGCAAATATGCCAAATATGCATCACAACCCTTACAAATTAGCTTTTCAGCTACAAGAGTGAAGATTACATTAGAGAGGTAATCTCTACACTTGCCAACCATCACAACTTCCACATCATCTCCAACCTTAAAGGTCACTCTCTTAGATTCACAATCTAATCCAACCCAATGTTCCACCAACCAATCCATACCTAAAATCAGGTCAAACTCCCCGAACGACAACTCCATCAAATCTGCCAGAAATACAAACCTCTGAACCTCAAGCAGACACCTCCTATACACTTTACTAACTCGGACAAGCTGACCCAAAGGACTAATCACAAAAAATTCACAACTAGTGTCCTCAGCCAAAATCCCCAGATTTCTTGATACACTACTAGATACATAAGAGTGTGTAGAACCAAAATCAATTAATGCAAAATAGGATAAAAAGTGTATAGCGAACGTATTGGTAATCACATTAACCGCATCCTTGTCCTCACGGCACCTCGCCGCATAAACTAAGGCTAGCTACCTAGCTTCAGCCTAACCCACACCTCTGCTCGGTGCTCTCTAACCCCGTTCAACACCATTACCCCCTCTTATTTGACCACGGCTCCTAGTAGGCTGCTGTACAACCCTTTAAGGCTGAAATTGACCCTAAACCAGAGCCTTCACCGACTCAACCATATGGGAGAACTCGTCAATCTTATGCTCAGTATACCCACATCTATAACATGCTCCAATCCTCCTCCAACACTCACCCCGAATGGTGCCTATTACAGAATCCACAAATCGGTGCCTACTCAACTCTGACAACAGGCTTAACTCTGGCAATTGGCTCTGTCTATGGAGGTCTCTCATACCTGGCCTATTTCACAAGCCGTTGAGAAGAACTAGAAGGACTCGAATCCCTTTTGTTCTTATTATGATTCTTCTCCCTTTCCCTCTTCTCACGCTCAATGCGCTTAACCTTTTCCATAATTTTTGTCTTGTCAACCAAGACTGCAGAGACCCGCTCTCTTTAGGGAGCTATCAAAACCCTAAAGTCATACCTCAGACCTTCCTCAAAATGGATACTATTATCATTGTCAGTGGCCACCAAACCACGAGCATACCTACTCAATCTCAAGAATACGGACTCATACTCAGCCACCGATCTATCCCCTTGAGTTAGCCCCACAAACTCGCATCTATGGGCCTCAACATAGCTTGCCCCCACATACTTACTCTAGAAGGCACTCCGAAAGTAATCCCATGTCAACTGCTCAGGCTGAGTGTCCTCACCCATCGTCAACAACCATCGCGAAGCAAGGATACTACACCCTTCAGTTTCTACTCAGAGGTGCAATCTAAATCATTCATTATCTTTTCTGTGGCCTATAACCAATATTCAGCCATAGCCGGGGCGACTACAGTGACGCCCCTAAACAGTTTAGCTTTATTGGACCAGAGTTGTTCAGCTATCGATCCTAGGTTCCCAAATCCAGTATAGGTCCCAGCGACCCTCTCCAAAACCCTTAACATTACCTGGGACAGTGCATCATCCCTGGCAGTCTGAGTCCCAGACTAAGTCCCAGCAGTCGGAGTTCTTACGGTTTCACTCATATCCATTTGGGGTATACTGCCCATTGAAGATGACTCGACTCGAGCCCTCTGACGGCGACCACCGCACCCACAGGTACAACATCCTCGGGATCCATGAGTATTCATGATCTTAACTATAATTTCAAAGTTTTATGCATCAGTTTAAGTTTTTAAATCGTTATTTCAAAATTTTATCGGAAGTACTTATCAATATTTAGAGAGTGTGTTATTTCACTACAATCTCTAAAGGCAACTACTTATACTAAAGTATCACATCGAACAAGTATATCTAAAGCATATCTAAAGTTCAGAGTCTTACTTGGATTGGCGCTAGAGTCTCGGTTTCACTTTCCAAAAACTCAATGTCATTTTAGTAACATTCCAATTTAAAACAATAGTTTATTTCTTAAACATTTTGGACCCAAAATGCACAACCCGAGTTTTGAAAATTAGCTTTGATACCACCAAATTAACACCCCAAACCCATCTTAGACGTTACGGTCGAATTGTGGAGGTTATATCGTACGTGAAAACACTAACCCTAAATTTTGATGAAAACCCACTATCAGCATAAAGAAAATCGATTTGAATAACTCTTTAAAAATGCACCAATTCCCGATAACTCGCAAGTACTTTGAGGAAAACCATGTTAAATAGTTTTACTAAAAACAAATCTATTTTACTTAAATCATTTACGAGATAAAACATTCTAGCGATTTTTTGACAAAATTTGCAGCAGACACATTATAGCAAATTGGTCTTATTTACCTTTAGAATATTGTTAGTCATCTTGTTTTAAACGCCGATTAAAAACTAAAACTTTAAGAAAACAATTACCAAAATAAATTCTAATGTCCCGAACAAAACTAAAATGTCCAAAGCACGAAAAATTCCATAAAAATGAAAGTTCGTAACATACTAAACCCAAAAGCGTGAAAACCGAGCTCCAATGTCGCCGTCCAATCCTAAGTCTGAAGTTCACCTGAAACAAAACAACAAACACGTAAGCTTAACACCTAGTGTGTGATTTGGCCCACAAAAAGTGGTAAATATATACAAATATCAGAGTACATCATAGCATAACAAATTTCAAATTAGAGCATGAAACACCTCAAACCCGGCCCACGAGCCCAGACCGGATCTGGTATGTTCCTCGAGTAAAACGTTTTAATTTCATGTTTATTACTTCGAAAAATTTGGGGTGGTTTTATATAAATACCGAGTTGTTTTGGGGTTAATCTTTAATTCGGAAATCGTTTGTGTTTAGGTGTCTAAACATTTACATTTATTTTTAAGAAGAGTTGCTTAAACTTTAGATTGATAAAAATTGTATCATAATAAAATAATTAAAATGCATGCATAAACAGTTTCATACTAGTGGCCTTATTACATCGAAGCAAAACTGAAATAAATCCAAGATACTTATAAGAAAATGAAGAGTCCAAATTGAAAATAATCTTTGTCTTTGAGCATGGCCACCACTAAGCTCCGCCGACCCGGTCCATCACTTTGAGTGTCACACTGAAAAATATTCCCAGCAGGGTGAGTCAAACAGACTCAATGTGTAACCAACACTAAATCCCAATAATTTAGGCATATCGGTTCATACATATGCATATAATTAAATAATAAAATGATGCAAACCCGAACCCAAACCTAGTTACCATCCGCTACACATCACCCGTACCAACCATCACACCGTGGGGATTACTAAATCGACCCACCCATCCACTACACATCATCGAAGGCAGTCGCTGCAGACGACTAGTACATCGCCCTTATAAATTCGTGGCATAGCCACCAGATAATATATTTTGTGACATAAGTCACCACATTCAGTTATTGTGACATGAGTCACCACATTCGGATTATGTGACCGAAGTCACCACATTCGAGATATTGTGGTATAAACCACTGATCACTTCCCCCTTTCCATATAACCCATATGCCCCATGTCATACAAATCATGCAATTATCAAGGCTTAGGCCTTATTTCACATTCTTATCAATATTCACATACATGCCATATTCCACATGTTCATAACATTTATTAACATAATGTTAAGATTACGTACCTGAGTACTTTGTACCATTGCATGGTACCTTAGCCCACTTTTCATATTATTATTAACACATATATTAAAATAATACCAGTAAATCAATCTAGATTCGATGTGGGATACACACAGTATACTTAGCGAGTTCACTAAAATCCCCAAAGCTTCTATTAACCATCGTCGATTTGCCCTATAAGCCATGGTTAGAATTGGTCACACTTAAATACCAAATATGGCCTATGGCCGAATATTAGCAACTACCTACCTTGCTTATCTAAAACCCGAATTGCTCGCTAGCTCCTGAAGTTGTCGAGATTCCTATATGTCACATGTTAGATTCGGCTATAACCAATAAATCCATAAAGATGGCCTTTGGCCGAATTGAACATATCACTTGCATTGATAAATCAAATCCCGAATAAATCCTTGATGCTTCCTTACTTCCGGCTACACACAAAAGAACGCATCACTATGGCCTTAAAGAACATTCGGCCAACCTTAGAAATTAAGGCCAACCCTTGATTTCGTCACACTAAATGAAGATGAGAGGAAATCGGTTGCCTAAGGAAGGAAATACCTACCACTATACAAGCATCCACAGAAAATCGGCTTCTAGATCCCAAGGAGAAAGATTTCGGCACTTACTGGTGAAGAAAGAAAACGTAAAAGTGGAAGGAGTTTAATGTTCCAGAGGATTCGGCCAAAAATGAACTAGATCAAGGTTTCGGCTTCGAGGCTTTGAGTAAGGAATAGGGAATTAAGCCCCTTTGAGATTCGGCTATGGTTCTAAATGGCAAGGAGTGTTCGGCTATCTCGAAAACAAGTATGAAGAATCAAGGTTGAGAGAACAGAAAAGAATAAGAAGAGAAAAGTTAGGAGAATTTCGACAATAGTGTCAAAGGGAAATTCGGCTTCAATTGTCAAAGAAGAAAAAGAGAGAATAAAAGATGGACACCCCAAAATTCGGCATTATCCCTTTTCTATGCTTCAAAACCGATTAAGCAACCCCAAAGAGTCCCACATTCGGCCATTGCTTCATTCTCTCACTATCAAATCCCTTGTTATTCTCCTATTTTTCCTCTTCCTTGCACAATCAAAATAATTTAAAATAAATCATCAATTATCCCTTACTTTAGCCGAAATTTTAAAAGGATTAGACCACATTTTAAACTCATCCCTTAGTGCCCCATTGCCGTCCACTACTGCTCAATCTTGCAGCAAAATAAAACTCTCCTATTTGCTTCCCTTGCAGCTCGAACCTAGGCCTCTCTGACACTCCTTGTGGCGTCACTTACAGAGGCTTTAAGTGGCGCCTCCAAGCCACTTAAACAAGCCCATTTCTGTGTCATATTTCCCTTACAAATTTCCTTAAGGCCTTATCAAGCTTAGCTCCCCTTTTAAACTTAAAAATCCAATAATTTCTAAGGCATTTAACTATACACTAAGGTTCACAAAAATTCATAGAACACATTCAGAATATTCATAAGCATGCTACTTCATCTAATTTAGTATTAATGCATAAGCCATAATCCAGGATATTACAGTTCTACCCCCTTAAAATAATTTCGACCTCGAAATTACCTGGCTAAAATAAGTGAGGGTATTGCTGTCGCATTGCTTCTTCTGGCTCCCACGAAGCTTCTTCCGATCCGTGATTACGCCATAACACTTTGACCAAAGGAACTGACTTCCTTCGTAGCACTTTCACATCTTGTTCCAAAACCTGAATCGGCTCTTCCTCCTAGGACAAATCTGGTCTTAATTCCACCTCTTCAACCGGAACTACATGAGATGGATCCGAATGATAACGACGTAGCATGGACACATGGAATACGTCGTGCATCTGTTTCAAATCTGAAGGCAACTCTAACTGGTATGCCACTGGTCGCACTCGCTTTAATGCCCGATATGGTCCTATAAACCTTGGACTTAACTTCCCTTTGCGACCAAATCTCATCACCTTCTTCCAAGGCGATACCTTAAGAAACACTTGATCTCCCACATCAAATTCTATTTCTTTCCTCTTAAGATCTGCGTACGACTTCTGCCTGTCAGATGCTTCCTTCAACCGTGCGTGAATTATCTCTACTTTCTCTTCAGATTCTGCCACAATCTCTGGACCCAAGACTCGTCGTTCCCCTAATTCCGTCCAACACGTAGGAGTGCGACACTTTCGTCCATACAGCGCTTCATATGGTGCCATCCGAATACTGGCTTGATAGCTGTTGTTGCATGCAAATTTCGCTAACGGCAAATATTGTTCCCAACTTCCTCTGAAGTCTATCACACAGCCTCTCAGCATACCTTCCAACACTTAGATTACTCGTTCAGACTGCCCTTCCGACTGTGGATGAAAAGCCGTAGTGAAATCCAATTTAGTGCCCAAAGCCTGATGTAGAGCCTTCAAAAACTGAGACGTAAACCTTGGATCCCTATCTGAAATAATTGATAGTGGCACTCCATGCAACCTCACAATTTACGCCACATATAACTTTGCTAACTACGCAAAGAATAATCAACTCTTACCAGGAATGAAGTGCGCGGACTTGGTCAACCGGTCTACTATCACCCATACCGAGTCCTTCTTAGTAGGCGTAAGGGGAAACCCACTAACGAAGTCCATGGTAATTCTCTCCCACTTCCACTGCGGAATCATTATCGGTTGAAGCAATCCTGACGGAACTTGGTGTTAAGCCTTAACTTGCTGACACGTTAAGCACTTGCCGACAAATTCTGTAACTTCCTTCTTCAGACCAGGCCACCAAAACTGTTCCCTTAGATCCCTGTACAATTTAGTACCTCCAGGATGCATAGCATAGCGGCTACCATGCGATTCCTGAAGAATCCTCTGCCTAAACTCCTTGTTCCTCGACATACAGACCTTACCCTTAAAACACAACACTCCTTCGTTATTAATACCATAATCTTCCAACTCTCCACTCTACACTTGCTGTAACTTAGCACTTAAGTCCTCATCCACAAACTGACTTTCCTTTATCTCATTCAGCCATGACGGCTTAACTTGCAACTCTGCCAGCAGACTTCCATCGTCATACAAGCTCAGATGTGCAAACATTGCCCTCAGATCCGACCCCACTTTCCGACTTAAGGCATACGCCACTACATTCGCCTTGCCGGATGATACTCTATGGAACAATCATAATCCTTCGGTAATTCCACCCACCCCATTTGTCTCAAGTTCGGCTCCTTCGAGTCAACAGATACTTAAGACTCTTGTGGTCCGTGTAGATCACTGACTTCTCTCCATAAAGGTAGTGCCTCCACACCTTAAGAGCAAAGACCACTGCCGCCAGTTCCAAGTCATGCGTCGGGTAGTTAACCTCATGTGGCCTCGGCTTGTCGAGATGCATAAGCTACAACCTTCCGCCCCTGCATTAGAACACATCCTAATCGTGTGAGAAGCATCACAAGACACCACAAAGTCCTTCCACGCTCTCACGGTGAATCAAAATCTGAGCTTGGTCAAAACTCTCTTAAGCTTCTCAAAGCTCTCCTGTTGCCTATCTGTCCAAACGAAAGGTACCTCCTTTCTCAACAACTTTGTCAACGGTGCGGCTATTGAAGAAAATCCTTCCACAAACCTTCACGTAGTAGCCCGCCAATCCCAAGAAACTTGAATCTCGACCACGGACTTAGGTGGTTTCCAATCTAGTACTGCCTCAATCTTCTTAGGGTCCACCCTTATTCCTTCTGCAGACACCACATGCCCTAAGAATGCGACTTCCTTTAGCCAAAATTCGCACTTGCTGAATTTGGCATAAAGCTTCTTCTCCCTTAACACTTGCAACACAATCCGGAGATGCTCATCATGTTCCTCCTCAGACTTGGAGTATACTAGAATATCGTCGATGAACACAACGACGAACCGATCCAAGTAGGGTTGAAAAACCCAGTTCATCATATCCATGAACGCGGCTGGGGCGTTCGTCAAACCAAATGGCATCACTACGAACTCATAATGCCCGTATCTTGTCCGAAAAGCCGTCTTATGGATATCCGCTTCCTTCACCTTAAGCTGATGATATCCAGACCTTAGGTCTATCTTTGAGAATACCGCTGCCCTCTTAAGTTGATCGAACAAGTCGTCTATCCTTGGCAAAGGGTACTTGTTCTTGATGGTCAGCTTATTCAACTGACGATAATCTATGCACATACGCATAGTCCCATCTTTCTTCTTCACAAACAAGACCGGTGCTCCCCATGGAGACACACTAGGTCGAATGAACCCACGATCAAGCAACTCTTGGATTTGAGCCTTGAGCTCAACCAACTCCTTCGGTGCCATTCTATACGGAGCGATAGATACCGCGCGCCGTTCAGCAACAAGTCAATTCCAAACTCCACCTCCCCGTCAGAGGGGTATTCTGTAACTCCTCCGGAAAGACATCCACAAACTCCTTTACTGTTCTAACTCCACTAACTCCCCCTTCTTTGGCATCCAACGCCCTAACAAAAGTCAGAAATGCCTTGCACCCTTTCCGAACCATTTTATCAGCCTTTAAGGCGAGACTATGTTAGACAAGTAGTTTTTTCTTTCTCCTATCATAATTATCGGCTCATCCTCCGGCGTCTTTAACTCCATTCGTTTAGCTGCACAATCCAATATAGCTCGGTGTTCTACTAGCCAGTCCATGCCAAGTATGAGATCGAATTCTCCGAAGGGAAATTCCATTAAGTCGTGAGAAAATATCACTCCTGAATTTCTAAGGGTACGCTCAGAAAGATCTTATTCACCACTACGCTTTGGCCTAATGGGCTTACTACAGTCATCTCCCTATCAGATAGTTCAGAGTCTATGCCTAGTGTTTCAACTACACTACATGCAACATAGGAATGGGTCGAGCCCACATCAATCAAAGCAAAATAAAGCTTGTTCGCTATAAAGAACGTATCAGTTATGACGTTCGGCGCGTCTTCGTCCTCCCTCCGGTGAACTGCATACACTAGACCCGGCTGTCTTGCCTCGGCATTGCCAACACCTCGGCCCGGGGTCCCACGTCCTCTTCCAGCACCATTACCTCTGTTATTCGGACCACGACCCGCCGAGGCTTTTTGTCCCCTCTTCCACGGCTGATTAGAACCTTGACCTGTTGGTCGGCCCCCGTCTATTTTTATAGGACAGTCCTTAATCATGTGGTCCTTGGACCCACACTTGAAACATCCCCCTTTCTTCTTTTAACACTCTCCTAGGTGCCTCTTCCCACACTGATCACAAGTACGATACTGCCCTCCTGTCACAACTTGCTGACCTCGCGGCCCATCAACTCTAGGCCTCTTCTATGCATTCCCAGATGACCCTGATGATCCAAAACCTCTCTTGTGCCTATTCTGTTCAGTATTCTGTTTCACAGAGTCCTTAATCCCTTCGGCCACCTTAGCCTTTTCTACCAACACGGTAAACTCTCGCTCCTGCTGCGGAGCTATCAACAACCTTAGATCATCCCTAAGGCCGTCCTCAAACCGGACACATCGCTCATGCTCCGTAGCCACGATACCTCGAGCATACTGGCTCAACCTTAAGAATTCAGCCTCGTACTCCGCTACGGACTTGTTCCCTTGAATCAGCCCCAGAAATGCTTTCCTTTGCGCATCAATATAACTGGTACCAACATACTTCTTCTGATACGCCGCCTTAACATATTCCCAAGTAAGATCCTCAGCTGTGGCACTATCCCGGACTGTGAGCCACCATTGATATGCTTCGTCGCGAAGTAGTGCCACCATCCCTTTCAGTTTCTCCTCAGCAGTTAAATCGAGCTCGTCCATAATTCGCTCGGTTGCCTCCAACCAATACTCAGCCGTACTGGGTGCCACACCAGATACACCACGAAACACCTCCTCGGCCCCATTGGCTCTGAGTCGCTCGGCACTGATTTTCGAGCTCCCATACCTCCACCTGCTCTAGCCACCATCTCAAGAACTCGTAGCATTGCTGCGAGCATCGCATCCTCCCCGTCGATCTTGCTACTCAACACCAACGGTGGTGGTGGGGTGGTGGTACCTCATTTTAGACCCTTGTCCGGACCTAACGGGTTACGTCACGGTCCATTCTGCCTCTACCACGTCCTCGCGCACATTACGACCACGTCCCCTAGAACTCATGTCTACGATCGCGCTTTAATCTAATTAAGAAATTTTTATGCATTAGTATTTTGTTCCACTGATTATCCGCGAAGAAATTTTATGAAAGAAGTTTAGAAGTGGTTCTTTCGATCGATCAAAGTTTCAAGTCTTCTATCCTAATTTAAAGGAGCACATTCATTCAACACACATTCATCATTCAGACATTTTCGCCCTATTCCTATCCTGAGGGTATTTTAGTCATTTCACCTCTGAGGGTATTTTGGTAATAAATCGGGGTTAATTTAAAAATTTGTAAATCAGGGGTAATTTCGTAAATTTTCCAATTCAGGGTTCCTTGGTGATTTTATGAAATAAAGGTATTTCGGTATTTTTGAAATTCGGGGGTATTTCGGTAATTTTTTTTTTTCAAACTAGGGTGGCTGGTCCCTTTCGGGTTTTAATTATAGGGTTTAGCCCATCAACGAGTCCTCATAACTAGGGTGAATAGTCACCACGCACCAGGTAGGATTCTAGCGAAGAGGAGGTGAGTCGCTAGGACTGCTTAAATACCAAGCTCTCCTGAATCCACCTCAGGCATGCGTCGCCTATTGCCACACCCTAACTCGACTAAGGTGAGCAGTCACTACGCACTGTAGGATTCCAGCGAAGAGGAGGTGAGTCACTAGGACGCTTAAATACTGTGCTCTTAGGATCCAATCCTAGACATGCGTATGACGGTTGCCACACCCTAGTCTTGCGGCTCGTTAACGGGTTTGTTTAGTGAAATTAAGTCTTATGAAAGTTTAAGAAGTGGTTTAAACTAAGCCTATAGTCCATCAGAGTCTATTTAAACTAGTCTACGTCCCATAAAGCCCATAAAGCCCACATGTATATCACACAAAGGTTTAGGGTACTTACCTGGCGGACTTGGGCCGGAGACGCAGGTGCCATGCCGAGCTAACAGACCTGTTATCATTTAAAAAGCCCATTTTTAGAAAATGTTTTGGAGCCCAAAAACCCCAGAGCCGAGTTTTGAATCGGGCTCTGATACCAATTTGAAACACCCCAAACCCGGCCCACGAGCCCAGACCGGATCTGGTATGTTCCTCGAGTAAAACGTTTTAATTTCATGTTTATTACTTCAGAAAATTTGGGGTGGTTTTATATAAATACCGAGTTGTTTTGGGGTTAATCTTTAATTCAGAAATCGTTTGTGTTTAGGTGTCTAAACATTTACATTTATTTTTAAGAAGAGTTGCTTAAACTTTAGATTGATAAAAATTGTATCGTAATAAAATAATTAAAATGCATGCATAAACAGTTTCATACTAGTGGCCTTATTACATCGAAGCAAAACCCGAAATAAATCCAAAATACTTATAAGAAAATGAAGAGTCTAAATTGAAAATAATGTTTGTGTTGAGCATGGCCACCACTAAGCTCCTGCAGGCCGGTCCATCACCGAGTGTCACTGAAAAATATTCCCAAGGGGGTGAGTCAAACAGACTCAATGTGTAACCAACACTAAATCCCAATAATTTAGGCATATCAGTTCATACATATACATATAATTAAATAATAAAATGATGCAAACCCGAACCCAAACCTAGTTACCATCCGCTACACATCACCCGTACCAACCATCACTTTGTGGGGATTACTAAATTGACCCACCCATCCGCTACACATCATCGAAGGCGATCATTTGCAGACGACCAGCACATCGCCCTTATAAATTCGTGGCATAGCCACCAGATAATATATTTTGTGACATAAGTCACCACATTCGATTATTGTGACATGAGTCACCACATTCGGATTATGTGACCGAAGTCACCACATTCGAGATATTGTGGTATAAACCACTGAGATCACTTCCCTTTCCATATAACCCATATGCCCCATGTCATACAAATCATGCAATTATCAAGGCTTAGGCCTTATTTCACATTCTTATCAATATTCACATACATGCCATATTCCACATGTTCATAACATTTATTAACATGATGTTAAGATTACGCACTGAGTACTTTGTACCATTGCATGGTACCTTAGCCCACTTTTCATATTATTATTAACACATATATTAAAATAATATCAGTAAATCAATCAAGATTGATGTGGGATATACACACAGTATACTTAGCGAGTTCACTAAAATCCCGAAAGCTTCTATTAACCACTGTCGATTTGCCCTATAAGCCATGGTTAGAATTGGTCACACTTAAATACCAAATATGGCCTATGGCCGAATATTAGCAACTACCTACCTTGCTTATCTAAAGCCCGAATTGCTCGCTAGCTCCTGAAGTTGTCGAGATTCCTATATGTCACATGTTAGATTCGGCTATAACCAATAAATCCATAAAGATGGCCTTTGGCCAAATTGCACATATCACTTGCCTTGATAAATCGAATCCCGAATAAATCCTTGATGCTTCCTTACTTCCGACTACACACAAAAGAACGCATCACTATGGCCTTAAAGAACATTCGACCAACCTTAGAAATTAAGGCCAACCCTTGATTTCGTCACACTAAATGAAGATGAGAGGAAACCGGTTGCCTAAGGAAGGAAATACCTACCACTATACAAGCATCCACAGAAAATCGGCTTCTAGATCCCAAGGAGAAAGATTTGGCACTTACTCATGGTGAAGAAAGAAAACGTAAAAGTGGAAGGAGTTTAATGTTCCGGAGGATTCGGCCACAAATGAACTAGATCAAGGTTTTGGCCGAGGCTTTGAGCAAGGAATAGGGAATTAAGCCCCTTTGAGATTTGGCTATGGTTCTAAATGTCAAGGAGTGTTGGCTATCTCGAAAACAAGTATGAAGAATCAAGGTTGAGAGAACAGAAAAGAATAAGAAGAGAAAAGTTAGGAGAATTTCGGCAATGGTGTCAAAGGGAAATTCGGCTTCAATTTTCAAAGAAGAAAAAGAGAGAATAAAAGATGGACACCCCAAAATTCGGCATTATCCCTTTTCTATGCTTCAAAACCGATTAAGCAACCCCAAAGAGTCCCACATTCGGCCATTGCTTCATTCTCTCACTATCAAATCCCTTGTTATTCTCCTATTTTTCCTCTTCCTTGCACAATCAAAATAATTTAAAATAAATCATCAATTATCCCTTACTTTAGCCGAAATTTTAAAAGGATTAGACCACATTTTAAACTCATCCCTTAGTGCCCCATTGCCGTCCACTACTGCTCAATCTTGCAGCAAAATAAAACTCTCCTATTTGCTTCCCTTGCAGCTCAAACCTAGGCCTCTCTGACACTCCTTGTGGCGTCACTTACAGAGGCTTTAAGTGGCGCCTCCAAGCCACTTAAACAAGCCCATTTTTGTGTCATATTTCCCTTACAAATTTCCTTAAGGCCTTATCAAGCTTAGCTCCACTTTTAAACTTAAAAATCCAATAATTTCTAAGGCATTTAACTATACACTAAGGTTCACAAAAATTCATAGAACACATTCAGAATATTCATAAGCATGCTACTTCATCTAATTTAGTATTAATGCATAAGCCATAATCCAGGATATTACAGAGCATATCTTATATCGTATCTTATCAAATCATATTTCATATCATGTTGTACCATATTTCATATATTATCATATCATATCCCATATCATACCATAACATATCATATCATATCCTACCCGATCCGCTACATACCATCTTCGTCCAACCAGTCACACCAATTAGGACTACAGGAGTCCATCCATCCAATCATACCAATATGTAGCGGTATGCCACTCATAAACATGCAACTGAGCTGCCAAATAAGAATCTTGCCATCTAGCCGCCATAGTTGCAGTAAAAACTGCTATAAAGCACTTTTTCCATCATATCATATCCCACCCCAAAACATAAGCATAATCATAAAATCGTAAACACATACTTATACCATAAGTCCTACGGCATGCATACACACATATTTTCTTAAGAGATCATAGTCTAGCATATAGTTTTTTTTTACACAACCAAACTTACTCAACATATTTTTTTTCTAAGCTTACCCTTGTGTATATATGAACTAAAACTTACTCTTTTTGGGCCTATATGATACCCACGGACCCTATTTTTGAGTTCCTTATTCGACCCCTAAATGGTCCTTAAAATTGGCCCAAAAGGCCCACACGACCCAAAGAGTTAGCCTATGAGATCTACACGGCCTACCAACACGGGTTACAAAATCACACACGGGCATGTGCTCTACACAGCCTGGCACACGGTCTATCGCACAGCTTACCATAATCACACACAGCTATGTAGCGTATATGGTCTGGCACACGGCCAACCACACAGTCATGTGGCGCACACAGCCGTGTGGCGCTGGGCAATTTCGAAAATAGCCCTTGTTTTGTAATTTTCTCAAGTTTCAAGCGATAATTCAAGTTAGTTTCATACATCTGATTGTTGATATGATAAACCACACGTCTAGAACTCACGAAGCTTATATTAATTTGGTAAATTATACTAATTAACCATAAAAAAAATCTATCCAAAAATAGCATACACTTATCAAAATTTCAGTCCCCAAAACAAAAATCGAGTTCTTACCACTCGAAGAACAGCATCCGAAGCAAGACTACTCTGCTGGAGGTATTCGATCTTCCAACCCTTCGCCTAACCAACAATTATAGGAACATTTAACATAGAATAGAATGGGCTAAAACTCAAATGAAATCTCGAACCATAAACAAAATACAACTAGAAGTAGCAGAAAAATAATGGTCGAAACTTACACTATTGATGAACTAAAATCGCAACAGGCAATCAACGTAGTCCCATAACAAACCAAAGGTAATGAGCAAGAAATAAACCAAGAAGAACAAAAGAATGCCACAAGAAAAATGAAGGAAAAGAAAAGAAGAAGAAAATAGGGAAAAGATGATGAGAAAGGAAAAAAAAACATGAAATCAAGAGAGGGAGAAGTGAACGGTTATCAAGTTGAGGGAAAATAGGAAATTTTGGGTAGAAATTAAATTAAAATAAAATCTTATCTTAATCCAAATCCTACCCTCCAGATTTAATAGAATTTGCATTAAACTCAATAACTCTCAAAGGCAAGGAGCCAAAAATATTCCAACTCGCGCAACGTGGGATCCAAACACAAAACTCAAAGGTAAGCTAACACCTTACCACTAAACCAGCAAGCTGATTCTTGTCACAACCCAACGAGAAATAAATAATAAGCCCTAAAGCTCAAGGTTAACATGAATCCAAAATAAATAGGAAAATTCAAAATGAGAGAATCGAACTCAAGACCTAAAACAAACTTCTAAGGCACTTACCCAACACACTAAACCAAATTATTCGACATGCTTGTAGAAATTAAAACCAAGATATTTCTGCCCATCTTTGAGTGATTGCTCCCTGAGTGAGATGGTGTTGCAAGATGAATCTTGGAACTTGGATCTCTTTCAACTTTGGCTGTCAGAGGATATTGTTAGGCGTATTGTAAGTATTCCCCCCATCCTTTATCTAGGCCAAATAGGATTATTTGGACACGTTCAACGGCGGGATCCTTTTCTGTCAAAAGCGCCTTTTGGTATTTAAAAGAAAATTCTTGGAACCCCACAGATGAGTTCTGAAAAGTTACGTGGAAGTTTCAGGGACCATAGAGAGTCAGGCTTTTTTATTTGGCTTGCTTCTAAACAAAGACTACTCACTAACATGGAACGTGTTCGGCGTGGAGTTGGGAGCAACAGTTCTTGCCCACTTTTCGGTCATGATACAGATGATATTTTACATGTGTTACGTGATTGTTCAACAACAAATGAGGTATGGAGGCAAGTCGTTCCAAATAACCAACAGGACAACTTTTTTTTTCTGTGAATTTACAACTTGGCTAAACTCCAATCTTTGTTGTTTCACAAGAGTGACTAGAAAAGAGATAGCTTGGTCCTTTCTTTTCGGATTAATTGCTTGGCGCATATGAAAGAATAGGAACCTTTTTATTTTCTAAGGCATCTCTTGGAGTGTCCTTGAGATTGTTAAAATTTCCTATTCATGGAAACAATAGTATGAGCGGAATCATTATGGGGATAAGTCAAATATCCATATCTCTAACCCTCTGAGCACATTGTCAGAGAATTGGATACAATTGTTCACTGATAGAGCGGTTGATCAAGGGTCTGGAGTAGCGTCTGCTGGTGTAGTGTTGCTAGATCAGAATAGGAATTGGATTTTCGGCTTTAATCATTTACTCGGAAAATGCAATTTCTTTGAGGTATTTTGAATGGCATGATTTGTAACACCCCTTACCCGTGCCCGAAGCCGGGACCGGGATTGAGGCATTACCTAACTAATCTCACTTGACATCTTGAAACGGGCTATAAAATTTCATTTAAACCCATCACTTGCACATACTCGGCCTAAGAGGCCCTAAACATACTTCCGAGAGGTATCGGGACTATTCTGGGGACATTTACACGTTCGATAAACTTTTCAACAAAACAGGGGCTGCACGCCCGTGTGAGTCTAGGGACGCGCCCGTGTGCCCCTAAGACATGCCCGCGTCTACCACCCATGGTCTAAACTGACTAATTTCACACGGCCTTGACACGCCTGTAGCCTTGGCCCGTGTGCCAAACCTTGGCATTCTGACTAATCCACATGGTCCATACACACGCCCGTGTGTTTCAACCGTGTGGCGGTTTAAATTCCAAGTGCATGGTGTAGACTTCACACGGCCTGGGCACACGCCCACGTGCTAGCCGTGCCACTCACACGGTCTAGACACACGCCTGTGTGTCTACCCATGTTGAAAATTAGAAGGCTATCTACCAAGCCCTTTGCCACCCTACATTGAAAACATACATACTCCAATTCCATTCAACGTAATTCATGACCCAAAGACACATCTAAATACTCAATTCAACATTCATACACAAGGGCATACACTTCAAGAAAATCACTTTCATTAAACAAAGGAATTTGCCAAGTATTTGCCTAACTTAAGGCCATTTACAAAATGACTTTAGTAACATGCATAGCCAACACTTTGGCTAACAATTACAACTTAACAAAATACTCAAGTCCTATACATGCCATACTCAAAATAAGTCTAAATTGTTATACCAAAGTGATGTCGATAGTGTGATTTCTGAACTCCTACGTCTACGATCCTCGAGTTATCTTGGCAATACTACAAGGAAGAAGGGCAATGAAAGGGGTAAGCATAAAGCTTAGTAAGTTTGCATGAATATAAATAGCAACAATAAGCTCATAAAATAATCCATCCATGATATTAACTAACCATACACAAATCATAGGCATCTTGCCATACTTACTCACAATTGACCTTATTTAGCACATACCATGCCACATGTCGTAAACATTTCTTCGTGACTCATTCATGAGTACCTGTATTCACTCATTCATATGACTTTAGTGCAAATCTCATTTCTACTTCTAAACTCATCTACTTATCCCTTTAATCACTAGGGATAGTCAAAGTCGTATATTCGACGTCATTCATGTAGAGACGAAGCCAATGCCACATCCCCGAGGTGGTTTTACATGGAGTTACTTCTAAACGCCAATGCCATATCTCGGATATGGTCTTATATGGACTTTCACATCAAGTATCGATGCCATATCCCGGATATGGTCTTAAACGATTTCTCAACTCAGTGCCGGGGCCATGTCCCGGACATGGTCTTATACGGGACCTTACCTATTTCATATCTCGATGATAGCATTTTCATATTCACATGGTCCACTATGACTTCAACACCTCATTCAACATCAATTTAATGGAGTGTCATGCATCAATATGATATCAAGCATTCTCAATTATGCTAACATAAATATTGCATTAATCACATACAAACTTACCTCGATTCCAAAATGAGCTAACTCGTCGGTTTAGTCCAAGACTTTGTTCTTTCTCCGATCGAGGCGGATTCTCGGTTCTTCTTGCTCTATAATAGAAATTTAGCTCATTTTAATCACCTCATTAATAAAAGCATTTCAATAATCATGCTTAGGCAAAATTACTATTTTGCCCCTAGGCTTTGGCAAAAATGACCATTTTGCCCCTAGGCTCGGAAATAATTCTAATCACATTTCTACCTTCCATAAGCCTAGGTGAACATTTAATACTCTTATAGCTATTATAAAAACTCATCATTTCACATAATTACCACAATTTTGTAACCTTTTCATCAAAGTTCAATTAGGTGTTTTCATGGCAACACCTTTCACAAGAGTTGTTCATCTAACAACCAAGACTCATTTTCTCCCATAAAAATGCAGTAAATAACAATGATAGCTCTCATGTAAAAACTCTAAACTTTTCACCATATTGCACAATAGTCCCCTCATTTGAAAGCTTAAGCTTTAGGGGTCCCAAAAGTACAATTATTTTCAAGAAAAGATCACTAGATCACTAGAACACTTACTTATGAAGAGAAGAGTGTGCTAAAATTTTGAAGCTTTCTTCCCTCTATCTGCTGCTAATTTTCGGTGGAAGAGTGAAAGAGAAAAGATGATATCTTTTCTTTCCTTGTTTTATTAATACTAGTCAAATTAGTCCACCTACTATCACCAACTTTGACCATCATTGACAAATTTGTCTCCTATGCTAGTCTATGGCCAGCCAAGCAAGTATTGGGGGTCTAATTGCCTTTTAAAGACCTCCAATTATCAATCTATGGCTATTTGGTACCTTTATCTTATAAAATAGAACTTTTGCACTTTATGCGATTTAGTCCTTTTTTTTCACGATTATACATGAAATCACTAAAATTAAAGCACCAAAATTCTCATGTACATATATTATCATGCTTTGACTCATAATATAACCTGAAAATGAATTTCTCAAATCTTAGATTAGTGATCCCGAGATCACTGTTCCGGCTAGCCCCTATATCAGGCTGTTACATGATTACTTCGCTTAGTAATGGTTTTAATAGAGTTGTGATTCATACAGATAATTTGGAAGTAGTCCAAACTTTATAGGATAATTTATTGGGAGACTTGGGCATAACAATCCTCAGGAGAGTCCAAAAGATAATGAACACGAAAGGGCATTGGTTGATTCAACATGTTCCTAGAAGACAATTGTATTGCGGACTGTTTCGCTAAATTGAGCTAAGAATGGAGGACAGGTCTCCAAGTTTATGACGAGTGTCCTCATGCTTCCTCAGAAATTTTCATTCAAGATAAACCTAAGGGAGTAATTGATCAAATGAATATGATGTAATTTTTGTTTAATTTTTTTGTTTCACCACAAAAACCTATTTCAAGCTTACAAGCATATCTCCTACCATATGTATGATCACATCCCTTTTTAAGTCCACTTCAATAAACAACTTTATAACAACCCCACCATGCAATATAACACTTTTAGGGATCACCAGTACTCCGACCATAACAACAAATTAAAATAACACCATTTGTAATGTATACAACCATTTGTTTGGCTCCTATCTCTATCTTCAATATATATATATACATTCCCGCATGCAACAAAGCACTTTTAGGGATCAGTAGCATTAGGACCACTCAAGTGAAATAGAACCAATTATACATTTACAACACAATTTTTATCACAGATGTTTCATCATCTACTTGTCTTCCTTCTGTTGTACTAATAGAAGCAGCTTAGGTTTCATTTTCAAATGGATTGGATTAGAATTCCGACTGGGTATGGGTTTTTAGCTTTAAGTTTCTAAATAAATTAAAATTAGGTTTGAGATTTGGGGAATTAGAATTTTGAAAGGATTTTAAATTTTAAGATTAAACTCTTTATTAGTCTCTATACTTTTCAAATGTTGTGGATTTAGTCCTTATATTATAATTTGATCAATTTTAGTCTCTGCACTTCTTGAATTGGTTAATTTTAGTCCATGTACTTTTCAAATTTTGAAAATTTAGCCCTGACCCAAGTAGTATCCGTTAGATCCGTTAGGTTAGATTCAATTACTAGTCCAACATTATAAGTACAATTGTAGATTTAGCTCATATTTTTCAATTGGATCATTTTAGGTCTCGAATTTTGAAATTTCAATGCAAATGACAATCGTTAATTCATTAATTAAAATTTTAATAAGTAATATGTGAAAATAACAGGCTGAAATAATATTACACATATGATAATATATTTGATGCATCAAATTTTGGAAATTAATTTAACGAATTTAACAATTATCATGGCTTTAGGGTTATAACTACGGTAAAAAGGTGTATTTTCACCCAAATGCAAAAGTTTGCATTTAGGTAGTTTTTGGCTTTTGCGTTTTGAAGTAAAAATATCAAAATATCCTTATTCATATTAGCTATTTAAAAAGCACTTAAATATTTAGATTAATTTATATTTTATATTTCATTATATTAAATTATTTAAATATCATCTATTTTATTCAACTATTTAATAAAAAAGTTATTTAATTATAGTTTATAATTATGTTAAATTATTTAAATATCATTTTAATTATATTTAAATTTTTGTAATATTTTTTATCATTAATTTTACAAATAATTTATATTAACTAGAAAACCTATCACACGCGTATGCATGTAGAAACCACAAATTTAGTACACAGATAAACCAACTAATCATAAGAACACATGAAGTATATATGATATTAAGATAAAAAATAGATTAAATTGTGAGTAAAACGGAATTTTAACACTTAAATATATTAGATTAACACTATTAAATGCTCTACAATTGTTTATCATGGTGTTGTCATCAATTGTGAGTTAGTATGAGTTGACTTGTGACACCAACTTAATCGGTGACATTATCTATATACACAAATTTGGTAAGAAAAAACAGTTTATGTTAAACGTTAAATTTTTTTAAAGCTTAATCAAGAATTATTATTATTGTAATGGTAAAGAATTTATTTATAAATCCATTGAATATGAGTTCAATCTTTAGATATGTTAATTTTAGTTCTATTATTTAAAATTTATATAAAAGTATGGAAAGACAAAATGACCACCAAAATAATAGTAATAGTCATTTGATAAAAGAGTATATTAGTCATTTTCTAACCTAGAGTTTTATTAATAATATAGAATCTTAAAAATATTTAAAATTTATATTTTATGTATCAAAATATCAAATTATTTAAATTAAATAAAATTTACTTTTCAATACGTTTTAACTTCTCACAGCAATTTTTTACGGTAATAAAGAACACTTAAAATTAACAAACCACACTTTTTAAAAGCATTTTAAATTTATGAAAGAAGTAGGGACTAAAGCATCATTAGACCCATTTGAATAGACATAATATAAATAAAGCTAACCGTAAGAGGCACGACACG
This sequence comes from Gossypium sturtianum, assembly GCA_025698515.1. Lineage (NCBI taxonomy): Eukaryota > Viridiplantae > Streptophyta > Magnoliopsida > Malvales > Malvaceae > Gossypium > Gossypium sturtianum. The sequence continues at coordinate 120,852,532 of CM046948.1, forward strand.
TTTTTTCGTCATAAAGTGTTGTTGATGTATTGAAATGGATAAGTTGCATTAATCAGAGTATTAAATTCATTAAACCTGGTTACCAAAAAGAAATTTTCGTCAAACCTGTCTCTATTGCTATTCAAAGTTTTATACCGACCGGCACTTTGTCCCATTTTCATCAATGAAATTAAAGTCGACTTTGCACGACCATAAGATGATTCAATCTGACCTTCGAAAACTTCCTTCAGTATTTGAGTATCTTCATAGGAAGTATATAGCAACCCATTGAGCCATTGATGACTGACCTGAAACTGAAGGTTACAATGGATTTATCTGTTGTTTTGGTCGTAGGCTTCTGCTTTGTGTTGCTTGGGAATGGAGTTCAATCTGATAGAGATGATGAAAAGCTTCAATCTCTTCCACAGGATCAGCCTTATAGAACTGGTTACCACTTTCAGCCTCCCAAAAACTGGATGAATGGTTTGTTTCCTTACAACTGTGGTTTACAGTCTTTATCCCCTATTATAGAGAGTTGACTTTGTCTTTGTTCTGTGTGTGTGTGTTTTACATGTAATCTTCAAATGGGCACTTATGGCACTGCAGATCCTAATGGTAAAACTTTTTGTTTCTCCTGGTTATGCTTTTCATGTGTTACATGTTCTTTATTTGTTCTATGTATTGATTACTAGAAGGCTGAAAGTTCATTTCAGATATTCATGGAACTCTTCATATGAACAAACAAAGTCCCACCATTTAATTTTGTAATAGAAGTATGCAAATCTTCTAAAATGGATACATCTACCTCAGGTCCCATGTACTACAAGGGAGTTTACCATCTGTTCTATCAATATAATCCATATGCTGCAGTGTGGGGCAACATAACATGGGCTCATTCAATATCATATGATCTTGTCAACTGGATTCATCTTGATATTGCACTTTCTCCTGATGATCCTTTCGATATCAACGGCTGCTGGTCAGGCTCAACCATGTTCCTTTCTGGGGGAAAACCAGTCATTTTATATACGGGAGGTGTTACCATGAACCGCCAAGTTCAAAACTTGGCCGAGCCGAAAAACTTATCTGATCCTATGCTAAGGGAATGGGTGAAATCATCTCATAATCCTATAATCACCCATGTTGACGGTATGGACTCAGAGAACTTTAGGGATCCTACAACTGCTTGGCAAGGTCCTGATGGATTATGGAGGGTCTTAGTTGGGAACGAGATGAATAGCCACGGAAGGGCACTGCTATATCGTAGTCGAGATTTTGTTACATGGACACAGAGTAAAGAACCTATTCACTCATCCACAAGGACTGGCATGTGGGAATGTCCTGATTTCTATCCAGTTTCTATTGATGGAAAAAGTGGAGTTGACACCTCTTCACTTGACAAATTCACAAAACATGTTCTCAAGGCAAGCTTCGACAGCAGCGATCACTATGTACTAGGAAATTACACGGCCGTGACAGATAATTTTTCGGTTGACACTGATTTCTTGGACAATGGTTCAGATTTACGATACGATTATGGTAACTTCTATGCTTCTAAGACATTTTTCGACAGCGCCAAGAAGAGAAGGATCTTGTGGGCCTGGATACAAGAGTCTGACAGTACAACAGATGACGTCAAGAAAGACTGGTCTGGTCTACAGGTAATATAACCTTTAATCCTACTAGTCACAAAATACGTTGAAGGTTCCATGTTTTCTAACAATGGTGATGTTTTTTCAGTCATTTCCTCGAAGCATTCTACTTAGTAAAACTGGAAAGCAATTGATTCAGTGGCCGGTGGAAGAGATCGAAAAGCAACGTACCGTTAATGTCAGCTTCAAGAACAAGGAACTTAAGGGTGGATCTGTACTTGAAATCTCAGGCATTACAGCTTCTCAGGTGTAGCTTTATTTCTCAATTGTGCATAATGCCCAGGAATCTCATAAAAGTGAAATATTGAGTTAACTATCTTGCCTTCATGCTGCTAAAGGCCGATGTCGAAGTTTCCTTCAATTCGTCCAACTTAAAGGAGGCTGACTTATTGGATCCAAGTTGGGTTGATCCTCAACTGCTCTGTAGTCAGAAGACAGCATCGGTTGGAGGCAATATTGGACCATTCGGAATACTGGTTTTAGCTTCAAAAGACTTGACAGAGCAAACCTCAATCTTCTTTCGCGTTTTCAGAAGTAATGACAAGTATGTAGTGCTCATGTGCAGTGATCAAAGCAGGTCATCTCTAGAGGAAGGACCCAAAAAGACCATTTATGGAGCTTTCATTGACATAGACCCTCTTAATGAGATGATTTCACTGAGAAGTCTTGTATGTTATATCTGCTTTAACACTTCACTAATAACATTTCAAAGTTTTCTATAGACTGATGCAATTGGATTCCTAAATTGCAGATAGATCATTCTATTGTGGAGAGCTTTGGTGGGGAAGGAAGAGCTTGCATCACTGCCAGAGTTTATCCCAAGCTGGCCATTGATAACCAAGCCTACCTATATGCATTCAACAATGGCACTTTTGATGTCAGTATCTCAACCCTCAATGCTTGGAGTATGAAGAAAGCTCAAATAGTTTCTTTCACAAAAAGAAGAAAGCCACATCTGAACTGAAACAAGCAAATAGAACCATATTTATAACTTTTCCTCGAATTTCCAGTCGCCCATTTCATCAAACACATTGCTAGTGAAACCTCTTGAACTATCTCATCTTTTCTCCACCTTTCATATGTAGAATTTTACAAATTATGGGTATCATCAATTGCCTATAACAGAAGGCAAATGGGACACCCTTTTTTACATGTATTGGCTTCTGGTAACAGCTCTACGAAGGCATCATCTTCCAATCTATCTTCAAAGTACTATCTAACACAAGCAATTACATGCTTACCACTAAGATTCCATTTCTCACTGCTGTTAATGCTTGCTTTTTTGCAATTGTATCGCAAAGCATCTTTCCCAAAATGCTTGTATTACATTTTTCATGCCTAAAAAATACCCACATATTTGGTACCATAGAATTGCAAACTCATATCCCTTTGTTCTGTTTCTAGCATGACAACATCCACCCACACCCCCTTCTTTCTTTAATACTAAACTACTTTTTTGGTAATGAATCTAATCATAACAAAATATATATGCGTGTGTGTGACACAATTCAACAAGCATACTAATAAATAATCAAATCCTAATTCCTTCCTTTTTAGAACTTTTGAATCTTACCCTTGTTTGATTAAGCTAAATCTGCTGAGTTTAAAAGTCAAAAGACATAATTAAGGAATCCACAGTTCTTCCAATGATACCATAAATACTAGGATTAAGGTACCACTTGGCAAAAGCTAAACGGTTTGTTTAACATTAATCTCAATAATAATGAAGAATCTTTACTCAAAACTATGAAATAAAAAAACTAAAAAAAAAAAAAAAAAGAGAAACCTAAGTTCCTTCTGATCAAACAACCGTATTGGGAAATGAACCGCGTAGGACAAATTTCGTTATTTTACCCTTTTTTTTTTTTTTTGGGTTGGGGGGGGTGCAGTGGTAGATGAAGGATCAGCATTCACAAAGCTTAAAAGCAATAGAAGCCCCCAAAGATTAGCTATAAGAGGCATCTAATCTAAAACTCTGTTCTATAAAAGCAGAGCAAATTAATATTGTCCTCGGAATAGGCAATGCTTCAATCATTTTAGCGCACTATTTTTTTTGTACTCAGTAGAAGAAAATAGGGTTTCTTTTTTCTTTTTCTTTTTCTTTTTCTTTTTCTTGAAGCAAAGAAATTTTGGGTCTTCGAAGTTATGAGTAAAGAAGAAGAGGATGAAATAGAAAACAGGGGAGGAGGGTTGAAACCGGCGTCGGGGCCGTACAAATGGCTGGCGAGCTTCCACCGTGATCTAATGGCGGGAGCAGTGATGGGTGGCGTGGTGCACACGATCGTGGCACCGATTGAGAGGGCGAAGTTGTTGCTTCAAACCCAAGAGAGCAATTTGGCTATCGTGGCGGGTGGGAGAAGGAAATTCAAAGGGATGCTTGATTGTATCTTCCGTACGGTTAAAGAAGAAGGTATTCTTTCTTTATGGAGAGGCAATGGGAGTAGTGTTCTCAGATATTACCCTTCTGTTGCTCTTAATTTCTCCCTCAAGGTAATAATTTCTTTTCTTTTTTGCAAAGTTGTCATCTTTCCCTTCCCTTTCCATTGGTTTCTTGGTATGAAGTGAAATGAAAACATGTGATTTTCTTTTTGGGGGTATTTAGAGTGAATCTTTGTCAAGGTTGTTAATGTTCTTGAGAGGAGATGTTCCGTGCATGTGAAATGAATGATAAAAAGTTTCTTTGAGATGATGTGATGTTATTATCTTATTACATGGGATGTTGGTTTACTCATGGTATGCTTTCCATGTTTTGCTATGTTAGAATGTAATTAATGCGTTCTTGCTTTTTAGACCGTGCTTCTCATGAAAATTTACATGAAAGGGAAAGAGACCTTATTAATCTTGCTGTTTCTTTTTTGGTTCTTATTGCTAATTACAACAGTCATGATTAAAGTAGAGAACTTAAGAATCCTATTACCTGTGATAACACCTTGGCCTCGGAAAATGTCGTCATTTGAGTCTTCTTTATTTGTCTTTGGTGAGTTTGTTAAACATGCTAGTTGGTAACAGTTGGTTCTTTTGGCCTGCAAGTAGGCTACAAATCCTTTAGGCATGGATAAACTTATTGGTCTCATTTCTATTGCTCAACCACCATTGGGTGCTTTCTTGCTAATGTTTTGGTTTTCCCTGAAGATGAAGCTTTTTGTTCTCCTTATTGGTTTTGGCATACAAGAATTTTTGGCTGTAATCAATCATAATAGAGTATGAATGACTCAGACTAAGTCTAGGCTTTATTTGTGAATAGGGGATCAATTATACAAGGCATGCTATGAATTGAGTAGTTTTCATCTTGTTTAGTTATCTTAGAGACTTAGGATTTGATAGAGAGTTTACTCATAGGATCCAGATAGGATTTGGATGGAACAGGGAAATGTATCGGCAATCTTATCTGGTTATGAATTCCGCGGAAATTTAAAGAAAATGTTACGGGATAGCAATCAAACTAGCGATGTTGTATTGGTTGCAGTGTTGGCCTTTAACTATTGAGAAATGCAAGAAAACCAAATGGATGTGGCTGAGACTGGAGTGCTATTCTAGATGTCTTTATATATACTGGAAATATGATTAGGAATTTATGTATAAGGAAAGAGATGTAGTCCTGAGTAGAGTACAACGATGTAATATATCCAGCTAGCCAACTCTACTTAATGGAGGCATAGTTTGTCATGTTAGGATTATTTGCGAATTCTAATATCACCTAAAGTTTATGCATGGTTGAGAATGGTTAAAGTTGATATCAAGCTATTTGTGAAATCGTGTAAATTGCTGGAATCGAAGTTTTTGGCAGAAAATGGATGGAATATTATTTAGGTGGCTCTGAGGATTAGTATGAAAATAAATATGTGGGATATAATATGCCTTCATTACCTGGTAAGGCAATTGAGGGTTACCCTTTAGGGCCATGGCAGATGAAGAGGGTACGAGCCTTTGTATAGAAATTCAGCTACTCTTAATATGGTGGTGCTTTACTGTTTTGGTTTTGTCATATATCATAGGAGTGTATATATTATATAATAAAGCACGTGGCTGATATTTAATAAAATCTGAAGAGATAAAGCTTTCTGAACTTCAAAAGAGATTCTTTTTTCATGAAGATTTGTGTTCCACCTAGAAAGATGTACATGTTAGCAGTTACCTGGAGATAAAATTGAAAGTTTACAAGGTTGTGTATACTGTTAGAAGAACTAGTCATAGTACTATTGATTATAAGGTTGTTGGAACTAAATTGAAAGTTGTCATCAAATAAGAACCTAAGCTGAAGATTTTTTCTACATGTATGTTCATGCTTGTGCCCGGTTTGCCTGTTTCTTCTATTTTTTGTTTCTTTGGTGAGGCACATTAATCAAATCTGATCTCAAAGATAACCATAATGTCGGAATACTAGGGACAGATAAGGTAAAGTGTTACTGAAATATCGGCCTGATTGGTGGAATGACAACTCTGGCTGTAAGTATAACTATAGAGTTACTTCTTGGACGAGCATTAGGAATAGGTGACATGAATTCGCCTAGCTTATTTCCAGTTAGCCATCATTGAAAAGTTCATTGAGATCACTTGATAAAGGACTTTGAGACAATCTATTTGAATTCAGATAAAATTTTACTTTGATGGTAAGCAAGCTCAAAAGTCCGCTAGGGGAGTCCCCAAATATTATAACTTGAGACTTAAATATAAACTAGGAGATCTAAGGTTTGAATCTTGGGGATCAAAAGGGTAGGATTTATGAGATAGTAGGGAGTTATCTGCGCTTCATGTAAGGCTCAAGGCCTAATGGAGCCAGAACAAAAGTTCAAAACCAGTGCCTCAAAATCGAAAAATATATGCGACTTTATGGTTCTAATATTATAACGCTGAGTAAACTTACAACATGTGCGGTTGTCATTTTACTTGCATCTGTTTATGCAGGATCTGTATAAAAACATATTAAGAAACGGTTATTCTGAAGGTGGTCATGTTTTCTCTGGTGCATCTGCTAACTTCATTGCTGGAGCTGCAGCTGGTTGTACAACATTGATCTTGATCTACCCTCTTGACATTGCTCACACCCGCCTTGCTGCAGACATTGGAAGAAGCAATGTCCGTCAATTCAGAGGCATCTACCATTTCCTGAGCACCATACGTGAAAAAGATGGGATACGAGGAATTTACAGGGGTCTTCCTGCTTCTCTACAAGGGATGATTGTTCATCGGGGTCTATATTTTGGAGGATTTGATACGATAAAGGAAATCTTGTCTGAAGAGTCCAAAACTGAGTTGGCATTATGGAAACGTTGGGTGGTTGCACAGGCTGTGACAACATCTGCTGGATTGTTGTCATATCCACTTGATACAGTTCGGAGGCGGATGATGATGCAATCTGGCTTGGAACAACCGATGTACCATAGCACACTGCACTGCTGGAAGACGATTTATAGAACAGAGGGGGTGAGTTCATTTTACCGCGGGGCACTATCTAACATATTTAGGAGCACTGGTGCTGCAGCCATCTTGGTTCTATATGATGAGGTCAAGAAATTCATGAAATGGGGTGGATTGTAGGTGGAAGCAATTTTTGACAGTCTTTCTTTTTTGAGCTAAAAGGATTAGAGTAGAATGAGATTCAGGATTTACAACTGGAAAAGGCCTTGTAAAACTGCAACTGAGATTGATACTCTCATCACCATGTTGTTTACTAGATGACATTCATTTACCACATTGGTGAACCACACCATGATTTTGCTTGACGAATAAAAGAGGAAATTGTTGCTTGTCGAATTTGTGTTCTTTTGTTCATAGTTTTTGTGAGTTTTATGCAGTTGTTCCTTTCTGATTCAGCATTCACGTCCCAAATGTCTGCTATATTCTTATGGATATCATAGAGCCAAAACCACATGAATTTGCTTGCTTCTTGTGTTACTGCTGCTAGTTCATCTCATGGAAAGTTGATATATTTGTGTATGTATGCATGTATATGATGCCCCCGCCGAAGGGGAGAAATTGCAGCAGAAGCAATACTAAAATAAGAGGAAAACAAGTCTGATTGCTGCTGTGTTGTTGTATGACATGCTTTTAATCAAAAGATCAATTCAGGGCCGTATAAAAGGTGGCATTTAGCTTTAGGATCAGCACTTAAAAAAGTAATTCAATGCTTTTATAGAACCAAAGTTGGAGTCTCATCAATGGCTGTATTCGGCGAGTGATCTACAAAAACCACTCCTAACCCTCCTACACTTTCTGATATGCCTGGAAAAATTCCAAAAAAAACTTATAATGAACCAAAATATAATGCAAAAGTTCTTTTCTTTTAAATGAAAAAGCAAAAATTCATGTTTTATTGCTTTTTAAATGATTTTTCAAGTTTCTCTTTTATCAATTGAACTATCAAATCAACTAAATTTTGATTCAAACTATTGAACTGATGACTAGGATCAGACTTATATAACCATAATTTGAGTAGAGGGGTTGAGAGCCATAAACAATGGCCTAAAAAAAGAAGAACAAAATCTGGGACCGAGTAGGTAATGAAAAATTTGACAATAATAAACATACATGCATTGCGGATTTGCGATTGCATACACATCAAGTAAAGTGGGGAACCCATAAAAGAAGCCAAAGCAAAACCCTGACCTCACCCATCCATGAAAACAAAGAATTAAAGTTGCTTTTACTTCCACTAATTAAAATATAGAAGCAAAACCATAATTTTGTTTTTACTACTATTATTAATCATCCCACAAATTGATGATTTATGGAGAATCAGAAAGAGATTCTAGAATGGGGTCCATTCATCAACACCATATTATGGTTGGCACGTGTAATAAAAATGATCCCCAAGTTAAAGTCCCACTCTTCGATTTGTGGGTTTCATGAATCATGCACTTTCTTCCAAACCCTACGGAATTTATTTATATAAAAGTGGATTCCATCATGTTGGCTTGTTAGAGCTTTAACCCCATCCTAGTTTTTCCTTAATTTGGAAAGATACCTCTTTGTTGCTAAAATTTTGTTATTAGTCCCTGTATCATGTACAAGTTATGAATTTAGTCTCATATTTTAATTTGGTCAATTTTAATTCTTGAAACTTTTTAAATTGCCAATTTTAGTTTTTATATATTTTTTATTTTTAAAATTTTAGTATTAATCTAAACAGTAGTAATTAAATATGTTTGGTTAAATTCTACTATTATACATGTACTATGTGCGAAATTATAAATTTAGTTCACATGTTTCAATTTATCATTCTTAGTCTTATTGTCATTAAACTAGAAATTCTTAGTCTTTAAAACCACAAATTTAAAAAATAGATATGTGTTTAAAAATAACATACAATAAACAATGAAACGTATGGTTTAAAATTAATTAATCATAATAGCTCATGAAATTAACAACATAAATACATCAAATTAACAATACTAAATGTACTACAATTATTTATCATGGCGTTGTTATCAACTGTGAGTTAGTGTCAAATTGACTTGTGACACCAACTCAATTAACAACATTATTAATATATACAACTGACTGAGATAATAAATTGTGCATATTAAAATAAAAAAAATAAAATACTTCAAAATAAAGTTTTAGTTGAGTGGTAAATTTAAGGGTATCAATCTAATTGGCAAGGATTCAAATTTCATCATATGTATATTTTTATTGGTTTTTATTAAAATGAAAAGACTAAAATACTCTCGAATAATATAACATATTTTAATTACAAAAGGGCATTTCTATAATTTTCCTACCGAGTTGGTGGACTGGTTAAGGGTGACACCAACTTAGTAAAACAATTAAATAATACTAGAAATCCTATCTTATGCGTATGCATGTGGAAACCACAAATTTAGAACACAAATGTTTATTTAAAAATCACATACTATAAATAATAAAACGTATTGTTTGAAATTAATTAATAATAACACGTGAAATATGTACGTTATTAAAATAAAAAAATTATATTAAATTGTTTATCATGGCATTGTCATCAATTGTGAGTTAGTATCAAATTGACTTGTGACACTAACTCAATTAACAACATTATTAATTGTTAAAATTAAGTGACCCGAATCCTTATTTAAATAAAATACAATGGTAAAATAAAATAAAAGAAGAATCCGTATAGAACTACACTTCTTTTATTTTAAATAAGGTTTTTTAAACCTTATTAAACACCATCTATTTGATATTGATTAGAATAAGGTGTTTCAATCTTACTACACTCCTATTAGAATATGGTTTTATAAGCCTATAAATAGACATAGTCTATTCCTCTTGTAATTATTCGAATTCGACATAGTGAATTTTCTTCTCCTCTGCCCGTGATTTTTTCTCCGAAAGGGTTTCCACGTAAAATCTGTGTGTTCTTTAATTTTTATTTCTCTTTTCTTTACGATATATTGTCATTACCGACGTTATATTTTTAACATTAATATATACAACTGATAAAGGTAATAAAGTGTGCATAATAAAATTAAAATATATAAAAATATTAAAATAAAGCTTTAGTTGAATGGTAAAATAAATTTTTCATTAATGTAATTGGCATGGGCTCAAGTTTTACCATATGCATATTTTTATTGGTTTTTTTAATGTAAAAAGACTAAAATACCGTCGAATAATATTACTTATTTTAATTACGGAAAGGCATTCTTGTAACTTCTAACTGAGTCGATGACCCAATTGAAGGTAACAATGACTCAATCATGAGCTTGAATAATAGTATAGATAAGAAATAGAGTGACTAAAGTTCGATTTAATTTAAAAAAATGATTAAATTTTAAATTAAAATAATGAGTTAATTGCACCAAACATCCCTAAACTATGACCCTCGTTCTACATTGGTCCCCAAACTTCAAAATGTTCTAATTGAATCATCAAATTATCATGTTATATCAATCAGGTCCTTTCATTATTGAAATTGTTAATTTAACTGTTAAATGACACAAAATCTTATGTGACATAATTTAAAATGAAATATTTAAAGAAAAATAAATATTGTAAAGACGTGGGGGAGAGATTCTTAGAAGAGAAAAATAAATATTGCAATCTTATGTGACACAAGATCTCACGTCTCATTTAACAATTAAAATAACGATTTTAATAACGGGAAGACTAAAGACAATTTGAATATGTAATTAAAATATTTTAAATTTTGAATTATACAACTTTTCCAAAGCAACTGGAATAAATATGTAATATAATTTACAGCTTATTACCTCCTTAATTTCATCTTTCTTGGTTGGTTCTCAAGTTTCATCTAAGCATGATTTTAATATATATATATATATATATATATATATAAAAGAAATACTAATTAATTATTAGTGTAATGGAAATTAATTTGGACCATTTAAGTTTTTAATTTTGAGTTGGAACTTTTATTTTTTTAATTAAAAAATGAAAAATTTTGTTTTAAAATAAAAAAGAAAATCTCAATCCCCCCAAAAGCCATGTAAGAATCTGAATTCTTAAGGGGGGCATTCTAAAAATAGAAAACCCAAATTTCTATTTCCATCTATAGCCTAAGGGCAACAAATATCAACGGCTCTGATTGCTCAATAATTGGCAATGGACCCCCATTCCCCTCATTGCCCATTGTTTCCAACTCCACAAAGCTCAAATCCCCCAGAACTCTTACTCATTTGACCAGCAAAGCTAATAGGGAGCGAAAAACAAAAACAAGTCTAATTCCTTCTGCAATACTTGAATTTAAGATTTAAACCCAAAGGAAAAGGAAGCAGAAACTAGTTACTTCTCATTTGGAAGTGGACTGCCCCAATATTTAAAATAAAAAACCAGTAAAATTGGTTTACATTATTTATGTGTATATATATCATACCCAGAGAACGCCAACTTCGACGAGCTTTGGGACGAGGTGACCACTAAGGTGGAGAGCGACGAGGGATTCGAGCCCGCCGACGCAGGTTCCGCCAATGAAGACGGCGGGGGAGAGATTCCGAGAGGAGATGAGAGTATCGTGGGACGGTGGTCGAGGGAGGGAAGCGAACTCATGGTCATCGAGTTCGATGACCGTGGGGTGAACCCCGATGGTGACCAACAGCTTTTTCATGACGTGACACATGCAACAAGACGACCTGCTGAAGATGATGAGGGGGTGCTCCGATATCAGCCTCCTGATCCGAGTCTCCGCCGTCTCCTCCTCGTCTATGGAAAGGCCGCTGCCGCCGCCTGCGGTGGGGCTACTCATGGTGGTGGATGAAAAGAGAAAGAAGGGTATGGTGGTGGGAGTGGATCAAAAGCTTTGCATCCCCAAAGAACAACAAAGGGAGCTTTATTGTGATTATGGTAATGTCGAGTGGCAACAATTTGTTAAATATAAAAACAAGGAAGCTTTTGGGTTTGGGTTGGGGGCAATGCTTGCTTACATCATAAAGTACTGTTTTATATACCATCTCTTTTATGTTATGGGATCATGGGTTCTTTTTTTGGGTGTGGAGAATTTGGGATTTCTCAAATAAATAATAAAAGCTTTAAACTTTTATTTTCTCTTTCTACTTTGTTTAGTTTAGTAATCTTAGTTAAATGTGATATTAAATAATCAAAAATTATATATGATGTGCTGACAATGATTAAATTTACAATATTATTAATGGATTATGTGAAAGTTAATAGATTTAATTAAGGGTTAAAACTTTTAATATCGAAGTTGCATTTTATTATCGAAATGTAAGATTATTTATATCCACATAATTATAAAAATATAAAATTTATTATAAAATAAAGAGAGATGGAAAGAATAAAGAACAAAGAAAATATGAAAGTAATAGAGAATGCACTTTATTGATCAAAATGGATGATTACAATGCTTCATCAGAGTCTCTATTTATAGGCATAAGAAGTATAAAAGAAGTAGAGATCTAATTTTAATGACTATCAGAATTTAAAGTACATCAAAACTTTATCTTGATCATGATGGACATTCACTTAATGATATTCATAACACTCCCCATTAGATGTCCATTAGTAGATAATGTGCCTCGTTAAAACTTTATTAGGAAAAACCCTATGAGATAAAAACCTAATGAAGGAAAAAGAGTACACAATCTTCTATTACAAGCTGCCTCGTTAAAAACCTTTACCAAGAAAATCCAATGGGATAAAAACCTTGGTTAAAGGAAAAGAGTACAACTTGTTTTTAGACTCCCCCTGATGGCAACATACACTACATCTTTGACTCGACACATTCCAATCTTGTTTAGTAGTCATTCAAATGTTGAAGTTGGCAATGCCTTAGTAAAAAGATCTGCTAAATTATCACTAGAACGAATTTGTTGAACATTTATATCACCTTTTTTCTCAAGATCATGGGTGAATAATAATTGTGGTGAAATATGTTTCGTTCTATCACCTTTGATGTAACCACCATTCAATTGAGCTATACATGCTGCATTATCTTCATATAAGATAGTTGACATCTTTTCTTGTAAAGGCAAATTACATATCTTCTGGATATGTTGGGTCAATAACCTTAGCCAAATACACTCTCGACTTGCCTCATGCATTGCAATTATTTCTGCATGATTTGAAGAAGCAGCAACTAATGTTTGCTTTGTCGAACGCCATGATATGGTAGTTCCCCCACATGTAAATAAATATCCTTTTTGAGATCGACCTTTATGTGGATCTGAAAAGTATCCAACATCAGCATAGCCAATTAATAGGGATTTTAAATCATTTGAATAAAATAACCTCATATCAATGGTCCCTCTGAAATATCTAAATATATGTTTAATTCCATTCCAATGTCTACATGTTGGAGAAGAACTAAATCTTACTAACAAGTTTACAGCGAAAGCTGTATCAAATCTTGTGTTATTTGCAAGATACATCAATGCCCCTATGGCACTTAGATACTTCGGGACCAAGAAACTCTTCATCATTCTTGCAAGGACAAAATTGATCTTTATTCACATCTAACGACCGTACAACCATCGGAGTACTTAATTGGTTGCTTTATCCATGTAAAATTTCTATAATATCTTTTCCAAATAAGTTGATTAATGAACATGAATTTTATCTTTTAAATGCTCGATTTGTAAGCCAATATAAAACTTTATTTTTCTAAGATCTTTCATCTTAAATTCTTTCTTTAAACAATTTATTGTACTTTGAAGCTCTTCAGGAGTTCTAATAATATTTAGATCATCAACATAAACAACAATTATCACAAAATCTTATCCAAACCTTTTTATAAAGACACATGGACAAATTGGATTATTTTTTGTAACCTTCTTTTAACAAGTATTCATTAAGGCGATTGTACCACATACGTCTAGATTGTTTTATTCCATATAAACTTTTCTTTAATCTGATCGAGCAATTTTCTCAAGAAACTCTATATCTTTTTGGGATTTTAAATCTTTCAGGGATTTTCATATAAATTTCACTATTAAGTGTACCATATAAATAGGATGTAACAACATCCATTAGATGCATGTCAAGTTCTTCACGTAATGCCAGACTAATAAGATATCTAAACGTGATTGTATCCACCACAGGAGAATATGTCTCATCATAATCAATGTCGGGCCTTTGCGAAAATCCTTGCGCTACAAGGCGAGCTTTATATCTTACGACTTCATCAATTTCATTTCGTTTTCACACAAATACCCATTTATATCCTACCGGCTTTTAAACCTTTAGGTGTTTGGGCTACAGGTCTAAAAACTTCACGTTTAGAAAGTGAATTCAATCCTGCTTGAATTGCATCTTTCCATTTTGGCCAATCTTTTCTATTTTTACATTCCTTAGTAGATTTAGGCTCAAGATCCTCATTTTATTTTATTATTGCAATAGCAATATTATAAGCAAAATTCTTGTCGACAACTACATTTTTTTTTCGGTTCCATCTTTTTCTCGTATTGACATAACTTATCTAGATCTCTTTATTTTCATCATTTCTATTTTCACTTTTAGGTATCTGAATCTCTTCTTGAGTTTTATAATTAGTTATGTCATGGGTCTCTTCAGGAACCCCCGCCTCTACTATGTGACCATCTTAAATGTTTGCTCCTTTTCTTTTACAAGGATTTTTATCTTTGGAACTGACCGGTCTTCCATCCTTTAGGCATGGATTATTTTCTTTTGCACTAACAGTTTGCTCTATTAGGACATCAATTCGTATTGGAGCATTTTCAGTTGGTATGTGAGATTTAATGAATCTGACAGTTGATTTGTAAAATGAATTATTTGTTGAACTTCTGGTTGACATTACTTTGTACAAGGATCTTAGATATTGATAATTCATTTCAAGTACTTTATTAATCCAGCTTTTTATCCTCTCCCTCTAATATTGGGAAAACTGATAACTCATGTCATAATTAAATCTCGAATTAATAGCTCAAAAATATTATAATGAGACTCATATAAATATACATTCCCAATCTCTTATTATGATCCATCTTTGTAACAGCCCGATTTAGGGCCTAGTCAGAATAGTGGTGCGAGGCCACGAATCCGAGGTGAATTTATGAGTTTTTAAGATTTATGTCACGTTTGCATGTTAGTGTGAAAGTTTCATGAAGCAATTTTGCTAAATTGAGGTTGAATGGTCCAAAAAGGACTAAATTGCAAAAGTTGCAAATTATGAGTTTCTAGAAGCATTTTGTATGAAATAGATCTAGAATAGCAATTATGAGTCCTTAAATAGCAGTTTGCCCAAATTATAATTTTTGGACAAAATTGGACATGGGCTAGTAAATGGTGATGTTTTTAAGAGAAGGGCATTTTGGTCATTTACCTATTAAATGATTAATAAAGGAAAAAGATGACAAAAATCATTATCATCTTCTTCCTCATTGCCGAAATTTTCAAAGAAACCATAGCTAGGGTTTGCTCATCTTTCAAGCTTGCTAGTAAGTTCATCTTAGTCCCGTTTTTAATATTCTTCGTGTTTTTGAAGTTCTCGTATTATGAATTAGCTATTTTTAGCTATAAAATGAGCTAAGATGCATGTTCAAAAATCTACCCATGTATGACATGCTTGTTAAATGATGTTTCATGGAAGATTATGAGAGTTTGATGTTAGATAAACATCTTTTCCTTAATGAATTTCATGAAAAATGAATATAGGGACTAGTTTATAAAAGTTTTGAGATTTCTCATACATAGTAGAAATAGTGAGAATTGATGGTTGTCATAGTAGAGAAAATGAATCAGCTAAGCATGAAGTTTAAGAAAGTTGAATGAGAATCATTTTACGAGCCTTGGGGCAAAGTGCAAATATGAGAAAGTTTAGGGGCAAAATAGTAATTTTGCCAAAATATGATTTAAGAGTCAATTTAGTCAATGTGAGTATTAAATGATCTATTTATGACTATAGATCAAGAAAAACGAAGCCCGGATCGAAACCGAGGCAAGAACAAGGTCGAGGACTAAATTGCATACCTAGCTACATTTTGTATATTGAGGTAAGTTTGTATGATTTCTAAGCTTTATGATTTATATCATTGAATTGCTTAGTATAATAAACAATGTTATTATGAACATGTTTAATGTTATGTTAAACAAAGAAATTAATGAAATCAAGAATGAGAAAGCCTCGATTGAAGTTGAATAGCTTAGGATACTCGATCTACCACATGAAACAAGAAAGTCCGTATAAGACCAAGCCGAGGCATGGCATCGACGAGCAAGCAAGATATCATGTAAGTCCAAGGCAAGCTTGGCATTGAATAAGTTATCATATAAGTCCAAGGCAAGCTTGGCATTGAGTAAGATATCATGTAAGTCCAAGGCAAGCTTGGCATTGAACAAGTTATCATGTAAGTCCAAGGCAAGCTTGGCATTGAACAAGTTATCATGCAAGTCCAAGGCAAGCTTGGCATTGAACAAGTTATCATGTAAGTCCAAGGCAAGCTTGGCATTGAACAAGTTATCATGCAAGTCCAAGGCAAGCTTGGCATTGAATAAGTTATCATGTAAGTCCAAGGCAAGCTTGGTATTGAACAAGTTATCATGTAAGACCAAGGCAAGCTTGGCATTGAAAAGTTATCAAGAGAAAGAGATCCCATATAAGTCCAAGTTAAGGCATGGCATTGGTGAGAACAAGAAAGACTTCGTATAAGTCCATGTTAAGTCATGGCCTCGAAATTTAGATGATATTTAGTATCCTCGGTTATTCATATAAATTCATCGGGCAAATGAGTTAAGCTCCAAACAGAGAACAAGAAAGCTAAGTAAGTAAGGTTATTATCAAGTGAAAAAGAATATTATTCATGTTATGAATGATGAATTAGAAATTATGAGTATTATGTTCAAGTATCTTTGATCAAGGTGATCTAGTGATACAGGTACTTTGTTTGCCTATCAAGTATGAGACTAGTAAGTTTCATGAGTTATGTAAGAATCAAGTATGAGTAAGTAAGCTTTATATAGCTGAATTTATGATGCCATTGTTTATATCAAATGGTCTATATTAAGTAAGAATGTTGCTATGTGTATTATGCAAACTTACTAAGTTAAATGCTTATGTCTTTCATTCTTTCTTTCCATGTAGTCCCGCCAAGCTAATATCGAGGATCACCGTCATCGGAGCTCGGAGCACACTATCAATCGCTATTTTGGTATAGCCAAGTTGCTTTATTAAGTATGGCATGTATAGGTATCATTACATTTTGAGTAAATGTTTTAAGAAGAGCCAAAGTATACGATATTAAGTTTGTTATTCTTTTGTATATGGCTAAGTGATTGGCCAAGTGTGTATGTTTATAATTATTAATGAAGCATGTAGTATTATTCAAGATGATGTAGTATTGATTTGTAGAAATGAGTATGAATTGTATCTTAATTTCGGGATGGCAATTGGCTTGGTAAATAGTCTCTAAGTGCCCACACGGTTAGACACTGCAGGCGTGTGTCAGGCCGTCGTGAAAGCTGCACCTTAGTTTTATAAGTAAGAATAGGCCACGGACTAATCCCACGGTCGTGTGTTAAGGCCGAGTGCATGACACTGGTTAGAACATGGGCGTGTGTGCGGTCGTGTGAAATAAGTCGGTATATCAAGATGTAGTACACGGTCTAAGTCCACGGGCGTGTCATGGCCGTGTGGAAATTGGCGAATCTGCGAGTTTTAGGGCGCGATGCGAGGACATAGGCGTGTATGCCTATATGCGGGCGTGTCTTATATTACACAGGCGTGTAACCCCTGTTTCAAAGAAAATTTTTTCGATAAGGTTTCGAAAGTTTACCAGTACGAGTTTAAGGCCTCGTAGGCCCATGAAATGTACTAATTGTTTAAGAATGAGAAGTTTTAATTTCGGAACAAAATTTTATAGCCCGTAATGTCATGATTAAGTAAGTTCAAGCATAGTAATGTTTCGTATCCGGTCTGAGCCTCGAACTTGGGTATGGGGTGTTACATTTAGTGGTATCAGAGCTACAGTTTAGTTGGTTCTAGGACTAACGTAGCATGAGCATGAGTCTAGCTATACATGCCATACGTAAGAATGTTTTTATAATGATAGTGTGATGACTCCTGACGACTTAAATTATGTTTATATATATAGTAAATGGATCCTGGACGGTGCCGAACGAGAATGAGAATAGACCCACTACGGTGAGTCTAGAAGGAGGAGAAGGGGCTAGAGAAGCCTTCCTCCATATGATTAATACGTGGTATTCAGAGTTCGTTCGTACGAACCCGAATGCACAACCCCCTCCACCGCCGCCTATTCCTCAACCTATCCCAGTAGCCCCTCAAGTAATAGAGGTGGCAAGAGGAGTTAGCCTCCAGTTGATAGGATCAGGAAACATGGGGCTGAAGAATTCCGGGCTAGAAAAGATGACGATCCAAAAAGAGCTGAATTCTGGTTAGAAAATACCATCAGGGTATTTAATGAGCTGTCATGTACACCTGAAGAGTGCATGAAGTGTGTAGTTTCTCTTTTAAGAGATTCTTCCTATCAATGGTGGAACACATTGGTATCAATAGTCCCAAGAGAGAAGATCACGTGGAAATTTTTCCAAGAAGAGTTTAAGAAAAAGTATATCAGTCAAAGATTTGTAGATCAAAAAAGAAAAGAATTTTTAAAGTTAAAGTAAGGCAAGATGTCGGTGGCCGATTATGAGCGTGAGTTTGTGTGACTCAGCAAATACGCTCGAGAATGCGTGTCCACCGATGCCATCATGAGCAAAAGATTTGAAGATGGGCTAAATGAAGACATCAAACTGTTTGTTGCTGTCCTAGAATTGAAAGAATTTGTTGTGCTAGTGGAGAGGGCTTGTAAAGCCGAAGAGCTAGTAAAAGAGAAGAGAAAGTCTAAAATTGAGTCTCGTGACTCTAGAAAGAGACAATGGAATAAGTCATTCCAATCCTCATCCAAGAAGTCAAGAGATTTCCCTACCCGATCGGCTACTTCCATTGGGTTTTCAAAGAAAGACAAGAGTAAACAGTATTCGGGAAATAAAGCACAGACTACTTCAGTAGCTAGTGTGGGGAACTTTCAATTTGAAAGACCCGAATACCCACAGTGTGGCAGACGTCATCTTGGAGAATGCCGAGCGCACGAAAATGCATGTTTTAGATGTGGTTCCCAAGACCACTACATAAAAGATTGTCCAGAGACAATGAAAGAAGAGAGAGCTCGAACCAGAGATCCGGGAGTATGGATGAGAGGAAGACCGCGAGAGAAACCCGGGAAGTGGGGCAAGAGGAAGAGGTAACCTAGAGAAGCGGGCCGCGAGACCCGAGGGTAGGGCGCCTGCATGGACTTATGCCATTCGCGCTCGCGAAGAGGCATCTTTCCATGATGTTATCACGGGTACCTTTTCTCTTTATGATATCAAAGTTATTGCTTTAATAGATCCCGGATCCACACACTCTTACATTTGCACGAAATTAATATCCGATATGAGTATGCTGTAGAGTCTATAGAATTTGTGATTAAAGTGTCTAATCCTTTAGGCAAGAGTGTGTTAATTGATGAAGTATGTAAAGATTGTCATTAATGATTAAAGGTCACATTTTAAAGCAAACCTTATGTTATTACCATTTGATGAGTTTGACATCATTCTTGGTATGGACTGGTTGACAACTCATGATGTAATAGTAAATTGTGGGAAAAAGTACATTGAAATGAGATGTGAGAATGGGGATATTCTCTATATAGAATCAGATGAGCAGAGTAGATTGTCAGAATTAATTTCTCACATGGCTGCACAGAGATACATGAGAAGGGGTATGAAGCATATTTGGCCTTTGTGATGAATGAAAAAGAAACAGAGTTAAAGATTGAGTTAGTGCCAATAGTATGTGAGTACGTGGATGTGTTTCCCGAGGAATTGCCAAGACTACCACCAGTTAGAGAGGTTGAGTTCAACATTGAGCTAGCTCCTGTCTGACTGTACCAATATCTATTACTCATACAGAATGACTCCAACAGAGTTGAAAGAGTTGAAGATACGATTGCAAGAGTTATGAGACAAAGGCTTTGCAAGGTCAAGTTGTTCTTCCGGGTGCTCGGTTTTATTTGTGAAAAGAAGGATGGCACTATGAGATTGTGCATAGATTACCGTCGACTTAATAAAGTGTGATGAAAGAACAAGTACCCATTGCCAAGGATCGATGATTTGTTCGATCAATTGAAAGAAGCCACCGTGTTCTCTAAGATAGACTTGAGATCGGGGTATTACCAGTTAAGAGTAAAGGAGTCGGATGTATCCAAGGCGGCTTTTCAAACAAGGTATGGGCATTATGAATTTTTAGTCATGCCTTTTGGTTTGACCAATGCTCTGCTGGTATTCATGGACTTAATGAACCGCATCTTGGACTCATACCTCGACAAGTTTGTAGTCGTTTTATTGACAACATCTTGATTTATTCCGAGATGAGAATGAGCATCTTTGAGCACCTACGGATAGTTTTCTGATTCTTGAGAAAATCGGTTGTATGCCAAGTTCAATAAAAGTGAGTTTTGGCTCAATGAAGTAGGATTTCAGGGCATATTGTCTCAGGAGAAGGGGTTCGAGTAGACCCAAGTAAGATCTCGGCTATTACGGATTGGAAACCACCGAGAAATATCTCTAAGGTTAGAAGTTTCCTAGGCCTAGCCGGCTATTATAGACGATTTGTCAAGGGGTTTTCCATGATTGCAACCCCGATGACGAAGTTATCTGAGAAAAATGTGAAGTTCGAGTGGGCGAAATATGCCAACAAAGTTTCAAAAAATTGAAAGCATTATTGTGAAGCTCCGGTTTAGTACAACTTTGAGGCGGGGAAAGAGTTCATAGCTTACACGATGCATCCTTAAATGGATTAGGGTGTGTACTTATGCAAGAAGGCAAAGTTATTGCGTATGCCTCGGACGATTGAAGCCTCATGAGAAGAATTATCCGACGCATGATTTAGAGTTGGTTTGCCATAGTCTTCACATTGAAGATATGGAGACATCACCTATATGGTGAGAAATGTCGAATTTTCACTGATCATAAAAGTTTGAAGTACTTGATGACGCAGAAAGAGTTGAACTTAAGACAACAGAGATGGTTAGAGTTGATAAAAGATTATGAGATGGTCATTGATTACCATCCCGGGAAGGCGAATATGGTCGCCGACGCTTTGAGCAGAAAATCCTTATTTGCATTAAGGGCAATGAATTCACGGATCACTTTGTCCGACGACGGTTCTATTCTAGCTGAGTTGAGAGCTAGACCAATATTCCTCCAAGAGATCATTAAAGCTCAAAAATAGGATAGTGAATTACAAGTTTAGAGAGATCAGTGCGAGACAGATGTTGAGTTAGACTTTCGGATTAGTCCCAATGGAAGTCTGATTTTCAAAGACAGGGTTTGTGTACCAAGAAAAGAAGAGCTTATTCAGAGAATTTTGTATGAGGCCCATAATGGATGTTTATCTGTACATCCGTGTAGTACCAAGATGTATAATGACTTGAAGCAACAGTATTGGTGGCCGAGAATGAAGAAAGATATTTCAGAATTTGTTTCCAAATGCTTGATTTGTCAACAAGTAAAGGCTGAACACCAAGTACCTTCGGTTTGCTTCAACCCATTTTAGTTCCGGAGTGGAAATGGGACCGTATTACTATGGATTTTGTAACGGGTTTACCATTGTCTCCGAGCAAGAAAGATACCGTATGGGTTGTAGTTGATAGACTCACGAAATTAGCCCATTTTATACCTGTACGAGTTGATTACTCCCTCGACAAGTTGGCAAACTTGTATGTTTGTAAATAGTAAGACTTCATGGAGTTCCCTTGTCAATCATATCGGATAGAGATCCGAGATTCACATCCAGTTTTGGAAGAAGTTACAAGAGGCCTTGGGTACAAAGTTGAACTTTAGTACGACCTTTCACCCTCAAAAACCGGTCGATCGAGAGAGGTTAATTCAAGTACTCGAGGATATGCTCGGATGTTGTATTCTTGAATTAGAGGCGGTTGGGAAAAGTTTCTCCCATTAGTAGAGTTTGCCTACAATAATAGTTTTGATCGTGCTTAAAGATGGCGCCTTATGAAGCTTTATATGGGCATAAGTGCGAACGCCTCTATATTGACTGAACTTAAAGAAAACCAAATTCACGGGGTTGATTTGGTTAGAGAAAAGTGAAGAGAAAGTGAAAGTGATACGAGAAAGTTTAAAAAGCGCATCAGACAGATGAAGTCCTATTCGGACTTAAAGAGAAAAGAGATAGAGTATCAAGTCGGAGATAAAGTTTTCTTGAAAGTGTCACCTTAGAGAAAAGTTCTCGATTGGCGGAAAGGCAAGTTGAGTCCGTTTTATTGGACCGTATGAGATTACCGAGAAGGTTGGGCTCAGTAGCTTACTGATTGGCTTTGCCATCGAGTTAGAAAAGATACATGATGTGTTTCACGTGTCAATGTTAAGACGTTACCGATCAGACCCTTCGCATGTAATTCCCCAGTCAGAGGTAGAGATTCATCCCGACATGACTTATGGTGAAGAACCAGTCAAGATATTAGCTCGGGAAGTGAAGTAGCTAAGAAAGAAAAGTATTGCCTTAGTGAAAGTATTGTGGCAAAGACATGGAATAGAAGAAGCCACATGGGAACCAGAAGAGAGTATGAGAAACCAGTATCCAAACCTTTTCGCTGGTAAGATTTTCGAGGACGAAAATCCCTAAGGGGGGAGAATTGTAACAGCCCGATTTAGGGCCTAGTCAGAATAGTGGTGCGAGGCCACGAATCCGAGGTGAATTTATGAGTTTTTAAGATTTATGTCACGCTTGCATGTTACTGTGAAAGTTTCATGAAGCAATTTTGCTAAATTGAGGTTGAATGGTCCAAAAAGGACTAAATTGCAAAAGTTGCAAATTATGAGTTTCTAGAAGCATTTTATATGAAATAACTCTAAAACAGCAATTATGAGTCCTTAAATAGCAATTTTCCCAAATTATAATTTTTGGACAAAATTGGACATGGGTTAGTAAATGGTGATATTTTAAAGTGAATGGCATTTTGGTCATTTACTTATTAAATGATTAATAAAGGAAAAAGATGACAAAAATCATTATCATCTTCTTCCTCATTGCTGAAATTTTCAAAGAAACCATAGCTAGGGTTTGCTCATCTTTCAAGCTTGCTAGTAAGTTCATCTTAGTCCCGTTTTTAATATTCTTCGTGTTTTTGAAGTTCTCGTATTATGAATTAGCTATTTTTAGCTATAAAATGAGCTAAGATGCATGTTCAAAAATCTAGCCATGTATGACATGCTTGTTAAATGATGTTTCATGGAAGATTATGAGAGTTTGATGTTAGATAAACATCTTTTCCTTAATGAATTTCATGAAAAATGAATATATGGAATAGTTTGTAAAAGTTTTGAGATTTCTCATACATAGTAGAAATAGTGAGAATTGATGGTTTTCATAGTAGAGAAAATGAATCAGCTAAGCATGAAGTTTAAGAAAGTTGAATGAGAATCATTTTACGAGCCTTGGGGCAAAAGTACAAATATGAGAAAGTTTAGGGGCAAAATAGTAATTTTGCCAAAGTATGATTTAAGAGTCAATTTAGTCAATGTGAGTATTAAATGATCTATTTATGACTATAGATCAAGAAAAATGAAGCCCGGATCGAAACCGAGGTAAGAACAAGGTCAAGGACTAAATTGCATACCTAGCTACATTTTGTATATTGAGGTAAGTTTGTATGATTTCTAAGCTTTATGATTTATATCATTGAATTGCTTAGTATAATATACAATGTTATTATGAAAATGTTTAATGTTATGTTAAACAAAGAAATTAATGAAATCAAGCATGAGAAAGCCCCGATTGAAGTTGAATAGCTTAGGATACTCGATCTACCACATGAAACAAGAAAGTCCGTATAAGACCAAGCCGAGGCATGGCATCGGCAAGCAAGCAAGATATCATGTAAGTCCAAGGCAAGCTTGGCATTGAATAAGTTATCATGTAAGTCCAAGGCAAGCTTGGCATTGAGTAAGATATCATGTAAGTCCAAGGCAAGCTTGGCATTGAACAAGTTATCATGTAATTCCAAGGCAAGCTTGGCATTGAACAAGTTATCATGTAAGTCCAAGGCAAGCTTGGCATTGAATAAGTTATCATTGAAGTCCAACGCAAGCTTGGCATTGAACAAGTTATCATGTAAGACCAAGGCAAGCTTGGCATTGAAAAGTTATCAAGAGAAAGAGATCCCATATAAGTCCAAGTTAAGGCATGGCATTGGTGAGAACAAGAAAGACTTCGTATAAGTCCATGTTAAGTCATGGCCTCGAAATTTAGATGATATTTAGTATCCTAGGTTATTCATATAAATTCATCAGGCAAATGAGTTAAGCTCCAAAGAGAGAACAAGAAAGCTAAGTAAGTAAGGTTATTATCAAGTGAAAAAGAATACTATTCATGTTATGAATGATGAATTAGAAATTATGAGTATTATGTTCAAGTATGCTGATCAAGGTGATCTAGTGATATAGGTACTTTGTTTGCCTATCAAGTATGAGACTAGTAAGTTTCATGAGTTATGTAAGAATCAAGTATGAGTAAGTAAGCTTTATATAACTGAATTTATGATGCCATTGTTTATATCAAATGGTCTATATTAAGTAAGAATGTTGCTATGTGTATTATGCAAACTTACTAAGCTAAATGCTTATGTCTTTCATTCTTTCTTTCCATGTAGTCCCGCCTAAGCTAATATCGAGGATCACAGTCATCTGAGACTCGGAGCACACTATCAATCGCTATTTTGGTATAGCCAAGTTGTTTTATTAAGTATGGCATGTATAGGTATCATTACATTTTGAGTAAATGTTTTAAGAAGAGCCAAAGTATAGGCTATTAAGTTTGTTATTCTTTTGTATATGGCTAAGTGATTGGCCAAGTGTGTATGTTTATAATTATCAATGAAGCATGTAGTATTATTCAAGATGATGTAGTATTGATTTGTAGAAATGAGTATGAATTGTATCTTAATTTCAGGATGGCAATTGGCTTGGTAAATAGTCTCTAAGTGCCCACACGGTTAGACACACGGGCGTGTGTCTAGGCCGTGCGCAAACTGCACCTTAGTCTTATAAGTAAGAATAGGCCACGGACTAATCCCACGGCCGTGTATTAAGGCCGTGCATGACACACGGTTAGAACATGGGCGTGTGCCCGGTCGTGTGAAATAAGTCAGTATATCAAGATGTAGTACACGGTCTAAGTCCACGGGCGTGTCATGGTCGTGTGGAAATTGGCAGAATACTGAGTTTTAGGGCACGGTCTGAGGACATGGGCGTGTATGCCTATGCACGGGCGTGTCTTATATTACACGGGCGTGTAACCCCTATTTCAAAGAAATTTTTTTCAATAAGGTTCCGAAAGTTTACCAGTACGAGTTTAAGGCCTCGTAGGCCCATGAAATGTACGAATTGTTTAAGAATGAGAAGTTTTAATTTCGGAACGAAATTTTATAGCCCGTAATGTCATGATTAAGTAAGTTCAAGCATAGTAATGTCTCGTATCCGGTCTGAGCCTCAGACTCGGGTATAGGGTGTTACAATCTTTGTGGGTTGTGGTGGAGCAGTTGGAACATATACCGCACATCCAAAAACTGTAAGATGGGAAATATTTGGCTCTTGACCAAAAATCAATTGTAATTTGGAGTATTTATAATTTATTGGCTTGATAAGTACAACATGTAAATCAATACAATCTCATGCTGAAATAAGAAGTTTTGTTCTCATAAGTTTTGGTTTAGACATTAACCAGAGGCATTCAATCAATAATTTCTCTAAACCATTATGCGCATAAATAACAAACTTTTACAAAAAAATTCAAACTCAATAAATAAAAGAATAGGATATAAACTCATCAGTATTAGTAAGATGAATTGTCTTAATTGCATGATCTGAAATTAATTATTTAAACAAGCAATCTTGCAAATGACATGTTGCGAGTTGATAACACATACGTGATTATTTTGTAGATGCATCTACCAAAATCATATAATATCAAAACCATCCACATAGTGGATGAATGGGCCCATATTCATTTCAGAAATGCAAGACATTAAATCTCAACTTTTGCTACTGAGTTTCTAAGAATCAATTTTCATTGAGAACAAACAACGAATGAGAATTCTATAAGTTAAAGAATCTTTTGGTTCTTTAATGAATGGCCATATGAATTCTCAATTAATTTTCACATCATATATGATCCAAGATGGTCTAACTGGTCACGCCAAGTAGTAAATGTATTTGTATTAGTAAACTTCTAGTTTACTTTAACATGTTTTTCAATTGTACTAACAATGTAAATATAAAATTTGACAATTAATAATTTTATTGTCATTCTTTTTATTTTGTATCCACATATAAATACTATTGTAACATTTACTACTGGAAATGTCTAAATCAGTGTGAAGTCTATAATGCCACTAAATCAATAAAAAAATATAATTTTCAAACAATTATTTGTAATATTCGCTTCAAGGAATATGTCAAAATCTTCAAATATAAGGCATTTGATCTAGTGGTATGATTCTCGCTTAGAGTGCGAGAGGTCCCGAGTTTGATTCAAAATATAAATAACCCAAACCTCTTTTTATTCATATGAAATATAATCTTTTCCTCATTCACAATCTCAATATGATATCCATTATGAATATCTTTTAAAACTAATGCATTAACCATCACAAACTTTGTGCTTTTTAGATATTGATATATTAGCTCTTCTGGAGCTTTCAACTAATTTTGTACTATCAAATATTGAAATATATTTATTTATTTCAGTACCAAATAAGATATATATTTTCTATATGTAATGATAAAATTCATTACTACATTCTCATATCCTTCCTTAAAGAATATTAACAGAGACAAAATATTTGGGCATACACCACATATGTGACCAATAATCTTTCATATCACATTGATAACATAAGT
This sequence comes from Gossypium sturtianum, assembly GCA_025698515.1. Lineage (NCBI taxonomy): Eukaryota > Viridiplantae > Streptophyta > Magnoliopsida > Malvales > Malvaceae > Gossypium > Gossypium sturtianum. The sequence goes on from CM046948.1 coordinate 120,879,531, forward strand.
TATCTTTACCCTTTGAAAAGTTATCTTGAGAACTCTCATTATTCTCTTATTTATTATTATGTTCCCACTTTTAGTGGTCCATGAGTATATCTTTTATTTTCTTTATGTTTACATTCACTTTGGGGAATGCAACAAATCTAGTAGGACGGACTTATAGACATCCCAATAGATTCTTTATTTCATAATCACCATCGCAAACATGCATGAGATTTCAAATCAAAATCTATCTATTCATGTTGTCATGATTAGTCTCCAATTATAATAAATATGATATAATAAATAAAACATAGTAAAATATACCTGAAGATCTTTAGCATCATCGTCATCACCTTGACTATTATCACGAGCACTATTACAAGTAGTAAAACAACTTTGTTTTTGTAATAACATTTATAATCTAATAGTAAAAATAATTTAATAAATAATCAAAATTTTCATGTACGATGCTTGAAAATTATCCGATACACATTGTACCAAATTTCAATATCACATATATGTTATAAAATCTTATATTGCTCTAATAAAATATTTATAAGTTCAATTTAAAAGATATCATACAATCATTCCATATTAGTAAGTTAATAAGACTAAATAGATCCTATCAAATTTCCTTTTAATCAACAATGGTAGGTTAATAACACTTTCCACCATAATTTTAATAAAATTTCAAGAATAAATAACAAAAAAATTTAAACATAAAAATATTATGCATAATATAATTTAATTAAAAAATTCAAAAAAATAGAAAAAAAAACATACCATATTAATAGCAAACATATCTAATCAATAATTATGTCTTTTACCAAAAACAAAATTAACCTAAAAAGGTAAAAATCAAATACCATCAGAATGTGAATTTTATGTCAAATAAAAATTAATATTAGTCATTTCTTAATTGAAAAAGAAAATATGTTCGAAATATAAAAGTTTCTTACCAAATCTATACTTTACCCATGCTTGTACAATAAATCAAAGATTGGGAATAAGGACCATAATCCATTCTGAGATTGAATCTTTCAACATCCCAAAGACGAAGTTGTAAGGGTGAAAATTTAAGGTGAAAAAGAATTTGATCTGTGGGACGACTTCGAAAGATTTTAAAAAAAAAAATAGAGAATCATCGTGCTGATAACGTGTCATAAAATAAAGATAGATGGAGAGAATAAAGAACAAAGAAAATATGAAAGCAATAGAGAATGCACTTTATTGATCAAAAGGGATGATTACAATGTTTCATCAGAGTCTTTATTTATAGGCATAAGAAGTATAAAAGAAGTAGAGATCTAATTCTAATAACTATTAGAATTTAAAGTAAATCAAAACTTTATCTTGATCATGATGTACATCCACTTAATAAGATATTCATAACATAAATATGTTAAAATTGTTTGATTCTTTTGACTTGAATGTAAATTTTTATTCCGTGAAATCATCTAAAACCACCTTTTTCTAGGGGTGACTTATCCAAGAAATTGTGTTAATTTGCAAACAGTAGCTTAGGGTATTTGTCCTTTTTATTACAAAAAATAAAAATACATTTCGCTAAATTTTTCTTTATTTTTTTTTTAATTTCCTCTTTTATTAAAAAATAATTTAATTTGATGTATTGAGGGTATGTAAATTTATAAACCATTAGTGAATCAATTAATGACATGTTATTCGAAAATTTTAAAATTAAGTTTATTTCTAATGACATGACATTATTTGATCCACTAATGATGTAAAAAATCATTTGTCACCAATGCATCAAATATTAGCCCTAAAAAATAATACAAACTTATATCTTTAATACAAAAATAATTAAATAATTATAAAAAAGGTGGAGCGAGTATGAATAGTACTGTAATTTCCTATTTTACAAGTTTATTTTCATGTTCCCAAAGTGTTTCTTTTGATGCTTTTAATAATTTTTTGGTCCTACTCACTGTTTGTGATAATGAGGTCCTTGTAGTGTCATTTTGTGCAAAGAAATTTCGTCAGGCTATTTTCACATGCACCAGAATAAAGCCCATAGGCTGGATGTATGAATTCGATGTTTTACCAAAAGTGATGGTTGGTGGTGGGGAATGATGTTTTTGAGCAGTGTTGTGCTTGGCTTGCAGATGGTGAGTTCCCTAACCATCTTAATGATTCTAATATTGTGCTTATTCCAAAGAAAGATAAGTTAAACTATATGAATCATTGCTCTCTATAATGCATTGTACAGGATACTTGTGAAGGCCTTAGCTAATCATCTGAAAGCTTTCTTGTTGAAGTTGGTATCTCTTATGCAATCTGCATTTGTTTCAGGGGTGTTTGATTACAGATAACCTTATGGTAGCCTTCAAGATGATTCACCATATGAAAAACAAGGGTAAGGGTAACTTCAGAGAGGCTACTATGAAAATTGACACCAGTAAGCAACACAACAGAGTAGACTAGGCTTTTCTCGAGTTTATGTTGGGTAAGACAAGATTTTGTTCTACTTTTGTACATTGGATCATGATATGCATTTCTGTGATGAAATACTCAGTGTTGTTGAACGGGCATGAGTTTGTGTCAATTACACCACAAAGAGGTTTGCGTCAAGGGGATCACCTCTCCCTATACTTGTTTATCTAGCATACTGAGGGGTTGAGTTATTTGTTCTGACGTGCAAAGGCTAGAGGTGACCTCCATGGGGTTGCAATTTGTCTAGGTGTTTCGTCGATGCCTATTTTGTTCTTTATTGATGATAGCTTCATTTTCTTTCGAGTGAATGATTCTAGTGTCATGTTACCTAACACATTCTAGCAATATATGAATTAGCCTCGGGGCAAGCAATGAACTTACAGAAGTCAGGTATAATGTTTAGATCTAACACGAGGGCGCATGATCGGCAAGATGTTATGTCTATATTGGAGTGGACACACCTCTATATCATGACTGGTATATGGGATTGCCATCGCTTGTTGACCGTAATAAGAAACAAGTTTTTGCCTTTCTGTAAGATCGTTTAAGTAAAAGGCTACTAAGTTGGAAGAATAGATTACTCTCTAGATGGGGTAAATAGATTGTTCTTAAAATGGTTGCACAAGCCCTTTTGATTTTTTATATGGGTGCCTTCTTATTGCCATTGGGTTTATGTGATGACTTGCAACACATGATTAATGCATTTTGGTGGGCGACAAGTAATATAACTCGACAAAAGATTCATTGAGCATTATGGAAAAATCTTTATGTAGTTAAAAATTTCAGCGGCATGGGTTTTCGAAGCTTGCATTATTCTTGCCATGTTAGGAAAACAAAAGGAGCGCTTTATCTCTTCTCTGGAGTCCCAATTGTCTAGGGTGTTCAAAGCGAAGTATTTTCCCCGTTGTGGATTTCTATATGCGACGGAAGGGCAAACCCCCTCTTTTGTGTGGACAAGCTTGCATGCAGCCAAGGGGCTTGTAAAACCCCATACCTAACTTGATCGTCGGGTTCGAGCTACGGGATGTCACATTCATTGTCGAAGAAACTATAATTCAATTTAACCATGTATACATGCTATTAATTATAATATTCATTCACAATATAATATACATTTATTTTTGGATCCTTTACAAGGTTACGAAAGCTCTTAAGATGACTCAAGGTCGAATAAAGACCAAATTGTAAAATTTTCAAACTATTAGGTTGGCATTGCGACTTCAGGGGTTTCAAGTCGCAACGTAACTGTAACAGCTTATTTTCAGCAAAATCAAAATAGTGGTTTTGGGACCACAAATTTGATGAGTAAATTATTATTTTATTATTATTTTAAGGTCTATGGAATTATAGTGAGGTCGTATTAAAATTTCATTAAGAAATTTTGATGTTTGCATGATTAATTAAGTGAAAAAGACTAAATCAAAAAAGGTGTAAAAGTTGAGTTTTATTAGTTAAAAGGGTCAAATGGTTTTTACAAGGTGATAGTGGATGTGCATGTACAAGGTTTTGTTGTAACTTTTATTAAGTAATAAGGTTAAAATGGTAATTAGGTAATTAAAAAGAAAATTAGGTAAAGAAAAGATGAAACAACATTGTCATCTTTTCATTTCTTCTTCTTTCTTGGCCGAATACACCATTGAATGGGGGAGAGAGCTTCGTTTTGAATTTTACTTGCATGGTATGATTTTCAAGCCCTGTTTTTAATATTATTTATGTTTTTAAGTTCGTTTTAGCTTAATCTAGCTAGCCCGGGGGTCAATTTGTAAAAATGTTAAAGGTTGAGGGTTATGCCATGGATTTTTTGAGTAGGTTGTGATGTTAAATGATAGATTATGAACCTTTGTTGAAAAATAAACAAGTTTTGTAAAGTAATTTTTGATGAAAATGGCATTTAGGGACTAATTTGTTAAAGGTATAAATTTTAGGGTTTTATTGTGAAGTGGTGGTGAATATGAGTTGTTTCAAGGTTCCTTGCATGTTAGATTAACATGGATTTAGATTAAAAATGGTTAGATGTTAAGTTATTAGCTTAAGGACTAAATTGTGAAAAGTTAAAATGTTAGGGGCAAATTGGTAATTTTACATTAATGCGAATTATGGGTTGAATTGAATGTTTGAGATTAACTGAATTACTTAATTGAATATAATTATCTATTTAGATCAAGATAAATCACGTACGGATTTAGATCGAGGTAAAGCAAAAGCTTCGGATTAGTTCGACCAAATTACTGCGCCCTAGTCATCGAGGTAAGTTCGTATGAATGTTTGTCGTGTTTATGTTATTCAAATTGAATATTATTATGCAATTTACAATGTAAATGGATCGAATTGTAACCTTATCAATGTTATGATGAATTGACGGATATTGAGTCCCGATTGAACCTTAGGAATTCATAGGATACAAATGACATGTCATTAGGGATTTCATATTTCGGGTGCTGGTCTTGAATGTCCTACTGATGGCTGAGGTCTTACATATGTTACAGATACTCCAAAACTTGTGTGAGCAATATCGTGTAGCTACATTTCGACCCACAGCTCGTTGAGCAGGCTCATTTTATAGCTCGTGTGAGCAATGATGTAAAGGAAAGGTTATATGTAAAGGCACACTTCGTGTGAGCAATGGGCAAGAAAAGGGAACTAATTGGTAAGTATGCAAATGGATTGACTCATGGCTTATGGAAAGGAATTTATGAGTTAAACGATGCATTTACTTATGGAATTCATATACTTTATGGAAGATTTCATTTGTATTATGAGCAAGTACACTAACTTGTGATATGGTGATGTTGTATAGGCTTTTATTAAGCATATGGAATTGATGATGATTTATTTTTAACCTTTGAATTGCGACAATGACATGGTAAGTTTATTTTTATTTTATACGAGCTGACTAAACAATGTTGTTTACATAGTTTCTTTCTTTGTTTTATAGATCATCAGATGCTCAATTTGGTTGGAAGCTTGTCAGAGATCTATCACACTATCTAGAAGTCTTTTCAGTAGTTTTTGAGCATTTTGGCCTATGGTTTATAATGGCATGTATAGGATGGTTTATAATGGTGTTTTTAATGAATATGTAAATGATAATTTGGTATGTTTGTACTTTGATGTTCATGATAGGATAATGGACTTATAATGCTTGTTTAGGTAAGTCATTTTGGTCACTTATAAGTGCATATAAATAAGGTTCTTTTGGTAAGTTTGTAATAGCTTGATAATGGTTGTTATGGTATGTTTTGGAAATGGCTAAGTAAGGAATGTTTAAATACCTAAATGACCTAGAATTATATGCATGGAATTAGGCATATGGACATGTTTGGATGATTGATGTCTTGGTATATTGTGGTGCCTTGGAATGGCATATTGGTTAGTTGAATTAGAGTCTTGAAATGACTTTGAAGTGTGTTTTGGTGATGTTTAAGTCTCTTTATAATATGCTTAAATGGGTTGAATGATTGTGCATGAAATGGTCTTGAAAATGGCTTGATTTTAGGTAAATTTGGGTCCACACGGCCTAAGACACGAGCGTGTGACTCAGCCATGTGAGACACACGGCCTGGCGACACGGTCGTGTGTTATCCGATGGTTTCTTTAGGTTGCAAGTCAGTGAGTTACACGGCTTGACACACTGGCGTGTGAGGCAACTCAGAGAGTTACATGGGCAAGGACACGGGCTGGGACACGGTCATGTGTCCCTAGTTCAAAGGTTACACGGCCTAATACACGGGCTTGTTTTCAGCCGTGTGAGGCACACGGCCGTGTGACCCTTGTTCCCAAATTTTTTTTATTTTTTCTAGACTTTCCAAATTGTTTCAAATTGGTCCCAAATTGCTTCTAAGTTGTTTTTAGGGCCTCGAGGGCTCGATTTAGGGACAATATCTATGTTTCTGATTGGTTTATAATGTGGTTAAGTTATTGAATCATTTAAAGTTTAAAGGTTTTTGATTATTCGGTAATATTCTGTAACCCTATTCTGGCGACGATTACGGGTTAGGGGTGTTACAGTAACTCACAGACTTCCCCTCGTCGCGACATTAGGAATCCAATGTCGCGACATGACTGTCTATTTTCAAAATGTTCAAATGGTACCAATTCAATCACCTAAAACCCAAAGATCAATACCTTATTTCAATCAAATAAACATCATACATGTTTTCAAAGTCTCATATAATACCATTTCAGCCATATTTCAATCCAGGTCACCTAATTGGCAATTCAACATATGTTCAATTGCTAAATTCCAACCATTTTAACTACTAAACCAAATTCATACACACTAACCAACCATATATGTAATTCAAGTTAACATAACTATTCAAACTTTCGATTTAACCGTTTATAAAACAAAACTGACTCAAAACCTACTATATATCAAAACATTAGGAGCTATACAAACATTGTTGAGCCGAGGACCATAGATTAGATGCTGATGCACTTCTCAGGACTTCGAGACCCATCTATACCTACGCACAGAATAAACAAATTGTACGTTAAGTAATAAAGCTCAGTGGTATTTTCATGATTCAAGTCTATAATATGAAAGCATTAACATAATAAAGATACAATCAACATATGATCAAATTACAACCATTTGGATTGCCATTCATGTATCGAATACCAAATATTATGCATGACCTCATTTTTATGAACCATATGCATATTTCATATGTATAAATACATGATATACCGACTTCATCACGTTTCATAGCCCTATTATACTCTTGTCATCCTGGGTTGCTCGACAATTATGACATTTAGAATTCGAATGTTCTATCATCTCGGGTGGCTTAGCAATGATGACTTTTACAGTTATCATATTCTACCATCCCAGGTGGCCCGACAACAATGGCTTTCACTATTTCAATTCTCCACCATTCGAATGGCCCAACAACGATGGCTTTTACTGTTTTCATATTCTACCATCCTAAGTGGCTCGACAATGATGGCTTTCAGTATTTCGATTTTCTACCATCCTAGATGACCTGACAATGATGGCTTTCATTGTTTACACATTTTACCATCTTGGGTTGCTCGACAATGATGGTTTCCACTATTTGTATATTCCACCATCCTGGTTGGCTCGACAATGATGATTTTCATCCCAAGGCATGCCAACTAACTCGACTCTACTCGGGATCATTAGTACGGTAACCATTGAATCAATACACATCACAATTTATATCTGATAAACTGTAAAAGTAACATATTTTAATCCTACATTTAGCATTCATTTGGATGATTTATCCCTTGATTTATGTAAAAAGGTGCTCTTAATCCTTTCTTTTCATGTTTTATACTCAGGAAAGCACCGGAGGATGTAAAGAACGGAAAACAGGCTTAAAACGGACCAAATTGGGCCAAAGTGAAAATCGACACGGCCTCGACTTGAGCCAAAACGATCGTGTCTCCTTGCTAGACTAGAACACGGCCTGATCACGATTTACACGGGCGTGTCACCTCATTAAAGTCCGAACACGGCCTAAAGACAATTCACACGGGCGTGTGCCATGGCGTGTGTCCCCGCTGTGGAAAAGAGCAATTTCACTCTAAAAGGATACTTAGGGGCAAAGAAACCTATTTCAAAAGCCTATATAAACACCCTAAGTATAACCTAGAAGGGGCGGTGAGCTAGGCCAAGGAGCCGAGCCGAAAAGGTCAGATTTGTGGGAAACACTCGAAGATAGCCAGTTGATCCATCTCAAGAAGCCAAAATTCTACTCAAGACGGCGGATCTCTCCTTCAATTCCTTCAGGGGGTTTTAGGGATTTCTTATGTTTTGTTTTATCTTTTCTTCCGAGATGTTTTCTTTTATTGTTATGAACTAAACCCTTCAGTGACACGAAGGGGATGAAACTTAGATGAATCTTGTTATCGTTTGCTAAACTATATGATAAATATTTGATTTGTTCTTAATTATGTGTTCTTAATTCTTGTGTTAATATTTCCAGGATATTGATTCAAGTTTGATGTGCTTAGGTGGAGGAGCAAAAGTCCCTGCTTAAGAGTAGATCTAGCATAATTAAGTGGAGTTGATCGCGCCTAGAGATAGAGTGGCGAGATTTTGCCGATTAGGGTGAAACCTAATATGGGAGTCCATAGATTGAGTTAATGCAATTCTAGGGTTTTAATTAGAAAGAGATTTCAATTAATCAACCTGGGGTTAGACGTTATTCGCCCGAGAGAGGGTTTAATATACATTAGGGAGTCTTACGGATCAAGTCAAGTGAATAAATCGTCTGGTTCAGAGTTAGATAACAAGTGAAGTCTAGGTGGATTCTTCCTAAGGGTATCGTTTTAATCAACTGAGTTTTTCCAACAGTATTTCCCCAATTCATTCTTTTTGTCTTTACGTCTTTAGCTTAGTAGTTAGTTAAATTTAGATTAAATAACAACTTCACTTATTTTAGGCTAGATAATAAAAAGAAAGTTAGTATTAGTACTTTTGGTTCCTTTGGGTTCGACAATCCGGTCTTGCCTAAGCTATACTACTGTTCGATAGGTGCGCTTGCCTCAAATCGTTGTCATAGTTAGTTTCCAGGTTCGATCATTCTTTTTATAAATTTTAAGACTTTGACATCGTGAAAACAATGATCAATATCAATCTCGTATATGCTACATTCAATCCAATCCAATTCTCAACAATTGAAACCATCATATATATATAAACCAATATCATAGTTCCATACCATTTCCATCAGCCATTCCTATCACATATCACATGTCATTTAGCAGTTTGTATAATACTTGTTTCTACTATGCTCAAACCAATTCAAAATCTTGGCATTCAATACCGTTACACGATTCAATTCAAGACAAGTAATAATATTACCTTAATAGTTAATATGCAACAAACATGTATATGTATGTATATAAATGGAGTCATCTTGAATCATAAATGTAACACCCCTAACCCGTATCCGTCGTCAGAGTAGGGTTACGAGGTATTACCGATCAATTCACAACATATAGCTTACATTTATCAAACTTAAAGCATTCATTCTCATAAATCATTCAACACAATTACACTGTCCCTTATAAGGGCCTAAGAGGCCTTAAACATGCTTTAGAAGTGGTTCGGGACTAATGTAACTGACTTATGTAACACGGCCAAGTCACACACCCGTGTGTGAGACCGTGTGGAGCATAATGACTTCGATTCAATTTCAACACCAGGGGACACACGGTCGTGTAATATGACCGTGTGTCACACACGGTTGAGACACACGCCCGTGCCTCTGCCCGTGTGGACAAAAATAGGCCATTTGCAAGGCCAATTTGCCACCCCAACTTCAATGTACCTACACAAGGCAAAATGGTACCGTTTCATCATACAATTAGGCAGCCAAAATCATCAACCAAATGCCAATTCATACCATTATAATTTCTTCTATTCCAATTCTCAAATCACTACCATTTACTTAGCCAAATACATGCCAAAACAATATCAAACAATATGGTTCATTTACCATAATTCACATAACCATTATAACTTCCATAATGTCTTAGTTACAACCATGCCAAAGCAAACCAAAATAAGTCATCACTCATGGCTATATATATACAAACCAAAACATATACATTTACAAGCCATTTCTAATAGCCAAACACACATCAATATTAACATCATTTACAAGCCAAATCTCATGGCTATGGCCACAACCAAAATACCACATCTAGCCTATACATGCCATATACCATAAATGTATAATTCAAAAATAGCAACTTAGATGTTTGATATGCGATGATGTTCCTGACGACTCGCGGATCCGAGCTAGCCTTGATTCACTATAAAACATGGAAAAATAACACGAAGTAAGCGTAATAGCTTAGTAAGCTCGTATATGAATAACTTATTTCATCGAATAAATGCAAATCAACCAATTACACATGACAAAACCATATACACATTAACTACAAACCTTTCTCATGTCTCAAAACATGATCAAATACAAACTCATCGAACTTTCACTATTTAATACTCGAATAGGTTCTGCACGTACCTGTATCGCCTCGTACTAACCTCTTTCTCAACCACATCATTCGTTTACCCGTTGAACCATTCAGAATAGAAATCGGATACTCAGGAGTCTCGTATGATAAGTACCTAACCATGGCCCGTAGCCACATCAAGGTAACTTATCCGAAGAACTATTATCATGGCCCGAAGCCAAACCATCCGGTATGCATGGCCCGAAGCCAAATCGGTAAAATACGCACCCGAAGTGCTCATGTCATGGCCCGAAGCCAACTCAACGTATCACTTATTGACATGTCAATAGTATCCAAAACTATTCTTAAGGTTCAACCGGGCTTTCGCACTTTTCGTTTCTATCATCGAATGCATCCGTAAATTCGTTTTCACAATTCATACATTATCCATAATCTCATTTTAACAGTTTATTAAAGCATTTTAACATACATTTATAATGTAATCATCACATACGAACTTTCCTCGTATTCGGAATTGACGGATCGGGTCGACTACTCGATAACCTTGCTTTTTCCCCGATCTAAATTCGAATTCTTTCTTTCTTGATCTATATGAATTCAAAATTAACTTATTTATTCATCTACTAATTCAATAAATCCAAAAATACACATTTGGGCATCTTTACACATTAGCCCCTAAACTTTCGCATTTAATCAATTTAGTCCCTATTTCACAAATACACAAAATTTACACAATTCAACAAAACCCATGCTTGGCCGAATTATATATAAGTCCCTAGCAGTCCAAAAATTTCATTTATTTCACAATTCAACCACACAATTTGCACATTTCACAATTTAATCCCTATTATGCATTTTCATCCAAAATCACTTAACAAAACATGTAAAACTATCATCAAGCTTTCATATTTCAACATTAAACATCAAAGAACACATAGATTCAACAACGTAAACTCTCAAAATCTTTAACAGTTTCAAAATTTAAGGTACGGACTAGCTAGAATACGAAGCAATAATCTCAAAAACATAGAAATCATTAAAAATCGAGTCAAAATGACTTACCAATTTAAGCTTACAAGTGCTGAACCCTAAAACACAACAAGAAGCTTTCTTCTTCTTCAATATTCGGCCAAAAAGATGATAATGAAGTTTAAAATTGATTTTGTTTTATTAATTATAACATTTATTAACTATTTTACCATAATAACTTTTGTTATAAACATATAAAAACATATAATGGATGGCCATAATTGTCCACTTACACTAATCATGGACTAATAACATTATAAGAACCTTTGATTTATTAAATCATAGCAATTAAACACCTTTAACAAGTAGAATACAACTTTTGCATTTTACGTGATTTAATCCTTTTTATCAAATTAACCAACCAATCGATAAAATTAGCTCACGAAATTTTCACACATATCAAATAGCATGCTGTAAATACCGAAAATAATATTAAAATAATTTTTCAACATCAGATTTGTGGTTCCAAAACCACTGTTCTGATTTAGCTAAAACTGGGCTGTTACAACTCTCCCCCCTTTAGGGATTTTCGTCCTCGAAAATCTTACCAGTAAATAGGTTCGGGTATTGTTTTCTCATAGCATCCTCGGGTTCCCATGTAGCTTCTTCAACCCTATATCGATGCCATAATACTTTCACTAATGCGATTCTCTTATTTCTCAGCTCTTCGATCTCACGAGCTAAAATTCGAATCGATTCTTCAGCATATGACATATCAGACTAAATTTCAACCTCGATCGGGGAAATGACATGTGAAGGGTCGGATCGGTATCGTCGAAGCATTGAAACATGAAACACATTCTGAATTTTCTCTAACTCAGACGGTAAAGATAGTCGATATGCCACTGGCCCAACTCGCTCAGTAATCTCATACGGTCCGATGAATCGCGGACTCGATTTCCCTTTCCGACCAAACCGCAATATCTTTTTCCACAGCGACACTTTTAAAAACACTTTATCCCCGATCTGGAACTCAATATCTTTTCATTTCAAGTTTGCGTACGATTTCTTTCGATCCAAAGCTGCTTTCAAACTATTGCAAATTTTGTTCACTTTTTCTTCAGTCTCTCTGATCAGATCAACCCTGTGAATCTTATTTTCGCTAAGCTCAGTCTAGTACAACGGTGTTCTACATTTACGACCGTATAAAGCTTCGTACGGTGCCATCTTTATACTCGATTAGAAGCTATTATTGTAAGCAAATTCAATCAGCGGTAGATATTTCTCCCAGCTACCTTCAAACTCAAGAATGCAACAACGCAACATATCTTCAAGTATCTGAATAACTCGTTCGAATTGACCATCCGTTTGCGGGTAAAACGCAATGCTAAAATGCAGCTTTGAACCCAAAGCTTCTTGCAATTTCTTCCAAAATTGCAAAGTAAATCTTGGATCTCTATCCGAAACAATAGATAGGGGAACACCATGAAATCTCACAATTTCGGAAATATACAACTCAGCCAATTTATCAAGCGAGAAATCTGTACGTACCGGAATGAAATGAGCTGATTTCGTCAATCAGTCAACAACAACCCAGATCACATATTTCTTTTTCGGAGATAAGGGCAAACCCGATACGAAATCCATTATTACTCTATCCCACTTCCACTCAGGAATCATAATAGGCTGTAATAAACCTGACGACACTTGATGCTAAGCTTTGACTTGCTGACAAATCAAACATTTCGAAACAAATGATGCATCAAAACACAACCCAGGCCATTTAATGATGCATCACTGAAAACTATGAATTCTTTACCCGACTCAGGTTGACCTAACACTGGTGCCTCTGTCGATACTACTTTCAACTGCTCGAAGCTCTACTGACACTTTTCTGACCAGTCAAATTTAACATCTTTTTAAAGCAATTTTGTCATCGGAGTCGCAATCATCGAGAAGCCTTTCACAAATTGTCTATAATAGCTGGCTAGTCCCAGAAAACTACGGACTTCGGATACATTTCTCGGAGGCTTCCAATCTATAATTGCAAAAATTTTGCTCGGGTCAAATCGGATACCCGCGACTGAAACTATATGTCCCAGAAAACCAACCTCTCGTAGCCAAAACTCACATTTGCTGAAATTTGCAAACAACTGTTTATCTCTCAAAGTTTGTAACACGATTCTTAAATGCTCGGCATGCTCAGATTCATCATGAGAGTAAATCAAAATGTCATCAATAAACACAAATACGAATCAGTCTAAGTACGGCCTAAAAATCTGGTTCATCAAGTCCATAAAAACAGCAGGCGCATTTGTTAGTCCGAAAGGCATAACAAGAAATTCGTAGTGTCTGTACCTTGTTCTAAATGCAGTCTTTGGTACATCTGAGTCTTTAACTTGCAACTGGTAATAACCCGATCTCAAATTAATTTTCGAAAATACTGTTGCCCCTTTTAACTAATCAAACAATCATCTATTCGTGGCAAAGGGTATTTATTCTTGATCGCCACTTTGTTGAGCTGTCGATAGTCTATACACATTCTCATCGTGTCATATTTCTTTTTCACAAATAACACTGGTGCACCCCAGGGAGAGAAAATCGATCTAGCAAAACCTCTATCTGTCAACTCTTGCAATTGAGCTTTCAATTCTTTTAACTCTGTCGGAGCCATTCTGTACGGAGCTATCAATATCGGTGTTGTTCCCGGTACTAATTCAATACCAAACTCAACCTCTCTGATAGGTGGTAAACCCAGTAACTCTTCGGGAAATACATCTGGATACTCACACACAACTGGTACTAATTCAATCTTTGTTTCTGTCACGTATCAAGTACATAAGTAAGATAAGCTTCACACCCCTTTCTCACAAATCTCTGAGCTAACATAGACGAGATCACAACTGGAAAACTATTCAAATCATCAGATTCAATTCTAATAGTCTCATTATTCTGACATTTCAGTTCAATTGTCTTTCGTCTATAATTCACTATAGCATCATGCATCGTTAGCCAATTCATACCCAAAATCACATCAAATTCATCGAATGGAAACAACATCAGATTAGCCGGAAAATAGAAATCCCGATTCATTAACGGACAATTCTTGCAGACTTTGTCAACCAAAACACATTTGCCTAAGGGGTTCGATACTCTAATCACAAATTCAGTAGACTCTACAGGCAAAGTCTTACTAGATACTAAATTCATACATGTATAAGATTGAGTTGATCCTGGATCTATCAATGCAATCACATTAGTATCATAGAGAGTGAAAGTACCGGTGATAACATCTGGAGATGATGCTTCTTCGCGAGCGCGAATAGCGTAGGCTCTAGCAGGTGCTCTGGCCTCGGATCTCACAGCTAAATCTTTTGTCGCCCCACTACTACCACTTACATTTTCGGCAATTCTAGGTGGTCTACCTCTATTCGACGTGTTACTTGGTCTCACATTCTGAACTTTATCTTTCTCATCCAAGTCAGGGCAATCTCGAATGAAGTGATCTAGTGAACCACATTTGTAACAAGCTTTATTACTTTTATTCCAGTATTCTCCAAAATTTTGTCTCCCACACTGCTGACACTCGGGTTTGTTGTCTCTCTGTAACACCCTAACCCGTATCCGTCGTCGGATTAGGGTTACGAGGTCTTACCATAACAATTACCAAGTCCATACACTCCATCCAACTAACACTTGATAAATTCATATCATTTTATGCTATCACAAATGAATATATATATATATATATATTCTATCAGGTCTTAATATAACAACTTGCATTATAAAATCACATGGTCATTAAAAAAAAACAACGACTACATAAGTATATAATATTTAGACATTTATTCACCTATAACATGAACACAGACAAAAATCTAATAGTCACCTACATATTTAATAAAATAAAATTCTTAAAGCATTCCATATATATATATATATATACGTAATATTTATAAATACCAAATTAGCACATACCATTTTTGAAATCAATCCATGTACAAATGTTTTCATGTACACTTTATTATTATAAACATATATTTACGCATCAAACGGTTGCACATATAGACTGTGAAATATTATACATACATGAACGTCTATTAAACCAATATACCTTATCAATTCATTGTTTTAGCCCAAATTGCCTTAAACCACAAAATCAAACCATACTTATCAAATATATATGTACCATGGCCGAATATAGGCTAAAATAACTTACTACTCATCAACATTAACATGGCATCTTTAATAATCCAAATAGACCGAATTAATTTACAACCCAAAGAACATCATCTCAACTATATCCACCTCATTCGAACCAAATCAATATGAATGCAAAACATATCAATATATCATACTTATCCCAAATGCATCACATCTAGATATAATAGGCATATTATTTGACCATATTCCATACATGATTAAACCATGGCCAAATTTCACATCCCTTAATATCATAATCAATCCATTATATCAAGAACATAGGAATTAAACTTAATCAAAAGAAATAGCCATTTTCGCAAGGCTATTCATATATATACAAGGCCGAAAGTCATTAATCTAAACCTTAGTCTAACCTATACATGCCTTCGGTTCAAAACTAAGATTAAATACCACAAGGGAGATAGTGTGGTTGACTTTTCGACGATCCTCGGATGCCCGTAGCTTGATGGAAAATCTATAAAGCAGAACAAAGAGCACACACGAAATAAGCTCACTAGCTTAGTAAGTCTTAAGCATTTACTGAAACAACGATCAAATATTCCAACATTTAGCACACATACATATATAAATATATCTCAGTAAATTCAAGTAATTTAACAAATAATAATTTCAATATGGTCGAACAAATTGCGTCTATGTAACTTATCATCTATTATTCCCTCATTGAAGGTATACAACCCTTCCAAAGACACTTTAAGCCTTAAGTATTCGCATATTACCTTATTAACAAGTATAACATATATCGCAAGTATATATGATTAATCATATATATATACAGATATGCATTTTCAATAACTTTCACTATTGACATTTTTACCTTTGACCGAATCTCAAAGATATCACCAAGCTTATATTCAATATACATATCACACTTATTAATGAATAATTCAAATACACATATCATAAAGACTCATTATCAAAAACTTTAACCGTTCTACCACTTATGTAATTTGAAAGGAAAGATAATCACATACCTTGTTCCTTGCATTCATAAACCTTTATATTTACCCGAGCATTTTGTTTATTTAAGTATTTACATCCCACCTTGTAAAGGATTTATAACACATCACCGGCATTAAGCTCGCTAGGCAATAAGCTCGATATACATCACCAAGACAAGGCACGCTAGGCTCATAGCCCGATTACATTACTTCAAGACAAGGCCGCTAGGCATTTAGCCCGATAAATAACACCGGCACGAAGCCTGCTAGGCTTAAAGCCCGATATAGATATGATCATTAATTTAACACTCATTTCATAACATCAACAATGCAAACAACTCATATAGATCATATTACCTTCACATACCAACCAAAACATATTTACACACTTTTCGTTTTACAAAGTAAATTCAATTCAATACCATACTTCTACATTCGGCTATTATCTATAATTATACTTTAAATATTCAAGTTTAATTATTCATCATAGTCGTAAATAAATCTTTAACGTATATTTGCTTAAGGACTTACCGGTTGTCGATAGACGTGTAAATCGGCTATTCGAGAACCTTTCGTCTTTCCCGATCCAATTCCGCTTTTCTTTGCTCTTGATCTAAAACACATTAAATTCAGCTCATTCAAGTACATTTCAATTCAATTTTGTCCCAAATCACATAATTAGACAAATTACCATATTACCCTTAATATGTCACTACCTTGCAATTTAGTCCTAATTTGCATAACACACAAAATACATCAAATTAGCTAATACTGTACAAGGGCCGAATGTTCCTAGGGACTTTACAAGCCCTCACATTTCATTTATTTTGCAATTAAGTCCTCTAAAATTTCATTTTTACAAATTAGCCCTAAATACAAAATTTTCACCAAAATTCCTAATACAAAATTTGTAAATCTTTAACATATCATTTATCTCAAATCATTAATCACCAAAAATCACAAGAACCTAGCAATGGCCGAATCTCATACATGCTCATTTTCAAAAATTCTAACATGGGTCAACTACATTTCAAGCAACGATCTCAAAAACGTAAAATTTATCGAAAACTAACTAAAAACTCACCTTGAATTTTAGCTTCAAAGTGCCGAAATTTCAAAGAACCAAAAGCTTATTTCTTCCTCCACATTCGGCCATGGATGAGTGAAAAGATGATGGCTTTCTTTTCTTGGTTATTTTAACATATAATAAATAAATACCAATTTACTAAACTAACCTTATAATTAAAAATAACTAAACATTTTAACTTAAGGACAAACTTGTCCATGGTCGCCACTAACATCTAAAATGGGTTATTTACCCATTATATACTTCATATTATAAAGCCAAGATCAATTAAGCACATTTCACTTTAGTCTACCACTTTTTCACTTTACGCGATTAGGTCCCTTTTAACAAATTAAGCACTCAAACGATAAAAATTTTCTCTGAAACTTTCACACACATTAATTCACATATAAAAGACTCAAAATATAATATTAAAATATTTCTAGGACTCATTCGTGGTCCCGAAACCACCATTCGATTAAGGTCAAATTCGTCACATACAACTCTCCCCCTTTTAGGATTTCGTCCCAGAAAATCTTACCGTTAAACAAAGTCGGATATTATTGTCTCATTAAATCCTCGGGCTCCCACGTAGCCTCTTCAACTCGTGGCGATTCCATAGTATCTTCACTAATGGAATTCTCTTGTTTCTCAACTCTTTTATTTCCAGAGCTAAGATACGGATCGGTTCTTCATCATATGTCATATCGGGTGGATTTCAATCTCGGATGGAGCAATCACATGTGACGGATCGATCTATATCCGCGAAGCATCGAAACGTGAAATACATCATGTATCTTTTCTAACTCAGAGGGCAACTTCAATCTATAAGCAACCGGCCCAATACGTTCGATGATTTCACACGGTCCGATAAATCTCGGACTCAACTTGCCTTTCTGACCAAATCGGAGTACTTTCTTCCACGGAGAAACATTTAAGAATACACGATCTCCGACCTAAAATTCAATGTCTTTACGTTTCAGATCAGCATAGGACTTTTGACGATCCGGCGACTTTCAAATTGCCTCTAATAATAGCTACCTTCATTCGTTTCTTTAATCAAATCAACCCCGTGTATCTTATTCTCGCTGAGCTCAGTCCAGTATAACGATGTTCGACATTTTCGCCCGTACAAGGCTTCATAAGGCGCCATTTTTATACTAAATTGAAAGCTATTATTGTAAGCAAATTCAATCAAAGGTAGGTATCGTTCCCACGTACCTTCAAATTCGAGAACGCAACATCTCAACATGTCCTCAAGTATCTAAATAGTTCGCTCAGCTCGACTGTGCCTGTCTGCGGATGAAAGGTCAGTACTAAAATGAAGTTTAGTGCCTAAAGCATCTTGCAACTTCTTCCAAAACCGCGATGTGAATCTCGGGTCTCTGCTCGAAATAATGGAACTCGGTACACCATGCAATCTCACAATCTGTGATACGTACAATTCGGCAAGTTTATCGAGTGAAAAGTCTATACGAACAAGCACAAAATGAGTGTTTTAGTCGGGCCTATCAACTATAACTTGACGGCATCTTTCCTACTCGGTGTCATAGGGAGACCGGATACAAAATCCATTATAATTCTATCCCATTTCCATTCGGTATCATGATTGGTGAAGTAGTCCGGATGGCGCTTGATGCTCGACTTTTACTTTTGGCGATTAAGCAATTGGAAACAAATTCGAGATATATCCCGCTTCATGCCGTGCCACCAATAGAACTATTTCAAATCGTTATACATTTTCGTGCTACCCGGATGTATCGATAGTCGACCACTATGGGCCTCACTCAGAATCATCGTATCAAATCACGAATTCTTCGGAATACACATTCGGCTTTTAAAATTCAAGCGATCATTTGCATCAATCGAAAATCGATTCGCACCTTTTCACACCGAATTCGACTAGCAATCAAATCTTTGTCAACTTTTCATGCATCACAAATTTGTTGAATAAACATCGGTCTTGCTTGTAACTTCGGCTATGATCGAACCATCACTAGACATAGCTATCGGGCGTTCATTGCACGAAGAGCAAACAATGATTTTCGACTTAACGCATCCGCAATAACGTTAGCTTTTCCGGATGGTAGTCAATCACCAATTCATAGTCTTTCAACAATTCTAACCATCTACGTTGTCTCAAATTTAGATCTTTACGAGTCATCAAATACCTTAGACTTTTATGATCCGAATAAATGTGACATTTCTCGCCGAATAAGTAGTGACGCCAAATTTTCAAAGCGAAAACAATGGTCGCTAATTCCGGATCGTGAGTCGGATAATTTCTCTCATGCGGCTTCAATTGTCTCAAGCATAGGCTATAACCTTGCCTTCCCGCATCAAAACGCAACCCAACCCATTCAAAGAAGCATCACTAAAAATAATAAATTCTTTACCCGATTCAGTGAGCTAACATCGAGCTTGGTCGGAAGGGCTTTCAACCGCTCGAAACTTTTCTCGACACTTTTCCGACCACTCAAACTTGACATCTTTCGTAGTAGCTTTGTCAAAGGTGTAGCTATTACTGAAAAACCTTTACAAATAAATGCGTAATATCCCGCAAGTCCTAGGAAGCTTTGGATCTCGGGAACATTCTTTGATGATTTCCAATCGAGTATAGTTGCTATTTTGTTTGGATCCACCCGAATACGATCTTTGAAACAACATGACCCAAGAAGTCGACTTCATTCATCCGAACTCACACTTACTAAACTTTGCATACGGTTGTTGGTCTCACAAAGTTTGTAGCACTAATCTCAAATGCTCGGCATGCTCGGTTTCATCTTTGGAATAGATTAGTATATCATCAATAAACACAACTACAAACCGATCCAAAAGCGGTCTCAAGACCCGATTCATTAGATCCATAAAAATAGCAGTGCATTAGTGAGTCCAAAAGGCATAACCAGAAACTCAAAATGTCCAGTACCTCATACGAACGCATCTTTGGCACATCTCGTATCTCGACTGCAGAATCGATAATAGCCCGATCTCAAATCTATCTTTGAAAATCTGAAGCCACTTTCAACCGATCAAACAAGTCATCAATTCGAGGTAATTGGTACTTATTCTTTATAGTTACCTTATTCGATTGCCGATAATCAATACACATTCGCATCGTTCCATCTTTCTTTTTCACAAATGCAATGGTGCACCCCAAGGAGAGAAGCTCGGTCGTGCAAAGCCCCTATCTCATCAACTCTTGTAGCTGCGCTTTCAACTCTTTTAACTCGTGAGGTGCCATCCGATCACGGAGCTATCGAAATCGAGTCGTTCGGTACTAATTCAATGCCGAGCTCAATCTCTCGTCTTGGTGGTAAACCGGTAGTTCTTCAGAAACACATCCAGGTATTCACATACAACCGATCTGATTCAATCTGCATTTCTCATACAATTTATTATCCGAAGACATAAGCCAAATAAGCTTCGCACCCTTTTCTCACATACTTAGGGCTAACATCGAAGATATTCTGTAGGAAACCCACTTAAATCACCGGATTCAATTCGATGATCTCCCGTTCGACATCTCAAATCAATAAGTTTCCTTTTGCAATTCACCATCGCATCATGTGAAGTTAACTAGTCCATTCCCAAAATTATATCGAACTCATCGAAGGGCAACAACATTAAATCGGTGGGAAGCAAGAATCTCGAATCATCAACGGGCAACCTCTACACACTTTATTAACAAGCACACATCTACCCAAAGGGTTGGACACACGAATCACAAACTCGAGAGTAGACTCAATTGGCGAGTCTTACCGAATACTAGAGTTTCACACACATAAGAATGAGTCGAACCGGGATCAATCAATGCAATCACGGTAGTATCATAAAGGGTGAAAGTACAGGTAATGACATCGGGAGAAACATCCTCTCGGGCTCGCGTAGCATAAGCTCTAGTGGAGCTCTAGCCTCGGATCGAATCTGCGGTGTTCTTCGTTCTCTCGACTACCACCTACATTGCCCGAATATGCGGGTGGTCTACCTCGCACCGACGTGTTGCTCGACTTAATGTTACGAACTATATTCGCTCAACTAACATCGGACATTCCCTAATAAAATGGTGCGACGATCCACATTTAAAACAAGATCGATCATAGAATCTCTGACTCCGGAATGCCATTTCCCATAGTGCTTGCATTCAACTCGATTCTATGGAGCGTTTCCAACAACATCGCCATCGAGGTAGCTCGGGAGCCCACCGGAGGTCGATCACGTCTAGGTAAATCGAAGTAGCTTTATGTCGGTGAAGTCATCTCACGAACTTTTGGATGTGGGATGGAAGGTCTTACCCAAGATCTCTTACGAATGTCTCTAGCTTCTATCTCACCTTTCTTTTCTCTTTCCCGAGAGCTCTTGACTTTGCAAGCTCGCTCAACTATCGTCACAAACTCTTGAATTTCAAGAATTCCAACAAGCAACTTTATATCTTCATTCAGACCGTCTTCAAACCTTTTGCACATAATAGCTTCAGTAGAAACACACTCTCTAGCATATCTGCTGAGCCTGACAAATTTCCGTTCATATTCTGTCACGGTCATTCGCCCCTGTTTCAGTTCAAGAAATTCTTTTCGTTTTTGATCAATGAATCTTTGGTGATATATTTCTTGCGAATTCATTCGGAAGAAGTCCCATGTCACTTTTTCTTTCGGAACCACTGATACTAGTGTATTCCACCAGTGATATGCAGTGTCCCGAAGTAAAGATATAGTACACTTCAGGCATTCATCTGGAGTACAAGATAGCTCATCTAATACCCGAATAGTGTTATCAAGCCACATTTCGGCTCGCTCTGCGTCATCATCATCATTGGCCCTGAATTCTTCGCCCCAAATTTCCAAATTTTATCAAGCTGGAGGCCTACTAGATCTCATCGGATCTATCATCGAAGTCTTTGAAGGAATCGGAGTTGGATTATTCGGGGTGGAGGTTGGGGTACATTTTGGGTTAGTCTCGAATAAATTTGGGTAAACCACTCGTTCATCATCCGATAGAAGGCTTGTTTAGCCTCCCCCTCGTGGTTACCCGGAATCGGTCGAGAGTCTACCAAGATCGATCCTTGTGCGGTCGGCGCTACACTCTCTACATCATCCGCTACGGCTCTTTCGGGATCGGTGTCCATTTACTATATAAAACACGCCTCGTAATGTCGAAGTCACCACACTATCAATATATATATATATATATAACAAAGGCATGTATAGTTAGACTCTCACGCGCTACGGTAGTCCTAGAATCGACTAAACCGTAAGCTCTGATACCAATCAAATGTAACACCCTAACCCGTATCCGTCACCGGATTAGGGTTACGAGGTCTTACCATAACAATTACCAAGTCCATACACTCCATCCAACTAACACTTGATAAATTCATATCATTTTATGCTATCACAAATGAATATATATATATTCTATCAGGTCTTAATATAACAACTTGCATTATAAAATCACATGGTCATTAAAAAAAACAACAACGACTACATAAGTATATAATATTTAGACATTTATTCACCTATAACATGAACACAGACAAAAATCTAATAGTCACCTACATATTTAATCAAATAAAATTCTTAAAGCATTCCATATATATATATATATATATATATATATATACGTAATATTTATAAATACCAAATTAGCACATACCATTTTTGAAATCAATCCATGTACAAATGTTTTCATGTACACTTTATTATTATAAACATATATTTACGCATCAAACGGTTGCACATATAGACTGTGAAATATTATACATACATGAACGTCTATTAAACCAATATACCTTATCAATTCATTGTTTTAGCCAAATTGCCTTAAACCACAAAATCAAACCATACTTATCAAATATATATGTACCATGGCGAATATAGGCTAAAATAACTTACTACTCATCAACATTAACATGGCACCTTTAATAATCCAAATAGACCAAATTAATTTACAACCCAAAGAACATCATCTCAACTATATCCACCTCATTCGAACCAAATCAATATGAATGCAAAACATATCAATATATCATACTTATCCCAAATGCATCACATCTAGATATAATAGGCATATTATTTGACCATATTCCATACATGATTAAACCATGGCCAAATTTCACATCCCTTAATATCATAATCAATCCATTATATCAAGAACATAGGAATTAAACTTAATCAAAAGAAATAGCCATTTTCGCAAGGCTATTCATATATATACAAGGTAGGAAGTCATTAATCTAAACCTTAGTCTAACCTATACATGCCTTCGGTTCAAAACTAAGATTAAATACCACAAGGGAGATAGTGTGGTTGACTTTTTCGACGATCCTCGGATGCCCGTAGCTTGATGGAAAATCTATAAAAAGTAACAAAGAGCACACACGAAATAAGCTCACTAGCTTAGTAAGTCTTAAGCATTTACTGAAACAATGATCAAATATTCCAACATTTAGCACACATACATATATAAATATATCTGTAAATTCAAGTAATTTAACAAATAATAATTTCAATATGGTCGAACAGCCGTCTATGTAACTTATCATCTATTATTCCCTCATTGAAGGTATACAACCCTTCCAGCACTTTAAGCCTTAAGTATTCGCATATTACCTTATTAACAAGTATAACATATATCGCAAGTATATATGATTAATCATATATATATACAGATATGCATTTTCAATAACTTTCACTTTTGACATTTTTACCTTTGACCGAATCTCAAAGATATCACCAAGCTTATATTCAATATACATATCACACTTATTAATGAATAATTCAAATACACATATCATAAAGACTCATTATCAAAAACTTTAACCATTCTACCACTTATGTAATTTGAAAGGAAAGATAATCACATACCTTGTTCCTTGCATTCATAAACCTTTATATTTACTCGAGCATTTTGTTTATTTAAGTATTTACATCCCACCTTGTAAAGGATTTATAACACATCACCGGCATTAAGCCCGCTAGGCAATAAGCACGATATACATCAGGCACAAGGCCCGCTAGGCTCATAGCCCGATTACATCACTGCTGCACAAGGCACGCTAGGCATTTAGCCCGATAAATAACACCCAACACGAAGCTCTGCTAGGCTTAAAGCCCGATATAGATATGATTATTAATTCAACACTCATTTCATAACATCAACAATGCAAACAACTCATATAGATCATATTACCTTCACATACCAACCAAAACATATTTATACACTTTTCGTTTTACAAAGTAAATTCAATTCAATACCATACTTCTACATTCGGCTATTATCTATAATTATACTTTAAATATTCAAGTTTCATTATTCATCATAGTCGTAAATAAATCTTTAACGTATATTTGCTTAAGGACTTACCAGGTTGTCGATAGAGCGTGTAAATCGGCTATTCGAGAACCTTCGTCTTTCCCCGATCCAATTCCGCTTTTCTTTGCTCTTGATCTAAAACACATTAAATTCAGCTCATTCAAGTACATTTCAATTCAATTTTGTCCCAAATCACATAATTAGACAAATTACCATATTACCCCTAATATTTCACTACCTTGCAATTTAGTCCTATTTTGCATAACACACAAAATACATCAAATTAGCTAATCTTGCATAAGGGCCGAATGTTCCTAGGGACTTTACAAGCCCTCACATTTCATTTATTTTGCAATTAAGTCCTCTAAAATTTCATTTTTACAAATTAGCCCTAAATACAAAATTTTCACCAAAATTCCTAATACAAAATTTGTAAATCTTTAACATATCATTTATCTCAAATCATAAATCACCAAAAATCACAAGAACCTAGCAATGGCCGAATCTCATACATGCTCATTTTCAAAAATTCTAACATGGGTCAACTACAGTTCGAAGCAACGTTCTCAAAAACGTAAAATTTATCGAAAACTAACTAAAAACTCACCTTGAATTTTAGCTTCAAAGTGCCGAAATTTCAAAGAACCAAAAGCTTATTTCTTCCTCCACATTCGACCATGGATGAGTGAAAAGATGATGGCTTTCTTTTCTTGGTTATTTTAACATATAATAAATAAATACCAATTTACTAAACTAACCTTATAATTAAAAATAACTAAACATTTTAACTTAAGGACAAACTTGTCCATGGCCGGCCACTAACATATAAAATGGGTTATTTACCCATTATATACTTCATATTATAAAGCCATGATCAATTAAGCACATTTCACTTTAGTCTACCACTTTTTCACTTTACGCGATTAGGTCCTTTTTAACAAATTAAGCACTCAAACGATAAAAATTTTCTACGAAACTTTCACACACATTAATTCACATATAAAAGACTCAAAATATAATATTAAAATATTTCTAGGACTCAGATTCGTGGTCCAGAAACCACCGTTCCAATTAAGGTCAAATTCGGTCTGTTACACTCTCACACTGCCAACACTCGATACTGATGTAGCTTGAGCTTTAGAACCTGAGTATTATTTTCTACGATCTCTGTTCGAATATTCGTTTGAAGCATTTGGGCGAGCGTACGAATCTCTAGATTTCTTTGATGAAGAATGATATGGCTTACTCATCAATCTTTTTCTCGAGTCTCTGACTTCTGAATCTGCTTTTCTCTTTTCTTTGCTAAGATCCTCGGCTTTACAAGCCCTTTCAACCAGAACGACAAATTCTTTCAACTCTAGAATTCCGACTAGTAGTTTATATCTTTGTTCAACCGGTCAACGAACCGCTTACACATAATCTCTTTGGTAGAAACATACTCCCTGGCATACTTACTCAACCGTACAAATTCTCTTTCATACTCGGTTACAGTCATTCGGCCTTGTCTTAATTGTAGAAACTCTTTGTGCTTTTGATCAAGAAATCTTTGACTGATGTATTTCTTTTTGAATTTGGATTGAAAGAACTCCCAAGTAACCCGTTCTTTCGGAACCACAGATATCAACGTGTTCCACCATTGATATGCCGTGTCTCTCAGCAAAGATACATCATATTTAATACATTCATCAGGAGTACAAGACAATTCATCGAATACTCGAATCGTATTTTAGAGCCAGAACTCAGCTCTCTCAGCATCATCATTAGTAGTAGCCCGAATCTCTTCAGCCCCATATTTACGAATCTTATCTACTGGCGGCTTGTTCAAATGTATAGGATCTATAACTTGAGGAACAACAGGGATTTGTTGAGGTATAGGTGGGGGTGGAGGTTGTTTAGCAGCCGGATTCGTTCGAACGAACTTCGTGAATCACTCGTTCATTATTTGGAAAAAAGGATTGTTTAGCCTCTCCCTCGTGGCTACTCGTTACAAGCTGAGAATTAGATGGCCCTGCCCCTTAAGCGGGAGCGGGCGCATTACTCTCTACATCATCAGCTACAGCTCGTTCGGGATCCAATACTATACAAATACACAATTTAAGCTGTCAAGAATCATCACACTATCGCAGAGTATATATGACATGTATAGCTAGACTCTCACACACGCTACGTTAGTCCTAGAATCGACTAAACCGTAGTTCTGATACCAATAAAATATAACACCCTTAACCCGTATCCGTCGCTAGAGTAGGGTTACGATGTATTACTGATCAATTCACAATATATAGCTTACATTTATCAAATTTAAAGCATTCATTCTCATAAATCATTCAACATAATTACAATGTCCCTTATAAGGGCCTAAGAGGCCTTAAACATTCTTTAGAAGTGGTTCGAGACTAAACCGATAACATACGAAAATTTTTAGAAACTTAGAAAAATTTCAACCATGTAGGGGTCACACGCCCGTGTGAATAGACCGCATGCCTCACATGGCTCCAGACACGCCTGTGGCTCAGGCCGTGTGGAAATAGGGCATACATATTGACTTGGGTCACACAGCCAACCACACTCTCATGTGTCTAGCCCGTGTGCCCTTCGAAGTGGCGACACACGTCTGTGTGCCAGGCTGTGTGCTAGGCCATGCCAAACCTGTAGGGTATACTGACTTATGCAACACGGCCAAGTCACACACCCGTGTGTGAGACCGTGTGGAATATACTGACTTCGATTCAATTTCAACACCAGGGGACACACGCCATATACCATAAATGTATAATTCAAAAGTACCAACTTAGATGTTTGACATGCGATGATGTTCCCGATGACTCCCGGATCTGAGCTAGCCTTGATTCACTATAAAACATAGAAAAATAACACGAAGTAAGCTTCATAGCTTAGTAAGCTCGTATATGAATAACTTATTTCATCGAATAAATGCAAATCAACCAATTACACATGACAAAACCATATACACATTAACTACAAACCTTTCTCATGTTTCAAAACATAATCAAATGCAAACTCATCGAACTTTCACTATTTAATACTCGAATAGGTTATGCACGTACCTGTATCGCCTCGTACTAACCTCTTTCTCAACCATATCATTCGTTTACCCATTGAACCATTCATAATAGAAATTAGATACTCAGGAGTCTCGTACGATAAGTACCTATACCATGGCCCGTAGCCAAATCAAGGTAACTTATCCGAAGAACTATTATCATAGCCCGAAGCCAAATCATCCGATATGCATGGCCCGGAGCCAAATCGGTAAAATATGCACCCAAAGTGCTAATATCATGGCCCGAAGCCAACTCAACGTATCATTTACTGACATGTCAATAGTATCCAAAACTATTCCTAAGGTTCAACCGGGCTTTCACACTTTTCGTTTCTATCATCGAATGCATCCGTAAAGTTGTTTTCACAATTCATACATTATCCATAATCCCGTTTTAACAATTTATGCAATATTAAAGCATTTTAACATACATTTATAATGTAATCATCACATACGAACTTACCTCGTATTCAGAATTGATGGATCGGGTCGACTACTCGATAACCTTGCTTTTCCCCCGATCTAAATCTGAATTCTTTCTTTTTTTGATCTATATGAATTCAAAATTAACATATTTATTCATCTACTCATTCAATAAATCCAAAAATACACATTTGGGCATTTTTACACATTAGCCCCTAAACTTTCGCATTTAATCAATTTAATCCCTATTTCACAAATACACAAAATTTACACAATTCAACAAAACCCATGCTTGGCCGAATTATATATAGGTCCCTAGCATTCCAAAACTTTCATTTATTTCATAATTCAACCACACAATTTGCACATTTCACAATTTAATCCCTATTATGCATTTTCATTAAAAATCACTTAACAAAACATGTAAAACTATCATCAAGCTTTCATATTTCAACATTAAACATCAAAGAACACATAGATTCAACAATGGAAACTCTTAAAATCTTTAACAGTGTAACGCCCCGAATTTTGGGCCTAGAAGTTCTGGGTTTTTAGTGTAGCGACAGCGAGGAGGTTGCACACATAAGTTTAGTTGTGCAATTTAGTGACAAGAATGGGCCTACTGGTCTAGTGGTGGTGTGAGTGTTAGCCTACCTTGAGGTTCTGGGTTCGAGTAGCTGGATGCGCAATTGGGGAGAGTCTTTTATTTTGTTCTATTTTAGTATTAATTATAAATGTTTATTTATGGTATTATATGATATTATTTATAATTATTAAATTATGTGTTGAATATATATTGTTTTTTATTTATTATTTTTATTATTTTTCTTTTCTTTTCTTTTCTTTTTGGACGTTTCTTGGTTTTATTCTCTGTGTGCTTTTCTCTTCTTCTGAAAACGATCGCGGTTTGTGGATTCTGGAACTTCGCTCCTCAGTCATCTTCTTCACCGTTAAAATAGGTGTGGGATTCTAATCTAGTTACTAAATTCTACTCTTAAATCGATTGCCATCTTACGTTGCAAATCCCTTTCCTTCGGCTTTTCGTAACTATGCAATAACCCGTCATTTTTTGAGTTTTTAGATGTTAAAAGTGAAGAGAAAATGCTATTTTCTGAGATATGTTGATAGGGAAAGGGTTAGGGACTGTTACTGTAGCTTAAACAGGGTTTTGGGGGTTGTTTCGGAGAGGTTTCATGGTTGCCCGGCACACGGCCGTGTGGATTTGGGAATTAGGGTTTTAGGCCAAATTGGGTACCACACGGCCGTGTGGCCGATTTGGGGATTTTTTTGACTTTCACACGGCCATGTTCCCTTGGGCACACGGGTGTGTGGGATTAGGAATTAGGGTATTAGAGTTTTGGGGTCACATGGCCTGGCCACATGGCCGTGTGACTGATTTGGGGATTTAGGGATTCCACACGGGCGTATGTTGTGGGACACACAGCCATGTCTGATGGCCACAAGGGTGTGTGACACCTTCACACGACCGTGTCTGCCCTGTACTTGATTTTATCAAAATTGGACAGTGAGTTACACGGCCGTGTCCCTGCACCACACGGGAGTGTGCCTTTGTCACACGGCCGTGTGCCACTCACACGGGTGTTTGGATCCCCACACGGCCTGGATTTCTCAACACGGCCGGAGCACATGGGTGTGTGGCCCTAACGCGCCAAATCTTGATTACAAGGCGATTGTAGTGCAATCGCCATTCTATGTGTTCCAACCCTCGACTAAGCTTACTGAAGGTTGACATGACTCTGCCCTGACTGCATTTTAAGTGTTATTCGTACTTGGTTGTATGAAATGTTAGGTATCGAATCTGAGTGCACAAGTGTGCACGTTTCTGTAACTGAACGACTGATTGTAAGTGACTGCTTCTGGATGATTGTCTGAAATTGAATTTTGAATTGGTGCATCCGCATTCATACATCTGCATACATACATTTGCATACATACATCTGCATATAAAGTATTTTGGGTTGGGATTTTGAAGAGAAGGGAGATTTACGATCTGATTTGGCAGTTTTACTGCAACTCATCAGTATAGTGAATTATCACATTGCACTGTACCGCATGTACGTTAGCTACGCTACGTACCACTATCTGATCTGGTAGTTTTACTGCAACTCATCGGTATAGTAGATTACCGCATTACACTGTACCGCATGTACGTTAGCTACGCTACGTACCATTATCTGATCTGGCAGTTCATATCGCACGTCGTACTACTTGCCACCGTATTGCACAAGATACGACTTATACGCTAGCTTTGCTGCGTAATTTATGATTTGGCAGTTTATCTGCATTCTGATAGCCCAATTCCCAGAGGGTCGAGGGTGGTCCCAATTCCCTGAGGGTCGTGGACAATGCTAATGATCATCATTGCCGGGCAACCCGGGATGACATTCTAGGGGGTATAAGGTGGAATGGGCTTTTCGAGGTCCTACTCAGAGTGTAGGGATGGGTGGGTTGATTAAATCCCCACAGTAAGTGTAGGGCTGGACGGAGATGGTGTGTTGGCTGGATGGGTGGGTTATTTTGTAACTCATGTGCACTCATATGCATCTGATTGACACTGTGACTGAACGTGATTCTACGACTGAATTTGATTGAATGTCTGACTGAAATATTTGAATGTCTGATTGACTGAAATGTCTGATTGTATTGTTCGACCGAAAGGCACTCATGCCTAAGAGAACCTAGTGTGATGGGCTAAGGCCGATCTAATTCTGATTCTGGAAAGGGCTTAGGCCTGGATTGTAACTACTGAGAATTACTGCTACTGTGTCCGATTAGGCCATATGACTGTAGAGTTACATATGGTGTACGTTTGGTTTAGGTGAATTCGCTTAATCGTTATATCATGCGTAAGTATGTTGCAGTTCGAAGCTGTTTCCAAGTTTTCTGTTTCTGTTCCTGTTTCCATTTCTGTGGTTTAACTGGTTTGATCTCACACTAAGCTCGAGTAGCTCACCCCCTCTTCTGTTTCCCTTTCTGGTACAATTCTGGATTCTAGATGCTGGACTCAGAACGCGAAGGTCTCGGACAGTTTTGGTGGAAATAAGTTATAAGCTTTTATTTTCAGGTTTTAATACTTATTCGTTTAGGCTTAAACTGTAAGGAATTTTATAATGCTATGGTACAGTTTTTGTGTTATGATTTTATTCGTACATTTTATACTGTTA
This sequence comes from Gossypium sturtianum, assembly GCA_025698515.1. NCBI lineage: Eukaryota > Viridiplantae > Streptophyta > Magnoliopsida > Malvales > Malvaceae > Gossypium > Gossypium sturtianum. The sequence goes on from CM046948.1 coordinate 120,911,097, forward strand.
AACTTACTGATGAATTTTATATGATTAAATGTTTTGATTTGCTTCGGGATAAACATTTTTGAAAATTAGATTTTGAGCGACTCGATTTGTAAAATTTTCTCACGATCACTTCGGTGATCAATGTAGCATTCCGAATTCGGTCTAGACTTCTAGGCCAGGTTTGGGGTGTTACAAACAGTTTCGAAATTTAAGGTACGGGCTAGCTAGAATACGAAGCAACGATCTCAAAAACATAGAAATCATTAATAACCGAGTCAAAATGACTTACCAATTTAAGCTTACATGTGCCGAACCCTAAAACACAACAAGAAACTTTCTTCTTCTTCAATATTCGGCCAAAAAGATGATAATGAAGTTTAAAATTGATTTTGTTTTATTAATTATAACATTTATTAACTATTTTACCATAATAACCTTTGTTATAAACATATAAAAACATATAATGGATGGCCATAATTGTCCACTTACACTAATCATGGACTAATAACATTATAAGGACCTTTTATTTATTAAATCATAGCAATTAAACACCTTTAACAAGTAGAATGCAACTTTTACATTTTACGTGATTTAATCCTTTTTTATCAAATTAACCAACCAATCGATAAAATTAGCTCACGAAATTTTCACACATATCAAATAACATGTTGTAAATACTGAAAATAATATTAAAATAATTTTTCAACATCGGATTTGTAGTTCCAAAACTACTGTTTCGATTTAGCTAAAATCGGACTGTTACAATAAAAGTACAAATCGAATCCTCTCGTCACTCATCGACGACTCTCACTTTTCCTTTCCCCCTCAATGACCCGACGTCGTCTTTAGCTTGGATAATCTAATGGCCGAATGTATTGAAAAAATCTTAAGTTCTCTTTCTTTTTCCTTTAATGGCTATGGTGGAAGAAGATGAGAATATCATCTTTCTTTCTACTATGGTCTTATATATACATGGTTTAATGTTTAATTGAACTTGATTAAACTAATTAGTTATGGTTAATTATTTAATTAATCTTATATTTCTTTAATTGAAATTTTACTTAATAAATGACCATCATAATAATTCTCCACTAACTTTAAAATAATAATGGTTTAATAACCATTTTGTTCCTTCGGATAATTGCTATCTTAAGTCCCCCAAGCTTTTTCTTAACTAAAACTCAATAGCGATTAGACTTTTATAATTTAGTCCCTAAGCTTTAATTAACTACTTTTTGGCTAAATTACTTACCCGATCTTTATTATAATTTCATATTAACCCCATAAATATTCTTATTTTATATTTACGGGCTTGATTTACTAAAATGGGGCTCCAAAACTGCATTTTATGACACCACTAAAAATCGAGTCGTTAAAGTACTGCTCTTGAAAGGTATAGGTTGGCGTGTTAGTAATGGGGCAGACATATGAACCTTTCATGATCCTTGGCCTATGGATGATAGTGATTTCTATATGCGTCCTCCTCGCTGCCAGGTATGGAAGATTTAAGGGTAAATGACTTGTTGTTACGTGATAGGGCAGCTTAGGATAAAGCTTTCCTCGGGGGTGTTCTCATGCCTTTGGATGTAGCTCGCGTCATGAATATTCTTATTAGCTATTTGTTGGATATGGTGCCATGAGTGTAGTATATTCTTCTGTAAAGTTGTACTTTTTCCAAACAGATTGGGTAATAAAACAAATTTATTGATTACATTAATATACTTTCTATGATTGTCCCCGCATGGTTTTTGTACATAAAGAAAAATGAAAGCAAATGTTACTCATTATTTGTCTAATGTTTAAACTAATATTAAGTGGTATTTCATGGTCGGATCGTAATACGGAAAGACAACTTATATTAGTAGACAAACCTAAACATGTCCTCAACTTAAATCGGAAATGATCAAACTGATTGGAAGACTAATATGTCATCTAACAAGTCCAATTAGGGAGGTGCTTTGTCTTGGGCATTGGAACGAATGACTCCCAGAAGATAGAGACATAGATGTGACTGACTGGACTGACAGTACATCGAACTGGACCCAAGAAGAATAAATCTTGAATCCGTTTATGGATTTATTCACTTGTGACATTCATAGTGTGACATACCTAAATCCTGAGTGGATTACGGACTATGTATGTGTGACTCGTACATTTTGATGTAAGTAAAAGCCTAAGTTCGAATATATAAGGAACTGAAAACTAGTGCGTTGGGTGTACGACTTCTACAGTATGTAGTGTCATTCACAACAGTGGAATTCATAGCTCAAGACATGGGTAAATAATATCCTCTCATTGTAATTACATGGTTGATGAAAAGTAAATGTGGCCATGGGTCGTTTGTTTTTATGATGAATGACTTGATTACTATTTGATAGTAGTTGACTTTTCATGAAGGAAGATGTAATGGTTACCATGATATAAAATAGGATCATATTAGGATAACGAATATTATCTCAAAGAGATTAATGATATCCTATTAGGGTAACACACTTATGACAAGGTCTTTGGACGAACACTAATCGAGTTACTTTCGTAATGGTATGTCGTTGGGGAGAGCTCGGTCACAATACTATAGTGGAATGGCTTCGTGACTAAATGAGTTTATAATTAATAGGCGAAAAGATGGAACTTAATTATAAATAATTTGAGCTCCAATTGCATATGTCCAATCGGCGCCTCCACTAGCTCGTTGAATCATAAATGAATTGCATGTTGAATCAAAAGAACAAAAATGAATAGAAATGGTAAAATGGAGAAATAGGGAACATTTGGAAATGATTATGGTTTTTTCCAAAATGAAAATGAAAATGGAGAAATGGAATCAGTTGGAAATGAATGTGGTTTTCTCCAAAATGAAAATGAAAAATGAAAATGACCTGAAAAATGAATTTATTTTTTTCAAATTAAATGAAGTTAAAAAATGGAAATAAACGATTTGGTTATAGTGAACCGTTGAAAGCAAGCACATAACCAGATTCTTTTACGGTAAAGTCGTCATGATTTTAACAAAATTAGAATTGAGTTGAGAAAATTATTTAATTGTAAATATATTGAATTTTATTTTTTGGGAAATAGAAAAAGAAATTGGGTTGGATCAAATTATAAAGTATTGGTTAAAAGCCTGAGAAGTACTTGTAATTGGACCCGATATGGAAGAGATGAAAAACCCTAGTATTATTAACTAGGGTTGTTGCTCCCTACATCCTAATTAGAATAGGAGTTTGTTTTTCTAGTTGAAATAAACTTCTACAATTCAACAAGGGTTCTACCTTCTCTCCCTATAAATAGATGGCACCGGTAAAGCTATTTACATAACTTTAAGATAGTGTTACTCTGCCAAAAAATAGAGAGAATTTATTCGCAACTATTAAATCTATTTATTCAATTTGTTCGAGCTCACACTCAAAGCAATTCATGGTACGAGAATAATGGAGAAGATCAATTGGTTGAAAGTCGAAAACGACAAGGATCTGTCTATCCGAAAACATAGGTACAATTTTGCTCTAGGGTTTATTTCTATAAATATCACAAACCGAGTCGGTTTTCAAAATTTTGATTTTTCGCTGTGTAAGAAAATCGTTTTCAAACAAGATTTTTTCCAATAGCTATTAGTGGCCTAACGATAAACTTGTATGCATTTCACTGGGCATGGTAGGTACACTGCTAAATCTAGTTGTGTGCTTGCTTTAAATTCTTTCTTGCATTTGGAATAGAGTCTTATTGTTAGAAATTGGTACCGTGTTTGGATCGCTCATATTCTTTTAAAGGTGAAGGACTTTGTATGGGCTGCTCAAGGAATTTCCTCCCATGTAAGGCTCGTTTTCTGGAGAAGGGTTGTATTATCAATCCATTGTGTTTATCTTGTGGTGGGGTCAAGAAAGTGAATTGTATGTTTCTTAAATGCCACCGAGTTGCTAAAGTCTGGCACTATGCTAATATTTGAATTTGACATGCCTTTATTACTGCCCTTATTGAGTACTTTTTAACACCTTGGGGAGCCTCTAATGGAGAGGGCACTAATGCTGGAAAAAATTCGATTCGATAATGGTTTCCTTGCATTGTGGAAAAATAAAATTTTGAAAATCGAGTCAATTTGTAATATTTATAGCAATAAACTTTTTCCCGAAATAATACATGTGCTTTGAGTAAGACATATCCTAGACGTTCCTGGCTTTTAACCGAACGACCTTCTCCACTATTCTCGTACCGCAAACTACTTCGAGTGTAGGCTCGAATAATTTCGAATCAAACAAATAACCAGAAATAATTTTTTTACTCTTAGTGGGAAAGTAAATCTCTCTTATAGAAACCGGTAGGATTGTTATTCCCGGAAAATTGAATTTATACTTAGAAATAAATTCTCACTATTTTTTGAGCAGAATAACAATATCTCAAAGTTGTGTATAACTTCTTGTATTTTTAGCCCTACCGATGGCATCTATTTATAGGGAGAGGAAGTGATACTCTAGTTGAATTAGTAGAATGCATTCCATGTCTATTTAATAGAAAAAAACAGTCCCCTTGTTAAACTAGGAGAGAGTGGTGGCTACTAGGGTGTGCCTCTCCTCATATGCATTATGATAGGGATTCAGGCCTCTCTTATATTGGTCCAATTATATGTGTTTCTTGGACTTTTAATTCATCACTTTATAATTTAATTCAACCCAGTACATGTTTTTTTATTTCTCAAAAAAAATATTTATTAATTTAATTTAAATCACTTAATTTTTCCAATTAAATAATTTTCCTAACCCGATTCTAATTACGTTAAAATCATGACAACTTTACTGTAAAAGAATATATGAGAAGATATATTTAATTTCTACATCCAATAGATTCAGAATGACCAAATAATTTAATTTCACTTTCAAACTTTAATTAATTAAATAATAATTCAAAAAACTTAAATTAATTCTTAGGTCATTTCCATTCTAAGTGAGAAACCACATTCATTTCCGAATGTAACTCATTTCTCTAACTTTATCATTTCTATTCATTTCTTTTCACTTGATTCAATATGCAATTCATTTCTGGTTTCAACGAGCTAGTGGAGGGACCAATTGAGCATATGTAATTAGGGCTCAAAGGATTTATAATTAAGTTGCAGCTTTTCGCCTATTAATTATAAATTCATTTAGTCTCGAAGTCATTCCACTATAGTATCTTGACTAAGCTCTCCCTAATAACATACCATTACAAAAGCTACTTAATCAGTGCTCATCCAATGACCTTGTCATAAGTGTGTTACCCTTATAGGATATCCTTAATCTCTTTGGGATTAATCCGTTCTCCCAATATGATCCTATTTTATCTCATGGTAATCATTACACCGTCTTTCATGAAAAGTCAATCACTATCATATAGTAATTAAGTCATTCATCATAAAGACAAATGACTCACGGCCATGTTTACATTTCATCTATCAGGTAATGCCAATGAGAGGATATCATTTACCCATGTCTTGGGCTATAAATTCCAATATTATAAATGATGCTACATACTACAAAAGTCATATACTCAATGCGCCAGCTTTTGGTTCCTTATCAATTCGAACTCAGGCTTTTACTTACATCAAAGTATACAAGTCACGCATCCATAGTCCATCATCCACTCAGGATTAAGGTATGCCGCACTATGAATGTCATAAGTGAATAAATCCATAAACGGATTTAGGATCTATTCTACTTGGGTTTTATCTGATGTACTGTCAGTCCAGTCAGTCACATCTATATCTCTATCTTCTGGGAGTCATTTGCTCCGATGCTCAAGACAAAACATCTCCCCAATTTGACTTGATAGACGACATATTAGTCTTTCAATTGGTTTGCTCATTTCCCATTAGACTAAGAATATGTTTAGGTTCATCTACTAAAATAAGTTGTCTTTCCGTATTACAATCCGACCACATAATATCGTTTAATATTAATTAAACATTAGATAACCAGTGAGCTAATATTTACTTTCATTTTGCTTTGCATGCAAAAACCATTGAAGACAATATACAAATGGTATTAATGTAATTCATGAATAAATTTATTAAACCAATTTGTTTAAAAAAATTACAAGTATACAAACGAATATACTACACTTAAGGCACCAGATCCAACAAATCACGTTGTTGTCTAGCATGTGGTTCTTCCAAGATTAGTTTTGTTGGGAAAATGAATAGTCCACTACTATTCCATGGGTTGTGGCCTTTGTTGATCAATATTTGGAAGAATGGAGAGTAGCTCAATGGACGATTGAATGTGTCGTATCTGGTCCGCCAGCTTGAGCTGCTGTTATGTAGTGTTGGTTGAGACCAGCTGTTGGCTGGTTGAAATTAATACGGACACGACATGTTTTCACGAGATTGGGAATATGGGTTTGGCAGTGTTGTTGCGTGAGCAGCATGGGGTGTTTATGCATGGGATGCACTGTCAGGTTAAGTACTTAGTCGATCCCCGCATTGCAAAAGTTTTGTCCATCAGAGAAGCGTTATTGTGGCTCAAGGATATGTAGAAACACTATATTTTTCTAGAGTCAGATTGCTTGGATGTTATTATCTTTCGGAGTTTGGTTTGATTTTACAGGATTGTTTAATGTTGAAATCTCTATTTCAACATGTCACCTTCCAATGGACTAAATGGATAGCAAATAGGGCGGCTCACAGTCTCGTTAGGTTGGTCTTATCATCTGTAGCCCGTTTTTCTTTTAATCATATTTTGGATTGTATTTCAAATATTTTATCTTTTGATACTACTTTAATAATTGAAGAAGAGAGACATAGGACCGAATGTATGGGGTAAGCCTATCGGTTTAGGTTTTAGTTTTCCCTTTCTTGCTTTGGGTTGTTTCTTTGTTTTACATAATGAAAGTTGGCTTATCTAAACAAATAAATAAAAGTATATGTGTATTTTAATATTTAAATATTCGATTAATGTTTTTATATAATGCCAGCATTTACTACTCGGCTATGCCCGGGGTTTAAAAAGATTAATAATAAATAACATTACTTTTAATTATTATTTAAAAATTAAAATTACATTAAATTATAGAAAATATGAAATAATTGATATAATATATATATATATATATATATATATATATAAGAAAAGGAAAACACATGTAACATTTTGTTTTTGATATGAGGATTGGATATATTCTTGAAGAAGACAAGAGAGCAGCTTTGGTGTAAAAACATATGGATTCTTGTGACAACATTTTTCTTTATTTATTAAATCATTTTGGTATTCAATTGCATCACATGCCATTTGACTACTCTTTGTAAACACCACAATCTTTTTCACAATCTAAATTATGTTTGTTTACAAATTTCACTGTGTTTCGTTACATTAAAGCAATTTTATTTATATTTAAAAATCAAATAAATCATTGAATTTAATTAATACTTCTAAATTTTGTATTTTCATATGTAAGTAATTGAGATTTATTTGTTTTTTTATATAATCTTTATAATATTATAATTTCATCCATTAATCAAGTTCAGGCTCAATTGAAATATTATTATAAGTCAACTCTTTTTAAAAAATAAAATAAAAAAATTATTTTAAAGGTACAATTTTCATAAATCTAAAAAAATACATGCACATGATGAGAATCGTGAGATTTAAACCCAAAACATCTTCAGTTACATTATCTCAACTTTATTATTACAACTACACCTATTTCAATGTTAAATAAAATAAGAGAAAAAAAATACTTTAGTATGGTAAACTTGAATTGATAATTTACTTGTTTAGGTCTTCAAAATTATTATTTTGCAAAGTTTTAAAATTTTTAACTTTTTTTGTATATATTCTTTAGAATTTTTTATAAATATTTTGAATTTTTAAAAATTATTTTATTTTTCTTTTGTAATTTTTGTTCAGAGTGATCAATTTGCTCATCTCAAAATTGACAAGGACAAAAGAGGTATTTACACCAATCTATTATTCGAGTTATTCAAATTGTAAAATTCAACTCAAGTTGAACTCAAAAAATCAATTTACTTATTCCAGTTAACTCAAGAAACCAAATAATTCGATTAAGTTAACTCAAAATTTGAAAAAGAATTCAATTTTTTCGAGTCAAATTGAGTTTTACTCACCTCCTACTAAGGAGGTCCATCTTGAGGGTAAAAAAAGCAGTTTAGGTACCATTTGTTATAAAAAAAGTTTAGGTGCCAAGATGGGAAAAGGGTTATAATTTAGGTACCAATTTGTAAGTTAAGCCTTTTTATAAATTTGTTCACATAATGACTTTTTTGGTCCTCCAACTTTACAAGCAAACTCATTTTAGCCCTCCATTTGATCTTTCTGCTCTATTAGCCCTTGAACTTGAATTATTTGTCAAATCACCCCAAAATAGATAGAAAAGTTAATGTTAGTTAATTTTGTTGACGTGGCATACACATGGCAATTTAGCAAATAATTATATTTTAAAAATTAAATGATATTTTTATAATTTTTATACTTTTTAGATAAATTTAATAAAATTTATTTTTAAAATATTTTTTTGAATTTTTAAACTTTTAAAGAATTAATTAATTACTGATGTAGCATCCACGTATATGTCATGTCAGCAAAGCAACAAACATTAACGTTTTCATTCATTTCGGAGTGATTTGACAAACAACGCAAGTTTAAAGGTTAAAAAGGCGAAAAATTAAATAGATAGCTAAAATAACTTTTTTTTGTAAAGTTCGAAGGTCTAATAAGTCATTATGCCTATTTTTTTCATATGATATGCCATAATCTAGTATATTATAAATAGAGTTACTTGCACTAGACATCCTCAAACTATGATCCTCATTTTAAATTGGTCTCTATACTTCAAAATATTCTAATTATGTTCCTAAACTATCGATGTTATATTAATCAAGTCCTTTCGTTATTAAATCTGTTAACTTAACCATTAAATATTGTATAGCTAAATTTAAAATAAAAATTTTAAAGAAAAATAGAACATACATTTTAAAAGTAAAAACTAAAAATAAAGTAAAACTGAAAAAAAAAGAAGAATGAATGAATGAACGATAAAACTTTTATAAAAACTTTGAAAACCTCAAAACTAATATTTTTAAAATATCTATTTTTACAATATTAATTTTTTCTTAATTTTAAAATATGTCACATGATATTTAATGTATCATTTAACAATTAAATTAATAATTTTAATATCAGAAATACCTAATTAATACATCAAATGATTGTCTTATTTTCATTAAATATAAAAAATTAACTTTTTAATATTGTGATTTTCAGCCCTCTATTTTTCTGAAAACTGACAGGTTATTATTATTATTTAAACATTTAATATTTATACTTAAATATGGTTAAAGCTTGTATTTGAACTGACCTGAAAATTAACAGTCCAACTATTTACACATTTAAAATCAACAATTCAAATTTATACATTTACCAATAAATTAATTAAACTTTTAAATTTTTATACTAAAATTATTAAATTAAAATAAATAATAATCCCATGACAAAAGCAACCCAAGGCAAAGGCCAACCGAGAAAAGAGGACTGACGTGGAAAGAACACTCATTGGGAGTGGACCCCAGTCCATGATGTAATCATTGGAACTAAATTAAAGTCTTTATCATCATCGATCACTTTCGTGACACGTGGAAGCTCTTTTGCACTTTCCTTCAGGCATGGAGTTGGTGGGCCTTACTATGCGGAGCCCACCAACCACTTCTGGGTCCATCAACGTGGAGCAAATCAAAGTGGGCTACGTGGATTATCAGCCTGGTGATGAAGAAAAAACTTGGTCCCACTCCCACCATCACAAGTTGGGTATTTCCGCGAAAAGAGCTTCACCGTTGATGGTGGTCGGTAAAAATGATGTTTGCCTGCCCAATCCCATATAATTTATTATTATTAAATTATACCTAATCAAATACTTATATTTTATGTCTTTTATTGAATTCGCGTCATCCTTAATTAGTATACCAACTCATTTATAAAATTATAAAAATATCCCCTCTTTTAATTATAATTAATATTTTTATAATGACACTTAATCTTTTATATTTTTTATCATCTTTAAATGAAAGAATGAAAACTTAAAAATTAAAGTGTTAAACACGTGTTCAATAGTATTAAAATACAAGTTTGCTACCACTCTACTCATACTTATTATTAAATAAATTTAAAAAATAAATATTTTTAACATAAAATATTTTCTTTCACTTACATCGTGTTGTGATAAAATCTAGTATTTTATCATACTTATTATTAAATAAATTTAAAAAATAAATATTTTTAACATAAAATATTTTCTTTCACTTACATCGTGTTGTGATAAAATCTAGTATTTATAATTTGTCTGTTATATCTATATCATATTTAAATAGCTTATTGAATTTGGGTTACGAGTCAATCAGATAGCAGTTCAATTATGAAATTATCAAATTACCTTCTCATATATAAATTAAGTTATATTTTTTATGAAGGTATTTTTGTCTTTTTATATATATATAATAAATAAATAAAAAATTAATCATAATGAAATTTGAACAAATAACACCATGCATAATAAACATTTAAGTTTACCATTGTAACTAAAATATCAATTGGCTTTTATTTGAATTTTTAGTAATTATATTTATTACATAATTTTTTTCATCCATATTGCGAGTGTGCCTTAATCTAGTATTACATTTAAGTTTTTTTTTAATTAAGTTGGTATTACGAGTGAATAGGATGTCAATTCAATTGGGAAATGACTAAAAACTCATTCTTTGTACAAAGTAAGAACTATTACTTATGAGGGTATTTTTGTTCTCAACAAAAAAATTTATAAATATATTTTTATGTAAAAGTTGACTAACACTGAATGTAATGGAGTCAATATTTACATTGCTTTGCTCTACCATGGGAATTTGTCACGGGGCTAGAACTTTAGTCTAGCAAACTGCGCGAACTTAAGCATAAAGTTTGCTTCAAATCCGCCTAAGTTAGCCTAAATCCTCGAAAAGAAAGAATCTCAAAGAATTATATAAGCCATTTGTGACACCCCAACCCGGCCGGGACGGTTCGTCCTGAATTTTGAGCAACAGATTAGCCACTGAGGTAACTCTTCGAAAAACTACCACAAATCACACCAACCATCCATACTCACCATACATATACAGAATATTTCATACAAGCATTTAGTCCTAAGAGCATGCTTTTCTAAAGCAAACAATAAGTCATATAATAAGCGGAATAAGATGTACTTGAATTTCGTCAGGCTTTACTAACTGCAAAACGTCTCGTTAGTTCATATAGGCAGTATCATATAATTCAAACAGTAGTTTCAGCCAAACAAACAAACACAAAGATTAAAAAGTCCCAAAAATTAAACAGGCCAAAAAGTCCAATTACAACCCTTTAAAAAATTTATTTATAGATTGCCTAAAATTATCTAAGTCCCATTCTAAGTCTCTAGCCCGGGAATGTCCCACATTGCCTTCTTGGGGTTTATAAGCTCGGCGCACATATTGTAGTAAGAAAGTTTGTCCGATGGATCACTGAACCGCCACCCTTTTCACTATCCCGCAAGTTGTTTATCTAGAAGGGAAAAATAAAGAGATGAGCTTGGGAAAGCTCAGTGAATACACATGCGTACAACACAATAAAACACATCAATAATTCACATAGTAAACAACCCACTTACAGACAGATCGCATATAACAGTTCGCACATAAACAGCTTTGCATGTAGGTGATTCGCATACAATCAATTTGCATGTCATTAATTCACATATAATCAACCCCGTTTAGTTTAGTGATATATTGACAGTTCGTGAAAAGGAAATATAATCAAATAATATACTCATTGGATAAACGGATCTCCCAACACACACCCTAAGACTCATAGAGTCACTCAAATCGCCATATAAGTGTAGCACGAATGCTCACATTCTCTGGAAAACACACCCTTAAAATCCCCGGTGAATGGAGCATTGCTCGACATGCCCTTATTTCTCCATCTAATCACCGGGCCACAATGCCCTATCACATTATATAGGTGAGCACTCATAATCCTATGATATGCCAACTATATCCAATGGTTCTAAAAATTCACAATGCCAACATATCACAGTAATACACATTTACAAATTATATCATTTTAGGCTCACAATTTTAACAGAGCTTGCAATACCACAACACGTCATGATATAGTTCGCAAAACATTAAGCTCGTATATACAGAACATCAAGCATAAAATAACAGGGTTTGCATATGACATATGTTCGCATGCAATGTGGGTCCTCATAATATCATTGGTACACACACAGCATAGTAGATTTAAGGTTCGCACACCGCATGTATACATTTATATAAATAATACAAAACCTTTTAATGCAAAGATATATATATTGTTTATAATAAGACCTACGCATGCATTCAATGTATATAACAGTACCCTTTTTACTCATGTTTATATACTATATAAATTAAAACCCATAAACACCTTTATATTATATATAACAGTACGTACAATTATATTATATAACCATTAACCAAACTTTAGACGCCTATATATAATGTATATTTAACATAACCCTAGACACATACATACATTATATTTAGCAGAACCCACGCATTTATCAAGGCTCGCATAGCCTGTAGGATCACATACAAATAGACTCATACCATATGTATGGATTCGCATGTCATACTTGGCTTCCAGCAGAGTGCGATCTTATTTTCAAGTGCAATATACACAGTACTCACCTTTTTTCACCATAACGTCAACTATGTGATCTTCTCCTTTCTAACTCTTAACCCTCCTAACTTACATATATTTGTAAATCCATGTTGTTAATTTAATGTTAATCTCACCTAACTCTTTTTTTAGAAATCAGTAACTGTTCATCGTCTTCCTCAAGAACAAAACCATTTTAAACAACATTTCTTAGCTTCCCCAGCTTCAATCCACCATTTTCATGAAGTTGAATCATTAATAAAAAACAAAGATTATTTTATATTTCTTATCTAAACCGTAGATACTTTAGTCAAAAGCATTTCATGCAAATTTAATATGAAAATAGATTGTTTACCTTCGATCTTGCTATCCCTCGTGACTCCCGAGTGGTCAGTTCAATAACTGAACCAAAGCTTAAGAAAAAAATGGTGTTTTACTTGAGAAACTAAAGAAGGAAGTTGTAACACCTCTAATCCGTCTTCGTCACCATATTAGAGTTATAGAGTATTACCGAACAATCAAAAACATTTAAACATCACAGTATTCAATAATTTAAATGTATCATAATCCATTCATTCACATGCATATTGTCCCTAAATCGAGCCTTCGAGGCCCTAAAAATATCTTAGAAACAAATCAGGACTAATTTGAAATAGTTTGAAAAGTTTAGGGAAAACATGCAAAATTTGCAAATCAAGGGTCACACGGCCGTGTGCCTCACACGGCTGAGACACATGGCCGTGTATCAGGCCGTGTAACTTTTGAACTAGGGACACACAGCTGTGTCCCAGCCCGTGTCCTCACCCGTGTAACTCTCTAAGTTGCCCCACACGCCCATGTGCCAGGCCGTGTGTTAGGCCGTGTAACTCACTGACTTGCACACTAAGGAATCACCATATGACACATGGCCGTGTCACCAGGCCGTGTGCCTCACACGGATGAGTCACACGCCCGTGTCCCAGGCCGTGTGGACCCAAATTTACCTAAAATCAAGCCATTTCAAAACCTTTTTATACATAACTTTTTGAACTATTTAAACACACATTCAAGGGGACCTAAACATCATCCAATCACACATCAAAATGTCATTTCAAAGTCCTAATTCAACTAACCAATATGCCATTCAAAGGCACCACAATTATAAGAACACAATGTTTACCAAAACATGTAAACATTTCCTAATTCCGTGCATAAAGGCTTCATTCTAATATGTGCCTAAACACATCATAATTGACCATTTCCAAGCCAACATCTTGTACCAATATACCATTCACATCAATTCTTAAAAGTGACCAAAAGGACTTACTTAAACAGGTATTATAAGTCCGTCAATTATATATTAACATTAAGACACAAACATACCAAATTACCTTTACATATTCATCAAGAAACACCATTATAAGCTACCATATACATGTTAATATTGCCATTTCCATACATACTAACCTAGTTCAAATATGAACTAAAACATGTCACAATTAACCATTTTCAAACCATCATCAACATGCCAAGAGAACCTTATACACAAGCACTTTAAGGTTATCAAAACAACATAACTTGGTTAGGCATCAAAGTGTACTAAACCATCATAGCTTACCAAAGCTTATACATCCCAAACATCATTAACACCACTACAAAACACTCTATACATGCCATTATAAACCTTAACCAAATTACTGAAAATGTAACACCCCAAACCCGGCCTAGACGTTATGGCCATATCTGGCAATGTCACATGATAGTGTTTTTGAAACCTCGTTGTTACGATGAAAACATTCCATGTTATTATCTTTAGTAAACATTTGTTAGAACTTAGGAAGTTGTCTTTATTTATTTAAAACATTTGTTTTGAAACATCCCTCGTTGTGGAAGCTTTAATAAAACAGTCTAGGTGATTATGCATTTAGAAATTACTTTAACTTTTTGAAAACCGAATTTCTTACGACCAGCAGGTATAAATCCATAAAGTAAAATAAATAAATAAAAACCCAAATTTAAAACCAAAGTCCCAGAGGGTCCTTAAATTACAACCCAAATAATCAATAATAATCAAATCATAAATCGTAAATTGAAAACCATGAAGTCCAAAAATTACTGTGGTCACCGCTGAGTCCTCCGTCGCACCGATCCGTCTAAGTCTAGGGATTACCTGTGCACATTAAAAAAAAAGGGTGAGTTTACGTAAACTCAGTGTGTAATCCTGCAGAAACAAACAAACAATCAATATTCACAGTGCACAGTTGAACAGTCTTGGGCCTAAGCCCTTTTCAGTGTTAGTGACAGTTTGGGCCTTAGCCCATCTCGATCTGATGTCAAAATGCGATAAGGCCTTAGCCCATCACAAGATCGTGAGCGATGAATGATTATGCAAGAGCAAAATCTTACCCAACCAGCCTCTACACACCATCTCCGTCCAACCCTACACTCTCCATGTGGGGATATAATCAACCCACCCATCCCTACACTCCAAGTAGTACCGAATGCGGCACAACATAAAAGAGTTTGAGTCACTGCGAAGAAATTAGGCTTAAAGCCTTTGGTACACTTCCTCGAATAACAACCCCAACCCAATGCAATGCAACACACAATGGATGACATGCTATTATGCAATTTCAGTACATATATTCGATTCGAGATATTAACATGCCCGAAGATGAGATATCATTGATCAATTTCACACATTTAGGTGTCTAAGTAGCACTTACCGATCCTACAGTAAGTTCACAGTCGACTTGGGCAACCCGTGCAACCTTGAAAACATTTCGGTAAAAAATGGGCCTACATGCCCATGTGATCTGCCCGTGTGGGGCCACACGCCCGTGTGGCCCACTCGGCCCAAATTGGCCTTGGCCGTGTGATCCATTTTTAAAGTAACCCATGCTAGCTCAATACTCATATATGTTTTCACTATTTACTTATATGTTCATTCAAAGCTGTCTACTTGAGTCATTATCACTAAATTATTTACATCTTGAGCTACAGAATTCAAAATTAAGATCCGTTTGATGTTTTTGAAACTAGACTCAAATACCTTTCTACCATAAAATTTTCAAAATTTATAGTTTATCAAATAAGTACAGTAAAATCTTTAAAGTTATCCCTATTATGCTGTTTGACAGCTTCATCCTTTCCTTACTAAAAATTATTTATCTCTTAGTACGGAATTTAGATGATGTTTACATTTGTTTCTCTTGAAAATAGACTCATTAAGGATTTAAAAATATAAATTTAAGCCCCTAATTATTTTTTTACAATTTTTAATGATTTTCCTAAGTCAGAACAGGGGAACCCAAAATCATTCTGACCTTGTCTCACAAAATTTATTATATCTCATGATTTACAATTCCATTTCTTACACTGTTTCTTCCATGAAAAACTAGACTCAATAAAATTTAATATCATATTTTATTCAACCTCTGAGTCAATTCTCACTATTTTTGATGATTTTTCAAAGTTAGACTATTGCTGCTGTCCAAAACTATTTTAGTGCAAAATGTTGATTTCCAAGTTTATAACACCCTTATTTCCTTTCTCTACAATTTTTCGCATCATTTTCTCTTATTTCTCTTATTTCTCGACAGCAAGCAATTTTGAATTTTCGCCGAATCTCGTTTTCTACATTTCGGGTACACACCTGGTATCGTTTCTGATGCGTAAGCACTCCTAAGCCTCCAGAACCTAAAAATCGACCAACATATCTCCAGATTAATTACTTAATTCGTCAATCAAACCAAATATCCCCAACATAAAACTCGAGAAACTAAACCAATGACGATTCGAAAACTTACCGCGACGAATCCGATTACCAGTCGTCTCCACACACTGGAATATCCGCTTAAAACCTTTGAACAACACCTAAACAAGAGTAAAACGAACCCTTTGTTAATTGTCTAATCGAAAAACGATAACTAAGGGGAAAAATTCCACTTACCAAAACAGATGAAGTCGAAAGTTGCACCCAAAGAGATGACTCGCAAAAAAATACAGAAACGAAAAGAGTAGGGAAAAGAAAAGAGAATTTCGGCTATAGAGCAAGAGATAAACCGATCAAGAAAACGAAAAGAGAGGGGAAAGAGAAGAAACAAGATTTGGCCAAAGGGGAACAAAAACCAAAAGTGAACAAGAAGGGAGAAGAAACGACAGAGAAACAAAAGTCTAACGTCAGATAAAAAACTGATAAGAAGAAAATCTTATTTTGATAACTTCTCCCCAATTATCTCCTAAAAACACTCCCTATTAACCCATTAAAACACAACTACTTAGCAATCCAGTTTAATTTGAACTCCACCACGCCACACGCTTCAAACAAAAATTAATTCCCCTGCTTGCGCAGGGACTCGAACACAGGACCTCCTACCCACTAACACTCCACTTAACCACCAGACCAGCAAGCCCATTCTGATATATTTTTACCAACAATCAAATAAAAGCCTACTGAACAAGAGTAAGGCCTAATTAATCCAAAATACCAAAATTTGCCCAAGCGAAGGCTTGAACTTTGGACCTCCCAAACACTCCCAGAACACATAAACACTAAAGCTGACAGATATTTGTATCATATTTTCACAATAATAAAATTAGAAATTTTGGGGCGTTATAGAAAAACTATTGACTTGTCTACTGGATAGTGTGATAGGTCTCCGACGAGCTTCCAACCAAATCGAGCTTCCGATAATCTGTAAAGCAAAGGAAAATAACTACTGAAGCAATGAATGCTTAGTAAGCCCGTATAAACTTTAAACTTAACATACCATTTCAATAATGAACTTTATAGATAAAGTATAGACCTTTACCAATGTCATAAGCTTAATAAAAGTCTATATAACACCATCAAACTCACAAGTTAGCATACTTGTTCATGATACATATGAAACCAACCATATATATATCTATAAACATAACATTTAATTCATCATCGTTAGCATACAATCATGTTTCATTCCATTTGCTTATTACCGTTTCTAATACCATGAGTTTAGTATAAGCCTATTCAAGCATCATCAAGCTCACATGTTAGTAGATTCATTGACCATAATATAAACTCATTTATAACATAAATAGATTTCATAAGATACAGTACATAAGTATCAACCTTTTCGTATAGTTATGAACCTTTCCATTAAGTCACTTACTGTTCTATTCCTTTTCTTACCCGTTGAACCATCTAGAATTACATCGGATACTCGGGAAAGCTCACACGAAGTGTGCCTTTACATATAACCGTAATATTTCCTTTACATCAATGCTCACACGAGCTGTGAAATGGGCCTGCTCACACAAGCTGTGGGTCAAAATGTAAGCTATACGATATTGTTCAAACGAGCTGTGGAGAATCCGTAACAAATGCAGGACCTCAGCCATCGGTAGGAGATTCAAGACTAGCACCTGAAACATGTGATAAACCATAATTTATACATATTTTTACCCTATGCTTGGCTTATTTTTGGATGTATTTTCATTAGATCTGATGAATTCGATGCTTCTAATCCTTTAATTTCATGTTTTACACTCAGGAGAGCTTAGGGAGTCGAAAAGAATGAGAAACGGACCAAAAAGGGATAAAATGGGCCTACCTAGAAAATCAACACGGCCTGGACTTCCGCACACGGGAAGATCACACGGCCGTTTGTGACGAGCAGAATCCAACACGGCCTAAGCCATCGCACACGGGAAAGAACACACGGCCGTGTATGACGAGCAGGATTGAACACGACCTAGACTATCGACCACGGCTGTGTCACACGGGCGTGTCCCTGCCGAACCCGAGTTGAGTTCTATTCGGAAAAGGCTACTTGTGGGCCAAGAAAGGTGCTCCAAAGCCTATATAAACACCCTAAGGGAGGACCTAAAAGGACACGCAGAGTAGAAGGCAGAAAATACTCGAAGACAGCCATCAGGAGCAACTTGGAGGAAGGATCTCCATCAATACTGAAGATCTCCTATTAATTTCTCTTGAAGTTTTTGGGTTTTCTTATGTTTTGTTGATTTCCTTATTTTAAGATGTTTCCCTCTATCAGTATGAACTAAATCCTTAAAAATACGAGGATGAAACCTAAGACGGATCTTATTACTATTTGATTTATAAGATAAATACTTGTTCTTATTCTTAATTGTGAGTTCTTATTCTTGTTTTGATAATTTAGGTTATTAATTCAAGTCAAATATGCTTATTCAGAGGAGCAAAAGTCCCTGTTTAAGAGTAGATCAACACAATTAAGCGGAGTTGATTGCAACCCAAGAAATAGGGCGACGAAAATCTGCCGGATTAGAGTCAAATATAATAAGGGAATCCATAGATCGAGTTAATGTGACGATAGGGGTTTTAATTAGAAAGAGATTTCAATTAATCAACCTAGAGTCAGTTGTTTTTGTCTTGAAAGAGATATTAACATAAATTAGGGATCTCTACGGATTAAGTCAAGTGAATAAATCGTATGAATCAGAAGTAATAAGTGAAGTCTAGGTGGATTCTTCCTTGAGTATTGCCTATCTCATAAAGTTGTCTAAAAAGTATTTTCCCAATTCATTCTTTGTCGTGCTTTTAATTAATAGTTTAAGAGAAATCACTCCAATTTTTAGGCTAGATAATAGAAAGATAGTAATTACTAGTACTCTTGGTCCTTGTGGATACGATATTTCCGGTCTTACCATAACTATACTATTAAACGATAGGTGCGCTTGCCTTTATTGTGATCATAGTTAAATAGAGACACAACAAGTTTTTGGCGCCGTTGCCGGGGACTAAGATATTATGAACACTAAAATTTTATTACTTTAGCCATTTATGTTTTATTGCAATTTATTTTATTGTTACTTTTCTAATTTTTCTCTTTCTTTGCTTCTGGCATGTGTTTCTAGTTTATGACTAGAAGAAACCCGTCAGGACCTTTGCTCTATGACAGTGAGATAGAAAGTACCGCTCGCAGAAATCGTAGGGAGATAAGGCGAAGCCTACAATACATACAAGAATAGTAAGAAGACGATATCACTAATACCGAGGAGATGGCTGATAATAATCCGCTACCTCCCGTGGTCGGTGCAGATCCAGTAAACCAGAATCCTGCTCCTCGAACTATGTATGATTATGCTAAGCCTAATTTAACAGGATCTGAATCAAGTATTGTTAGACCTGCTATTGCTGCAAATAATTTTGAACTGAAACCTAACACTATTCGAGATGATTCAACGATTTGTTCGGTTTGATGGTTTGCAGGATGAGGATCCAAACAATCACTTGGCAAATTTTCTGGAATTCTGCGACACTTTCAAGATTAATGGCGTTTCTGACGATGCCATTCGCCTTCGGTTGTTTCCCTTCTCATTGAGGAACAAAGCTAAACAGTGGTTGAACTCATTACCACGAGGATCAATCACTACTTGGGAACAGATGACCGAAAATTTTTTATTAAAATATTTTTCGTCGGCTAAAACGGCTAAATTGAGGAATGATATCTCTTCTTTTGTGTAGATGGATTTAGAAACACTTTACGATGCATGGGAAAGATACAAGGATTTGTTGAGAAGGTGCCCACACCATGGGTTACCTCTATGGTTACAAGTTCAAACCTTTTACAATGATTTGAACCCCTCAACTAGGCAACTGATAGATGCAGCCGGCGGCGGCACACTAAACAACAAAACACCTGAGGTTGCCTACGAATTCATTGAAGAGTTGTCACTGAACAACTATCAGTGGCAAGTTATGAGGACGAAGCCAACAAAAGTCGCAGGAGTTTTCAACCTCGACGCAGTGACAATGCTATCAAACCAGGTAGAGCTTTTAAGTAAAAAAATTGATGGTTTATGTGGTTCCTCGCAGGTACATCCAGTGATGCAGTACAATACAAATGGAGGAGAAACGAACAATACAAAATATCCATCCTACAGCCCTGGCATAGAAATCTAACAGATGAACTATATGGGTAATAATTCTAGACCTCAGAATAATCCCTATAGTAATACTCACAATCCAGGTAAGAGGAACCACCCAAACTTCTCATGAGGTGGTCAAGAAAATCAGAGACAACAACCCTCTCCAGGCTTTCAACACCAACCCTACCCACAGGAGAAAAAGCCGAACCTTGAGGAGATGCTTACTAAATTCATCTCGGTGTCAGAAACGCGCTTCCAGAACACCGAGACAGCACTTAAAAACCAACAGGCATCGATTCAAGGGCTCGAAAACCAAATAGGTCAGCTTGCTAAGCTGATCTCGGAACGACCACAAGGTAGTTTGCCGAGTAATACCGAGCCTAACCCAAGGGAACATCTTCATGCCACCACGGTGTGTGACGAAGAAGGGTTAGTAGACTCTGAATCTGAATCGAGGTAAGAACCTGTGGTAAGTAAAGGTGAGGATAGGGTAAGCCATGATACACAGAAATCGGCAAGTAAAGAGTATATACCTCATGTGCCATATGCTAACGCGACGAAGAAAGACCATACTAATGAGCAATTTGGTAAATTTCTTAAACTTTTAAAAAAATTACATATTAACTTACCGTTTATCGAAGCTCTTTCGTAGATGCCCAACTCAGTCAAATTTTTAAAGGAGCTTCTAGGAAACAAACGGAAGTTAGACGATGCGTTGCACGTGGAGCTAAACGTAGTCTGCTCATCCATTCTACAGAATAAACTACCCGATAAATTAAAGGATCCAGGGAGTTTCACTATTCCTTGTTTAATTGGTAGTTTAAATGTTAAACATGCTTTAGCTGATTTAGGGGCGAGTATTAACGTCATGCCCTATAAAATGTTTAAGCAACTAGGTCTTGGGAAACCTAAACAAACTAGGATGAGTATTCAACTCGCAGATAAAACTATTAGATTTCCTAGGGGAATTGTTGAGGATGTGCTTGTAAAAAAAGATAAATTTATATTCCTAGTTGACTTCGTTGTTCTAGACATGGATGAGGACAGTAACGCACCTTTAATTTTAGGGCGACCTTTTTTAGCAACTGCTAAAACTAGAATTGATGTTGGTACAGGTGAGCTCACACTTCGTGTAGGTGACGAAACGATCACTCTTCAGGCTCGTGACTCAGTTAGGACGTCGAGTAATAAAGGTGAGCACATAAATTCTATTAATAACCATTTGGTTCAACCCTCTTTTCAGGAAGCACCTCGAAAATACAAAACTGAGCCCCATCCTAGTCCTCGTGCCAACAATGAAATAACTTACGATGAGTGAAGGCTTCAGATCGATGAACTAGACGAGTGGAGGACACATGCCAAGGAGAAACCAAGAACACACGAAGTGAAACCGAGGCAACTCCATGACGAGCTTAAAGGAAAAGCAAATCACTTCAAGGTTGGAGATCAGGTATTGTTGGATAAAACAGTCCCTCGAATCGCCACTTCAGACCTTAATAAGAACGGAGCGATCCCTTTCACAGTACTCAATGTTTTCCCATACGGTACAGTCGAGGTAACTCATCCCAAATTTGGCACCTTCAAGGTAAATAGTACTCGTCTAAAACCTTATTTTCACAAAATTGATAGCAGGAATGAGGAGTTTCAACTCCTCGAACCACCATGACCATGCAAATGAAAGGTAAGTCTAGCTTAAGACTTTAAACAAGTGCTTCTCGGGAGGCAACCCGAGCACTAACCTCATTAAATTTCATATTTTTGATTTTTAACACCTAACTAAAACTAATCAAATTAGTAGGCGTAGGTTCCCCTACCACACGACCTTGCACACGGGCGTGGCCATGGCCGTGTGGACACCACGAGTAAGCATATCGGCGTGGCAGATACCGTGCGGGCCAAGAACGAAATTTTCCCCAAAACACGGGCTGCGATAAAATGCCACGGTCGTGCCTATAAGCCATGGTCGACACTGACTAAAGAACACGGGACGTTGATAAACCCACACGGGCATGCCCTCAAACTATGGGAAATACTGAGTAAAGCACACGGGCGTACGACACACCCGTGCCAATAAGCCGTGGTCGATACTGATCAATCAACATGGGCGTGGACACCTTTACACAGGCGTGGGAGAAACGAAAGAAGCATCACACAGCCGTGCGATTCGGCCGTGTGACCTAACACACCCAGGGAACACGGGCGTGGGTCGCTACCATGTGTCCCAATCTCTATTTAAACCCCCTTCTTCTGTTCACTTTCTTCCCCAAATCTCCTTCCCCCAAACCTTAGCCACCGCACCCTTTTCCGACCACCGCTCTCCTCCTCCACTTTCTTCCCTCCTCCCTTCTTCCCCAGCTCGAAAACCCCATTTTCCCTTTTCTTTTCCCATTGTCTTTCTTTCTTCTTTTTCCTTTCCCCCTTTCCCTTATTCCTTCTTTGCACCGCCACCACACCAACCACCATCCTTGCCACCGTTGGTCACTCTTTTTCCCCTTTAGATTCATATCTATCTTTCATTATGTATTTTTATTTTATTTTATTTTATTTTATTTTATTTTTATTTTCTATTTTTTTCTTATTCTTCATGCCATTTAGATTTAGCTTAGGGTACCATAAGTTCATGCCGGCTGCTTCATCAAACTCGATTTCAAAAGGTTCAAGGTGCTACTGGAGTATCCTCCCCCACTTTCACCTCTGCTACATTCAGCATATTTCTTTTCATTGACTCCATCCAAAATTCAGGAAGTTTCACTTCTCTCCCTATCCTGTGATTTTATTACTATATTGCTATTATCTATCTTTGTACATTGAGGACAATGTTCATCTTAAGTGTGGGGAGGTTATTTAATTGATTATCAGAAAATCCCTGAATTATGTCTTGTTCTTAAGTAATTTTCTCATATTACTATTAGAATGAAACTTTTAGTGATTTATGATTTTTATTGATATGTTTTGGATTAAGTCATAGGTAATTATGCATCGATGGTTTAAACTTTAAGATATTAGAGAATCAAGCATGATAAGTCTATTTTCATAATCAAAAATATTAATAGGTTGTTTCCCTAAATTTAAATATTACTTTGAAGTTTGAAATTTGCAAAGTTGACATCAAAAACCATAATTTTTGTGAGATTTTGAGCCTTTTAGAGCACATTCTTTTCTTGCTCACTTTATTGATTATGAGTGTGTCAATATTGATTTGTTATTCTAGAACTTGCTTCGATTATGCATGTCAAGACCATACTTTTGATTTGATATACAGAGATGATAAAGGCACTTAGGATTTAACCCACTTACTCCATAAAAAGCCTACCTTCATAATTAACCCCTAGTGAACCCCTTTGAATCCTAATAAACCGTTTCTTGATTTACCCTTAATATTAACCCAAAACTCACTCTTTTTGAGTCATTAATAATTTTTCCTATTGAATTAACCCCTTTTTGTCGAGATTTGATTTGAGCAGTTGCCTAACTATGTTCTTTATTTCGGTTGTTAAATTCTCTTATTATTGTAAATTCTTATTCTTAAAAAAAAAAAGAGAGTTGGAAATCTATTCATTATTAGTTCTATGTTATTTGAGCTTAAGCGATTAATTTCACATTCTAAGAAGAAGCTCGTGTTATTAGTGATAAGTTTTCAATTGATGTAATTATTAAGTGTTAGTCCATTTTTCTAGTTAGGTGAATTGTCAATTCGATCTCGATTCTAACCCTCTAATTCAGCCTTTATCCACACTTTTAACCCAAGCCCCATTACAACTCTTTTTAAGACCTTTTGATTTGTGTATCATCTCATTCTATAGTGGTGAAGATTTGATTTTCATGCAAGCCTATGGGATTAACTTTTCATGTTTGAATTTTGAGTGCTTAATCTGAACCTTAAACACTTTGAGTGATTTGAGTGAATATTTAGTGAGGATGACAATTCTTGTCAATTTTGAATTAAAGGTGATTATTTAGGTACGGGGAAACACCTATGTTTTTGTGCTATAAAAATTATGACTTGGATTGTTTGAATCTTTAGCACTCTTTTAGTTAAATTATCAATGTATGAATTACCTATGAATTATGATGAGACATTATTGATGAGAATTATGAATTGAGGAAGTTAATTTTAATTTTGAGTTGAGGATTTTGCTTGAAGACAAGCAAAGGCTTAAGTGTGGGGATATTTGATAAACCATAATTTATACATATTTTTACCCCATGCTTGGCTTATTTTTTGATGTATTTTCATTATATTTGATGAATTTGATGCTCCTAATCCTTTAATTTCATGTTTTACACTCAAGAGAGCTTAGGGAGTCAAAAAGAACGAGAAACGAGCCAAAAAGGGACAAAATGAGCCTACGTAGGAAATCAACACGGCCTGGACTTCGTGACAGGCGGATCACACTACTGTGTGTGTGACGAAAGCGAGAATCCAACACGGCCTAAGCCATCGCACACGGGAAAGATCACATGGCCGTGTATGACGAGCAGGATTGAACACGGCCTGGACTATCGACCACGGTCGTGTCACACGGGCATGTCCCTGTCGAACCCGAGTTGAGTTCTATTCAGAAAAGGCTACTTGTGGGCCAAGAAAGGTGCTCCAAAGCCTATATAAACATCCTAAGGGAGGACCTAAAAGGACACGCAGAGTAGAAGGCAGAAAATACTCGAAGACAACCATTAGGAGCAGCTTGGAGGAAGGATCTCCATCAAGACTGAAGATCTCCTATTAATTTCTCTTGAAGTTTTTGGGTTTTCTTATGTTTTGTTGATTTCCTTATTTTAAGATGTTTCCCTCTATCAGTATGAACTAAATCCCTTAAATACCTGAGGGGATGAAACCTAAGACGGATCTTATTACTATTTGATTTATAAGATAAATACTTTTTCTTATTCTTAATTGTGAGTTCTTATTCTTGTTTTGATAATTCAGGTTATTAATTCAAGTCGAATGTGCTTATTCAGAGGAGCAAAAGTCCCTGTTTAAGAGTAGATCAACACAATTAAGCGGAGTTGATTGCAACCCTAGAAATAGGGCAACGAAAATCTGCCGGATTAGAGTCAAATCTAATAAGGGAATCCATAGATCGAGTTAATGCGACGATAGGGGTTTTAATTAGAAAGAGATTTCAATTAATCAACCTAGAGTCAGTTGTTTTTAGTCTTGAAAGAGATATTAACATAAATCAGGGAATTCTACAGATTAAGTCAAGTGAATAAATCGTATGAATCAGAAGTAATAAGTGAAGTCTAGGTGGATTCTTCCTTGGGTATTGCCTATCTCATAAAGTTGTCTAAAAAGTATTTTCCCAATTCATTCTCTGTCGTGCTTTTAATTAATAGTTTAAAAGAAATCACTCCAATTCTTAGGCTAGATAATAGAAAGATAGTAATTACTAATACTCTTGGTCCTTTTGGATACGATATTTCCGGTCTTACCATAATTATACTATTAAACGATAGGTGCGCTTGCCTTTATTGTGATCATAGTTAGTTAGAGACACAACAACATGAAATCCCTAATGACATGTCATTTGTATCCTAAGAATTCTTAAGGTTCAACCGGAACTTGATATCCGTCAATTCATCATAATGTGAATAAATTCTCATATATATTGATTCATTTACATTAAAAACAACATAGTAAAAATTTAATTTAAATAACATTATAACGATTACAGTTCATACAAACTTACCTGACTAAATTACAGCAATGACTAAGTATAGGGCTATTTGGTAATTTTCTCTTCTACTCGATTTTCCACTCGTTATTGATCTAAAATAATAATTCCATTCAATTCACTAATTCTAACAGAAAAATCAATTCATTTTATGCAATTAAGTCCTTTTTATATTTTTATAAAATTGCCCCCAACATTTCACTTTTGTACAATTTAGACGCTAAGCCCAAAACATGCAAATTAACCATTTTTATTAAATTTCATGATTAGCTGAATTGTTTGGAACCCTATCACAGCCCATATTTACTATTAATTTATAGCAAGTCCTTGTACTTTTACTAATTTCACATTTTAGTCCTTAAGCATTAAAATTACCAAAAATTACTTTACAAAATAGTCCTATCTAGCAACCAAGAAGATCCCAAATTCATTAATGGTACATCCCATAACATTTGAAAATTTAACAAATTGATCCCCGGGTTAGCTAGATTAAGTTAATACGATAACAAAAAAAAAATCATTAAAAAGGGGATCAAAATACTGACCATGCACCCAAAACCAATTTGGCTAAATGCTTTTCCTCCCCTCACCATAGCCATTCAGTTGAAAAACAATAAAGGATGAAGAAGATGGTCAGTTAGTTAGGTTTATTTTAGTTTTAATTATTTAATTACTAATATAACCTTTAAAATTCATAAAATTTACCATGCAACCTATCCATGATTATCCACTCACTTTAAAGATGGTATAATTACCATTCAAGTCCATTAATTCACCCTTTCCAAGTTAATTGATCCATTTAACAAATAGAATTCAACTTTTGCAGCTTTTATAATTTAGTCCTTTTCAATTAATTAATTATCTAAACATTAAAATTTCTTAACGAAACTTTAATACAACCTTAATAACACTCCATGAATATTTAATAAAATATTTTCGACTCGATTTATATAAACGAGGTCATGATACTTCATTTTCTAAAACCACTTGACCTTAGGGTCATATCACTAGAACCTAATTATTTGTTCAAATAACATAAATTGCCAATTCAAACTTTAATAAAACCTAATTATTCGTTTGTCAGATTTGTAGGCCCGAAATCACTATTTTTGACACCATAGAAAAACGGGCTATTACAGAAGTGATGCTTGGTTGCCTCAAAAATACCATGTGTAGAAACTTTTTAAGAGAAAACCAATTACCAGACGCAACAAATTTTTGAAATGAAGAAAGTGTGAACAGAAATAAAATAATAAAATGAAGAAATTGAAAACGTGAGGAAGAAAATGAGCAGTGTTGGCTTATATAGCCAAATGTCATTTCTAAAGTTGGTTTATTTATCCTATAAATCCCTCTTATTTCTACCATTGTTTTAATAAATCCCCCACTAACCATTAGTCCTAATTTACCTATTTAAGTTCTCTAGTTTAGCTATTATTCCTATTTAGTCCTAATTTCTAACGTGATTTTTACTTACTCTATTTTAGGTCTATAATTTAATGCCAATACTGCTGAACTGGTTTCCAGGATGTGACACCATTGATGCTTTGCAAAAGCAAGCAAGCAAGTGAAACAAGTAATGAACAAAAAGAAAATGGCACAAGAAAGAATGCACACCAAGTGTTTGAGTAAATGCTTTCAATTAACACTAAGATTGAGTGAATACAGTTTTACGTGATTACGAATGAGAGGGGAGACCTCTATTTACAGTTGAGCTCCCTATAACAACCCAATCCCTAACGGTCGACTAAGGCGTTACACGAAAAGCAAACTTATACATAGTTTCAAGGTACAATAGTTACAATGGTGTGTTAACTTGGAAAAGTTTCAAAAACACAAGTATCCAACCTGGTATACGCCATGATGTATCTGCAATTGAGTTTTAAACTTTCAGTTGAAAATCTTTTCATTTGAAAACACAGTATTACAGACAGTGGTCATAACATATAAAACAGTTTGGCGTATACGAGCATAATACACTTCATAAAACATAATTCATAAAATTTATCAAATCCTTTAAGGGTATCATTAAAATAAAACTGTAGTTAAATAAAGGTGCTTTATTACAGATTCAGATTTAAATTAGAGTTATACGTCACCCTCATAGAACATATGCATGTTACAAAACATACACAGGCGAAGCTCACTATAGAGGACGCTCTTTCTGGCAAAGTCTTTTCAACAACCTATGACAGAGTACCACCTGGAAGAGGGAAAAGAAAGAGGGGTAAGTTCATAAGAACTTAGTGAGCTCCAGAAAAGAAAAGACTCAACCTTATTGATGAAATACAAAAGCAAGAATAATACTACATCTATAAACTCATGCATATAAACTAATACACCAACTCTACGCGCCGAGACATTCGGGCGGACACTTCTATACTAAATGGCTGATACTTAACCATGGCAGATAACATTTCCAGGCGCACTCTAACATCGGGTGAACTCTAATATCGGGCGTATACTTTCTTCCTTAACATCTAGTGGATACTTTCATCCTTACACCAAAGAGAACTTTAACCTTAACAGAGCTGACACTTCCCAACCAAATACAATATTTTCTAACACATATATTTACATTTCAGACATCTCATCAGACTAAATCATACACACCTTCATTAGGGCGGATTCTATACATCAAATACCAATACTTAACAAATACACAACGTTTTCAACACAACAAACAAGAAACATAACTTACTACTTAACATTCAACTTTTTCTTTCTGTCAGCAATTATGCATAACATTTAACACATACAGAGTCATATTAACTTACTCTTTTCAATTCATAATATATATTATATACAAAGTCATATTAACTTACTCTTTTCAATACATAACATATATCACATATAAATTCATATTAACTTACTCTTTTCAAATCATTCCTTGGGTTAAACCTTGGATCTCCAAATCACATGTCAGAACAGATATCACATTTCTTATCATTTTGAACACACCCGTGATTTCATGACTCTTTGCCATGGTTAACAACTAACATGTCCTACTGTAGGCAGAAACCATATCGCTAGGCTAGTTAGCAACTAGCATGCCCTACCAATCCTAACACTTATGCCAACTGGTTAGTAACTAACATACCCTACCAGTGGCCATCAACCTGGTTAACAACTAACATGTCCTACCAGTGGCCCAACTTACACGCCAATCTGGTTAGCAACTAACATACCCTACCAGTGGCCTATCATATTCTCCCTGGTTAGCAACTAGCATGCCCTACCAGTGGTCTAGCACATCTTCCATTCTGGTTTGCAACTAACATGCCCTACCAGTGGCTCTTCATATCTAGATACCGATTTTATATCCCAAGGAAGTCATATCTGTTTCATATTACAAATAAGCACATGCAGATAATTACATGTAGAAACTTACTACACTTCATGAAGACATTTCACCTGAACTCTAAGCTATAACAATCAAAACGTAGTGATATACTCAAGATAGAGGGAAACACAAGGAAGAGTAGTATAGATTAGATACTCACAGATGATCTTAATGAATTTTGCTACACTATCCCTCTCATTACACACACAACCCTTTCTTACTATTCAATTACTTGCTAATTCTTCTCCAATGAATAACTCTTCCTAAGCAGGATACCATAGTATAACAGAGCAAGAGAAAAGGGAAGAAGAACCCTCAAACAAAAGTCTCACCGATATTTAAAGCTCACAACTCTTTCTTTCAAAACTAACATATGGCTAACATGCAAAGCTAACTCATACTCTATTATGGCCAACATAATCATTCTAAATTTATCACAAAATGAAATAATCATTAAACTTTAGTTAATTTCTAATTGGATTTTAACAAGGTTTTGACTAAAACTAAGCAGTAAACACACATGTCCAAGCAAAAAGCAATCGGGTTCATAATCCCACAATCCACTACTGGTGTATACTAATAGAAGGATTTATCACACATTTTACCAAGATAAAACATTGGTTGGCGGGTGCCCACAATGACCACATCAAAACCAAAAACCTAACACTTCGTCAAAAGGTGAACCCTTAGATCAAAACCATTACAAACCTACCAGATTAATTAGATAGTTTGCCACTCATGGCGTAACACATATTACAAAATACAACACTGGCGGATAGAACAAAACTCAGACTTTCGTTAGCTTAATCTTAGCTAACTATCAATCCACACAAACCATCAACAAGACTATGCCGGGTGGAGTGTTACACTACCTCGATCCAACTTAACCCCAAAGTTTAGAGAAATTATGAAATTGCCCCACTAATAATATTGTGGAAATTTTTTTGATTCAAAGCGAGCCCACACTCAGCAGAAGTAAGCTTGAAGATAATGGAGAAGACTACTCAGTCGAAGCGTTCATCCTAGACGAATCGAAAAGGTACAATTTTGATTAAGTGTTTATTACTTTAGATATCACAACTAAGTTCTTATTTTCAGAAAAGTTTTGAAACTCTGATTTTTCCCTTAAATTTATTTTCTCTTGCATTTTCCGAACCCGATTTTCCAACACTATTAACAAGTTTGTATTGCTCAAAACTATTATACTTTTTGGTAATAAGTTAAATTGCCTTATGTAAGCTAATTGCCTTCTGCACACTATTATAGATTATTACTGA
This sequence comes from Gossypium sturtianum, assembly GCA_025698515.1. NCBI lineage: Eukaryota > Viridiplantae > Streptophyta > Magnoliopsida > Malvales > Malvaceae > Gossypium > Gossypium sturtianum. Next base: position 120,941,929 of record CM046948.1, read on the forward strand.
TTGCTTCTTCAAAAAAAAAAAAAAAGATTATCTATTGTCGATGCTTCTGCCTTCTTCATAGTTGGTCCTAATTGTTCTAAAATTGCCACAACTTTTGTACTTTCCACATTTATGATTACTATTATAAATTTTCTAACTACCTTATTTGAATTTTATAAATTTTAAGCAACTACCTTCTTTAGAGTTTTTACACTTAACTATTTACTAAGCTAATAAGATTTTATTTTTCTTCTCATTTGTTTGAATCTTAGTCTTTTTTTAATGAGTTATTGTTGCTATCTTGATTGTAATATTTTTGAACTGTTTCAAAATTATTATTATGGTATTGCTTGATTTTCATAAATATTTATCTTCGTTTGATTGTGCTTTTAATATCCATAATTAATTGATTTTTACATTTTAAATTGAATTCTTTTGTAGATGTCGGTCAAAACATGCTGGTGGACCTAAGTGTTAGGTTCATTGTGGACCTTCCAACTAATATGTTGTTGATATCCAAGCAGAGACATGCAGCTGTAAGAAATGGGATTTGGCTGGGATCTCATGCATCCATGCCTGCAATTTGTTAATGATGAACCATAAGAAACCAGAGACTTATGCTCATCCGTACTATCAGAAAACAACACAAATCAACATCTATTCACATTATATCAACCCACTAAGAGGCCCTAACTAGTGGAGCAAAATATCATATCAACCTGAAAAAGTCTTCCCACCTCCTATAAGAAGACTTCCTCGAAGACAACACAAAAATAAAAGCAATGAGGCAGATGAGGAAACGATATCAACATCAACATCAAGATTGAGCAAAAGAGGAATCTAGCTCAACTGTACCAAATGTGGTCAGACAGGCCACAATGTCAAGATTTGCAAAGGTTCAGTGGGGAGGAGCAAAGCAACTCTAAAACATGTGGGGTTCACTGATTTATTAGCTTTGGTATTTTAAAGCGAATGTTTACAACATATTTATGAATGCTTCCCCTATCTTGATAGGCTGCTAGAAAGAGGTCTTCAACTACTCAGGCACGAGTATCCTTAGGACAACCATCCCAACAACAAGCTCCTACTCATACCATTGGCAACCAACACCAGCCTGTAACACCCTAGGCGAATCCCACATAAGCAAAGCATGGGAGAGACCTAAGCTATATAAAAGGGTAGCAACACTTAAGTGGTAAAAGGCCTTTTGGGGATATATGGGCGCTCCCAAGAATAAAGTCGTGAGGGTCATGTGCGCCTAAAATGGACAATATCTTACCAGGCTGGGTGTTGGCTATGTCATTTATTGGTATCAGAGCCACTCGTCGTACCTCTTGAGTGATGGTGGGGCAAACATCAGCAAGGACGCTGAGTCCATAATGGGGGGTGAATGTAACACCCTAGGAGAATCTCACATCAGCAAAGCATGGGAGATACTTGGGCTATATAAAGGGGTAGCAACACTTAAGTGGTAAGAGGCCTTTGTATTGGTATCAAATGTAAAAGCAATGAATGAAAGTTTTGATGTTGAAATGGTGCCAATGAGGCATATTGGTTAGGACTTTAGGATAATGTTTTAAAGTGTGTTTTGATATGTTTGAATAGATTTAACATTAGGTATAAGTATGGTTATGAGTTTTGATATGGTTTGAGTTAGGTAACTTGATTGTAAAGTCACCATATATTGTACACAGTCTGGCAGACGACCGTGTGTCTCCACACGGGTTGGTGAAACGGCCATATGACTTCTGAAAGAAGTTGATTTTTGCACCACATGGCTCTAAAAAGTTACACAGGCTGGCCACATGCCCGTGTGGTACTATTCATATGGTATTTAATTTTGTACATGATTCAAGAACACGGTCGTGTGACTTTAAGTTGAAAATTTTGCATCTAGGTCCATACGGCTTAGCGACACAGCTGTGTGACTCTCTTCTATATGGTTTCAGTTAGTTACATGGTTTGGCGACACAACCGTGTGACTCAAGCACACACAGTCATAGTCTATCACACGGCCTGGATACACGGTTGTGTGACCCTTATTTACTGAAATTTCCCTACTTTTTGTTGAGTTTTCAATTAAGTCCCTATTTGATTCCAGGTTGATTTGAGAGCTTTTGTAAGCTCATTTAAGACTCAATTTTGTTTGTAATTCATATTATACTTAGATTATAGAATGTGTTATTGTTGACTTAAATGTGACAAGTGTTGTTAACTGTCGTAACATTCTATATCTCAGGTTCGACAATCGGACCAGGTGAAGGGTGTTACAATGATGGTGCCAAATTGGCATATTGGTTATGATACGAACTCGTTTTGTGAATGATTCGAGTCGTTTGATGCCCAATCGTGAATTTGAGTAGAAATGATTTGTTTTGAAATGAACTAATTTTTAAACAAAGAAAAGGCTGATGAATGAAAGAAATGGGTTTAAAATAAGGTAACAAAATGGTTAAACAAAGATAACGGATAATTTGACTAAGGCCGAAAAAGAACCAACAATATTGGATTCGGCTACTTGCTCTCCCCAAGCTCGATCCACATAGCTTGCTAATGCATCTCGAAACTTCTTAGCTCGTGGCCGAGTTATAGGCCCTCGTGGTAGCTCAATGGATTCGGTAGTAACTTCCCAAGCTAAGGTCACATCAGGTTAGGCACTACCTGGATGTTTATGTGATATGTTTTGGCATTAGTTTTGAAGTGTATTAAGAAAAATTTCAAAGTTTCATCATATGCTTTTGTAGGTACATTAATGTTGGTACATTTTTGGGTCACATGATTTACTACACGGCTTTGTGTCACACACGGGTTATTGACACGACCGTGTGTTACTTGATTTTAAGTTACTTTTATATCACACGATCATAGTTAGTTACATGGCCTAGTCACACAGCCGTGTGACATTTTTTGGAAATTTTACAAATTGGCCCACACGGCCTCAGAGAGTTACACGGCCGTGTAACTCAGGACTACACAGTCTCAGCCTTTCACACGGCCGTATGACCTCTATTTTACATCTTTGCCTTTATTTTGTGAAATGTTTCAATTTACTCTCTGTTCAATCCCGAACTTGTTTTAGAGCTTTCATAAGCTCGATTAAGACTTGGATTAGGTTGTTAATCATGTTTTGCATAGATTATTAAAATGATAAAATTATTTTTAAATCAGAATTGCATGTGGTGATCTTTGTTTTCCGTGATAGCATTCCGTAGCTCGGGTCTGGTGATCAAATCGAGTATGGGGTGCTACAATCATGATTGTCAAATGTATGCTAAAGAGCGATGAAATAGGAAGAATGTACATCCCTTTTTCTCAAGAAAGCACTGTTTCAAGCACAATAACTAGCACTGCAACTGATACTACAAGTAAAGATTGAATTATTGCCAACCTCTATTTTTTTTATCTCCCCATCTTTTGAATTATGTGGTTAATAACACTTTGTTAATGTTTATTTTATTTACTTAGTTTTACAAACTTTAGAACACTTTCGTTTGCAACTTCTTCTACTTTACAACTTTTTTGTATTTAGTTGCAAAACTAAAAGTGTTCCTTTGGATATACTTGAATAGGGGATATCTTTTGTAATTGGGTCATCATATGGAACACATTTAATACTGAAAACTTGACATTGCTTATATTAAGGGTTGATATCTAAATTCAAAACAAAACTCTATTTTGTTACATTTGCAAGGTCTTGTTCTTATGTTATTCTCATGTGGATATGTTAGTGTATGAATCTATTGACTAACATTTTATAGTTGCCTCATTCAAACCATTTTTAAACATATGCGACTCTCGTTACCTTTTAAACACTCACACTACTTTAAATAACCATTTCTAGTATTGATATTACAAAATTTCATGACCTTAATAGACAACAATTCCATGCATGTTAAGTGAACAAAAATGAATTTCTGGATCAGTAAACCCAATTCTCATATTTTAAACATGATAAAAATTGTCATAGATTTCTTAACCTTAAACCACACTATTTCCTAAACCTTTATCTCATTACCATTCTAATCAAGCACAACCCTAACCTCGTTACCAAAACAAAACCCACAACCACTAAATTTAGAAAATAGGGGAATACTTCATAACATGCACAACCATTACAACAACAATCAAGGAGATGAAGAAGAATAAAATGTATTCTCTCTTTCTTTCCCGTTCCATCTCTCTGAATTTCTTCATCAACTCAAGAACTATTGTTTCACGAGTCCCCAACAAGAACTATGATTTTGAAAAATTCATATGTGGAATTATGTTTTTTTTTCTAAATTTCCACATCATCCTTTTGTCCAAGTTTATTAGTCAATTGATGAAAAATGATAGTAAAAAAAAAAATACCAAAAAAGTTGTGTGACCAATTTAAAACTTTTATAGATGAATAACAAAATTTTGACCAACAGTTTACTCAAAATTTAATAAACTTCAAAGACTAAAGGTGAGTATTCGATCAGATCGAGTGAAAAAATTGAGTTAATTGAGTTGACGAGTCATATTTTATCATCCTAACTCGATTTAAATTTTTTTCGAATCAAGTCGAGTGGAATGAAATCCAAGTTGAGTTGAATTGTATTGAATAAAATTATTCAAGTTAAATTAAAATATATATACGGTTTCAAATTAAAATCTTGTTACAGTATAATTAATTCCATTTTAGAGCCCATAAATTTGAAACCATATATATTTGAAAACTTTTTCAAAGTAAAAGAGATACTTTAGTATGATAAACTTGAATCATTAATTAACTTATTTATGTCCTAAAATTATTATTTTAGAAAAAAATTTGAAATTTTAACTTTATTTATATATTCTTTAGAATTTTTTTAAAAAAAATTATAAATATTTTGAATTTTAAAAATTATATTGAATTTGTGAAAATTATTTTGAATGTTTTTATAATTTTTGTTGAGACAGAGACCAATTTGTTTATTTTCAAAATTGATAGGGATCAAAGGGGTGTTTACATCAATCAATTATACGAATTATTCGAATTGTAAAATTCAACTCAACTGAAACTTGAAACTCAAATTACTTATTTGGGTTGACTCAAATAACTCGAAGTTCAATTTCTTTTTCGATTTTTTCAAATCGAATCAAATTTTACTCACTCTAATCAAATGCCATTCCAATTTTTAAATTTAGAGTATTGCTTAGAATGGTGAGTTGAGATGAGGGCAAGTTTGGAAGGAAGGGGACTTGCTTTGAAAGTAGTTTAATTGCGATAGAGATGGGAAGACGTAAGAACATGATGTCACTATCACTCCCACTCAACAAATCATGGAGACATTATTTTTTGGTGAGTTAAAATAACGTTCACAATAAGTGCAGAAACAATAGCCCCATTCATTGTTGCCTAACCGAAAGCAAGCGAAGACCGAGTTTTGATTGGAGTTGCAAGTTTCAAATCCCATGGATTTAATAGATTATGAGCATTTGATTTTGATGCCATTTGGAAGGACTAGAGCAACCAAAGCCACCCACTGTTTTCCTTTTAATATATGGCGACTTTCTCTGTATTAGCAGTGATGAGTTTACTGTAACAATAACATTAAAACTAATTGTTAAGAAGATGGAACATAGAGGTGAGCATGCAAAAGGGTCAAATGCAAACATCAAATCAAGAAGAACTTATCGTCATGCACAACATCATCAACCATTGTTGATGGACGTAAATCTTATAAACCTATTATAGTTGCTGCTGCCAATTCCCAGGGTCCGGAAAAGAATTCAAAATCCATTTGAATACTAACCTCATTTATAGTTTGGTTTTAGATTGATTTTGATTAGCTTATCATTTCATTCTACTCATTTCTACTTTTCATTCATTAGTTAAATATTGAAAAAATAATTTTTTTTAATATTTTAAAAAACCAATGAATCAAATAATTGATAAAATTCAGTTTGATTTTTAGTTAATTTAGAAAAAAAAAAAAAGAATGTTAAATGTTAACTGTGATGCTTACCAATTATATGTCTATATGTCTTATCATCATACCATGTATCTAGTCTCAACTCAAATCAATCGTATACATTGAGGCTGAATTGGATGCCAATTTTTTTTTTTTTTAATTTTTGAAAAGACAACAAGGATTTCTTTCCAGATTTTGTAACTAAATAGTGTTTTAGTGAATAATGCTCATAGATATCCATTAATCATATAATATAATATAATATAATATAAAAAAAATAAGTAAGATGTTATAAATGAAAGGTGTCAAGTTAATGAAACGAGGGTTCAATGAGCCTGGCCTTCACCTTTCGAGTGTTTAGTGGACCCATTTAACAGCTACTAATTCTCTTTATAAAACTTTCTTTTCAATTAAAATAGGTTAAATGCTAAAAATAATTTCACATTAAATAAATAAATAATTAAGCTTTTAATTCAAAATAACATTTAACTCAAACCTTTGAATTATGAATTACGCAATTAAACCTTTAAAATTTAATTTTCCATCGAAATTATTGACAAGTTATTTTTTTATTAAAAAATATGACGGAATCAATTACTAACTAATAGAAATGCCATTTGAGTTGGATCGTAAGGACTGAATATCTAGACGGATTTGATCAGCAACTTTAGCCGAAGCTACATGAAAAACTTGTGGTCCAACAGGATCTTCCTTCATTATACCCGCCATAATGTAGGAGGCAAAACTCGCTTCTCTTGGAATCTGTTTGATGACCACATGCCAATCACACTTGCAAAGTTCTTGAATTCTTGAGATCAAATCTCTATTCATATGTCTTTTGAGGCCACCAAGGATATCTTTAACAGCTATAGCGCAATCAGTCTCAATTATCACCTTGTTCCACTTGACATCCCATGCAAATTGTAGCCCATGTAAATGGTCCAAAGCTCAGCTTGTTCAACACTACGCCTCTCAATATTTCTCTCAACCCCCATAACCACTCAACATGCTCATTCCTTGTGATGGCTACTGAAGAAGCAATACTCGAGGACGAATTGCACGCTCCATCAACATTCAATTTAAAAGAACCAGTGGACACTGGGATTCATCTAAAATCCCTGCTCGATTACTAGAAGAAACCCCAACCCTCTTTATTCTCATCTTGATGCATCTTGCCCAACTCCATGAAGATTGGATGTGACATTGACAGGTTATTAAGTAATGACATGATGGATTATATGGAAAAATTTTAAAAATTTTAGAGTTAATTTATCTTTTGCCCCCTAAATTTGGTTACTTTTACCTAATCGGAATCTTAAAATTATTTTGAACCTAATTGATACTTAAACTTCAATTTTATAACACACTTTGGTACACTACAACAAAACAGCCCTAAGACGACACTTTTGGGCCAACACTTTCCCAAGTGTCGGTATAGGCTTGTCAACATATGCTTTGGCCAACTCTTTGTATAAGGGTCGGGATATGCATGCCTAAGACAATGCTTAACTAAGAGCCGACTTTGCCCAAAACTATGTCGACTTTTGTTATACCTTTCCCAACTATATAAAAGTATCGCCATATGAAAAGCCTAAGACAATTCTTTTTGGACTACGTTGACCCTTTTTTATGTCGTTTAAATTTGTACCTTTAAGTAAATTTTTTGGATGTTAGAAAAATCTAATCATATCCTGACTTTTTAGGAAGAGTTGGAAAAATGTTAACCTATCCCAACTTTTATTTTTTGTTAGAAAAGTGTTGCCTTTGTTATTATTTTAAATACCAAACTATTATTTTAAATTTTAAATTTATATTATTATTTAGTCTAATTATTTTATTTTTAGTTTCCCCCAAACCCTTTTACTTTCCCTCCATTTTTCCCGAAACAAAATACCATTCCTATTTCCTAATTCCTATCCCGAAATCAAACCCCCTAAATAAAAAATCAAAAGCCCTAAATCAAACCCTCCATCCTTCTTCAGTTCTTCTTCATTAATTTCTGATGAGTTTATGCAAATCCCTCACCCATCTCAAGTCTCCAGTCACTTGTCCCTCACCGCAACTATGGGTGTCGCTGATATTGTTACTGTAAAAGTTACAGCTGTGGCAAAGGTTGTTGGTGTTGTTGCTGCTGCAAAACAAACTGCCTTTGGATCTTCGAAACTGGTGTTCCTTTTGGTCGCTCCATTCTCTTCAGTCTTCACCTAGACTTTTCTTCATATCTTTGACCCAAGACCCAGTAGTCCAGGTTTGTCCCATCCAATCATCGTAACAACTATGAAACACTTTTTTTCGCTTTTATTTTAGATTTGTGGGTTTGATTTCATGTTTTTGATGATGTTCTGATTTTATTGGGCTTTGTTTAATTCATTTTGAGTTTGTTATTAAAAGGAAAAAGAAATTATTGCTTTCTTGGCATTATTATTGATCTTGGGTAAAGGATTTGCTTTTTATATTTTGAGTTTGCATGGATGTGATTCAGATTGGATCAAATAAGGTTAGAAGATTGGTATTTTGGGTGTAATTTATGTGCCTTAAATCTTATCCTAAGACAAATCTATGAAGGGGGATATAGATTACTTTACACTTATTGGATATTGTAAAGGTGGAGATATATAATTTTCTAAGTTGAATTGAGAATTTTGATTAGGTTTTTTTTTTTTGTATTTTTGAAATGTTTGCAATTGTTGTAATATGTCTATATCATTTGTTCTCTTATTCCTTTTTAACAGAGCTGAATTGATGAAGAAATCAAATGGGGTGTATTTCTCTATATACCCCTTAATTTTACATTTTAGTTTGCTAAGTTATAACTAACAGGTAAAAATGATGATCATGAACACTACACAGAAACTTTGCAAGTGGTTTGCACAATTGCTTTTGGCAGTTGAATATTTGCATTCAAATTTTATTCTACATCACAACGTGAAGGTATGTGTGTAAAATTGGATTAGTCTTTCTATCACAAAATGATTTATGGATTGATTTATAATCATTGCACTCTCTTGGTAGTGTTCCAACATCTTTCTTACCAAAGATTAAGATGTACACCTTGTTGAATTTGTCTTCTTATTTTTTCTTATCGGTTTCTTACATGTTCTCTATCTTTTTCCCTTTTTTTTTTGTTATCATTGAGCTATATTTGATATTCTACTTGGTTACATGTGTCCTGGATTGCTTGCAGATATTCCTTATGGTTTCAAGTCTGATAAATGGTCTTTGGGTATGCCGTTTAATGAGTATGCATTTGATATGTGCAGATCTTTTTTTTTCCTAAATTGCTTCTTCTTGAAAATGGTGCTATATTTATGAGATGGTTGCTCGTCGCCCTTTTGTGAGTGTTATGCTTTTTATGCTAAAACAAATTTCAAAACTCGTATTTGGAGTAAAAACTCTCAAGTTTAAGTAAACTTTACTTTTCTATTATTATACAAGGTTGTTCATTGCAATTATGCATATATGTAGGAAGCAGAATCTCGATTCCATGCGGAGGCCATAGAGCGAGAAGCTCGTTTGGTAGTCGAGGTAGAAGAAAGGTTTATGAAATTAACTGAAATTTGAGAGGCAAAGTTTATGGACATGATGGATGCTCGTGAGAAAAAGTATTAAGGCTCTCCTCAACGAGTTGATGAATGCAATTGTCCCAGAATTTTTTGATGTCATGGGAAACTGATTGACAACATGTTGGCAACGCATTCATTGAATGAAGTTACCAAATGATGTAATGGACAAAAAGCTGACAATATGTTGTCAATGTGTTGAATGCTTCTTTTAGGATTTTGTATATAAACTAATAAGTGCATTATTCAGTGGTAATTTTGTATTAATATGATCAGTTTATGTTAATTAACTGTTCAATTAATATCGTCTCAAACTTGTCCAAACCTAACACATACAAATTTGCTCATATTTCACCAAAATAGGCTCTTCAAAAGTCGGGAAAACAAGTCATAGAAAACATGGGACTTGAGCCAACTATGTAAGGTGTCGGCATAGACAAGGTCTATCCCAACCTCTTTAAGGTTGCCTTAGACAGGTTTACCCCAACCTCTTTAAGGTTGGATAAAATGGTCTATCTCAACTCTTTAAAAGTCGGTATATGAATGCGTTATTTTGATCTTTTTTGGGTCGTCTATTTCCTCCTATCCCAACCTTTTTTAAAGTTCAGCCTTGACTAGGTCTTTGTCAACCCTTCAATAAAGGTCAGCCTATGTTGAATTATGCCGATGCTTTTTTCGAAGCATCGTGGTACCTATGCCAACGGTGCTAACAACGACGTTTTCGAAAGCGTCGGGAGAATCGTCGAAGTAAAAAAAAGTGTCGCTGTAGGCCTATTTTGTTGTAGTGGTACCTTAGTAGTAGACCTGTCCAAGGATCGGGTAACCCTCTTGACCTGACCCGACTAGGGTTGGCTTGGACAAAAATTTTCGTATCTCGAGCCAGCTATTATTTCTATTTAGAATGAAGAAACTTAGAAATATATATTTTTTACCTGTTTAGAATGAAAAAGTTTGGGTAAGAATTTCGTATCTCAAGGCAACTGTTTTTTTTAAAAAAAAATATACATGCATATGTTGTGGTTTTCTTGATTTTGCAATCAGAATTTTTCAATGTTTTCTATTTTTCTACTATTTCTTTTTGTTCAACGCCAATATCAGGGGCAAAACTCAGAAAATACCAAAAATAACAAAAATACCGGAAAGTATAGGGTTGAAAATTAATGACCGGAAGGGCAATTTCCCCAAAATCGCGTCCCGTCGGTAGCGTTTTTGGGAGTGTGCCTAAAGCGCTCCCGGGGACGCGCTTTAGGCAGCAACAATCAATTTTTTTTTGACCGTTGGGCCCAACGGTCGGAAAAAAACCCTATAAATACCCCCAACCCTTCATTTTTTCACAATTCAATCCTTTCTCATTTTTCTCTCAATTTGCTATCAATTTGCTCTCAAATTTCTCTCAAATTTACGCTTAAATTTCAAAATAGTCCTTTACTATTTATAAAAAAGCCCTTTATAATTTTTTTAAACCTATTTTTGGAAAATTTTTAAATTATTTATCTGAGTACAATGGTAGGGGAATTATGTCGCCTAGGCGAGGACCACATTGCCGTCCCAAAAAAGAAAATGGTAAGTTTGAATGTTAATTTTTCAATATTATTAAATTTTTAATTATGCAATTTTAATTAATTTAGAATTTTATAATTTTATAATTTTTAAACGATCTGTAGATCGGGTGTTGCAATGTTATATTCGCAACATGCCCGGTCCCCATCGCCATTGATCGAGAATTACTGCGGGGAAGCGGGTTTTTGCACGTGGCCACGATAGCCCGGGGTTCAAGTTGGAGCCGCCTTTGATCGGTAGCGTTGATAGAGAGGTGGAGACCGAGACGCACACTTTCCATTTGCCATGCGAGAGTGTACCATCACCTTGGAAGATGTGCGATTCTGATTGGGATTACCGGTGGGCGAATTCGGTAGTCACCGGTCCGTAACATCTCTCGATTGGATGGCGTATGCTACGAGCTTCGGGTGCCATTCCGGATAAAATTCAAGGAGCTCGGATCGATTTGGCTTGGTTACGAGACGCAATCCCGCGCCGAATGAAGGTTCGATCAAGAAGAAAGAATACGGTATGCGGCGCATACATACTTGAGATAATTGGAGGCTATCGATGCCGGACCTCTCTAGAAACCTCGTCCACACGAGATGGCTCTGAAACTTGTTGATTTCAGAGCGGCCGGTGAATTGAGTTGGGGTCCGCGTGCTATCTATATTATACCGGGAGATGTGCGAGGACGACTGCCGAGTAAACAAAAATCGGAGGTTGCCTATCACTACTGCAGTCATGGGCATGGTTTCGATTTCCATTTTTACGTCCTCGACTCGACCGACCATATTCATTCCCACCGATAACGAGGTAAATTTAATATTATATTTTACAATTATGTCGTATATTTATAGTATAATTGCATGCTAAAAGTTTATTTAATTAGGTGGAACCATCCGAGGAGCGATCATGTTGGAATACCTAACGCGCTTGAGGATATACGGCTCTGTTGGACCAAAGGTCGGAATCGAAGTAAGTGTCGAATTTCGTTATTATAATTTAGTATTTCGTAGGTAGTGTCTAATATTATGTATATAACTAATAAGTTGGTAATGTTAATATAGTTTCAATGGACACCGCACGAGGATCCCGAAATTGGCGAAGAATTCGGATGAGTATCTCCAAAATTCGAGCGATTGGCACGTTAAGGTCCCGCTAATCACCTACTCAACGGTGGAGATGCACCGGTCGGATCGGGTTCTGCGGCAATTTGGATGCCTGCAACCGATTCTAGTGCCCTCCGAGGTGCTCGATGATGAGCACAAAGTGGACTTACTACGGCAGAAGAGACACGGATTGGCCAAGATTTTGGTCGAACATATCGAGACGTGGGAGAACCGGTATGACTTTTTACCTAACAGGGAACCGATCATAGTTCCGAGTTAGCGTGCGTCGGAGTACATGCCATGGTTTAGAATCCATGGCATGCCGTATCTGTTGTCCGGATGAGGAGAGGCGACGGCTAATTCGCGAGCGAAAGGCGTCGGGGCCCTTTACATCGAAGGAGAATGGATGATGAACCGGGCCCAAGAGCGCGTACACGATCACGGGCCCATCAACGGCGCCTACACGATCCATCCGGGCCCATCAACGAGCGCGCCTACGATCCACGGGCCCATCCGTTCAGCCTAACAACACCGACATCACAAAGCATCCACGGTTTATATGCAGTACGTACCTTGCCCTTATATGTATCCTCCTAACCCATATATGTTTCCTTTTCCTTGTCCCACCCAGGTTGGAATGCATGGCCGAGTTCGAGTCCGTTCTCGACAACTCCGTTGGCCACCGATCGTGAGACCGACTTCGGGTGTGGGATTAGATGAGGTGCCGTCGGGGAGCGATAGTTTCTACCGAGCTCCTTCACCGCACGGATGCACGATCACCCCGCCGTGGTTTATGCAAACACCTCCGGGGTCATTATTTTATCAAGGTGGGTCATCATCGCAACACCTAGAACTGGACCCACTTCCGGAGGAACCGAATCCCACGCCGAGGTTCCACGACCCCTTCACGGAAGCTAGAAGAAGGAGGAATCGGCAGCGTAACCGCCGACCACCCGATTGTGGCTTTGGTTCCCACCGGCATCAACATTGATTAGGATAGGCTTTTTATTTTATAAATTGTAATTTAATTTTTTTATTCTTTGAATAAAAAAGTTGTTTTTTAATTTGTGTTTGTAATTTAATTTTAATATCAAAAGTTGTGTATTTTTTTGTATGTAATATAATTTGAATTTTTAATAAAATAAAAATTATTTCCTATTTTATATTCTTTTAATTTAGTCCTCTTCACTAAATTAAAATTGAGTTTTTTTGAGAAAATTGAGTTCTTTGATAAAATAAAAAAATTATTTCCTATTTTATATTCTTTTAATTTAGTCCTCTTCACTAAAATATAATTGAGTTCTTTGATAAACCGTTGTTCTTTGATAAAATAAAAAATTATTTCCTATTTTATATTCTTTTAATTTAGTCCTCTTCACTAAAATATAATTGAGTTCTTTGATAAACCGTTGTACTAAAAAAAAAAACAGAAATTACATAGCCGCAAGAGACAAACAAGCTAATAACACGGTCAACTATTCCGATTTGGACACGAGCGAGATGTATGGCGGTTCCTACACCATCCGCACCGCCGCTTACTTTGGTTGGTCGGTTCTCGGATATCCATATTGTTGCGTATTCTAGTCGAGGAAGGTCGACCTTTTGGTTTTGCGCCTCAATTCTCTATCCGGCAGCGGCTTATACGGTGCACGCGATACACCGATGGCCACTTACGTTCATCCGGGACTGGTGGGAATACGTGTCTCCACACGTTGTACATGTTTTCTAATTTGTACGCCGTCGACATAGCTCATGGGATCAATACGGAGATTCCGACAAGCCGCAAGTACATGAGCACATGGGTAACGAAGTGCATCAAATATCCACGATCGCATGTCCTATTTGTCAAGTGTACACGATAATGACCGCCAACAATACCTTGGTTGGAGTGTCAAACTCCGTGACACGAAACCATAAATTTGTCGCGATCATGACATACCGTGTGCATGGTGTTCGCGACGCGTGCCTTCCCACGATTAATTTGTTGCAAGACCTTACGGCTCCATACATGGCCTCCTTCCATTTGCCCTCTATAACTCGCTGCTCTCTTCGGAAATAGTGCCGCTAACCGAAAATATGTCTCTCGCTAACCGCTTTGTAATCGGCGGATGACGGGTTCTTTCGTAAGCAGAATTTATGCATTCGGCAAGGTTTGTGGTCATATGCCCATATCGTAGGCCACCGTCATATGCTTGTGTCCACTGTTCGAAAGGAATATTGCAAAGGTAGCTTGCGCCTTAGCGTTATCTCGAGCGCAAAGCGGCAAAGCATCTCGTGAAAACGGTCTTTATTGATCTCATACCACCGCTAATATACGTTGATAGCGAATATTACATACCACTCTTCAATTGCGAATAAATTGAATATATCAAAATAAATTTTATTATTAGATATTTCATACCCATATCGATCACTTGCCGTTTCTCTCTTTTAGATCGATGTTGCCCATAGTAGTTGGATGCGACATGCCTCGGGCAATATCGATGGTGTGTGCGATGCCACATGCTTCCTGGCGTTCTATTGCCGCAAGTATTCCAGGGCCCGATCCGATATAACGCATATGTCGGGTTGGGGGCAAACATGCCTCCTTAACTCGGATAGGAAGAAGTCCCAATCATCGGTGATTCCCGGTGTTATTGCGAACGCAATCGGAAGGATTCTCCCACGGGCCGTCTTGTGCCACGGCTAGCAATAGCCGATCGCGTATATCTACCATACATGAAGGTACCGTCAATTTGTACCAATGGCTTGCAATATGTAAAAGCATCTCGGCATTGCTTAAATGTCCGTAACGGACGCTTGAACACTGCGCATCCACAGGCGAGCGACGATCGTTGTAGTACGCGGTTCCGTTTCAAGGTCTGTTGTGTCTTCGCTCGGGACATACCTCTCAAAGACTGACACCACCGCCACACTTCATTATATGAAACGCCCCACCGACCGTGCAATTTTTCCAACATATACGCTTGGCTATCCAAGCCTTTCAGAAGAGGCGTGTACCCCATTTGGCTACGAATATTGCCAATTAAGGCCGGTGCATTGTAGTTCGGGATCGGCCTTCACCGTCGGGATTATTAAATCGACCAACATGTCGAATCCATCCTTGGATGATCTTTCGTTACACACATCAATGAAGTACGTTAAATAATGCAACATTACATAATATTAGTCTTATTCGGAATCATTGAACACATAGTGGTACTGCACTCTGTAAGACATGTATGCGGACCTTTGTACTTTTTCACCTCCCACACTACTGTCCTTTTCCTCAACGACGCCATGATTTTCCATGAACATGTGCCGTCTTGCATCGCACACTTTGCCTCGTACCTATCGAGCTTTGATTTAACCATAGTGTAGTTAACCTCGCTCTCGATCTTTGTATTGTTTCAATGCAAAGAAGAAAAGTATTCTTGTTGGAAAGCGGTTACCAACTTCTAATTGATCCGAATCCAACAAAGAATTTGTACGGTCCACGCGTCCGGTGTGGTAGTTCGAGAAACTCCAATGCATCATCTTGAGATAGATCGACATTATGCATGTGCTACTGGAGGTGAGTATGCCCTGAATAGCGGATCTTCTTCTTCTTCGCCCGAACCGCCCTCAACGCGTCTTCAGTACAATTGGAGCGGGCTCGGTTGAGAAAATAATCCAACCACGCACCATCGTGCCACGGCTCCGAGGTGGATCCACATCGGATTCATCATCCCATCCTCTATAATCGCAACAAACGAAGGCCCTCACCGGTGCATGTCGCCGGTAACAACGAGGGCCCTCATCGCTGGATGTCGTCGGTAATACATCATCCTCCTTAAACATCTTTCGTAACGATCCCAATCGTATGTGGATTGCCATCCACTAGAAGTTGATGACCTCCCCCAATACGTATTTCTGTCATCCGACGTCGAATGACGAATATGCATGTCCCATCCACCAACCGAGTGTCGTTGCAGGGGTTATGTTTTCCATACTACCACCGCACACGGGCACTTCGTGTTTTGCCTCCCACTTACAGAGTGTCGACTTGGGGTCGTGTATTCCCCTCGAACGATACTAGATGTTGAGGTCGCAGCCAGATCACTTGGAGATGAAAATTCCACATATACCTCGATATAGGGTGAACCACTGGCAAGATGAGTCTCCACCATTGCCTCAAGGCTCCGAGGACCTTTGATGTCGAATGAGTCATATCTCACCGGATCAACCGAAGCACAAAATCTATACTTAATAGACTGAACTTTCATTAGCGTTGTTCCGAATATTTTACGCCTAATTCTTTTGCGAAGTTCTACCAAATCGACGTTCCGATTAAAACTCAATCGCGCTGTGTTCTCCGATAAGAAAACAACACCATTTTGGTGTCACGCACTTCACCATCGTAGTAAATAAGATTAATACGTTCACTCATTGCAAGTGGACGGTGTAAAGAGTAAAATTATTGTACTAAAAATCACACTAAGTTCAATTCCCGGGAAAAGAGGTGGATCACAAGGATCACTTAAGTACCAAGTCTTTCCTAGCAGAATATCCTCAATCGTAATTTAATAGCACAATAAATAACTACGATCACACTCACAAGATATGAAAAAATTTTGCCTACGTCTTGGGCACTAACAAATATATTTCACTCCAAAAATACAAGTGAAAATTTACAAATAGGGAGAGAGAGAACAATGCCTTAAGTAGAGAATGGCAAATTGTGGGATGAAGAAAATGAGAAATGGTTAGGCCTATTTATAGTTGAGGTTTAGGGATCAAACTTACAAAGTACCTATTCAAATAGGGACCAATATTGCAATTACCCCATACCAATTTTCACATCACATCAACTTTCGGTGCCTAATTTTGGAGCCATTTTCTTCCCACTTGCTGCCACCATATTTCCCGGGAAAAAAGCCTAAAGCGCGTCCCCGGGGGAGCGCTTTAGGCCACGTCATCGAAAGCGCGTCCACGGGGCGTTTTTGATGACGTGGCCAAAGCGCTCCCCCGGGACGCGCTTTAGGTCAGCAGACTTCAAAAACGCGCTCGACGGGGACGCGATTTTGGGGAAATTGCCCTTCCTAGGTCATTAATTTTCAACCCTATACTTTCCGGTAATTTTTGTTATTTTTTGGTATTTTCTGGTTTTTTGCCCCAATATCAGAGTTTCTAGGATTTATGTTACTCGAATTGTTTCATATCTCTTGAAATATCCGAACTTGTGAAAACTCTTTAAATAAATAATTAAAAATTAAAAAAAACCAATGAAACTACACCTCACAGTCAAATAACATATATTCTCAAAAATAGGCCTCAAGAGGTGAGAGTCATCATCAGCAGTGCATAAGTAGGTTTCAGCCTTTCATAAGCCTACCAATTTTTAGCTGGCAACATAAGCTCTTTTTGGCAAAAAAACAGCAAAGTGATTTTTTGAATAAAAAACCAAACCTAAACTCAAAATGTTAGATTTGTAAAATAAATCTAAAATAAAATTGAATAAACCAAGATCTATCATGTCAAATCATTAAGAATAAAATCAAAAATAAAACTAAATGCGGAAGCGTACCTGAATCCATGAATTCCTTGAAGTTTTATCAGATTTTGGGGATTTGATCTTCCAAATTAGCAAACAAGAAATTCAGAGAATATCTTCTCTCTCTTCCCTAATGATGGGATATTAGAAAAGATATCTTGTGTATAATTTGGAGACCATAACCCTAATATTTATAACCTTGGCATATTATTTCTAATCAAATTCTAATTAGCCCATCATTAATTAGTATTTGATTAGATATCAATTACTAGAGTATCTACACATATTTGACCCATACTTTATTTAATTATTAAAGCCCAAAAAAATTCTAACCAAATTAGATCACTTTTAATTTGGGCTAACCTATCATGATAGTAAATAATAACATGTAATTACCCTTATTATATATGTGATGTCCATATTTTCCAACAATCTTCCACTTGGACCACATATATATACTAATTACTCTATAATTACATGTCATTATATAACCTTATGAGCTCAAAATTTTACTATCATATCCAAAAGGTATTCCGAATAATCTCGTCCATTAATTATGTTAACATAGAACCAAGGCGACTTTCATTACATATATCGTAACTAAATCCATCCATGATCGCGTATATTAACACAACCAAATGACATAGATCAAGTATGGATGTGTAGCATGGAAATTACATGCAATATGATCTAAACATGTCTATTTCCAACTGGTCCTCTTTAAACTTAAGTGAGGTCAGTTTCAAAATAATAAACAGAGTGAATAAACTGAATACTTCATTTCTGATCAGAAAATAACCAAATACATAAATGTCTGAAAACAAATAAAATATAAACTCCCACTAAATCATGATATCCTCAAACAATGTAAACCCATGTGAGCAGTGTGCTCATGAAAGACCTTGGGTGGTAAACCTTTTGTGAGCGGATCTGCTATCATAGAGTTTGTCCTAATGTGCTCTATGGATATTTAACCATTTTGCACTCTTTCTTTTACAACTAGGAACTTTATGTCAATATGCTTTGACTTAGATGAACTCCTATTGTTATTGGAATACAGCACTGCTAACTTATTGTCACAAAATAATTTGAGTGGTCTTTCTAAATTCTCCAAAATGCGCAGCCCTGTGACAAAATTCCGCAACCATATTCCATGGTTTGATGCCTCATAGCATGCTACAAACTCTACTGCCATAGTGGACGAATCTACAAGTGTCTGTTTGACACTTTTCCAAGATATAGCTCCTCTAGCTAACAAATAAATATAGCCTGATGTAGATTTCCTTCTATCTTGGCACCCAGTGAAATCAAAATCAGAATACCCTACGACCTCCAAAAGATCTGATCTCTTATAAGTAAGCATGTAATCTTTTGTTCTCTGACGATATCTCATAACCCTTTTGGCTGCTATCCAATGGTCTATACCAGGGTTGCTTAAATATCTGCCTAACATCCCAACAATGTACGCAATGTCCGGACGCGTACATACTTGAGCATACATTAAACTCCCAACAGCTGATGCATAGGGAATCTTTTTCATTTCCTGAATTTCAAGGTTACTTTTAAGGCATTGAATAAGACTAAATTTGTCTCCTTTAGCGACAGGGGTGTCACCTGGTCTACAACTCTGCATGCCAAACCTTTTGAGTACTTTATCGATATAGCTCTTTTGTGATAATCCAAGAATGCCTCGAGATTGATCTCGATGTATCTGAATTCCTAAAACAAAAGAGGCGTCCCCAAGATCTTTCATCTCAAAATGCTTAGATAAAAACTTCTTGGTTTCGTGCAATAAGCCTATATCATTAGCGGCAAGAAAAATGTCATCAACATATAGAACCAGAAATATGTACTTACTCCCATTGAATTTGTGATACACACAATCATCAATAATATTCATCTCAAAACCGAACGAAATAATTATTTGATGAAACTTGTGGTACCATTGACGAGAAGCTTGTTTGAGTCTATAGATGGATTTTATCAATTTGAAAACCATATTCATTGAGTCTTCCGACTCAAAATTTTTTGGTTGCACCATATAAATTGTTTCTTCAATGTCACCATTAAGAAATGCAGTCTTAACATCCATCTGATGTAACTCAAGATCAAAATGAGCAACAAGCGCCATGATTATCCTGAAGGGGTTTCAATGAAACTGGAGAGAAAGTTTCTGTAAAATCAATACCTTCTTTCTGAGTATATCCTTTAGCTACAAGACGCGCCTTATACCTCTCCACATTACCATTTGCATCCCTATTGGTTTTAAATATCCATTTACAACAAATTGGTTTTACACCTTCAGGTAATGGGACAAGTTCCCAAACTTTATTGTCTTGCATAGATTTACACTAATCTTTCATGGCATCAATCCACTTTTAAGAATTAGAACTTTTCATGGCTTGATGAAATTTGATTGGACCATCTTCCATCATTCCATTATCATCCTTATGTTCTTGGAGAAATACAATATAATCATCTGGAATAGCATTTCTCCTTTCTCTTGTGGACCTCCTTAATGGCACTTGTTCTTGAGGTTGTTGAGTTTGTTCTTCTGGAACAATTACTTTATTTTGAATCGGGAGGTTTTCAATATTGTCTTGTAAAAGTTCTGGATTTACTTCTTGATCAATGGTAGGTATAAGAACCTGAACATCGTCAAAAGTGATAGTAGGAATTGAGTTAGAATCCAATTCCTCCTCAAAAGCAATGTCTCTAACCTTATTTCTCCCTCCAAACTCAACATCCTCAAAAAATGTTGCAGTTTCCGTCTCAAAAATATTGCTTATTATAGGATCATAAAATTTATAACCCTTAGATCGCTCAGAATAACCAATAAAGTAGCTGCTTACTGTTTTGGAGTCAAATTTCTTTTCATGTGGCCTATATGGCCTTGCCTCAGCTGGACATCCCCAAATGTAAAAGTGCTTTAGACTAGGATTTTGACCTGTACAAAGCTCATAAGGTGTTTTTGCAACTGCTTTATTGGGTATTCTATTCATAATGTAAGCTGCTGTCTTTAATGCTTCTCCCCAGAGGGACTCAGGTAAGGTAGAATGAGCAATCATGCTCCTTACCATATCCTTAATAGTTATGTTTCGTCTTTCAGCTACACCATTCATACTAAGTGATCCAGGCATGGTGTACTGTGGGACAATACCGCATTCCTCTAGGAATTTCGCAAATGGTCCTAGACATTGTTCACCTAAGCCATCATATCTATCGTAGTGCTCACCACCACGATCAGATTTGACTTTTTTAATCCTTTTGTTGAGTTGATTCTCAACTTCAGCTTTATAAGATTTGAACATGTCCAAAGACTGAGATTTCTCATGAATGAGATATAGGTACCCATAACGTGAGTAATCGTCTATGAATGTTATGAAATATTGTTGACCATTTCAGGATGCCGTAGAGAATGGCCCACAAATATCTGTATGAATTAATTCTAAGACGTCTGAAGATCTGTTGGCACCCAATCTCTTAGTTTTGGTCTGTTTTCCCTTAATGCAATCGACACAGACATCAAAGTCTGTGAAGTCAAGGGACTCTAAAATACCATCAGACACAAGGCATTCAACTCTACCTTTTGAGATATGACCTAAGCGCTTATGCCATAATGATGCTGAATTTTCCTTATTTAATTTGCGTTTAATACCACGTGATTCCACATGCAAGGTTTCATTATAGGATGCAACTGTTTCTAGCAAATAAAGGTTGTCATAAGTATTTAAATAACCAGGTCCAATAGCATTTGAATTTAAAGACAAATTAAATTGATTATTTCCGAATGAACAATAATATCCAGATTTTTCCAACGAAGAAACATAAACTAAATTCTGTCTAAATGACGGTACAATAAAAGTGCCTTTTAAATCCAAATAAAAACTAGTTCCTAATAACAACCTAAAATGCCCAATCGCTTCCACTTCTACTGATTTTCCATCGCCCACAAAGATGTGTCTTTCACCATCACTTGGCTTTCGGTAACTCAGGCAACCCTGCATAGAAACACTTATATGAGTAGTAGCACTAGAATCTATCCACCAAGTGTTTATAGGTACTGAAGCTAAATTAATCTCAGAACAGACCAAATTAAGAATTATACCTTTCTTTGCACGCCAAGCATGATATTTGGTACAATCTTTCTTTACGTGTCCAGACTTGTTATAAAAGAAACAACTCTCTGTAGCTTGTTGTTGTTTCTTTTGAGCTGGACCCTTAGCAGCTTCATTCTGATAGTTTCTTTTCTTGCCCTTGTCTTTAGGGGCATTGGCCAAATGAGCACTTTCAGACTTATCACGCTTCAACCTTTCTTCCTCTTGCACACAATGAGAAATGAGCTCATTTAGGGTCCATTTCTCCTTTTGACAGTTATAACTAATTTTAAATTGATTAAACTGTGCAGGAAGCGATACCAAAATCATAAGAACAAGCAATTCCTCAGAAAGCTAGATCTTAAGTGCCTTAAGTCTTGAAGCAGTATGGAACATCTCCATAATGTACTCCCTTACGTTTCCTTGACCCTTATACTTCATAGACATCAAAGAAGTTAGAAGTGATGTCATCTCAACCTTATCGTTTTTAGCAAAACGTTTCTCAATTTCATCAAGAAAACCCTTGGCCTGAGTAATCTCTTCAAATTTTGTGCCCCTAAAGGCTTTTGGAATGTTGTGTTTCATGATCATTAGACTCATGCAATTTGAACGATCCCACCTCTCAAAATCCTCTTAACATCAAGGGTGCTTTCATGGTGAGAGGTGCAGTTGTTCTTCCCTTAGTGCAAGGTCTATGTCCATACCAAGCACTATAAGTAAGTGCCTTTTCCATTCCTTAAAATTAGTCCCATTAAGCATGGGTATAGAATTTATATTAGCAGATATTGTGGCAGCAGAAGATGAATTAGCTGAATATAGAACAAATAAAAACAAGCTTAAATCAATATTCATAAGTAAACAATAAATTCAAGATAATGGCTAATCCCATCTCAAGATACCAAACACAACATTAATATCAAGTCTTTGGAATGATAATATTAATGATAAGCGGTACTCTTGTTGTAGCAATCAAACATTGACAATAAATTATGTCAAACAATGAATTAATCTTTGGACTAACTTATTGCTCATATAAAATACCTTATAATTGTCACACATTTATCACCACAGATGTCTTTGAAATTCTGCCAAATATTAACTTACCTTTGGGTCAATCAATAAACTCATGAATCACAAAAACATATAATCATCTTAATATTTCAAATAAACTAATCTACACAAAAGAGGTCACTTTGGCGGCATTTTGTTTCAACTAATTTATTTAAAATATTAGACATCCTTAATTAAAAGCCAAAATCTGAATTTATTTGTTTCAAAATATTTACCTTAATTTCATCTTTCAATCAAATTAAAAGATAATCATATATATTTATATAATTTTCCAAAACTAACATGCATAATCAATCAAAGCATGTATATATTATATATTTATACATACGAAACTACAACATGCATTAAACCAATCAAAGCATGCATATATTATATATTTATATACAATAAAATATATATATTAAAAAATTAAGCCATGCGTATATGTTAACTTTTTTTTTAAACATCAAAATAAATTCCTTATACCATTAAAAAAATAAAAAAAAATATAATGCTTTCAAAGAAAAAGGACAAAGTGACAGAAACATGATTTTGCAAATACAATAGCACAAATCATGAATAAAGAAAACAATTGAATCGCAAGAAAAAGATTAAAACGCAAAAACTTTTGTAATTGAATTCATCAATTCGAAAATCACTCAAATTAAAAAATTAAAACAAAACCCTAAAATTTTAAGATGAATTCAAGATAATCAAGATATTAAAAAAAATTACTTTAATATAAACCTTCAAAGATCAATATATAAACCCATGAAATTTCATGAATCAATTATTCAAAAGAAGAACCTTAATCAATTCTCAATGATTCGATATGACGAGGCTCGGATGCCACTTGTTAGATTTGTAAAATAAATCTAAAATAAAACTAAATAAACCAGGATTTATCATGTCAAATCATCAAGAATAAATCAAAAATAAAACTAAATGCGGAAGCGTACCTGAATCCATGAATTCCTTGAAGTTTTATCGGATTTTGGGGATTTGATCTTCCAAATTAGCACACAAGAAATTCAGAGAATATCTTCTCTCTCTTCCCTAATGATGGGATATTAGAAAAGATATCTTGTGTATAATTTGGGGACTATAACCCTAATATTTATAACCTTGGCATATTAGTTCTAATCAAATTCTAATTAGCCCATCATTAATTAGTATTTGATTTGAACTCAATTACTAGAGTATCTACACATATTTGACCCATACTTTATTTAATAATTAAAGCTCAATAAAATTCTAACCAAATTAGACCACTTTTAATTTGGGCTAACCTATCATGATAGTAAATAATAACATGTAATTACCCTTATTATATATGTGATGTCCATATTTTTCAACACAGAACCCCAATAAAATGCTTTTGGAGAGTTTGCTAGAATGGTTCAGAGGGGAAAGTGAGGCTGCTAGAATGGCCCTGTTTTGGTTTACCCATTTACAAAGAGAAGAGAAAGAAAGAAAAAGTGTTTTGAATTATTTACAGAGAGGTCCTTAAGCTTTAGTCAAAAGTAAAAAAAAAAAAAAAGTGTCATGTGTCGTTGTTCAATTGGCTAATTTTTCACGTCAGCAATCTGTTAGTGGATTAATGGAATTTTTAGAGATAGTGACTAGTTCAAGCAATTATTTTAATTAGAATGACTAAATTGAGAAAAAAATTATTTGATCAAAATAGGATAAACCCTATTTTGGAGTGACCTTTAACTGTAATTTACCTAAAATAATAATTAATGAAGTGGCACTAAAGCTATCTAGTGTAAGCTTGAATAGGAACCTAAGTGAGAATATTCAAACAATAATTATATATATGGTGTACAACAATTAATTAATTAATTAATCACGAAAATCAAATTGACTACCAAACACATAAAACATTATGCATAAAATATGTGTTAAATCTCTATAGTAATATTTTATGAATTTTACGAAATTGTGCATGATTTATTTTAAGTTTAGTTTTCACATGAATATAAGTAAAAGGGTAAAGAAATTGATAATAATTTGAATTTATAAATTTGATGTATATGTCATTTTTAAATAATATTTAGGGTTTTAAATTAAGTTTTTTTATATTTAGGGATGTAAGGAATTAACCCGTGTATGCAACGAACAAGTAAATAAAGTAGAAATAAAAAAGATCAAACACACAAATTTACATGGAAAAACTCCTCAAAAGTGGATAAAAAATCATGGACAAAAGTAGATTTCACTATAATAAAAGGAGAGTACAAAATATGGAAAGAATAAAAAAGAAAACCCGAAGCCTCGTAAGAAAAACCCATCAAAAGAAAGAACATAATTCTCTCAATCTAAATATTTTTTGTTTTGTAAAACCTAGAGTAACAAAGGCTTATTTATAGGCTGAAATTCTTAGTATATATGATTAGAATATCCCTAGGTTAATCAAAGTTTAAGTGGAAATCTGAAACAAAGTTTAACTAGGAGAAGAAACTTGAGAAACTTGAGGTGCACATCGCTACGTCACGACGTGGCGTTTGGTTGTCGAGACGAAGAAGGATCACATTGTCAAGACGAGGAATTTCTTATCGTCATGACATCAGCTGCTTGTCGAGACGAAGAGCTTCTCCTCGTTGCGATGTCACACACTGTTTGATCAAAATGCGAGGCATACTTCCACAAATCTCCACCTTGACTCATATTTCACTTAACTCCTTTGACAAGCCTTGTTATGGACCTAATTGGATCTTCATCAGATACTCACCAAGTCCTAGTAATGCTCAAACTTTGAAACTGGAATACTCTTTGTCAACATGTTGGTCGGGTTGTGTTTTGTGTCAATTTTATGAATTTGAACATCCCCTTGAAATTTCAATCCCCAGAATTTTCTTTGATGCACCTAAATCCTTTATCTCAAACTTAGAGTTAAGCATGATTTTAAGCCTTTCAATTTCGGATGGATCCTTACCTGCAATCAACATATCATCAACTTAAAGCAGCAAAATATATGAATGAATCATCATTAAGACATTGAAAATATACATAATTTCCATACTTACTTCATGAAAAACCAATACTTAAGATGAATGATTCAAACTTTTTGTACCAATGTCGAGGAGACTGCTTCAGACCGTATAATGACTTTTTAAGAAGGCAAACATGATCTTTCTTACCTTCAGTTTTGAAATCTTCCGATTGATGCATGTATATATCCTTCTCAAGGTCATCATGAAGGAAATTAGTCTTTACATCTAATTGTTCCAACTCAAGATTGTTTGATGCAATAAGAGCCAAAAGTGCCCGAATAGACGTATGTTTTACAACAGAAGAGAAAACATCATGAAAATAAACTCTCTCCACTTTATTGTAGCCCTTTGTGACCAATCTTACCTTGTACCTAGTGTCATCCGAATCCAAACATTCCTTCTTCTTAAACACCCATTTGCAACCCATTATTTTCTTACCAATGGGTGGTTTAACTAGCCGACAAGTATCGTTCTTTTGAATTTATTTCATATCTTAGTCCAAAGCAATGCCATTTACTAAAATCGAAGGCCTGAACTACCTCAAAATATCATAAAGGATCGGTTGAATCGATGCTCTCTACAACACTTAGAGAATATGCCACTAGGTTTCCGTCACAGTATTTTTGTGGTGGTTGGATTTCTCGCCTTCTCCTATCATAAGCCAACTGAGATGGTGAGGGTGTCTAAGAGTCGGATGAAATCCCAAATTGATTTGAAACAGTTTTAGCTTCGTAAGAACTGGGATTTTGTCGCATCGTCACAACATCGCTTACTTCCTCGTCGGGACGACGATCCTATTCGTTGTGACGTTGCAATGTGGCCTTTCGTGTCGTCTTGACGTCACCTCGTGTTTCAGCTTTTGACTCCATCTTATTTGAGACACTTTGATTTGTTCTATCTTTAAAAAAAAGTAACCCATTTTTCGAACAAATCATGGCCGATTCATCGAACTTAACATCTCTACTAATAATAGTTTTATAAAACCTTTTGCATCGGTAGAGTAACCTAGATAAATGCACTTTACGGCCCTCGGATCGAGCTTTCCCTGACTAACTTTAGCATAAGCAGGAAAATAAAAAATTTTAAGATTAGAATAATTTGGAGGATTACCTAACCATATCTCCTCTAGAACTTTATCGTTCAATGTTCGATGTGGAGATCGATTAACCAAATAACTTACCAGATTTATAGCTTCAGCCCAAAAATCCTTCCCTAGGCTTGCCTTTGAGAGCATGCATCGGGCCTTTTCCAATAGGGTTCTGCTCATTCTTTCTGTAACTCTATTCTGTTACGGAGTTCCTATAACGGTGCGATGTCTCTCTATTCCTTCCCATTTGCAGTAGTCATTAAACTCAAATGAACAGAACTTAAGTCCATTGTCTATTCTCAACCACTTCACGGACTCCGTGGTCTATTTTTCTAACAGTGTTTTCCACTTCTTGAAGATTCTAAAAACTTCATTTTTCTGTTTCAGAAAATAAACTCAAACTTTTCTGCAATGGTCATCAATAAAAAGTTAGGAAATATTTTTACCTCATTTTGAGATGTCAAGAGTCAGACCCCATAAATCATAATGGATGTAGTCAAGAGTCCCTTTTGTTATGTGCATTGCTGAATCAAAACTTCTCGTGTTTACTTCCCGTAAGTTTATTGTTCACAAAAACCTAACTTACCAATTCTAATGTCTTCAAGAAGACCTTGTTTACACAATGTTGTTATACCTTTCTCGCTTATATGACCAAGTCGCATGTGCTAAAGTTTGGTTGAATTAGAATCTATAGAGAAAGAATCATGTCACGTCATTACGACGTCGGGTTGGTTCTCATTACGACATGGCGATGATTTTGGCTCTTTTTTAGTAATTACAGTCACACCAGTAACCTTTGACCCTTGCAGAACATATAGGTTGCCCTTTTTTGTCTTTTCATTACAACGAGAGCTCCACGAGAAACTTTTAAGCCATTTGACTCAATGACTATCCTGCAACCATTAGAATCTAAATTTCCCAATGAGATGATTTTTTTCTTTAAGTTGGGTACATACCTGACATCTGACAATGTTTGAATTATTCCATCCTGCATCTTGATTTGTATTGTTCCTATGTCGATTATCTTACATGGAGAATTATTCCCCATTAGTACTACTTCACCTTAAACTGAACTGTACGTGGAGAATCAATCCCTGTTGGGACACAAGTGATAGGAGCCCCTAAATCTAGGATCTATTCGGAAGTAAGCTATCACCTTTATCTTCGGCTACACTAGCATCAGCAATTTCGTCTTTTTGTTTATATTTCTCATCATTTTCGATGTAATGCCCTAAATAATTTATTTTTATTTCTGTAAATATCTTACACAAGTGTGTATCTGCTTCAGTGGTTAAATGTTCTGGGTGTGTGTGAGAGGTCTTGGGTTCAAGTCTCACTTTTGCTAAATTTTGTTATTTTTGATCCAAGCATTACTCTTGTTGGAAGGGCTTATTTTAAATTATCTATTAATTCATATCAGAATGAGCCTGCTGGTTCGAGTGGTAAGGGCTTGGTGTGCTGGAGGTCCTGTGTTTGAATCCCTACATTAGTGAGAGTATTTATTTTTACTCGGTTGTCTGATAGAGCTCCGGTTGAACTGAAATTCTCAGGGAGTTATGAGTAGTGGGTTAGTGGGAGAGAAATAAGGGGTATTGGTAATATCTTTTATTTTTTTATTTTTATTCTTTTGTTCAAAAATTTTCTCTCTTCTTAGAAAAAAATTGACGTCAGTTATTCTCCATTTTTCTCTGTATTTCGTTCGTTTTCCTAGTCTGTTGAACTGTTGACGAATCCTAGCATCTTATTGTTCTGTTTTCTTTCGATCGTTCGGTAAGTCTTGGATTGTTAAAATCGTAACGCTTTTTGGCTAAGTGTTTAACGATAGGGTTGTTTTGTTACTCTCAGTTTAGGTGAAGGACAGGAATCGGTTGGGGCTCCTATAGCGATTCGAGTGTTCGGGGTTTCTGTTCGTTAACGGTAAGTATTCATGTGCATTGATTGATGTTGTAAGGCTTCGTTTGTGAAATAATCTCGATTGAGTTTTCGTAAGTGTTACTAAATTTGGACTTTGGAATGTCAATTTTTAGGTTCTGGAGGGCTTGTGTTTACAGTAGCATCAAAACCGAACCAGGTGTGTACCTAAAACGCAAAAAATCAAGCTTCGGCGAAAGCCGAAAAACCACACTGTCGACGCCACACGGGCGTGTGCCTAGCCGTGTGCGAGACACGGCCGTGTGTTTGACGAGGGCATGGCCGTGCGCAAGACACAACCATGTGGTGGCTAGAGTGTGGCCGTCGTGTGGGCAACACGGGCTAAGCCAAGTTGGGCGTGTTGGCCACACGGGCGTGTGGATTTTGGGCCAGGCTGTGTGGGTCGCACGGGTAAGGCCAATCTGGGCGTGTGGGACCACACGGGCATGTGGGCCCATATTTCTAAAATTTTCCCTAGGATCGCACGGGTTGTTCCGACCGACTGTGGGCCTACCGTATGGTCGGTAAGGGCTAACCCAACCCTATACTGTATGCTATGAGATTCTGATTGACTGATCTAAGTAGGATACTAAATGTTTGTCTGACGGTATTGTTTAAGTATATCTGTTATATGTATATAAGCATGTTGAGCATGTTTAATCTGTTATTTCTGTATCTGATTTCTGTATCTGTTTTAGGGTGGGATTTGTATAAATGGAGGAAGTATTCTGAAAGGCGACCTTCGCCCATATTCTGGCAGCATGTGTAACAGCCCGATTTTGACCCTAATCGAAATAGTGATTTCGAGAACATAAATCCGAGTCAATAAAATATTTTAATATTATATTCGGTATCTATGATATATGTTTGAGCATGTGTTAAAATTTCGTGAGTTAATTTGTTCGTTTATGTGTTTAATTTAAGAAAAAGGACTAAATCGTATAAGTGGTAAAAGTAGCCTTTTACTTGATTGAGTGATTAAATTGATGTGTCTTTACAAGAGGAGGCCTTATGTTGTAAATTTCCCTTTTTGCAATGGTAGTGGACGGCAACATGCATGCATATTAAATAATTATATGTTTATTTTATATGTTAAGTTTATAATAAGAATAAAAATGATTTTATTAGTAAAATTATTATAAAACATAAAAGAAAAAGAAGAACATGCAAGTGTTCATCTTTTTGACTGAAACCAAAAGAAAAGAGAAATAAAAAAACTTAGCTTCATTCGGCCTTGGTAAAGCTTGATTAAGGTATGTGTTTAGCTCGGTTTTTGATAATTTTTACGTTTTTGAGATCGTTGCTTCGAATACTATCCGACCCATACTAGAATTTCTGATTTTGATGCATATTTGGAGTTCATCCATTGATGAATATATGTGTCTTGTGTTGTTTGATGATAAAATATTAAAGATATGTTTTAGATTAACATGTTTTGTATTGGAGTTTTTGATGATTTTGAGTAATTAGGATTAAATTGCAAAAATAATAAATTGAGTGGCCAAAATGCAAAATAAATGAAATGTATGGACTTATATGATTATAAGGAAGATTCGGCCTAGCTATGTTGTTGTGAGATTTTGCATATTTTGTGTTTTGTACAATAGGGACTAAATTGTGAAAATATGAAATATTAGGGTAAAAATGTAATTTGCTCTTTAATGTGTTTTTGGACTAAATTGAATGAAAATTGTAACATCCTAAAATTTAGAATTTTATTGTGTTGCATTATATCTTGCATTAGGCTAGTTAAATTATAAATTGTGTATGTTTTAAGGTCCTAAGAAGGCTCGGGGTTGAGTTGGGCCTTAGTAAAATTTTTGTGTTTAAGCACTTTAAGGAGAGAAGGTAAGTGGCATCAAGGCTTAAGGAAATAAGTGTGCATTTTGCTAGCACAAGTGAAGCTAGTAGAGGAGTGGTGTGGCGTTGCATGTATGGGCTTGAGGGGTGGAGTTCGATCCCACCTAGTGCAAATTTTGGGATTTATTTTTATGTTCCTTCCCTAAGTGTCGGCCATGAAAATATTTTTGGTAAGGGAGACTTTTTTTCATGGAAAGATGGCTAAGGGAATATGGTAAGGAGGAAAACAAGGGAAAAACAAGGAATGAAATGAAAGAAAAGGAAAGAGAAGGGAACATGTTGGCTTATAGTGTAAAAGGTGTTTTGGAAAGATTTTATTTGGTCAATGTTCATCTTTTGGTAAAGATGATACACGGTTTGAGAGGGGGTTTTGGGTAGCCGAATTCTTCATTAGTCATTTGGCAAATTAGTGCTTGGAAGGCCTACTTTCTTTTTAGCATATTGGTGTTTTCTCTTCCCAACTCTCTTCCTTTGTTTTGGCCAAAATTCTCTTTGCATTTTGTTCATCTTGTTCCCTTGTTGTGCCGAAACTCTCAATCCATCTATACTCATTCTTCCCTTGTTGCCGAAACACCCATCTCATATTGATCATCTTGACCATTTTGATCATTTTCATTTATGTGTCACTTGAAACTCCCTAACACTTCTTTTCTATCTCTTTTCTCTTTTCTTTTCACTAGCCGAACCTATTAACACCTAATCTCTTCTTCTTCTTTCCTTTTTCTTTTGTGTTGGACACTCCTTTCTTGACCGAATTGGTAAGTGACTTCATTCCCCTCTTTTCATCTTCATTTTCTTTTTCTTCCTAGCCGAATATGTGTGTCCATCACTAATCGGTATTTCACTTTGTTTCTTTATCAAAATATATCTCTCCTACTCTCTTAAATCATGTTTTTCTTCTAGTGTAGTGTTATAGAGGAAATCTGATTCTCATAATCTTGTCTCATCCGTAGCCATAAGTCAATCGATAGAAATCGGATTCATCATCATTAAGGTAAGGGATTCGTCATGGTTCATTTTAATTTTTTTCGTTGACCGATTAGTTGCTAAACAGAATAGTGGTTGTGACTAATCGTTTATTTTTTTAGGGACTAAACCGCTCGATCTATCCACTTGTTGATCATACGTAAATAGTGGTAAGCCGAACCTTTTTCCTTAAACAATCGTTTTATATCATCGTAATATCATTTTTGATTACGACTTTTTCCAATGGAGGCAAGTGGAACCGATTTGAAAGGAAAAGTGATTGGAGAACACAAAAGGAGTGGATTTGCGATTCGTACTCCTAAGTTCAAGCGTAGAGCGGTATCGACGATTCGAGATTTCCCATCGGGTTGTGGACCATCATTCGGTGAGAATAAACAAATCGTGGTCTTTCACGATATCGAGGTTAAGCGTTTCAATAGATCGCTTGGTTTAGATTTAGATTAATAAAAATCTCGTTCATTAGATTAATCGAGTATTATGTTGTCATAGGTGCCGACGATCAAGAGAGTTTGATACTTACCGTAATCAGGTGTGTAATCTCACACCGTAATTAAAATGAGATCCATGATTCAAGATAACATGTTTAATAGTAGATTGTTATTATCATTCGGCTAAAAATCGTAATATGGCATAAGATGAGAAAATTTGCTTAAAGTATATTATTTTTAAAAGATTTTTCAAAATCGGTATTAAAATTGTTAAATTACGAAAATGCCCCTATGGGCCGAATTACGAAAATGCCCCTATAGACCGAATTACGAAAATGCCCCTATGGGCTGAATTACCAAAATGCCCCTATGGGACGATCTTCTAGAATGACTTAGTGGGCCAAATTACAAGGTTTTATAATGGGCCTATTCATCTTATTAAATTATTGGATTAATGATTATTGTACATATATGTGGATATTATGCTTTATTATGAATGTTGCATGTTATTTATTGCATGGGTTGGGAAAAATGTTGAAGAGAAGTGTAGCCTGGTGGCATTGCCACAATAAAATGTTTATTAAAAATGTTTACGTATGATATCGGTGGCTTGGCCACAATAAAAATATTATAAATGGCAACTTGCCTGCGAATTGGTGTGATTGGCGGGGTGGGTTGACTTGATCCCACAGTGTGATTGGTTTGATGCGGGGTGTGTTGGATGGTGGGATGGGTTACGTACATGTCTTATTAATATTATTTTGTAAGTGGGCTTAGGCCCAAGTTAATTCTAAATGGATTCAGGCCCAGTGGATGACGTTAAGGAGATTATACACTGAGTTCTAGTAACTCACCCCTTTTTCCTTAACCCTTGCAGGTAATGCTCAGTGAAGTGGACTTGGGCCATGGATGACTCGGTGGAGGCTATACTTCAGAAATGGTTTTTATTGAACTTTAGATTTCTATTTCCGTTCACTTTAGTACTTTTACTATTTTGGGTTTTTATGTTGTAATAAGGCATCTGGAATATTTTATTTTTGCTTTATGTTTGACGAACTTATTATCTTGCTTAAATTGTTTTAAATGGGAATTTTACTAAAAACATAAATAAAGATTTTCCAAAATAAATTAACAAATGGAGTACATAACAAACTTTTTCAAATATTTTTAACTCAAAAATTTTCTCTCGAATTATCAACAATATTTTCAAAAGTCATGGTTTATAAGATCTCTAGTTCAAATTATCGATTTATCAATCAACCTTCGAAGTTAGTAGTACTTTATCAAATATTTCAAATCAAACTTGTTTTCTTGATTATAACAAAATAATACCTATTTTAGTACAAATAAAAATGATTTAACATGTTTTTTTTCTCATGTGACATGTCAGATCCGGTCATAACGCATGGGCCAGGTTTGGGGTGTTACATTTTATGGTATCAGAGCCCGGTTGCAAAACTCGGCTGTGGTTTGGGTTCAAAAGCGTTTTCCAAAGCTGTTTGAATTTTAAATTATAAATGCACGTTTTGAAGGAAGTATGGCACCACAGGTATCCGGCACCAAGTCAAGTAAGTATATAATATCATTTTATGATTATGATTATTGTGGTATGACTGTAGAAATACTCTAGAACTTTTAGTTTTAGGAGCTGAAACTATAGAGATTGAGACTATAGGATGCGTTTAGCGAAAACGACTTTACTTCCTATACTTCATAAAATATTGTTTAATAAACACTGAAATTGTAACATCCTGAAATTGGGGCTATTTGTGATTGAATTATTTTTCTTGTGTTTAAATCTCTGTGATATTATTTGTGGTGTTATAAGACTTAATTAGGGGTCTTGAGTAAGCTTGGTTTAGTAGGATAATTCTTAGTATGGTTTATTTAATGAAGTGGATTATGTGAGGTTAGCACTTAAGTTAATTTAAGTGTTAATTAAAGCACATAAGGAATTAATGGCAAAGTGGTTATGGTGTTTGAACTTATAGCTTGAGGTTAGAGGTTCGAGTAGTATGTTTAGCATTTTTAAAAGTTTATTTTGTATGTTAGCATTAATGGCCGGTCAACCTATGATTATGATAGGTTGGACTTTCATTTTAGTAAGTTGAATTTATTTTAAAGGAAAGCATGGAATAAGGGATAAGATTCCTAAGGTTATGGAAGGATATCTTGAAGTTATGGTAAATTGAGGGGACAAAAGGCTTGGTTTGTGGAAAATGTTTTGGAAACTAACTCATGGCCAATTGACCATGAACTTGGACGGCAATGTGGCTAAGGGAGGATTTGGCCGAATATGCTAGTAATTGGTAAGGTTTAGGAGTGTTTTGGTCATTCCTAGCATTTGGTGAAAAAGGTTGCAATTCTCTCTCAATCTCTTTTCTTTTCTTTTGGCCGAATTTTACCTTGTGATAAGCCTAAACTCTTTTGACCATTTGGTCATTTCTTTTGCTCATCTTCTATTTTCTCCATTTCATTCTCTCAAAACCGAAACATTCATCAACATCTTGTTCTCCTATTTGTTTTGCTTAAACACCAAAAATCTTCTATACTCTCTTCTTTGCAGAAACTCTATTCCCTTTTCCTATTATTTTCTTTTTGTTCTTTAGCTTGAATATACCTCTTTGTTGTGCCTAAAATTTTCTTCTCCTATCTTGAATCACTTTGGCCGAATATTAAAGGTAGCATAGTTTTCCTCGGGACTTTTCTATCAATTGATTTTGGTAAGGTGGTAAGGGTTTATTTCAAAGGATTATTCTTTTAAGTTTTTCGTTTAAGCCGAAGGCTAATAACCTTAATGATGATGGTTGGTTGTAGGGAAGTGAGACCGGTTCACATTTAGGAGTGTGTTGGCTAGTGTTCGAAGGCTTTTGGGTAAGGTTTGGGTTCACAAGGAACCCTTCTCAATTATTTTGGTTTGGGCGAATAGGCCATGGCACTAATCTAGTTTTTGGCCGAATATAGGGGCAAGGAAAACTTGTGTGGTCGATTTGTCTATTCGGGATTTAGGACTCTCGTTAGTATCAGGTGTGTGCATACACATCTTATAATCTTTTAAATATGCTAAGTGTTATATTATGCCTAATCGGTTTGTGTAGACATGGATGTTATACCATCATGGTATTAACAAGGACACGGGTAAGTCTTTATTACTTTGAGATTATTATTTGATGCTTTTGGGAAGCATGTCACATTTGGTATGTGCAATATTTGGTTTATGGTAATGATAAATCTATGAACGTTGTTAAATAAACCTATTATCATGATTTCAGTAAAAGTATATAATTGTTGATATGGGTTGATGAGTGGAGGGGTGTCGACGGACACCAGTGTTTTGGTAACACATTGTGACTACGGTCACCAGAGGTTTAGTACCTCCAGAGGTTTGGCACCTCATAGCGACTTGTCCCTGTGGTTGATACCACCGTGGGTTGGCCCCACTTTGAGATATGGGATAAATGCGCGGTGATTTGGTATCACACGATGGGTTGGCCCCATCATTTGATTGTGACTTCGGGTCACCGGTGGTTTGGTACCACAATATTGATGGATTTCGTGACTATACGTCACGGTGGTTTAGCACCACGGTGGTTTGGTACCACACGGGGTAGAGAAAGGCGTCACGGATGGCTAGGTTGGGTGCATATTAAACTTGTGCATATTAAATTAATTATGATTTGTGTATGATGTTACATTAAACCGGGAAAAAGGGTTACACATTGGGTCTTGATGACTCACCTTTTTTCTTTAACATTTTCAAGTGACTCGTAGTTGCGGATAAGGAGCCGGATGAACTCGAGGCAGCCATGCAATGAAAATATGGACTAGGTGGATTTGGAACTATTTTTATTTTAATATGGGTTTGATTTATTTTGTTTAAGATGTAATAAGGCCTCCTAAAATTTGCACTTGGATTATTTTATGTTTTGATAAATTGCTTAACTATTTTATGATATTAAAATGGGTACACATGTTTTTCTCAAATTAATTCGTAAAAATGTTTTATTGTGCCATCGGGTACACTTGAAACCTGTAACAACCTAACTTAGTATATTTTTTTAAATGACATTAAGTAATGCTTTCTTCATAACACCTCAACTGTTTTAAATCAAAACAATATCTTTTATCAAAATTTAAAACGACTTAAAAAGGGATTTTCAAAAGTTTTTCCTCCGTAGCATACCAAATTCGGTCGTAATGTTTGGGCCGGGTTTGGGGTGTTACAGAAATAGCATACTGATTCATAAGACTATTAATCATATTAAATCGAATTAGCAAATATGAGTGTTAGAGGACGTGGACACGGTAGACGTGGCCGTGGTAGAGGCCGTGGCGCTAGAGTTGTATCTGAGGCATCGGGACATATGCCGAAAATGGACGCACCTGCGTTACCTGTGACTGAAGCTGGGTCACATGATCTTATGAGAGAGGACGATGCTTTGTCCCAAGCAATGTTGCGAGTTACGGAAAGGGTTCTTTGGGGCAAGAGCCGGATCGGCGACTCGTGGGTCAATATCGGAGCGACTCAGATCGAATGGAGCTGAGGTTTTTAGGGGTATCTCGGGTGTAGCCCCAAATGTAGCAGAGTACTGGCTTGAAGTGGTGGAGTAGATCATGGACGATTTAGATTGCACTGCCGAGCAGAAGCTGAAAGGAGTGGTGTCTTTGCTAAGAGACAAGGCGTATCAGTGGTGGCTCACTGTCCGGGAAGGCACCCAGGCCGATCGCATTACCTGGGAATTCTTTAAAACCGCATTTCAAGGAAAATATGTCAGGGCTAGCTATGTGGATGCTCGAAGGAAGGAATTCCTGAATCTGGTCCAAGGAGGTAAATCTGTGGCAGCATGCGAGGTGGAATTTCTGCGTCTGAGTCGGTATGCTCGGGGAATAGTGCCGACTGACTACGAACGCTGTGTGCATTTTGAGGACGGGTTGCGTGATGAGTTACAGGTACTGATAGCCCCACAGAAAGAGAGGAACTTTTCCACACTGGTGGAGAAAGCCAAGATAGCTGAAGAGGTTAAACACTCGGAGAGGCAAAACCGAGACAAGGATAGGGGCAGGAGCAACAGAGACTCTGGGTACTCAGGTCCTGCTAGAGGTTTTCAGAAGAGGCCCAGGAATGAGGAGCCAGTTCGAGCGAGAGTACAAGCTGCTACTAATCAGTTATAACCATGTGTGGATTGTGGAAAACTTCACTCGGGTGGATGCTGGAAGAGAACCGGTGGTTGTTTCAGATGTGGTTCCAAAGATCATCGATTTAAGGATTGTCCTCGACAGCCTGCTCATACTCAGAGAGTTCGTAACGATTTTGCGCAGCCAGCTAGAGGCACTCAACAGCCGCCAAGAGGCCGTGGGCCAGGTCGAGGTGGTAATGGCATAGGACGAGGTCAGGGTGCACCGGGTAGAGGTACCGGTAATAGGGGTAACACGGAGGCGAGACAACCAGGTTTGGTTTATACGGTCAGACGTCGAGAGGATGGCGATGCACCTGATGTCATAATCGGTACGTTTTTCATAGCTGATGTACCTGTTACTGCTTTGATAGATATTGGATCTACCCCTTCGTATGTTGCTTGTCTTTGTGTGCGGAACCTTAAACATTAGATCTCGAGATTATCGCTAGTGAAACAAGCGTGATTAGCCCTTAGGACGATCGGTGGTAGTAAATAAGTTATTTAGGGATGTGCCCTTAGAAATTTAGGGGAAGTATTTCGGCAAATTTGATGGAGCGCCATTTGGCGAGTTCGATCTTATTTTGGGCATGGATGGTGGTTAAACACCGTGCGAACTTGGATCAGGCCGCAAAGCGGATGATACTAAGAACTTGGAGGATAAGGAAGTGATGATGATAGGTAAAAGAAGAAACTATCATCTAATGTGGTATCTGCTTTAAAGGCAAAAAAGTTGGTGCGAAAGGGGTGTGGAACGTTCTTAGCCTTCATCAGTGCTTTGGATGTCAAAGAGTTGTCGGTAGATAGCGTTAGAACGGTAAAAGAGTTTTCGGACGTCTTTCCCGAGGAGCTTCCAGGATTGCCTTCAGATCGGGAGGTAGAGTTTAGCATTGAGCTGTTGCTAGGAACGACTCCAGTGTCCATTGCTCCTTATAGAATGGCGTCGAAGGAGTTAGCGGAGCTTAAAGCTCAAATTCAGGAGTTGTTGGATCGCAGATTCATTCGACCAAGTGTGTCACCGTAGGGAGCGCCGGTTTTATTCGTTAAGAAGAAGGATGGGTCGATGTGTATGTGCATCGATTATAGGCAATTGAACAAGTTGACGATCAAGAACAAGTATCTGTTGCCGAGAATTGATGATCTGTTCGATCAAATACGAGGAGCTTCGGTCTTCTCGAAGATAGATTTGAGATCGGGATAAAACCAGCTTAAGGTAAAGGAGGCGAATATTCATAAGACTGCGTTTCGAACTCGTTATGGGCATTACGAGTCTTGGTGATGCCGTTTGGGTTGACTAATATGCCAGCTGCATTTATGGACATGATGAACCGAGTATTCCAACCCCATCTAGATCGGTTTGTGGTGGTGTTCATAGATGACATCTTGGTGTACTCAAAGACTAAAGAAGAGCATGATTCGCATCTACGAGTTGTATTGCAGATATTAAGGGAGAAGTAACTGTATGCCAAATTCAGTAAGTGTGAATTTTGGCTGAGGGAAGTGACCTTTTTGGGGCATGTTGTGTCTATCGAAGGAATTAGAGTTGATCCCCGGAAAGTCGAGGCTGTATTGGATTGGAAGCCACCGAAGACAGTGGCCAAAATTCAGAGTTTTCTAGGGTTGGCTGGATATTACAGGCGGTTCGTTGAGGGATTTTCGTTGATAGCTGTACCCTTAACTAAGTTGTTGCGTAAGAGAGTACCGTTTGTGTGGTCAGATATGCAGCAAGAGAGCTTTGAGAAATTGAAGAAGATTCTGAAAGAAGCACCAGTATTGATTCAACCTGAGGCTGGTAAGGAGTTTATTGTTTATTGTGATGCATCACACACGGGCTTGGGATGTGTGTTGATGCAAGGGGGAAAGGTGGTGGCTTATGCATCTCATCAATTAAGGCCGCATGAGGTGAACTATCCCACGTATAACTTGGAGTTAGCTGCAGTGGTGTTTGCTCTAAAGATTTGGAGACACTATCTGTACGGTGAGAAGTCGGTTATCTATACGGATCATAAGAGTCTAAAGTATTTCCTTACCCAAAAGGAGTTGAACTTGAGGCAGCGTAGATGGATAGAACTGTTGAAAGATTATGACTTTTTAATCGAGTATCATCCCGGAAAAGCTAATGTAGTGGCTGATGCATTGAGTCGTAAGGTGATATCGGATTTGAGAGCTATGTTCGCTCATCTTAGCCTATATGAAGATGGTAGCCTGTTAGCCGAACTTCAAGTGAAGCCTGTATGGGTAAGTCAAATTAAGGAAAAGCAGATTATAGATGAAAGTTTGGGTTCTCGGTTTCAGCAGGTGGAAGGTGGTGAGATAGGGGATTTTTGATTGAATAGTGATGGAGTATTGTGTTTCCGCAGAAGAATTTGTATGCTCAAGGATTCAGAATTGAGGCAAATGATTCTGCGTGAGGCGCATAGTAGTCTATACGCTATGCACCCCGGGGGAAATAAGATGTACCGAGACCTCCGTGAGCAATATTGGTGGTCAGGATTGAAACGGAAGGTTATTGACTTCGTGAGTAAGTGCTTAACATGTCAACAAGTGAAGGCGAAACATCAACTGCCGTCAGGGTTACTACAACCGGTGAAAATTCCATTATGGAAATGGGAAAGGATAACGATGGACTTTGTTAGTGGGTTACCCTTAATGCCTACTAAGAAAGATTCCGTGTGGGTTATAGTGGATCGGTTAACGAAGACTGCTCATTTCTTGCCTGTTCGTACGGATTATCCATTGCAGAAGTTGGCCAAGTTGTATGTAGCAGAGATCGTGAGGTTACATGGGGTACCAGTGTCTATCATATCAGACAGGGATCCTAGGTTTACATCACGGTTTTGGAAGGCTCTACATGAAGCTTTGGATACAAGACTAAATTTCAGCACGACGTTTCATCCACAATCAGATGGTCAGTCGGAGAGAGTGATCCAGATTCTAGAAGATATGTTAAGAGGCTGTGTGATCGATTTTAGGGGTAGTTGGGAAGATTTCCTACCATTGGCAGAGTTTGCATACAACAACAACTATCAATCCAGCATCCAGATGGCACCCTACGAGGCGTTGTATGGTCGTAGGTGTCGTACTCCTACTTGTTGGACTGAGCTGGGGGAGCGACAGTTATTGGGTCTTGAGTTGATCTCAGAGACGGAGGAACAAGTCAAGGTAATTCGGGCTCGGTTAAAAGAAGCTTCGGATAGACAAAAATCGTATGCGGATCTGAAGCGTAAGGATATAGAATTTGTGGTGGGTGATTAGGTCTTTTTGAAGGTCTCACCTTGGAAGAAGATCTTTAGATTTGGGCGGAAGGGCAAGTTGAGCCCTAGGTTCATCGGACCATACTGTGTATTGAAACGTGTTGGGCCAGTGGCTTATCAGCTTGAGTTACCTCCGGAGTTAAGTCAGATACATAGTGTATTCCATGTCTCTATGTTAAGGCATTATCGTTCGGATCCATCTCATGTTGTACCAGTGGAGGAAGTTGAGTTAAGGCCTGACTTGTCTTTTGAAGAGGAGCCAGTACAGATTTTAAATCGGGACGTTAAGGTGTTAAGAAGGAAGTCGGTATCGTTAGTCAAAGTATTATGGCGTAATCACGGACCAGAGGAAGCTACATGGGAGCCAGAGGACGGGATTCGGCAACAATATCCTCATCTCTTCTAATCAGGTAAATTTCGAGGCCGAAATTTCTTTAAGGGGGTAGAATTGTAACATCCTAAAATTTAGAATTTTATTGTGTTGCATTATATCTTGCATTAGGCTAGTTAAATTATAAATTGTGTATGTTTTAAGGTCCTAAGAAGGCTCGGGGTTGAGTTGGGCCTTAGTAAAATTTTTGTGTTTAAGCACTTTAAGGAGAGAAGGTAAGTGGCATCAAGGCTTAAGGAAATAAGTGTGCATTTTGCTAGCACAAGTGAAGCTAGTAGAGGAGTGGTGTGGTGTTGCATGTATGGGCTTGAGGGGTGGAGTTTGAATCCCACCTAGTGCAAATTTTGGGATTTATTTTTGTGTTCCTTCCCTAAGTGTCGGCTATGATAGTATTTTTGGTAAGGGAGACTTTTTTTTTATGGAAAGATGGCTAAGGGAATATGGTAAGGAGGAAAATAAGGGAAAAACAAGGAATGAAATGAAA
This sequence comes from Gossypium sturtianum, assembly GCA_025698515.1. Classification (NCBI taxonomy): domain Eukaryota; kingdom Viridiplantae; phylum Streptophyta; class Magnoliopsida; order Malvales; family Malvaceae; genus Gossypium; species Gossypium sturtianum. Next base: position 120,983,268 of record CM046948.1, read on the forward strand.
GAAAAGGAAAGAGAAGGGAACATGTTTCGTGGACCATCATCCGGTGAGAATAGACAAATCGTGGTCGTTCACGATATCGAGGGTAAGTGTTTCAATAGATCGCGTGGTTTAGATTTAGATTAATAAAAATCTCGTTCATTAGATTAATCGAGTATTATGTTGTCATAGGTGCCGACGGTAAAGAGAGTTTGATACTTACCGTAATCAGGTGTGTAATCTCACACCGTGATTCCGTAGATCCATGATTCGGTAACATGTTTAATAGTAGATTGTTATTATCATTCGGCTAAAAATCGTAATATGGCATAAGATGAGAAAATTTGCTTAAAGTATATTATTTTTAAAAGATTTGTCAAAATCGATATTAAAATTGTTGAATTACGAAAATGCCCCTATGGGCCGAATTACAAAAATGCCCCTATGGGCCGAATTACGAAAATGCCCCTATGGGCCAAATTACCAAAATGCCCCTATGGGCCGATCTTCTAGAATGACTTAGTGGGCCAAATTACAAGGTTTTATAATGGGCCTATTCATCTTATTAAATTATTGGATTAATGATTATTGTACATATATGTGGATATATGCTTTATTATGTATGTTACATGTTATATATTGCTTGGGTTGGGAAAAATGTTGAAGAGAAGTGTAGCCTGGTGGCATTGCCACAATAAAATGTTTATTAAAAATGTTTACATATGATATCGGTGGCTTGGCCACAATAAAAATATTATAAATGGCAACTTGCCTGCGAATTGGTGTGATTGGCGGGGTGGGTTGACTTGATCCCACAGTGTGATTGGGTGAGTGCGGGGGTGTGTTGGATGGCTGGGATGGGTTGCATACATGTCTTATTTATATTATTTTGTAAGTGGGCTTAGGCCCAAGTTAATTCTAAATGGATTCAGGCCCAGTGGATGACGGTAAGGGGATTATACACTGAGTTCTAGTAACTCACCCCTTTTTCCTTAACCCTTGCAGGTAATGCTCAGTAAAGTGGACTTGGGCCATGGATGACTCGGTGGAGGCCATACTTCAGAAATGGTTTTTATTGAACTTTAGATTTCTATTTCCGTTCACTTTAGTACTTTTACTATTTTGGGTTTTTATGTTGTAATAAGGCCTCTGGAATATTTTATTTTTGCTTTATGTTTGACGAACTTATTATCTTGCTTAAATTTTTTTAAATGGGAATTTTACTAAAAACATAAATAAAGATGTTCCAAAATAAATTAACAAATGGAGTACATAACAAACTTTTTCAAATATTTTTAACTCGGAAATTTTCTCTCGAATTATCAACAATATTTTCAAAAGTCATGGTTTATAAGATCTCTAGTTCAAATTATCAATTTATCAATCAACCTTCGAAGTTAGTAGTACTTTATCAAATATTTCAAATCAAACTTGTTTTCTTGATTATAACAAAATAATACCTATTTTAGTACAAATAAAAAGGATTTAACATGTTTTTTTTTCTCATGTGACATGTCAGATCCGGTCATAACGCATGGGCCGGGTTTGGGGTGTTACAAAAATATGTTTGAATGAGCTTAATTTGAAATTATTTAGATCAAGAACAAAAAGGATCGGGATTGGATCGGGGAAAGGAGAAGTTAATCGAATAGTCGGAAAAAGTAGTCCGTCGATACTCGAGGTAAGTTTATTAAGCAATTGGATTGAATTGAATTTTTATCTATATTGATGTATATGTATTGATAGAAGTAAGTAGGTATAATATCATAATGCCGAATGTAAGGTTGATTGAAAGGTGTAAATGATCGAATGTGAGGTATATATATATGTTAATGAGATAGCTATGTGAGACATTGATTTAAGAGATGAATTGGATTGAAAGTGATGAATATTTGTTTATTAATAGTGTTTGGCCGAATGTGAATTTATATAGAAATGAAATAAGTTAATTTGTATATGTATAAATGTATATGTGATTGGGGTTCAAGTTTTTATTACATATATGTGCTTATTTAGACAAGTATCAAGTTCAAGTAATGTGCTAAGTGAGTGAATTCAAATACCGAGCACTGTGTGTGTGAAATCGGTTATATGGCTTTAAGTGTGCGAATTTAACATCCGAGTACTAAGTGTACGAAATCGGATAATAAGCACTAAGTGTGCGAATTTAATATCCGAGTACTAAGTGTACAAAATCGGATAATTAGCACTAAGTGTGCGAATTTAACTTCCGAGCACTAAGTGTGCGAAATCGGATAAAGAACCTTAAGTGCTTGAACTGAACTTCAGAACAGATTAGGTACAAAATTCGGTTGATGAGCATTGAAGGTATGAATATAAATACAATTTTAATGGTTGAAGTTGGTAAGTTTTTGATACTATGAGAGCTTATCATTTGAATGGTAAGTATAAATTTCATAAGTAGTATATATATAGAAACTGATTGTTAAATGTATGTATATTCGAATTTTGGAACTATGAATGGTGATAGATTAGTATGCATTTGTATTAAGGTGAAGAATGGATTTGATATCTATGAGAAGTCTATTTTAAATGTTGGGATATTCGATTTAAGGGTTATTAAAGGTGTAAATTTTCTATTATAATGCTTTAAGGCTTTGTTATGTAATTGCTTATAACTTATTAAGCTATGAAAACTTACTTTAAGTAGTTGTTGTGTTGTTTTATTAGATTTTGGAGTCGAGATTCGAGCTCGGGGATCATCGTCAAGTCTATCACACTATCAACTATTTTGGTATCTTGTAAGCTGAATTTCTTTTGAAACTATGGCATGTATAGGCTATATTACTCTTTTGAGATCACTATGAATGAGATGTACATGTAATGCCATGCGAAAATGGCTATATTTCTATGCTTTGGTTTGGTTTGGTTATATTTAATCATGGTGCTAATGTTTGTGTATATCCAGCCATGTTATAAGCTTATCTTGGAAGTACATTTCATGGTATATATATATATATATATTTGATAATTGAGTATATGAATTTTGGCTTTGAGTAAGGTTATGAGTGTTCTACAATCAACCTTGTAAATAACTCATTTTGGATGTAAGATATATAGTACATTTTAGATGACAGATGTTCTTTTGCTTTAATATATATGTATCTATAAGTTAAGTTATGAGATGACTTTGTTATGCCTTATGAATGTGACTATTTGATGTGGTTTATAAATGATTAAATTATGGTATTACAGTTTATATAGATTCGGCCATAGTATGAACTTATTTTGGAGTAGAAATCTTAATGTGTTTATGTTGGTATTGGTAATGAGATTTGAACGAATTAAGTTAAATCATAGTTGAGCATATTCGGCTAATAATTTAAAATGACCAAATGAATAGTGACCTTTACTAAGTGATGTAATACTAAGTGATGTAAAATGTATACTTTATGTGTGTGTTTGGTTGAATAGAATTAAGCTAAGTGCATAAATGTTTAAGCATTACTTGAAAGTATATTTTTTTATTAACTAAGTATTCGGTTATGATTATTTATATAGTAATTATTTTTGTTATGGTTTGTGCTAAGCATAGTAATGTCCTATAACCCTAATCTGGCGACGGATATGGGTTAAGGGTGTTACAATTTGATTGGTATCAGAGCTACGGTTTAGTCGATTCTCGGACTAATATAGTGCGTATGAGTCTAGCTATACATGCCATAATTTTTACTGTGATAGTGTGATGACTTCTGACCGCAAAATGTGTTTTTCTTCTTTCATATAGTAAATGGATCCTGATCCCGAGCGAGTCGTAGCCGATGATGTTGAGAGTGTGGCGCCTGCTCCTGTGCAAGGGACTACGCCGGTTGAATCTCGACCAGCTACGAGTAACCAAGATGAGGGGGCTAAACAAGCCTTCTTTAGTATAATGAATGATTGGTTTAATCAGTATATCCGGACAAATCCGGCTGTTCAACAACCCCCGAATCTTAATAATCCACCTGTAGTACCTGTGGTACCTTCGATCATTAATCCCGAGAGATTAAACAAGCCTCATGTTGATAAAATTAGAAAGTACGGAGCTGAAGAGTTTAGGGCCACAGTTACTGATGATGCTGAGTGGGCTGAATTTTGGCTCGATAATACTATTCGTGTCTTTGATGAACTATCTTGTACACCCGAAGAGTGCTTGAAGTGTGCTATATCTTTATTACGGGATTATGCCTACTATTGGTGGAACACTTTGGTTTCGGTTGTTCCGAAGGAAAGGGTTACTTGGGATTTCTTCCAGACGGAGTTTCGCAAAAAGTATATCAGTCAGCGATTCATTGATCAGAAGCGCAAAGAATTTCTTGAGTTAAAACAGGGTCGTATGACCGTATCTGATTATGAGCGTGAGTTTGTGAGACTCAGCCGATATGCCCGAGAGTGTGTCGCAACCGAGGATGCTATGTGTAAAAGATTCGAGGAGGGACTGAACGAAGACATAAAATTTTTTGTCGGCATACTTGAAATAAAAGAGTTCGTAGTACTTGTCGAGTGAGCTTGGAAGGCCGAAGAGCTTGGAAAAGAGAAAAGAAAAACTGAATTCGAAGCTAGAGATTTTCGCAAGAGATTAGCAAGTAAAACTTCTCAGATGGCATCAAAGAAGTTCCGAAATGACAGTAGCCGATCTAAGACTAATGCTGGGATTTCTATACGAGAGCGACCACCAGTGAGTTCACGAGCTACCTCGATTGCTAGTGTTGGCAATACTCGATCGAATAAACCTGAGTGTCAACAGTATGGTAGGCGACATTTTGGTGAATGTTGGGGCAAGTCCAACAACCGAGCTTGCTACAAGTGTGGTTCGCACGATCACTTCATTCGGGATTGCCCGGAGTTAGCTGAGAAGGATAATGCTCAGAGTGCAAGACCGAGCGATACTGCAGCTAGAGGTAGACCACCCCGAAATGCAGGAGGTAGGAGCGGCACTCAGAGAGGGACTTCGGATACAGCTATTCGACTAGAGGCTCGTGTGCCAGCTAGAGCCTATGCCATTCGTGCCCGAGAGGAGGCTTCATCTCCAGATGTCATCACCGGTATATTTACTCTCTTTAATACTAGTGTAATTGCTCTGATTGACCCCGGTTAAACTCATTCCTATGTGTGTGAAACATTAGTATTCAGTAAGACTTTACCTGTCGAGTCATCGAATTTGTGATTGAGTTTGAACCCCCGGGCGATGTGTGCTAGTTGATAAGATGTGCACGAATTGCCCTTTGATGATTCGAGATTCATGTTTTCCGGCTAATTTGATGTTACTACCATTTGATGAGTTCGATATGATCCTCGGTATGGATTGGTTAACTGTGCACGACGCCGTAGTGAATTGCAGACGAAAGACTATTAATCTGTGGTGTCAGAATAATAAGATAATTCAGATTGAATCTGCGAATTTAAATCGGCTACCAGCAGTGATATCTTCGGTGTTGGCTCGAAAGTATATGAGAAAGGGTTGCGAAGCTTACTTTGCTTATGTAATTGATAGTAAAGTAACCGAAAAGAAGATTGAATCTGTACCGGTTGTATGCGAATATCTAGATGTGTTTCTGGAAGAATTACCGGGTTTGCCACCTGTTCGGGAGGTAGAGTTTGGAATCGAGTTAGTGCTAGGGATGACTCTGATCTCGATAGCTCCGTATAGAATGGCACCGACTGAATTAAAAGAGTTGAAAGCTCAATTGCAAGAATTGACAGATAGAGGTTTCGCTCGACCGAGTTTCTCTCCTAGGGTGCGCCAGTGTTATTTGTGAAGAAGAAAGATGGAACTTTAAGAATGTGCATCGATTACCGACAGCTTAATAAAGTGACCATAAAGAATAAATACCCGTTACCGTGCATTGATGATCTATTCGATCAGTTAAATGGAGCTTCAGTATTCTCGAAGATTGATTTAAGATCGGGTTATTATCAGTTGCAAGTTAGAGACTATGATGTGCCTAAGACTGCTTGCCGAACGAGATACAACCATTACGAGTGTTTGGTGATGCCGTTTGGACTCACTAACGCCCCTGTTGTTTTCATGGATTTGATGAATCGGGTATTTGGACGATGATTCGGATCGGTTTGTAGTTGTGTTTATAGATGACATTACGATCTATTCGCGCGTGGCCCGAGCATGCCGAACACTTGAGACTTGTGTTACAGATTTTGCATGATAAGCAGTTATACGCTAAGTTCAGTAAATGCGAGTTCTGGTTACGTGAAGTTAGCTTCTTGGGACATGTTATTTCAGTATCAGGTATTCGGGTTGATCCGAGTAAGATTTCGGCTATACTTGATTGGAAACCTCCGCGTAATGTTTCTGAAGTTCAGAGTTTTCCTGGACTTGCCGGTTATTATAGACATTTCGTGAAAGGTTTCTCCATGATTGCAACTCCTATGACAAAGCTACTTCAAAAATATGTTAGATTCGAATGGACAGAGAGGTGCCAGAAGAGTTTCGATCAGTTGAAAACCTTGTTGACTGAAGCTCCAGTGCTCATTCAGCCAGAGTCGGGTAAAGAGTTCGTTATCTTCAGAGATGCATCCTTGTATGGTTTGGGCTGTGTTTTGATGCAAGAGGGTAAAGTTGTAGCGTATGCTTCGAGATAGTTAAAGCCGCACGAAAAGAACTATCCGACGTATGATCTTGAATTGGCCGCTATAGTCTTTGCTTTGAAGATATGGCGCCACTATCTATTCGGTGAAAAATGCCATGTCTATTCCGATCATAAAAGCCTAAAGTATTTAATGACTCAGAAGGATCTGAATCTGAGACAACGATGATGGTTGGAATTGTTAAAAGACTACGAGCTTGTGATTGATTATCACCCGGGAAAAGCTAATGTGGTTGCTGATGCTGTAAGCCGAAAATCACTGTTTGCTTTACATACAATGAACGCAGATATAGTTATGACTGACAATGGTGCGATTATTACAGAATTGAAAGCGAGATCGTTGTTTGTCCAACAGATTTGCGAAGCTCAAAGGGTTGATGATAGCTTGATAGCAAAAAGGAATCAATGTGGTTTGAATGCTGACTCAGAATTTCAAATTGATGATGAGGGATGTTTGCGCTTCAGAAACCGAATATGTGTACCAAAGGATCCTGAGTTGATTCGGATGATTTGTAATGAAGCTCATAATAGTAGATTGTCTGTTCACCCGGGTAGTACGAAGATGTATAATGATTTGAAACAGCATTACGGGTGGAACGGTATGAAACGAGATATTTCAGATTTTGTGTCGAAATGTTTGATATGTCAGCAAGTAAAAGCCAAGCATCAGGTGCCATCGGGATTACTTCAGCCGATTATGATACCCGAGTGGAAATGGGATCAAGTCACGATGGATTTCGTATCTGGTTACCGTTGACACTGAGCAAGAAAGATGCAATCTGGGTTATTGTTGATAGATTGACTAAGTCGGCTCACTTTATTCTGGTCTGTATAGATTACTCGCTCGATAAGCTAGCTGAATTGTATATTTCTCAAATCGTACGATTACATGGAGTACCTATTTCTATTGTTTCAGATAGAGATCCGAGGTTTACATCACGGTTTTGGAAGAAACTACAAGATGCATTAGGTACTAAATTGCATTTTAGCACAGCTTTTCACCCCCAGACGGATGGTCAATCCGAGAGAATTATTCAAATACTCGAGGATATATTGAGATGTTGTGTTCTCGAGTTCGAGGGTACGTGGGAACGATATTTGCCTTTGATTGAATTTACGTACAATAATTATAACAACCCAGTTTGTACCCTAGTCAGAACAGTGGTTTTGGGACCACAAATCTGAGTCCGTATAATATTTTAATATTATTTTCTATGCCATTGATAAGTGATTAAGCATGTGCTAAATCTCTGTAAGTTAATTTGCTCATCTGTGTGTTTAATTTGAGCAAAGGATTGATTTGCATTAAATGTGAAAGTTGTATGCTATTTGTTAAAGTACCAATGTGTTGTGGCTTTGTAAAGGTGGAGGATTTATATGGCAAATTAGCCATTTCTATAGATAGTGGACGGTTATGGTCCATATTAACCTTTGAAAATATGTTTTATAAGTTTATATTATAAGGTTAATTATGTCATTCATGTATTAAGTATATTATGATATAATAAAAGCATGAAATTAGACATTTCTATCATCTTTTGGCCGAATGTCTTAAAGAAAAAGAAAGAACAAAAGCTTAAGGGTTTCGGTTGGCTTTCAAGCTTAAATTAAGACCAAGAAAGGAGAGGTTCGGATCAAGATCGAGGCAAAGATAAAGTACTCGATTAATCGACCATTTCGATATTTCGACGTCCGAGGTAAGTTCGGATATAATACAAGTCATTAAATTTATTTCTATGTGATGAGAAATGAATAAATGTATAGAGTTGTATTAATACTGTAGTACATATGGGATCGAGTATTGAGGCACTAAGTGTGTGAAATTAGAAAAGATACAGAAATGAATAGCCTCGTGTGTGTGCGAAAGATTGAAGCTTGACACCAAATTGGCAATGTGTGTGTGCGATACCGATATAAGTTATTTTGGTTGTGATGAGATGAGTTTTAGCCTTGTCATTTGGATGGTTATTTTGGTATGGTTTTGGTTGTCAAATAGGCATGAGATGTCTTGATGATTTTACTAGTAGGTATGACCCATTGGGTGACATTTTGGCCTTGCAAATGGCCTATAATGTCACACGGTTGTGGCACACGGGTGTGCCTAGTGACCGTGGGGCTAAGTCAGTAGCTACCCTAATAGCACACGGCCAAGACACACTGGCGTGTCTAGTAGCCGTGTGAGAAAGTCAGTATATGGCCTAAGAGTACACGGCCTTAGCACACGGGTGCTGGGTGGCCGTGGATGTGAAGTCAGATTCGACCACGGCCAAGGCACACGGGCGTGCTTGGTGGCCGTGGATGTGAAGTCAGATTCGACCACGGCCAAGACACATGGGCGTGCTTAGTAGCCGTGGATGTGAGGTCAGATTCGACCATGGGAAGGACACACGGGGGTGTCCAGCAGCCGTGGGAGACACACAGCTTGCCTACACGGGCATGTAACCCCTGAAGCTTAGAAAAGTTTTAAATTCTCGTGAAATTTCGTATGTGTTCCGGTTTGTCCCGACCCAGTTTATAAGCATGTTTTAGGTCTCGTTGACCGTATTAAGGGACATTATGTTTGAGATTGATGGATGAATGTATGAACTTTTGAAAATTTTTCCGATCTGTCCGGTAACGCCTTTAACCCTAATCTGGCGACGTATATGGGTTAGGGGTGTTACATTTGGTTGGTATCAGAGCTATGGTTTAGTCGATTCTCGGACTAACGTAGCGTGTGTGAGTCTAGGTATACATGCCATATATGAAATTGCGATAGTGTGATGAATTTTGCCAGTTATAAATGTGTTTTCGTATAGTAATGGATCCCGATCGAGCAGTTGCTGACGATGTAGAGAGTAATGCGCCTGCTCCCGCCCAAGGGACAGCACCGGCCACATCTAGGCCGAATGATAATAGTGAGGGAGGAGAGGCTAAACAAGCCTTCCTTCGAATGATGAGTGAGTGGTTTTCAGAGTTCGTTCGAACGAATCCGACTGCTCCACAACCTCCACCCCCACAAGTACCTGTTGTGCCACGAGTTGTAGATCCGATCAGAATGAATAAACCTCCTGTGGATAAGATCTGAAAGTACGGGGCCGAAGAGTTCAGGGCCACAGCTGATGATGATGCCGAGAGAGCTGAGTTTTCGCTCGAGAATACCCTTCGAGTATTTGATGAGATGTCATTGACTCCTAATGAATGTATAAAATGTGCTATTTCGTTGTTGAGAGATACTACGTATAACTGGTGGAAAACATTGATATCCGTGGTTCCGAGAGAGAGAATCACCTGGGATTTCTTTCAAGTTGAGTTTAGAAAGAAGTATATTAGTCAACGATTCATTGATCAGAAACGTAAAGAGTTTCTAGAGCTGAAGCAGGGTTGTATGTCCGTTACTGAGTATGAGCAGGAATTTGTGAGATTGAGCCAGTATGCACGAGAATGTATTTCGACCGAAGCTACTATGTGTAAACGCTTTATAGAAGGGCTGAATGAGGACATTAAGCTGTTGGTTGGGATACTTGATATCAACGAATTTGTTATGTTAGTTGAAAGAGCTTGCAAAGTCGAGGAGCTCAGTAAAGAAAAGAAGAAAGCCAACTCTGAAGCTCGAGATGAAAGAAAAAGATCGATGAGTAAGTTGTCTTAACCTTCGACAAAGAAATTTAGAAATGCAAGCAACCGATCAAATACTTCATTTCAACATCCGTATAAAGACCACAGAAGACCAAGTGTTGGTCCGAGAACTCATGCTCAAATTGAATCAAATGTTGAAAATGCTAAAAGCAACAAACCTGAGTGTAGACAGTGTGGAAGACGACATGTGGGAGAATGCTGGGGCAAATACAACAATAGAGTTTGCTATAAATGTGGATCACGAGAACATTTCATTCGAGATTGCCCAAAGTTAGTTGAGGAAGAAAATGTTCAGAATGTGAGATCGAGTAATGTGATGGCTAGGGGTAGACCATCCAGAAATGTCGGGAATGTGAGTGGAAGTAAAAAAGGGACTACTGATAGAACTGTGAGGTCAGAGGCGAGAGCACTTGCCCGAGCTTATGCTATACGTGCACGAGAGGAAGCATCGTCTCCAGACATCATTACTGGTACTTTTACTCTATTTGATACTGATGTGATTGCATTAATAAATCCGGGTTCAACTCATTTCTATGTGTGTGTGAATTTAGTATCAAGTAAGACTTTACCTGTTGAGTTTACTGAATTGGTAATTAGAATATCGAACCCTTAGATAAGTGTGTTTTGATGGATAAAGTGTGCAAGAATTGCCCTTGATGTTTCGGGATATATGCTTTTCGGCTAATGTGATAATGCTACCATTCGATAAATTTGATATAATTTTTAGTATGGATTGGCTCACTTTACATAATGCCATTATGAATTGTAAACGAAAGAGTATAGATTTGAGAAGTTAGAACGGTGAGATAGTTTAAATTGAATCTAGTGATATGAAAGGGGTACCAGTTGATGTATATGTGATGAAAGCTTTGAACTATGTGAGAAGGGGTTGCGAAGCTTATTTGACATATGTGATTGATATAAAAGTGACTGATAAGAAAGTTGAATCTGTGCCTGTGATTTATGAATTCTTAGCTATGCCTTTCGGATTAGCGAATGCTCCTGCAGTGTTTATGGATTTGATGAACTGTATATTCAGACCGTATTGAGATCGTTTTGTTGTAGTGTTATTGATGACATTCTGATTCATTTATGTGATGAGACGCATCATGCCAAGCATTTTAGAATTGTGCTACAAACTCTGCGTGAGAAACAATTGTATGCTAAGTTTAGTAAATATGAATTTTGGTTGCGTGAAGTTGGTTTTCTGGGGCATATTGTGTCAGCTGCCAGGATACGAGTTGATCCTAGTAAAATCTCTGCTATATTAGAATGAAAGCCTCCGAGAAATGTGTCAGAAGTCCGTAGTTCTCTGGGACTAACGTGATATTATAGACGATCTGTGAAAGGCTTTTTGATGATTGCGACTCTGTTGAAAAAGTTGCTATAGAAAAATGTTAAATTTGAGTGGTCAGAAAAGTGCCAACAGAGTTTTGAACAATTGAAAGTGTTGTTGACTGAAGCACCGGTGTTGGTTCAACTGAATCGGGCAAAAAGAATTCATAGTTTCTGGTGATGCTTCGTTGAATGGTTTGGGCTATGTGCTGATGCAAGAAGGTAAAGTCATTGCTTATGCTTCGAGGCAACTAAAGCCGCATGAAAAGAACTACCCAACGCACGACCTTGAATTGGCCGCGATTGTGTTCGCATTGAAAATATGGCGGCATTATTTATTTGGTGAGAAGTGTCATATCTTTACAGATCACAAGAGTTTGAAGTACTTGATGACTCAAAAAGAATTGAATTTGCGACAGAGAAGATGGTTAGAGTTGTTGAAAGATTACGAACTTGTGATAGATTACCACCCGGGTAAAGCTAATGTTGCAGCTGATGCCTTGAGTCGGAAATCATTATGTGCCTTGCAAGCTGTGAGTACTCAGATAGGTCTGTGTGATGATAGTACGGTTTTGGCCGAGTCGAAAGTAAAGCCGATATTTGTAAGTCAGATTTGTGATGCCCAGAAAAGTGATGTTGAAATGATGGCTAAACGAACTCAGTGTGAATCGAATGTTGATTCAGAATTTCGAGTTGATAATGATGATTTTCTGATACTTAGAGATCAGATTTGTGTTCTGAGAAATTCAGAGTTGATTCTGATGATTTTGAATGAAGCTCATAATAGTTGTTTGACTGTTCACCCTGGGAATACAAAAATGTACAAGGATTTGAAACAGTATTATTGGTGGCATGGTATGAAACGGGACATCTCTGACTTTATGTCAAAATGTTGAGTTTGTCAGCAAGTTAAAGCTGAACATCAGATTCCATCCGGATTATTACAACCGATGATGATTCCTGAGTGGAAACAGGAAAGGATTACGATGGACTTTGTGTCGGGGTTACCTTTATCTCTGGGAAAGAAGGATGCAATATGAGGCTCTTTAAGGTCGAAAATGCTGAGCTCCATTATATTGGACTGAGCTGCGTAAAAAAAAAGATTCACGGGATTAAGTTGATAAAAGAGACTGAACAGAAAATGAAAGTGTTGTGGCACAAACACGGAGTTGATGAGGCTAAGTGGGAGCCTGAAAACATTATGAGAGAGCAATATCCACACCTTTTTACTGGTAAGATTTTTGGGGACGAAAATCCTTAAAGGGGGAAGAGTTGTAACAGCCCGGTTTGTACCCTAGTCGGAATAGTGGTTTCGAGACCATAAATTCGAGTCCGTATAATATTTTAATATTATTTTCTATGCCGTTGATAAGTGATTAAGCATGTGCTATATCTCTGTAAGTTAATTTGCTCATCTGTGTGTTTAATTTGAGAAAATGATTGATTTGCATTAAATGTGAAAGTTGTATGCTATTTGTTAAAGTACCAATGTGTTGTGGCTTTGTAAAGGTGGAGGATTTATATGGAAAATTAGCCATTTCTATAGATAGTGGACGGTTATGGTCCATATTAACCTTTGAAAATATGTTTTATAAGTTTATATTATAAGGTTAATTATGCCATTCATGTATTAAGTATATTATGATATAATAAAAACATGAAATTAGACATTTCTATCATCTTTTGGCCGAATGTCTTAAAGAAAAAGAAAGAACAAAAGCTTAAGGGTTTCGATTGGCTTTCAAGCTTAAATTAAGACCAAGAAAGGAGAGGTTCGGATCGAGATCGAGGCAAAGACAAAGTACTCGATTAATCGACCATTTCGGTATTTCGACGTCTGAGGTAAGTTCGGATATAATACTAGTCATTAAATTTATTTCTATGTGATGAGAAATAAATAAATGTATAGAGTTGTATTAATACTGTATTACATATGGGATCGAGTATTGAGGCACTAAGTGTGCGAAATTAGAAAACATACAGAAATGAATAGCACTGTGCGTGCGAAAAGATTGAAGCTTCGGCTTACCGAATTAGCACTATGTGTGCGATACCGATATAAGTTTGGCTTACCGAATTGGCTTTGTGTGTGCGACACCGATATAAGTTGAAACATCGAATTGTAGCGTCGTGTGCGATACGATTATAAGTTCGGTTTATTGTATTGGCACTAAGTGTACGTTGACAATTATGCTTGATTCTTAAATTAGCACTAAGTGTGCGAATAAAACAAAAGAGTAGCAATGATTGATTGGAATGTAGAACCGAGTGGTTGAGAAGCATGGTTGGTGAGTAACTATGTGTTGACAAAAAGGTATGTATTTAACCTTTGTGGTTGATGAGATTGTGTATGTTTTTGTGAATAGTTGAGTAGGATTATTGGCTATGAATGATGGTAGGTATGATACCTATGTGGTTGGTGAATTTGGAAGTAAATGAATGGAATGTTATGTGAGTATTGGATATAGTTGAATTTGTGTATCATTGGTAAATTATCTATGTGATGGTTCAATTTATACATTGATTTGATTTAACAAATTAATTGTATTGTATCTCGAACTTACTAAGCTTTGAAAGCTTACTGTGTGATTTGTTTCTCTGTTTTACAGTGTCAACAAAGCTAGCTCGGATTCGGAAATCGTCAGCATCTCTATCACACTATCGGCAATCTATTTTGGTATTTTTGAAAGATGTAAATAGATGAAATATGGCATGTATAGGCTAGAAGTTATGGTATGTTTTTGGAATGTTTAATCCTTGCCATGTGAGTTGGCTTGGAAGTGAAATGATGTTAACTTATGAATGAGTTATGTTTATGATATGTGAAGTACATTTTGGTATGGCTTGGTGATAATGATATGTTTTTAAGTATGGTAAGATTAGTGAAAAATTGATGCCATAATAATAATATAATGATTTTGTGGATGAGTCATGCTTGATAATGCATGTGATATATGAAGTATGTTTTTGGCATGGTTAGTTGATGCATGAAATGGTCAAGTTTTGATTAAGCAAAGGAATGAATTATGCTTGTGATGAGATGAGTTTTAGCCTTGTAATTTGGATGGTTATTTTGGTATGATTTTGGTTGTCATATAGGCATGAGATGTCTTGATGATTTTACTAGTAGGTATGACTCATTGGGTGACATTTTGGCCTTGCAAATGGCCTATAATGTCACACGGTTATGGCACACGGGCGTGCCTAGTGACCGTGGGGCTAAGTCAGTAGCTAGCCTAATAGCACACGGCCAAGACACACGGGCGTGTCTAGTAGCCGTGTGAGAAAGTCAGTATATGGCCTAAGAGTACACGGCCTTAGCACACAGGTGCTGGGTGGCCGTGGATGTGAAGTCAGATTCGACCACGGCCAAGGCACACGGGCGTGCTTGGTGGCCGTGGATGTGAAGTCAGATTCGACCACGGCCAAGGCACATGGGCGTGCTTAGTAGCCATGGATGTGAGGTCAGATTCGACCACGGGGAGGACACACGGGGGTGTCCAGCAGCCGTGGGAGACACACGGCTTGCCTACACGGGCGTGTAACCCCTGGAGCTTAGAAAAGTTTTAAATTTCCATGAAATTTCGTATGTGTTCCGGTTTAGTCCCGACCCAGTTTATAAGCATGTTTTAGGTCTCGTTGACCGTATTAAGGGACATTATGTTTGAGATTGATGGATGAATGTAAGAACTTCTGAAAATGTTTCCGATCTGTCCGGTAACGCCTTTAACCCTAATCCGGCGACGGATACTGGTTAGGGGTGTTACAATAATAGCTTTCAATCGAGTATCAAAATGGCACCTTACGAGGCTTTGTACGGTCGTAAATGTCGTACACCTTTGTATTGGACCGAGCTAAGTGAAAGTAAAATACACGGGGTTGATCTAATCAAAGAGACTAAACAGAAAGTAAAAGTGATTCGCGAAAGTTTGAAAGTAGCGTCAGACCGTCAGAAATCTTATGCGGATTTGAAATGTAAAGATATAGAGTTTCAGATTGGTGACAGGGTATTTTTGAAAGTCTCGCAATGGAAGAAAATACTTAGATTTGGTCGTAAGGGAAAACCGAGTCCGAGATTTATTGGGCCGTACGAGATTATTGAGCGTATCAGGCCGGTTGCGTACAGATTAATGTTGCCACCTGAGTTAGAAAAGATCCACAATGTTTTTCATGTTTCGATGCTTCGATGATATAGATCTGATCCTTCTCATGTGATTAATCCGTCAGAAATTGAGATTCAGTTTGATCTGACCTATGAGGAAGAACCGATTCGTATTTTGGCACGCGAAGTGAAAGAGTTGCGTAATAAGAAAATCTCGTTGGTGAAAGTACTGTGGCATAAGCACGGGGTCGAGGAAGCAACTTAGGAGCTTGAGGATTCAATGAAAGAACGTTATCCTAACCTATTCATCGGTAAGATTTTCGGGGACAAAAATCCCTAAGGGGGGAGAGTTGTAACAGCCCGATTTTGACCCTAATCAGAATAGTAGTTTCGGGACCACAAATCTGAGTCAATAAAATATTTTAATATTATATTCGGTATCTATGATATATGTTTGAGCATGTGTTAAAATTTCGTGAGTTAATTTGTTCGTTTGTGTGTTTAATTTAAGAAAAAGGACTAAATCGCATAAGTGGTAAAAGTAGCCTTTTACTTGATTGAGTGATTAAGTTGATGTGTCTTTACAAGAGGAGGCCTTATGTTGTAAATTTCCCTTTTTTCAATGGTAGTGGACGGCAACATGCATGCCTATTAAATAATTATATGTTTATTTTATATGTTAAGTTTATAATAAGAATAAAAAATGATTTTATTAGTAAAATTATTATAAAACATAAAAGAAAAAGAAGAACATGCAAGTGTTCATCTTTTTGACCGAAACCAAAAGAAAAGAGAAAGAAAAAAAACTTAGCTTCATTCGGCCTTGGTAAAGCTTGATTAAGGTATGTGTTTAGCTCCGTTTTTGATAATTTTTACGTTTTTGTGATCGTTGCTTCGAATACTATCCGACCCATACTAGAATTTTTGATTTTGATGCATATTTGGAGTTCGACCGTTGATGAATATATGTGTCTTGTGTTGTTTGATGATAAAATATTAAAGATATGTTTTAGATTAACATGTTTTGTATTGGAGTTTTTGATGATTTTGAGTAATTAGGATTAAATTGCAAAAATAATAAATTGAGTGGCCAAAATGAAAAATAAATGAAATGTATGGACTTATATGATTATAAGGAAGATTTGGCCTAGCTATGTTGTTGTGAGATTTTGCATATTTTGTGTTTTGTACAATAGGGACTAAATTGTGAAAATGTGAAATATTAGGGGTAAAAATGTAATTTGCTCATTAATGTGTTTTTGGACTAAATTGAACAAAAATATGTTTGAATGAGCTTAATTTGAAATTATTTAGATCAAGAGCAAAAAGGATCGGGATTGGATCGGGGAAAGGAGAAGTTAATCGAATAGTCGGAAAAAGTAGTCCGTTGATACTCGAGGTAAGTTTATTAAGCAATTGGATTGAATTGAATTTTTATCTATATTGATGTATATGTATTGATAGAAGTAAGTAGGTATAATATCATAATGCCGAATGTAAGGTTGATTGAAAGGTGTAATTGATCGAATGTGAGGTATATATATATATGTTAATGAGATAGCTATGTGAGACATTGATTTAAGAGATGAATTGGATTGAAAGTGATGAATATTTGTTTATTAATAGTGTTTGGCCGAATGTGAATTTATATAGAAATGAAATAAGTTAATTTGTATATGTATAAATGTATATGTGATTGGGGTTCAAGTTTTTATTACATATATGTGCTTATTTAGACAAGTATTAAGTTCAAGTAATGTGCTAAGTGAGTGAATTCAAATACCGAGCACTGTGTGTGTGAAATTGATTATGTGGCACTAAGTGTACGAATTTAACATCCGATTACTAAGTGTACGAAATTGGATAATAAGCACTAAGTGTGCGAATTTAATATCCGAGTACTAAGTGTACGAAATCGGATAATTAGCACTAAGTGTGCAAATTTAACTTCCGAGCACTAAGTGTGCGAAATCGGATAAAGAACCTTAAGTGCTTGAACTGAACTTCAGAACACATTTGGTACAAAATTTGGTTGATGAGCATTGAAGGTATGAATATAAATACAATTTTAATGGTTGAAGTTGGTAAGTTTTTGATACTATGAGAGCTTATCATTTGAATGGTAAGTATAAATTTCATAAGTAGTATATGTATAGAAACTGATTGTTAAATGCATGTATATTCGGATTTTGGAACTATGAAAGGTGATAGATTAGTATGCATTTGTATTAAGGTGAAGAATGGATTTGAGATCTATGAGAAGTCTATTTTAAATGTTGGGATATCCGATTTAAGGGTTACTAAAGGTGTAAATTTTCTATTATAATGCTTTAAGGCTTTGTTATGTAATTGCTTATAACTTACTAAGCTATTAAAGCTTACTTTAAGTAGTTGTTGTGTTGTTTTATTAGATTTTGGAGTCGAGATTCGAGCTCGGGGATCATCGTCAAGTCTATCACACTATCAACTATTTTGGTATCTTGTAAGCTGAATTTCTTTTGAAACTATGGCATGTATAGGCTATATTACTCTTTTGAGATCACTATGAATGAGATGTATATGTAATGCCATGCGAAAATGGCTATATTTCTATGCTTTGGTTTGGTTTGGTTATATTTAATCATGGTGCTAATGTTTGTGTATGTCCGGCCATGTTATAAGCTTATCTTGGAAGTACATTTCATGGTATATATATATATTTGATAATTGAGTACATGAATTTTGGCTTTGAGTAAGGTTATGAGTGTTCTACAATCAACCTTGTAAATAACTCATTTTGGATGTAAGATATATAGTACATTTTAGATGACGGATGTTCTTTTGCTTTAATATATATGTATCTATAAGTTAAGTTATGAGATGACTTTGTTATGCCTTATGAATGTGACTATTTGATGTGGTTTATAAATGATTAAATTATGGTATTACAATTTATATAGATTCGGCCATAGTATGAATTTATTTTGGAGTAGAAATCTTAATGTGTTTATGTTGGTATTGGTAATGAGATTTGAATGAATTAAGTTAAATCATAGTTGAGCATATTCGGCTAATAATTTAAAATGACCAAATGAATAGTGACCTTTACTAAGTGATGTAAAATGTATACTTTTATGTGTGTGTTTGGTTGAATAGAATTAAGCTAAGTGCATAAATGTTTAAGCATTACTTGAAAGTATATTTTTTTTTTATTAACTAAGTATTCGGTTATGATTATTTATATAGTAATTATTTTTGTTATGGTTTGTGCTAAGCATAGTAATGTCCTGTAACCCTAATTCGGCGACGGATATGGGTTAAGGGTGTTGCAGCATGGCTGCATATTATCTGATATGTGTCGTAATGGCACGATATGGTGTGTAGGGATGGGTGGACTGACGGAAATGTGCAAGTGTACACAATCGCAACAAGTAATAAAGTGACAAGTCAATGTCGAGTTATCGTACCCACAGGGACTGTGAAAAGAATTATTTATGAATGCTATTTAAAACACTTTGGTGAAGAAAAATATTTTGTTTGAAGAGGGTGATTAAAAACTAAGATTTTAGACTAAGTAAACTAAATAAATAAATCTCAAATGCACGATTTCAAAATACGATTTTAATCAAGATGACATAATTGTGTTAGATTAATTACATTTCTTAACTTAGAATTATTAAACTCATGTTTATATTGTTACGAATAAATTCACGGCAACTCGGTAATTTGCTAACTTATGAACATATTCACCTACCAAAATCCATTCATCTCTTGACTATATCCATATGTCAATTCAACCGATTAAACAAATCTTAATAGGCAAATATGTTATTGCACATACATACTTATTAAATCGAAATAATCTATTGTACATATCCCTATGTCAATTCAGCGATTAATTAAATCTAATAAGCACATAAAAGACTACGTGAGGTAACAAAGTATCCCTACCTTGAAACAGTTTAATCACAACAATCTTGCAAGTTATGCAAGGCAAATGTATTGTCAGATACCGTTGCTAATTTAACCCTCAGCTACCTTAGATGATTAAACATGCACTGATTAAGTACTATGTCCATTAATTATAATTTCAATCCGTTTAAATAATTAATTCATTAGCTACCTCACAATTGTAATGCAAGAATAACTTAGTCATGATTTTACTTAATCAAGCATCATACCGAGGCCTATAACAACATAAACACAATTTTAACAATTTTAGCAAACGAAATGCAATCAACCTAACACGAATTAAATTAAAGCTAAATTGATTAAATTAACCATTCAAACAACATAAATATTCATAGATATGTTAATCATAACAACAACAAAACTTAAAGAGATAGGGAACAAGAACCAAATCCGGTGTTTTTCCGTGGCATTACTAGTTTGCTCCGTTCTTCCTTCTCCGTTGTCCTTGTAACACCCCTAACCCGTAACCATCGCCGGTCTAGGGTTAAGAGGCATTACAGGACAAATCGGAAACTTTTACGAACATTTCACATCAATAAGTATATCATCGTCATATCATTGCAACATACACGCATATAGTCCCTTAATGAGGTTTATGAGACCTTAAACATGCATTAGAAAAGGGTCGGGACTAAACCGGGATCATACAAAATTTTTCCAAAAATCAAACATTTTTCAAAGTTACAGAGGTCACACGCCCGTGTGGGCAGGCCGTGTGCCTCACACGGCCTCAGACACGCCCGTGTGTCTAAGCCGTGGCAAAACAGGGCATACATACTGACTTGTCCACACGGCTTGAGACACGCCCGAGTGCCTCACCCGTGGTCAACACAGACTTGCACCACACGGCCAGTCACACGCCCGTGTGTCCAGCCCGTGGTCAAAACTGACTTGTTTTGAAATGCAACCACGAAGGACACGGTCGAGCCACACGCCCGTGTGCTCAACCATGTGGGCAAATATAGGCCATTTGCAAGGCCAATTTGCCACCCACACTTTGGCTTATACCTATAAGCACAAATAAGCATCATTCCAAGCATCAAACGCAAACAAAACATACCAAATTGACTATCTATTCTAACCATTCAAGAGCATATCAAACATACCAACTTATGTACCATTTATCTCATTATCATCACAAACATTTCTAAGTATAAACCAACCAAAACTTACCAACTTTGCATCATAAAACTTATCATAAATTTGACCATCTTATTAGACCAACTATTAGCCATCAAACCATACCAAACTATGCATCATGTAGCATAAATTACTCATTCACATCATATTCATTATCTAGCCATATCACATGGCTATTTTTACACCTTTCAAAACATAATCAAAACTTACTAGACTATACATGCCATACTTATATATATGCACTTTCAAAAGGTACCAAAATAGATTTGGATAGTGTGGTGATGATCCTTGATGATCCCTGAGCTTTCCGTAGCTTTAACGATCTATAAAACAATGTAAACACATAAAAAGTAAGCTTTCAAAAGCTTAGTAAGCCATATACAAATAAACTTAACATATAAACACTCATAATCCTATCAAATACAAGATCATTAATATATCTTAATTGCAATTTCGTAATTCTTCTTTGGCTCATTTGTTTAGCCATTGCTTACCAACAAATCATATCTCTAAATACCTCTTTTGATCATAGCACATTCATACACATATCACATTTTGTCTCATTGAATCTATGCACATATCTCTCTTTTGTAAATTCACATATACATACCTTTCATGCTTAAACATAGTATACACATCAATGTACCTGAAACGGTTACACATTTCACATAGTCTTTCATTTCTCGGAGTTTCCCGTTGAACCCTTCAGAATCAAATAGGATACTCAGAATACACAGAATAATCATACAATGCCAACGTCCCAGACGTGGTTTTACATGTAATCCAATATCGATGCCACTGTCCCAGACAGGGTCTTACACGAATCAAATACGATGCCAATGTCCCAGACATGGTCTTACTCATAAATCTAAAATCGATGCCAACGTCCCAGACGTGGTCTTACACGATATCACATATCGAAACCCTATGTCATGACATATGAATCCTATCTATTCCTAAGGTTTGTACGGGACTTTTCGGACCTTGACACATTGTCGATACTTTCTCAGATTACACTTGTATATCTTCCAAAGACATTCATCACAATTCAATATTAAATGAACATGATTAAATCATCTTAAATACATTTATTTGTATATAGACTTACCTCGTATTTGGAATAAACGAACGGATTCGACTACTCGATCACTTTCGACTTTCCTCGATCTAAATCCGTTTTCTTTGGTTCTTGATCTATACATATTTAAATTTAACTCATTTATTCACCAAATCATTCAATTCAATCCAAAAACACACATTTAAGGCAATTTACAAATTAGCCCTCACATTTTCATATTTTGACATTTAAGTCCCTATTTCACAAAATCACAAAATACACAAAATTCCCTTGTACCCATGCTTAACTGAATGTTCATCATGATCATACAAGTCCATACATGTCATTTATTTCCCATTTTAGTCCCTCAAAATATTATTTTCACAATTTAATCCAAATTACTCAAATTCACCAAAAATCCAAAGACAAAACATGTTAATCTAGCACATATATTTCATCTTTCATCAACTAACATCACAAAGCTCAAGCATTCATCCATGGCACATTTCAAATTCTTCATCAAATTCTAAAATTAAGGCATGGGTTTTGTAGTACTCGAAGCAACGATTACAAAAACGTAGAAATTATCAAAAATCAGAACAAAAACATACCTTAATTAGACCTAGAAGTGGCCGAATATGTAAAAGCTTCAAACCTTCTTTTTCTTTTCTAATTTTGGTGGATGAACACACATAATGGCTTAATTTTAAGCTTTTGTTATAATAATAACTTTATTTAATCATTTTACTAATTTAACCTTTATATTAACATATAAAATTTGTATTCATTAAGGTCATTTATGTCCATTATCTTACATAATGGTTTAATTGCTTCATAAGGACACCACATTAATAAAGACATAACACATAGGTACTTTTAACACATGGCATGCTAATTTTGCATTTTACGCAATTAGATCCTTTTTTCAAATTAAGCACACAAACGGATAAATTATTTCACGAAACTTTCACACATGCTTAATCACATACTATAAGCACAAAAAATAATATTAAAATATTTTTCTGACTAGGATTTGTGGTCCTGAAACCACTATTCTGACTAGGGTCTAAACCGGACTGTTACAATTCTCCCCCCTTAGGGATTTTCATCCCCGAAATCTTACCACTGAATAGTTTCGAATATTGTTGTCTCATTGCATCTTCAGGCTCCCACGTAGCCTCTTCAACCCCGTGTCGATGCCACAACACTTTTACTAACGAAATTTTCTTATTTCGCAATTCTTTAACCTCGCGAGCTAAGATACGAATCGGTTCTTCTTCGTAAGTAATATCGGATCGGATCTTAATCTCAGACGGAGAAATTACATGTGATGGGTCAGATCTGTATCATCTAAGAATTGACACATGGAACACATTATAAATCCTTTCTAGTTCCGGTGGCAACAACAATCTGTATGCAATAGGTCCAATATGCTCGATAATTTTATACGGCCCGATGAACCTCGGACTCAATTTGCCTTTTCTGCGAAAAAAAAGTATTTTCTTCCACGGAGACACTTTCAAGAACACTTTATCTCCGATCTCAAAATCGATATCTTTTCGTTTCAAATCTGCATACGATTTCTGACGATCTGATGCGATTTTTAGACTATCACGAATCACTTTCACTTTCTGTTCAGTTTCTTTGATCAAATCGACCCCGTGTATCTTATTTTCACTTAGCTTAGTCCAATATAGAGGTGTTCGACATTTGCGTCCGTACAAAGCCTCATAAGGTGTCATTTTGATACTCGTCTGAAAGCTATTATTATATGCAAACTCAATCAATGGAAAATATTGTTCCCACGTACCATCAAACTCAAGAATGCAATATCTCAACATATCCTCAAGAATCTGAATAATCCGCTTCGATTGACCATCCGTCTGTGGGTGAAAAGCTGTACTAAAATGTAATTTAGTACCTAAAGCCTTTTGCAGTTTCTTCCAGAATCGTGAAGTAAACCTCGGATCTCTGTCAGACACAATAGATAGTAGCACCCCGTGCAATCTCACAATATCGAAAATATATAGCTCAGCTGTAACATCCCCAAACCCGGCCCAATCACTACGACCGAATCTGGTTATGTCACTGCGGAAAAGACGGTGGAAAATCCTTGTTAACATCGAATAAAACAGTAAGACTAACTTTTTTTATAAAAACCCATGTACTTTTAAAAGTATTCTTTAAACTTTGGTATTATGAAAATGTCCACATTAAAACACTTTATTACTTATATATATAACTATATTGAATAAATAGGGTGCTAATATAAAAATCAATTTCACAAGTAAATCAAATTAATCAAACCATAATTAAATTAAAATAAATAGTACCAAAAATAATAATAAATAGTTCCAAGGCCCTTATTACATAAATATTTAAACCCAAATACTTAATATAAATAAGCTTAAAAAAAAATGTTTAAACTCTTCTTTCTGCATGGGCCACCATGTGTCCTCTTCGATCCCGGTCCAATTCTCGTATCACTGAAATGGTTAAGAGAATAGGGTGAGTCCCTTCGACTCAAGTGCATAATCAAAACACATATTCCATACGTATGGGCTTGGCCCATAACCATACCGTTCTCATAACAAGTCATGCAAATATGCATCTCGGCCCAACCTACTATCCAAGCGTAACACCAACCTTGGCGGACTCGCGCCAAGGCCGTGGCTAATCCACCACCGATCACATCGTGATCCATAAACCTTACCTTGGCAACTCATTTTGCTCAAGGTCGTGGCTAAGCCACCGATCAACCAAAGTGATCCCAAAACCATAATCCGCTACGGTGATGCACATAGCCATCAACCGCCGAGATGGGCACCTAGCCAAGATCTCCTTGAGGTAGCACAAAGCTAACCATCAAGCGCTAATGTAGCCGAGGCTAACATTAGACCACGTACATCATATGTACACTCCTTCCTTCATCGATCAAGTCCACCTCCCATGTATGTATGCGTAAGTATAACATATCGATTATAACAAAAGAGTAAGCATCACATGTTGATTATCATATCATGTGTATATCATAAATAACTCACCATTCAAGCCATTATAATTGGCCATCACACATCACGCATATGTAAACACATTAGCAAACCAAAACCACGTAAATAGTGCGATGATTACGCACCTTATCACTTGCGTTCTAAGCTTTCGATCTCTATGCTATCACTCAACGAAACAACAGACTATCGCCTATAACTATCCCCGCTGGCTGGCCCACACCCCGGTGGCCAATCCCGAATCACTGAGATGACCCTCTTCTTGAACCGGGATAGGGACTTTCCCCTTGCCCACTGATTGGTTGTTGCCTCTATCAGAACACTTAATCAGAACAACGATTAAACCCCGAGTCATAAACCAAGTAACAAAACTTACTAAATATTCTTACCCAAACCACTTTCCAAGCTATTAATCCAAGATGATATCTTCCAAGACTTCAGAGGCTCCCCACCAATTCAGCTACCACAAGAGATAAGATTCGGCTTCACTGACTTGCAACCACAGCAGAGAGAAAGAGAGGATGGATGATTCGGCAAGGCTCCTAGATGGAGTTTGGGATATTCGGCAATGGCAGGCTCTAAAGGTGATTTCGGTTTAAGCAAGGTTTAAAAGAAAAGCATGAAGGGAGAGGGAAATAGGTGCACAAAGGGTTATGCCCAGTTTTGGTTTCGGCTACAAGAAATGAGATGGAAAGGGGTTTGCTTTGACTCACTTTCAGCAAGAGACTAGGGGAAGAATAAATAAAGAAAAGGGGAAGAACTTTTGCAAGGGAGAAAACAAATGGTGAAAGAAAAAAAATGACCAAAGGTGAGCACCTCCCCCCCTATTTATAGTACTAAATCGGCCAACAACTCAACCCCCACCAACTCCCAAAAATCCTCCTACTTTCACTCTACACCAACCCTTCAAAGATTCAAAATAACCTCCAACTCATCTCTTCTCCTAGCCATCCATTCAAAAAGGTTTGAATGAGTCAAACTTTAATCCTTCCTTCCTAGCCGAATTCAAAAAAGGAAGACCAAGTCTTCATCCATCTTTTAAGCCTTCAAAAACCGCCCACCACCTCACCAAAATGACGCAAAAACAAAGCCCCATCTGCTGCCCTTGCGAATCGAACATGAGACCCCTTCCAGCTCCCCCTTGAGGCGTCACTTTCCCATGCCTTATGTGGCGCCTCCTTGCCACTCTGCCAAGCCATTCTTTGTACCAAAACTTCACCAAAAATTCTCTTAAGGCCCCCTCTATCCAAGCTCCCCTTTTAACCCCTAAAACTAAAAATTTCCTAAGGCTTTCCACCACCACCTAGGGTTCTCAGGACCCCTAAAACTACCCAACCACACACTGAAGTGTGCCAACACCTGAGCTATGCACCAAAAGCCTAACCCCTAGAACCAGGGTGTTACAATTCTACCCTCCTTAAAATAATTTCGTCCTCAAAATTACTTGGCTAGACTAACAACCCACTACGCTATAGCTGCGCACTCTGATCTTAAAGAACCAACACATTTCTAGGCACAATATCTAAGTCTAAACCCAAGGTTCCAAATAATTTACGAGCAACAAAACACCCAACTACCAAAACGAACCAAACAACAAAGAATATTCCAAGCATGGGAAACTTACCCGCTGACACATCCGGCACATCATTATCCTCCCTCCGACGGACCGCATAAACCAGACTTGGTTGTCTTGCCTCCGTGCCACCATTACCGCGGTTTACTGCTCCACGACCTCGGCGGGAACCATTTCCTCCATGGTTTATACCCCGACCTCTTGTCGCTTGCTGACCACCTCTGCCTGGTTGCACATAACCTTGACCTTCTGTTCGAGTCCTATTCGGATTCTGGGGACAGTCCTTAACCAGATGAGACTTGGACTTGCATCTAAAGCATTCCCGAACCCGATTCCAGCACTCGCCAACATAATACCTTCCACACTGCGCACACGGACGATCCAGATTTTCGGCGGCTGGCTTAGCAATACGAACAGGAGTCTCGACCCTCGGTCTTTTCTGAACCCTCTCAAACACTTCTGGCGATCCAACACTTCTCTTATCACGGTTTCTTTCTCTGTTGTGCCTCTCAGCCTCCTTGACCTCCTCAGCTATCTGAGCTTTCTCCACTAAAACGGCGAAGTCTCTTTCCCGTTGCGGAGCAATCAAAACTCGTAGCTCATCCCGTAGCCCATCTTCAAATCTCACGCATCTCTCATAATCTGTTGCCACGATTCCCCGAGCATACCGGCTCAAACGCAGAAACTCAGCTTCGTACTCCGCTATCGATTTGCTACCTTGCACCAGATTGAGGAACGCCTTCCTCTGAGCATCCACATAGCTTGCTCCGACATACTTCCCTTCGAACTTGATCTTAAAGTAACCCCAGTCCACTCGATCCGCAGGGGTACTTTCCTTAACAGTGAGCCACCACTGGTAGGCTTCATCTCGCAGCAATGAAACAACACCCTTAAGCTTCTCCTCAGCAGTCAAGTCTAAGTCGTCCATAATCCTTTCCACTGCCTCCAGCCAGTACTCTGCCACGTTTGGAGCTACCCCAGACACTCCTCTGAAAACCTCGGCTCCATTCGCCCTAAGCCTTTCGGGCACTGACTTCCTAGTCCCACCGCCCCCATTGTCTCCTGCTACTCGCTCAAGCACCCGCAAAGATAGCTCGCGATCACTGCGTCGTCTCCTCCGATCGATCCTCTTTGTTCCACCTCAGCGGTGGTGGTGGCGGCACATCGCTCTCTGACCCATGGCGAGACCCAACCGGTTCCGATACTGATATCCCGCCTCTACCACGTCCACGAGTATTGCGACCACGCCCCCTAGAACTCATATCTAGCGCCGCGATTTAGTACATTTAAAAGTTTTATGCATTAGAAATTCTTGTTTCACTGTTTATCCACGAGCAATTTTATGGAAAAAGTTCTAGAAGTGGTTCTTTCGAGCAATCAAAATTTTATTCCCAACCCAGGGGTAATTCCGTCATTTTTCCTACCGGGGTATTTCAGTAATAACTCAGGGTCAATTCTGAAAATAGTTTTCCAACTTAAAGATATTTCAAAATTTACAAAATCTCGGGGTCATCTTGAAAATTTTGTTTTTTATACAAAATGTGTTGCAAAAATTTCAGAAAGCAGGGTTATTTTTGTAATTTTGGAAATCATGGCCATTTTCGTAATTTCTCAAAATCGGAATATCACAATGTTTCACAAAATAGGATTTTCTGATATTTGGTAAAATAGGAATATTTCAATAAAAGTCGAGAGAAATCTGAAAATTTAGAAACCAAGGGCATTTTGGTAATTTTTTATCAACCAGGGGTATTTTCGTAAATTTTGCGAGTAGGGGTATTTTAGTAATTTTATAAATCGATAAAACGTCTTTCAAAATCAGATTTAGGATTTACAAACCAAAGGGCAAATTGAAAATTTTAAAACTAAAGGTTTGAAAACAGCAAGGTTAATCCCTTTCGGGTTTTAATGATTGGTTTAGCCTATGAGCAAGTCCTCTTGGTTAAGGTGAACCGTAGCTACGCACCAGGTAGGATTCCTGCGAAGAGGAGGTGAGTCACGAGGACTGCTTAAGTACCAAGCTCTTCCAGATCCGATCCTAGACATGCGCACCAAGGTTACCGCATCTTAACTCGGCGACTTGCTTCACGGGTTTGTTTAAGAGCTTTAAGTTTTATGCATATGTTTGAGTAGACTAGTCCTAGGGTCCAATAGTCCTAATTTCTAATCTACGAGCCCAACCTAAGCCCATAATAATTCATATAGACAAATCAATTCAAGAAAGTCCGAAGTACTTACCTGGTGGACTTCGGGCCGGAGGTACAGGTGCCATGCCAGAATAACATGAAAACCCTTTTTATAAAAGCCCACATTTCAAAAACCCATTTTAAAAACTGTTTCGGGCCCAAAACCCTCAAAGTCGAGTTTTGAACCGGGCTCTGATACCAATTTGTAACATCCCCAAACCCGGCCCAATCACTACGACCGAATCTGGTTATGTCACTGCGAAAAAGACGGTGGAAAATCCTTGTTAACATCGAATAAAACAGTAAGACTAACTTTTTTTATAAAAACCCATGTACTTTTAAAAGTATTCTTTAAACTTTGGTATTATGAAAATGTCCACATTAAAACACTTTATTACTTATATATATAACTATATTGAATAAATAGGGTGCTAATATAAAAATCAATTTCACAAGTAAATCAAATTAATCAAACCATAATTAAATTAAAATAAATAGTACCAAAAATAATAATAAATAGTTCCAAGGCCCTTATTACATCAATATTTAAACCCAAATACTTAATATAAATAAGCTTAAAAAAAATGTTTAAACTCTTCTTTCTGCATGGGCCACCATGTGTCCTCTCCGATCCCGGTCCAATTCTACGCATCACCAGAAATGGTTAAGAGAATAGGGTGAGTCCAGCGACTCGGTGCATAATCAAAACACATATTCCATACGTATGGGCTTGGCCCATAACCATACCGTTCTCATAACAAGTCATGCAAATATGCATCTCAGCCCAACCTACTATCCAACCGTAACACCAACCTTGGCAGACTCCCTGCCTAAGGCCGTGGCTAATCCACCACTGATCACATCGTGATCCATAAACCTTACCTTGGCAACTCATTTGCTCAAGGCCGTGGCTAAGCCACCGATCAACCAAAGTGATCCCAAAACCATAATCCGCTACGGTGATGCACATAGCCATCAACCGCCGAGATGGGCACCTAGCCAGCATCTCCCTTGAGGTAGCACAAAGCTAACCATCAAGCGCTAATGTAGCCGAGGCTAACATTAGACCACGTACATCATATGTACACTCCTTCCTTCATCGATCAAGTCCACCTCCCATGTATGTATGCATAAGTATAACATATCAGATTATAACAAAAGAGTAAGCATCACATGTTAATTATCATATCATGTGTATATCATAAATAACTCACCATTCAAGCCATTATAATCGGCCATCACACATCACGCATATGTAAACACATTAGCAAACCAAAACCACAGAAATAGTGCGATGATTACGCACCTTATCACTTGCAGTTCTAAGCTTTCGATCTCTATGCTATCACTCAACGAAACAACAACTATCTGCCTATAACTATCCCCCGCTGCTGGCCCACACCCCGGTGGCCAATCCCGAACCGCCGAGACAGCCCTCTTCTTGAACTTCGGGATAGGGACTTTCCCTTGCCCACTGATTGGTTGTTGCCTCCATCAGAACACTTAATCGAACAACGATTAAACCCGAGTCATAAACCAAGTAACAAAACTTACTAAATATTCTTACCCAAACCACTTACCAAGCTATTAATCCAAGATGATATCTTCCAAGAGACTTGAGGCTCCCCACCAATTCGGCTACCACAAGAGATAAGATTCGGCTTCACCGACTTGCAACCACAGAGAGAGAAAGAGAGGATGGATGATTCGGCAAGGCTCCTAGATGGAGTTTGGGATATTCGGCAATGGCAGGCTCTAAAGGTGATTTCGGTTTAAGCAAGGTTTAAAAGAAAAGCATGAAGGGAGAGGGAAATAGGTGCACAAAGGGTTATGCCCAGTTTTGGTTTCGGCTACAAGAAATGAGATGGAAAGGGGTTTGCTTTGACTCACTTTCGGCAAGAGACTAGGGGAAGAATAAATAAAGAAAAGGGGAAGAACTTTCGGCAAGGGAGAAAACAAATGGTGAAAGAAAAAAAATGACCAAAGGTGAGCACCTCCCCCCCTATTTATAGTACTAAATCGGCCAACAACTCAACCCCCACCAACTCCCAAAAATCCTCCTACTTTCACTCTACACCAACCCTTCAAAGATTCAAAATAACCTCCAACTCATCTCTTCTCCTAGCCATCCATTCAAAAAGGTTTGAATGAGTCAAACTTTAATCCTTCCTTCCTAGCCGAATTCAAAAAGGAAGACCAAGTCTTCATCCATCTTTTAAGCCTTCAAAACCGCCCACCACCTCACCAAAATGACTTAAAAACAAAGCCCCATCTCTGCTGCCCTTGCAATCGAACATGAGACCCCTTCCGGCTCCCCCTTGAGGCGTCACTTTCCCATGCCTTATGTGGCGCCTCCTTGCCACTCTGCCAAGCCATTCTTTGTGCCAAAACTTCACCAAAATTTCTCTTAAGGCCCCCTCTATCCAAGCTCCCCTTTTAACCCATAAAACTAAAAATTTCCTAAGGCTTTCCACCACCACCTAGGGTTCTCAGGACCCCTAAAACTACCCAACCACACACTGAAGTGTGCCAACACCTGAGCTATGCTCCGAAAGCCTAACCCCTAGAACCAGGGTGTTACATCAGCTAACTTATCAAGTGAGTAACCAGATCGTACCAGAATAAAATGGGCTGATTTCGTCAATCTGTCAACTACGACCCAAATTGCATCTTTCTTTCTCGAAGTCAAAGGCAACCTTAAAACAAAATCCATCGTTACTCTATCCAATTTCCACTCAGGAATCATTATCGGTTGTAACAAACCAGATGACACTTGATGTTCAGCTTTAACTTGCTGACATATTAAACATTTCGAAACAAACTCTGAAATATCCCGCTTCATACTAGGCCACCAATAAAGTTGCTTCAAATCATGGTACATCTTTGTACTTCCTCGATGAATAGATATGCGACTGTTATGTACTTCTTTCAATATCGACTGAATCAACTCTGGATTCCTCGGAATAGAAATCTGATCTCAAAATCTTAAACAATCATCTTTATCAACTCAAAATTTCGAATCAGAGTTCAAATCACACTGAGCTCGTTTTGCTAACATTTCATTATCACTTTTCTGGGCATCACATATTTGCTGTAAGAACAACGATTTCACTTTCAATTCAGCCAAAACTGAACTATCATCAGAAAAATCTAAATGAGCATTCATCGCACGTAATGCAAATAGCCATTTTCGACTCAATGCATCGGCAACAACATTTGCCTTACCCGGATGATAATCTATCACAAGCTGGTAATCTTTCAACAGTTCTAACCATCTTCTCTGTCGTAGATTCAAGTCTTTCTGAGTCATCAAATATTTCAGAATTTTATGATCCGAAAACACATGGCATTTTTCACCGAAGAGATAGTGACACCAAATCTTTAATGCAAACACAATCACAACTAGCTCAAGATCGTGTGTCGGGTAATTCTTTTCATGTGGTTTCAATTGTCTCGAGGCATAAGCTATAACTTTGCCTTCCTGCATCAAAACACATCCCAGACCATTCAACGAAGCATCACTATAAATAACGAACTCTTTACCCGATTCTGGCTGTACTAAAACTAGAGCTTCGGTCAAAAGGGCTTTCAACTGATCAAAGCTTTTCTGACATTTATCGGACCATTCAAATTTCAGATCTTTCTGAAGCAATTTAGTCAACGGAGTAGCAATCATCGAAAAGCCTTTTACAAACCTTCGATAATAACCAGCAAGTCCTAGAAAACTGCAAACTTCAGACACATTTTTCGGAGGCTTCCATTCCAAAATAGCTGAAATCTTGCTTGGATCAACTGGTATACCAGATGCTGACACAATATGTCCCAGAAAACCAACTTCACGCAACCAAAATTCACATTTACTAAAATTTGCATACAATTGCTTATCTCGCAGAGTTTGTAGCACGATTCTCAGATGTTCGGCATGCTCAATTTCATCACGCGAATAAATCAAAATGTCGTCAATGAATACAACAAATCGATCTAAATACGGTCTGAAAATTTTGTTCATCAGATCCATAAAAATAGCAGGAGCATTTGTTAGTCCGAAAGACATAACTAAAAACTCATAATGCCTGTACCTCGTTCTGAAAGCAATTTTCGGAATGTTTGAATCTTTTACTCGCAACTGATAATACCCCGATCTCAGATCTATCTTTGAAAACACGGTAGCTCCTTTCAACTGATCAAACAAATCATCAATTCTTGGCAAAGGATATTTGTTCTTTATAGTCACTTTGTTCAACTAACGGTAATCAATGCACATTCACATCGTGCCATCTTTCTTTTTCACAAATAGAACGGGAGCACCCCAAGGTAAGAAACTCGGTCGTGCAAATCCTCTATCGGTCAACTCTTGCAACTGTGACTTCAACTCTTTCAATTCTGTTGGTGCCATTCTATACGGAGCTATCGAGATAGGAGTCGTTCTCGGTACTAAATCAATACCAAACTAAACTTCTCGTATCGGAGGCAATCCCGGTAATTCTTCAGGAAATACATCAGGGAACTCACAAACAACTAGCACAGATTCAACTTTCTTTTCACTCACTTTCGAATCAACCATATAAGCAAAATAGGCTTCGCAACCCTTTTTCACATAACTCTAAGCTTTCATCACTGATATCACAGCCGGTAACCCATTCAAATCATTAGACTCAATTCGTACCATTTCATTGTTCTAACATCTCAAATCAATAGTTTTTCGTTTGTAGTTCACAACGGCATCGTGCAATGTTAACCAATCTATATCCAAAATTATATCAAACTCATCAAATGGTAATAGCATCAGATTAGCCGGAAAACAAACATCTCGGAACATTAACGGACAATTCTTGCATACTTTGTCAACCAAGACACATTTACCTAAGGGGTTCGATACTTTAATAACAAATTCAGTAGACTCCACTGGCAAAGTCTTACTAGATACTAAGTTCACACATACATACGAATGAGTAGAACCTGGATCTATCAATGCAATCATAGAAGTTTCATAAAGAGTAAATGTACCCGTAATAACATCTGGAGACGAAGCTTCCTCACGAGCTCGAATGGCGTAAGCTCTGGCAAGTGCTCTAGCTTCAGATCTCATAACTGTATCTTTTGTAGCTCTTTGACTACCACTGACATTTCTTGTGTTTTGGGAAGGTCTACCTCTAGCTGAAACATTATCTGGCCTCAGTTTCTGTGCAATCTTTTGTTCAACAGACTCGAGACAATCTCGAATGAAATGGTCTAATGCTCCACATTTAAAGCAAGCTCGATCATTCAATCTACAATTACCCGGATGTCTTTTACCATAATACTTACATTCAGGTTGCTCAGATCGGACATTTTCCACACTAGCCATCGAAGTAGCTGGAGCTTTGAAGTTCGACTGCGATCTAGCACGATCTCTGTTTGAATGTCCCACATTAACCTTTGATCGGCTATGCTCATCTCTAAATTTCTTTGAAGCAGACTGAAATGATTTACTCAAAAATCTCTTTCTCACATCTGGCTTCAGACTCAACTTTTCTTTTATCTTTCTCGAGTGCTTCGGCTTTACACGCTCGATCAACAAGCACAACAAATTCTTTTATTTCCAGAATCCCAACTAGCAAACGGATGTCTTCATTCAAGCCGTCTTCAAACTGTTTACACATTATTTCTTCAGTCGAAACACATTTTCGAGCATATTGACTTAATCTCACAAATTCTCGCTCATATTCTGTGACGGGCATACGACCCTGTTTCAATTCCAGAAACTCTTTTTGCTTTTGATCTATAAATCTCTGACTAATATATTTCTTCCGGAACTCAGACTGAAAGAAATCCCATGTAACTCGTTCTTTTGGAACAACAGAAATAAAGTCTTCCACCACTGATAAGCAGCATCTCGTAGCAAGGAAACAACACATTTCACACATTCATCAGGAGTCAATGACATTTCATCAAACACCCGGATTGTGTTTTCAAGCCAAAACTCAGCTCTCTCAGTATCATCATCACTAGTGGACCTGAACTCTTCGGTCATATATTTGTAGATTTTATCGACCGGAGGCCTAGTCAACATATTCAGATTCATAACTGAAGGTACAACAGAAGTCTGAGGAGGATTTGGCGGGGGCGGAGGTTGTGAAACAGTCGGATTTGTTCTAATGTACTGAGTGAACCACTCATTCATCATTTGGAAGAAGGCTTGTTTAGCCTCACTTTCCTGACCGCTAGTAGCCGGTCTTGAATCAGATGGCACTGTCCCTTGAGCGAGAGCAGGCGCATTACTTTCAACATTGTCAGCTACAGCTCTTTCGGGATCCATTTACTATACAAAAAAACACATTTTATACGTCAGAATTCATCACACTATCTCAGTTATTTTATATGGCATGTATAGCTAGACTCTCACACGCTACGTTAGTCCTAGAATCGACTAAATCGTAGCTCTGATACCAATAAAATGTAACACCCCTAACTTGTAACCATCACCAGTCTAGGGTTAAGAGGCATTAAAGGACAATTCAGAAACTTTTACGAATATTTCACATCAATAAGTATATCATCGTCATATCATAGCAACATACAAGCACATAGTCCCTTAATGAGGTTTATGAGACCTTAAACATGCATTAGAAAGGGGTCGGGACTAAACCGGGATCATACAAAAATTTTCTGAAAATCAAACATTTTTCAAAGTTACAGAGGTCACAAGCCCGTGTGGGCAGGCCGTGTGCTTCACACGGCCTCAGACATGCCCGTGTGTTTAAGCCGTGGCAAAACAGGGCATACATACTGACTTGTCCACATGGCCTGAGACACGCCCGTGTGCCTCACCCGTGGTCGACACTGACTTGCACCACACGGCCAGTCACACGCCCGTGTGTCCAGCCCGTGGTTGAAATTGACTTGTTTTGAAATGCAACCACGAAGGACACGGTCGATCCACACGCCCGTGTGCTCAACCATGTGGGAAAATATAGGCCATTTGCAAGGCCAATTTGCCACCCACACTTTGGCTTATACCTATAAGCACAAATAAGCATCATTCCAAGCATCAAATGCAAACAAAACATACCAAATTGACTATTTATTTTAACCATTCAAGAGCATATCAAACATACCAACTTATGTACTATTTATCTCATTATCATCACAAACATTTCTAAGTATAAATCAACCAAAACTTACCAACTTTGCATCATAAAACTTATCATAAATTTGACCATCTTATTAGACCAACTATTAGCCATCAAACCATACCAAACTATGCATCATGTAGCATAAACTACTCATTCACATCATATTCATTATCTAGCCATATCACATGGCTATTTTTACACCTTTCAAAACATAATCAAAACTTACTAGACTATACATGCCATACTTATATATATACACTTTCAAAAGGTACCAAAATAGAGTTGGATAGTGTGGTGGTGATCCTCGACGATCCCCGAGCTTTCCGTAGCTTTAACAATCTATAAAACAATGTAAACACATACAAAGTAAGCTTTCAAAAGCTTAGTAAGCCATATAAAAGTAAACTTAACATATAAACATTCATAATCATATCAAATACAAGATCATTAATATATCTCAATTGCAATTTCGTAATTCTTCTTTGGCTCAGTTTTTTAGCCATTGCTTACCAACAAATCATATCTCTAAATACCTCTTTTGATCATAGCACATTCATACACATATCACATTTTGTCTCATTGAATCTATGCACATATCTCTCTTTTGCAAATTCACATATACATACCTTTCATGCTTAAACATAGTATACACATCAATGTACCTGAAACGGTTACACATTTCACATAGTCTTTCATTTCTCAAAATTTCTCGTTGAACCCTTCAGAATCAAATAGGATACTCAGAATACACAGAATAATCATACAATGCCAACGTCCCAGACGTGGTTTTACATGTAATCCAATATCGATGCCAATGTCCCAGACAGGGTCTTACACGAATCAAATACGATGCCAATGTCCCAGACATGGTCTTACTTGTAAATCTAAAATCGATGCCAACGTCCCAGATGTGGTCTTACACGATATCACATATCGAAACCCTATGTCATGACATATGAATCCTATCTATCCTTAAGGTTCGTACGGGACTTTTTAGACCTTGACACATTGTCGATACTTTCTCGGATTACACTTGTATATTTTCCAAAGCCATTCATCACAATTCAATATTAAATGAACATGATTAAATTATCTTAAATACATTTATTTGTATATAGACTTACCTTGTATTCAGAATAAACGAACGGATTCGACTACTCGATCACTTTCGACTTTCCTCGATCTAAATCCGTTTTCTTTGGTTCTTGATCTATACATATTCAAATTTTACTCAATTATTCACTAAATCATTCAATTCAATTCGAAAAACACACATTTAAGGCCATTTACAAATTAGCCCTCACATTTTCACATTTTGACATTGAAGTCCCTATTTCACAAAATCACAAAATACACAAAATTCGCTTGTACCCATGCTTAACCGAATGTTCATCATGATCATACAATTCCATATATATAATTTATTTCCCATTTTAGTCCCTCAAAATATTATTTTCACAATTTAATCCAAATTACTCAAATTCACAAAAAATCCAAAGACAAAACATGTTAATCTAACACATATATTTCATTTTTCATCAAATAACATCACAAAGCTCAAGTGTAACACCCCAAACCCGGCCCAATCACCACGACTGGATCTGGTATGTTACTTGGGAAGAATTTGTAAAACTACGCGAACTTCAGAAAAACTTTTAAATTCTTTTTTTTTTGAAAACTCCAGATCAGTAGTTCGTTTGAAAGCCCAATAATCATTTAAGGAAAATTTTTTGCTAGCCCAATTCTTGTGTTTAGGTGACGTTTGAAAATGCATGTTGTTACACTAGATTAAGCTAGAAGTTTGTCGTAAAAATTCGTCTGTAAAATCGTTAATTAAGTTGTGAGAGAAACTTTAAATTTTCATTTTGAAAAAAAAACGTCTTATCGATTATTTGTATTCAAAACGTCCAGAGTTTAGATTGAATTTAAACCAAATTAAAGTGGCCTTATTACATAACAAAATCCCAAAATTAAAAGTAAATAAATCTAAGAGGAGAACAGCAAAATTTTACTAAACATAAAGTGCATGGCCACCTCAGAGTCGATCCCAGCCCATGTCCACTGAACTAAGAATTACCTGCAACATTTAAGCAGAGGGGGTGAGTCAAGAAGACTCAGTGTGCAATTACTCATCAATCACCATAGTTGGGCCTCGGTCCTTACAAATCACTTTGGGCGAAGCCCACACAGAATCAGACTGAGCCTTGGCCCATTTAGCATAGAATAGCTGATAATTAGAAATTAATGCATTATGATGCAAATCCAAACCCAACCTAGTTATCCATCCGCTACACACCACCCTTACCTGCCAACCACACCAATGGGGATTTCTACAATCGACCCTCACCACTACACACCATCGATGATAGTCATGCTGCAGTTAGCTGCTCATCGTCAAATTGTGACAGAGTCACCAGACTGAAATGGCATGGCCACCAGAACCGAGTGTGGCAGAGCCACTAGAACAGAGTGTGGCAAAAGCCACCAGATTAATGTGACATAGTCACTAGATACACTTCCCCTTCATTTCATAGCATATACCCATCCACTATGCGAACATGACATCATGGTGTATGAATGCAACAGAATCGACATATATATCATATGATCAGAGTGTAGGTATAATCATGTCAGCATAATCACATATATAACATAATCAGAAATCACTAACCTGATGTCTTGATTTTACCCTCCATGGGTAAAAGCATCATATGCCAAAGTTTCGACATTTAATAAAGCATATATATATATATATGTTTGAATAAAACGATAGAAGAAGGTGTGAGAACTACACACCTGTAAACACAGAGAACTAAGCTATCAATCTCGCTAACACCCTCACTCACAGGGATCACAGCGATCTGCCTATCCCACTCTGAAGCCGGTCCATAACCTGGTGGAAAGTCTCGTACTACCGATACCGCACGTTTTTTGAACTTAGGGGTAGGGACTACGAGTCCAACCCCCTCCTTTACTTGTCTGGTATTCGAATCCATGAAAAAGATCTTGGTCAGAAGACCAGGTTAAGGCACTGAAGAAGATAAAAGTAAGAGCACACGCTCAAACGAAGAGGTTTCTTACCTAGATTGAAAGAAATCGGAAGCTTCAGGCTTGGATTACGAAATCAGCTAAGTCCCAAGAATCTTCCAACCGTAGGCTAGATGAAGAAAAGAATACGAACACAAAGCCCCTCCTACATTCGGCCAAAGCATCCAAAGTACCAAGTTAACCCCTTCGGTTTAACAACCAGCAAGGGAAAAGAAAGAATCAAAAGAGAAGAAGCACACTTACCACCAAACAAGGAGAAGTCGATTTGAGAAGGTTAGGAGTATGAGTGACGGCAATCCAAGGAACAAGAACGAGTGAAGAGGAACAAACACACAAGAAAGATTCGGCTATGAAGAAACAAATGGAAGAAAAACAAATGAAATGGAGAAGGCACCAAACACCACTCTTATGTTCGACTAGAAAAGAAAATGGTAGAGGAGGAGAATTTGACTTGACAAAGGAGAAGGTGATAGGAGGGTTCGGCTAAGGGGAAGTGAAGTGTAGAATGAGTATGAAATAAAAGAAAAAGAGGGTTGGAAAAGCAGGAAACCGAAATAGTATGAAGGAATTTGGCTAGCCACCAAAAGATATTTCAATTTGAGAGAAAATAGAATAAAAAGTGATGCTTGCTAAGAAAAGAATGCTCTGCCGAAAATGAGAAAGGTTAAGGACATTCGGCACCTTCAAGGTTTAAGCTACCCAAAGTGCACCCAAAAACGGCACACCTACCCCCTCAAATCGAAAATGTCAAAAGTAACTAGGCAAGGTTTCGGCACACCCCTAGCTATCACTAACCCGAATCCAACTCCCCCTAACAAGCTTCCACAACCGGCCAACATCCTCACCAAGCCTCAAATCTCACACTTTTCTCCTACATTCACTCTCCTCCCATCATTTAAATTGGTTTGAATAATTCAAACTCCACCTTTCACTCATGGCCACACTTTCAAATCATTTGACTCATTCAACCCCCATCCATGAAGAGCCCTTGCCGAAACCACCACTCAAGCTCCCCAGGCGCAAAAATAAAGTTTCCAATTACTGACGACGCGACTCGAACCCCTTCTCCCCACCGCTCCCATGTGACGCCACTTCCATGCACTCAAGGTGGCGTCTCCTTGCCACTTTACCACCTCTTTTCTTGTGTCAACAAACCCAAATATTTATTCTTAAGACATGCCTCTGCTAGCTCTCCCCCTAAAGAGCCTAAAAAGAAAATTTTCACCAAGGCTCAGGCTTAACCCCGAGCCTTCCCAGGACCCCCAAACACACCAAACACACAGAAACATAGCAAAAGCAAAGCCCCTAATTCCGGATGTTACAGTTGTACCCCCTTAAAGAAATTTCAGCCTCGAAATTTACCTGGTCAAAAGAGATAAGGGTGCTACTGACGCATAACATCCTCTGGCTCCCACGTGGCCTCATCTGAACCGTGGTTCCGCCACAAAACTTTGACTAAAGGGACTGATTTTCTTCTTAGCACCTTAACATCTCGGTCCAAGATCTGAACTGGTTCTTCTTCGAAAGGCAGGTCTGGTCTTACCTTAATTTCCTCCACCGGCACAATGTGAGACAGATCCGAATGATAGCGCCTCAACATCGAGACATGGAACACATCATGTATCATTTCAATGCGAAGGCAACTCAAGGCGTCGCATGCTTTGGTCCCACACGTTTTAATACCCGATAAGGCCCGATAAACACGGGCTTAGCTTGCCCTTCCGTCAAACCTCAAAACTTTCTTCCAAGCGAAACTTTCGGGAAGACACGATCACCCACTACAAATTCTATATCCTTACACTTGGATCAGCGTAAGATTTACGCTGTCGAAGCCTCCTTCAATCGAGTTTGAATTAATTTAACTTTCTCTTACGTCTCAAAACCGATTCAGAACCCAACATCTCGCGCTCACCCAATTCCGTTCAGCGGTAGGAGTACGACACCTCGATCCCATACAACGCTTCATAGGGCACCATCACGGATCTTGGGTGGTAGGCATTTGTTGTTATAAGCGAGTCGCCAGCGGTAGAAACTCCTCCCAACTACCCACAAGTCAATAACATGACCTCTCAACATATCTTCCAAGATTTGAATTACCCTCTCGGGTGACCATCGGTGTGGATGAAATCTTTGTCTTTGAAGTCTAGTCTTGTACCCAATGCTTGATGCGGCGCCTTCCCAAAAACGTGACGTAAACCTGGGGTCTCTATCCGATATGATCGACACTGGTACCCCTTACAACCTCACAATCTCCACCACATACTACTTAGCCAACTTCTGCAGAGAATAGTCGACATGAATAGGTATGAAATGGGCAGACTTTGTCAACCGATCAACAATCACCCATACCGAATCTTTCTTAGTAGGCGTAAGAGGTAGCCCACTAACAAAGTCTATCATGATTCTCTCCTATTTCCACTGTGGAATCTTCACCAGCTACAATAACCCTGAAGGCAACTGATGTTTCGCTTTCACCTGCTGACACGTCAAGCATTTACCCACAAACTCAGTAATCTCCCGCTTCAAACCAGGCCACCAAAACTGCTCACGCAGATCCCGATACATTTTATTCCCACTAGGATGCATAACGTAAGGGCTACTATGCGCCTCCCGAAGAATCATTTGTCTTAACCGAACATCCTTCGGCATGCAAACCCTCTCACGGAAACACAGAACCCCATCACTGTTCAAACCAAAATCCTCTACCCCACCATTCTGTACCTGCAGAAGTCGAGCACTCAAGACATCATCCAATAACTGCTTCCCTTTGATCTGACTAACCCACGTCGGCTTTACTTGAAGTTCAGCTAGCATACTCCCATCATCATACAAGCTGAGATGGGCAAACATCACCCTCAAATTCGATATTAGTTTCTAACTTAACGCATCCGCCACCACGTTAGCTTTACCCGGATGGTATTCGATCGAGCAGTCGTAATCCTTCAATAGTTCAATCCACCTCCGCTGCCTCAAATTCAAATCCTTCTGAGTGAGGAGATATTTTAAACTCTTGTGGTCGGTGTAGATAATGGACTTCTCCCCATACAGGTAATGTCTCCAGATCTTCAAAGTGAACACTACCGCAGCCAACTCCAGATCATGCGTGGGATAGTTCAACTCATGCGGTCTTAACTGTCGAGACGAATACGCAACTACCTTCCTGTCTTGCATTAACACACACCCTAATCCCGTGTGTGAAGCATCACAATAGACCACAAACTCTTTCCCAGCCTCCGGCTGAATCAAAACTGGAGCCTCTGTTAAGATCCTCTTTAGCTTCTCAAAGCTTTCCTATTGCTTGTCAGTCCAAACTAATGATACCCCTTTCCGCAACAACTTAGTTAAGGGTGCTACAATTAAGGAGAATCCCTCAACGAACCTTCTGTAGTATCCGGCCAAACCCAAGAAACTTCGAATCTCCGCCACAGACCTAGGCGGTTTCGATCCAACACGACTTCAATTTTACGGGATCAACCTAATTCCCTCTGCCGATACAACATGACCCAAGAAGGTAACTTCTTTTAACCAAAATTCACACTTACTGAATTTGGCGTACAGCTACTTCTCCCTCAAAATCTGCAGAACCACCCAAAGATGCAAATCATGCTCTTCTTTCGTCTTGGAGTATACCAGAATGTCGTCTATGAACACCACAACAAATCGGTCCAGATAGGGTTGGAACACTCGGTTCATCATGTCCATAAATGCAGCTGGTGCATTCGTCAATCCAAACGGCATCACTAAAAACTCATAGTGACCATAGCGAGTCGAAATGCCGTCTTATGAATATACGCTTCCTTGACCTTAAGGCGATGATAACGACCTCAAATCTATCTTGAGAAACTGAAGCCCCCTTAAGTTGATCGAACAATTAAATCAATCCTCGGCGTGGTATTTTTTCTTGATGGTCAACTTATTCAAGCGAGCGGTAGTCAATGCACATACGCATCGACCTATCCTTCTTGTTTACGAACAACACCGGCGCTCCCCACGGAGATACACTTGGTCGGATAAAACCCCGATCCAACAATTCTGAAATCGTGCTTTTAATTCCACTAACTCCTTCGGCGCCATTCTATATGGGGTAATGGACACCTTTGGCGTTGTTCGAGAAAAGATCAATACCGAATTCCACCTCGCGATCCGGAGGTAACCACCGAAGCTCCTCGGAAAAACATCGGAAAACTTCTTCTTTGTTCGACATCCTTCACGATCAACTCCTTGGCCTCAAGAGCACGAACGAAAGTTAAGAAAGCCTTACATCCTTTTCTCACCATTCTTTTTGCCTTTAAAGCAGACACTACATTAGACAAGTAGTTTCTCCTTTTGCCTATCACTACGACTTCATTATCCTCAGGAGTCCTTAACACCATGCGTTTAGCAGCACAATCCAAGTTTGCTCGATATTTTACCAACTAATCCATACCTAAGATTAAATCGAACTCCCCGAATGGTAGTTCCATTAAATCAGTCGGGAAAACCAACCCTTGTACTTCTAGAGGAACATTCCTAAAGAGTTTGTTTACCACTACAGATTGTCCTAAAGGACTAAGTACAGTCATCTCCCTAGAAGCAATCTCAGAGTTCATGTTTAAAGTTCCAGACACCACATTAGCCACATAGGAATGCGTCGACGCAATATCAATCAATACAGTAAAGGGCAAACCAAAAATGAGAAACGTACCAGTTATGACGTCCGGTGCATCACCCTCCTCTCGGCGTCTAGCTACATAGACTAACCCAGGTTGTCTCGCCTCTGTATTCCTAGCACCTTTGCCCGGTGCTTCACGTCCCCGACCGAAACCATTCCCTCTTCCAATCGGACCACGACCTCTCTGTGGTTGCTGCCCCCACCTCTCTGAATCCAGTCAAAACCTGTCCAGCAGACGCTTTGATCTACTTGTGGACAATCTTTAACCATATGATCCATAGATCGCTTTGAAACATCCACCAGGTTCTCTTCCTACACTCATCGAATACCTTTTCCCACACAGAGCACATGATCGAATCTGGCCCATTGCCGCAGGCCTCACAACTCGAGCTGGCCCATCAAACCTAGGCCTTTTATGAAAACCTCAAGACGACCCCGACGACCCAAAACTCCTCTTATTCTTACTCTTATCCTTCTTCTTGTTTTGAGTCTCAGTCCGCTTAACCTCTTCAGCTATTTTAGCTTTGTCAACCAGAGTGGCAAAATCTCTTTCCCGCTACGGAGCTATCAACACCTGCAGCTCGTCTCGTAACCCATCCTCAAACCGTACGCAACATTCATAGTCAATCACAACTATTCCTCGGGCATAACAGCTCAAACGCAAAAATTTCGCCTCATACGCAGCCACAGATTTGCCCCCTTGTACCAAATTCTGGAATACTTTCCTCTGAGCATCTACATAACTTGCCCCAACGTATTTCCCTTGAAATGCCGCCTTAAAGAAATCCCAGTCAATTCGATCCGCTGGAGTACCCTCTCTTACGGTGAGCCACCACTGATATGCCTCATCCCGAAGAAGAGACACCGCTCCTTTCAATTTCTCCTCAACTGTGCAATCCAGATCATCCATAATCCGCTCGACTACCTCCAGTCAGTACTCGGCTACATTTGGGGCTACACCAGAAATACCCCTGAATACCTCTGCCCCATTAGCTCGAAGTCGCTCAGGAATAGACTTTCGAGATACTGCCCCAGAGCTCGCTCCAGCAACTCGCTCCAAAACCCTCAACATCGCTTGAGACAAGGCATCATCTCCACCAGTCCTATCTTGAGATCTTGCTTCTGCCACAGGTGATACTGGTGCTTCACCCTCAGGCTCCTGCCTTGCTTCCGAGAACTCAGCCTCAACACCCCGGCCTCTACCACGGCCGCGTGCAACACGTCCACGTCCTCTCGCACTCATGTTTACTGATTCGTTTTAATCTGGTTTACAAATTTTATGCATTAGCTTTTCTTTTCACTGTTGATTAATGAGTAGTTTTATGAGAATGGAGTTTTGAGTAGTTTCCGTAACACACACATATACCTAAAGGTTTCCATTTCTAAAAACAGAGTTTCTTAATTTTAAATTTCATAACACATCATATCTAATTTATGCAATTCACATAA
The DNA here is from genome assembly GCA_025698515.1 of Gossypium sturtianum. Lineage (NCBI taxonomy): Eukaryota > Viridiplantae > Streptophyta > Magnoliopsida > Malvales > Malvaceae > Gossypium > Gossypium sturtianum. The sequence goes on from CM046948.1 coordinate 121,028,082, forward strand.
CTTAGTCAGAAGAACTTACCGTACGGACTTGGTGCCGGAGACTCGGGTGCCATGCTTCTAGAAAACTTGCATATATATATATTTTTTTCCAATCATTTTTAGACCAACTTCGGAAAACGTTTTGAACCTAAAACCCATGGCCGAGTTTTTGAAACTAGGCTCTGATACCAAATTGTAACACCTCAAACCTGGTCCAAACACCACGACCGGATCTGGTATGTCACTTGGGAAGAATTTGTAAAACTACGCGAACTTCAGAAAAACTTTTAAATTCTTTTTTTTTGAAAACTCCAGATCAGTAGTTCATTTGAAAGCCTAATAATCATTTAAGGAAAATTTTTCGTTAGCCAAATTCTTGTGTTTAGGTGACGTTTGAAAATGCATGTTGTTAGACTAGATTAAGCTAGAAGTTTGTCGTAAAAATCCGTCTGTAAAGTCGTTAATTAAGTTGTGAGAGAAACTTCAAATTTTCATTTTGAAAAAAATGTCTTATCGATTATTTGTATTCTAAACGTCCAGGGTTTAGATCAAAATTAAACCAAATTAAAGTGGCCTTATTACATAACAAAATCCCAAAATTAAAAGTAAATAAGTCTAAGAGGAGAAAAGCAAAATTTTACTAAACATAAAGTGCATGGCCACCTCAAAGTCGATCCCAGCCCAAGTCCGCTGAACTAAGAATTACCTGCAACATTTAAGCAGAGGGGGTGAGTCAAGAAGACTCAGTGTGCAATTACTCATCAATCACCATAGTTGGGCCTCGGCCCTTACAAATCACTTTGGGTGAAGCCCACACAGAATCAGACTGAGCCTTGGCCCATTTAGCAGAGAATAGCAGATAATCAGAAATTAATGCATTATGATGCAAATCCCAACCCAACCTAGTTATCCATCCGCTACACACCACCCTTACCTGCCAACCACACTAATGGGGATTTCTACAATCGACCCTCACCGCTACATACCATCGATGGCAGTCATGCTGCAGTTAGCTGCTCATCATCAAATTGTGACAGAGTCACGATCAAATGGCATGGCCACACGAAGCAGTATGGCGAGCCACGAGAATAGAGTGTGGCAAAAGCCACCAGATTAATGTGACATAGTCACCTGATATACTTCCCCTTCATTTCATAGCATATACCCATCCACTATGCGAACATGACATCATGGTGTATGAATGCAATAGATATCGATATATATATCATATGATCAGAGTGTACGTATAATCATGTCAGCATAATCGCATATATAACATAATCAGAATTCACTAACCTGATGTCTTAATTTTACCCTCCATGGGTAAAAGAAGCATATGCCAAAGTTTCGACTTTTAATAAAGCATATATATATATATATATGTTTGAATAAAAACGAGAAGAAGGTGTGAGAACTACACACTGTAAAACTGAGAACTAAGCTATCAATCTCGCTAACACCCTCACTCGCGGGGATCACGACGATCTGCATATCCCGCTCCGAAGCCGGTCCACAACCCGGTGGAAAGTCTCGTACTGCCGATACCGTACGTTTTTTGAACTTAGGGGTAGGGACTACGAGTCCAATCCCCTCCTTTACTTGGATGGTATTCGAATCCATGAAAAAGATCTTGGTCAGAAGATCGGGTTAAGGCACTGAAGAAGATAAAAGTAAGAGCACACGCTCAAACGAAGAGGTTTCTTACCTAGATTGACAGAAATCGAAAGCTTCAGGCTTGGATTACGAAATCAGCAAAGTCCCAAGAATATTCCAACCGTAGGCTAGATGCAGAAAAGAATACGAACACAAAGCCCCTCCTACATTCGGCCAAAGCATCCAAAGTACCAAGTTAACCCCTTCGGTTTAACAACTAGCAAGGGAAAAGAAAGAATCAAAAGAGAAGAAGCACACTTACCACCAAACAAGGAGAAGTCGATTTGAGAAGGTTAGGAGTATGAGTGACGGCAATCCAAGGAACAAGAATGAGTGAAGAGGAACAAACACACAAGAAAGATTCGGCTATGAAGAAACAAATGGAAGAAAAACAAATGAAATGGAGAAGGCACCAAACACCACTCTTATGTTCGACTAGAAAAGAAAATGGTAGAGGGGAGGGAGAATTTTGGCTTGACAAAGGAGAAGGTGATAGGAGGGTTCGGCTAAGGGGAAGTGAAGTGTAGAATGAGTATGAAATAAAAGAAAAAGAGGGTTGTAAAAGCAGGAAACCGAAATAGTATGAAGGAATTCGGCTAGCCACAAAAAGATGTTTCAATTTGAGAGAAAATAGAATAAAAAGTGATGCTTGCTAAGAAAAGAATGCTCTGCCGAAAATGAGAAAGGTTAAGGACATTCGGCACCTTCAAGGTTTAAGCTACCCAAAGTGCACCCAAAAACGGCACACCTACCCCCTCAAACCGAAAATGTCAAAAGCAACTAAGCAAGGTTTCGGTACACCCCTAGCTATCACTAACCCGAATCCAACTCCCCCTAACAAGCTTCCACAACCGGCCAACATCCTCACCAAGCCTCAAATCTCACACTTTTCTCCTACATTCACTCTCCTCCCATCATTTAAATTGGTTTGAATAATTCAAACTCCACCTTTCACTCATGGCCACACTTTCAAATCATTTGACTCATTCAACCCCCATCCATGAAGAGCCCTTGCCGAAACCACCACTCAAGCTCCCCAGGCGCAAAAATAAAGTTTCCAATTGCTGACGACGCGACTCGAACCCCTTCTCCCCACAGTTCCCATGTGACGCCACTTTCATGCACTCAAGGTGGCGTCTCCTTGCCACTTTACCACCTCTTTTCTTGTGTCAACAAACCCAAATATTTATTCTTAAGACATGCCTCTGCTAGCTCTCCCCCTAAAGAGCCTAAAAAAAAAATTTTCACCAAGGCTCAGGCTTAACCCCGAGCCTTCCCAGGACCCCCAAACACACCAAACACACAGAAACATAGCAAAAGTAAAGCCCTTAATTCCCAGATGTTACATCAAGCATTCATCCATGGCACATTTCAAATTCTTCATCAAATTCCAAAACTAAGGCATGGGTTTTGTAGTACTCGAAGCAACGATTACAAAAATGTAGAAATTATCAAAAACCGGAATAAAAACATACCTTAATTAGACCTAGAAGTGGCCGAATATGTAAAAGCTTCAAACCTTCTTTTTCTTTTGTAATTTCGGTGGATGAACACACATAATGGCTTAATTTTAAGCTTTTGTTATAACAATAATAACTTTATTTAATCATTTTACTAATTTAGCCTTTTTATTAACATATAAAATTTATATTCATTAAGGTCATTTATGTCCATTGTCTTACATAATGGTTTAATTGCTTCATAAGGCCACCACATTAATAAAGACATAACACATAGGTACTTTTAACACATGGCATGCTAATTTTGCATTTTACGCAATTAGATCCTTTTATCAAATTAAACACACAAATGGATAAATTATTTCACGAAACTTTCACACATGCTTAATCACATACTATAAGCACAGAAAATAATATTAAAATATTTTTCTGACTGGGATTTGTGGTCCCGAAACCACTATTCTGACTAGGGTCTAAACCGGACTGTTACAGTCCTCGTCGACCAAGGCTGCTTTGAACACTTAATTGCTGCTCCAAATGGCTGATGAATGCCCCTTTTCCAAGAGGTGAAATCGGCAAGAGAGCAAGGGAATTTAGAATGGAAAAGAAGAGAAAAAGTGGAGAGAAGAGAGAAAAGATGTGAATGCTTTAGATGTGTTTTAAATGACCAGCATAAGGGGGGTTTTATAGCTGAAGAGGGCTGCTAAAAATAGCTAAAATTATAAGCCAAAAAGCCCTCCCTTGGCCGGCCACACATGTGGCAAGGTTGAAAGTTTCAACTTTGCTAATTTAGTGTAACACCCAAAACCCGGCCCAAACACCACGACCGGATCTGGTATGTCACTAAGAAAATTTTGGAAGAACATGAGTTCAATAAGAATTTAAATAACTAAAAGTAATTAAAGCCCAAAATAAAACAAAACATAAACTAGTGGTCCATAGCCTTATTACAACGAGATTTAAAATCCATTAATTAAAAATATAAAGTATTAACTTGAGACTTTTTCTTTGGATCCAGTTGGTCTTTTGCATGGCCACCTTGCGTTCCTCTCCATTTCGGTCGAAGCACTAGGTATCACCTGAAAGGTTAATTAATAGGGTGAGTCGCGAGACTCAGTGTGCAACCCTCATGCACCACTAGATTTTGGCCTTAGGCCCATAAAATAAATTAATAATTCCATTTATAAAAAAATAACAAATAATATGCAAGTCCCAACCCGTTTGCCTAGGTTTCCATCCGCTACACGCCCCGTACGACCATTCACACCATTGGGGATTTCTACAATCGACCCACACCGCTACACGCCAAGATGGCGGTCATCTTTGCTCATCAACATATTATGGCGAAGCCCTTATAATGAATCACGGCATTAGCCGCTAAAACATATAATGAGATCACGGTATAAACCGCTACACATATAACGTATAACTTCCTCCTTTCATCAACCCAACCCATGCAGTCATAAAATCAATATGCTTTTATCATATAAAGTAAAACATTCATCGACTGGTGATTTGCTTCACCCTTTCGGGTTTCCAACATTAAACCGAGATATCGGTATTTATCACAAACATATAAACTTATGAGCATACATTAATAATCAGATCTAGATGGTGGGGAAGTATTACACACCTGTTATCGCGAAGTACTAAACTCTTAGTCGGTATCCTTGCTATCCGGATTTATAACTTGGTTCAACCAAAAGCCAAAAAATCACAAAAATTGACCTCCCCTATAATCGGCCAAAGGTTAGTAAATCCTGAATTTTCACACTAAAATCAATAGATCCCCTTACCTTGAAATCCCAAAATTAGAGACTAACGATTTTCAGATTTTAGATCTAGACGACCAAGTTTCCTTCAAATCCCGGAATGCCGCCCAACATAGAACCATTAAACTATTAGCTTTTCGGCTTTTGCCTTTTAAAAACTGAAATAGAACGTGAGAGCTTAACAGAAGTTGACGCTTACCTTAACATGGGGATTCGGCTAGCACTAGAGAGAAGATTCGGTAATGCCAAAGGAAAAGATTAAATGCCGAAAGAATAGAACTATTCTCACAAATGGGATGAGTAGAGAAAAACTATGGAGATTTTGGCTTTTTAGAGAAATCGGCTCAAGAGAAAAAAATGGAGAAGAGAGTGAAAGGAGAGGTTTCGGCTTTTGAAGAAATTGAAGAAAAGAAATTGTAGAGGGAAAGGCTAAGAATTTTGGCACAAAGAATGAAGAGGAAATTAGGGTTTAAATGCCAGAATCAATTAGATATCCCCCCCTATTTATAGAAATTTCGGCACTTACCTAACCTTGCAGATAAATCCTATCTTTTCTCCTTTATCTTAATCTACTAGCTCATCTAAAAGAGACTTAATTATCTCTAACTCCTCCCTCCTTTATCAGCATATTATCCACATATTTTAATCATTAAAATCCCTAAATTTTAGCCTTTATCTGCTTATTATCCACATAAAATAAATTCCAAAATAATAGCCTTTATCTGCTTATTATCCACATATTTTAAACATTAAAACCCCTAAATTTTAGCCTTGTTGCCATCCACTCCACCTAATCCTAATGCCCAAAATTTAGCTAACTTAAATTAAAGAATTGGGCTCCATGAAACTTAAATTTGGGCCCCTTACTCCCTTGTGTGGCGTCACCTCCTAAGATTGGGCCACAAGCTCACTTTGGTATTTTAAACATAGATACTACCTTTTAAACCCTATAATGCCCAAACAGAAAAATTTAATCAAGGCCTCTACCTAAGCCTGAGCCCAATTTGGACCCCTAACACTTAAATTAACACATTAAACATATCCACCCATTAAACGCATAGGCCCAAAAATTCAGGATGTTACAGTTCTACCCCCCTTAAAGAAATTTCGTCCTCGAAATTTCCAACTAACTATTAATCGTACTACCTAAGTCTCACTACCATGCTTCCGCTGCGCACTCCAATACTAAACCCAAAATACATAGTATTCTATGGTAGAGTACGCACCGGTATTCACATCTAGAGCGTCCTCGTCCCCTTGTACTCATGCTATCGGTCCGCGTTTATCTGATTAAGAATTTTACGAATTAATAAGTTTCTTCCACTATTTAACCACGAACAATCTTATGAGCAGTAGTTTAAGAGTAGTTCTTTCGAATTCGGAATTACATCTACAAGTTTCAGTCTCAAGTTTGTCTCCTAGTTCCATATACACATACATGCAATCATCAATCATACAAATAGAACTTACATTCATCACCTAAGGGTATTTTCGTCATTTCACTACCCAGGGGTATTTTCGTAATTTATCCTACAGGGGTATTTTCGTAATTTTTTGAAATAGGGTTCCTTGGTGATTTTGTGAAAGAAGGGTATTTTTGTAATTTTACAAATCATGGGTATTTTAGTCATTTTGCAAAATAGGATGGTGGTCCCTTTCGGGTTTTAAATTATTAATTTTGGCCCGTCAACAAATTCTCGCGGCTAGGGTGAGCAGTCACTACGCACTGTAGGATTCAGCGAAGAGGAGGTGAGTCACTAGGGATCGCTTAAGTACTGTGCTCTTCCAGATCCAATCCTAGACATGCGTATATCATTTGCCACACACCTAGTATTGCGACTTGTTCACGGGTTTGTTTAGTGAAATTAAGTCTTATGAGATTTTAGAAGTTGTTTGACTAGGCCTAAAGTCCATCAAGTTCTAATCTAACTAATCTACGTCCTATAAAGCCCATCAAGCCCACATATATTATATCACACAATGGTCCGAATACTTTACGAGCGAACTTGGTAGGAGACGCAGGTGCCATGCTGAGCTAACAGACCTGTTATCATTTAAAAACATTCATGTTTTAAAAACCCCTTTTTTTTCAAAAACATTTTGAACCCAAAACCCAAAGTCGAGTTTTGAACCGGGCTCTGATACCAATTTGTAACACCCAAAACCGGCCCAAACACCACGACCAGGACGGTATGTCACTAAGAAAATTTTGGAAGAACATGTCGTATTTTCCGAAAAGCCCATATATATTTCATATAGAATATGCCTTTGTAAAATAAAACCAAACTTAATTACATGCCTTAGTTTAATTAGTAATATAAAAAAAATTAGACTAACTAAAAGTAATTAAAGCCCAAAATAAAACAAAACATAAACTAGTGGTCCATAGCCTTATTACAACGAGATTTAAAATCCATTAATTAAAAATATAAAGTATTAACTTGAGACTTTTGCTGGATCCAGATTGGTCTTTTGCATGGCCACCTTGCGTTCCTCTCGGCCCGGTCAGAAGCACTAGGTATCACTGAAAGGTTAATTAATAGGGTGAGTCGCGAGACTCGCAGTGTGCAACCCTCATGCACCACTAGATTTTGGCCTTAGGCCCATAAAGCAGATTAATAATTCCATTTATAAAAAAATAACAAATAATATGCAAGTCCCAACCCGTTTGCCTAGGTTTCCATCCGCTACACGCCCCGTACCAACCATTCACACCATTGGGGATTTCTACAATCGACCCACACCGCTACACGCCAAGATGGCGATCATGTCGCTCATCAACATATTATGGCCAAGCCCTTATATGAGATCATGGCATTAGCCGCTACAACATATAACAGATCACGGTATAAACCGCTACACATATAACGTATAACTTCCTCCTTTCATCAATCCAACCCATGCAGTCATAAAATCAATATGCTTTTATCATATAAAGTCAACCATTCACTGACCTGGTGATTTGCTTCACCCTTTTCGGGTTTCCAACATTAAACCGAGATATAGGTATTTATCACAACATATAAACTTATGAGCATACATTAATAATCAGATCTAGATGGTGGGGAAGTATTACACACCTGTTATCGCGAAGTACTAAACTCTTAGTCGGTATCCTTGCTATCCGGATTTATAACTTGGTTCAACCAAAAGCCAAAAAATCATGAAAATTGACCTCCCCTATAATCGGCCAAAGGTTAGTAAATCCCAAATTTTCACACTAAAATCAATAGATCCCCTTACCTTGAAATCCCAAAATTAGAGACTAACGATTTTCGGCTTTTAGATCTAGACGACCAAGTTTCCTTCAAATCCCGGAATGCCGCCCAACATAGAACCATTAAACTATTAGCTTTTCGGCTTTTGCCTTTTAAAAACTGAAATAGAACGTGAGAGCTTAACAGAAGTCGACGCTTACCTTAACATAGGGATTCGCCTAGCACTAGAGAGAAGATTTGGCAATGCCAAAGGAAAAGATTAAATGCCGAAAGAATAGAACTATTCTCACAAATGGGATGAGTAGAGAAAAACTATGGAGATTTCGGCTTTTTAGAGAAATCGGCTCAAGAGAAAAAATGGAGAAGAGAGAGAAAGGAGAGGTTTGGCTTTTGAAGAAATTGAAGAAAAGAAATTGTAGAGGAAAGGCTAAGAATTTTGGCACAAAGAATGAAGAGGAAATTAGGGTTTAAATGCCAGAATCAATGAGATATCCCCCCCTATTTATAGAAATTTCGGCACATACCTAACCTTGCAGATAAATCCTATCTTTTCTCCTTTATCTTAATCTACTAGCTCATCTAAAAGAGACTTAATTATCTCTAACTCCTCCCTCCTTTATCAGCATATTATCCACATATTTTAATCATTAAAATCCTAAATTTTAGCCTTTATCTGCTTATTATCCACATAAAATAAATTCCTAAATAATAGCCTTTATCTGCTTATTATCCACATATTTTAAACATTAAAATCCCTAAATTTTAGCCTTGTTGCCATCCACTCCACCTAATCCTAATGCCCAAAATTTAGCTAACTTAAATTAAAGAATTGGGCTCCATGAAACTTAAATTTGGGCCCCTTACTCCCTTGTGTGGCGTCACCTCCTAAGATTGGGCCACAAGCCCACTTTGGTATTTTAAACATAGATACTACCTTTTAAACCCTATAATGCCCAAACAGAAAATTTTAATCAAGGCCTCTACCTAAGCCTGAGCCCAATTTGGACCCCTAACACTTAAATTAACACATTAAACATATCCACCCATTAAACGCATAGGCCCAAAAATTCAGGATGTTACAGTTCTACCCCCTTAAAGAAATTTCGTCCTCGAAATTTCCAACTAACTATTAATCGTACTACCTAAGTCTCACTACCATGCTTCCGCTGCGCACTCCAATACTAAACCCAAAATAAACACTTAGTATTTTATGGTAGAGTACGCACCGGTATTCACATCTAGAGCATCCTCGTCCCCTTGTACTCATGCTATCAGTCCGCGTTTATCTGATTAAGAATTTTATGAATTAATAAGTTTCTTCCACTGTTTAACCACGAACAGTCTTATGAGCAGTAGTTTAAGAGTAGTTCTTTCGAATTCGGAATTACATCTACAAGTTTCAGTCTCAAGTTTGTCTCCTAGTTCCATATACACATACATGCAATCATCAATCATACAAATAGAACTTACATTCATCACCTAAGGGTATTTTCGTCATTTCACTACCCAGGGGTATTTTCGTAATTTATCCTATAGGGGTATTTTCGTAATTTTTCGAAATAGGGTTCCTTGGTGATTTTGTGAAAGAAGGGTATTTTGGTAATTTTACAAATCAGGGGTATTTTAGTCATTTTGCAAAATAGGATGGCTGGTCCCTTTCGGGTTTTAAATTATTAATTTTGGCCCGTCAACAAATCCTCGCGGCTAGGGTGAACAGTCACTACGCACCAGGTAGGATTCCAGCGAAGAGGAGGTGAGTCACTAGGACTGCTTAAGTACCAGGCTCTTCCAGGATCCAATCCTAGACATGCGTATGTCTGTTGCCACACCCTAGTATTGCGACTTGTTCACGGGTTTGTTTAGTGAAATTAAGTCTTATGAGATTTTAGAAGTTGTTTCAGCTAGGCCTAAAGTCCATCAAGTTCTAATCTAACTAATCTACGTCCCATAAAGCCCATCAAGCCCACATATATTATATCGGACAATGGTTTGAGAATACTTACAGCGGACTTGGGCGGGAGACGCAGTGCCATCTTTGAGCTAATGACACTGTTATCATTTAAAAACATTCATGTTTTAAAAACCCTTTTTTTCGAAAACATTTTGAACCCAAAACCCAAAGCCGAGTTTTGAACCGGGCTCTGATACAAATTTGTAACACCCAAAACCCGGCCCAAACACCACGACCGGATCTGGTATGTCACTAAGAAAATTTTGGACGAACATGTCGTATTTTTCCAAAAAGCCCATATATATTTCATATAGAATATGCCTTTGTAAAATAAAACCAAACTTAATTACATGCCTTAGTTTAATTAGTAATATAAAAAAAATTAGACTAACTAAAAGTAATTAAAGCCCAAAATAAAACAAAACATAAACTAGTGGTCCATAGCCTTATTACAACGAGATTTAAAATCCATTAATTAAAAATATAAAGTATTAACTTGAGACTTTTCTTTGGATCCAGTTGGTCTTTTGCATGGCCACCTTGCGTTCCTCTCGGCCCCGGTCAGAAGCACTAGGTATCACCTGAAAGGTTAATTAATAGGGTGAGTCGCGAGACTCGGTGTGCAACCCTCATGCACCACTAGATTTTGGCCTTAGGCCCATAAAATGATTAATAATTCCATTTATAAAAAAATAACAAATAATATGCAAGGCCCAACCCGTTTGCCTAGGTTTCCATCCGCTACACGCCCCGCATCAGCCATTCACACCATTGGGGATTTCTACAATCGACCCACACCGCTACACGCCAAGATGGCGGTCATGCGCTCATCAACATATTATGGCGCAGCCCTTATAATGAGATCACGGCATTAGCCGCTACAACATATAATGAGATCACGGTATAAAGCGCTACACATATAACGTATAACTTCCTCCTTTCATCAACCCAACCCATGCGGTCATAAAATCAATATGCTTTTATCATATAAAGTCAAACATTCATCGACACTGGTGATTTGCTTCACCCTTTTGGGTTTCCAACATTAAACCGAGATATCGGTATTTATCACAACATATAAACTTATGAGCATACATTAATAATCAGATCTAGATGGTGGGGAAGTATTACACACCTGTTATCGCGAAGTACTAAACTCTTAGTCAGTATCCTTGCTATCCGGATTTATAACTTTGTTCAACCAAAAGTCAAAAAATCACGAAAATTGACCTCCCCTGTTATCGGCCAAAGATTAGTAAATCCCGAATTTTCACACTAAAATTAATAGATTCCCTTACCTTGAAATCCCAAAATTAGAGACTAACGATTTTCGGATTTTAGATCTAGACGACCAAGTTTCCTTCAAATCCCGAAATGCCGCCCAACATAGAACCATGAAACTATTAACTTTTCGGCTTTTGCCTTTTAAAAACCGAAATAGAACGTGAGAGCTTAACAGAAGTCGACGCTTACCTTAACATGGGGATTCGGCTAGCACTAGAGAGAAGATTCGACAATGCCAAAGGAAAAGATTAAATGCCGAAAGAATAGAACTATTCTCACAAATGGGATGAGTAGAGAAAAACTATGGAGATTTCGGCTTTTTAGAGAAATCGGCTCAAGAGAAAAAATGGAGAAGAGAGTGAAAGGAGAGGTTTTGGCTTTTGAAGAAATTGAAGAAAAGAAATTGTAGAGGGAAAGGCTAAGAATTTTGGCACAAAGAATGAAGAGGAAATTAGGGTTTAAATGCGAGAATCAATGAGATATCCCCTATTTATAGAAATTTTGCACTTACCTAACCTTGCAGATAAATCCTATCTTTTGTCCTTTATCTTAATCTACTAGCTCATCTAAAAGAGACTTAATTATCTCTAACTCCTCCCTCCTTTATCAGCATATTATCCACATATTTTAATCATTAAAATCCCTAAATTTTAGCCTTTATCCGCTTATTATCCACATAAAATAAATTCCAAAATAATAGCCTTTATCCGCTTATTATCCACATATTTTAAACATTAAAACCCTAAATTTTAGCCTTGTTGCCATCCACTCCACCTAATCCTAATGCCCAAAATTTAGCTAACTTAAATTAAAGAATTGGGCTCCATGAAACTTAAATTTGGGCCCCTTACTCCCTTGTGTGGCGTCACCTCCTAAGATTGGGCCACAAGCCCACTTTGGTATTTTAAACATAGATACTACCTTTTAAACCCTATAATGCCCAAACAGGAAATTTTAATCAAGGCCTCTACCTAAGCCTGAGCCCAATTTGGACCCCTAACACTTAAATTAACACATTAAACATATCCACCCATTAAACGCATAGGCCCAAAAATTCAGGATGTTACATTTAGGCTTGGGGCAAATCTATAAAGCCACCAATTGTGGAGGGGTTTATTTGCAACTTGAACAAGTCTTCAAGGGCCTCTTTGCAAGCTATATAATCAGCCAATAAGCTGATTTGGGTCAGCATATGAACGGTTTTGGGCTGTCCACTTCTTGGTCGAGTCGGTTCACTCGGTTCGGCTCAACTGGACCACTTTTTCATAATTAATTAATAATAATTTATTTAATCCAAATTAAATTGGATATAAATTAAAATTAATTATATCATGAATTAGTACACATAATTGGACCGACTTAGGCTGAAAATTAATTCGCCTTGATACTTCAAATTGCTTCTCGATTTTGAACTTCTAGTAGTGTCTGCCGAGTCATTTTTTCCCTTGTGCAAATCTGACGAAAAATGATCAAAATTAATCAAAATTTATTATAAAATTAATTAAAATTCATTATGTTAATAATTTAAGTACAAAATAATTATTTTATAATAATTATATATTTTTCGACCATAATTTTTCCAAAACTGCATGAATTTGAGTTAAAAAGGGCATGAAAAAGTGTATATTTTTGTGTTTCCACACTCCCAAACTTAATTCATTGCTCGTCCCGAGTAATACACAAATTGAAAAGAATTTCTCGGAAACACCTTTGAAAAATTCCTTCAGAACAACATTCTTCCCAAAATTATGAATTTGGTATACTTATGCTCAAAAACAAGAAATTTGATATTTATGCTACTCAAGTATACATATCGTTAAAATTAATCTCAACAACTATTATGATAGCAAAATTAGACTAAATGCTTCCTTAACAAAGACATGTTAACCCTTACCAATTTGATTTTATTTTCTTATTCAAGATTAAGCTGCAATCATTAAGTTTAACTTATGCCTTCATATGTTGATGTAACATTCTAAAATAGGGCCTATGCATTTTTAGTTTAATTGTATGAAGTGACATGTTTTAAGTATTATGAATAAATTTTGAATATTTTTAGAAACCCGGAAATGAGTGAAAATAAGTTAGAAATGAACATTTTTGGAAACCTGAAAATGTATGGAAATGTTAAGTTTAAAAATGGAAGATGAATATTTTTGGAAACTTGGAAATGTAAGGAAATGTCGAGTTTACAGAGCCGATCGAAAATTTTTGGAAACTTAGAAATGACCTAGAAATGACGAGTTTTAAGGTTTAAAAGGGGAAATTAAGGCAAGGTGGCCTTAAAAGAAAAAGTTTGTGAAATTTGACACACAAACAGGCTTGGAAAAGTGGCCTGAAGATGCCACTTAGGGCCTCTGGAAATGGCGCCACATGCAAGGTGTTGGGCCTGAGTTCGAGTCACTTGGGAAGCAAATAAAGGAGGTTTTATTTTTGCTTCCAGAAGACTGAGGTGGACGGCACATGCTTCTTGTAACAACCCAAACCCGGCCCAAACATTACGACCGAATTTGATTTGCTACGGAGGAAAACTTTTTTGAACACCATCCAGAAAAAAATTTAAGTTTCATTGAAAACCCCTTGTTTTTGGTTATCTTGCCAAACCTATACTTGGATTTAATTTGGAAGTTTAATTAAGTCCGATTACTATACAAATTTCAGGTGTGCCCGATGGCACGATAAAACATTTTCGTGTTAATCTAAGAAAACGTGTGATTTCAATTCCGCTTTAATGATACGAGTTTAAAGTAAATATCCAACATATAAAAAAACACAAATAAAGTTTATGGAGGCCTTATTACAACCAAAATAAAATGACCAAATTTAAAGTTCTATAAATTTAAATCCACTGCATGGCCACCTCGAGTCCAACCGGCTCCTCAACCGCCATCTACGAGTCACCTGCAAAATGTTAAAGGAGAAGGTGAGTCACCAAGACTCAGTATGTAACCCTTCCCCCGTTTAAAGCAACATTTCATACACAACATATAACAGTTAATATGCAGAGTATCGTGTGCCCAACCTAGCCAACCAAACGCCTTTGTCTACCCCATGTGGTACCAAACCACTGGTGACCGTAGTCACAATGTGTTACCAAAACACCTGGTGGTGCCAAACCACCTTTGGTGACATATAGTCACAATGTGCTACCAAAGCACCGGTGTCCGTAGACACAAATCGGGTGATGGGGCCAACCCATCGTGTGATACCAAATCACCGCGAGACGATCCCATATCTCAAGTGGGGCCAACCCACGGTGGTGTTAACCACGAGGACAAGTCGCTATGAGGTGCCAAACCTCTGGAGGTACCAAACCTCTCGGTGACATATAGTCACGGTGTGTTACCAAAACACCGGTGCTCTCACAAGACGAACCATCACTTGCCCCCTCCTCTCATGTAGCCCATAGCGGGTAAACGATTAACAACATGATCTCATGCATTTATCACATGTATCAATAAGCCATGCTTCCCAAAAGCATTAAAGTAATCTCACATTAACAGAGACTTACCGGATCCTCACTTGTACCGTTAAGGTACCAATCCGCATCTACGTCAAGCGATTTACATACAAAATATATATATATATAACACAACATTAATCGCTATACGTGTGTATGTACACACTGTCACCCCGAATAATCTAAATCCCGAATGAAGAAGTTCGGCCACCTTAGATCCACTAGCCCCTATATTTGGCCAAGATAGTGTTAGTGATATGGGTCATTCGGCCAAACCAAATAATCCTTTTAGGGTTATTGCTTGAACCCGAATCCTTACCTACTCGCTTTGAATACTAGTCTCGTCCGACTTGCGAATCTGGTTACAAACTTCACTTAGTCAATTAATAGCACTAATAACCATAGCCTTCGGCTTTTAAATACCAATATAAGCCTTACCTACACTTACCAAATTCGGTTGGTAGAAGATGGAGCCTTGATCACTTTGATTCCAAATATCTCGAGTCCCTACAACATTTCGGTTTAGACAAAAGATAAGCCAACTATCGATGCTGTCTTGGGACTCGATTTCCCCATGCTTAAATCGACAGAATCATAAAAGAGAATAACAAAACCATTCGGCTATGTCCCTTCTTACCTTCCTCAAACCGATTGAAAGCTAACTTTCGCAGGGTCTTATACTTCCTTTAGTATTCGGCTAACCACGCGCCAAGGAGGAGTGTGAGATTCGGCACTTCAAGGGGGTGTATTCGGCTTATTGAAGGAAGGAAAATAATGGAGATGAGAGGGAATAGAAGTTTCGGCTAAAGGGGTTTGGGAGGCTGGAAGAAAGAAAAAATATAAAAGAAGAATGAAGAGGGCTTAAGAGATTTCGGCAAGTAGCAAAATGAAGAAAAAAAAGAGAATGGTGCTAGGTTGCTCCTTTTATAGACATTCGGCACCCCTTCTAGTAGCATTGCCGTCCACACTACTCCACCAAGGAGTTTAAAATTCGGCCATTACCTTATTTTGCTCCAAGCCACCCATTCAATTTAATTCAAACTTAATTGAATTAATCCTCTTAATCCAATAATAATCCAACTAATATCTTCTTTATCCTCTTATTATCATTATAATAAAATCCCTTATTATCACCAATTTTAAGCAAATTAAAACCAATTTAAAGTGCTTAAATTATCCCTTAATAATAATAATAATAATCCCTTTATTATCCAAAATAAAAAGAATTAAAGGAGAGAAAAACTCTCCACATGTGCCATCCATCCATAATGCAAAAAGAGGATCCTTGTGACTCAACCAAGGCTCTCCCTTCCTCTTGATGTGGCGTCACATGCTAGCTCTTAAGTGGGCTTCTTTTGCCACTTTACCAAGGGCTTTTAGTGTCAAATTATCCCCACTTATTCTTTTAACACCCTTCTGCTAAGGCTCCTTACCTTTTAAGTTAAAAACCGAAATTTCTATTAATCCGAGCCAACTTAAAGCCTTAAATTGAACTCTATTATTCCATAAATAATATCACAGCAGTTCTTACATAATAATGAAATTCCAAATAGCCCCGTTTTTGGGGTGTTACAGTTCTACCCCCCTTAAAATAAATTTCGTCCTCGAAATTCCTTGATCAAAAGAGATGGGGGTATTGCTGCCGCATCACCTCCTCGGGCTCCCACGTAGCTTCTTCCACTCCGTGGTTCCGCCATAACACTTTCACTAAAGGCACTGCCTTCCTTCGTAGAACTTTCACATCTCGGTCTACAATCTGAACCGGTTCTTCCTCAAAAGATAAACCGAGTTCACCTCGATCTCTCGCTCATGGCACAACGTGCGAAGGATCCGACCGACATCTTGTCTCAAAGATTGACACATGAAATACGTCATGAATCGACTTCGATTCTGCGGCACTCTAGCCGATAAGCCACTGGTCCTACTCGCTTCACAACAGTATATGGCCCGATGAACCTTGGGCTTAACTTCCCTTTCCGTCCAAATCTCAACACCTTTTTCCAAGGCGACACTCTCAGAAAGACTTTGTCTCCCACCGCATACTCCATTTCCTTGCGTTTGAGATCGGCATAAGACTTCTGCCTATCCGATGCTTCCTTGAGACGAGACCGAATCACCTTGACTTTATCTTCCGTCTCGGTTACCAATTCTGGACCTAGAACTTGTCTTTCTCCCAACTCCGTCCAACATGTAGGAGTACGACACTTTCGTCCATATAGGGCCTCGTATGGAGCCATTTGAATACTCGCTTGATAACTATTGTTATAAGCGAATTCCGCTAATGGTAGGTACTCCTCCCAACTACCACTAAAATCCAAGACACGACCTCTTAACATGTCTTCTAAAATCAGATCACCCTTTCCGATCGTCCGTCGATTGTGGATGGAAAGCCGTCATGAAATCTAACCGTGTACCCAAAGCTTGATGCAACGCTTTCCAAAACCTTGACGTGAATCGGGATCCCTATCCGAGATAATCGACATCGCACGCCATGCAACCTCACTATTTCTCCCACATACAGCTTTCGCTAGCTTCGGAGTGAGTAATCCATTCTCACAGGCATGAAGTGAGTGATTTAGTCAGCGATCCACAATTACCCAAATCGCATCCTTCTTGGTGGGCGTAAGGGTAGCCCACTAACAAAATCCATGGTGATCTCTCTCATTTCCATTGAGGATCTTTATCGGTTGAAGTAGTCCCGATGGTGACTGATGTTCAGCCTTAACTCACGACACGTCGGACACTTCCCTACGAACTCCGTTATCTCACGCTTCAATCCAAGCCACGTAATCTGTTTCCGCAAATCTCCATACATCTTGCTTCCCCTGGGATGCATAGCGTATGGGCTGCTATGTGCATCATGGAGAATTTTTCGCCTTAATTCAGTATCCTTTGGCATACATACTCGCCCTTGAAAACAAAGCACTCCTTCACTAGACAGATTGTACCCTTCCAAACCACCGCCTTGAACTTGTACCCTCTTAGCGCTCAAGCCCTCATCCACTAACCGCTTTTCCTTAACCTCCTCAACCCAAGTCGGCTTTACTTGGAGTTCCGCCAAAAGACTCCATCATCATCATACGGACTTAACCGAGCGAACATTGCTCTTAAGTCCGTCACCACCTTCCGGCTCAATGCGTCGGCTACCACATTAGCCTTACCCGGATGGTACTCGATTGAACAATCATAGTCCTTTAGTAGTTCAATCCACCGACGCCTGTCTCGATTCAGATCCTTCCGAGTCGTAAGATACCTCAAGCTTTTGTGATCCGTAGACCATCGACTTCTCTCCATACAGGTAATGTCTCCATATCTTCAGAGCGTAAGACGACCGCCGCTAACTCTAAGTCGTGAGTTGGGTAGTTAACCTCATGCGGTCTTAATTGACGGGATGCATAGGCTACTACCTTCCCATCCTCGCATCAACACACATCCCAAACCGGGTGTGAGATGCATCACAATAAACCGTGAATAACTTTCCGCTTCAGTGTACTCAAACCGGAGCTTAGTCAAAATCTTCCTTAACTTATCAAAGCTTTCTTCTCGCTTCTCCGTCCATACAAATGGGACACCTTTCCTTAGCAACTTAGTTAACGGGCGCTGCTATTAGAGAGAATCCTTCCACGAATCTCCGATAGTACCTGCTAAACCAGAAAACTTCGTATTTCACCCACCGCCCTAGGTGGTTTCCACTCCAATATCGCTTCAATCTTGCGAGGGTCTACTCTAATTCCTTGGTGACACTACATGACCTAAGAAAGCCACTTCCCTAAGCCAAAATTCACACTTACCGAATTTGGCATATAATCGCTTCCCCTCAATACTTGCGTAACTATCCGTAAATGCTTGTCATGCTCCTCTTCGTCTTTGAATAAACCAATATGTCGTCTATGAACACCACGACGAATCTGGTCCAAGTCTTTGCTGGAATACTCTATTCATCAAGTCCATAAATGCCGCCGCGCATTAGTCAACCCGAATGGCATCACCAAGAACTCGAAATGCCCATACCGAGTTCGAATGCCGCTTTTGTGAACATCAGCCTCCTTCACCCTTAGTTGGTGATAACCTCGACCTAAGGTCTATCTTCGAGAACACCGAGGCACCCTTCGATTGATCAAACAAGTCGTCAATCCGAGGCAACGGATACTTGTTCTTGATCGTTAACTTGTTCAAGCGACGGTGAGTCGATGCACATCCGCATAGAACCGTCCTTCTTCTTGACAAACAACACGGTGCTCCCCACGGAGATATACTTGGTCGTATAAACCCTCTATCCAAGAGCTCGAATTTGAGCCTTTAGCTCCACCAATTCCTTTGGTGCCATTCGGTATGGTGCTATGGACACAGTGCCGTTCGGTAGCAAGTCTATACCGAATTCGACTTCTCGATCCGGAGGCAAACCCGGAAGTTATTCTGGGAATACATCAGCAAATTCCCCAACCGTTCGGACCTTTCCAACTACTAACCCCTTAGCTTCCAAAGCACAGATTTGAACCAAATACGCCTCACAACCCTTCTTGACCATCCTTTCGGCCTTCAAGGCAGACACTACGTTGGATAGGTAATTCCTTCTATCTCCTATCATAACCACTTCATCACCTTCAGCCGTCTTAAGGACCATGCGCTTAGCCGCGCAATCCAACCTTGCTTGGTACTTAACCAACCAATCCATACCGAGGATCAAATCGAACTCCCCAAACGGTAGTTCCATTAGATCAGCTACAAATACTACCCCTTGAAGTTCTAGGGGTACGCCTCTATAGAGTTTATCTACGACTACGGAGTGACCTAAGGGGCTAACTACGAGTCATCTCCTAGAAGCGTTTTGAGTTTAGGTCCATAGTTCCTACCACACTACTAGCAATGTACGAGTGCGTCGAGCCCACATCAATCAATGCAACATAAGGAAAACCAAAAATTAGAAACGTACCGGTTATGACATCCGGTGCGTCACCTTCTTCGCGACACCTCATTTGCGTAAACTAAGCCAGCCGCCTAGCCTCTGTGTTGCCCGAACCTCGCCTTGAGTTCCACGACCTCGGTTAGGACCGTTGTTTCTCCGCCATTACCACGACCCTCTATGGTCCTACATTTCTATCCCGAGCACCAGTTCGCCTCTCTGGTCGCTTCTTAGCTAGTTTACGGGGACAATCTCGACGCGATGCTCCAAAGACCCACACTCAAAACATCCTTTGTCACCGGTCCAACAACCTCCCCAATGGGTCTTTCCACAGCGATTGCACTGAGTCGGCCTCTGATTAGCAGTCGTGGGCCTTGCTGCCTGATTGGGCCCACTTGGCCTAGCCTTTTTCTGAGCACTTCCGCTTGATCCAGCTGACCCAAAACTTCTCTTCTGATTGTTCTTACTATAGTTCTGCCTCACAGCCTCCTTGATTCCTTCGGCTACCTTAGCCTTCTCCACTAGAGATGAGAACTCACGAACCTGCTGTGGGGCAATTAGTAACCTTAAATCATCTCGGAGTCCGTCCTCAAAGCGGACACAGCGCTCATGTTCAGTAGCCACGATGCCTCTCGCATATCTACTCAGCCTTAGAAATTCCGCCTCATATTCCGACACGGACTTAGTTCCTTGCACTAATCCCGAGAAAAGCCTTTTCTCTGGCGTCGGTGTAGCTAATGCCCACATACTTTTTACGATAGGTGGTTCGAAATACTCCCAAGTCAAATTCTTTGTAGCCCCATCTCGAACCGTAAGCCACCACCGATACGCTTCATCCTTTAGAAGCGACATCGCCTTTCGGCTTCTCTTCCTCGGTCAAAGTCAAGGTCATCCATGATTCTTTCGGATTGACTCTAGCCAAGATTCCATTGACTTGGGTGCCACTCGACACACCTCGGAATACCTCCGCTCCGTTAGATCGGAGTCGCTCGGGGACGATTTCCGAGCTCCTACATTTCCACCCGCCCCGACCACCATCTCCAAGACTCGCAACACGACTTGCGATACCGACTCGCCACCGGTCCGCTCGGCTCCTCGGCTCTAAAAGTAGGAGGTGGTGGTGGCGATGGTACCTCATTTTCGAACCTTGTCCGACTGACGGGTTCGGACACCGTCATCCTACCCCTACCACGTCCACGGCGTCCACGTCCTCTAGAACTCATTCTATCTACCGCGCTTTAACTCGATTAAGAAAAATTTTATGCGTTAGCATTTGTTTCACTTTATTACTCGCGAAGAAATTTTATGGATAAGGTTTAATCGAGATTCTTTCGAGCAAACAATGTTTGATTTCCTATCCTAGTTCACACAAAGAAGTTCATGCATCCATTCCTTAATACTTTCCATACCTATTCACTCATCGGACATTTCGCCCATTTCTAACCCGAGGGTATTTTCGTCTTTTTCCTACTGAGGGTATTTTCGTAATTTTCCAGAACCAAAATATTTTGCTGATAATTTCCAAAACTAAGTTATTGAATATTTGTAAAATAGTTGAAATTTTTGGGCAAAACCGTCGAATTAATATTTTATGGGTCAGGGGCATTTTGGTAATTTTACTCCTAAGGGTATTCCTGTAATTTTTCACAAGTCAAGTTTTCCGAGAAAACGTTGTAAAAGTAATGTTCTAAGGTTTAAGAGAGTTATTGGACAAGTTTTGAAAACATTAGGGCTTGTTGTTTCATTCTATTTTGAAAAACAAGGCTAATTCCCTTTTCGGGTTTTAATCATTGTGTTTAGCCTATGACCGAGCCTTCCTGGTCAGGGTGAACCAAAGCTACGCACCAGGCAGAATTCGAGTGAAGAGGAGGTGGGTCACGCGGACCGCTTAAATACCAAGCTCTCACTGAACCTTTCTAGACATGCGCACAGAGGTTACCACACCACTGAGCCCTCTGAGTTAGGGTGAACCGAAGCTACGCACCAGGTAGGATACCTGCGAAGAGGAGGTGAGTCACGAGGACTGCTTAAATACCAGGCTCTTCCGGATCCAATCCTAGACATGCGTACAGGGGTTACCACACCCTAGCTCATTGACTAAGTCATAGGTTGGTTTAGTTCTTTAAGTCTTATGTCTTGTTTGTGTGTTTGAGTAGTCTAAACCTAGGGTCCAAGTCCTATAAGTCTATCTACGTTCCATGCTTCCTACCCTTCTACAGAATATAATTCACAAAGAGGTTTAGATGTACTTACCTGGGCGGATCGGTGCCGGAGACTCGGGCCATCTTTGCTTAAAACCCAAAAACAATTCAAAAGGCCTACTAAAACATTTTTGGGCCTTGGCCCCACAATGAGAGCTTTGAACTGGGCTCTGATACCAATTCTGTAACAACCCAAACCCGGCCCAAACATTACGACCGAATTTGATTTGCTACGGAGGAAAACTTTTTTGAACACCATCCAGAAAAAAATTTAAGTTTCATTGAAAACCCCTTGTTTTTGGTTATCTTGCCAAACCTATACTTGGATTTAATTTGGAAGTTTAATTAAGTCCGATTACTATACAAATTTCAGGTGTGCCCGATGGCACGATAAAACATTTTCGTGTTAATCTAAGAAAACGTGTGATTTCAATTCAGTTTTAATGATACAGTTTAAAGTAAATATCCAACATATAAAAAAAATACAAATAAAGTTTATGGAGGCCTTATTACAACCAAAATAAAAATGACCAAATTTAAAGTTCTATAAATTTAAATCCTTCGCATGGCCACCTCGAGTCCAACCGGCTCCTCAACCGCCATCTACGAGTCACCTGCAAAATGTTAAAGGAGAAGGTGAGTCACCAAGACTCAGTATGTAACCCTTCCCCCGTTTAAAGCAACATTTCATACACAACATATAACAGTTAATATGCAGAGTATCGTGTGCCCAACCTAGCCAACCAAACGCCTTTGTCTACCCCATGTGGTACCAAACCACTGGTGACCGTAGTCACAATGTGTTACCAAAACACTGGTGGTGCCAAACCACTGGTGACATATAGTCACAATGTGCTACCAAAGCACTGGTGTCCGTAGACACAAATCGGGTGATGGGGCCAACCCATCGTGTGATACCAAATCACCGCGACGATCCCATATCTCAAGTGGGGCCAACCCACGGTGGTGTTAACCGGTGGACAAGTCGCTATGAGGTGCCAAACCTCTGGAGGTACCAAACCTCTGGTGACATATAGTCACAGTGTGTTACCAAAACATCTGGTGCTCGTCAAGACGAACCATCACCGCCTCCTCTCATGTAGCCCATAGCGAGTAAGCGTTAATTAACAATGTGATCTCATGCATTTATCACATGTATCAATAAGCCATGCTTCCCAAAAGCATTAAAGTAATCTCACATTAACAGAGACTTACCGGGATCCTCACTTGTACCGTTAAGGTACCAATCCGCATCTACGTCAAGCAGATTTACATACAAAATATATATATATATAACACAACATTAACTGCTATACGTGTGTATGTACACACCTGTCACCCCCGAATAATCTAAATCCCGAATGAAGAAGTCGGCCACCTTAGATCCACTAGCCCCTATATTCGGCCAAGATAGTGTTAGTGATATGGGCCATTCGGCCAAACCAAATAATCCTTTTAGGGTTATTGCTTGAACCCGAATCCTTACCTACTCGCTTTGAATACTAGTCTCGCGTCCGACTTGCGAACTGGTTACAAACTTCACTTAGTCAATTAATAGCACTAATAACCATAGCCTTCGGCTTTTAAATACCAATATAAGCCTTACCTACACTTACCAAATTCGGTTGGTAGAAGATGGAGCCTTGATACTTTGATTCCAAATATCTCGAGTCCCTACAACATTTCGGTTTAGACAAAAGATAAGCCAACTATCGATCCATGCCGGACTCTGCTTTTCCCCATGCTTAAATCGACAGAATCATAAAGAGAATAACAAAACCATTCGGCTATGTCCCTTCTTACCTTCCTCAAACCGATTGAAAGCTAACTTTCGCAGGGTCTTATACTTCCTTTAGTATTCGGCTAACCACGCTGCCAAGGAGGAGTGTGAGATTCGGCACTTCAAGGGGGGTGTATTCGGCTTATTGAAGGAAGGAAAATAATGGAGATGAGAGGGAATAGAAGTTTCGGCTAAAGGGGTTTGGGAGAGGCTGGAAGAAAGAAAAATATAAAAGAAGAATGAAGAGGGCTTAAGAGATTTCGGCAAGTAGCAAAATGAAGAAAAAAAGAGAATGGTGCTAGGTTGCTCCTTTTATAGACATTCGGCACCCCTTCTAGTAGCATTGCCGTCCACACTACTCCACCAAGGAGTTTAAAATTCGGCCATTACCTTATTTTGCTCCAAGCCACCCATTCAATTTAATTCAAACTTAATTGAATTAATCCTCTTAATCCAATAATAATCCAACTAATATCTTCTTTATCCTCTTATTATCATTATAATAAAATCCCTTATTATCACCAATTTTAAGCAAATTAAAACCAATTTAAAGTGCTTAAATTATCCCTTAATAATAATAATAATAATCCCTTTATTATCCAAAATAAAAGAATTAAAGGAGAGAAAAACTCTCCACATGTGCAAATCCATCCATAATGCAAAAAGAGGGATCCTTGTGACTCGAACCAAGGCTCTCCTTCCTCTTGATGTGGCGTCACATGCTATCTCTTAAGTGGGCTTCTTTTTGCCACTTTACCAAGGGCTTTTTAGTGTCAAATTATCCCCACTTATTCTTTTAACACCCTTCTGCTAAGGCTCCTTACCTTTTAAGTTAAAAACCGAAATTTCTATTAATCCGAGCCAACTTAAAGCCTTAAATTGAACTCTATTATTCCATAAATAATATCACAGCAGTTCTTACATAATAATGAAATTCCAAATAGCCCCGTTTTTGGGGTGTTACACTTCTAGAAAGGAGGTGTTTTATTTTCATAAATATTCGATTAGAAAGGGTGATAAATAAAGGATTTTTTTTAAATTGGATTATTTTGAAGAGATAAATGTTGGATTTAAACTCTTTTATTTATGATAATTAAAGGATAAAGTTATCAGATAGAGGAGTGGTGGCCAAGTAAGGGACTCCTTAGATGATAATTTTGGCTATAAAAGGAAAAGAGAGGCCATTCTTCATTATTTTCTGTTCTTTGAAAGCCTCTGCCGAATTCTCTTCACCAAATCTTCTTCTTCTTTTATTTTTGCCAAGCCGAAATACCTTGTGATCTAGCCGAATCCTCCATCTTTATTCTTCCTTCTCTTTTCTTTCTAATCCCTCCAAAAGCCGAAAGTTGTGAGATCATCATCTAGCCATAGCCGAATATCTGAAGGTTGAAGTGAAGGTGCAATCGATTTCTTCAAGTAAGGGTAAGATCTCATTCGGTTTCATCCTATTTTCTTAAGATTTACCGAAATCTAGGACTAACCCCATTAATATCTTGTTGCCGAAACTTTGAAGAGATCTTTCGGGATTTACTAAGTGTCGACTACAAGGAAGGAGAAGTTCTTTTCCCGAAGGTACACCATAGGCCACGTGTTCCCTAGTTATTCGGTGAGTTTCGGGATTTAAAATCCTCAAGGTAAGTGTCTATAGCATTCGGCCAAGGCCATGTTTGGTAAATATATGTGTTCATTAATTATTCAAAAGCCGAAAACTAACCAAGTTAATTGATTCAATGCTTGGCCGAATGCAAGAAGAGTTCAGCAGAGATTTCAAGACTTGATTCTTAAGTCAAACGGCAACAAGGTAAGTTTAAGTATACTAATCCTACTAGGATTTGGATTTATGGCCGAATGGCTTTTTATTAAAGTAGTAGGTGATTAATCAAATGTAGGGATTAAGGATCTAAGCATTAGATCAAGCTTTTTGGGATTTCAAGACCCATTTGGTAAGTATGATAAGTTGTGGATATTTGGTTAAGAATTCGTATATTGATGATTAAATCGATTATTACGATTAAGTGTGTTGATGGAGGCGAATACCATTCAAGAAAGGAAAGGGAAGGTCCCTATCCCGAAGTTTAAGAAGAGATCTGTCTCGCGAGTTAGGGATTGGCCACAGGGGTGTGGACCAGCGTCCGAACAAGAAAGTAGGCAAATAAGCCGTAGTATCGCCTAGTGATAGCATCGATGATCGAAAGCATAGTTCTCCAAGTGATCGGTGTGTGATTAACCCACCGCTTTTTGGGAGTTTTGCTATATCCGTATGTGTTGATTATGTACTAACAAGTGCGATAAAAGTTATGAGATGGATACCTTAAAAGGGAATGTCGATAATCCGGTAAGTACCAAACCCGATGAAATGTGATTATTAATATGAATATGTGATAATATGCTTGATGAACATGCTCATGCATCATTACATTGTATCATTATTTTATGTGGCATGTGCATGGGTGGGATATGATATGAAAGAAGGTACGGGTGTACTTCGAGTACGTGGTTTGATGTTAGCCTTGAGCTACATCGTGGATTGACGTTGGATCGAGGTCACGTTGTGGATTAATTGCGATTTTGTTCGCGTGGCTTGATGAGTGGCTATGTGCCTCATCGTGGTTGATATCGGCTATGTGCCATATCGTGGTTGATGAGTGACTATGTGTCCCATCGTGGTTTTGGTGTTAGCTACGGCTATATCGTGGATTGACGTTGACTGAGGTCACATTGTGGATTAATTGCGATTTAGTTCGCGTGGCTTGATGAGTGGCTATATGCCTCATCGTGGTTGATATCAGCTATGTGCCATATCGTGGTTGATGAGTGACTATGTGTCCCATCGTGGTTTTGGTGTTAGCTACGGCTACATCGTGGATTGGCACTGACTGAGGTCGCCTTGTGGACTATTGTGCTTAATTGCACGTGGACGGCAGTGATTGCCTTTGGAGTGAAAAGGAGAGGGTGATTTGATAATCCCCTGGTGTGTGGTAGGCTGGATAAGGGGGTGTGTAGCGGATGGACCCTAGGTTTGGGTTGGGCTTCATAATTGCATGATTTCGTATGTGAACATATGTGGAAATGGGCAAAGCCCAGTATATGAATGTGGATCAGTGTGGAAATGGGCTAAGCCCAGTATGTGGAAATTATGTGGTTAACTACCCTATTAGATGAATGTGATATGAATATGGGCCAAGCCCAGAATGTGCTAACATGTGAATTTGATAATTGATATCTGATATATGAGTTAATATGTGGTTAACATGTGGGTGGAATTCAGTGGACTAATTACACACTGAGTCTGTATGACTCACCCAATTTTTATTAAACATCGCAGTGATTGTGATTTTGGACCGGGTTGGAGTGGATACAAAGGTGGCCATGCAGGAAGCGATTTCCATGCGAGAAAGATATTTTAATTAATTAAGTAGTTATATTTTCAGTATTTTGATTAAGTGTTTATTGTAATAAGGCCTATTAAAGTTATTGAACATTTTATTATGTTTAAGCTAGACGACCATTAAATTATTATTGGGAAGTGCTTTTAATTTTGGCAACTTATATTTTAAAAGCTTATAATAAAGTTTTAATTTGGATATTTTTATCAAGCTTATATTATTTAGAATTTTTAATTGGACATGGTTTTCAAATGACAAAATTTTTAATGTTTTTCCCAAAAGTGAAATCAGTCTTCAAACGTTTTTCCGCAGTGGCATTTCAAATTTTGGTTGTAACGAATGGGCCGGGTTTGGGGTGTTACAGTTTGGTATCAGAGCCCGGTTCAAAACTCGGCCTTGAGGGTTTTGGGTCCAAAAATAATTTTTTTTTCAAAGATGGGCTTTTCAAAAGTATGGGCTTTCATAAACTTTGAGAGTTATTCTCGGCATGGCACCTGTATCTCCGGCCCGAAGTCCACCAGGTAAGTACTTCTAATTATTGAAGTGACTTGTTTATGTGAACTATTATGGGCTTATTTGGGCTCGTAGATTAGAATATTAGGGCTATTGAACCCTAGGGCTAGTGCACTCAAACACATGCATAAGACTTAAGGACTATTAAACAAACCTGTGAAGTAAGTCACCGAAGCTAGGTGTGGCAAATGTTGTGCGCATGTCTAGGAGTGGATTCGATGAAGAGCTTGGTATTTAAGCGGTCCTAGCGACTCACCTCCTCTTTACTCGAATCCTGCAGTGCGTAGCTACGGTTCACCCTAACCAAGAGGACTTATTCACGGGCTAAACCCGATAATTAAAACCCGAAAGGGACTAGCCATAATAAAAACCCTAGTTTTAAAATCCTAAATTACCCTTTTAATTGTAGTAAAAGATTATTGTGAATTTTTTTCCAAAATATCTCCGATTTACAAAATTACAAAAAGGCCCCTGTATTGTAAATTACTAAAATACCCTTAGTTCTTAAGATTTTCAAAAATACCTCGACGTTTGCTACAATATTTCTACTTTACAAAGATATCAAAACTTACATTTTACAAATAACAAGATACCTTGATTTGGAAAATTTACTGAATCGCTTCGACTTCCAAAATTACCAGAAATAACCTCGATTTCAAATTTTTGCAACACCTCTGATTTGGAAAACAAAATAACCAGAGATTTTATAAATTTAAATACCTCTAATTTGAAAAATATTTTCGAATTGACCCCGATTTATTACCAAAATACCCCTGTAGGGAAAATGACGAAATTACCCCTGGGTAGGGAAATGGATGGAATGGCCATAAAAGTGTAGTGAATGATGTTGTGAATGAATGTGACTTCAGGGAGAACTGAATGTGTCTCTGCTTATGAATGTGAATGTGACTCCCTGAGTTAGAGTAGTGAACTTGAACTGAACCTTTGAGTGATCAAAAGAACTACTTCTAAATATCTTTATATCATAAAATTGTTCGCGGTTAATAAGTGGAACAAAAGTCTGATACATAAAACTTTTTAATCAGATAAGTCGCGACGTTAGAAATGAGTTCTAGGGACGTGGGTCGTCGTGGATGCGGTAGAGGTAGAATGGCGATGATCGGAACCGGTGAGGGTCCGCCATGGGTCAAAAAACGATGTGCCGCCACCAGCTGTGGGCACGGAGGATCAAGATCCGATAGGAGAAGATGAAGCAGTGTCGCGAGCTATGTTGCGAGTACTAGAACGTGTGGCAGGAGCTAGCATGAGAAGTGGAGCTCGGAAGTCGGTATCGGAAAGGCTTAGGTCCAACGGGGCTGAAGTTTTTAGAGGAGTATCTGGAGTAGCTCCGAACGTAGCAAAGTATTGGTTGGAAGCAGTCGAAAGAATAATGGACGATTTGGACTGTACTGATGAGGAAAAGCTGAAAGGCGCTGTCTCATTGCTCTGAGACGAAGCTTATCGATGGTGGCTCACTGTCAAACAAGGTGTCCCGGTAGATCGATTGAATTGGAATTATTTTAAGGTTAAGTTCGAAGGGAAGTATGTTGGAGCTAGTTATTTAGACTCGCAAAGGAAGGCGTTTCTAAACTTGGTACAAGGAAGTAAGTTGGTAGCAGAGTATGAAGCTGAATTTGTGCGGTTAAGTCAGTATGCCAAGGGGATCATAGCCACTGACTACGAAAGGTGTGTCTGATTCAAGATGGGTTGCGTGATGAGCTACGAGTTGATTGCTCCGCACAGAGAAAGGGATTTCGCCATTCTAGTGGAGAAAGCTCGGATCGTGAAGAAGTTAAGAAACTGTAAGAGAAAATCGAGATAAGGAAAGGAACGGAATAAGAGAAGTTTTAGACCGTCAGCATCGTTTGAAGATGTTCGGAAAAGACTAAGGATCAAGAATTCTGTACGTGCACTTGTGCCAGTTTTTGAGAATCGGAATCGTTCCTGTGCTCGGTGTGGGAGAACTCACACAGGAGAATGTTGGGGAAATAGTAAGGAATGTTTTGGTGTGGATCTAAGGCTCATTTGGTTAAGAAATGTCCTCAAGTGATGGATAGGCTCGAAGCCAAGGTCGTGGAACACCCGATGAGAGGAGTGAAGGTTTGGATGCGAGGCAACCAAGGATGTGATAGCGTGTAAGTTCCTTGTTTTGGAATATTACTTATTGCTTTAGAGATAATTCATTCTTGTGTTGCTAGTAAAATGCTTGAAACCCTGGTTGTGAACTTAAAAAAATTGTGCCTAGGAAGTATGATGATTCTATTAAGATCAGAGTGCACAGCATAAGCGTAGTGCGGTGAGTTAAGAGGTACGATTATTCGTTAATAAGTAATTTCGAGGACGAAATTATTTTTAAGGAGGGTAGCACTGTAACATCCTAAAATAGGGCCTATACATTTTCGGTTTAATTGTATGAAGTGACATGTTTTAAGTATTATGAATAAATTTTGAATATTTTTGGAAACCCAGAAATGAGTGAAAATAAGTTAGAAATGAACATTTTTGGAAACCTAAAAATGTATGGAAATGTTAAGTTTAAAAATGGAAGGTGAACATTTTTGGAAACTTGGAAATGTAAGGAAATGTCAAGTTTACAGAGCCGATCGAAAATTTTTGGAAACTTAGAAATGACCTAGAAATGACGAGTTTTAAGGTTTAAAAGGGGAAATTAAGGCAAGGTGGCCTTAAAAGAAAAAGTTTGTGAAATTTGACACACAAACAGGCTTGGAAAAGTGGCTCAAGATGCCACTTAGGGCCTCTGGAAATGGCGCCACATGCAAGGTGTTGGGCCTGAGTTCGAGTCACTTGGGAAGCAAATAAAGGAGGTTTTATTTTTGCTTCCAGAAGACTGAGGTGGACGGCACATGCTTCTAGAAAGGTGGTGTTTTATTTTCATAAATATTCGATTAGAAAGGGTGATAAATAAAGGATTTTTTTTAAATTGGATTATTTTGAAGAGATAAATGTTGGATTTAAACTCTTTTATTTATGATAATTAAAGGATAAAGTTATCAGATAGAGGAGTGGTGGCCAAGTAAGGGACTCCTTAGATGATAATTTCGGCTATAAAAGGAAAAGAGAGGCCATTCTTCATTATTTTCTGTTCTTTGAAAGCCTCTCGCGAATTCTCTTCACCAAATCTTCTTCTTCTTTTATTTTTGCCAAGCCGAAATACCTTGTGATCTAGCCGAATCCTCCATCTTTATTCTTCCTTCTCTTTTCTTTCTAATCCTCCAAAAGCCGAAAGTTGTGAGATCATCATCTAGCCATAGCCGAATATCCGAAGGTTGAAGTGAAGGTGCAATCGATTTCTTCAAGTAAGGGTAAGATCTCATTCGGTTTCATCCTTTTTCTTAAGATTTGCCGAAATCTAGGACTAACCCCATTAATATCTTGTTGCCGAAACTTTGAAGAGATCTTTCGGGATTTACTAAGTGTCGACTACAAGGAAGGAGAAGTTCTTTTCCGAAGGTACACCATAGGCCACGTGTTCCCTAGTTATTCGGTGAGTTTCTGGATTTAAAATCCTCAAGGTAAGTGTCTATAGCATTCGGCCAAGGCCATGTTTGGTAAATGTATGTGTTCATTAATTATTCAAAAGCCGAAAACTAACCAAGTTAATTGATTCAATGCTTGGCCGAATGCAAGAAGAGTTCAGAGAGATTTCAAGACTTGATTTCTTAAGTCAACCGGCAACAAGGTAAGTTTAAGTATACTAATCCTACTAGGATTTGGATTTATGGCCGAATGGCTTTTTATTAAAGTAGTAGGTGATTAATCAAATGTAGGGATTAAGGATCTAAGCATTAGATCAAGCTTTTCGGGATTTCAAGACCCATTTGGTAAGTATGATAAGTTGTGGATATTTGGTTAAGAATTCGTATATTGATGATTAAATCGATTATTCTGATTAAGTGTGTTGATGGAGGCGAATACCATTCAAGAAGGGAAAGGGAAGGTCCCTATCCCGAAGTTTAAGAAGAGATCTGTCTCGGCAGTTAGGGATTGGCCACCGGGTGTGGACCAAATACGAACAAGAAAGTAGGCAAATAGCCGTAGTATCGCCTAGTGATAGCATCAGTATCGAAAGCATAGTTCTCCAAGTGATCAGGTGTGTGATTAACCCACCGTTTTCGGGGTTTTTGCTATATCTGTATGTGTTGATTATGTACTAACAAGTGCAGTAAAAGTTATGAGATGGATACCCTTAAAGGGGTATGTCGATAATCCGGTAAGTACCAAACCTGATGAAATGTGATTATTAATATGAATATGTGATAATATGCTTGATGAACATGCTCATGCATCATTACATTGTATCATTATTTTATGTGACATGTGCATGGGTGGGATATGATATGAAAGAAGGTACGGGTGTACTTCGAGTACGTGGTTTGATGTTAGCCTTGAGCTACATCGTGGATTGACGTTGACTGAGGTCACGTTGTGGATTAATTGCGATTTAGTTCGCGTGGCTTGATGAGTGGCTATGTGCCTCATCGTGGTTGATATCGGCTATGTGCCATATCGTGGTTGATGAGTGTCTATGTGTCCTATCGTGGTTTTGGTGTTAGCTACGGCTACATCGTGGATTGACGTTGACTGAGGTCACATTGTGGATTAATTGCGATTTAGTTCGCGTGGCTTGATGAGTGGCTATATGCCTCATCGTGGTTGATATCAGCTATGTGCCATATCGTGGTTGATGAGTGACTATGTGTCCCATCGTGGTTTTGGTGTTAGCTACGGCTACATCGTGGATTGGCACTGACTGAGGTCGCCTTGTGGACTATTGTGCTTAATTGCACGTGGGACGGCAGTGATTGCCTTTGGAGTGAAAAGGAGAGGGTGATTTGATAATCCCCGGTGTGTGGTAGGTGGATAAGGGGTGTGTAGCGGATGGACCCTAGGTTTGGGTTGGGCTTCATAATTGCATGATTTCGTATGTGAACATATGTGGAAATGGGCAAAGCCCAAGATATGAATGTGGATCAGTGTGGAAATGGGCTAAGCCCAAGATGTGGAAATTATGTGGTTAACTACCCTATTAGATGAATGTGATATGAATATGGGCCAAGCCTGAATGTGCTAACATGTGAATTTGATAATTGATATCCGATATATGAGTTAATATGTGGTTAACATGTGGGTGGAATTCGGTGGACTAATTACACATCGAGTCCGTATGACTCACCCAATTTTTATTAAACATCGCGGTGATTGTGATTTTTGGACCGGGTTGGAGTGGATACAAAGGTGGCCATGCGAAGAGTGATTTCCATGCGAGAAAGATATTTTAATTAATTAAGTAGTTATATTTTCAGTATTTTGATTAAGTGTTTATTGTAATAAGGCCTATTAAAGTTATTGAACATTTTATTATGTTTAAGCTAGACGACCATTAAATTATTATTGGGAAGTGCTTTTAATTTTGGCAACTTATATTTTAAAAGCTTATAATAAAGTTTTAATTTGGATATTTTTATCAAGCTTATATTATTTAGAATTTTTAATTGGACATGGTTTTCAAATGACAAAATTTTTAATGTTTTTCCCAAAAGTGAAATCGGTCTTCAAACGTTTTTTTCCGCAGTGGCATTTCAAATTTGGTCAGTAACGAATGGGCCGGGTTTGGGGTGTTCTGATTTTGTATCGAGCCCGGTTCAAAACTCGGCCTTGAGGGTTTTGGGTCCAAAATAATTTTTTTTTCAAAGATGGGCTTTTCAAAAGTATGGGCTTTCATAAACTTTTCAGTTATTCGGCATGGCACTGTGATATCTCGGCCCGAAGTCCACTGTAAGTACTTCTAATTATTGAAGTGACTTGTTTATGTGAACTATTATGGGCTTATTTGGGCTCGTAGATTAGAATATTAGGGCTATTGAACCCTAGGGCTAGTGCACTCAAACACATGCATAAGACTTAAGGACTATTAAACAAACCTGTGAAGTAAGTCACCGAGCTAGGGTGTGGCAACTGTTGTGCGCATGTCTAGGAGTGGATTCAGTAAGAGCTTGGTATTTAAGCAGTCCTAGCGACTCACCTCCTCTTTACTCGAATCCTACCTGGTGCGTAGCTACGGTTCACCCTAACCAAGAGGACTTATTCACGGGCTAAACCCGATAATTAAAACCCGAAAGGGACTAGCCATAATAAAAACCCTAGTTTTAAAATCCCTAAATTACCCTTTTAATTGTAGTAAAAGATTATTGTGAATTTTTTTTCCAAAATATCTCCGATTTACAAAATTACAAAAAGGCCCCTGTATTGTAAATTACTAAAATACCCTTAGTTCTTAAGATTTTCAAAAATACCCTCGACGTTTGCTACAATATTTCTACTTTACAAAGATATCAAAAACTTCTGTTTTACAAATAACAAGATACCTTGATTTGGAAAATTTACGGAACTGCCCCTGACTTCCAAAATTACCGAAATAACCTCGATTTCTGAAATTTTTGCAACACCTCTGATTTGGAAAACAAAATAACCCAGAGATTTTATAAATTCTGAAATACCTCTAATTTGAAAAATATTTTCGAATTGACCCCGATTTATTACCAAAATACCCCTGTAGGGAAAATGACGAAATTACCCCTGGGTAGGGAAATGGATGGAATGGCCATAAAAGTGTAGTGAATGATGTTGTGAATGAATGTGACTTCAGGGAGAACTGAATGTGTCTCTGCTTATGAATGTGAATGTGACTCCTGAGTTAGAGTAGTGAACTTGGCTCGAACCTTTGTGTGATCAAAAGAACTACTTCTAAATATCTTTATATCATAAAATTGTTCGGTTAATAAGTGGAACAAAAGTCTGATACATAAAACTTTTTAATCAGATAAGTCGCGACGTTAGAAATGAGTTCTAGGGGACGTGGTCGTCGTGGACGCGGTAGAGGTAGAATGGCAGTATCGGAACCAGTAGGGTCTGGCCATGGGTCAGAAAACGATGTGCCGCCGCCAGCTGTGGGCACGGAGGATCAAGATCCGATAGGAGAAGATGAAGCAGTGTCGCGAGCTATGTTGCGAGTACTAGAACGTGTGGCAGGAGCTAGCATGAGAAGTGGAGCTCGGAAGTCTCATCTCGAAAGGCTTAGGTCCAACGGGGCTGAAGTTTTTAGAGGAGTATCTGGAGTAGCTCCGAACGTAGCAGAGTATTGGTTGGAAGCAGTCGAAAGAATAATGGACGATTTGGACTGTACTGATGAGGAAAAGCTGAAAGGCGCTGTCTCGTTGCTCCGAGACGAAGCTTATCGATGGTGGCTCACTGTCAAACAAGGTGTCCCGGCAGATCGATTGAATTGGAATTATTTTAAGGTTAAGTTCGAAGGGAAGTATGTTGGAGCTAGTTATTTAGACTCGCAAAGGAAGGCGTTTCTAAACTTGGTACAAGGAAGTAAGTTGGTAGCAGAGTATGAAGCTGAATTTGTGCGGTTAAGTCAGTATGCCAAGGGGATCATAGCCACTGACTACGAAAGGTGTGTCCGATTCGAAGATGGGTTGCGTGATGAGCTACGAGAGTTGATTGCTCCGCACAGAGAAAGGGATTTCGCCATTCTAGTGGAGAAAGCTCGGATCGCTGAAGAAGTTAAGAAGACTGTAAGAGAAAATCGAGATAAGGAAAGGAATGGGAATAAGAGAAGTTTTAGACCGTCAGCATCGTTTGAAGATGTTCGGAAAAGACTAAGGATCAAGAATTCTGTACGTGCACTTGTGCCAGTTTTTGAGAATCGGAATCGTTCCTGTGCTCGGTGTGGGAGAACTCACACAGGAGAATGTTGGGGAAATAGTAAGGAATGTTTTCGGTGTGGATCTAAGGCTCATTTGGTTAAGAAATGTCCTCAAGTGATGGATAGGGCTCGAAGCCAAGGTCGTGGAACACCCGACAGAGGAGCTGAAGGTTTGGATGCGAGGCAACCAAGGATGTGATAGCGTGTAAGTTCCTTGTTTTGGAATATTACTTATTGCTTTAGAGATAATTCATTCTTGTGTTGCTAGTAAAATGCTTGAAACCCTGGTTGTGAACTTAAAAAAATTGTGCCTAGGAAGTATGATGATTCTATTAAGATCAGAGTGCACAGCATAAGCGTAGTGCGGTGAGTTAAGAGGTACGATTATTCGTTAATAAGTAATTTCGAGGACTAAATTATTTTTAAGGAGGGTAGCATCTGTAACATCCTAAAATAGGGCCTATACATTTTTCGGTTTAATTGTATGAAGTGACATGTTTTAAGTATTATGAATAAATTTTGAATATTTTTGGAAACCCAGAAATGAGTGAAAATAAGTTAGAAATGAACATTTTTGGAAACCTAAAAATGTATGGAAATGTTAAGTTTAAAAATGGAAGGTGAACATTTTTGGAAACTTGGAAATGTAAGGAAATGTCAAGTTTACAGAGCCGATCGAAAATTTTTGGAAACTTAGAAATGACCTAGAAATGACGAGTTTTAAGGTTTAAAAGGGGAAATTAAGGCAAGGTGGCCTTAAAAGAAAAAGTTTGTGAAATTTGACACACAAACAGGCTTGGAAAAGTGGCCTGAAGATGCCACTTAGGGCCTCTGGAAATGGCGCCACATGCAAGGTGTTGGGCCTGAGTTCGAGTCACTTGGGAAGCAAATAAAGGAGGTTTTATTTTTGCTTCCAGAAGACTGAGGTGGACGGCACATGCTTCTAGAAAGGTGGTGTTTTATTTTCATAAATATTCGATTAGAAAGGGTGATAAATAAAGGATTTTTTTTAAATTGGATTATTTTGAAGAGATAAATGTTGGATTTAAACTCTTTTATTTATGATAATTAAAGGATAAAGTTATCAGATAGAGGAGTGGTGGCCAAGTAAGGGACTCCTTAGATGATAATTTCGGCTATAAAAGGAAAAGAGAGGCCATTCTTCATTATTTTCTGTTCTTTGAAAGCCTCTGCCGAATTCTCTTCACCAAATCTTCTTCTTCTTTTATTTTTGCCAAGCCGGAATACCTTGTGATCTAGCCGAATCCTCCATCTTTATTCTTCCTTCTCTTTTCTTTCTAATCCCTCCAAAAGCCGAAAGTTGTGAGATCATCATCTAGCCATAGCCGAATATCTGAAGGTTGAAGTGAAGGTGCAATCGATTTCTTCAAGTAAGGGTAAGATCTCATTCGGTTTCATCCTTTTTTCTTAAGATTTGCCGAAATCTAGGACTAACCCCATTAATATCTTGTTGCCGAAACTTTGAAGAGATCTTTCGGGATTTACTAAGTGTCGACTACAAGGAAGGAGAAGTTCTTTTCCCGAAGGTACACCATAGGCCACGTGTTCCCTAGTTATTCGGTGAGTTTCAGGATTTAAAATCCTCGAGGTAAGTGTTTATAGCATTCGGCCAAGGCCATGTTTGGTAAATATATGTGTTCATTAATTATTCAAAAGCTGAAAACTAACCAAGTTAGTTGATTCAATGCTTGGCCGAATGCAAGAAGAGTTCAGCAGAGATTTCAAGACTTGATTCTTAAGTCAAACGGCAACAAGGTAAGTTTAAGTATACTAATCCTACTAGGATTTGGATTTATGGCCGAATGGCTTTTTATTAAAGTAGTAGGTGATTAATCAAATGTAGGGATTAAGGATCTAAGCATTAGATCAAGCTTTTCGGGATTTCAAGACCCTTTCGGTAAGTATGATAAGTTGTGGATATTTGGTTAAGAATTCATATATTGATGATTAAATCGATTGTTCTGATTAAGTGTGTTGATGGAGGCGAATACCATTCAAGAAGGGAAAGGGAAGGTCCCTATCCCGAAGTTTAAGAAGAGATCTGTCTCGGCAGTTAGGGATTGGCCACCGGGGTGTGGACCAGCGTCAGAACAAGAAAGTAGGCAAATAGCCGTAGTATCGCCTAGTGATAGCATCAGTATCGAAAGCATAGTTCTCCAAGTGATCAGGTGTGTGATTAACCCACCGTTTTCCGGGTTTTTGCTATATCTGTATGTGTTGATTATGTACTAACAAGTGCGGTAAAAGTTATGAGATGGATACCCTTAAAGGGGTATGTCGATAATCCGGTAAGTACCAAACCTGATGATATGTGATTATTAATATGAATATGTGATAATATGCTTGATGAACATGCTCATGCATCATTACACTGTATCATTATTTTATGTGGCATGTGCATGGGTGGGATATGATATGAAAGAAGGTACGGGTGTACTTCGAGTACGTGGTTTGATGTTAGCCTTGAGCTACATCGTGGATTGACATTGACTGAGGTCACGTTGTGGATTAATTGCGATTTAGTTCGCGTGGCTTGATGAGTGGCTATGTTCCTCATCGTGGTTGATATCGGCTATGTGCCATATCGTGGTTGATGAGTGACTATGTGTCCCATCGTGGTTTTGGTGTTAGCTACGGCTACATCGTGGATTGACATTGACTGAGGTCACATTGTGGATTAATTGCGATTTAGTTTGCGTGGCTTGATGAGTGGCTATGTGCCTCATCGTGGTTGATATAGGCTATGTGCCATATCGTGGTTGATGAGTGACTATGTGTCCCATCGTGGTTTTGGTGTTAGCTACGGCTACATCGTGGATTGGCGCTGACTGAGGTCGCCTTGTGGACTATTGTGCTTAATTGCACGTGGACGGCAGTGATTGCCTTTGGAGTGAAAAGGAGAGGGTGATTTGATAATCCTGGTGTGTGGTAGGTTGGATAAGGGGTGTGTAGCGGATGGACCCTAGGTTTGGGTTGGGCTTCATAATTGCATGATTTCGTATGTGAACATATGTGGAAATGGGCAAAGCCCAAAGATATGAATGTGGATCGGTGTGGAAATGGGCTAAGCCCGGTATGTGGAAATTATGTGGTTAACTACCCTATTAGATGAATGTGATATGAATATGGGCCAAGCCCAAATGTGATAACATGTGAATTTGATAATTGATATCTTGATATATGAGTTAATATGTGGTTAACATGTGGGTGGAATTCAGTGGACTAATTACACACTGAGTCTGTATGACTCACCCAATTTTTATTAAACATTGCAGGTGATTGTGATTTTTGGACCGGGTTGGAGTGGATACAAAGGTGGCCATGCAGTAAGCGATTTCCATGCAGAAAGATATTTTAATTAATTAAGTAGTTATATTTTCAGTATTTTGATTAAGTGTTTATTGTAATAAGGCCTATTAAAGTGATTGAATATTTTATTATGTTTAAGCTAGACGACCATTAAATTATTATTGGGAAGTGCTTTTAATTTTGGCAACTTATATTTTAAAAGCTTATAATAAAGTTTTAATTTGGATATTTTTATCAAGCTTATATTATTTAGAATTTTTAATTGGACATGGTTTTCAAATGACAAAATTTTTAATGTTTTTCCCAAAAGTGAAATCAGTCTTCAAACGTTTTTCCGTAGTGGCATTTCAAATTCGGTCGTAACGAATGGGCCGGGTTTGGGGTGTTACAGTTGAACATAGAAATTTCTCTCCACTAATGTAGGTAGCATAGAAAACTTGAATCAATAGGTCTTTAAAAAGGTTGTAACGTGGCTAGGCTAGGGGTAGGTAAAAGATAGATAAATTTAGGCTAAAAACCCCTAGACTCAGCTTCAATCGGACCTTCGGAATAATCACCTTCAATACGCCAACTTACTTTGCTTTCACATGCTCTTTTTGTACATCTATTTTCTTTCAAGTACATATGCTCTTTTTGTTTTTTTTACGAGCATTTTGCTTATGTACTACAAAATTTTTGAGCATTTGATACTTCTTTTCAACTCCCCCAAACTTATTTTCAAAGAATATTCTGAATAGTACTGAGTCTAGTGTTTGGGACAATTTAAAGATAATTAAGAGAGAAGTGACACTACAGAAAAATAGACCTTTAGCGGCGTTTTTAGTGGCGCTTGGAGAAAAAATGCCGCAAATGTTATACATTAGTGGCGATAGAAGGAAAACACCGCAAAAAGTTGAGCAATAGTGGCGTTTTTAGACCAAAAGCCGCTAAAAGTTGAGAAATAGTGGCGTTTTTGGTCAAAATGCCACTAAAAGTTGAGCAATAGTGGCGTTTTTGGTCCAAATGCCGCTAAAAGCTGAGCAATAGTGGCGTTTTTAGTCCAAACACTGTGAATATGTATTATTTTTTGCGAAACGACTCCGTTTTGTTATCCCCGAAATGCCTTGGTCTTTTTCTGAAAATTAGTTCCCCCCTCCCCAAAATTCCAAAATCAAACTTAATCAACTACTTTTGAATGCCTCGATTTTTATTTTGAATCTTATAAAATTGAATCCAACTTAAATAAAACTTTACGTCTCAAATTACAAATCCAACTTGAATTCGAGTTTTTACAATCTCAAGAGAATCATATTCAATTAAATCCTAAACCCTATAATTAATATACATTTAGGGGCATAACTAGGGGACTGAAAGGGTCTGGGCCCCCCATAAAATGAATTTTTTTTTATTTAGGCCTTTTGAAATTTTTTAAAATTTTAAAGGTAAAATTGCACCTTGTCCCTCTGAAAATGGAAAAAAAGTAATTTAATTATTTAAAAATTATAAAAATATATGCTATCAAAATGATGAGATTGCATTTTTTACTTACAATTTAATTTCAGCCCCTAAAAAATTCTGATTGTGCATCTGTTTATCCCCAAACCCTAAACTCTAAACATTAAACCCTAAACCATAAAATCTAAACACTCAACCCTCAACCCTAAAACTTAAACCCTAAACCATAAAATCCTAAAATACAGACACTAAACCCTTAATCTATTAAACCCTAAATATTAAACCCTAAAACTCTAAACCCTAAAAATAAATTTCATATGGATATATATTGATGTGTGTATATATAGATATTAATATAAAAGCTTATGTTTATAATAATTTGTGGAAGCACTTAATATTGATTAAAAAGTCAAAAAGCAAAACACAAACAATAAAAGAGGAAAAAAAAAAGTGAAATGGCAAAATGATGCATTTTTAGGTTTATTAATTTTCCTTTTCAATTCAACATATATTTCATGTTTATTTTTAGGCTTATGAAAAATAAATTTTCAGAATTCATAATTATCTCTCTTAAATTATGTTTTAAAATGTTTTATTTGAGTCATCGAATAATCAGTGTCTTATCAATCATATTCTTCTGTCAATTTACTTGTTAGCTTGGGCATTAAAAGTTGGCTCAAATCTAGATTAGGGTATAAATTTAATCAAATTTTAATTATGTTTAACAATAGTGGCGGTTTCGGTCAAATCGCCACAAAAAAGTTAGCAATAGTTGCATTTTAAACGCCACTAATATGTATGAAAAAATTGTAGAACGGCGCCGTTTTATGCTGCATATTTAGTGGGGTTTTGTCTAAAACACCGCAAAAGATTATGCGTTACCGTGTTTTTAATATAAACGCCGTAAAAATGTATTAAGAGTGCAAAATGGCAGCGTTTTTATCCTTGTTTTTAGTGGCGTTTCGTCTAAAACGCCGCAAAAGGTTGTGCGTTACCGGCGTTTTAGCCAAAAATGCCGCGAATATTTATTAAGTGTTTACAAAACGTCACCGTTTTTATGCTTTGTTTTTAGTGGCGTTTTGTGTAAAATGCCGCAAAAAAGTTTACATTAGTGGCGTTTTTAAAAGCGCCGCAAATTTTATTAAACTCAGCTTAAACGACGTCATTTTTTAGCCCTAAATATCCTTTACTTTCCCCCAATTCAGATTTCCCCGATTTCTTTTCACCAACATCCCAAGTTTTATTCACCCAATTTCCCCCAAGTTCTTCTTCCCTAAATTTTGCAATCCCTAATTTTCCAACTTTCAAAATCCCTTTTGATCGAAATCCCCAATTTCCCAAATCCCTGTATTTCTTCCGCAATCCCTCCTAATTTTCAAAATCATTTTAGTTTTTTTTTTAGCCTAATTTTGGCTAGAAACTCTTCGACTCTTCTCTCTGCTTCTTCAAAAATAAATTCTTCGCCTCTTTTCTCCGCCGTCACATCTTCTCTCCGCCGCCACCACTGGAAATTCGGGTCCTAGAGGTATTTTGCAACCATTTGCATGTCCACATAATCATCGTTGTCACTGTCAGCTATTTTTTTTTTGTTTGCTCGCTGATTTGGTTTGGTATATGAAACTGTTCTCACTTCAAAATTAATTCAATCTTCATTTCACCACTCTTGCTTTGCTACTTATCTTCTCAGTTCAACTCTAGGATTTTCAGCTCCACCATAACAGCTAGAGATGGCGGACAAGCACAATGTTTCATTTTCCTCTATACTTTCATTCTTTTAGTGTTAATTGCCAGGTAACACCCATTTCTTTTTATTTTTAGGGCTTCTATTCATTCGTACAAATTTATTCCTATTTTCGATATTGTGTCTCCTTTATATTTCCTTTGCCCTTCAATATATAACTATTTGACTCATCTACCCATTCTTCCGTGTCAGAACCCGAATGCCTTATTTCCCTTTTCTCTTGGCAAATCAATCAACAAAAAATGCTTACTTTGTGATATAGAACTAGGTGGAATTTGGAAAAAAAAAGTTCATTTCTAAAAAATATTTAGGGTTTTCTGTATTTTTTGGGGATATAAAACACGCTTTTTGATTATTTTTTTAATATATAAATTTTGCATTTTACATATACGAGATAATATTGTTGTATAGAATGTGTTTTTTTTCCTTGTTTATTTTTTATTTGTTGAATGATGGACTTTTATTTGTAAAATTAATTGACTTAATTTATATATTTTATAAA
Organism: Gossypium sturtianum; assembly: GCA_025698515.1. Taxonomy (NCBI): domain Eukaryota; kingdom Viridiplantae; phylum Streptophyta; class Magnoliopsida; order Malvales; family Malvaceae; genus Gossypium; species Gossypium sturtianum. The sequence goes on from CM046948.1 coordinate 121,070,381, forward strand.
ATCAATTACTAGTCTTAATAGAAAAACGATACGTCTAATGATAACTAATAATAGAAAAACGATATGTCTAATGATAACTAATAACCTTATATTTTTAAGAGGTATTAAATTTGTTATTACTCGATCCAACATTGTCCAAATTTAAAGCATTCAAAATGTTGTAATGTTCTGCTTACATGGTTAGGGGAGGAGTCACTATCTCATTCACCAATATATTGTGAAGGACTGTCGCATCACTAAGAAGGTACTCTTTTCTATTTATTAATTTCCTTTTTTATTAGTCAAGATTAAGTAGAGAGCAATTATAATTAATTCGGATTGAATTGATTAATTAAATTGAAAATTAGTTAGAGTCATAGTTTGGAGAAAGGTTAAAGATCGGTTGATTTAGAGTCATAGTTTGGAAGAGTCACTATCTTATTCACCAATATATTGTGAATGGCTGTTTATCCAATGTTTTTTTTTTTTTTGAACAAAACTATTTATCCAATGTTTTCTCTTTTATTGTAGGGGACATATTTTTTTGTGCTTCCATAAGTTTATTTAGTCGGAGGATTAATTGTTATTTTCTCTAAGGCTTTTGTGGACGGTGATTTTCCCTAATATATTCTTATGCTTTACATAATTAGTTCTTTTCTCTTTAATTATACTATTAATAATAATTATATTTACATTACATTTCTGCATTGTTTTATTCTTTATTACATCTCAGATAAGATGTTATAATTATATAGGAATAGGATACTATTTAATTGGCAATTCATCATGTGATGTATAAAATATGATAGCTTAATTGGGAAACGTGAAATACTACAGTGGATGAAACCCAATTAACTATTAATGTGAAAATCAAAGAAACCTGACAAGCTTTTAAAATTGATCCTATTTGTAATAATAGTTTTAAAGTTATGGAAATGAATGCAGTTAAAGAAATAGTATACGAAGAGAATCACATTAGTTAAGGAATCGAGGTTTAAATATATAAATCTGATGAAGATTCTTAATAGTTCGAGTTAGAAGGACTAAAAGACATGAGTTAAAGAAAATAATTTGAGGGCATGTTTTTTTCTTCTCTCGGGAAGCATGAAAGTAATAAGCATGAAAGTAAGGAATTACACCATGTGCTTAAGATACCCAAATTCATAAAACACTCTTATTTTTCGTATAATAAGCAGAACTGTCAAAGTAATACATCATATTGACTTGTAATAAGGTTGGGTTTTATCCATTTCCTCATTTGCATGTTCAATGTAATTACTTAAACAAAGTTTCAATTTAGGTTCGTCATTACAAAATAGTTTAAACAAAGTTTAATGAAATTGTGAAATGTCCCGCTGGGAATGCTGAGGTACCAATGGGAAGATGCAGTTAGATTTTGGAATTCAAAGAAAGGAGAGGTATTACGTACTTCCAAACTTGTATAATTATTTCGGTTTATAGTATTTACTATATACGTAATAATAATTTCATAATGTAGGATCGTGAGCGCGTTAGCACTACAAGTAGGCAAAAATAAAAATTCACGCACACAGCTGGGTTGAAAAGTTTTGCTTGTGTAGTTGAGGACGAGGTATTTTGAATTTATTAATTGTGTCAAATATTAATTAATTTATATTAAATAATATTTTTACTATTATATTGTAGGAACAATCGTCTGGTCAAAAAGTTGGACGCCTTCAACTTTTTGACATTACACATAGAAAGAAAGATGAATCTCCTATGACTACTGAAGCTGCAGAAATTATGATATATTTACTTAATAAAATTTGAATTATTTTAAATATTTATCATGTTTAATTATAATGGTTTAATTCGTCATTTGTAATGCAAATAATGTTAAGTTATGTTGCATTTGTATTGATTATATATTTCGTTTCTATCTCTTAGATTGATTTATTAGGAAAAACTAAAGGATAAAAGGGCGGAGTATGAAGCGATCGCTTCGAGTGATAGCTCTGTTAATCTTGACGACATTGATAACCGAGTTATTACTGAAGTTTTGGGTTCAGAAAGGTATGGTCATGTTAGATTTCAAGGATCTTTTGTAAACCCAACCCAATATTTTGGATCCAGCTCGCAGCAATACATGCCTTCGGGGAGTCGGACTCAAGCTGAAGTTCAGAGGTTAAAAGATCAGCTGGCTCAGATGCAAGCAAGCAAAGTTGAGCAAATTGCTCAACTTAAAGTGGAGGCAGCAGTGAGGGAAGCAGAGCAAAGCAGAAAATATGACGAACTCCAGCAACAGCTTCAGATATGATGAAGATGTTTCAACAGTCGCAGAATCCGCCATCTTAGACGTTTGTTTTCTTATTGTAAGAATATTTTAACATTATAACTTTTAACATTATTGTAAGAATATTTTGTTATTTCATTTATTAATTTAGATCATATATCTTTCGTTGGATTTGAAGTATAATTTAGATTTGTTGTTTTTGGTTGGATTTGTATTTGCTGTTTTTGGTTGGAGTTGTATTTACTGTTTTTGGTTGTTACAGGAAGGGTTGTATATGAATGAAAATGGATGTAAGAAATCTGCTAAAGTTAGTGGCGTTTTTTTCACAAACGCCTCTAAAGAACATGACATTTAGCGGCGTTTTTATTAAAAGCGCCGCTAAAGGTCATGTTCTATAGCGGCGTTTGTGGGAGAAGCACCGCTAAAGGTCATGTTCTTTAGCGGCGTTTGTGGTAGAAGTGCCGCAAAAGGTCATGTTCTATAGCGGCATTTGTTGGAAAAGCACCGCTAAAGGTCATGTTCTATAGTGGCATTTGTAGGAAAAGCGCCGCTAAAGGTCATGTTCTATAGCGGCGTTTTTTCAAATAAACGTCGCAAAATTTAGCGGCGTTGTCTATAGCGGCATTTTTTGCTGTGCTAATAAAAATGCCGCAAATATTTTTAGCGGTGCTTAAAAAACGCCACTAAAAACCTGTTTTGCTGTAGTGTGGTGGCTAAATATTGCAAGGGTTCAAATAAAATTAGGCCATATAGTCTCAAAGTTGGGTTTCAAAGGATAAAATTTCATCAAGGTTGGCTTGAAAGGCTCAAACGGTCCAAACAAAAGTTGCCTAAATCATTTGCAACATTCCATGCTTCCTAGGATTTCGCCTCAAGAAACTACTATGTCAATTCTAGAGACTTAAACTTTCATGCATGCCTAACTTTCTTAAGAAACTAAAAATTTTATGGTATGATTTGCATGATTTATTAAAAATACATTTATATCATTATTAAGCTAACATAACAATTTATTGAAATAATAGAACTTTATTTATACTGAAGTTTAGCATACTTAACAAAATTTCAAATTATTGAAAAAAATATATCCTAATCATAATTAAAAGAACTATTTATTCCGAGTGGAAATAATTTCAATTTTTATGGTCCCCTACTTAAAATGAACAATGTCCTCATTGTTTAAAGTGAATAGATACTATACACTGTAGGATTCTAGAAAAGAGGAGGTGAGTCAATTTGACTGCTTAAGTACCAAGCTCTTTCTAAATCCAATCCTAGACAAGTATATATCTATTGTCGCACTTTATACTTCGCGACTTGTTCAATTTTATTAATGATTTCCATCTCTTGTTTTATTATACGAGAATAAAAATTCCTAATTAACTTAATCCTAAAATAACCTAAGAACATAAATAAAATAAAGTCGAGATCCCCCCTTTATTTATTTGCAGATCCTTCCGAATTCGACTAATCTTTTGCTCCATCATTATTGTCTTTGCATGAATCGCTTCGCTCCTTCTTCGATAATGGGCTCCATGGTTTAAATATGTAATCTGGAAACTCAGGCACAAAAATAAATGGGTCACTGTAAATATTCGTAAGAGCACTTCTCATCGAGTCATCCCTTATTTTTGAGTATCTCCAGTAAGCTTGTTGATGCCACTGCATATGTTGCATTATGTCCATCAACTTTGACAGCTCATCTCGAAGATCTGGGCGAGGCAGTTGGGCTCTGAACATTGAAGTCTCGACATCAGGTTCAGCTTCTTGTTCCATTGGTTCCACCTTATCAGGGACTTCAGCCGATTGCACTGGCTTAATCTCTGTGGGATTTTCTTCTTCTTCTTCTTCTTCTTCTTCTTCTTCAGGATCCTCACTTTCTTCAACTCGTTGCTATAGAATAGAGTCTCCAGCTATTCGATAGAGGTCCCAAAGCTACCAGAACTTCTCTTCGTCAATATCCCAACCCATGCAAATCATGTATATAATATGCATATTCATTTACAACAATCCATTCATATAATTATTACGAACAATATGGCCCATTATAAAAATTTCAACAATCTGGCCCATATCACCTTTTTGGCCCATATACCAAATATCACATTTGGCCCATATATCAAATATCACATTTGGCCCATATATCAAATATCATATTTAGCCCATATTTCAAATATCACATTTGGCCCATATATCAAATATCACATTTGGCCCATATTTCAAATATCACATTTGGCCCATATATCAAATATCACATTTGGCCCATATTTCAAATATCACATTTGGCCCATATATCAAATATCACATTTGGCCCATTAAGGGTAATCTCGTAATTTTACGATCTTAATACCGATTTCATAGTCTTTACCATTTTAGTAATAATTATGCCATTTTACCCGATGTCACTAACATGTGATTTAATCAAACGATTAACACGATATAATTATCTAACCCATGGAATACGGTGTGAGATTACACACGACACGATAAGCACTACACTTTCCCGATCGTTGACACCTAAAAATATTTTTAACGCTCGATTAGAACATTAACACTTATAGTAAATCTATTCTAAGATAAACGGTCTAGGATTTTTACCCTCGGAATCGCGAATAACTATGATTTGCCGGTTTTCCCCGATTGATGGTCCACAACCCGTTGGAAAATCCCGAATAGCTAATGGCTCAGAACTGCGAACAACCTCGAATAGTTGATTCTCACCGGATAAGGGTCCACAACCCAGTGGAAAATCCTGGATTGCCGAAATAGCCCTTCGTTTGAATCTAGAGGGAATCGCGAATCCGCTCCTTTTCCAATCACTATTCACCACTCCTTTTGATTCGATCTTGTTTGCCTCCATTGATAATTAAATATTAGTCCAAACTAATATTTCGTAATTAAAAACGATTGGTCTTATGAGCGAAGTCGGCTTACCACAAGATCCTTACGTTCACAGGATGAAAATCGAACGATAGAGTCCCTAAGATAAAAATCAGTCAATCACCCTATCTTTAATAAGTAATATGGAATCCTTGAAAGAAATCCTTACCTTAGATTTTTGGACCGAATCCTAATGATAACACGATGACTTCGGACACTCCAAGTTTTGGCCTTCCACTAAATTTCTATGATAGAGAAAAAAAATTTGAATAAGATATGGTATGATGATGGTCTCGATCCAAAAAGGCCATCCCACAACAAAGTATAGATTCGGCACAATGGATAAGGTGAAATGAAAATGCCAAAATGTTGAAACTAGCCACTTACCGATTGATCAAAGTGAGAGTAGAAAAAAATGATTGAAAAGGAGATATGTGTGTGGTAAAAGATTCGACTATGGTGAAAAATTGGAGAGGATGATGCTTAATGACATTCGGCCATGGTGAATATTAAGGAGGGAATGATGTTTGAGAGATTTTTGCAAGAAGAAAAAGAAGAAGAAAGGTATAAGAAAATAAGGTGTTTAGGTTTTGGTTCTTTTCAAGAATGGAAGATGAACAAAGAAGAAACGTTAAGACTAATGTGCATTCGGTAAAGAAGAAAAGAAGAGAAAAGAAAAATGGCCCTTCAAGGTTATGTGGTTTCGGCACCAAGAGGAAAAAGGTTTGGGAGAATAAGCAATTAAGACTGAAATGGTCAAAAATGAAATGGCCAAAAAGAAAGCAAATGTTTACCTATTGCTCAAGGTACATTCGGCTAGGGAGAGGAAATTAGAGAGAAAATTGTAGAAAAGAAAAGCTATTGACAACACCAAAAGCCAAAATGAAAAAGTGACCAACTAGCACCTAAACCTTACCAAAAGCCAACAAAAATTCGGCCACCCCCTTAGCCCCTAAAACCGTCCAAGTACATGGCCAAATGGTCAAAGTTTGGCCACCCCAAACTTTACAAAACATTTTCCTTGCTATAAGCCTTGTGTTCCCCCTACATACCATTTCCATTTGATTCCCTTCCTTAAGTTAAAACTTGCCTTTTCTCTTAGCCACCTTACCATAAAAAATAAAAGTCCAACTTACCATATGTACTGGGCTTGACCGACACTATGAGGAAGGAAAGCATAAAAATAAAATTCATGCACACCAAGGGATTCGAACTCCTTCCCTCAAGGAACACACATGGTGCCATAACCCCTTTACTAATTGTTCAATTATGCTAACTTTCTACCACCTAAATACCTTAAGCTTTAAGGTCACTTATTCCATTTCTTTAAAGTACTAAATAGCAAAAATTATTCCAAATCCAAAATAAATCCCAAGCCTTCTCAGGACTAAATAAACACACACATTGGATAATTAAACTAGTTGGGTACCAAAATAATGTAACATATAAAAACTCAAATGTTAGGATGTTACAATTCTACCCCCCTAAAAAAAAATTTTGTCCTCGAAATTTACCTGGTTAAAAGAGGTGAGGGTAATTCTGTCGAATTGCGTCCTCAGGCTCCCATGTAGCTTCCTCTGCTCCGTGATTTTGCCATAGAACCTTAACCAATGGTACTGACTTCTTTCTTAGCACCTTAACATCTCGATCTAAAATTTTCACTGGTTCTTCCTCGAACGACAAGTCAGGCCTTAACTCAACTTCCTCTACCGGTACTATGTGAGACGGATCCGATCGGTAATGCCTTAACATTGAAACGTGAAATACACTATGTATCTGACTCAACTTCGGAGGTAACTCAAGCTGATAAGCTACTGGTCCTACCCGCTTCAACACACGATACGGTCTAATGAACCTAGGGCTCAACTTGCCCTTCCTTCCAAATCTGAAGATCTTCTTCCAAGGTGAGACCTTTAGAAAGACCTGGTCTCCCACCGCAAACTCAATATCCTTACGCTTCAGATCCGCATACGATTTCTATCTATCCGAAGCTTTCTTTAACCTTGTCCGAATTACTTTTACCTTTTCCTCCATCTCTGATATCAATTCAGGACCCAATAACTGTCGTTCCCCCAATTCAGTCCAACAAGTAGGAGTACGACACCTACGACCATACAATGCCTCGTAGGGTGCCATCTGGATGCTGGATTGATAGCTATTGTTATACGCAAACTCCGCCAATGGTAGAAAATCCTCCCAACTACCTCTGAAGTCAATCACACAACCCCTTAACATGTCTTCCAAAATCTGAATTACTCTTTCCGACTGACCATCTGACTGAGGATGAAAAGCCGTGCTAAAATTTAACTTTGTTCCCAAAGCTTCATGCAAAGCTTTCCAAAACCGCGATGTAAACCTAGGGTCCCTGTCCGAAATAAGAGACATTGGTACCCCATGTAACCTCACGATCTCCGCTACATACAACTTGGCCAACTTCTGAAGTGAAAAATCTGTACGAACAGGTAAAAAATGGGCAGTCTTCGTCAATCGATCCACTATTACCCAGACAGAATCTTTCGTAGTAGGCGATAAGGGTAACCCACTAACAAAGTCCACCGTTATCCGTTCCCATTTCCATAATGGAATCTTCACCGGTTGTAGCAATCCCGATGGTAATTGTTGTTCTGCCTTCACTTGTTGACAAGTCAAGCACTTACCCATGAAATCAGTAACCTCCCGCTTCAACCTTGGCCACCAATACTATTCACGGAGGTCTCGATACATCTTATTTCCCCCGGGGTGCATAGCATAGGGGCTACTATGCGCCTCTCGCAGAATCATTAGTCTCAAATCTGAATCCTTGGGCATACAAATTCTTCCACAAAAACACAGTACTCCATCCTTATTCAATCCAAAATCCCCTATTACACCACTTTCAACTTGTTGAATTAAGGGACCCAACTTTTCGTCTGATAACTGCTTCTCCTTGATCTGTTCTAACCATATAGGCTTCACCTGAAGTTCCGCTAGCAAACTGCCATCTTCATACAAACTAAGATGAGCAAACATTACTCTCAACTCCGATATCACCTTACGACTCAACGCGTCTACCACCACGTTAGCCTTTCCAGGATGATACTCAATTGAGAAGTCATAATCCTTCGACAGCTCTATCCATCTCCGCTGTCTTAAGTTTAACTCCTTTTGGGTAAGGAGGTACTTCAGACTTTTATGATCCGTATAAATGATCGACTTCTCACCGTACAGGTAGTGCCTCCAAATCTTCAAAGCAAAAACCACCACAGCCAACTCCAAATCATGAGTAGGATAATTGACTTCGTGCGGCCTTAAGTAACGAGATGCATAAGCCACCACTTTACCACCTTGCATCAACACACATCCCAAGCCCGTGTGTGACGCATCGCAGTAAACAATAAACTCTTTTCCAGCCTCAGGTTGAATCAATACGGGTGCTTCAATGTAATCTTCTTCAATTTCTCAAAACTCTCTTGTTCTTGATCCGACCACACAAATGGTACTCCCTCGCGCAACAGTTTAGTTAGAGGTGCTGCAATCAACGAAAACCCTCAACGAAACGCCTGTAGTAACCAGCCAACCCTAAGAAACTCTAAATTTCAGCCACTGACTTCGGTGGTTTCCAATCCAACACAGCCTCTACTTTCCGGGGATCAACTCTGATTCCTTCGACCGACACAACAAGTCCTAAGAAAGTCACTTCCTTCAGCCAAAATTCACACTTACTGAACTTGGCATAAAGTTGCTTTTCCCGCAATATTTGAAATACTATCCGCAGATGTGAATCATGCTCTTCTCCATTCTTCGAATATACCAAGATATCATCTATGAACACCACCACAAACCGGTCTAAATAGGGTTGGAAGACCCGGTTCATCATGCCCATGAATGCAGCTGGTGCATTGGTCAACCCAAACGGCATCACTAAAACTCGTAGTGTCCATAATGAGTTCGAAACGCTGTCTTATAAATATCTGCCTTCTTGACCTTAAGCTAGTGATAACCCGATCTCAAATCTATTTTGGAGAAAACTGAAGCTTCTCGCAATTGATCGAATAGGTCATCGATTCTCAGCAACGGATACCTATTCTTGATCGTTAACTTATTCAACTGCCTATAATCGATGCACATACGCATCGACCCATCCTTCTTCTTGACAAACAAGATCGGTGCTCCCCACGGTGACACACTCGGTCGAATGAATCCCCGATCCAACAACTCCTGAATTTGAGCCTTAAGCTCCGCTAACTCCTTCGGCGCCATCCTATAAGGAGCAATGGACACCAGAGCCGTTCCGGGCAAAAGCTCAATGCCAAACTCTACTTCCTGTGCGGAGGTAAACCCGAAGTTCCTCGGGAAAAACATCTGAAAATTCTTTCACCGTTCTAACACCTTCCACTGATAATTCCTTGACATCCAAAGCACAAATGAAGGCTAGGAATGCTCCATACCTTTTTCGTACCAACTTTTCTGCTTTTAAAGCAGATATCACATTTGCTAAATAGTTTCTCCGTTCGCCCATCATCACCACTTCCTTATCTTCCAAAGTCCTTATCGACATCCGGTTTGCAACACAATCCAAGTGCGCACGGTGCTTCACCAACCAGTCCATGCCCAAAATAAGGTCGAACTCTCCGAAAGGTAGTTCCATCAAATCCGCCAAAAATATTTCTCTTTGAATTTCTAAGGGCACGTCTCTAAACAATTTATCCACTATCACAGACTATCCTAAAGGACTAATTACCGTTATCTTTCTATCAGTAATCTCAGAACTAATGTTCAAATTTCCAGATATAGCACTAGCAACATACGAATGGGTAGATCCGATATCTATCAAAGCAGTAACAGGTACATCAGAGATGAAGAACGTACTAGTTATCACATCAGGTGCATCGCCGTCCTCTCGGCGTCTGACCGCATAAACTAACCCTGGCTGCCTCGCCTCTGCGTTACCCCTGAAGCCATTACCTCTACCCGGTGCGCCTTGACCTCGACCTGCGCCATTACCACCTCGACCTGGTCCACGGCCCCTCGGTGGCTGTTGAGTGCCTCTAGCTGGCTGTGTATCAGGGTTACGAGCTTCTTGAGTCGAAGCAGTCCGTCGAGGACAATTCTTAAGCTGATGATCCTTAGAACCATATTTGAAACACCCACCGGTTCTCTTCCAAAGATTCACTGTGGTGTCGTCGTCTTCCTGATCAAGACATGATTGAATCTGATTGGTAGCAACAGGTGCTCTAGCTTGAGCTAGCTCATCATTCCTGGGCCTCTTTTGGAACCTTTTAGCAGAACCCGAGTACTTAAAGTCCCTCTTGCCTCTGCCTCTGTCTCTTTCTCGGTTCTGACGCTCGGAGTTCTTAGCCTCTTCAGCTATTTTGGCTTTCTCCACAAGCGTGGCGAAAGTCCTTTCTTGTTGTGGGGCTATCAGTACCCGCAACTCATCATTCAACCCATCCTCAAAACGCACACATTGTTCATGGTCAGTTGGCACTATAGTCCGAGCATAACGACTCAAATGTAGAAATTCTGCTTCGTAAGCGGCCACCGTCTTATTTCCTTGAACCAGATTAAGGAATTCCTTCCTTCGGGCATCCACATAGCTTGCCCCAACATACTTTCCTTGGAATGCAGTTTTGAAGAAATCCCAAGTAACACGATCGGCCTGGGTGCCCTCTCGAACAGTAAGCCACCATTGATACGCCTCATCTCTCAACAAGGACACAACTCCTCTCAGTTTCTGCTCGGCGGTGCATTCCAGGTCGTCCATGATCCGCTCCACAGCCTCGAGCCAATGCTCCGCGACATTTGGGGCTACTCCCGAGATACCCCTAAAAGTCTCAGAACCATTTGATCTGAGTCGCTCCGATATTGACCCACGAGCTACTGGCCCTGATCTAGCCCCAGCAACCCTTTCCAAGACTCGTAACATTGCTTGGGACAGAGCAATGTCTTCTCTCATACGGTCATGTGATCCATTATTTGACACAGGTGACACCGGTGCGTCTATTTTCAGTATATGTCCCGATGCCTCCGATACAACTCTAGCACCTCGGCCTCTACCACGGCCACGTCTACCATGTCCACGTCCTCTAGCGCTCATATTGACTATTTTGTTTTAATCTGATTACAAGTTTTATGAATCAGTATACTATTTCAGTGTTTATTAACGATATTTTATGAGATATAAGAAGTAGAGTTATTTTCGCAAACACATCCTATAGTCTCAATCTCTATAGTTTCCACACCTAAAACTAAAAGTTCTAGAGTGTTCCTATAGTCATATCAAAATAATAAGAATTATTCAATTCACTTACTTGACTTGGTGCCGGATACTCGTGGTGCCATACTACCTTTAAAAACATAAGTTCTATAATTCAAAACAGTTTTGAACTATAAATGTTTTTGAACCCAAACCACAGTCGAGTTTTGAACCGGGCTCTGATACCATAAAATGTAACACCCCAAACCCGGTCTATGCGTTAAGACCAGGTTTGACATGTCACACGAAATGAACATACGTAAACTCTTTCTAAAGATTTAAAGAAAATAGGTTTTTAAAAAAAAACTTTTTGACGTGGAGTTTATTGAAAACCAAGGTTGATTGGTAAATCTAATAATTTAAGACGTAAGGATTTATAAATTGAAAACTTAGAAAAATTTATTTAATATTTCGAGAAATTTAAAAAAAAAAGAGTTCGAAAGAAATTTTGAAAATAAAGATTTTAAAAGAATTGTTACAGAAAATTTCCGAGTTAAAAATATTTAAGAATGAAACCTTTTTCGCACGTATATTTGAGGAAAACGTTTATTTCTATTTTGAAGGAAATTAATTCCGCTTAAGTATTTAAATCCTAGTTATAAAATTCATCCACAAGTAAAACATCCATAAAAATTTAACCAGAGGCCTTATTACAACATAACTTAAATAGCAAATAATAAAAAGTACTTAAAGAAATCCAAATTTAAATAACCCATTATTCGTAGTATGGCCTCCACCGAGTTGTCCATGACTCAAGTCTCCAAATCTTGATCATTACCGAGAAGAGTAAGGAAAAACGGGTGAGTTACTTACAACTCGGTGTGTAAACCACTTACCATCGTCCACTGGGCCAAAATCCAATTTAGCACTTATTGGGCCAAAGCCCAACACAAATATAACATAATAACATGTATAAAATGAATGTAATATGCAATTCCCAAACCAAACCTAATTTCCATCCGCTACACACCACCCGTACCAACCAGACACCCGTGGGGAGCTTTAGTCACCCACCCCGCTAACACACCAAAATAGGCATTAAGCCGTTTATCAATTTGTGGACAAGCCACCGATTTCTGAGTTTACATGGCATTTGCCATTTTTTCAGATTTGTGGCAGAGCCACCAGAATTTTGTGGCAAAGCTACCAGAACTTCTCTTCGTCAATATCCCAACCCATGCAAATCATGTATATAATATGCATATTCATTAACAACAATCCATTCATATAATTATTACGAACAATATGGCCCATTATAAAAATTTCCACAATCGCCCATATCACCTTTTTTGGCCCATATACCAAATATCACATTTGGCCCATATATCAAATATCACATTTGGCCCATATATCAAATATCACATTTGGCCCATATTTCAAATATCACATTTGGCCCATATATCAAATATCACATTTGGCCCATATTTCAAATATCACATTTGACCCATATATCAAATATCACATTTGGCCCATTAAGGGTAATCTCGTAATTTTTACAGTCTTAATACCGATTTCATAGTCTTTACCATTTTAGTAATAACTATGCCATTTTACTCGATGTCACTAACATGCGATTTAATCAAACGATTAACACGATATAATTATCTAACCCATGGAATACGGTGTGAGATTACACACCTGATTACGGTAAGCACTACACTTTCCTGATCGTTGACACCTAAAAATATTTTTAACGCTCGATTAGAACATTAACACTTAGAGTAAATCTATTCTAAGATAAACGGTCTAGGATTTTTACCCTCAGAATCGCGAATAACTATGATTTACCGGTTTTCCCCGGTTGACGGTCCACAACCCGTTGGAAAATCTCGAATAGCTAATGGCTCAGAACTGCGAACAACCTCAATAGTTGATTCTCACCGGATGAGGGTCCACAACCCGGTGGAAAATCCCAGATTGCCGAAACAACCCTTCGTTTGAATCTAGAGGGGATCGCGAATCCGCTCCTTTTCTGATCACTATTCACCACTCCTTTTGGTTCGATCTTGTTTGCCTCCATTGACAATTAAATATTAGTCCAAACTAATATTTCGTAATTAAAAACGATTGGTCTTATGAGCGAAGTCGGCTTACCACAAGATCCTTACGTTCACAGGATGAAAATCGAACGATAGAGTCCCTAAGATAAAAATCAGTCAATCACCCTATCTTTAATAAGTAATATGGAATCCTTGAAAGAAATCCTTACCTTAGATTTTTGGACCGAATCCTAATGATAACACGATGACTTCGGACACTCCAAGTTTTGGCCTTCCACTAAATTTCTATGGTAGAGAAAAAAAATTTGAATAAGATATGGTATGATGATGGTCTCGATCCAAAAAGGCCATCCCACAACAAAGTATAGATTCGGCACAATGGATAAGGTGAAATAAAAATGCCAAAATGTTGAAACTAGCCACTTACCGATTGATCAAAGTGAGAGTAGAAAAAAATGATTGAAAAGGAGATATGTATGTGGTAGAAGATTCGGCTATGGTGAAAAATTGGAGAGGATGATGCTTAATGACATTCGGCCATGGTGAATATTAAGGAGGGAATGATGTTTGAGAGATTTTTGCAAGAAGAAAAAGAAGAAGAAAGGTATAAGAAAATAAGGTGTTTAGGTTTTGGTTCTTTTCAAGAATGGAAGATGAACAAAGAAGAAACGTTGAGACTAATGTGCATTCGGCAAAGAAGAAAAGAAGAGAAAAGAAAAATGGCCCTTCAAGGTTATGTGGTTTCGGCACCAAGAGGAAAAAGGTTTGGGAGAATAAGCAATTAAGGCTGAAATGGTCAAAAATGAAATGGCCAAAAAGAAAGCAAATGTTTACCTATTGCTCAAGGTACATTCGGCTAGGGAGAGGAAATTAGAGAGAAAATTGTAGAAAAGAAAAGCTATTGACAACACCAAAAGCAAAAATGAAAAAGTGACCAACTAGCACCTAAACCTTACCAAAAGCTAACAAAAATTCGGCCACCCCCTTAGCCCCTAAAATCGTCCAAGTACATGGCCAAATGGTCAAAGTTTGGCCACCCCAAACTTTCCAAAACATTTTCCTTGCTATAAGCCTTGTGTTCCCCCTACATATCTTTTCCATTTGATTCCCTTCCTTAAGTTAAAACTTGCCTTTTCTCTTAGCCACCTTACCATAAAAAATAAAAGTCCAACTTACCATATGTACTAGGCTTGACCGACACTATGAGGAAGGAAAGCATAAAAATAAAATTCATGCACACCAAGGGATTTGAACTCCTTCCCTCAAGGAACACACATGGCGCCATAACCCCTTTACTAATTGTTCAATTATGCTAACTTTCTACCACCTTAATACCTTAAGCTTTAAGGTCACTTATTCCATTTCCTTAAAGTACTAAATACCAAAAATTATTCCAAATCCAAAATAAATCCCGAGCCTTCTCAGGACTAAATAAACACACACATTGGATAATTAAACTAGCTGAGTACCAAAATAATGTAACATATAAAAACTCAAATTTTAGGATGTTACAGATATTGCTCATTAAGGAAGAATATTCATCGTTTTCAAAATCAGGTAATTCAAAGAACTCATTAATAGCATTTGAAGTTATTGGTACCTTGATTCCGCGAACTGGAACTTCCGTCAACTCACTTGAGGTTAAATTTGCATAGAATCCACGACTAACTCTTCATCCACACTAGGTCTCTTCTGACAAAACAACTCCCAATTGAGAGTTTCAGCAACCTGACGAATACGCGCCATAAAATCAATATAGTTGCTTTCTTTCAATGTGAAGCCTTTCTCTGGATGCATCTGTTGATTCTTGAAAACACTTTCGTATCTCGCTTTGGCATCGTCACAGTGGAATTTGCTTTGTGATTCGTCAATTTGGGCAGAGGCACAAGTTCTTTTGCGAGGCATGATTAACCTGAACATAAGATGGAAAACAATCTCAAAAATTTAATTAATATAAAATATTAATAATTCAATAAATTGAAAAATTAAATGATTAAATAAAATTTAAGAGAAAAATTTGTCTTACCACCTTTTTATAAAAATTTAGAACTCCTAAAAAAATAATTAGAAAACAAAATAGGTCGATTTAGGGTAGGTTGAAGGGTTATTGGCTAAGGATGGGATGTTGGTGTGAGTAATAGGGCTGATGTGTCGCACGGGTGCTGGGCAGCTCGCGGACGTGTCGAGCAGGTTCAAGGAGTGGCACAACCTGGCGAGGAGCAGGTGCTCGGCAGCCGACAGCAATGGGGCGCACGCGGGTTAGGGTGAGGAGCAGGTGCAGCGCCAAGGAGAAGGCCAGGCGAGCTGCTGGTGCGTCTGTGTGCGAGGGCTACTGGGCGTGTGCTGGCCAACTGGGCTGTCGGTAGTGCTGCGGCTAGAGAGTTGAAGGCTACGGCACTAGGTGGTTTGGTGGGATAGAAGTTTGAATGAAGAAAGATGGAGAAGGTTGGTGGTATTTATAGTGAGGGAAATAGGAGTTAAAGTAGAATTCTTAGAGAAAATTAATAATTAAAAATTCTAGGTTCTAATTCTACTCAAAGTAAATAACAATTAACAATTAATATAATGCATATTAAATTATTATTTGCTATTAATTTATTAAGATAAAAACTTATCAAAAAAAATATGATTAAATTAAAACTAATCCTAACTCTATATAAAGTTGATAATAATTAATATATATTATAATGGATATAATTATATATTAATAATTATCATCTTTTTTTTATTAAATTAAAAACATTTATTCTAGATGCCTTAAAAATATTTATAAAAAGAGGCATCTAATTTTTAATATTTACAAAAAGAGCAACCAAATTTTAAAAATAGTTCAATTAAGTCCCTAGACTTAATGAGAATTTGAAATTGAGTTGCAATTTTAAAACTTGGATCAAAATCGACCCTTTTATTTGAAAATTTAAAAATTTCTTTTACTGTTTAGGGAATAATTTCTCGGAAAATTATGTCAAAATCAATTCCCAGGAAAGATTGGAAGGGTCACAAGCGGTCCCGCTTAAGTTCCAAACTCCTTGATAGAATTTATTTAAACATACTAATCCCGAAAATATACCCTAAATCATTTATTTAAACAGAAAAACAAGGAAAATTAAATATCTGATAAAATGAACGAGATTTGATCCCGTTTAATTTTATCCCCTCAGTAATGTTTCAAGCGCTGAGCATTGACTCGGAAAATACCTCCCTTACCTTGAAGGTCGACAACTCCGTTTGGATAAACTCGGTGAATCGTAAATGGGCCGGACCAACGTGATTTTAACTTACCTGGAAAGCACTTTAATCTGGAATTATATAACAAGACTTGCTGACCTGCTTCAAATTCTTGAACTCGAATGTGCTTGTCATGCCATTTCTTAAGTCTTTCCTTGAGTAATTTGGCATTCTCGTATGAAAACATTCGGAATTCTTCTAACTTGTTGAGTTGGAGCATCCGTTTATATTTAGCAAGCTTAATATCCAAGTTGAGTTGTTGGAGAGCCCAGTAAGCTTTGTGCTCTAACTCCAAGGGCAGATGACAGGCTTTCCCAAAGACCAACCTATAGGGTGACATCCCTAAAGGTGTCTTGTATACTGTCCTGTAGGCCCATAAAGCATCATTCAGTCTTTTGGACCAATCTCGCCGGTTAGGGCAAACTACCTTCTCAAGTATGCCTTTGATCTCTTTGTTTGCCAGTTCAGCTTGCCCATTCGTCTGTGGATGGTAAGCTGTGGCAACCTTGTGCTTCACCCCGTGTTTTTCGAGTAACCATTTCAACCACTTGTTCACAAAATGGGACCCTTCATCACTGATGATGGCTCTTGGGGTTCCAAACCTTGTGAACACATGCTTCTGCAAAAACTTCATCACAACTTTAGCATCGTTTGTCAGATATGCTTCAGCCTCAATCCACATAGCCACGTAGTCTACAGCTACCAAGATGTACTTGTGACCAAAAGACGGAGGGAAAGGACCGAGAAAGTCAATACCCCAAACATCAAATAATTCTACCTCAATGATGTTTGTTCGAGGCATCTCGTTTCTGTTGGTGACAATTCTGACCCTTTGACATCGATCACAACTCTTTACGTAAGCATATGCATCTTTAAATAGTGTTGGCCAAAAGAATCCGGCTTGTAATACTTTGGCCGCAGTACGTGTTCCTCCGAAGTGTCCCCCACTCGAAGCTGAGTGATAGTGGTATAAAATCTTATGTACTTCATCTTCTGCCAGGCATCTCCTGATCATTTGATCTGCACACTTTTTAAACAAATATGGTTCTTCCCAAAAATAATACTTCACATCATGAAGAAACTTTTTCTTTTGATGATATGTCTTATCATTCGGCATCAAACCACAAGCTAAATAGTTAGCAATATCAGCAAACCAAGGGGTATTATGGACATGATTTACCTTCAGTATGTGTTTATCTAGAAATGTCTCCTGAATTGGTATAAGTGGAGAATTCCCTTCTTGCGGCTCCAATCTAGACAAGTGATCTGCTACTTGATTTTTTATTCCCTTTCGATCTTGAATTTCTAGATCGAACTCTTGAAGTAGAAGTGCCCACCGGATCAGTCTCGGCTTAGCATTTTTCTTGGCAAGTAAATACTTAATTACCGAGTGGTCCGTATAGACAGTCACTTTGGTACCTACAAGATAAGATCGAAACTTGTCAAAAGAAAACACAATAGCAAGTAACTCTTTTTCTGTTACCGTGTAATTCAGTTGAGCCCCTGTCAGAGTTCGACTCGCATAGTAGATGGGATGAAAAATTGTGTTCCTTCGCTGACCCATGACAACTCCGATCGCGAAGTCACTTGCGTCACACGTCAATTCAAATGGAAAATCCCAGTCTGGTGTGACTATTATGGGTGCCGAGACTAACCGACTCTTCAAATCGTTGAAAGCTCTTAAGCACTCCTCATCAAATTTAAACGTCGTGTCCTTCTTCAATAATTTGCATAAGGGTTTAGCAATTTTGGAGAAGTCTTTGATAAATCTTCGATAGAAACCGGCGTGGCCTAAAAAGCTTCTAACACCCTTTACATATGTTGGAGGTGGGAGTTTTTCAATAACATCTACCTTTGCTTTATCTACCTCAATTCAGTGTCTTGTTATCCGATGCCCTAGAACAATACCTTCTCGTACCATGAAATGGCACTTTCCTAGATAAGTACAAGGTTTGTTTCTTCGCATCGCCTTAGTACCTTGGCTAGATTGGCTAGGCAATCATCATATGTATCTCCGAATACTAAAAAATCATCCATAAAAACTTCCAAATATTTCTCAACCATGTCAGTAAAAATAGACATCATACATATTTGAAATGTAGCAGGTGCATTACATAAACCAAATGGCATGCGCCTAAATGCAAATGTACCATACGGGCAGGTGAATGTTGTCTTGTGTTGATCTTCTGGTGCTACTGTAATATGATTATACCCCGTGTATCCATCAAGAAAATAGTAATAGTCTCGCTCCACGAGTCTATCCAGCATCTGATCCAAAAATGGCAAAGGAAAGTGATCTTTCCTAGTTGTCTTGTTCAGCTTCCGGTAATCGATGCAAATTCTCCATCCCGTAACTGTTCTAGTCGGTATCAACTCGTTATTCTCATTTTCAATGACCGTGATACCACCTTTCTTCAGTACGCACTAGACCGGACTTACCCATGAACTGTCTGAGATGGGGTAAATTTTACCCGCATCTAACCACTTGATGATTGCTTTCTTTACTATGTCCTTCATGATGGGGTTCAGTCTTCGTTGTGCATCAATCGTCCCTTTCTCGCCATCTTCTAGTATGATCTTGTACATGCATACAGATGGACTAATACCGCGAATATCGATTATGGTCCATCCGATAGCCTTCTTGAATTGTTTCAATACAAGGATGAGTTTCTCTTCTTGCTCAGTAGTTAATTCTACTGAAACAATCACAGGCAGAGTAGAAGAGTTACCTAAATAAACATATTTTAAATGTGAGGGAAGTACCTTCAGATCTAATTTAGGTGGCTCCTCGACTGACGCTTTTGGTTGGGCGTAATCCCTTTTCTCTAACTCTAAAGATTCAAAATAGGATTGCTGATTAAATCCCCTTTGATTAGCTTCTAGCAAAGCTAAGTTTTCATCCTCCTCTTCATCATTTGGAGGGTCTGATGTCAAAATTTTTTCCAATGGGTCCTCAAAATAGTTGAGTTTCTTTTCCATGATTAACTCTTCTAAATCGGAAACTGCAGAATAATCATCAATTGTGTCAGGAAATCGCATAGACTTAAAAACATTAAATGTTACCTGATCACCCTGAACACGCATAGTAAGCTCGCCCTTTTGACTATCAATAAGGGTCCTTCCGGTTGCTAAGAACGGTCTTCTTAGGATGATTGGCACCTCTTTGTCTGCTTTAAAGTCTAGAATCACAAAGTCAGCAGGAAAGATAAATTTGTCTACACGTACCAATACGTCCTCGATTTTTCCTTCTGGATGTGCTAAGGATCGATCTGCTAATTGAAGTGTAATCGTAGTAGGTTTAACTTCACCTATCCCTAGCTTCCTAAATATTGACATAGGCATCAAGTTGATACTCGCACCCAAGTCACATAGTGCCTTACCACAATATTTTGCTCCAATGTTGCAAGGTATGGTAAAATATCCAGGATCCTTCAACTTTGGGGGTAGTTTATCTTGAAGATATGCACTGCATTCCTTTGTCAAGGCTACTGTCTCAAATTCTCCAAGTCTTTATTTTTTAGACAGGATATCCTTCATGAATTTGACGTAGTTCGGCATTTGTTCAAGTGCTTCAACCAACGGGATGTTGATATGAAGTTGCTTGAGTACGTCTAGGAACTTCTTGAATTGAATTTCCTGCTTCTGCTTCTGAAGTCTTTGAGGGTAGGGTGGTGGAGGTTTCTTTACTAGAATGGTTGATTCGTCTTCTGTGGTAATTCTGCATCTAACAGAGTTGTTAGTTTATCAGAATTAGCTGGTTCTGAAGTTACCTTGTCGAATTTTGCAGTTTCGGGTTCTTGTGAAACTGGAATTTCAACACTCGGTTGAACTTCCTCTGAGTCTTGAGCGTCAGCTGGCTCCTTTTCAACTTTGACGGAATTAGGCTCTAAAGTCTTTTCGCTTCTCAATGTAAATGCTTTACAATGCTCCTTCCCTGGATTCCTTGAATTCTCCGTATCACTAGGTAAAGCACCTTGTGGTCGGTTCCTCAGTTCAGTAGCAAGCTGGCTTTCCAGATTTTTCAATGTAGCTACTTGGCTTTGAATTAAGGCATCATTCTTCACCATGTATGCCTTTAACAAATTTTATAAGCCATTGGATGGTTCAGCTTGGGTTGGTTTCTGAACTTGTTGGTGAAAACTAGGTGGCTGGGTCGATCTAGGTTGGGCGTAAGTGTTACTGGTTCTAGCCCCTTGGTTACTCTAGGAAAAATTCGGGTGGTTTCGCCATGATTGGTTATAGAAATTGGATTGCAGTCCTTGCCTTCCTCGATTCTGGTTCTGGTTACCCATGTAATATATGGATTCTGGGTTTGATGGACATTCTTCAAACAAATGTCTTTCCCCACAATAAACACAGGCCATATTTTCAAATTGATTTGGTGGTTGTGCTGCAAAAATATTAGACCCATTAGTAGTAAGAATTTTTAACATTGAGGATATTGATAATACCTGAGATGCGAGTGAAGTAAGAGCGTCTACTTCATGTATTTCAGCAACTCGTCTTCCTGACACTGCTCGATTGGTTGGCCATTGATAATTGTTGCTGAAAATCCTCTCAATGATTTCATAAGCCTCATTATAAGACTTAGAAAGGAGAGCACCATTAGTAGAAGTGCCCACTACCATCCTCGTGTGTGCGTTGAGACCATTATAAAATGTCTCAAGTTGGATGCAATGTGGGATTCCATGATGAGGGCACTTCCGTAATAATTTTTTGTACCTTTTCCATGCCTCATACAAGGACTCATCATCCATTTGTTGGAAGGCAATGATCTCATTCCTCAACTTAGCATTCTTGCTAGGCGGGAAATACTTCATGAGAAATCATTCTGCTAACTCTTGCCATGCGGTAATTGAATTTGGTGGCAATGAGTTCAACCAATCTCGAGCTCTGTCCCTTAGCGAATATGGGAACAGCTTCAATCGTAATGTATCTTCGGGTACTCTGGCTAACTTGAAAGAATCGCTCACCTCCATAAACAGTCTTAATTGTAGGTGAGGATCTTCAGTAGGCATTCCACTGAATTCGTCCACTGTCTGAATCATTTGGAACATGACTGGCTTTAGCTCAAACTGTTGTGCCTCGATTTCGGGTCTCCTAATACCCGGATTAAGATCATTAAACACTGGCACGGGATACTGTCTTAAAGCTCTATCCCTATCATCAGCAATAAGGATAGGATTTTGAGCAGGGTCTGCTCCGTTTCCTTGATTCGGATTTTTGAAGTTCATCTCTTCGGTGTGTGTCAACATTGATTCCTTGATTCCTTGATTATGAGTGTGTCAACATTGATTTGTTATTCTAGAACTTGCTTCGATTATACATGTCGAGACCACACCTTTGATTTGATATACAGAGATGATGAAGGCACCTAGGTTTTAACCCACTTACTCCATAAAAAGCCTACCTTCATAATTAACCCCTAGTGAACCCCTTTTGAGACTAACAACCCTTTTATTGACTCACCCATTAATATTAACCCAAAACCCACTTTGTATTTGTTATCACCATTTCTCTTGACAACCCCTATATCGAGATTTGATTTGATCGGTTACTTAATTATTTTCTTTATTCCAGTTATTAAATTCTATCTTATTATTATTGTACTTGATTTGTTCTTAAAAAAAAGGAAGTATATTCATTTTTTACTTCTTTGTTATTGGAGCTTAAGCAGCTAATTTCATTATCTTTAGAAGAAGCTCATGTTATTAGTATTAAGTTTTCAATTGATGTAATTATTCAGTATTAGCCCGACTTTCTAGTTAGGTAATTTGTCAATTTAATCTTGATTCTAACCCTCTAATTCAAGCCTTTATCCACACCTTTAACCCAAGCCCCGTTACAACCCATAAAAGACCTTTTGATTTGTGTATCATATCATTTTACAGTGGCGGAGATTTGATTTTCATGCAAGCCTATGGGATTAACTTTTCATGTTCGACTTCTGAATGCTTATTTTTGAACCTTAAACACTTTGAGTGATTTGAGTGAACCTTTAGTGAGAATGTCATTTTTTGTCGATTTTAAATTAAAGGTAATTATTTAGGTTAGGGGAAACACCTATTTTTCGTACTATAAAAACTATGACTTTGATTGTTTGAATCTTTAGGAACCTTCTGGTTAAATTATCAATGTATGAATTACCTATGGATTATGATGAAACATTATTGATGAAGATTATGAATTAAGGGAAGTTAATTTTAATTGTGAGTTGAGAATTTTGCTTGAGGACAAGCAAATGCTTAAGTGTGGGGGTATTTCATAAACCGTAATTTATACAAATTTTAATCCCACATTTAGCATGCTTTTTGGATGATTTATCCTTTGAGTTGTGGAATTTGATGCTCCTAATCCTTTAATTTCATATTTTATACTTAGGAGAGCATAGGAGGATGAAAAGAACGAGAAACGGGCCAAAAAAGGAGAAAATGGGCCAAAGTAGGAAATCAACACGGCCTAGGCCCAAGCCACACGGCCGTGCCCCTTTAGCAGGCCCGACCACGGCCTGGATTCGATTCACACGGGCGTGTCCCTGCCATGACAAAGAGGAATTTCATTCGGAATAGGGTACTTAGAGGCAAAGAAAGACATTCCAAAAGCCTATATAAACACCCTAAAGGCCAACCTTGAGGGGGGCGTCCAGCTAGGCCAAGGAGCCAAGCCAGAGAGGTCAGAATTGTGGGATTTACTCGAAGAAAGCCAGTTGATTCATCTCAAGAAACCGAAGTCATACTCAAGATGGAGGATCTCTCCTTCAATTCCTTCAGGGGGTTTTAGGGTTTTCTTATGATTTGTTTTATCTTTTCTTCTGAGATGTATTCTTTTATTATTATGAACTAAACCCCTTAGATACCTGAGGGGGATGAAACCTAAGACGGGTCTTGTTATTGTTTTCTGAACTATATGATAAATACTTGATTTGTTCTTAACTATGTGTTCTTAATTCTTGTTTTGATATTTCAGGATATTGATTCAAGTATTGATGTGCTTAGGTAGTGGAGGAATATTCCCTGTTTAAGAGTAGATCTAGCATAGTTAAACGGAGTTGATCGCAACCTTAGAGATAGGATAACGAAAATCTGTCGGATTAGGGTCAACCTAATATGGGAGTCCATAGATCGAGTTAATGCAATCCTAGGGGTTTTAATTATAAAGAGATTTCAATTAATCAACCTAGGGTTAGATGTTAGTAGCCTCAAGAGAGGTATTGATATAAATTAGGGAATCCTACGGATCAAGTCAAGTGAATAAATCGTCTGGTTCAGAGTTAAATAACAAGTGAAGTCTAGGTGGATTCTTCCTTGGGTATCGTCTTAATCAATTGGTTTTTCCCACAAGTATTTTCCCCAATTCATTCTCTGTGTCTTAGCGTCTTTAGCTTAGTAGTCAGTTAATTTTAGAATGAACAACAAATCCCTTAATCTTTAGGCTAAATAATAAAAAGAAAGTCAGTATTAGTACTTTTGGTTCCTTTAGGTTCGACAATCCGGTCTTGCCACTAAGCTATACTACTGTTCGATAGGTGCACTTGCCTCAATCGTGGTGATAGTTAGTTTCTAGGCTAGATCATTCATTATATAAATATTAAGACTATCGACACCAACGATCATGAGGTAACAAAGTATCCCTACCTTGAAACAGTTTAATCACAATAATCTTGCAAGTTATGCAAGGCAAATGTATCGTCAGATACCGTTGCTAATTTAACCCTCAGCTACCTTAGATGATTAAACATGCACTGATTAAGTACTATGTCCATTAATTACAATTTCAATCCGTTTAAATAATTAATTCGTTAGCTGCCTCACAATTGTAATGCAAGAATAACTTAGTCATGATTTTACTTAATCAAGCATCTTACTGAGGCCTATAACAACATAAACACAATTTTAACAATTTTAGTAAACGAAATGCAATCAACCTAACACGAATTAAATTCAAGCTAAATTGATTAAATTAACCATTCCAACAACTTAAATATTCATAGATATGTTAATCATAACAACAACAAAAATTAAAGAGATAGGGAACAAGAATCAAATCCGGTGTTTTTTCGTGGCTTGACTAGTTTGCTCCGTTCTTCCTTCTCCGTTGTCCTCGTCGACCAAGGCTACTATGAACACTTAATTGCTGCTCCAAATAGCTGATGAATGCCCCTTTTCCAAGAGGAGAAATTGGCAAGAGAGCAAGGGAATTTGGAATGGAAAAGAAGAGAGAAAGTGGAGAGAAGAGAGAAAAGATGTGAATGCTTGAGATGTGTTTTAAATGACCAGCCTAAGGGGGTTTTTATAGCTGAAGAGGGCTGCTAAAAATAGCTAAAATTATTATCCAAAGAGCCCTCCCTTGGCCGGCTACACATGTGGCAAGGTTGAAAGTTTCAACTTTGCTAATTTAGGCTTGGGGCAAATCTATAAAGCCACCAATTATGGAGGGGTTTGTTTACAACTTGAACAAGTCTTCAAGGGCCTCTTTGAAAGCTAAATAATCAGCCAATAAGCTAATTTGGGTCAACATATGGACGGTTTTGGGCTGTCCACTTCTTGGTCGGTTCGGTTCACTCGGTTCAGCTCAACTGGACCACTTTTTCATAATTAATTAATAATAATTTCTTTAATCCAAATTAAATTGGATATAAATTAAAATTAATTATATCATGAATTAATACACATAATTGGACCGACTTAGGCTGAAGACTAATTCGCCTTGATACTTCAAATTGCTTCTCGATTTTGAACTTCTAGTAGTGTCTGCCAAGTTGTTTTTTCCCTTTGTGCAAATCTGACGAAAAATGATCAAAATTAATCAAAATTTTTTATAAAATTAATTAAAATTCATTATGTTAATAATTTAAGTACAAAATAATTATTTTATAATAATTATATATTTTTCAACAATAATTTTACCGAAACTGCATGAATTTGAGTTAAAAAAGGCATGAAAAAGTGTGTATATTTTCGTGTTTCCAATGGGTGGGTGTTTTTAACCCCACATGGTGTGATGGGATGGTCGGAGTTGGTGTGTAGAGGATGGGGGTAGGATTCTGTATATCTGTTCTATATACTTGTTCCTGTTATCTGTATCTGAAAAGGGCGTAAGTCTGAATCTGTATCTGACTGTATATGAGATTATTGTATGTATTGCATGTCTATTTATGTTGGGTTACACACTGAGTTTGTGAAAACTCACATTTGTCTGTCTGTTCCGTCAGGTAATCATCAGGCTTAGGCGGATCAGTGCGACGGAGCCTCTTGGTGACCACGAGTTTATAAACAGTTTATGATTATGATTTTATTTTGCTTTTAAGGATTATTTCTGAAGTTTTGTAATAATTGGACTCACCGGACTTTTTGGTTTAACTTTAGAATTTAGATTTTTAGTTTAATTTTTTAGTTGCAACGGGTTTTTGAAACCATGGTTTTTACAAAATCAAGGGTTTTTCAAAATTGTGACAATTGATATAAGCGAATATGAGATATAAAGCTGAAATGATTTATCGGATCGACTTTGTTTTCAAAACCCTTCTTTGTGACGTCTCCAGATTCAGTCATAACGTCTAGGCCAGGTTTGGGGTGTTACATTCGACATCACTTTTAATCTTATTTTTAAGTTCGTAGCATTCTGACTTGATGTGACCCTTCTTCTTGCAGTAGCCACATTCTTTGTCTCGGTTTCTGGATTTAGATCTCACACTAAACCTATTTCGATTTGGCTTGCTAGATTATTGTCTGCCCCTTGCAACTAAAACTGAGGCTTATCTATCTGACCTTTTGTTTGGGCCTAACTTGTCACATCCCAAGAATAGGCCTAGATGAAATAGGAGTGAAATTATTTTTTTAGCAAAAGGTAAGAAAAACTTAGAATGCTTTAAAAATTATTTTCGTTAAAAGGTTGACAAGAATGAGCCTACTGGTTCAATGGTAAGACTTTAGCCTACCTTTAGGTCCTAAGTTTGAAACCCTTAGTACGCATTTAGCCCAAGTATTTTATTTTTACATTTTTACCCATATAAAAGTGACGATTTTACAAAATAGCCCAGCACAAAACTATTTTTTTCAATTTATTCCTTAATTCAAATCGAACCCTAATTTTTAATTTTAAAATAACTCCTAATCCTATTACAATTAGGAAAAAAAATTTATAAATAGCCAAGTTTTTCAAACCCTAGAATTTTTATTTAACAATTTTTTCAAGAACAATTCCAAAGTTTTTCTTTCTCTCCACCAAATACCAAAAAAAAATTCAAGAAAAAGGATTCAAGCTTTCAAAATCACCCTTCTCCCTCAAGTGGAGTTTGTAACATCCCAAAAGTTAGGGGTTGTAATTTTTGCTCAATTGCATGTTGTGCTTGCTCAGCGGGTTATCTGAGTGTATTTGGGGGCCCTATAGAGGCCTGGGTTCGAGTTTGAGCCTTGGTAAAATTTTGGTTTTTGACCCTAAAAGTGGGGAGGGCTGTTGGCAATAGGGTTCAAGTATATTTGTGTGTGTTTATGTAACACAAGATGAGCTTGTAGCTCAGTGGTGGTGGCGTCTTTGGGAAGGCTTGGAGAGTGGGGTTCGAATCCCACAAGCTGCAAATGGAAGCTTTTATTTTATGACTTGAGAGGGGAGGAAGCAGAGTTCAGATCGAACTCTGCAAGGGGAGTTGGAGACTGGGTCAAATGTTTCAAATGGAGGAAGGAGAGCAAAATTAAGAGGAAAGTGTGGAGAGAATCAAGGGATAGAGGAGTGGGCAAGTGTTGGCCGAATGTGGGGAAGTGGTGATAGGCAATTTCGGCCAAGGGAGGTCTTTTGGGATGTGCATTTTCGGTTTGTGGGGAGAAGTGCCGAATTTTTTCTTTGATTTTTTTCTTGGGGAAGTGTTATCATTTTAGAAATTTTGGACGTTTCAAGTCGTTTTCTTTTCATTGTGGACCTCTGCCGAATTCACTCTTTTACATTTTCGTTCTCCTTCATTTCTCTTGCTAATTGTCGAAACCACTCTTCTTCATCTTTTCTTTCTCTTTCATTTCTTTTGCAAATTGCTGAGTTGATAAGCCCTTCACCTTCTTTTCTTTTCTCTTCACACTATTCTTTTCTCTCTGGCCGAATACAACACTATCTCTATCTCTTATTATTTTTCCCCTCTCTGTAAAGCATAAGCCGAAACACTTGAACCTTGACTCTTTTGGTGTAGGCCGAATCTAGGAGGGACTAAGCATATCCTTCTTTCTGTTCATTCAGCCTTCGAATCTTGGAAAGTGATTGGTAAGTGTGACTATAGCCGAATCTGGGGTTGGTGTTCTTCTTGTTTCGTTATGTTTTCCTTTAGCCAAAAAGGCTTTCATCCCCGTTACCATGGTGATGGTTATCGCTAACACCTTCTTTTTCATCGAAAGATACTAAGGACTCGTCATTCTTAGCCAAAGTCTAAGGGCCGATTATCCTTCCCTTGCAGGAGATATCTTGTTTGGTGGTAAGTAAAATAGATTGATTTAATGGTTTCAATTTTGTGGAGATGCCTTAGCAAGGGTTGAAGCTAATTGACTGGAACTATTGTTTTCTTAGGTGCTTAATCGTGGGAGCCTCAACTTACAACCTATAACAGGTGTGTAATCTCACACCTCTGTTTAATCTGCTATTGTTGTGATCTATGAATCGGCTAAAAGCCGAAATACTGAAAAGTTAAAATACCGATAATTGAGATCTCCCGAGCGTGTGAGTGCTCGTAGAGGTAAACCGAGCCACTAGTGATGGCGATAGACCGTTGAGAGTGTCACGAACTCTCTCGTGGAACTAAGGCTGTAATGGGCCTTGTTGAGCCGAAGTGGGCTTAGTGGGCCCAATGGGTTAACGGGCCCACATGAGCCAAATCGATGGTAAGTACCAATGACTGATGCGACTACGAAGTACGTGAAACCAAGACCGAAAATGAGCTGAATGGGCCACACGAGCGTGTGGGCCTGTTTGGGCCGGAATTAGATATTAGGCCCAATTACACCGTAGTGACCCAAAAGGGAACCTCTGCCGCTCGAGGCGACAGTGGGCCTCTAGAAAGGGCGTTAAATGGTAAATTACCGAAATACCCTCAGTGGGTAAATTACCGAATTACCCTTAATGGATAAGTTACCGAAATACCCTCGATGGGTAAATTACTGAAATACCCCTAAGGGGTGAAAATACCGTTTTACCCCTAAACAACGAAATGACCGTTATACTCTTAGTGGTAGATTAAATATTGCTCATGTGATGTTATATATCTATTTATGGTCGTATTTTATTGCATACATATCATATTGCATTTGGGTTGGGCTTGCTGATTGGAGGAAGTATCGTTCTAGTGGCTTCGCCACGTATGCTTTATTTAGTGGCTCAGCCACATATACCGTTATTAGCAGCTTGACTGCATTATTGAGAGTTTTGGCTGGGTGGGTTAACATGGTCCCCACATGGTGTGTTGGTTGGTACGGGTGGTGAGTTAGTTGGCTGGATAGGATTGGGATGGGCACATATCCATTTGCATTGGGATGATTGGGGCTTAGGCCCGACTTGCTACCGAATAGGGCTCAGGCCCAGACCGACACCGTATGGGCTCGGGCCCAGATTATGACAGTTATAGGGGTTTACACACTGAGTTCTCGTAACTCACCCCTTTTCTTTTAACCGTGCAGGTAATCCCCAGCGTTAGAGGATTTGGAGCTGCGGAGGACCCAGAGGTGACCATATGCCGGATTTGTTAATAAACAGAATTTAGTAATTTTGGGTTTACTTTATTTTATATTAGTTTGGGGTTAATAATTTATGTAATATGGCCATTGGAATTTTCTTTTAACTTTCATTTGGTAAATATTTTAGTTATGAACTGCCAAACAATTGAACACGGGTTTTTAAAACATTAACTTATGTTTTCAAATATCACGTTTCCGCAACTTTGGAAGTCAGTCTTCCTCTACACAAAACGTTTTGAAAATAATATTATGTTGCAAGGGAAATAACCTTAAGGAAATTTTGTTTTGATAAGCAACGAAGTTTGGGGTTTTCAAATGGTAAAAAGTATTAAATCGAGGAAGGGGGTTTTAAATGATCGTGTAGTTTAAAGCAATCTTTTGATGTGACATGCCAGATTCGGCCGTAACATCTAGGCCGGGTTTTGGGTGTTACTTTTAATGGTATCAGAGCCAGGTTGCAAAACTCGGCTGTGGAATGGGTTTTGAAAATTTTTCTGTTTTATTTAAATTTTTAACTTGGGAAATGATAGTGTTACTTAAAGTATGGCACACCAAGTCTCCGACACCAAATCCGTAAGTTTCCTGACCCTATACTCTGTTATATGCTGTAATAACTGTATTAGAAACTACTAGGGATAGTAGTAGCATACCGAGCTCTTTAGTTAGAGAAACCGAGACTATAAGAGACTGAAACTTTAGTAAACTCGATCTGCGAAAACAACTCTTATTACTGTTTTTCATAAAACATCTGTTAATAATCATGAGAACTATAAGCTGATGCATAAAACTCTTAAACAGAT
Source organism: Gossypium sturtianum (assembly GCA_025698515.1). Lineage (NCBI taxonomy): Eukaryota > Viridiplantae > Streptophyta > Magnoliopsida > Malvales > Malvaceae > Gossypium > Gossypium sturtianum. The sequence continues at coordinate 121,100,464 of CM046948.1, forward strand.
TAATACGATACACCGATATGAGTTCAAGAGGTTACGGAAGGGGTACACGTGGTCGTGGTAGAGGCTGAGGTGCTAGGGCTGGGTCCTCAGCATTGGGGACATATGCCTGAAAAGGAAGCACCGGCATCACCGGTGACCGAGCCGGGGTCTCATGACCGAGCCGGTGGGGATGATGCTCTGTACCAAGTGATGCTACGGGTTCTGGAAAGGGTTGCTGGAGCGAGTTCTGGGTCGGTGGCCTGAGGGTCAATTTCTGAGCGACTCCGGTCAAACGGGGCAGAAATTTTCAGGGGCATCTCTGGTGTAGCCCCAAATGTAGCAGAGTATTGGCTGGAGGCGGTAGAGCGAATCATGGATGACCTTGACTGCACGGTAGAACAGAAACTGAAAGGAGCAGTGTCTTTACTGCGGGATGAGGCATATCAATGGTGGCTTACCGTGAGGGAAGGCACACAGACCGACCGATTAACATGGGATTTCTTTAAGACGGCCTTTCAAGGAAAATATGTTGGGGCAAGTTATGTGGATACCCGGAGAAAAGAATTTCTGAATCTGGTTCAGGGGAACAAGTTCGTAGCGGAATACGAGGCAGAATTTCTGCAGTTGAGCCGGTATGCTCGGAAGATAGTCGCGACTGAATACGAGCACTGCGTATGGTTTGAGGATGGTCTTCGAGATGAGTTGCGAGTGCTGATAGCCCCGCAGAGAGAAAGAGATTTTGCTGCCCTGATTGAAAAGGCAAAGATTGCCGAGGATGTGGAATGCTCTAAGCGTCAGAACCGTGAGAAGGAACGAGGCAAAAGTAAGAGGGATTTTGGGTCTTCAAGTTCTTCAGGTGGGTTTTATAAGAGGCCTAGGTTTGATGGGTCAGCTCGAGTTGGGGTTCCAGTTGTTGTTGGTCGACCGCGGCCTTGCGTTGAGTGTGGGAGACCTCATTCGAGAGAGTGTTGGAGAAGAACTGGGGGTGTTTCAGGTATGGGTCCAAGGATCATCAGTTCAGAAACTGTCCTCGGAAGCCTGTTTAGATACAAGCAGCCGGTCAGGGCTATGTGCAGCCAGGGAGAGGTGGTCAGTAGCCACTGAGAGGTTGTGGTCCACCCAGAGGGGGAAATGGGTTAGGACGAGGTCGTGGAGCATCGGGCAGAGGTGCTGGTAATACAGAGGTGAGACAACTAGGGTTGGTTTATGCTGCTCGGCGTCGAGAGGATGGCGATGCACCTGACGTCATAACTGGTACGTTCCTCATTCATAATGTACCATGTATTGCTTTAATTGATATTGGGTCGACGCACTCGTATGTTACATGTACTGTGTCTGGAACTTTGGGTATACAATTCGAACTTGCTGATAAAGAGATGTCGGTGATTAGTCCTTTAGGACAGTCTGTTGTAGTGAGTAAGTTGTTTAGAGATGTGCCTCTAGAGGTTCAAGGGGTTGTCTTTCCGGCGGATTTGATGGAACTGCCGTTTGGCGAGTTTGATCTCATTCTGGGCATGGATTGGTTAGTGCAACACAGTGCGAATTTGGATTACGCTGCTAAGCGTATGGTATTGAAGTCTTCAGAGGATGAGGAAGTGATTGTGATAGGGGAGCGAAGGGATTATCCAGCCAATGTAATCTCAGCATTAAGGGCCGAGAAGCTGGTTCGCAAAGGTTGCGAGGCGTTCCTTGCTTATGTCAGCACATCTGATGTTAAGGGATCATCTGTTGAGAATGTCAGGACTGTAAAGGAGTTTTCGAATGTATTCTCTGAAGAGCTTCCGGGGTTGCCTCCAAACCGCGAGGTCGAATTTGGCATTGAGCTTTTACCGGGAAGGGCTCCGTTGTCCATCGCCTCTTATAAGATGGCACCGAAGGAGCTGGTAGAATTAAAGGCTCAAATCTAAGAAATACTGGATCGAGGATTTATCTGACCAAGTGTGTCTCCGTGGGGAGCACCGTTATTGTTTGTGAAGAAGAAGGATGGGTCAATGCGCATGTGTATTGACTACCGTCAGTTGAACAAGCTAACGATTAAGAACAAGTACCCGCTACCAAGGATAGACGATCTGTTTGATCAGCTACGAGGAGATTCAGTTTTCTCTAAGATAGATTTAAGATCGGGGTACCATCAGTTAAGGGTTAGGGAGGAAGATGTGTTCAAGACAGCAATCAGGACTCGTTATGGACACTACGAGTTCCTGGTCATGCCGTTTGGGTTAACGAATGCACCAGCTGTTTTCATGGATATGATGAATCGGGTCTTCCAACCCTATCTAGACCGGTTTGTGGTGGTGTTTATAGATGATATTCTGGTGTATTCAAGAACCGAGGAGGAGCATGATTCACATCTTCGGATTGTGCTACAAATACTGAGAGAAAGTAGCTTTTTGCCAAATTTAGTAAGTGCGAGTTTTGGCTGCGTGAGGTGACATTTTTGGGTCATATCGTGTCGGCCGAAGGGATTAGGGTTGATCCTCGGAAGGTTGAGGCAGTATTAGATTGGAAACCACCGAAGTCGGTATATGAGATTCAAAGTTTTCTAGGTTTGGCTGGGTATTACAGACGATTTGTTGAGGGGTTTTCACTGGTTGCTGCACCCCTAACTAAGTTACTGCGTAAGGGAGTACCGTTTGTTTGGACGGATAAACAGCGGGAGAGTTTTGAGAAGTTGAAAAAGATTCTAACTGAAGCCCCGGTATTGATACAGCCAGAGGCTGGAAAAGAATTCGTTGTTTACTGTGATGCATCGCACACGGGTTTGGGTTGTGTGCTGATGCAAGAGGGGAAGGTTGTGGCATATGCGTCTCGTTAGCTTAGGCCGTACGAGGTGAACTACCCCACTCATGACTTGGAATTAGCTGCGGTGGTATTCGCACTAAAGATTTGGAGACATTACTTGTACAGGGAGAAGTCGATCATCTATACCGACCATAAGAGTCTCAAGCACCTCCTTACCCAGAAGGAGTTGAATCTTAGACAACGAAGAAGGATAGAATTGCTTAAGGATTACGATTGCTCGATCGAGTACCATCCGGGGAAAGCTAATGTAGTGGCGGATACATTGAGTCGTAAGGTTGTATCTGAGCTTAGGGCAATGTTTGCTCATCTCAGCCTGTTTGAGGATGGCAGTCTGTTAGCTGAACTTCAAGTGAAACCGACTTGGGTTAGTCAAATTAAAGAGAAGCAGATGTTGGATCAGTCGTTGGTTTCTCATTTCCAACAGGTGAAGAAGGGAGAGACTGTGGATTTTGAGCTGAATAGTGAAGGAGTATTATGCTTCCGTGGAAGAGTTTGTGTACCGAGGGACTCTGAGTTAAGACAGTCGATTCTACGGGAGGCACATAGTAACCCATACGCTATGCATCCCGATGGAAACAATTTATACCGAGATCTGCGTGAACTGTACTAGTGGCCAGGACTTAAGCGTGAGGTTACCGACTTTGTAAGTAAATGTTTGACATGCCAGCAAGTGAAGGCTGAGCATCAACTGCCTTTGGGACTGCTGCAACCTGTTAAGATTCCACTCTGGAAGTGGGAGAGGGTAACCATGGATTTTGTTAGTGGGCTACCCCTGACGCCTACTAAGAAAGACTCGGTATGGGTTGTTGTTGATCGACTGACTAAATCCGCTCACTTCATACCGGTTTGGACGGATTACTCGTTCCAAAAGTTGGCCAAGTTATACGTGGCAGAAATTGTAAGTTTACATGGGGTGCCAGTGTCTATCATTTCGGACAGGGACCCTAGATTCACATCTCGATTCTGCAGAGTGTTACACGAAGCTCTGGGTACAAGGTTAGATTTTAGCACAGCATTCCATCCACAAACTGATGGTCAGTCGAAAAGGGTAATACAGATTTCGGAGGACATGTTAAGAAGCTGTGTGATTGATTTCAAGGGCAGTTGGGAAGACTATTTACCGTTGGCAGAGTTTTCTTACAACAACAGTTACCAATCTAGTATTCAGATGGCACCATATGAGGCATTATATGGTCGTAGGTGTCGTACCCCTACTTGTTGGACAGAATTAGGTGAGCAGCGATTGTTGGGTCCAGAGTTAATTTTTGAAACTGAGGAGAAAGTGAAATTGATTCGGGGTCGGTTAAAAGAAGCATCAGATAGGTAGAAGTCATATGCTGATTTAAAGCATAAAGTGATTGAGTACTCGGTGGGAGATTTTGTCTTCTTGAAAGTCTCACCTTGGAAGAAGATTCTGAGGTTTGGGCGGAAGGGCAAGCTGAGCCCTAGATTTATCGGACCTTACCGGATAGTAAAGCGTGTGGGACCGGTCGCCTATCAGCTGGAACTGCCTCCTGAGTTAAGTCGTATCCATAATGTATTCCACATCTCTATGCTGAGGCGCTACCGTTCGGATCCTTCTCATATAGTGCCGGTGGAAGAGATCGAGGTTAGACCTGATCTGACTTTTGAAGAAGAACCGGTGCAGATTTTCGATCGGGATGTTAAGGTGCTGAGAAGGAAATATGCTCCGTTAGTCAAGGTGCTGTGGCATAATCACGGTTCAGAGGAAGCCACGTGGGAGTCTGAGGAGGCGATGCGACAGCAATACCCTCAACTCTTCTGAGCAGGTAAATTTCGAGGCCGAAATTTCTTTAAGGGGGTAGAATTTTAACATTCCAAAAGTTAGGGGTTGTAATTTTTGCTCAATTGCATGTTTTGCTAGCTTAGCAGGTTATCTGAGTGTATTTGGGGGCCCTATAGAGGCCTAGGTTCGAGTTTGAGCCTTGGTAAAATTTTGGTTTTTGGCCCTAAAAGTGGAGAGGGCTGTTGCCAATAGGGTTCAAGTATATTTGTGTGTGTTTATGTAACACAAGATGAGCTTGTAGCTTAGTGGCGGTGGCATCTTTGGGAAGGCTTGGAGAGTGGGGTTCGAATCCCACAAGCTGCAAATGGAAGCTTTTATTTTATGACTTGAGAGGGGAGGAAGCAGAGTTCAGATCGAACTCTGCAAGGGGAGTTGGAGACTGGGTCAAATGTTTCAAATGGAGGAAGGAGAGCAAAATTAGGAGGAAAGTGTGGGGAGAATCAAGGGATAGAGGAGTGGGCAAGTGTTGGCCGAATGTGGGGAAGTGGTGATAGGTAATTTTGGCCAAGGGAGGTCTTTTGGGATATGCATTTTCGGTTTGTGGGGAGAAGTGCCGAATTTTTTCTTTGATTTTTGTCTTGGGGAAGTGTTATCATTTTAGCACTTTTGGACGTTTCAAGTCGTTTTCTTTTCATTGTGGACCTCACTTAATTCACTCTTTTACATTTTCTTTCTCCTTCATTTCTCTTGCTAATTGTGAAACCACTCTTCTTCATCTTTTCTTTCTCTTTCATTTCTTTTGCAAATTCTTTGAGTTGATAAGCCCTTCACCTTCTTTTCTTTTCTCTTCACACTATTCTTTTCTCTCGGCCGAATACAACACTATCTCTATCTCTTATTATTTTCCCCTCCCCGCAAAGCATATGTCAAACACTTGAACCTTGACTCTTTTGGTGTAGGCCGAATCTAGGAGGGACTAAGCATATCCTTCTTCTGTTCATTCACCTTGAATCTTGGAAAGTGATTGGTAAGTGTGACTATAGCCGAATCTGGGGTTGGTGTTCTTCTTGTTTCGTTATGTTTTCGTTTAGCCGAAAAGGCTTTTATCCCCGTTACCATGGTGATGGTTATCGCTAACACCTTCTTTTTCATCGAATGATACTAGGGACTCGTCATTCTTAGCCAAAGTCTAAGGGCTGATTATCCTTCCCTTGCAGGAGATATCTTGTTTGGTGGTAAGTAACATAGATTGATTTAATGGTTTCAATTTTGTGGAGATGCCTTAGCAAGGGTTGAAGCTACTTGACTGGAACTGTTGTTTTCTTAGGTGCTTAATCGTGGGATCCTCAACTTACAACCCATAACAGGTGTGTAAGCTCACACCTCTGTTTAATCTGCTATTGTTGTGATCTATGAATCGGTTAAAAGCCGAAATACCGAAAAGTCAGAATACTGACAATTGAGATCTCCCGAGCCTGCGAGTGCTCGTAGAGGTAAACCGAGCCACTAGTGATGGTGATAGACCGTTGAGAGTGTCACAAACTCTCTCGTGGAACTAAGGCCGTAATGGGCCTTGTTGAGCCGAAGCGAGCTTAGTGGGCCCAATGGGTTAACGGGCCCACATGAGCGAAATCGATGGTAAGTACCGAATGACTGATGCGACTACAAAGTCCGCGGAACCAAGACCGAAAATGAACTGAATGGGCCACACAAGCGTTTGGGCCCGTTTGGGCCGAAATTGGATATTATGCCCAATTACACCGTAGTGACCCAAAAGGGAACCTGTGTCGCTCGAGGCGACAGTGGGCCTCCAGAAAGGCCGTTAAATGGTAAATTACAAAAATACCCTCAGTGGGTAAATTACTGAATTACCCTTAATGGATAAGTTACCGAAATACCCTCGATAGGTAAATTACCGAAATACCCCTAAGGGGTGAAAATACCGTTTTACCCCTAAACGACGAAATGACCGTTATACTCTTAGTGGTAGTCTAAATATTGTTCATGTGATGTTATATATCTGTTTATGGTCGTATTTTATTGCATACATATCATATTGCATTGGGTTGGGCTTGCTGATTGGAGGAAGTACCGTTCTAGTGTCTTCGCCACGTATGCTTTATTTAGTGGCTCAGCCACATATACCGTTATTAGCAGCTTGACTGCATTATTGGAGAGTTTTGGATGGGTGGGTTGACATGGTCCCCACATGGTGTATTGGTTGGTACGGGTGGAGAGTTAGTTGGCTGGATAGGATTGGGGTGGGCACATATCCATTTGCATTGGGATGATTGGGGTTTAGGCCCGACTTGCTACCGAATAGGGCTCAGGCCCAGACTGACACCGTATGGGCTCAGGCCCAGATTATGACCGCTATAGGGGTTTACACACTGAGTTCTCGTAACTCACCCCTTTTCTTTTAACCGTATAGGTAATCCCCAACGTTAGAGGATTTGGAGCTGCGGAGGAATTGGAGGTGACCATACGCCGAATTTGTTAATAAATGAAATTTAGTAATTTTGGGTTTACTTTATTTTATATTAGTTTGGGGTTCATAATTTATGTAATATGGCCATTGGAATTTTCTTTTAACTTTCATTTGGTAAATATTTTAGTTATGAACTGCCAAACAATTGAACACAGGTTTTTAAAACATTAACTTCTGTTTTCAAATATCACATTTTCGCAACTTTGGAAGTCAGTCTTCCGCTACACAAAACATTTTGATAATAATATTATGTTGCAAGGGAAATAACCTTAAGGAAATTTTGTTTTGATAAGCAATGAAATTCGGGGTTTTCAAATGGTAAAAAGTATTAAATCGAGGAAGGGGGTTTTAAATGATCGTGTAGTTTAAAACAATCTTTTGATGTAACATGCCAGATTCGGCCGTAACGTCTAGGCCGGGTTTGGGGTGTTACAGAGCTTCAACCTCCTCTTCCAAACTAAGGTTTTGTGTTTTCTAAAAGCAGGTGTGGGATCTAAACCTAAATGTTTGTGTATAATTGATAGATACTAGTGATTAGAGAGCTAGTATAGGCGAATCTAGGAGAAACCCAATATGTACGAACCCATTTGCGAGGCCATGAGCGAGCCTATGTAAGCGAGCCCTTGTGTGAACCCCTTGTTGTGCGAGCCCTTATATGCGAACCTATTGTGCAAGCCTTCTTGTGCGAGCCCTAGTATATATAAAGGTATTGTGCGAGCACTAGTATATGTGAAGCTATTGTGTGAGCCCTAGTATAAGCGAACATGTATGTGTGAGCCCTATTGTGCGAACCCATATGTAAAACCATATAGGATTGGATACTCAAGCTCTTAAAATATACATGCGAACCATAATTGTTTATGACATACGAACCCCCTATGATTTACATGGGAACCACTGTATTATGCGAGTCAAGAATGTATATTGCATGCGAGTCATAAATTATATGCGAACCACTATATTATGTGAGTTAGGTATGTGTGTTATGCGAGTCAAGCATGTGTCTTATGAGAGTCAAGAACGTATATTGCATACAAGTCATAAATTACATGTGAACCACTGTATTATACGAGTCAAGTATGTGTATTATGTAAGTCAAGTATGTGTACTATGGGAGGCAAGAATGTATACTACATGCAAGTCATAAATTACATGCAAACCACTGTATTATGCAAGTCAAGTAAGTGTACTATGCGAGGCAAGAATGTATATTATGTGAGTCCAGAATGTATACTGCATGTGAGCCATAAATTACATGCGAGCCCCTGTAATCTGTGAACCTTGTATATGTCATATGCGAGCCTATGTGATATGCGAACCCTAGGTTTTAGGCGAACCTATATGTGATGCGAACCCTATTTAGCATGCGAGCCTATATGATATGTGAATCCCTTGTGCCTACAGTATGCAAACTATGTATGTTTTCATGTGAACCCTATGTGACAATAGTATGCGAACCCTGTAGTGCGAAACCCAAACCACGAAACCTTAGATGTGAACCCTCACTTGTGAGCCCTGCATACAAACCTGTATATATATACTAGATAATTAAGCTTGTTAAAATCATATGAAAATCTTGTACATGTAACACTATTTTTTTATTATTCACACAAATTATGTGTGTGCATATGTGAAATTGATATGAATGAAGATATGAACACATACCATAACATGTTTGTATGAAATATTGAATGTAGCATCAATTGATGATAAAAAAAAGCATTACATGCTAAGTATATGCGCATAATTACATGGAAACGGGTGAGGAGGACGAAGGAGTTCTATAGGAGTTAGTGGCAATTTAAGTCCACACTGAAAGTCAATACTGCATGAAGTAGGCGGCAATGCCATCAAAACTGGATAATCTGGTATGATAGTTTAAAAAGCCATCAAAAACTGAACAATCGAGATGGTAAGTTATTGTAGTAAAAAAGAGTCACCGTCATAGATGACAAGTGAATGGCAATCAAACTGGAAATCAAACCCGGGATAGTCAGTTATTGTTATGTGTTTTGGAGTGTCAAGCTATACTCGAGGGCGGATAGGATGGACGGGTGGGATCTTAATCCATAAATTGCATCGCATCACATATAAATTGATTATACATTAATTACTATATATACCATGAAGATTGCTTAGTTCATTACTATGCTATAGATTATATGATTTACCGTTTTCACAATTATATATAATGATTTATAAGTTAGACTCACACTTAGCCATTGTAAGCTCACTCCCCCTTTCTTTAAACCTTTCAGGTAACACAAAAAATTAGGACTTGATATGGCACCGGAGGACCCTCGGACTAGTAAGCTCGTTTTCGTTAATATTATTATTTTAAAGTTTTATTAAAGTTTCCTCTATTCGTTTTATTATTGGGTTGTAGTTATTAATTATTTCTTGTTTTAGATCTTAGGGTGAAGTAGTTTAGCTTATTTATTTCAAAGCATGATACTTAGTTAATACTCTGATATTTGCATGCTATTCGATTTAGAAAACCATTATTCTTAAAATTAATTTCTGATGATTAATAAATTCTTAAAAGTTATGGAAAAGTCTTTTTAAACTTTAACCGTTTTCTCAAAACTTCGAATTGATAATATGGTAATTAAATTGCTAAGTAAAGTCAGTTTAAATAAATGAACGTTTTTCTTAAAAACAAAAAAGTAATTTCTCACAAAATTAAACCCAAGTAAAAGAATGGCTTTACAGGATCACTTCGGTGATCGAATGTAACGCCTTCAAAGCTGGGTCGGAGGTGTTACATAACTTGTTATCGAGTTTATCCTTGCTCAGTAGATTCCCTTTCGCAGCCTCAAATAAGAGATGATCTCTCCCATAAATGAGAGTTTCCCTAAAAGTTTTATAAAAAGAGGGCAAAAAACATAACAATAACATAACTTAATCCTCATCACTAATCTTACCTTCGAGATTCTTCAGATCATTTAGAAGGGTAACAAACTCACTAATATGAGATCTAATAGACTCGCATTTGGCCATTTTGAATGTGTAGATACGTTGTTTAACACTAACCTGTTAGCTAATGATTTCGTCATATACAAGGCTTCCATTTCCTTCCATAATGTATATGTTGTTTTCTCCTTCAAAACCTCTTATAACACATTATTTTTTAGACATAATTGAATTGTGAATAGAACTTTTTTATCTAACCTATCCTATTCTATTTGTTCCATGTCCGTGGGCTTTCTCTCTGTAATGATCCTCTCAAGGTCGCTCTGAATTAGTATTGTTGACATACGAACTTGCCATAGACTAAAATTTGCGATACCATTGAACTTATCAATATCAAACATTTATGTTGTTATCTCTAACGGGTTAAATGCGAAAATTGAATTAGCTCTGATACCAATTTGTAGGGAATTAACCTGTGTATGCAACGAACAAGTAAATAAAGTAGAAATTGAAAAGATCGAACACACACAATTTACGTGGAAAAACTTCTCGAAAGAGGATAAAAAACCACGAGCAAAAAAAGATTTCACTATAATAAAAGGAGAGTACAAAAGATAGAGAGAATAAAAAAGAAAACCCAAAGCTTTAAAAGAAAAACCCTTCAAAACAAATAACAAAATTCTCTCAATCTAAATATTTCTGTTTTGTAAAACCTAGAGTAACAAAGACCTATTTATGGGCTAAAACTCGTAGCATATATGACTAGAATATCCCTAGGTTAATTAGAGTTTAAGTGAGAATCTAAAATAGAGTTTAACTGATAGAAGAAAGTCAAGAAACTTGATGTGCACGTCGCCACATTGTGACATGGTGTTTGGTCATCGGAGCAAAGAAGGATCGCGTCGTCGGGACGAGGACTTTCTTCTCGTTGTGACGTCGGCTGCTCAACGAGACGAAAAGCTTCTCCTCATTGTGACGTCACACACAGTTTGATCAAAATGCAATGCATACTGCCACAAGGAAAATAGGTGGATTTTGGAGAGAGAAACAGAAAACGTGTCCTGCAGGAAGCATTTTTCTGACTTGTTTGAAAACGCATCCTGCAGGAAGCGTTTTCTATTGACTTGTTTAAAAACACGCCCTACAAAATGCATTTTCTTTAAAAACTTGACACATTAGCTTCTTTGGTCAAATGGTTAAATATTAGTGGTTTTGTCCTTGAGTCTCAGGCTTAATTCTTCCCCAACTCACATTGGTATTTTTTATTTCATATTGTTTCAATTTTTTTTAAATTTAATTAATAAATATATTTTTAATTCATCTTTTTAATTAATAACTCTTTTATTTATATAAATAAAATAATAAATATGTAATTATATAATAAAAATATATTTTTATATATCATTATGTTAAAAATATTTTTTAATTAATAAATCATTTATTTATATATAGATTAATAAATATGTAATTATATGTTTTTTATATTTATCATTGTGTTAAATATATTTTATTTTTAACTAATTTTTTTTATTTTTTCTTTATATATAATTTTTTATATTAAATATTTATTTTCTCCACCTATATTATGAGTATGGTGATTTCTAATATTATAAAATCAAATAATTATTTTGAATATCATTATTATTTTTATATGTAAAATATTTCAAATATAATTGTTTTTCATCTACATTGTGAGTAAGGTAAATTCTAATATTATAAAATCAAAATTAATTTTTATTATATATATATAAATAAAAGAGTTATTAACTAAAAATATTATATATAAAAATATATTTTTTTATTATATAATTACTGTTATAAAATAAAGAGAGATGGGGAGAATAAAGAACAAAGAAAATATGAGAGCAATAGACAATGTACTTTATTAATCAAAGGGATGATTTACAATGCTTCATCAGAGTCTCTATCTATAGGCATAAGAAGTATAAAAGAAGTAGAGATCTAATTCTAATAACTATTAGAATTTAAAGTACATCAAAACTTTATCTTTATCATGATGGACATGCACTTAATAAGATATTCATAACACCCCCCATTGGATGTCCATTGGTAGATAATGTGCCTCATTAAAACCTTATTAGGAAAAACCGTGTAGGATAAAAAACCTAATGAAGGAAAAAGAGTACACAATCTTCTATTACAAGCTGCCTCGTTAAAAACCTTTACTAGGAAAACCCAATGGGACAAAACCTTGGTTAAAGGAAAAGAGTACAACTTGTTTTTCGACTCCCCCTGATGGCAACATTACATTACATCTTTGGGTCGAAGCATTCCAATCTTGTGTAGTAGTCTTTCAAATATTGAAGTTGGCAATGCCTTAGTAAAAAGATCTACTAAATTATCACTAGAACGAATTTGTTGAACATTTATATCATCTCTTTTCTCAAGATCATGGGTGAATAATAATTTGGTGAAATATGTTTCGTTTTATCACCTTTGATGTAACCACCCTTCAATTGAGCTATACATGTTGTATTATCTTCATATAAGATAGTTGACATCTTTTCCTGTAAAGGCAAATTACATATCTTCTGGATATGTTGGGTCAATAACTTTAGCCAAACACACTCTCGACTTGCCTCATGCATTGCAATTATTTCTACATGATTGAAGAAGCGGCAGCTAATGTTTGCTTTGTTGAACGCCATGATATGGCAGTATCCCCACATATAAATAAATATCATGTTTGAGATCTACCTTTATGTGGATCCGATAAGTATCCAGCATCAGCATAGCCGACTAATAGGGATTTTGAATCATTTGAATAAAATAACCCCATATCAATAGTCCTCTGAGATATCTAAATACATGTTTAATTCCATTCCAATGTCTACGTGTTGGAGAAGAACAGAATCTTATTAACAAGTTTAGAACGAAAGCTATATTAGGTCTTGTGTTGTTTGCAAGATACATCAATGCCCCTATGGCACTTAAATATGGTACTTCAGGACCAAGAAACTCTTCACCATCCTCGCAATGATGAAATTGATCTTTATTCACATCTAACGATCGTACAATCATCGGAGTACTTAATGGGTGTGACTTATCCATGTAAAATTTCTTTAATACCTTTTCCGTATAAGTTGATTGATGAACATGAATTCCATCTTTTAAATGCTCGATTTGTAAGCCAAGACAAAACTTTTTTTTTCCAAGATCATTCATCTTAAATTCTTTCTTTAAAAAATTTTATTATATTTTGAAGCTCTTCAAGAGTTCCTATAATATTTATATCATCAAAATAAACAAAAATTATCACAAAATCTGATCCAAACCTTTTTATAAAGACACATGGAAAAATTGGATCATTTTTGTAACCTTCTTTTAACAAGTATTCCTTAAGACGATTGTACCACATACGTCCAGATTGTTTTAACCTATATAAACTTTTCTTTAATCTGATCGAGCAATTTTCTCAATAAACTCTATATCTTTTTGGGGTTTTAAATCCTTCAGGGATTTTCATATAAATTTCACTATCAAGTGTACCATATAAATAGGATGTAACAACATCCATTAGATGCATGTCCAGTTTTTCACGTACTGCCAGACTTATAAGATATCTAAACGTGATTGCATCCACAACAGGAGAATATGTCTCTTCATAATCAATGTCAGGCCTTTGCGAAAATACTTGTGCTACAAGTCGAGCTTTATATCTTACGACTTCATCAATTTCATTTTGTTTTCACACAAATACCCATTTATATCCTACCGACTTTTACACCTTTAGGTGTTTGGACTACAAGTCCAAAAACTTCACGTTTAGAAAGTGAATTCAATTCTACTTGAATTGCATCTTTCCATTTTGTCCAATATTTTCTATTTTTACATTCCTTAGTAGATTTAGGCTCAAGATCCTCATTTTCTTTTATTATATCAATAGCAATATTATAAGCAAAATTGTTGTCGACAACTACATTTTTTTTTATTCCATCTTTTTCTCGTATTGACATAACTTATTGAGATCTCTTTATTTTTATCATTTTCATTTTTAGGTACCTAAATATCTTCTTGAGTTTTATAATTAGTTATGTCATGGGTCTCTTCAGTAACCCCCACCTCCACTATATGACCATCTTGAATGTTCGCTCATATCCTTTTACGAGGATTTTTATCTTTAGAACCGATCGGTCTTCCACGCTTCAGGCATGGATTACTTTCTTTTGTACTAACAGTTTTCCCTATTAGGACATCAATTCGTATTAGAGCATTTTCAGCTGGTATGTGAGATTTAATGAATCTAGCAGTTGATTTGTAAAATGAATCATCAGTTGAACTTCTGGTTCACATTGCTTTGCACGAGGATCTTAGATATTGATAATTCATTTCAAGTACTTTATTAATCCAGCTTTTTATCCTCTCCCCCTAATGTTGGGAAAACTGACAACTCATGTCATAATTAAATCTCGAATTAATAGCTCATAAATATTATAAGGAGACTCATATAAATATACATTCCCAATCTCTTATTATGAACCACCTTTGTGCGTTGTGGTGGAGCAATTGGAACATATACCGCACATCCAAAAATTGTAAGATGGGAAATATTTGGCTCTTGACCGAAAATAAATTGTAATGGAGAGTATTTATAATTTATTAGCTTGATGCGTACAACATGTAAATTAATACAATCTCATGTTGAAATCGAAAGTTTTGTTCTCATAAGTAATGATTTAGCTATTAGTTGAAGGCATTTGATAAACAATTCAACTAAATCATTTTGTGTGTGAACATGAGCTAGAGGATGTTCAACTTTTATCCCAATTGACATGCAATAATCATTGAGAACTTGGGATGTAAACTCACCAACATTAGCAAGATGAATTGTTTTAGTTGCATAATTTGAAATTAATCATTTAAACAAGCAATCTCTCAAACGACAGGTTGCGAGTTGATAACGCATGTGAATATTTTATAAATGTATCTACCAAAATCATATAATATCAAAACCATCCACATGGTGGATGAATGGGCCCATATTCATTTAAGAAATACAAGACATTAGATCTCAACTTTAGCTAGTGAGTTTCTAAGAACCAATTTTTTATTGAGAATAAGCAACAAATGAGAATTCTTTAAATTAAAGAATCTCCTAGTTCTTTAATGGATGTCCATATGAATTCTCAATTAATTTTCGCATCATATACGATCCAGGATAGTCTAACTGGTCACGCCAAGTAGTAAACGCATTTGTATTAGTAAACGCATTTGTATTAGTAGACTTCTGGTTTACTTTAACTTGTGTTTCAATTGTACTAAATTGTAAATTGTAACAAATTGATAATTTTATTATCATTCCTTTTCATTTGTATCCACATATAAGTACTATTGTGACATTTACTACTGGAAATGTCTAAATTAATGTGAAGTCTATAATGCCACCAAGTCAATAAATATAATTTCCAAATAATTATATGCAATATTCGCTTCAGAGAATATGCCAAAATCTTCAAATGCCCAAAAATCTATTAATAGCAAACTTTGAGAGTGGATCTTATTTTCCAGGTGTACAACAGGTACATAACCAATGACTTTTCATACATAAGTTTTCTCTATTACAAGTTCTCATTAGTAATATTTTACCACATAATTTTAATTGAGAACTTATTCTGAATACTGTAGAGTTATACTCACAGTTTTTTAAAAAAAAAACTTGCAACTTTAAGTGCATCCAACCATAATAAACTTTAGATAAAATTATCATATTCTATCGCTCATAAGTAGATCTTTCACAGTCAAATATTTTGCTTTCAACCCTTTAATAGGGATGATGACAAAAGAATATCACAAAGATTATAAAATAAATATAAATTAATAACCCAATCCCCTTTTTTATTCATATAAAATATAATATTTTCCTCATTCACAATCTCAATATGAGATCCATTACAAATATCTTTTTAAAAGTAATGCATTAAATCACAAATTTTGTGTTTTTTAGATATTGATATATTAGTTGTAACGCCCCAAAATTTTAATTTTGATTTCGTGTATGTGTGACACACAATGTCTATCTGCTTCAGTGGTTATGTGTTTTGGGTGTGTGTGAGAGGTCCCAAGTTCAAGCCTTACTTGGGCAAGTTTTGGTATTTTTTTATAAATAAAGCCTTAACCTTGTGCAAAGGGCTTAAGTTTAATTGTTCGTAAGTTTATATCAGAATGGGCCTGCTGGTCTAGTGGCTAAGTGGAGTGTTGGAGTGTTGGAGGTCCTGTGTTCAATTCTCTGTGATGGCGTGGAAACGGTATTTTTACTCCAATTTCGGCTAAGAGTTGTGTTGGGGCAAAATTCTGAGTAGTTGTGTTTTAGTGGGTTAATAGGGAGTGATTTTAAGAGATAATTGGGGAGACGTTATCAGAAAATAATCTGATTATCTTTTTGTTGCAAAAAAAAAGTAGAGTTTCGATTTTCTCTCCAATTCCCCAAACTTTTTTTGACGTTTTCTTCTTCTTCTTCTATTTTCCCTCCTCTACCGATTCTTTCCCCTAGTTGCTGCCGAAATTTCCATTATTTTTTCCCCTTCCATTTCTTTCTTCTTCTTTTTTTCCAATTGATTCGGTTGTTCATTGTTGGTTGCGTATGTTCGATAACTAACGGCTTTGTCTATTGTTAATCGTTCTTGGTTAATCTCTAAAAGGGGGATTCCTTTTTGGTGTTTAGGAGTCAATCAAGGGGCTGGTGGTTTTGAATCGACGCTATGATTGAGCGAAGTCGTGGTTAATCAAGCGAGGTAAGGGTTTTGCTAAGTTTTTAGTCGAGTTCCTTCCAAAGTTGGTTGATTAAAAACGAATTAAGTGATTAATCTGGAGATATGTTGGTCGATTTTTAGGTTCTGAAGGCTTAGGAGTGCTTACGCATCAGAAACGACACCAGGTGTGTACTCGAAACCCAAAAAACGGGATTCAGTGAAAAGCCAAAATTGCTTGCTGTCGAGAAATAAGAGAAAATGATGCGAAAAATTGAAGAGAAAGGAAATAAGGGTGTTATAAACTTGGAAATTAACATTTTGCACTAAAATAGTTGGACAACAGCAGTAGTCTAACCTTGAAAAATCATCAAAAGTAGTGGCAATTGAGTTAGAGATTGAATAAAATATGAAATTAAATATTATTGAGTCTAGTTTTTCATGGAAGAAACAGTGTAAGCAATGGAATTGTAAATCATGAGATATAATAAATTTTGTGAGATAAGGTCAGAATGATTTCGGGTTCCCCTGTTCTGACTTAGGAAAATCATCAAAAATTTTAAAAAAATAATTAGGGGCTTAAATTTATATTTTTAAATCCTTTATGAGTCTATTTTCAAGAGAAACAAACGGAAACATCATCTAAATCCGTTACTAAGAGATAAATAATTTTTAGTAAGGAAAGGATGAAGCTATCAAATAGAAGAATAGGGATAACTTTAAAGATTTTACTTTACTTATTTGATAAACTATAAATTCTGAAAATTTTATGGTAGAAAGGTATTTGAGTCTAGTTTCAAAAACATCAAGCAGATCTTAATTTAGAATTTTGTAGCTCAAGATATAAATAATTTAGTGATAATGACTCAAGTAGATAGCTTTGAATGAACATATAAGTAAATAGTGAAAACATATATGAGTATTGAGCTAGCATGGGTTACTTTAAAAATGGATCACACACGGCCAAGGCCAATTTGGGCGAGTGGGCCACACAGGCGCATCACATGGAGGTGTGGGCCCGCCACGAAATGTTTTTAAGGTTGCACGGGTCGCCCAAGTCGACCGTGAACCCTTGTGTAGGGCCTGTGAAGCGCTACTTAGACCCCTAAATGTGTGAAATTGACTGAATGATATTTGTACTGGGCATGTTAATATCTGAAATGAATATATGTACTAAAATTGCATAATAGCATGTCATCCATTGTGTGTTGCATTGCATTGGGTTGGGGGTTGTTATTC
Organism: Gossypium sturtianum; assembly: GCA_025698515.1. Taxonomy (NCBI): domain Eukaryota; kingdom Viridiplantae; phylum Streptophyta; class Magnoliopsida; order Malvales; family Malvaceae; genus Gossypium; species Gossypium sturtianum. The sequence goes on from CM046948.1 coordinate 121,118,339, forward strand.
GGAGGAAGTGTACTGAAAGGCTTTAAGCCTAGTTTACTGGCAGCTCAGCTTAAAACTATTGTATTGTGCCGCATTCGGTACTACTTGGAGTGTAGGGATGGGTGGGTTGATTATATCCCCACATGGAGTGTAGGGTTTGACGGAGATGGTGTGTAGAGGCTGGTTGGGTATGATTTTGCTACTGCATAATAGTTACTGCTACTGATATTGTGATGGGCTAAGGCCCTACTGCATTTTTGACACTGTACTGAGATGGGCTAAGGCACAAGACTGTTCAACTGTACACTGTGAATACTGATTGTTTGTTTGTTTCTATGAGATTACACACTGAGTTTACGTAAACTCACCTTTTTTTTAATGTGCACAGGCAATCCCCAGACTTAGACGGATTGGTGCGACGGAGGACTCAACGGTGACTACAGTAATTTTTGGACTTCATGGTTTTCAATTTACGATTTATGATTTGATTATTATTGATTATTTGGGTTGTAATTTAAGGACCCTCTGGGCCTTTGGTTTTAAATTTGGATTTTTATTTATTTATTTTACTTTATGGATTTATACCTGCTGGTCGTAGGAAATTCAGTTTTAAAAAAGTAATTTCTAAACACATGATCACCTAGACTGTTTTATTAAAGCTTTCACAACGAGAGATGTTTCGCAACAAATGTTTTAAATGAATAAAGACGACTTCCTAAGTTCTAACAAAGGTTTACTAAAGATAATAACATGGAATGTTTTCATCGTAACAACGAGTTTCAAAAACACTATCGTGTCATATTGCCAAATACGGCCATAACGTCTAGGCTGGATTTGGGGTGTTACATTTAGTGGTATCAGAGCCAGATTACAAAACTCGGTTGTGGATTATGCATTTTATAAAAAAATGGGCTTTAAAAAAATTGATTGATTTCCAAATGATTTGAAATGTTTTTACTGAGTAAGTGGTACACCGAGTCTCCAGCGCTGATCCTGTAAGTATTCTAAACTGTGATTTGTTTTAAACTGAAACTGTTATGGATAGTATATTCTGAAACTACTATAGGTAGTAAACTGAACTGAAAACACTCTAGTTAGTGTATACTGAAAATTGTAGAGAAACTAAAAACTGTAGTGAGACTGCGATTTACGAAAACGAACTTTGAATAATCGATACTGTTTTACATAAAACATTTGTTAATAAACACTGTAACTGTAATTGATTCATAAAACTATTAATACAGATAAACGTGATTAGACAATGAATGGATGAGGTATCCGCGGACAGGGTACTAGAGGCCGAGGTAGAGGCCGCAGAGGAGCTCGAGCTGAGTCCTCTTTACTGGGTAGCATACTGAATTTGGATACAAGTGAGACGCCAGTGTCGCCTGCTACTGAGACTGGGTCTCAAGATCGCATGGCTGGGGACGACGCATAGTTCCAGGCTATGCTAAGGATTTTAGAGAGGGTCGCTAGGCCCAATACTGGATCTGGGGGCCGAGGGTCGGTTACGGAACGACTCCGGTCCAATAGAGCTGAGCTCTTCAGGGGTGTCACTAGAGTTGCCCCTAATGTGGCCGAGTACTGGATTGAGGCCACGAATAGGATTATGGATGATTTAGATTGCACCCCGAGCGAGAAATTAAAGGTGCATCTCACCATCGCGGATGAGGGTTATCAGTGGTGGCTTACTGTTAAGGAGGGCACTCAGCCCGAATGTCTGACCTGGGAGTTCTTTAAGACCGCCTTCTAAGGAAAATATGTGGGAACCAGTTATGTGGACGTCTGTAGGAGGGAGTTTCTAAATTTGGCATAGTGAGATCGGTCAGTGGCCGAGTATGAGGTCGAGTTTCTGAGACTGAGCCGCTATGTGCAAGGTATGGTGGCATCGGAGTATGAGCGATGTGTTCGCTTTGAGGATGGCCTCAGGGATAACTTGAGGGTTCTGATAGCTCCGCAGAGGGAGCGAGATTTTTTCTGCCTTGGTCGAGAAGGCGAAGATTACCGAGGAGGTTAAGCGCACTGAGTGCCAAAACCGTGATAAAGAGAGAGGTAGGAACAAGAGGGATTCGAAGCCCTCGAGTTCTGTACAAAGGGCTAAGAAAAAGGCTAGAGATGATGGGCCCGTTAGAGCTGGGCCCCCTGTTACTGCTACTGGACTGCAGCCATGTGTTGATTATGGTAGATGCCATCAGGGCGAGTGTTGGAGGAGGACTGGGGCGTGTCTGAGATATGGGTCATTGGATCACCGTATTAGGGAGTGTCCATTGAGGGCCGATCAGATGCAACCTCAGGGTACTGGTACTGGTACTGCACAGCCATAGAGGGTAACACAGCTGCCACCGAGAGGCCGTGGTCAGGCCAGGGGTGGTAATGGCGTAGGTCGTGGACAGAGAGAATCGGGCAGAGGTGCTGGATAGACTGAGACGAGGCAGTCTGCTCTGGTTTATGCTGTATGTCACCGTGAGGACGGAGATGCTCCTTACATCATCACTGGTACGTTCTTTATTTTTTATGTACCATACACTGTATTGATAGATATAGGATCCACTCACTTCTGTATTGCCTGCTCTGTTTCTGGGAATCTGGGATTATCGGTTGAGAGTAGTTCCAGTGAGGTCATGGTTCTGAGCCCGCTGGGGCAATCGGTTAGAGTTAGCAAACTGTATAGGGATGTTCCTTTAGAGGTTCAAGGGACGGTATTTCTGGCTAACTTGATGGAGCTTCCGTTTGGGGAGTTCTATATGATATTGGGGATGGATTGGCTGGTAAAGCACCGACTAAGTCTGGATTGTGCGCTGAAAAAGGGTCGTCTTGAGAACTGAGGAGGATAATGAGGTAGTCATGGTTGGGGAACGTCATAATTATTTGACTAATGTGATCTCTGTGCTGGTGGCTGAGAAACTGGTTCGTAAGGTATGTGAGGCGTTCTTGGCCTACATAAGTGTTTCCATTTTTGCGGACTCTACTGTAAAGGATATTTGCACTATAAGGGATTTCTCGAATGTTTTTCTTGAGAAGCTACCGGGTTTACCTCTGAATCAGGAAGTGGAGTTTGGGATTGAACTTTTCTCTGGTATAGCTCCGGTGTCTATCGCTCCCTATCAAATGGCACTGAAGGAGCTTACGGAGCTTAAGGCTCAGATTCAGGAGTTATTGGATCGTGGGCTCATCCGCCCTAGTGTGTCTCCGTGGGGAGCACCGGTACTGTTTGTGAAGAAGAAAGATGGGTCCATGCAGATGTGTATCGACTACCGGCAACTGAACAAGTTGACCATTAAGAATAAGTACCCCCTACCGAGGATAGATGACCTGTTTGACCAGTTTCGAGGAGCTTCAGTGTTCTCTAAGATTGATCTCCGGTCTGGGTACCATCAGTTGAGAGTTAAGGAGGCTGATGTGCATAAGACGGCATTTAGGACTCGTTATGGTTACTACGAGTTCCTAGTGATGCCATTTGGACTGACTAATGTACCGGCAGCTTTCATGGATCTGATGAACCGAGTATTTCAGCCTTATCTGGACCAGTTTGTGGTGGTGTTCATCAATGATATACGAGTTTACTCGATGACTGAGGATGAGCATGATGAGCACCTTAGGGTTGTTCTGCAGACTTTGAGGGAGAAGCAGCTCTATGCTAAGTTTAGCAAGTGCGAGTTCTGGCTACGTGAGGTGACATTTCTAGGACATGTGGTTTCTGCTGAGGGGATTCGAGTAGATCCTCAAAAGATTGAAGCGGTGCTGGAGTGGAAGCAGTCTAGGAACGTATCTGAAATCCGCAGTTTTCTAGGACTGGCGAGTTATTATAGGCGATTTGTAGAGGGCTTCTCATTGATTGCAGCACCCTTAACTAAGCTACTAAGTAAGGGTGTACCGTTTGTCTGGACTGATGCGCAGCAAGAGAACTTCGAGAATCTCAAGAAGGTATTGACTGAGGCCCCTGTTCTGATACAGCCGGAGTCTGGAAAGGAGTTCGCCTATAATAACAGTTTCCAGTCTAGCATCCAGATGGCACCTTACGAGGCACTGTATGGTCGTAAGTGTCGCACTTCTTTATGTTGGACTGACTTGGGCGAGCAAAAACGTGTTCTGGGTCCTGAATTGGTTTCCAAGATAGAGGATAAGGTTAGATTGATTCGGGATCATTTGAAAGCGGCTTATGACAGGCAGAAGTCTTATGCGGACCTGAAGAGACGCGAGATTGAGTATTCTGTGGGGGACTTAGTATTTCTTAAGGTATCGCCATGGAAGAAGATTCTAAGGTTCGGTCGTAAGGGCAAGTTGAGCCCTAGGTTTATCGGACCTTACCGTGTTTTGAAGCGAGTAGGACCGGTTGCTTATCAGTTGGAGCTACCTCCAGAGTTGGATCGTATCCATGACGTGTTTCACATCTCTATGCTGAGGCGCTATCGCTCTGATCCTACTCACATCGTTTCCATTGAGGAGATTGATGTTAGGCCAGACTTGACCTTTGAGGAGGAGCCGGTTCAGATTCTGGATCGAGATGTAAAAGTATTGCGAAGGAAATCTATTCCACTGGTTAAGGTTCTTTGGCGTAATCATAGCACTGAGGAGGCTACGTGAGAGCCTGAGGATACGATACGTTAGGAATATCCTCATCTGTCCTGACCGAGTAATTTCGAGGACGGAATTTTCTTTTAGGGGGTAGAATTGTAACGCCTCAAAATTTTAATTTTTGATTTCGTGTACGTGTGACACACAATGTCTATCTGCTTCAGTGGTTATGTGTTTTGGGTGTGTGTGAGAGGTCCCAAGTTCAAGCCTTACTTGGGCAAATTTTGGTATTTTTTATAAATAAAGCCTTAACCTTGTGCAAAGGGCTTAAGTTTAATTGTTGGTAAGTTTATATCAGAATAGGCCTGCTGGTCTGGTGGTTAAGTGGAGTGTTGGAGTGTTGGAGGTCCTATGTTCAATTCTCTGTGATGGCGTGGAGATAGTATTTTTGCTCCAATTTCGGCTAAGAGTTGTGTTGGGGCAAAATTCTGAGTAGTTGTGTTTTAGTGGGTTAATAGTGAGTGATTTTAGGAGATAATTGGGGAGAGATTATCAGAAAATCATCTGATTATCTTTTTGTTGCAAAAAAAAAGTAGAGTTTCTGTTTTCTCTCAAATTCCCAAACTTTTTCTGACGTTTTCTTCTTCTTTTTCTTTTTTCCCTCCTCTGCCGATTCTTTCCCCTAGTTGCTGCCAAAATTTCCATTATTTTTTCCCCTTCCATTTCTTTCTTTTTTTTTCTAATTGATTCAGTTGTTCATCGTTGGTTGCACGTGTTCGGTAAATAACAGTTTTGTCTATTATTAATCGTTCTTGGCTAATCTCTAAAAGGGGGATTCCTTTTTTGGTGTTTAGGAGTTAATCAAGGGGCTGGTGGTTTTGAATCGATGTTGTGATTGTGCGAAGTCGTGGTTACTCAAGCGAGGTAAGGGTTTTGCTAAGTTTTTAGTCGAGTTCCTTCCGAAATTGGTTGATTAAAAACGAATTAAGTGATTAATCTGGAGATATGTTGGTCGATTTTTAGGTTCTGGAGGCTTAGGAGTGCTTACGCATGAGAAACGATACCAGGTGTGTACCCGAAACACAAAAAATAGGATTCGGAGAAAAGCCAAAATTGCTTGCTGTCGAGAAATAAGAGAAAATGATGCGAAAAATTGTAGAGAAAGGAAATAAGGGTGTTATAAACTAGGAAATCAACATTTTGCACTAAAATAGTTTTGGACAGCAGCAGTAGTCTAATTTTGAAAAATCATCAAAAATAGTGGGAATTGAGTTAGAGGTTGAATAAAATATGAAATTAAATTTTATTGAGTCTAGTTTTTCATGAAAGAAACAGTGTAAGCAATGGAATTGTAAATCATGAGATATAATAAATTTTGTAAGACAATGTCAGAATGATTTCGGGTTCCCCTGTTCTGACTTAGGAAAATCATCAAAAATTGTAAAAAAATAATTAGGGGCATAAATTTATATTTTTAAATACTTAATGAGTCTATTTTCAAGAGAAACAAATGGAAACATCATCTAAATTCTGTACAAAGAGATAAATAATTTTTAGTAAGGAAATGATGAAGCTGTCAAACAGCAGAATAGGGATAACTTTAAAGATTTTACTGTACTTATTTGATAAACTATAAATTCTAAAAATTTTATGTTAGAAAGGTATTTGAGTCTAGTTTCAAAAACATCAAGCGGATCTTAATTTGGAATTCTGTAGCTCAAGATATAAATAATTTAGTGATAATGACTCAAGTAGACAGCTTTGAATGAACATATAAGTAAATAGTGAAAACATATATGAGTATTGAGCTAGCATGGGTTACTTTAAAAATGGATCACACGGCCAAGGCCAATTTGGGCCGAGTGGGCCACATGGGCGTGTGGGCCCACACAGGCAGATCACATGAACGTGTGGGCCCATTTTTACCGAAATGTTTTTAAGGTTGCACGGGTCGTCCAAGTCGGCTGTGAACCTACTGTAGGGTCGGTAAGCGCTACTTAGACCCCTAAATGTGTGAAATTGACTGAATGATATCTGTATAGGGCATGTTAATATCTGAACTGGATATATGTACTGGAATTGCATAATAGCATGTCATCCATTGTGTGTTGCATTGCATTGGGTTGGGGGTTGTTATTCGGAGGAAGTGTACTGAAAGGCTTTAAGCCTAATTTACTGGTAGCTCAGCTGCAAACTACTGTATTATGCCGCATTCGGTACTACTTAGAGTGTAGGGATGGGTGGGTTGATTATATCCCCACATGGAGTGTAGGTTTGGACGGAGATGGTGTGTAGAGGCTGGTTGGGTAGGATTTTGCATTGCATAATCTATATCGCATCGATCATTGTGATGGGCTAAGGCCCTACTTGCATTTTTGACATCAGATTGAGATGGGCTAAAGCCCAAATCGTACTAATATCTGAAAATGGCTTAGGCCCAAGACTATTCAAGCTGTACCTTGTGAATACCGATTGTTTGTTTATTTCTGCGGGATTACACATCGAGTTTACGTAAACTCACCCTTTTTGTTTAATGTGCACAGTAATCCCCGGACTTAGGACGGTCGGTGCATGACGGAGGACTCAACGGTGACCACGGTAATTTTTGGACTTCATGGTTTTCAATTTACGATTTATGATTTGATTATTATTGATTATTTGGGTTGTAATTTAAGGACCCTCTAGGACTTTGGTTTTAAATTTGGGTTTTTATTTATTTATTTTACTTTATGGATTTATACCTGCTGGTCGTAGGAAATTCAGTTCTCAAAAAGTTTAAGTAATTTCTAAACGCATGATGACCTAGACTATTTTATTAAAGCTTCCGCAACGAGGGGTGTTTCAAAACAAATGTTTTAAATGAATAAAGATGACTTCCTAAGTTCTAACAAAGGTTTACTAAAGATAATAACATGGAATGTTTTCATCGTAATAACGAGGTTTCAAAAACACTATCGTGTGACATTGCCAGATACGGCCATAACGTCTAGGCCGGGTTTGGGGTGTTACATTAGCTCTTCTGGAGCTTTCAACTAATTTTGTACTATCAAATATTGGAATAATATTTGTTTGTTTCAGTACTAAATAAGATAAATATTTTCTATCTGTAATGATAAAATTCATTACTACATTTTCATATCCTTCCTCAAAGAATATTAACAGAAATAAAATATTTGGGCATACGCCACATATGTGGCGAATAATATTTCATATTACATTGATAACATAAGTTAACTTTACCCTTTGAAGAGTTATCTTGAGACTCTCATTGTTCTCTTATTTATTAATATGTTCTCACTTTTAGTGGTCCATAATTATATCTTTTATTTTCTTTATGTTTACATTCATTTCAGGGAATGCAACAAATCTAGTAGGACGAACTTATAAACATCCCAATAGATTCTTTATTTCATAATCACCATCACAAACATGCGTGAGATTTCAAATCAAAATCGATCTATTCATGATTATTTTCCAACTATAATAAACATAATATAATAAATAAAGCATAGTAAAATATACTTGAAGATCTTTAACATCATTGTCATCACCTTGACTATTATCACGAGCACAAACCTATACTTTACCCATGCTTGTACAATAAATCAAAGATCGGGAATAAAAACCATAATCCATTCTGAGATTGAATCTTTCAACATCCCGAAGATGAAGTTGTAAGGGTGAAAGTTTAAGGTGAAAAAGAATTTGATCTGTGGGACGACTTCGAAAGAGTTTGAAAAATATAAAGAATCATCATGCTGATAACGTGTTATAAAATAAAGAGAGATAAGGAGAATAAAGAACAAAGAAAATATGAGAGCAATAGACAATGTACTTTATTAATCAAAGGGATGATTTACAATGCTTCATCAGTCTCTATTTATAGGCATAAGAAGTATAAAAGAAGTAGAGATCTAATTCTAATAATTATTAGAATTTAAAGTAAATCAAAACTTTATCTTTATCATGATGGACATCCACTTAATAAGATATTCATAACAATTACATTTTTATTATTTTATTTATATAAATAAAAGAGTTATTAATTAAAAATATGAATTAAAATTATATATTTATTAATTATTAATTATTTTTTTAAATGACATAAAATAAAAAATACAAATATGAGTACAAGAATAATCGAACTTGGGACTAAAAGATAAAACCACTAATATTTAGCCACCAAACCAAAGGAGCTAATATGTTAAGTTTTTAAACAAATTGCATTTTGTAGGATGCGTTTTCTGTTTCTCTCTCCAAAAGCGATCTATTTCCCTAAATATTCAAAAAAATGACCTAAAACCCTAAATATTATTTTTTTTGATATATATTAATAGTGAATATTTTTAATTTCATAAGCATATTTCAAATATTGATACTAATTTATTTTTATTTTTATTTTTTACGACATTTTATAAGATAAATTCTCAATTTTACTTATAGAAAAATTTCATGTATCAAATAATTTTTCATCACTAAACTCATCAATAAATAATACAGTTAATAAATATTTATAAGGTTAGATAAGTAAATTAACTTTCAAAATAAAACTATTTTTTGGTTAAAAATTAAAAAGCTAAAACTATATCTCTTATTAATCCACTATTCCTATTTTTATTCTTCTAAAAAATCACGATAACTCCAAAAAGAAAATCCTAGAGTTACTTTTAATTCTTTTCCACAAAATTTTTTATTCTTATAAAGTAATAATAATTATGTTATAAATATTTATGAGAATTTATTTTATAAATATATTTTTTAAAACAATCTAAGTAGAATTACAAATATAGATACAGATCTCGAACCAATAGAATTGAACTATTGTAGTACAATACAAAGATCTCTAAATAAGTAGAATCAAATTATTATAGCATAAACAGACTAATAACTGGAAAATTTTGGACAAAGCCAAGTAACTCGGACGAAAGCTCAAACATGACATTAGCATATAGTGGGACTTTGTAACCCACATTAATTGCACATAATGAGTCTCAGGACTCAACCTTTACATTTGCTAGTAAGCTAAGGCCTCATGGACTATTTTATAAATATTTTAAATGTGTTTGATAATTATTTTAATTTTTTATTTAGTTTATAATTATCAATAAAAAGTTTTGAATAGCTATTATCACTTAATGTAGAATATATTAAGTTAATTTTATTTATAAAAACAATTAAAATAAATTATCCTTTTTTATAGAAAAAGAAATATTCAAATTAATATATTTATCTTTCATCCAAAACTATCTAAAATAATATAAAATATTATATCAATAAGATTAAAAATAAAAACAAATAATCTTTAAAAAATCAAATTTAAAACAAATAATCTTTAAAAAATCAAATTTACTTTTATCAAATAATATAATTATATTCAATACTTATATTTACTACTTTACTAAATAATTTCTTAATACAAATTTAATACTTACAAAATTTTTAATTTATCAAATATACCCTTAATTTAAATTATTAACATGTTAAAAGAAATCATGAGTTAAATTTTTTTTGATATTATTTAAAAAAGTGAAGTTACGATTATTAAAATAATTATTTTTACATTTGCCTACAAAATTAATTCGGTGATTTTCATTTTAAATAAGTCAAAGATTTATACATGTAAATAAAAAATAAAATATTAATATCTAGCTTTGTGTTTTAATCATGAAAACACAAGGAACTAAATTCCAATATTTGTTTTTTCTAATTTCTATTCATTGCTGGATTCAAGAAGATCACAAAATTTTTAAAAAAAAATAAACAAACTGATATCAATAAAAGCCTTAAAATTAAATTAGTCATCTAATTCTCATTAAAATTTTAAAAATCTTCTTTATAATTTTCAACGCTAAAAATATGGAATTTAAATAATTCTAATTAGATTTAGTTTTCACTGAAGAAAGGCTGATATATATAAATCTATGATTGTGTTTTTAATTAAATTTAAGGGAAAAATGGGGAATTGGATAAGAGGTTGACGTCATTATATGAATCTGTGTGGGGGTCTTAAGTGTACTTTTCCTCTGACTCTTCTGCAGATAACGTAACCATAATTTGATGTCTTTGGGATTAAGCCTGCCCCATTTCTCTTTAACATTTTTCAGCATATATTGAAAAATTAGCCCAGTAAAAAAGAGATTACAACTGCCGTCTCTTTAGTTTCGGCCATTGTTGTTGTGGGCTCCTATTATCTCTTCTTTTTCTTTTTTCATAAATCTCTTTAGAATGGATCCATGATGAAGCATAGAAAGTCCCACTAAATTATTCATAATATTTAATTATTTAATCATTATGGACCTAAATCATGTATGCATATAATAGAGATGTATAATAATTGAATAATAGATGGAAGGATGAAGTATTTATAAATAAATTTTTATCTTTAAATGATAAAATTAAAAATTAATATATGTTAAAATTGTACGTTGTTCGTTCCCCCTCCAAATCAAAAGATGATTGTATTAACAGTTAATATATACCATCTTAGAATTATCATGGTGTTTTGGAAGTGCCGGGGTGCTGGAGTATAACAATAATATATAATAAAAAAACATACAAGTGGTTAAAAAGAATAGATTAGTTTTTTTTTTAAAAATAAGTTTTTACTTTTTTAATTTTAAACTTATGATATACATGCCTATAAGTTTAGGGTTATGCGCCTAAAACAAAGATTGTTTGGTGAGAGTTAGGCCGACCCCTTCACTTAAAAAGCGCTCAACCATGATTATTTATCATTTGGTGAGGGCCCAAATTGTTATTTTTCTCCCTTTGATTATCAGCATACTCACAATTGCCACCCTTGGGCCAGGGAGTCCCATGTGGCTTGGCCTTGGTGAAGGTATTGGACAAGAGTTTGCAAATTGACCATGCGTGGCTCTTGTAGATAGGTTCATTTGTTCTCGTGCTTCCACATTGCTTGCATTCATACTTTGTAGACTTAATAATGTTGCAATGCATGCATCATTTGAGGGCTCATCAACATCATCCCCAACTTTGTATGAGGTGTAGTCATCATCTATAGCACATTTCTGCAGAAGAAAAATGAGGTTTTAGCACTATTCATGTTGTGAAATACTGTGAATCTTAGTCAAAGCCAATATATTATGTACCTCAAGAACACCTTGAGAAGCCGCCAATCTTCCAGCAGCTATTGTAGCCTCACCGGGGCGGAGAGAAAACTTGAGTGTTAACCACTATTCCAGATTGCTTGTAAACAAGCTTTCCACTTTCCATAATCAATTCAAATGCTTCTCTTTCTTTTTGCAGGCAAGAGAAAACATATATGGTTAACAAAATGAGAGTACATTTTAGATTAGAATGGGTTTGTTTGATTAGTGATAGAAGTAAAGTAGACTCACTGATCCTAGATATTCAATGGACTGCCTTTGTAAATCTATTCTTTGACACTTAATAGTTCTTTGCCATCACCAATATCCAACCTTCAATTCATAAAGTAAGTGCAAAATGGAGTACCCTTCAACAAGTAATTTTCAAGTATATGATGTATGAAACGCATTGGCTTCTCTTGCTTGCATGCAAATTTGCATGGTGAACCACATTTTATGGACTTATTAAAGGCTTTGTGACAGCTGAATTAAGTACCTTGGCAGCCCTTGTTTTAGCCCGTGGCCAGTTTGATTGGGCACTTTCTTGTTTCTCATTGTCACAGAAAGAAATAATGCACCTTATAAACTCCCAACCTGTGATATTAGAAATATCAAACATGTTCATCAGATTAAAACCTGTGATATTAGAAATTTAGAGGAAAATAAAAAACCACAGAAATGGAATCAAGGATTTCACCTAAAGCTCACAAAAACTGCAAAGAATGCAACTTGTGACACTAGGAAAGAGAGCATAAAAATAGGCAAGATGATACGGTCCACCTCGGGATGAGTCGAGTCGTATGCGAATTGCCCAATCGTCTACGAGGAGAGGTTAAGTCTTCGGGAAAATAATAGGAAAATATGGATGAGTTTGCGGAAGCTTTGAAATAAGTTTGCTTTTAGAAATGGATTTAAGTTAGGAATGGAGGTGAATAAGTGTTGGAAATGATTTGGGAAGATGAGTAGGATAGGTTCGGCTGGAATAAAGAAAGGAAGATGGATAAATGATAGGTGATAGTTTGGTGGAGATGGAGAATGAACTTAAACGAGAAACGATTCAACACTATATGAAAGTGTTACCCCGGTTTCTATGATGTTTAAGGTGGAAAATGGAAATCGAAGATGGACCAAAGACCCGTTATCTAGAAAGATAAGAACCAATGGTATAATTTGATGGATGAGAACGATTGACGCCACAAGCAAGCTTAATAAGTCGAAATCGAAACTCGTACGAAAGACAGAGAGGAGAAAACTCACTCGATGAACAAAGTTCATAAAATATGATTAAGGTTCAAAAACTCTAAGTTTACAAATGAAAATAACGAAGTTTTTATAGGCTATGCAAAGAGCTAGCCGAATGGACAAATACATAGCTTAATGTCTAAGTGAAATTCAGCCATTAATGAGCTGGAAAATTCTGGAATAAAATCTTTAAAATCTCCTTGGCAATTTCAGCTGAATATGGCCCTTGATGTGCTTGCAAAATTTGGCTGAATGTGGCCTTTGATTTGGAGTGGTTGAATTCAGCTGAATGGGAACTCTTTGGACGGTTTCTAGGAATGGCCATTGAGCTAACCGATCAGCCTTGAATGCTGGCCATTGATGTGCACAAGGAGCCTTGTCTATTGGTTTGCACGAAGGGACTTGAGCTGGACAAGGATTGGTTCAGCTGATGGCATTGAAGACTGAAATTAAATACTCCTTGAAAGTGTCGAATTCATGTCCTCTTGTTGAATGAAAGATGAGTGAATAAGTCCAAGTGCTGCTTTGGTTAGCTGGACGGTCAAGGGAATTAAAATAAGCTTAGAAGACTTCAATGGGCAGCAATATTCAGCTGATATCTTAGTGAAGAAGCATGGCTGGTGGAATGCCCAAGGCGTCACTTAAAGGAGTTTTAATTTGCTGCGGCTGGAAGTTAATTCTTCAAGGCTATTGAGCTGCACGAAAACCAGCTGGAAAAGGGATGTTGATTCAGCTCCTTCCAAGGTCCATTGATCTTCACGAGGAGGCCACATAGGGAAAGAAACCAGCAGCTCATTAAATTCGTCCACCAGCAGCTCATTTAATCCGTCCACTAGTATGCCTTCCTTTAATGCTTCAGCTCCTTATTAATGCCGTTCTATGCACCAGCAGCTCAATTAATGCTGTTCCATGCACCAGCAGCTCAATTAATGTGCCGCCCATGCCTTGTACTTGAATTAATTTGGTTTGCCGCCCATGCCTTGTACATGAATTAATTTGGCTGTAGCAAGAGGCACATTAAACTCGGCATGCTTGCTTCTTTAATGCCGAAAATAGCTGCACATTAATTCTTGAATTAAAACACTTAAAAAACTGTAATAAAATGAGACAAATTAATTTAAAGTTAGACATCATAAATTCGGCACAAGTTGAAACATTAGGATACATTAATTTGCTGTAGGAAAATAAATAAATAAAAGGTTTAATTTATTTAAAGCATGAAATTAAGTAATTCAACTCAATGAGCTGGAGTGAGCTCAAATGAGCTGAAAACGAGCTCAATTTGGACGTGCACCAAAGTGCACAATAGCTCCACGGCTTTGACCCGAGCTCTTAAGTTGTAAAACGTTGGTGCCCGGGCTGGCCCGTATCACAAGCAGTTTGAACTACCAAAGGAACTGCCATTACATGGAAAGGTATATGAAAAGGACAATGTTGAAACAATTGAAACTTGGCAAGCCATGCATAAAGTTATCTACACATTTCACTGAAAGAGCTGAGCTGGGAGGAGAAAAGTGAATTTAGTGAGGTTTAAGGGACCTTCAAAGATGTTTATGAGAACGCAATTAAGAAGCAACAGTTCGAAGAAAGCATGTTTTATGAGAAAGAGACTAATTATTCTACATGAAACTGCAGAATAAGTTGTGGATGATGGGGATGGTGGGGACTACAATTGTAATATATTTGTACTGTTGTCGATGGAACTTCGTTTTCGGCCATGCTAGTACACAATGGATTCTTAATCTACTATAATTACTCATAGACGTTTTCATGATTTCATCAAACTACACTCATTTTTTGGTCAAAACCATTGGGATTCTTATGAGAATTCTTTTATTTGATACTTGTTGGGGCTGGAAGAGATGGTTTTGATATGTTAAACTCTTTGAATTTATTAATTAGTTAATACTTTCAGAATTTCTTGTTCTTCATCTTTTAAGAAGAAAAGTCAATCATGTCTTTGAATTTGTTTGTTTCATTAATGTCGCAGCAACCCATCGGTGACTCTGATTGTGATGCAAGAACTATACTCCAGCCAACCATAATGAAAATCCAAGCATGTATTTTTTTGAGAAACAAGGTATTTTATATGCATCCCACAATAAAAACATAACAATCGCAATAGAAAAAAAGAATCACAATGAATTGAGGAAACTAGTTTTTGGTTGCTAAACTTTTCTTAGTTCATATAATGCTACCACCAAGTTCTTTCGGATTTTGGTTGCAACCCATTGTAAATCCATCTCTGTTTATCCAGATGATTCTGCCTGTAGTTTCTGTCGGGGTGGAATCCGAAGCCAAACCTTCATCATGTCATATGCCGCGAATCCAACTGCCACTGAAGGAAC
This sequence comes from Gossypium sturtianum, assembly GCA_025698515.1. Classification (NCBI taxonomy): domain Eukaryota; kingdom Viridiplantae; phylum Streptophyta; class Magnoliopsida; order Malvales; family Malvaceae; genus Gossypium; species Gossypium sturtianum. The sequence continues at coordinate 121,133,529 of CM046948.1, forward strand.
AATCTGACAACCAAATTGTAACACACAATTAGCAACTGAAATTGGCAATTATGTAAAAAAAGCTCAAACTGAACTGTAGACAACTCTCCATCTGTATCCTACAAGTACTAAGGTTTATTGTTTCTCAAGAGGTACGGGGATAAAACTAGAAGCTATGTTTAATATTATTGTTGAGTACTACATAAAATACCTTAATGTAATTTATGCTCAAGCCCGCAAACAATTGTCTCCATCCTTGATTACGGACAATACTAGTAAGCCCTTCGTATGTGTTCCTATATCTTGTATCGCCTTGAATTGTTGAACACTGAAGAGTTCCAACCTGTAGGGCAACATTTCCAAAAATTACATTCCTGGATGCGTCAATCATGTTGACATTATCAAGATGACACTATGGCAAATATATTGGGCTGAATCAGACGACTTCAAGACCAGTTTATTTAACCAGGTTGTTTTCACACACACACACACACAGTACTTAGCACAGTACACGTGTACCTCAAAACATTTAGAACATCCCAAAATGGATTCCATGCTAATAATAACACATGAACGAGACAACAAAATGCCAATTTTTTAACAAAATAGAGAATAGCCATTACACTTCCAAGAAAGTAACAGTTGGTATTGTACAATACCTGCATCTGTCTCCTTACAACATCTAATGGGTACGTGAAAGTCTGCCCAAGTAATCCAGCCAGTGCTCCACAAGAAAGATTCATCACAATGGACTTCTGGTGCGCTTCCGGAACACGTGTCTTTATTTCCTCATAGATGTAGAACTTTAAACCAGCGTAAGGGAGGATCCCAGCCAGTGTTGGACCTATGTAAGAAAAAAGTTTCATCAAGTCCAAGCACATCTAGCAAGAAAGTAAGAGCAAAATGAAGCAACTACATTAAAAGAATTTCAAGATTGCATGTTGAACTAATAAAAATCTCTATTATCATGGAAAACTGACTTTTGACAGGAAAATAGCAACGAACATGCCATTATGAGAATGATGCAAAGAACTAGGAGCCATTGTCAAATCTATTTATTCTTAAGTCGTAACAAGAAGCATTAAAAACAACTGCCTACATACCTACACCTCGATATAATCCACGAATTCCCCCATCCCTGTAAACACGTGTCAGTACATCTGTTACGCCACTATATGCAGGTCGAGGATATAAACTTTTCATACCAGAACTGAATTTAGATCTAGTGTCACCAACCTGTTAAATCATAAAAATTAATGAGAAAATTAGAGTAAAGAGCATTCATTTCTTTTATTCATTCCAATTTATCCAAGGAGGCAAGGAATGGTTGCATTTGTTCCAAAAGAATAAACTCTTTGCTGCCACAGGTCTACTACAAAAAATCTTCCTTAATAGATTTGATTAAACTAGTGTAAAGGATAGAATTAATTTCTTGTAAATACCAGCAAGCCAGATCAAACTCACTTTCAAAAACTGATTTGAACAATATTTATGAGAAACTACGGTATTCTTATGAGAACTTACCTGATAGGCAAGTTTAGCACGAGCCAAGTCCAAGGGATAAGTGCACAACACTGCCGTCCCTCCAGAAGCAGAACCAGCTAAAAGATCTACAACAGGTCCTGATCCCAAGAAAGAATAGTTATCTAACATCCAACCTCGGTACTGCTCATAAGTCATGAAATGCAAGGCTGCATAAGGAATGATCCGAATAACACTGGCTCCGTTTCCTCTGCGGGTATGAACAGTCATGAATTAGTCTAGGTTTTGTGGGAGGGCAGAGAGAGGAAAATGGTGAAATAATCTGTGAACTTACTTATAAAACCCCATAACACCTTCATGCTTTAGTACCTTCCTTAAGGATTGATACACCCCAAGAGATTGGAAACCATCAGTCCTTGTCTGCACGATAAAGAATCATATTAAAAAAAATGTGAGTAGTAATGTGCATGAAGCAGAAAATACTGGTAGAGGGATGAAAAGGGAAACAAAGTAAACATATCTTGACAAACATCAAACTCCAGAGTAACATGATAGGGATGGCAAAACCGAACCAACCATTGAATTTCAGACCAATCCACCCCGAATGGAGAGGGTTTTTACTTGAACACTAGAGGTGGGGCAAGACAGTTTTTTTCTCGAAAGGCAGGTATGAAGCATTTCTGGTATTTGCATGGCCCGCTCTATCCCAATATTTTAAAATAATATTTAAACTTTTAAAAGTATAAAAAAGTAAATGATATATGTGTTAAATGCAAAACATTATTAGAAATAACTAATAAATATCAAATGAGATGAAGCGGAATGGTTATGGATGTTGGTAGTGGTTTTTCAATTTTAACATCCATAGCGGAGCGAGGCAAATCATGCTAATGATTGAGTGGCAGTAGATTTGGCAATATCTATCTTTTACCATCCGTAGTAGCATATCATACAACTAACCCTTAACACCATTGTAACCAAAACCCATTTTGCAGGAAAAATCCATCAGCCAAAATCATCACTTGATTCTAAGAGGACTACTCTAAAATTAGAAAGTAACAACTTTACAAAACCTAAAAGCAAGCAAAACATGTAAGTGAGCATTGCAAAATGCTAAAATAAGAAACACCAATTTCGGGTTAGCATCTATGAATGATGTTAATATATACAAGCAACACGGAAATATCAGGTAGCTCACCTGCAAGAGTATTTTAATCCGTTCTAAAGGTGCAATGGTAGTTTTAGCAAAAGCTCCAGCAGCACCACCAGCTATTAGCTCTTTGACATAAACAGGCAAAGAATCAATGAAGGAAACCTCAGCCCGTGCACTTGAACCATCAACAAGCCCCGCCATATTTGTTGTCAATGTGGAGCCTTGAGGAGAACCCATCTCCAAACAATCCAAACCCAATGTCTCAAACCAAATACTATCACCAATATCTTTCTCAATTCAACGAATCTGTCAAATTCCAAATTACCCACCTTGAAGCTTGAAGAACTCTTTATCCCATCTATCTATTGGGATACAAAACGAAAACGATTTCTTTTTAAAGGGTAGTAGGAGTTTCAATGGCCTGAGAACATCCAAATCAAAGCCAGACAGGTTCACAAGCCGATCCTTTCCTTCAATAGAAACAAGATACATCCAAAGATACAAAAAAAAAAAAAAAAATCAGCTATAAGATACTTCTCCCATGAGATCCATACGATAAAAAGCTTCAATACCCTCAATCTAGATTTATGAAAAAGTCGCCTTTAAAGCACCCAAAGGCCAAAGCCACCACTTTAACCCTCAATTACTCCTCAAAAACCAATCACTTCCGATGTGGGATTAATCCAAAGGCGGTTTAGAAAATAAAAAATCCCAGAAATTATATATATCAGGAAAAAGAGTTAAATCAAAGGAGAAAAAGCATGTAAATATATATTGGGTAAAAACCAGAATCCAGAAACACCAATTCTCCTAGGATGTTTCCTTATTGGGTTTTTCTATTTCTTCCTCTTTGTTTTCAAAATCTCGAGTTTATTTCTTTTTGAAAACTTCAAAGTTCAAAGGGGCTGTTTTTTTATTTTTTGGGGTTGCAACTTTGAATGGGAACAAGTCCTATGTGGTTTGACTGTAAAGTTGCATTAAGGTCGGTGGATCGTCAAACGTATACTGTGGTGTGGTTTGATGGCTTAATTTACGGCTCAATCTCCTAGGAATTAGTAGAAACAGATCAACCTGATTTTTCGCATACAACAGCAACCATTTTACTCCTTATTTTTATGAAACTAATAATTAATAATATCGCAATTGAAAATTTTTAAATATACGAAACAAAAACTTTAAAAAGAAATATAAAATAAACTTGGTGAATTTGGATAGAAGATTAAATGTAACACGATATCATATATTTAGTTTAATTTTTATATCATATTATAATATAGTTATAGTATTTAATTTTATTGTCACAATTATTTTTACACTCATCACAAATAAATATATCATCCATCTAAATTTATTAAAAAGAATAATTATGTATGATTTATAAACTGTGTTAAAAATTAATTTAGAATGAATTTCTACTAACAAAAACAATTCTTATTCCCTCTTTAACTCTTTATCATTAAAAATGTATTAGGATAATCTCATCTAAATAAAATAATAATTTTATCTACTTTACCAATTGAGTCACATTAATTTCATAAATGATTGATATATGAATTCTTTTATATAATTTAATAAATGAATTAATAATCATCGTATTTATACTTTTTTTTTCTAATTTTCATGTCAATTTTCTATATGAAATTATCTATTTGCTAATTAAATGGTAATTTATTTAATTTACAATAAAAGCCTACCAATCTTGAAAAATAATTTAGAGAATAAAATAAATTTTAAAATTAATGAAAATAAAATAAAAAATTGAGAAACAATTGATAATAAAATAACTTGTTATTCGGATAGAAAGAACCATTATTTTAATATTTAACATTCCCAATTATGTAAATACTATTAAGTAGACATCTCAAATAATAATGAAAATAATACCTTTTTGGTGATGGAAACAAAACTAATTAAATAATGCTAAAATATGGCTTTTTTTCTAATAATTCTTTAGATGTTATTTTGAATGAAAATCACTTGCTAATTCATATATTTATAGTTGTAAATATTAGTTTTAATTGGTATATAACTATAACACTAATTAAGTGAGAATTAATCTAAAATAATAACAATGGTTTAATATGAATCCAAAGTCTAATTAAATGATAATAAATATTACATTGATAATGAAAATATTATTAATAAATAAATAAATTTATAGATTACCAATATATTGATATTATCTTCTTATATATATATAATTTTAATCTCACACATTTAATTTTTATTAATTATAAAAAATGGATTTTAACATTATTAATTATTAAAAATTATATTTATTTAAATAAAAAAACTTTGATTTTTATTTTTTCAATTTATCCAGTTATATTTAATAATTTTATAGATTAATAATTTTATTAATTAATAATATATTATGTAATTTTTTAAGTAGAAGTTTAAAAAAATATAACAAACTTAATTAATTTCACATTAATATACTATCATATTAATTTTATTATTATCACATTAAAATATTAATAAATTATTATTCTAATTTTAAAATAAGACTATTCTCGTCAGTTTTGGTTTATATAATTTTTTGTATTTGTTATGTAAATAGTAAGGATAGTAAGTTTTTTTTGTATGCAGTTAACTGACAAAAGAAACATGATAATTTGTTGGAGAAAAAGTGATGGTGATTTTGACTTATTTTTGGTTAAATACAAATCACTAGAAGTAAAGCAGCAAAACAAAAGGGATTGTGGAGGGAGCTCACGGTCACGCTATTATAAGACCGAGAAATACAACAAAAAGACCCCACCACTGATCCAACAGAACTTTGGATATCCATCGACATATTAAGCTTGCCTTCCCCAAATTTAGATCACCATTATCAGATTCAAACATAATTTCATACCCAGAGATACACCAAGCCACAACGTTATGGCTTCCCCCACCCTAGCAAAAGGAGCAAAAACTTGTGCACTAACCTGCCACTGCTGCAATTCCAGAGCAACCAGTGCCAGTAAATAAGATGCATCGTAGTTCACTTCGACCATTGAAACATGAGTTTTCCAAAGTTCTACTGTCATTAAATCTTAATACAATAATAATACCAATGAACTGAATGTTCACCGTTTTTTTTATAAATCCAAACAATAGAATCCTCAATGTGTGAGAGCCCAATCCAACTCGCTTTCATGAGTTTAGCCTCTAATTTGACGAACCATTAGTTCACTTAAAAGTTGTCTTATTCCGAATATCATTACAAAACGTAACGTGTTAAGCTAAAATTATTATGTGTTAAAATAATGACATCATATACTATGTTATAATTGCTTTTCTTTAATTAATTTAAATTAATTAAGATGTAAATAATAAAAATTTATATTATCACTAATTATATTAAAATAATTAAGTGATAATATTAAATGGTTATTTTTACCCTTAATTAATTAAATTAATAAGTGATAAATAATAAATAAAAGAATTTAAGCTTTGTGAACCATTTCATCTAAAAAAGTTACATTCCACAAGAACTTCTTTTACTTGAAAAACTAGAACTATAAAAGGGATTACTTCCAAGTCATTCTACACACATTCATAAGTTGAAGAAATTCAGAATTTCTTTGAAGAAATCTTGACAAACACCATATCAATTCTGAAGAAAAGTTGTCTTCCAATCTAGTTCAACCGCAAAGAGGAAGTCAAAAGTCATTGCTAAAAAAAGCCACCTTTCGATCCGGTTCAATTGAAAAAAGGAGATTCAAAACCGTTTCAAGGTCAAGTCATCATGGCACTTGAAACAAATTGCATCCTTCCAAGATCAAGTTTAAACTACCCTTGGATTGAAACCTGTTGTAGAATTATAATAAAACATATTATAACCTGACCCGAAGTTCGACCCACTCTGTTAACCCGATATCCGACCCGAAAAACCCCCCTCAAATACATTTCCAACAACACTCTTTGGGGGGGTTTGCTCTCCAAAAAATCCATTTCTTTTCTCCTCCTTCTCCACTCTCATTAATATTGTGTATCAACTGTTGTAACAATCCACTTTTCAGTGGTGTCGGAAACAGTGGTTTCGGGGCCACAAATCCGACAAGCTAATATTTACAAGTCAATTATGGTTTTACAAAAGGTTTTTTATATGATAATTTATGTTATATGAATGATTAATTAAGTTCAAGTGGTAAGACCCTAAGGTCAAGTGGTTTTAGAAAATGAGGTATCGGGACCTTGTTTCTATAAACCAAGCCATAAATATTTTTATAAATATTTACGGAGTGCTATTAAGGTTATATTAAAGTTTCGTTAAGAAATTTTAATGTTTCGATAGTTAATTAAGCAAAAAGGACTAAATCGTAAAAGTTGAAAAAGTCAATCGCTATTAATTTAAAGGTGTTAATTGATTAAAGAATTATAATTAGATGACCTTATTGGATAAATAAACCATCCTTAAAATAGTGGGACGATTTAATGCTTTAATTTATTTTAAGTTTTAATGTTTATTATATTATTATATTATGAAAATAATGAATAAAAGGTTAAAAAAAAAACAAAACAAAAAACATAAAAACAAAAGGTATTTTTCTTCTCTCCCACCGAATGTCACCATGGCAATGGAAATTGAAAAGATTCAAGCTTCGGTTCTTCTATGGATGATGCATGGTAAGCCATTTTTCATCCATTTCTAATAATTTTTATATTTTTGAGATTGTCGCAACTAGGTCCAGCTAGCTCGTATCTTCGTTTTTGAAATTGTTAAAGATTTTGAATGTTTCCATTGATAAATATTTGTGATTTTAGATATTAATTGATTGATTTAAAGTATTAGTTGTTATTTATAAGTATTTTATTAAGTGATTTTGATGAATTTACCGATTAGGGACTAAATTGTTGAAATAGTAATAGTTCAAGGACTTGATATGAATTTTTTGCAAAAAATGGATTGAAATGGATGCTATTGACATTCAGCTGGTATAAATTTTCAATAAAATTGGTTTATTTGCATGATTAGGACATAGGGACTAAATTGAATAAAAATGAAAAGTTGAGAGTAATTTTGTAAAATGTCAGAAAGGACTAAATTGCATAAAATGAAGTGATTTTGCTGTCTAAATTATTGAATTTAATAAAATTATTAATTTTGATCAAGAACAGTGGAAAATCAAGAAGAAAGGAAAATTACCAAATAGCCTATTTACTTTGTTATTTCTGCAATTTAGCCAGGTAGGTTTGTATGAACTATAATCACTTAAATGTTGATTAAATTGAATGTTTAATGTGGTGTTCTAATGTAAATGAATCGACATATATATGTTATGTATTATTATGCAATTTACCATATAAAGAAACGGTGGAAATCCAACGACGTATGACGACTATCGAACCCCATTTGGACCTCAGGAATTCTTAGGATACAAATGACATGTCATTAGGGTTTCCATATTTCGGTGCTGGTCTTGAATGTCCTACCGATGGCTAAGGTCTTGCATTTGTTGCGATACTCCACAGTTCGTGTGAGCAGCATCGTGTAGATTACATTTTGACCCAGAGCTCGTGTGAGGAGGCCCATTTCACAGCTCGTGTGAGCAATAATGTAAAGGAAAGGAAAAGTTACGATTATATGTTTAGCACACTTCGTGTGAACTATCTCGCGTATCTGATGATATTCTAAACAGTTCAACGGGCATGAAAAGAAGGAACGGTAAACATTCAAATGACTTATATCATGAAAACTATGAAAATGAATGAAACGGAAATGTTGAATAAAAGTATGTCTATGTTCATGAAATTGATGATTTCAAGTGAGATTATTCATGTTTAACGACTTACCTTATGTTAATTCAAGTGAATTATGAATTGATGCACTAACATGTGTTATTGATGATGCTTAGGCTTGTGCCAAGCTATTGGTTGGATTGTATTATGTTAGTTTTAAATATATGCATCGAAATGGTAAGTTTCCAAATTGAAATATGCTTATGTTCATGAAAGGGTGGTAAGAATCAAAGTATGTAATTTCTTATGAATGGTTTATCATGTAGTTGATTTCAAACGAGTTATGTTTAAATGCACTAGCTTGTGGCTATGGTTGATGTTCATGCTTATGTCTTACGTGTTATGCAAATGAAACGGGTGAGAATAGGTAATGAAATGGTAAGTTCATAGTAGAGATTTAATATGATGAAATAAAAGGATTGTTGAGTTAAAGGACTTACTTGTAAGGAAGAAATTTACTTATGCTATATGTGAGTTTACTTATGTCATGAATAAGTACACTAATTCGTGAATTGATAACGTAATTAAGCTTATGCTAAGTAATGGAATATTAAGCAAATGAGATGGTTCATTGTTTTAAGAAAAGGTTGATGATTATGTAATTCAACTTACAAGACCCTATTATGTCAAATGGAATGTATTCAGGATGTTAATGAACCTATTCATTTGTGAGATGATAGTTATGTAGTTTGATAAATTTTGAGGCATTTGTATAGGTTTATTCATGACTTATAAAGTCCATATTTGAAATGGAATGTTATGTTTAAAGTTTATACGAGCTTAATAAGCATTCATTGCTTACGTAGTTATTTTCCTTTACTTTATAGATTATCAGAAGCTCGATCGGTTTGGAAGCTCGTCGGAGATCTATCACACTATCCAGCGATTATATTGGTAGATTTTGATGTCTTGATCCAGGTTATATTGGCATGTATAGGTGGACTTATGGTTTATGTTAGTTGATGAGTTTGGCATGTATATGTCATTTTGGTTGATGTAACCTTGGTACTTTTGATGCCTTATTGATGTGTATTATTTTGACAATGTATTAATGCATATTTGAATGGCTAAAATGGTAGGTAATGAATTGACCTCAACATGGTCAGGTTCTGGTATGCTTTGGAAAGGTTTTGAATAGATGTGCATGACTGAAATATGGTATGTATATATGTTGGTTGTTGGAACCATTTGGAAATGGCTAGTTTTGTAACAGTCCGGTTCAGACCCTAGTCGGAATAGTGGTTTCGGGACCACAAATCCGAGTCAAAAAAATATTTTTAATATTATTTTCTATGCCTATAGTATGTGTTTAAGCATGTGTGAAAGTTTCATGAAATAATTTATCAGTTTGTGTGCTTAATTTGATAAAAGGATTAAATTGCATAAAATGCAAAATTAGCATGCCATGTGTTAAAGGTACTGATAAATCGTAATGTATACATATTTTAATCCCATATTTAGCATACTTTTTGGATGATTTATCCCTTGATTCGTGGAATTTGATGCTCCTAATCCTTTTATTTCGTGTTTGATACTTAGGAAAGCATCGGAGGATGAAAAGAACACGAAACGGGCTAAAGACGGAGAAAATGGGCCAAAGTTAGAAATCAACACGGACTGGGCTCGAATCACACGGCCGTGCCACCTTAGCAGGCCCAAACATGGCCTGAGCTCGATTCACACGCAAGCGCAGCCCACGGGCGTGTCTCCGCCGTGACCCGTTGTAATTCTACTCTCGAAAAAAGATACTTAGGGGCGAAGAAAGACATTCCAAAGTCTATATAAACACCCTAAGTATGACCTAAAAGGAGTCGACGTAAGCTGCCTGTTCGGGCGCCCGGCTAGGCCAAGGAGCCGAGCAGAGAGGTCAGAATTATGGGATTTACTCGAAGAAAGCCAGTTGATTCATCTCAAGAAGCCGAAATCATACTCAAGGTGGCGGATCTCTCCTTCAATTCCTTTAGGGGGTTTTAGGGTTTTCTTATGTTTTGTTTTATCTTTTCTTCTAAGATGTATTCTTTTATGATTATGAACTAAACCCCTCAGATACCTGAGGGGGATGAAACCTAAGACGGATCTTGTTATTGTTTTCTGAATTATATGATAAATACTTGATTTGTTCTTAATTATGTGTTCTTAATTCTTGTTTTGATATTTCAGGATATTGATTCAAGTAGTGATGTGCTTAGGCAGTGGAGCAAAAGTCCCTGTTTAAGAGTAGATCTAGCATAATTAAGCGGAGTTGATCGTAACCCTAGAGATAGGATAACGAAAATCTGCCGGATTAGGGTCAAACCTAATATGGGAGTCCATAGATCGAGTTAATGCAACCTTAGGGGTTTTAATTAGAAAGAGATTTCAATTAATCAACCTAGGGTTAGACGTTAGTAGCCTCGAGAGAGGTATTAATATAAATTAGGGAATCCTACGGATCAGGTCAAGTGAATAAATCGTCTGGTTCAGAGTTAAATAACAAGTGAAGTCTAGGTGGATTTCTCCTTGGGTATTGTCTTAATCAATTGGTTTTTCCAACAAGTATTTCCCCAATTCATTCTCTATGTCTTAGCATCTTTAGCTTAGTAGTTAGTTAATTTTAGATTAAATAACAATTCCCTTAATTCTTAGGCTAAATAATAAAAAGAAAGTCAGTATTAGTACTTTTGGTTCCTTTGGGTTCGACAATCCGGTCTTGCCACTAAGCTATACTACTATTCGATAGGTGCGCTTGCCTCAATCATGGTGATAGTTAGTTTCTAGGCTATATCATTCATTATATAAATATTAAGACTATCGATACCACCGATCAAGTTTTTGGCACCGTTGCCGGGGAACTAAAATATTAAGAACGCTCAATTTTTATTACTTTAGCCATTTTTATTTTTTTTGCGATTTACTTTTATTTTATTTTTAACTTTGCTAATATTCTTTCTTTTATTTGTTCCTAGCAGGTACCTCTATTTTATGACTAGAAGGAACCCGACAGGACCCTTAATTTTTGACAGTGAAATAAAACATACCGCTCGCAGAAACCGAAGAGATGTCACTAAATAATTATCAGTGGCAAGACATGAGGACAATGCCTAATAAAGCAGCCAGTGTTTTCAACCTTGATGTGGCCACCATGTTATCTAACCAGGTAGAGTTTTTAAATAAAAAAATTGATGGTTTGTATGGTTCTACGCAGGTACATCCGGTAATACAGTATGATACAAATAGAGGAGGGGTGAACAATACAGAATATCTATCCTACAACCCTAGCACAGAGAACGAACTAGTCAACTATATGGGTAACTATTCTAGACCTCAAAATAATCTTTATAGTAACACATATAATGCAGGTTGGAGGTACCATCCCAATTTCTCGTGGGGTGGTCAAGGTAATCAAAGACCGCAACTTCCTCCGGGTTTTCAACAACCACCTTACCAGCAGGAAAAGAAGCCGAACCTTGAGGAGATGCTAACGAAATTTATCTCGGTGTCAGAAACACGCTTCCAAAACACTGAAACAGCGCTTAAAAATCAGCAAGCGTCGATTTAAGGGATCGAGAATCAAATAGGTCAGCTTGCTAAGCTGATCTCAGAAAGACCACAAGGTATCTTGTTTAGCAACACCAAAACTAACCCAAGAGAGCAACCTCAAGCAATAACTGCTCACGATAGTGAAGGGTTAGATGAACCAAAATTGAAACAAGAGAATGTGGTAGAGGAAGGTAAGGTTGAGGTAAGCCATGATAAACCAAACTCGGTAATTATAGAGTACCAACCTCGTGTGCCATACCCCAATGCGATAAAGAAAGACCACAGAGAGGAACAATTCGGTAAATTTCTTAAACTTCCAAAGAAATTACATATTAACTTGCCGTTTCTTGAAGCTCTTTCGCAGATGCCAGATTTAAGGAAATTTTCAAAAGAGTTTTTGACAAACAAATGGAAGTTAGACGATACGTCGCATGTGGAGCTAAACGCAGTGTACCCAACAATTCTACGAAATAAACTACCACGTGAGCTCACATTTCGTGTAAGTGACGAAACGATCACTCTTCAGGTTCTTGACACGGTTAGGACATCGAGTATTAAAGGTGGAACCAATCACTTCAAAGTTGGGGACCAGGTATGTAACACCCTGGTTTTAGGGGTTATGCGCTTGGAGCATAGCTCGAGCGATTAGTAGGCTTATGGTCATGTTGAAGGAATTTTTAGGGGTTTGGAGAACCCTAGAAGGCAAGGAAGACTTTGGAAAATTTTAGATTTTTAGTGTAAAAAAGAGAGACTCGGGCGGGAAGGCCTTAAAAATAAAATTGTGGAGTTTAGGACGCAAGAAAGGCATTGGCAAAGTGGCGTGGAGGCGCCGCTTGGGGGCTTTGGAAGGTAACGCTAAGGGAGCAAGGGTTCGAGTTCTTTGGGGCAGCAATTTTGGCTTTATTTTTGCGTCAAGAGACTGGGCTAAGTAGGCCTTAAGAATAAGTGTCCAAGTTGATGGACATGAAAGTCCAATCGGGAGAAGTGGCTCTTTGGGCGCTACTTAGGCGCTGGAGGAGGAGAGGTCGCGGTTTCAAGGCTCTGCAGAAGCATTTGGCGCTTTATTTTTTTCGTTTTGGGCGTTGGGCTTTGTAAGGCCTTAAAGGTATATAGCGAGGATTCGGACAAGGAAGATGGGGTGGTGGAATGGCTAGCGTCATGCGGCACTTAAGCGCTGAGGAGAGCAAAGCGCGGGTTCGAGCGCTGGAGTCAGCAGCGATTAGCGTTCTTATTTTTGTTGGTGGTTATGGGCTCGATTAGAAAGGGTTTAAAATAAAATCTTTGGGGTTTCTAGCATAAAAATCAGTGGCCGAGTGGCTGGCGCTGGGGAAAGAAAGGAGCAGCAGACTTGGTCCTGTGTTCGAGCCAAGGAAGTCGCATTTTGGAGTTTGAATTTTTATTTCTTTTTGGGCAAGCAAATTGAAGTGATGGACGGCTAGAAGACTCTTTTTTGGAAGAGGATAATATGTTTTTATTAGATTAAGTGGAATTATTATTATTTTTTTTTTTAATAATAATGGGATAATATGAGCATTTTTTTTATTGGAGGATAATATGAGTTTTTTTTAGGATTATTATAGGAGATAATCAAGGATATTATGAAGATTAAAAGAATTATTGGATTATTAGTAAGAGTATTCAAATGGAATTGAATTAGTGAGGTGTTGGCCAAATTTTGGAGACTTCAAGGGGGGTTGGCCGAATGCTATAAATAGGGGAGGGTAGAGTGCTAGTTGTTCATCAAGTCTTTTGCCTCTCCCTCTTGGTGTGCCGATTTCTCCTTTGGCCTTTGTAGCCAAATAATTCTTTTGTTTTAATCCCTTGGTAGCCGAAATTTCTCCTCTTTTATTAGTTTGCACCTTGGCCGAATTCTAGGTGTGGTGTGGATCTCTTGATTCTTCTCCTCAATCGTTGGTAGTCGATTCGGTAAGTGGTGGTAAAGATCCATGTTGTAATTATTCTTTTATTATTCAAAGCCGAAGGCTATTAGGGCTAATCATTTATGCGTTTTAGGGTGTGGTCGGTTGCAAAAGGACCATTCCAGAGTCCTGAGATTTGATTGGAAATCAAATCAGCCTTGAGGAGCAAGGATATTTAGGAACATAGATCAATTCTCCGGATTCGTGATATTTTGGTAAGCAATATTTGGTAAAGGTTCAACATTTAGTTTATGACACGGAGGTTTAACTGTTTATCCGATTAAGTGACTTTCGATGGAGGCGAATACCACCAAGGTGGGCAAGGAAAGCTCCCATCCCAAAGTTCAAAAGAGATCCGTTCTGCACGTTTCGAGATTGGCCACGTGGTGTGGGCCAACGAAGAAGAAACGTTAAGCGAAAGTCGTAGTTTCGCTAGACGATAGTGTCGAGGATCGAGAGTCTAGAACTCCTAGTAATAAGGTGTGTAGTTAGCCATTGTTTCCGGGATTTGCGTGATAAATGTCTATTTTATATGTATGCTAACCAGTGCAGATAAATGTGAAAATGGTACCATTAAGGGGTATGAAGATGATCGGAGTTAGTAGCAAAGTTTGTAAATATGTGATCACTGATCTTATTATGTGAGTATGCCTATGATTGTGTTTAATATGTACATGCACCACCTTATCATCATTTTATGTTACATGTGCATGGGTGGGTTATGAAAAGAAGGTACGGGTGTACTTCGAGTACGTGGTTGATGTCAGCTTTGTGCTACATCGTGGATTGGCGCTGACTGAGGTCGCGTTGTGGATCTTTGCGATTTGGTTCGCGTGGTTACCTTGATTGATATGGGCTTTATGCCATATCGTGGCTTGATGGATGGATTTGTGTGCTCCATCGTGGTTTGATGTTAGCTATACGCTACATCGTGGATGGCATTTGTTGCCTTTTGGAGGGAAAAGGAGAGGGTGACTCGATAGTCCCCTGGTGTGTGGTAGGTTGGATAAGGGGGTGTGTAGCGGATGGACCCTAGGATTGGGAATCATGTTGCATTATTTTTGTAATAATATGGAAATGGGCCAAGCCCAATATGACATGTGGATAGGTATGTTTTGGAAACATACGTGGAAATGGGCCAAGCCCAGATGATATGTGGTTTATTGAGAAATGGGCCTAGCCCAAGATTTGAGTATGATCGAGTGGGCCAAGCCAGCATTGTGGTAATTGTTAAAATGATATATATATTACTTGTTGCATTTGATAATTGGGATATTATGTGGCTAGCATGTGGGTGGATTTCAGTGGTTATCTTACACACTGAGTCTGTATGACTCACCCAACTTTTTAATCATCGCAGGTGAGTCGTGATTAGTGGACGGGTTGGAGTAGATACAAAGGTGGCCATGCAGAAGCAGATTTTCATGCAGAAGTAGGCGTTTTGAATATTTTTCTTTCAAGCATTTTAATTACTTGGTTTAATTTATTCGATGTAATAAGAGCCACTTTCGTTTTAAAGTACTTTATTTATTATTGTTGAAGTTTATACTAGACTTAGAAATATTTTTATAAATGATTAGTATCATACCAACTTATAATAAAGTTTTAATTCAAATCAAGCTTGTATCATTTAATAATTTTTGTGGACATAATTTTCCAAAGATAATAAATTTTCATGTATTAAATTCTAGGTAAAGAAACATATTTTCACTAACATAAACAGAGATCTTGGTCGTAGTGAATAGGCCGGGTTTGGGGATGTTCTGATTAGTATCGAGCCCGGTTCAAAACTCGGCTTTGAGGGTTTTGGGCCCAAAAACGTTTCAAAATGGGTTTTTAAAAAAAAAAATGGGCTTTTAGGAAATTATTTTGTGTTATTCTCGGCATGGCACTGTACCTTCAACCCGAGTCCACTGTAAGTACTTGGACTTGTTAAGTAATTTGATATGTGAATTGTTATGGGCTTAGTTGGGCTCGTAGATTAGTGAACTAGGATCCGTTGAACCCTAGGACTAGTCTACTCAAACATATGCATAAAACTTAAAGCTACTAAACAAAACCGTGATTAAGTCACGAGTTAAGGTGTGGTAACCATTGTGCGCATGTCTAGGAGTGGATCCGGAAGAGCTTGGTACTTAGCAGTCCTCGTGACTCACCTCCTCTTATTTGGAATCCTACTCCAGTGCGTAGCTACGGTTCACCTTAACCAAGAGGACTTGTTCATAGGCTAAACTAAATATTAAAACCCGAAAGGGATTTGCCTCACATTTTAAAGTCCTTAGTTTTAAAATTTCTAAAAAAATATACCCCTATAGGAAAATGACGAAATTACCCACAGGTAGGGAAGGAAACTTGATTGCTCGAAAGAACTACTCTCGGAAACTTCATTACATAAAATTGCTCGTGGATAAAATAGTGAAACAATAATTTCTAATGCATAAAACTTTTTAAACAGATTAAATCGCGACGATAGAGATGAGTTCTAGGGACGTAGAGGTAGAATGGCAAAGATCGGAATCGATAGGGTCCGGCCATGGGTCGAAAGTGAAGTACCGCCGATGAGTGGACGTAGAGGGGCAAGACCAGACAGAGGAGAAGATGACGCAGATGTCGCGGGCCATGTTACGAATTTTAGAGCGTGTAGCGAGAGCTAGTAGAGGAAATGGAACTCGAAAGTCGGTGTCGAAAGGCTTAGATTGAACGGAGTGAGATCTTTAGAGGAATATCTGGAGTAGCTCGAACGAAGCGGAGTATTGGCTAGAAGCGATCGAAAGAATCATGGACGATTTTGGACCGCACCAATGAAGAAAAGTGAAGGGTGTTTGTTTCGTTGCTTCGACGAAGCTTATCGTTGGTGGCTCCTTTGTCAAGCAAAGTGTACCACAGATCGGCAGGATTGGGACTTCTTTAAGGTTAAGTTTGAAGGAAAGTACGTAGGAGCCGCTTATTTGGACTCGCAAAGGAAAGCGTTTCTAAATCTAGTACAAGGAAGTAAGTCGATCGATGAAGCACTGAAGCGAATTCGTGCGACTTAGTCGGTATGCTAAGGGAATTGTGGCCACTCGATTGAGAGGTGCGTCCGGTTTGAGGACGGATTGCGAGATGAACTTCGAACTTGATTGCTCGCAGCAGAGGAGAGAGACTTTGCGGTGCTAGTGGAGAAAGCTCGGATCGTCAAGAGGTTAAGAAGACTATAAGAGAAAACCGAGAAAAGAATAGGAGCGAGAATAAGAGAAATATTGGACCGTCAGTATCGCTTGGTAATGTCCAGAAAAGACCAAGGACCGAGAACCCTGTAAGTGCACTTGTACCAATGGATCGGAATCGTTCTTGTGTTCGATGTGGAAGACCTCACACAGGAGAGTGTTGGGGAAATAGTAAAGAATGCTTTCGGTGCGGATCTAAGGCACATTTAGTTAAGAATTGTCCTCAAGCGACGAGGGGTCGTGGATCAAGTCATGGAAGGAATGGTTCTAGTCAGAGCCAACCAAGGATGTGATATCTGGTAAGCTCCTTTGCTTTGGTACATGCTTTAATTACTTTGTTTGCTTATGAGTTAGCCTTTTCTGTGTTGCTAAGAGAGGTGTTTCGAATTTTTAGCATGAACTTAGAGATTGTGTAGGTACGATAGCCTTAGTAAGATCAGAGTGCGCAGCGTAAGCGTAAGGAGGTAAGATAGGTGGTATGGACGTTTGTTAGTAAAGTAATTTCGAGGACGAAATTATTTTAAGGAGGGTAGAATTGTAACACCCTGGTTTTAGGGGTTATGCGCTTGGAGCATAGCTCGAGCAGTTAGTAGGCTTATGGTCATGTTGAAGGAATTTTTAGGGGGTTTGGAGAACCCTAGAAGGCAAGGGAAGACTTTGGAAAATTTTAGATTTTTAGTGTAAAAAAAAGAGAGACTGGGCAGGAAGGCCTTAAAAATAAAATTGTGGAGTTTAGGACGCAAGAAAGGCATTGGCAAAGTGGCGTGGAGGCGCTGCTTGGGGGCTTTGGAAGGTAACGCCTAAGGGAGCAAGGGTTCGAGTTCTTTGGGGCGCAATTTTGGCTTTATTTTTGCGTCAAGAGATTGGGCTAAGTAGGCCTTAAGAATAAGTGTCAAGTTGATGGACATGAAAGTCCAATCGGGAGAAGTGGCTCTTGGGCGCTACTTAGGCGCTGGAGGGGAGGAGAGGTCGCGGTTTCGAGGGGGCTCGCGAAGCATTTGGCGTTTATTTTTCGTTTTGGGCGTTGGGCTTTGTAAGGCCTTAAAGGTATATAGCGAGGGATTCGGACAAGGAAGATGGGCTGGTGGAATGGCTAGCGTGGCGCACTTAAGCGCTGGAGGAGAGCAAGCGCGGGTTCGCGCTGGAGCTGAGCAGCTTAGCGTTCTTATTTTTGTTGGTGGTTATGGGCTCGATTAGAAAGGGTTTAAAATAAAATCTTGGGGGTTTCTAGCATAAAAAATCAGTTGGCCGAGTGGCCTGGCGCTGGGAAAGGAGGAGCAGCACTTGGTCCTGTGTTCGAGCCAAGGAAGTCGCATTTTGGAGTTTGAATTTTTATTTCTTTTGGGCAGACAAATTGAAGTGATGGACGGCTAGAAGACTCTTTTTTGGAAGAGGATAATATGTTTTTATTAGATTAAGTGGAATTATTATTTTTTTTTTTTTAATAATAATGGGATAATATGAGCATTTTTTTATTGGAGGATAATATGAGTTTTTTTTAGGATTATTATAGGAGATAATCAAGGATATTATGAAGATTAAAAGAATTATTGGATTATTAGTAAGAGTATTCAAATGGAATTGAATTAGTGAGGTGTTGGCCAAATTTTGGAGACTTCAAGGGGGTTGGCGAATGCTATAAATAGGGGAGGGTAGAGTGCTAGTTGTTCATCAAGTCTTTTGCCTCTCCCTCTTGGTGTGCCGATTTCTCCTTTGGCCTTTGTAGCCAAATAATTCTTTTGTTTTAATCCCTTGGTAGCCGAAATTTCTCCTCTTTTATTAGTTTGCACCTTGGCCGAATTCTAGGTGTGGTGTGGATCTCTTGGATTCTTCTCCTCAATCGTTGGTAGTCGATTCGGTAAGTGGTGGTAAAGATCCATGTTGTAATTATTCCTTTATTATTCGAAAGCCGAAGGCTATTAGGGCTAATCATTTATGCGTTTTAGGGTGTGGTCGGTTGCAAAAAGGACCATTCCAGAGTCCCGAGATTTGATTGGAAATCAAATCACCTTGAGGAGCAAGGATATTTAGGAACATAGATCAATTCTCGGGATTCGAGGATATTTTGGTAAGCAATATTTGGTAAAGGTTCAACATTTAGTTTATGACCGGAGGTTTAACTGTTTATCCGATTAAGTGACTTTCGATGGAGGCGAATACAGTCAAGGTGGGCAAGGGAAAGCTCCCATCCCAAAGTTCAAAAGAGATCCGTTTCTGCATTGCTCGAGATTGGCCACCGTGGTGTGGGCCAACAAAGAAGAAACGTTAGGCGTAAAGTCGTAGTTTCGCTAGACGATAGTGTCGAGGATCGAGAGTCTAGAACTCCTAGTAATAAGGTGTGTAGTTAGCCATTGTTTCCGGATTTGCGTGATAAATGTCTATTTTATATGTATGCTAACCAAAGGCTGAGATAAATGTGAAAATGGTACCCTTAAGGGGTATGAAGATGATCAGGTTAGTAGCAAAGTTTGTAAATATGTGATCACTGATCTTATTATGTGAGTATGCCTATGATTGTGTTTAATATGTACATGCACCACCTTATCATCATTTTATGTTACATGTGCATGGGTGGGTTATGAAAAGAAGGTATGCGTGTACTTGAGTACGTGGTTGATGTCAGCTTTGTGCTACATCGTGGATTGGCGCTGACTGAGGTCGCGTTGTGGATCTTTGCGATTTGGTTCGCGTGGTTACCTTGATTGATATGGGCTTTATGCCATATCGTGGCTTGATGGATTGCTGTGTGCTCCATCGTGGTTTGATGTTAGCTATACGCTACATCGTGGATGGCATTTGTTGCCTTTTTGGAGGGAAAAGGAGAGGGTGACTCGATAGTCCCCTGGTGTGTGGTAGGTTGGATAAGGGGGTGTGTAGCGGATGGACCCTAGGATTGGGAATCATGTTGCATTATTTTTGTAATAATATGGAAATGGGCCAAGCCCAATATGACATGTGGATAGGTATGTTTTGGAAACATACGTGGAAATGGGCCAAGCCCGGATGATATGTGGTTTATTGAGAAATGGGCCTAGCCCAAGATTTGAGTATGATTCGAATGTGGGCCAAGCCAGTTGTAGTAATTGTTAAAATGATATATATATTACTTGTTGCATTTGATAATTGGGATATTATGTGGCTAGCATGTGGGTGGATTTGGTGGTTATCTTACACATCGAGTGCAGTATGACTCACCCAACTTTTTAATCATCGCAGTGAGTCGTGATTAGTGGACGGGTTGGAGTAGATACAAAGGTGGCCATCTGACAGTGATTTTCATGCAGTAGGCATTTTGAATATTTTTCTTTCAAGCATTTTAATTACTTGGTTTAATTTATTCGATGTAATAAGAGCCACTTTCGTTTTAAAGTACTTTATTTATTATTGTTGAAGTTTATACTAGACTTAGAAATATTTTTATAAATGATTAGTATCATACCAACTTATAATAAAGTTTTAATTCAAATCAAGCTTGTATCATTTAATAATTTTTGTGGACATAATTTTCCAAAGATAATAAATTTTCATGTATTAAATTCTAGGTAAAGAAACATATTTTCACTAACATAACCAGATTCGGTCGTAGTGAATAGGCCGGGTTTGGGGATGTTACAAGGTACTGTCAGATGCAACCGACCCTCGAATAGCCGCTTCAGAGCTTAATACAAACGGTGCGACTCCTTTTACGGTACTTAAGGTCTTTCCATACGGAACGGTCAAGGTAACTCATTCTAATTTCGGCACTTTTAAGGTAAATATTACCCGACTCAAACCATATGTTGATAGAATTGATAGTAAGAAAAAGGAGTTTCGACTCCGTGAACCACCATGGCCATACGAATAACAGGTAAGTCTAGCTCAAGACTTTAAACGAGTGCTTCTCGAAAGATAACCCAAGCACTAACCCGATTAAGTTTCATATTTTCGATTTTTAGCACCTAACTAAAAACTAACCAAATTTTTAAGCGCAGGTTTCCCTACCCACACGGCCTTGCACACGGGCGTGGCCGTGGCCGTGTGGAAATAGGGAAAAACTTTTCCCAAAAGCACGGGCTGCGATAAAACACCACGGCTGTGCGATTTGGCCTTGGTTGAAGCTGAGAAATCAACACGGGCATGTGATCCTCTACACGCCCATGGGACCTTTGAGTCCATTTATTTTTTTCTTTTTCTTTTATTTTTATTTTTAATTTCTTTTCTTTTATCTTTCTCGTCTTTAATTAATATTATTACATTTTCATTTCTTTAATTTAGGTTCAAGGGGGTCATAACTAACGACCACACCACCACCGGAGTATCCTCCCACCTTCACCTCTCTCCAACTTTACCGTTTCTTTTCATTGACTCCATCCAAAATTCAGGAAGTTTCACTTCTCTCCTATCTTATGATTTTATTACTATATTGCTATTATCTATCTTTGTATATTGAGGACAATGTACATCTTAAGTGTGGGGGTTAACTATGAAGATTATTTGAAAATCCCCGAATTATGTCTTATTCTTAAGTAATTTTCTCATATTACTGTTAGAATGAAATTTCTTTTGATTTATGATTTCCATTGATATGTTTCGGATTAAGTCATAGTTAATTGTGCAATGATGATTTAAACTTTAGGAGACTAGATAATCAAGCATGATGAGTTTATTTTCAAAGTTAAAAAGTTTCTAGGTTGTCTACCTGAAACTAATTATTATCTTAAAATTCGAAATTTACAAGGTTGACGTCAAAAGCCCATAATTTTTGTGAGATATTGAGCCTTTTAGAGCATACATTTTTCGTGCTCACTTTATTGATTATGAGTGTGTCAACATTGATTTGTTATTCTAGAACTTGCTTCGATTATACATGTCGAGACCACACCTTTGATTTGATATACAGAGATGATAAAGGCACTTAGGTTTTAACCCACTTACTCCATAAAAAGCCTACCTTCACAATTAACCCCTAGTGAACCCCTTTGATCTTAACAAACCATTTATTGACTCACCCACTAATATTAACCCCAAACCCATCTTGTATTTGTTATCACCACTTCTCTTGACTAACCCTTTTTGTCGAGATTTGACTTGAGAAGTTGCCTAACTATGTTTTCCATTTCAGTTGTTAAATTCTTTATTATTATTGTATGATTTGTTCTTAAAAAAAAATCAAAGTATATTCATTATTAGTTCTGTGATTAAGTGAGCTTATACGTTTAAATTCCACATCTTGAAATAGAAGTTCGTAATTATTAGTAATGAAGTTTTAATTGATGTAATTATTCAGGATTAGTTCATTTTTCGAGTTAGGTAAATTGTCAATTCAATCTCGATTTTAACCCTCTAATCCAGCCTTTATCCACACCTTTAACCCAAGCCCCATTACAACCCTTTCAAAGACCTTTTGATTTGTGTATCATCTCATTTTACAGTGGTGGAGATTTGATTTTCATGCAAGCCTATGGGATTAACCTTTCATGTTCGACTTTTGAGTGATTAATTTTGAACCTTAAACACTTTGAGTGATTTGAGTGAATCTTTAGTGAGGATGTCAACTTTTGTCGATTTTGAATTAAAGGTTATTATTTAGGTAAGGGGAAACACCTATTTTTTGTGCTATAAAAACTATGACTTTGATTGTTTGAATCTTTAGGAACCTTTTTGGTTAAATTATCCATGTATGAATTATCTATGAATTATGATGAAACATTATTGATGAAGGTTATGAATTGAGGAAGTTCGTTTTAATTGTGAGTTGAGAATTTTGCTTGAGGACAAGCAAATGCTTAAGTGTGGGGGTATTTGATAAACCGTAATGTATACATATTTTAATCCCACATTTAGCATACTTTTTGGATGATTTATCCCTTGATTCGTGGAATTTGATGCTCCTAATCCTTTTATTTCATGTTTGATACTTAGGAAAGCATCAGAGGATGAAAAGAACACGAAACGGGCTAAAGATGGAGAAAATGGGCCAAAGTGAGAAATCAACACGGCCTAGGCTCGATTCACTGCAGGCGTGCTCCACAAAGCGCGTGTCTGCCGTGACCGTTGTAATTCTACTCGGAAAAGGATACTTAGGGGCGAAGAAAGACATTCCAAAGTCTATATAAACACCTAAGTATGACCTAAAAGGAGTCGATGAAAGCCCTACAGCCGGCGCGTCAGCCTAGGCCAAGGAGCCGAGCCAGAGAGAGGTCGAAGTGCGGGATTTACTCGAAGAAAACCAGTTGATTCATCTCAAGAAGCGAAATCATACTCAAGGCGGCGGATCTCTCCTTCAATTCCTTGAGGGGTTTTAGGGTTTTCTTATGTTTTGTTTTGTCTTTTCTTCCGAGATGTATTCTTTTATGATTATGAACTAAACCCCTCGAGATACGAGGGGATGAAACCTAAGACGGATCTTGTTATTGTTTTACGAACTATATGATAAATACTTGATTTGTTCTTAATTATGTGTTCTTAATTCTTGTTTTGATATTTCAGGATATTGATTCAAGTAGTGATATGCTTAGCGGTGGAGCAAAAGTCCTGTTTAAGAGTAGATCTAGCATAATTAAGCGGAGTTGATCGCAACCCTAGAGATAGGATGACGAAAATCACGGATTAGGGTCAAACCTAATATGGGAGTCCATAGGTCGAGTTAATGCAACCTTAGGGGTTTTAATTAGAAAGAGATTTGAATTAATCAACCTAGGGTTAGACGTTAGTAGCCTCGAGAGAGGTATTAATATAAATTAGGGAATCCTACGGATCAGGTCAAGTGAATAAATCGTCTGGTTCAGAGTTAAATAAAAAGTTAAGTCTAGGTGCATTCCTCCTTGGGTATTGTCTTTATCAATTGGTTTTTCCCAAAAGTATTTCCCCAATTCATTCTCTGTGTCTTAGCATCTTTAGCTTAGTAGTTAGTTAATTCTAGATTAAATAATAATTCCCTTAATTCTTAGGCTAAATACTAAAAAGAAAGTCAGTATTAGTACTTTTGGATCCTTTGGGTTCGACAATCCAGTCTTACCACTAAGCTATACTACTATTCGATAGGTGCGCTTGCCTCAATCGTGGTGATAGTTAGTTTCTAGGCTAGATCATTCATTATATAAATATTAAGACTATCGATACCACCGATCAGGTACTTATGTGCTATGTCTTTATAAATATGAGGTCCTTATGTTGTAAATGAACCATTGATATGGTTAATGGACAAAAATGCCATATGATAGTGGAATTTAAATGATAATAAAATGGCTAACTTGGTAATTAGTTAAATTAGTAATGTTATAATAAAACAAATCATAAAAATAGCCATGATGTTCATCCATTTAGCCGAATATTGAAAGAAAAAGAAGAAAGAAAACCAAGTTAGGTTTCGGCTATGTTCAAGCAAGATTAAGGTATGGATTTTGATCGGTTTTTGATAATTTCTACGTTTTTGTAATTGTTGTTTGTGTTCTTCAAAACCCATGCTTTAGTTTTGTGAATTGATGAAGATTTTGAAAAGTGCCATTGATGAATTCATGAGTTTTGTGATGTTTGAGGATGAAATATGAGATATATGTGTTAGATTAACATAGTTTGTCTTTGGATTTTTGATGAATTTGAATAATTTAGACTAAATTGAGAAAATAATATTTTGAAGGACTAAAATGTGAAATAAATGAAATGTATGGACTTGTATGAGCATGGGTAACATTCGGCCTAAGCATGATGTGTGCAAATTTTGCATGTTTTGTGTTTTGTACAATAAGGACTAAAATGTCAAAATGTGAAAATGTGAGGGCTAAATTGTAGTTTGCCCTAAATATGTGTTTTTGGATTGAATTGAATGATTTGATGAATAAATGGGTTAAATTTGAATATATCTAGATCAAGAACCGAAGAAAACAGATTTAGATCGCGAAAAGTCGAAAGTGATGGAATAGTCGAGTCCGTACGTTTATCTGAATCCGAGGTAAGTCTATATACAAATAAATGTATTTGTATTGAATTATGTATGTTTATATGAAATTTCATTGTGATGAATGTGTACGAGATGATAAATACCTAAAATCCGAGGAAGTATAGATAATGTATCAATGTCTGAGAAGTCCCGAACGAACCTAGGAATAGATAGGATTGCGTATGTCATGACATAGGTTTTCGATTTGTAATATCGTGTAAGACCACGTCTGGGACGTTGGCATCGATTTGAGATTTACGTGTAAGACCATGTCTGGGACATTGGCATCGTATTTGATTCGTGTAAGACCCATGCGGGACAAATGGCATCGATATTTGATTACATGTAAGACCACGTCTGGGACGTTGGCATTGTATGATTATTCTGTGTATTCCGAGTATCCTATTTGATTTCGAATGGCTCAATGGGCAAATTTCGAGAAATGAAAGACTATGAGAAATGTATAGACGATCTAGGTATGTTTGAAATGTACTCTACATTTGAGCATGTAAGGTAAGTATTTATGAATAAGCAAACATGAGATAAGTGCATATTTTTGTTGAGACAAAGGGGGATATATGAATGAATTAGCTATGATCTAATGAAGTACATGGTGATATATATGTTGGTAAGCAAATGGCTAAACAAAGGAGCCAATGAAAATGTTTTGATTTTTAAATTGAGAGACATTTATGGCATGTATTAATATGATTATGTGTATTTTATGTTAAGTTTATTTGTATATGGCTTACTAAGCTTTTGAAAGCTTGCTTTGTGTGTGTTTACTATGTTTTATAGATCGTTAAAACTACGAAAGTCTCGGGGATTGTCGAGGATCGTCATCACACTACCCAATCTTATTTTGGTACTTTTTGAAAGTGTATATACTAAAGTATGGCATGTATAGGCTAGTCACTTTGAATTATGTTTGAGATATGTACATAGCCATGTGATGTGGCTAGATAAATGATTGTGGTATGAATGAGTAGTCATGTTATATGATGCTTGGTTTTGGTATGGTTTGATGGTTAGTGAAATGGTCAAAATAATGGTAAGCTTATTGATGCAAAGTAAGCATATATTTTATGAACGGTGGTTATAATGAAATGGTATGTTTGTGATGAATTATACTTGGAAATGTTTGTCTTTTAATTGAGCTAATTGTTGCATAAGATGGTATGCTTGAAAGGCTTTTGAATCCTTGGAAAAGTTGGTTATTTTGGCATGATTTGAATTGGTATGATGCTTGTAGGGATAGCCTAGAGTGTGGGTGGCATTTTGGCCTTGCAAATGGCCTATAATTGCCCACACGGTTGAGCACACGGGCGTGTGGCTCGACCGTGTCCTTCGTGGTTGAATTTTAAAACAAGTCAGGCTCGACCACGGGCTGGACACACGGGCGTGTGACTGGCCGTGTGATGCAAGTCAGGCTCGACCACGGGTGAGGCACACGGGCGTTCTTCAGGCCGTGTGGACAAGTCAGTATGTATGCCCTGTTTTGGCACGGCTCGTGCACATGGGCGTGTCTAAGGCTGTGGGAGGCACACGGCCTACCCGCACGGGCGTGTGACCTCTGTAACTTTGAAAAATTTTTAAATTTCTAAAAATTTACGTATGTATTCGGTTTAGTTTCGACCCATTTCTAATGTATGTTTAAGGTCTCGTAGACCTATTTAAGGGACACTTTGATTTGATTCGTTGAATAATAATATGAAATGTTCGTGAAAGGTTTCGTTTTGTCCGGTAATGCCTTTAACCCTAAACCGACGATGGTTACGAGTTAGGGGTGTTACATTTGATTGGTATCAGAGTTACGGTTTAGTCGATTCTCGGACTAGCGTAGCGTGTGGGAGTATAGCTATACATGCCATACATACGAACTGTGATAGTGTGATGAATCCTGACGTGTAAAATGTGTTTTCGTATAGTAAATGGATCCCGAAAGAGCTGTAGCTGACGATGTTGAAAGTAATGCGCCTATTCCCGCTCAAGGGACAGCGCCATCTGATTCGAGACCGGCTACTAGCGGTCAGGAAGGTGAGGCTAAACAAGCCTTCTTCCAAATGATGAACGAGTGGTTCACTCAGTATATAAGAACGAATCTGGCTATTTCATAACCTCCGCCCCCGCCTAATCCTCCTCAGACTTCAGTTGTGCCTCCAGTTATGAATCTGAATCTGTTGAATAAACCTCCGGTTGACAAAATCCGTAAGTATGGGGCCGAAGAGTTCAGGGCCACTAGTGATGACGATGCCGAGAAAGCTGAGTTCTGGCTTGAGAACACAATTTGAGTATTTGATGAAATGTCATTGACTCCTGATGAATGCATAAAGTGTGTTGTTTCTTTGCTACGAGACACATCTTATCAATGGTGGAAGACCTTGATTTTCGTTGTTCTAAAAGAATGGGTTACATGGGATTTCTTTCAGTCTGAGTTCCGAAAGAAATACATCAGTCAGAGATTTATTGATCAGAAATGGAAAGAGTTTCTAGAATTGAAACAGGGACGCATGACTGTCACTGAGTATGAACGAGAGTTCGTGAGACTAAGTCAATATGCTCAGGAGTGTATCTCAACTGAAGCAATAATGTGCAAAAGGTTTGAAGATGGTCTGAACGAAGATATTTGTTTGCTTGTTGGAATTCTTGAAATTAAAGAGTTTGTTGTGCTTGTTGATCGAGCGTGCAAAGCTGAAGCACTTGGGAAAGATAAAAGAAAAGTTGAGACAGAAATTAGAGATGTGAGAAAGAGATTTCCGAGTAAGTCATTTCAGTCAGCTTCAAAGAAATTCAGAGATGAGCATAGCCGTTCAAAGGCTAATGTGGGATATTCAAATAGAGACCGAGCTAGATCACAGACGAATACCAAAGCTCCAGCTACTTCGTTGGCCAGTGTGGGAAATGTCCGATCAGAATGAACCGAATGTAAACATTGTGGTAAAAGACATTTGGGAAGTTGTAGGTTGAATGATCGAGCCTGTTTCAGATGTGGGTCATTAGACCATTTCATTCGAGACTGCCCAGTGTCTATTGAGCAAGAGATTGTTCAGAACCCGAGGTCAGATAATGTTTCAGCTAGAGGTAGACCTTCTAGAAATGCAAGAAATGTTAGTGGTAGCCAGAGAGCTGCGAAAGACTCAGTTGCGGGATCTGAAGCTAGGGCACCTACTAGAGCATACGCCATCTGAGCCCGTGAGGAAGCTTCGTCTCCAGATGTTTTAACGGGTACATTTACTCTTTATGATACTTCTGTGATTGCATCAATAGACCCTGGATCTACTCATTCGTATGTATGCATGAACTTAGTATCCAGTAAGACTTTGCCTGTAGAGTCTACTGAATTTGTTACTAGAGTATCGAACCCCTTAGGTAAATGTGTTTTGGTTGACAAAGTATACAAGAACTGTCCGTTGATGTTTCGGGATATCTGTTTTTCGGCTGATCTGATGCTATTACCTTTTGATGAGTTCGATATAATTTTGGGTATGGACTGGTTAACATTGCATGATGCCGTTGTGAATTGCAAAAGAAAGACTATTGATTTGAGATGTCAGAATAATGAAATAGTTAGGATTGAGTCTAATGATTTGAATGGGTTACCTGCTGTGATATCAGTGTTGAAAGCTCAGAGTTATGTGAAAAAGGGTTATGAAGCTTATTTTGCCTATGTAATTGATTCGAAAGTGACTGAAAAGAAAGTAGAATCAGTGCCAGTGGTTTGCGAATTCCCTGACGTGTTTCCTAAAGAATTACCGGGATTACCTCCGATACGTGAAGTTGAATTTGGTATTGATCTATTGCCGGGAACGACTCCTATTTCGATAGCTCCGTACAGAATGGCACCGACAGAATTAAAAGAGTTGAAGTCTCAGTTGCAAGAGTTGAACGATGGAGGGTTTGCAAAACCGAGTTTCTCACCTTGAGGTGCTCCTGTTCTGTTTGTGAAAAAGAAAGATGGCACGATGAGAATGTGCATTGATTACCGTCAGTTGAACAAGGTGACTATAAAGAATAAATATCCTCTGCCTAGAATTGATGATTTGTTTGATAAGCTTAAAGGAGCCACTATATTTTTAAGGATAGATCTGAGATCGAGATATTATCAGTTGCGAGTAAAAGATTCAGACATTTCGAAAACTACTTTTAGAACGAGGTACGGGTATTATGAGTTTTTAGTTATGCCTTTCGGACTAACAAATGCTCCTACTGTCTTTATGGATTTGATGAAAAAAATTTTCAGACCATATTTAGATCGATTTGTTGTTGTATTCATTGACGATATTTTGATTTATTCGCGTGATGAAATCGAGCGTGCTGAACATCTGAGAATCATGCTACAAACTCTACGAGATAAGCAATTGTATGCAAAGTTTAGTAAATGTGAATTCTGGTTGTGTGAAGTCAGTTTTTTGGGACATATTGTGTCAGCATCCGGCATACGAGTTGATCCGAGCAAGATTTCTGCTATTCTGGAATGGAAACCTCCGAAGAATGTGTCTGAAGTTCACAGTTTTTTGGGACTTGCTGGTTATTATCGAAAGTTTTTAAAAGGCTTTTCGATGATTGCAACTTCATTGACTAGATTGCTTCAGAAAGATATGAGATTTGAATGGTCCGATAAATGTCAGAAAAGCTTTGATCAGTTGAAAGCCCTTTTGACTGAAGCTCCAGTTTTGATACAGCCAGAATCGAGTAAAGAGTTTGTGATTTATAGTGATGCTTCGTTGAATGGTCTGGGATGTGTTCTGATGCAGGAAGGCAAAGTTATAGCTTATGCCTCGAGACAACTAAAGCCGCATGAAAAGAATTATCTGACACATGATCTTGAGTTAGCTGCGATTGTGTTTGCCCTAAAGATTTGGCGTCACTATCTCTTTGGTGAAAAATGCCATGTGTTTTCAGATCATAAAAGTTTGAAATATTTGATAATCCAGAAAGACTTGAATTTGCGACAAAGAAGATGGTTAGAACGTTTGAAAGACTACGAGCTTGTGATAGATTATCATTCGGGTAAAGCAAATGTTGTTGCTGATGCATTGAGTCAAAAATTACTGTTTGCATTATGTGCGATGAATGCTCATTTAAACTTGTCTAATAATGGTTCAGTTTTGGCTGAATTGGAAGCGAAACCAATGTTTTTACAACAAATATGTAATGCTCAGAAAGTTGATAATGAAATGTTAGCGAAACGAGCTCAGTGTGATTCAAACCCTAATTCTGAATTTCGAGTTGATGTTGATGATTGCTTGAGATTTCGAGATTGGATTTGTGTTCCAAGAAACCCAGAGTTGATTCATTTAATTTTGAATGAAGCTCATAACAGTCGCCTGCCTGTTCATCCGGGAAGTACAAAGATGCACCATAATTTGAAGCAACATTATTGGTGGTCTGGTATGAAAAGAGATATATCTGATTTTGTCTCGAAATGTTTAGTCTGTCTGCAAGTTAAAGCTGAACACCAGGTTCCATCTGGTTTGCTACAACCGATAA
Source organism: Gossypium sturtianum (assembly GCA_025698515.1). Taxonomy (NCBI): domain Eukaryota; kingdom Viridiplantae; phylum Streptophyta; class Magnoliopsida; order Malvales; family Malvaceae; genus Gossypium; species Gossypium sturtianum. Next base: position 121,163,922 of record CM046948.1, read on the forward strand.
TGATTCCCGAGTGGAAATGGGATAGAGTAACGATGGATTTTGTTTCAGGGTTGCCTTTGACTCCGAGAAAGAAAGATGCAATTTGGGTTGTAGTTGACAGATTTACGAAATCAGCCCATTTTATTCCGATACGATCTGATTACTCACTTGATAAGTTAGCTGAGCTTTACATTTCTAAAATTGTGAGATTGCACGGGGTGCCACTATCTACTGTATCTGACAGAGATCCGAGGTTTACTTCACGGTTCTAGAAGAAACTGCAAGAGGCTTTAGGTACTAAATTGCATTTTAGTACAGCTTTTCACCCACAGACAGATGGTCAATCCGAGCGTATTATTCAGATTCTCGAGTATATGTTGAGATGTTGCATCCTTGAGTTTAATGGTACGCGGGAACAATATTTGCCATTGATTGAGTTTGCGTATAATAATAGTTTCCAGTCGAGCATCAAAATGGCACCTTATGAGGCTTTGTACGGACGCAAATGTCGAAGACCTTTGTATTGGTCTGAGCTTAGTGAAAGTAAGATACACGGGGTCGATTTGATTAAAAAAATGGAACAGAAAGTGAAAGTGATTCGTGATAGTCTGAAAGCCGCGCCAGATCGTCAGAAATCCTATGCAGATTTGAAAAGGAAATATATCGAGTTTGAGATCGGAGACAAAGTGTTCTTGAAATTATCTCCGTGGAAGAAAGTACTCAGATTTGGACGTAAAGGCAAATTGAGTCCAAGATTTATCGGGCCGTATGAGATCATTGAACAAATTGGACCTATCACATATCAATTATTGTTGCCACCAGAATTAGAAAAGATTCACAATAAGTTCCACGTGTCAATGCTTAGACGATACAGATCTGATCCATCACATGTGATTTCTCCGTCTGAGATTGAAATCCGACCCAATATGACTTACGAAGAAGAACCGATTCGTATCTTGGCCCGTGAGATTAAAGAGTTAAGAAATAAGAAAATTTTGTTAGTAAAAGTCTTATGGCATCGACACGGTGTGGAAGAAGCTACGTGGGAGCCCGAAGATACTATGAGACAATAATATCTGAATCTGTTTAATGGTAAGATTTTCGGGGACGAAAATCCCTGAGGGGGGAGAATTGTAACAGTCCGGTTTAGACACTAGTCAGAATAGTAGTTTCGGGACCACAAATCTGAGTCAGAAAAATATTTTTAATATTATTTTCTGTGCCTACAGTATGTGTTTAAGCATGTGTGAAAGTTTCGTGAAATAATTTATCCGTTTGTGTGCTTAATTTGATAAAAGGATTAAATTGCATAAAATGCAAAATTAGCATGCCATGTGTTAAAGGTACTTATGTGCTATGTCTTTATAAATATGAGGTCCTTATGTTGTAAATGGACCATTGATATGGTTAATGGACAAAAATGCCATATGATAGTGGAATTTAAATGATAATAAAATGGCTCACTTGGTAATTAGTTAAATTAGTAATGTTATAATAAAACAAATCATAAAAATAGCCATGATGTTCATCCATTTAGCCGAATATTGAAAGAAAAAGAAGAAAGAAAACCAAGTTAGGTTTCGACTCTGTTTAAGCAAGATTAAGGTATGGATTTTGATCGGTTTTTGATAATTTCTACGTTTTTGTAATCGTTGCTTTGTGTTCTTCAAAACCCATGCTTTAATTTTGTGAATTGATGAAGATTTTGAAAAGTGCCATTGATGAATTCATGAGTTTTGTGATGTTTGAGGATGAAATATGAGATATATGTGTTAGATTAACATAGTTTGTCGTTGGATTTTTGATGAATTTGAGTAATTTGGACTAAATTGAGAAAATAATATTTTGAAGGACTAAAATGTGAAATAAATGAAATGTATGGACTTGTATGAGCATGGGTAACATTCGGCCTAAGCATGATGTGTGCAAATTTTGCATGTTTTGTGTTTTGTACAATAAGGACTAAAATGTCAAAATGTGAAAATGTGAGGGCTAAATTGTAAATTACCCTAAATATGTGTTTTTGGATTGAATTGATTGATTTGTTGAATAAATGGGTTAAATTTGAATATGTAGATCAAGAACCGAAGAAAATGGATTTAGATCGCAGAAAGTCGAAAGTGATCAAATAGTCGAGTCCATACGTTTATCTGAATCCGAGGTAAGTCTATATACAAATAAATGTATTTGTATCGAATTATGTATGTTTATATGAAATTTCATTGTGATGAATGTGTACGAGATGATAAATACCTGAAATCCGAGGAAGTATAGATAATGTATCAATGTCCGAGAAGTCCCGAACGAACCTAGGAATAGATAGGATTACGTATGTCATGACATAGGTTTCTGATTTGTAATATCGTGTAAGACCACTTCTGGGACGTTGGCATCAATTTGAGATTTACGTGTAAGACCATGTCTGGGACATTGGCATCGTATTTGATTCGTGTAAGACCTTGTCTGGGACAGTGGCATTGCTATTTGATTACATGTAAAACCACGTCTGGGACCTTGGCATTGTACGATTATTCTGTGTATTCCGAGTATCCTATTTGATTCCGAATGGTTCAACGGGCAAATTCTGAGAAATGATGAGAAATGTATAGACGATTCAGGTACGTTTGAAATGTACTCTACATTTGAGTATGTAAGGTACGTATTTATGAATAAGCAAACATGAGATAAGTGCATATTTTTGTTGAGACAAAAGGGGATATATGAATGAATTAGCTATGATCTAATAAAGTACATGGTGATATATATGTTGGTAAGCAAATGGCTAAACAAAGGAGCCAATGAAAATGTTTTGATTTTTAAATTGAGAGACATTTATGGCATGTATTAATATGATTATGTGTATTTTATGTTAAGTTTATTTGTATATGGCTTACTAAGCTTTTGAAAGCTTACTTTGTGCGTGTTTACTATGTTTTATAGATCTTTAAAGCTACGGAAGGCTCGGGGATCGTCGAGGATCGTCATCACACTACCCAATCTTATTTTGGTACTTTTTGAAAGTGTATATACTAAAGTATGACATGTATAGGCTAGTCACTTTGAATTATGTTTGAGATATGTACATAGCCATGTGATGTGGCTAGATAAATGATTGTGGTATGAATGAGTAGTCATGTTATATGATGCTTGGTTTTGGTATGGTTTGATGGTTAGTGAAATGGTCAAAATAATGGTAAGCTTATTGATGCAAAGTAAGCATATATTTGATGAATGGTGGTTATAATGAAATGGTAAGTTTGTGATGAATTATACTTGGAAATGTTTGTCTTTTAATTGAACTAATTGTTGCATAAGATGGTATGCTTGAAATGCTTTTAAATGCTTGGAAAAGTTGGTTATTTTGGCATGATTTGAATTGGTATGATGCTTGTAGGGATAGCCTAGAGTGTGGGTGGCATTTTGGCCTTGCAAATGGCCTATAATAGCCCACACGGTTGAGCACACGGGCGTGTGGCTCGACCGTGTCCTTCGTGGTTGAATTTCAAAACAAGTCAGGCTCGACCACGGGTGAGGCACACGGACGTGTCTCAGGCCGTGTGGACAAGTCAGTATGTATGCCCTATTTTGGCACGGCTCAGGCACATGGGCGTGTCTAAGGCCGTGGGAGGCACACGGCCTGCCCGCACGGGCGTGTGACCTTTGTAACTTTGAAAAATTTTTAAATTTCTAAAAATTTCCGTTTGTTTTCGGTTTAGTCCTGACCCATTTCTAATGCATGTTTAAGGTCTCGTAGACCTATTTAAGGGACACTTTGATTTGATTCGTTGAATAATAATATGAAATGTTCGTAAAAGGTTTCGTTTTGTCTGGTAATACCTTTAACCCTAAACCGACGATGGTTACGGGTTAGGGGTGTTACAAGTTTTGTGTCATTTAGATGGGTTTGATGCATGTGAGAAATGGTCCAAATGGTAAGGTTATTTTGATAAGGCATGAATCTAATATGGTATGGTTGATATGTGTTAATTGTGATGTGTTTTGGTATGGAAACAAGTTAGTTGATAAATGGTTAAATATGCATATGTTTAGGCATGTTTGATGTATGTGCTTGAGGTGCCTATATGGCATATTGGTTGTATGGATTATTAGCCTATTGTATGGACCTTTTTATGTAGGTTTTGAGCATGTTTAAAAGTTTTGATCATGTGTACAAAAGTACTTAGGCTTATGCTTGAGAAGGGTAAAAGATATGGCTTGATTTTAGCCATTTTCTTGTCCACACAGCCTATGATACGAGTGTGTGTCTCAGCCGTGTGTAAAACATGGTCATGTGACACAGCTGTGTGTCCCCTGTAGGTTTTAAAGGGTTGCAAGTTAGGCAGTTACACGGCCTAGCACAAGGCCTGGCACACGGGCGTGTGGCTTGGCCGTGTGACCCAAGTCAGTGAGTTACACGAGCACGAACACAGGCTAGGACACAACCGCGTGTCTCTATTTCGAATGTTACACGGCCTGAGACACAGGCGTGTGTCTCAGCCGTGTGACCCCTACAGTGTGAACTTTTCTATCTTTTTCCATAAAGTTCTAAATGTTTCTGATTTAGTCCCGAATCATTTTTAAAGTGTTTCTAAGGCCTCGAGGGCTCAGATAAGGGACGATATGCATGTGTTTGAATGGACTATTATATGATTAATGAAATGTTTGGAAATGAATGTTTTTATGTTACGGATTTTCAGTAATGCTCTGTAACCCTGTTTTGACGACAGATACGGGTTAGGGGCGTTACATTTAGTGGTATCAGAGCTTACAGGTTTAGCCGATTCTCGAACTGAATGTAGCATGTATGAAGTCTAGAAATACATGCCATTATATAACCTGTGATAGTGTGATATCTCCTGACTCTGATAAGATTTGTTTCATTTTTAGATAGAGATGTTTTTCAACCGAGCTATTTCTGATAATGCTGAAAGCGATACTCAAGTATCTGATTAAAAAGTTGCTATTGATGAGCAAAAACTCATAAAGGCAAGAGTAGAGGTTCATAATATTATGTTCATAATGAAAGTTATGTTTGATGTGTATATATGAAAATTAAATTTTTTGGTTTTACAACCTCCACCCCCTCACCCTCAAAGTCTTATACAATGGAATTTACAAGATTTATGTTGATTAAGTCTACAAAAGAGAAGCTAAAGAATTCAGCGATTGAATTAGTAATAATATGGTCATAACTGAGAATTGGTTAGCAAGTAAAGAAGAAGTTATTCACCAGTAATTGATTGTATTAGGGACGGTATCTACAGAACGGGTTAACCAGGATTTCTTCTGAATTGGTTTCTTTAGTGGAACGGGATAATGTGGGATCATCGATGACTTTAGTAGTCAGTGGGATAGTGTTTGAACTGCAAATATATCTGAATGCAGCTGTTATGGCCGAGTATATTATAACGATCTCCTCTGGGTATTCTATATATTCTTTTATCCTTAGAGACATATGCAATTGTTCACCTTCAGATGTGATTCTTATCATATGGAAATGCTGGCTAACCATAACGTTAAACAGAGGTATTATTAGTCTGGTTGATTAATGATCGGCATTGCTCTATTTTTCTTTGGCATTCTCTTCCATTATGTTCGGTAGAAGACTCGACGATAATACTCATATAATGATATTTTTCTATTTTTAAGGGTTGTTGCTTTGCTTTATATATATGTGCAATTTATGTTGTCTCTGTCACAACTGGTTCATGTGTGTATGAGCGATATTATTTTTCTGGATTTTTCTTTGGGGTATCATCAATCTCTCTATTATTCAATATGGGTTGTATTCTCGGAGAGTCAGTATAGCTTTACATCTTGGATTTCTTTATCTTAGCTATCTTATTATTCTTAGTGTTTAATCTACCAAACATGGTTCATCTGTAAAGAGTATTCGTGGTCCGAAAATAATTAAATCTATTGTGGATATAATTCCTGATCGGATCATGTGAGCACGGTGATATAAATCTCAGATTTATAAAGGTTGTTACTGGAACTACATCCGGTTTTCCTCTTTTATTTTAGAGTGCATTATTGATAGTTGAGGTATTGTTCTATCTATACGGTTGTAACGTCAGTCTTATTAAAATACTATAGTTTTAATTCATGGTTGTGGCTCTGGTGTGATTCCAAAGCTTTGATGTTAATAATTGAAATAGTTTTATTATATATTCCCTTTCTAGCTTTCGTGAAAGGGGTAGGCAACGACAAAAGTATAGATGTGGAAGTTCAAGCTTAACCTTGCATATTGGTTCTCATTCCTCAGGTAATCTCGACTTATGTCAATGAGTCAAAGCGGAATGTCATATTTTGAGTGAGTTAATGCAGTTTGTGGTGATCTTTGGTTGGTATTCTGAGGAAAGTACGATGGACGGGTATCTTTGGATTATCTTGACAACAAGAAAAAAGAATTATTCTAAAATGTTATTATTTGATTGATAAGATCGACTTAATTGTTTTAATTAGAACGGGTTATTTATTTGAAAAGTTAGATAAGTTGTATATATTTGAGTTCATTTCTAGATTTAGGAATAAATTTTTCGGATTCACGGGTAAATTGACGGACAGTCAGAATGAGGGATTCATATTCTAGAAGACATGATGCAGAAACATATCTATCAGATTAGTTATAATCATGAAATGTTATTATGGGTTAAAATCGTCTCGATAGTTCAGCTATCACACTTGTGTTTAAATGATTTTGCTTGAAGTTTTTCATGAAATGGAACGTTTATCAGTCAAAAGTTACAGATGCAGATGTGTCGGAAGCATCAGTTAGAGTTTGTTATGAAAAGTATGAACTTTGGTTAAACGTTTTGAAAATTTAATGTATTTAGAATCTTATGATTTGGATTTTCGGGTATGTTTCGACTGATGATTACTGAGAATTTCTCGATAGTTGTGCTAATGATGATAAAGTTAAGATAGGAGAGCATCAAAGTTGTTCAGTTAAGTCTAGGTATAGTATCAAGTTCTAATATGAGTTCTGAATCGAGATGAGTTATGATTTATTTATTTATGGACTTCCATTAAAAAGATGGAAGAAAAACACGACTTGATGGCTATTATAAGGTGAGAAATTTCAAGGACGAAATTTTTCCTAAGGGGGAGAGTTGTAATAGCCCATTTTTCAATGGTGTCAGAAACAGTGGTTTCGGGGCCACAAATCCGACGAGTAAGTTCGTAAATATTATAATTTAATATTTAGGAGTCAATTATGGTTTTACAAAGGTTTTTGATATGATAATTTATGTTATATGAATGATTAATTAAGTTCAAGTGATAAGACCCTAAGGTCAAGTGATTTTAAAAAATGAGGTATCGGGACCTCGTTTCTATAAACCGAGCCATAAATATTTTTATCTAATTAAGAAAAAATGACTAAATCGTAAAAGTTTAAAAAGTCAATTGCTATTAGTTTAAAGGTGTTAATTGATTAAAGAATTATAATTGGATGGCCTTATTGGATAAATAAACCATCCTTAAAATAGTGGGACGGTTTAATGCTTTAATTTCTTTTAAGTTTTAATGTTTATTATGTTATTATATTATGAAAAATAATGAATAAAAGGTTAAAAAAAAATAAAAAAAACATAAAAACAAAAGGTATTTTTCTTCTCTCCCACCGAATGCCACCATGGAAATGGAAATTGAAATGCTTCAAGCTTCGGTTCTTCTATGGATGATGCATGGTAAGCCATTTTTCATCCATTTCTAATAATTTTTATGTTTTTGATATTGTCGCAACTAGGTCCAGCTAGCCCGTATCTTTGTTTTTGAAACTGTTAAAGATTTTGAATGTTTCCATTGATAAATATTTGTGATTTTAGATGTTAGTTGATTGATTTAAAGTATTAGTTGTTATTTATAAGTATTTTATTAAGTGATTTTTGATGAATTTACCAATTAGGGACTAATTGTTGAAATAGTAATAGTTCAAGGACTTGATATGAAATTGTTGCAAAAATGGGCTGAAATGGATTCTATTGACATTCGGCTGGTATAAAATTTCAATAAATTTGGTTTATTTGCATGGTTAGGACATAGGGACTAAATTGAATAAAAATGAAAACTTGAGGGTAATTTTGTAAAATGTCAAAAAGGACTAAATTGCATAAAATGAAGTGATTTTTCTGTCTAAACTATTGAATTTAATAAACTTATTAATTTAGATCAAGAACAGTGGAAAATCGAGGAGGGAAAATTACCAAATAACCCATTTACTTTGTCATTTCTGCAATTTAGCCAGGTAAGTTTGTATGAACTTGATAAACCGTAATATATACATATTTTAATCCCACATTTAGCGTGCTTTTGGATGATTTATCCCTTGACTTTTGGAATTTGATGCTCCTAATCCTTTAATTTCATGTTTTATACTTAGGAGAGCATAGGAGGATGAAAAGAACGAGAAATGGGCTTAAAACGGACCAAATAGGCCAAAGTAGGAAATCAACACAGCCGTACCACCTTAGCAGGCCCGAACACGGCCTAGGCTCAACTCACACGGGCGTTCCACACGGGCATGTCCCTATCATGGCCACGATGAGTTTCATTTGGATTAGGATACTTGTGGGCCAAGTAAGGCATCCCAAAAGCCTATATAAACACCCTAGAGGGCAACCTAAAGGGGGAGTCGACAGAAGCCTTCTGTCGGGGGCGTCCAGCTAGGCCAAGGAGCCGAGTCAGAGAGGTCAGAATTGTGGGATTTACTCGAAGAAAGCCAGTTGATTCATCTCAAGAAGCCGAAATCATACTCAAGGCGGCGGATCTCTCCTTCAATTCCTTCAGGGGGTTTTAGGGTTTTCTTATGTTTTGTTTTATCTTTTCTTCTGAGATGTATTCTTTTATGATTATGAACTAAATCCCTCAGATACCTGAGGGGGATGAAACCTAAGACGGATCTTGTTATTGTTTTCTGAACTATATGATAAATACTTGATTTGTTCTTAATTATGTGTTCTTAATTCTTGTTTTGATATTTTAGGATATTGATTTAAGTAGTGATGTTCTTAGGCAGTGGAGCAAAAGTGTAACACCCCAAACCCGGCCCAAACACCACGACTGGATCCGGCATGTCACTAGGAAAAGTTTATAAAACACCGTGCATACTTAAAGGAAATGTTGGAATTTCGAGTTTAGTGGTTGTCTAGAAATCTTAGTGGTTTTATGTTATCCGAGTTTGTTTTGTCAAGTTTCAAAAGAACGAGTGACTATTAGCAATCCATGTTATCCGTTTAGGCTATGCGAGTTTTGTTAAGAAAATAGTAACTCACTTAATAATTTGGTCGTTTGAAAACTTTGTTGCCTTTGCGTTTCTTTTTTTAAAACATATCATGTTTCCAACTGAACATTAAATTGAGTATCTAAAACTTAAAACCCAAAGTTTAAAACCGGTTAATAGTGGCCTTATTACAACGTAAAAACCAAATCAGTTATTAATGAAAATAAGTTAAGTCCTTTACTGAGAAAAAATAGAACCCAAGCATGGCCACCTCGTGCTCCTCTCCAGCCCGGTCCGTTACACTATGTGCTACCTGAAATGATGTTAAACAACGGGGTGAGTCATAGGACTCAGTGTGCAACGCTCAAGCACCATCAAATCGAGCCTTAGCCCCACAGAACAGAATAACAAAATATCGCATACACAGAGAATGATGCAAAACCCATCCCAACCTAATTTCCATCCGCTACACACCTCCCGTACCTGCCATTCACACCAATGGGGATTTCTACAATCAACCCTCACCGCTACACACCATCGATGGTAGTCATGCTGCTCAACGGCAAAATCGTGACATAGTCACTGAATGGATCGTGGCGAGCCACTACAATGCATCGTGGCAGAGCTACTACAACACTTCCCCTTTCACTTAATAACATATGCCCCATGCAACCATAATACTCTTCATACTCAGATATCACAGGTTTCGACATGCATATACAATATACTCATAACATATAACATATCATACCATCAAACCATTTATTTTGATGTTACAGAAGTCACTAAACCGATAAATCGCTTTCCTCCACGGGAATTTCAATAGCCCTACCGAAGTTTTTGGCATTTAACAGATTATACATAAATATATATATATTTACGTAACACCATAAAACAGGCAATGTAAATGATGTGAGGAGTTACACACCGATTACGTGCAACACTAAACTATCTACGACACGCTATCACTAGTCGGAATCACGGCTATTTGCCTACTAATCGCTTCGTAAGTCGCCCACACCTGTGTGGCTACCACTAACAAATGGACACACACCTCTCTTCTTGAACTTAGGATCGAACTCAAGGTTTGCTTCCTCTCCAACTTGTATGTTTCTTGCATCCATTAAAAGCCTCACAAAACTCACTACGAAAGATGTGATTTGAATATCCACCCCAACCAGGTTAAGACAACAGATATACAATAAATCGATTAATAGAACCACTAGAAGGGATCTTCTTACCTAAATCGATTGAATCCCGGAGTTAGCAGACTTTGGTTAACACGCTGATCGCACCTATACAAATACCCGATGAGATTCGACTAAAAGAGAGTGGGTTAAAGGAAGTGGCCACCATCATCTACTTACCTTCGACCTTCTTCAGGGTTCGGCACAAACAGCCACAGCAGTGAAGATTCGGCTTGAAGATAGCACTCTAATAGAATAGACAACCAATTTGTTCAGGGGTTCAGCTTCTAAGAGGAGAAAAATGAAGCAACTTAACAGGGTTTTAAGAGAAGATTCGGCCAAGAGGGGAAAAGAAAAATAAATAGGAAACAATAGAGAACTTACCAGAATATGGAATGAGAACTCGGCTATGGTGAATACTTCGGAAAGAGGGAACAAATGGAATGATGCTGAGACTTAGAGTTTCGGCTAAGAGGAAAATGAAGGTGTAGTTTCGGCTCTTAATGAATAGAGAAAGAACAAAAACAAGACAATGAAGATCAAGTAGATTCGGCTAGAGAGGAGTTTCAAAATAAAAGAAAAAGAAAAAAAAGAAAAAGATGTGCAACCTTGGTCTTCTAGTTTCAGCTATAGGTCAAAAGTAGAGAAGAGTGGAAAATGTTTAGATGATTTTCGGAAATAGAGAGGATGAGAGGGAAAACTAAAACGAAATGTGAAGCACACACCCTAATGCCGAAAAATAACCCACTACATACTAGCAACCTGATCACCAAATTTCGACACTCTCCCCTAAAGCCAAAACCGAATGTTCCCCTCTCTCACACTCCTCAAGAATTCAGCTAACACTCCCCCACTATGCCCTCCCTTCAATCTCTCCCTGCTCACCTCTCCTCCACACATTCAAACCAGTTTGAATTATTCAACCTCCTTAAATTTCTCTCCACCTTTCATTTGAAATGCTTGACCAAGTCTTACCTCTCTCCTCCAGAGTTTGATTGCCATCCAACCACCTCCCTTTCCTGAGCCAAAAAATAATACTCCCTTGCTGCTTAAGTGTTTCGAACCCCTTCCCTTTTAGCTCCTTGTGACGCCACCTCCCTGCATGCTAAGTGGCGTCACCTTGCCACTCCTCCACTGCATTTCCTTGTGTCACCAAACGCCAACTAAAACCCCTAATGTCCTGCTCCTATTTGGCTATCCTCTAAAAAGTACCAAAACTAAAATTTCACCAAGGCTTCAGCTTAACCCCGAGCCTCCCCGAGGCCCCCAAACACAACCAAACGACAAGCATAACACATCGATACACAGAAAACATAAAAGATGCAAAGCCCCTAAATCCTGGATGTTACAAAAAGTCCCTGTTTAAGAGTAGATCTAGCATAATTAAGTGGAGTTGATCGCAACCCTAGAGATAGGATGATGAAAATCTACCGGATTAGGGTCAAACCCAATATGGGAGTCCATAGATCGAGTAAATGCAATACTAGGGGTTTTAATTAGAAAGAGATTTCAATTAATCAACCTAGGGTTAGACGTCAGTAGCCTCGAGAGAGGTATTAATATAAATTAGGGAATCTTACGGATCAGGTCAAGTGAATAAATTGTCTGGTTCAGAGTTAAATAACAAGTGAAGTCTAGGTGGATTCCTCCTTGGGTATTGTCTTAATCAATTGGTTTTTCCCACAAGTATTTCTCCAATTCATTCTCTGTGTCTTAGCATCTTTAGCTTAGTAGTTAGTTAATTTTAGATTAAATAACAATTCCCTTAATTCTTAGGCTAAATAATAAAAAGAAAGTCAGTATTAGTACTTTTGGTTCCTTTGGGTTCGACAATCCGGTCTTGCCACTAAGCTATACTACTGTTCGATAGGTGCACTTGCCTCAATCGTGGTGATAGTTAGTTTCTAGGCTAGATCATTCATTATATAAATATTAAGACTATCGATACCAACGATAAAGTTTTTGGCGTCGTTGCCGGGGAACTAAAATATTAAGAACGCTTAATTTTTATTACTTTAGCCATTTTTATTTTTGTGATTTACTTTTATTTTGTTTTTGCTAATTTTTTTTCTTTTATTTGTTCCTTACAGGTACCCCTAGTTCATGACTAGAAGGAACCCGACAGGACCCTTAATTTTTGATACTGAAATAGAACATACCACTCGTAGAAACTGAAGGGATGTCACTGAATAATTATCAGTGGCAAGTCATGAGGACAAAGCCTAATGAAGCAGCCGGTGTTCTCAACTTTGACGCGGTCACCATGTTATCTAACCAGGTAGAGCTTTTGAATAAAAAAAATTTATGGTTTGTATGGTTCTACGAAGGTACATCCGGTAATACAGTACGATACAAATGGAGGAAGGGTGAACAACACAGAATATCTATCCTACAACCCTAGCACCGAGAACGAACTAGTCAACTATATGGGTAACTATTCTAGACCTCAAAATAATATTTATAGCAACACATATAATGCAGGTTGGAGGTACCATCCCAATTTCTCATGGGGTGGTCAAGGTAATCAAAGACCGCAACTTCCTCCATGTTTTCAACAACCACCTTACCAGCAGGAAAAGAAGCCGAACCTTGAGGAGATGCTAACGAAATTTATCTCGGTGTCAGAAACACGCTTCCAAAACACTAAAACAGCGCTTAAAAATCAACAAGTGTCGATTCAAGGGACCGAGAATCAAATAGGTCAGCTTGCTAAGCTGATCTCAGGAAGACCACAAGGTATCTTGTCTAGCAACACCGAAACTAAACCAAGAGAGCAACCTCAAGCAATAACTGCTCACGATAGTGAAGGGTTAGATGAACCAAAATTGAAGCAAGAGAATGTGGTAGAGGAAGGTAAGGTAGAGGTAAGCCATGATAAACCAAAACCGGTAATTACAGAGTGCCAACCTCGTGTGCCATATCCCAATGCGATAAAGAGAGACCACAGAGAGGAACAATTCGGTAAATTTCTTAAACTTCCAAAGAAATTACATATTAACTTGCATTTTCTTGAAGCTCTTTCGCAGATGCCAGATTCAAGGAAATTTTTAAAAGAGTTTTTGACAAACAAACGGAAGTTAGACGATACGTCGCATGTGGAGCTAAACGCAGTGTGCCCAACAATTCTACGAAATAAACTACCACGTGAGCTCACATTTCGTGTAAGTGACGAAACGATCACTCTTCAGGTTCTTGACATGGCTAGGACGTCGAGTATTAAAGGTGGAACCAATCACTTCAAAGTTGGGGACCAGGTACTGATAGATACAACCGACCCTCGAATAGCCCTTTCAGAGCTTAATACAAATTGTGCGACTCCTTTTACGGTACTTAAGGTATTTCCATACGGAACGGTCGAGGTAACTCATTCTAATTTCGGCACTTTTGAGGTAAATATTACTCGACTCAAACCATATGTTGATAGAATTGATAGTAAGAAAAAGGAGTTTCGACTCCGTGAACCACCATGGCCATACGAATAACAGGTAAGTCTAGCTCAAGACTTTGAGCGAACGCTTCTCGGGAGGCAACCCGAGAACTAACCCCATTAACGTCCATATTTTCAAATTTTAGCATCTAACTAAAAACTAACCAAATTTTTAGGCGCAAGTTTCCCTACCCACACGACCTTGCACACGGGCGTGGCCGTGGCCGTGTAGAGACAGGGCAAAACTTTTCCCCAAAACACAGGCTGCGATAAAACACCACGGCCGTGCGATTTGGCCGTGGTCGAAACTAAGAAATCTACACGGGCGTGCAACACGCCCGTGGGACATTTGAGTCCATTTATTTTTCTTTTTCTCTTATTTTCATTTTTAATTTCTTTTCTTTTATCCTTCTCGTTTTTAATTTATATTATTATATTTTGATTTCTTTAATTTAGGTTCAAGGGGCTGCTAACGAACGATCACACCACCACCGGAGTATCCTCCCCACCTTCACCTTTCTCCAACTTTACCGTTTCTTTTCATCCAAAATTCAGGAAGTTTCACTTCTCTCCCTATCTTATGATTTTATTACTATATTGCTATTATCTTTCTTTGTACATTGAGGACAATGTACATCTTAAGTGTGGGGGGTAAAAATTATCGTCAAAAGTGCCTAATTTTTTTCATTATTCTCAAATCCCTGAATTATGTCTTGTTCTTAAGTAATTCTCTCATTTTACTATTAGAATGAAATTTCCTTTGATTCATGATTTTTATTGATATGTTTTGGATTAAGTCATTTTTAATTATGCAGTGATGATTTAAACTTTAAGAAACTAGAGAATTAAGCATGATGAGTTTATTTTCAGAATTAAAAAAAATTTGCTAGGTTGTTTACCTGAATCTAATGATTACCTTGAAGTTTGAAATTTACAAGGTTGATATCAAAAAGCCCATAATTCTTGTGAGATATTGAGCCTTTCAGAGCATATTCTTTTTCTTACTCACTTTATTGATTATGAATGTGTTAACATTGATCTGTTATTCTAGAACTTGCTTCGATTATACATGTTGAGACCACACCTTTGATTTGATATACAAAGATGATAAAGGCACTTAGGTTTTAACCCACTTACTCCATAAAAAGCCTACCTTCACAATTAACCCCTAGTGAACCCCTTTGATCTTAACAAACCATTTATTGACTCACCCACTAATAATAACCCAAAACCCATCTTGTATTTGTTATCACCACTTCTCTTGACTAACCCTTTTTTTCGAGATTTGATTTGAGAAGTTGCCTAACTACGTTTTCCATTTCAGTTGTTAAATTCTTTATTATTATTGTATGATTTGTTCTTAAAAAAAATCGAAGTATATTCATTATTAGTTCTATGATTAAGTGAGCTTATAAGTTTAAATTCCACATCTTGAAGTACAAGTTCGTAATTATTAGTAATGAAGTTTTAATTGATGTAATAATTCAGGATTAGTTCATTTTTCTAGTTAGGTAATTTGTCAATTCAATCTCGATTCTAACTGATCGCTGTGAATCAGAGCTTTAAAATTTGTAAAAAGAATGATCGAACCTAGAAACTAACTCTGACAACGATTGAGGCAAGTGCACCTATCGAACAGTAGTATAGCTTAGGCAAGACCGGATTATCGAACCCAAAGGAACTAAAAGTACTAATACTAACTTTCTTTTTATTATTTAGCCTAAAATAAGTGAAGTTGTTTATCTAATCTAAATTAATTAACTACTATACTAAAGACTCTAAGACAAAGAAGAATGAATTTGGAAAGTAACTTGGGAAAAACTCAGTTGATTTAGGAGATATCCTAGGAAGAATCCACCTAGACTTCACTTGTTATCTAACACTGAACCATACGATTTATTCACTTAGTTTGATCCGTAAGACTCCCTAACGTATATTAAACCCTCTCTCGAGGCTTAATAACGTCTAACCCTGTGTTAATTAGTGGAACTCTCGTTCTCTTATAATAACCCCTAGAATAGCAAAGAAATCGATCTATGGATTCCCATATTAGGTTTCACCCTAATCCGGCAAAATCTCGTCACCCTATCTCTAGGCGTACGATCAACTCCGCTTAATTATGTTGGATCTACTCTTAGGCATGGTCTATTCCTTCTCCACCTAAGCACATTAAATTTGGATTAAGCTCACATAATTAAGAACAAACTAAGTATTTATCATATAATTCAGAAAACAATAACAAGATTCATCATAGGTTTCATCTCTTCTGTATCCGAAGGGTTTAGTTTATAACAATAATGGAAAACATCTCAAGAGAAAAGATAAAACAAAACATAAGAAATCCCTAAAACCCCCTGAAGGAATTGAAGAGGAGATCCTCCGTCTTGAGTAGAATTCTGACTTCTCGAGATGAATCAACTGGCTATCCCTGAGTGAATCCCCATAAATCTGCCTTTTCTGGCCTAGCACGACGCCCCTAGACGATGGCTTTGGGCTCCCCTCGACGGAGGGTTTCTGTCGAACTCCCGAATAAGTTGCCCCTTAGGGTGTTTATATAGGCTTTGAGATGCCTTGCTTGGCCCCTAAGTATCCTAATTCAAATAGGATTCCTATTTGGGTGTTTGAATAGGCTTTGGAATGCCTTTCTTTGCCTCTAAGTATCCAAATCCAAGTGAAATTGCTCTTTCCAGCGACAGGGACACGGCCATGGCACACACCCGTGTGGATCGTGGCCAGGCCGTGCTCGGACTCCTTTAATGAGGCACGGCCGTGTGAATCAAGGGAAGACCGTTTTCTCGATGATTGACTTGGCACGGCCATGTGCGTCCAAGTCCAGGCCGTGTCGATTTCCTCATTGGTCCGTTTTTGTCCTTGGGTGCTTTCCTGAGTGTAAGACATGAAAAGAAAGGATTAAGAGCACCTTTTTACATAAAATAAGGGATAAATCATCCAAAATCATACTAAATGTGGGATTAAAATAAGTTACTATTTCGGTTTATCAAATACCCCCACACTTAAGCTTTTACTTGTCCTCAAGCAAAATTCTCAACTTACAATTAAAATGAACTTCCCTCAATTCATAATAGTCGTTGATAGTGTTTCATCATAATTCAGAGATAATTTATACATGGATAATTCAATTCAAAGTGTCCTAAAAATTCAAACACTATAAGCCTTATATTTTGTAGCACAAAACATAGGCGTCTCCCTTTATCTAAATAATTACCTTTAATTTGAAATCGACAAGGACTGACATCCTCACAAAAGATTCACTCAAATCACTCAAAGTGTTTAAGGTTCAAAATTTTGGCACTCAAAAGTCAAACATGAAGAGTTAATCCGATAGGCTTGCATGAAAATCAAATCTCCACCACTGAAATATGAGATGAAACACAAATCAAAAGGTCTTTGTTAGGGTTATAACGGGGCTAGGGTTAAGGTGTGGAATAAGGCTGAATTAAAGGGTTAGAATCGAGATTGAATTGACAAATTACCTAACTAAGAACTAACGAACTAATAATAATTACATCAATTGAAAACTAAGAATACTAATAATACGAGCTTCTTCTTCGATATTTGGAATTTAAATAAATGTATAAGCTCATTTAATCACATAACTAATAATGAATTTTTTTTGAAGAACAAAATAATAAATACATGACTGAAAATAAAAAAAACATAGTTAGACTATTAATCAAATCAAATCTCGATATAAGGGTAGTCAAAAGGAATGGTGATAACAAAAACAAAGGGTTGTGGGTTAATATTGGCGGTTATGTCAATAAAAAGGGTTGTTAGGATTAAAGGGGTTCACTAGGGGTTAATTGTGAAGGTAGGCTTTTAATGGAGTTAGTGGGTTAAAACCTAGGTGCCTTTATCATCTCTGTATATCAAATCAAAAAGTGTGGTCTCGACATGTATAATCGATGCAAGTTCTAGAATAACAAATCAGTGTTGACATACTTATAATCAATAAAGTGAGCAAGAAAAGGAATTTATGCTCTATAAGGCTCAAAAAATCACAAAAATTATGGGTATTCTGATGTCAACCTCGTAAAATTCAAACTTCAAAGTAATATTTAAACTCAGTTCGACAACCTAGAAAATTTTTTAATTTCTGAAAAATAGACTTATCATGCTTGATTCTCTAGTATTCTTAGAATTTAATTATCAATGCACAATTATCAATGACTTAATCTAAAACATATCAATGAAAATCATAAATCATCAGAAATTTCATCCTAATTAGTAATATGAGTAAATTACTTTCAAACAAGACTAAATTCAGGGATTTGAGAATAATGCAAAAAGTTTGGTACCTAATTTCAGAAATTTGAGAATAATGAAAAAAAAGTTAGGCACCTTTTTAGGTTGTTCACCCCCCACACTTAAGATGTATATTGTCCTCAATGTACAAAGTTAGATAATATAAATGTAATGTTCAGATCAGAAGATATGGGGATAAGTGAAACTCCCTGAATTATGGATGAGCTCCTTGAGTTGGCAGTGGTCGTGGTGAAGGAGAAGTTGGAGGGGCGGTCTGGAAGTGGTGGTTGCCCACGAGTTCTGCGCTAGATGAAGAAATTGGGAGACTCGTGGGGGATTAGCCAGGATTTATTAAGACAAATTTAAAATAAACTAAATATATAATTAAAGACAAGAAAGGTAAAGAGAAGGAGACTAAGAAGGAAACTAAACTCAGTTTAAAAGATAAAGGGGCTTGAGAATCCTTATTGGTAGATAGTTCGAGAGGTGGGTGTGACTTTGAAGGTGACGAAGGTGTTGGTGATGGTGGAAGTGGCGTGATTCCCAAGCAGCCTTAAGAACCTAAAAACAAGAAACTAAGATAAAATAAACTAAATGAAGCATAAGATTGTTAAAGGGAAGTAAATTGAAGCAAAAGAGAAAAATAAAATAAAAACTAGATAGCCTCAAATATCCTTGGCTTGTTGTTTGGATGAAGCTGCCGGCATGAACTCATGTGAATCGGTCTCCCTTGAGGAGACTGTGATTGGCCTTTTATGCTTCTTTGCCATGGATATGATGTTGTTGTAGCTCAAAAGTCTAAGGACTTATTAGGAAAAGGAAAAAGAAAGAGGGAGAACAGAAGGAAAGAAAGAAAAGATGGAAGAAGGTGGGGTGAAGGGGGAGGGCTGTGGGTTTTAAATAAATTTTGTATCTAAGGCTCTCCCACGTCCGAGGACGGAGGGTGTGTCGATTCACACGGCCGCATCGCATGGCCGTGTTCCTAGGCGTGTTGGTTCCCCATGCTCGTGTCTAGTGTAACATCCCAAAATTGGGCCTAGTAGAATTGGACCTATTGGGCCCATTGGGCCTTGAGCGTAGAAGCGTTTTAAAATTTATGGGAACCTGAGAACGACATTATTTCAAGTTGGACTTATTAGGAAGGTGATTTTGGAAAGTTACGGGGTTCTATGAAGGCTCGGGGTTGAATTGGGCCCTAGTAAAAATTTGGTGTTTAAGCCTATTTAGGAGAAATAGTAAGTGGCATCAATACTTATGAAAATAAGTATTCAATTTGCTAGCATAATTGAGCATATGGCAAAGAGGTTATGGCATTAAGTGAACAAAGATGGAGGGAAGAGGTTCGAATCCCCTTGATGCAAAATTTTGACTATTATTTTTGTATTCTTTCCCTAAGTGTCGGCCAAGCATGTAAATAAGGAAAGGTGGACTTTTTATTTTTGGCAAGATGGCTAAGGAAAATAGGAAAGGATGAAGGTGAGGAAAGAAATCAAGAGAAAGGGGAAAGTAAGGGGAACATGTGGCCTTTTTCAAGGGAAGTGTTATGGAAAGTATGGTTGGCAAATTCTTGACCATTATGGTCATGTATGTGGACGGTTTTGTGTGTTAGGAGGGGATAGCCGAATTTTCCTTGGTGTTTTGGTAAAACTATAGTGTTTGTTTTGGTCAAAAATACCTTTGGCTTCAATAGTGTCATTTTCTCCAAATTGCTACTCTTTGTGAGTTTTAGTTT
Source organism: Gossypium sturtianum (assembly GCA_025698515.1). Taxonomy (NCBI): domain Eukaryota; kingdom Viridiplantae; phylum Streptophyta; class Magnoliopsida; order Malvales; family Malvaceae; genus Gossypium; species Gossypium sturtianum. Next base: position 121,183,736 of record CM046948.1, read on the forward strand.
TTCTTCTTTCTTTCTTCTTTGCCAAAACCTCCTAGCACATTTGTGCAACATGTTCATCTCCCTTTGATAGCCGAATCACCTAGCATCCATCCAACCTTCCATCCTTTTCTTTTAACCATTCCTCTAATCTTTTCTCTTTTCTAAATCGACACCACCATAAAATCACATTTTCTTGTTTGATTATCCTCCATAGCCGAATATCAATATTCATTTTCTTCTATAACCGAACCTTCATCTCTTTTCTATCTTTTCTTCTCATCCGTATTTACACTCAATCCTTGATTAATCGGTAAGTGTTCATCTTAACATTTCTTATTCTCTTTCTCTTAATACCAAATTTATGTTTTGGTTTGGGATGGTCATTTTGACCGAGACCATCACCTTTTTCTTTCTCAAACGAGATTATTTTCCTTCTTCGTAGTGACATAATGGAAGGCCAAAAATTTGAATCTTCCGAAGTTATCGTACAATCGTTGGGAATCGGTCCTAAAAATCTTCAAGGTAAAGGAGCACAAGTGATTTGTATTAACCAAATCATTATCGTCGACTCGTCAAGCAAGTGGGGTAAGAACGTTGTTATAAGATTTGTTTTGGCCAAATGTGGGATAATTGCTAACAACTCTTTCGCTCACCAAATATTGTTAGGACGGATTTCAGTTAGTCAAAGGATAGGATCGATTCTTGGTACATCGAGGAGATCACATTCGTGGTAAGTGGAGTTAGCCTAATAAAGTGTTTCTAGTTACGATTATCAAAGTTGAGACTAACCTTCTATCAACTATCATTATAGGTGTTGAAATCGGTAGAAAGCACAACTCGTAATCAAGGTGTGTAATCCTGTACCCTTCCGAATATATGCTTGAAATGGTGTGTAATCTCATACCTCTCTGAAAGTTTGCATGATATGTTCTGTGATTCGGTCGAAATACTGAAGGAAAATCGAAAACCGGCATCCGTGACCACTGGGGCGGCGATATTCGTTGTGGTAACAATAGTTTGCAATGAAACAGCTTTTTGGTCAACACATGATGACGTGATTTTGAAAAATCACGGAAAATAGGAGAAAAGGGATTAATAAGTGAATAAGATATCGAATTAAATCTTTCTGTGTCTATTTTTATATGGAAGAAGGGAAGAAGGAAAAAGAATTTTAAAGTCTGTGATATCTTAATTTTAGTGAGACTGGTTCTGATCGACTTCGCGGTTCTCTGTTCTATCTTGGAAAAATCGTTTAAAATTATAAAAAGGGAATTATGAGTTATAATTTATATGGATAGATTCCTTAGTGAGCCTATTTTCAATACAAACAAGTGGGAGAAACATATGAAAACTGTACAGTGAGATATTTGAAATTAAGTTAAGAGAGATCAGAATCGTTGGACAGTGAAACAAGAGAAACTTTAAGGAATAAACTGTACTAAATGGTTAAGCCAAAAATTTTGGAAAAATAGTAGTAAGAAGATATATGAGTCTAGTTTCAAGAAAAATTTACGGATTTAGATTTCGAGATTCCTAACTCGAGGTATAGTAAAATTAGTCAGTACGACGCAGATGGACAGTTTCGATTTTTATGCCCCACATTAGTAGTTAAGTCTAGGTTGTGGAATTACCATAATACCCTTAGAGGTTAAATTACCGAAATATCCCTGGATTGCGAGATTACCAAATTACCCTTAGTGGGTAAGATTGCCGAATTACGAAAATGCCCCTAATGGGCCGATCTGATGTATTGTTAATGGGCCGATTTGTCATACTGCCTTAACGGGCCGATTTGATATATTGCCTTAATGGGCCGAATTGTTATATTGCCTTAATGGGCTGATTTGTTATACTGCCTTAACGGGCCGATTTGATATATTGCCTTAATGGGCCGAATTGTTATATTGCCTTAATGGGCTGATTTGTTATATTGCCTTAACAGGCCGATTTGATATATTGCCTTAACGGGCCGATTTGATATATAGCCATAATGGGCCGATTTGATATATTGCTTAATGGGCCGATTTGATATATTGCTTAATGTTCCGATCTGATATATTGCTAAATGGGCCGATCTGATATATGGCTTAATGGGTCGATTTGATATAATGCCCTAATGGGCCGATTTTGTAAAGTGTTAATGGGCCAAATTGTTTGTAATAAATCTCTGAGTTATTAATTATCGTGGTTATTTTATGATTTACGATTTATGTTGCATTTACATAAGTTGCATGGGATTGAGATATTGATGATCGGGGAAGTGAAATTTGGTGGCTCAGCCACAAATATTATGAAATGGCATCTTGCCTGCGAATTAAATGGCATCTTGCCTGTGAATTAAATGGCATCTTGCCTGCGAATTAAATGGCATCTTGCCTGCGAATTATTATAAATGGCTTAATGCCTGCGATTGGTGTGTTGGTGGGGTGGGTTGACAAAAGATCCCCACAGGTGTGTTGGTTGGTACGGGTGGTGTGTAGCGGATGGATTATTAGGATGGTTTAGGTTTTGCATACATTCATACATTTGCTTCATTTTAAGATTGTTTTGTAAATGGGCTTCGGTCCAAGTGTACGTTAAATAGGCTTAAGCCCAAAATATTGCTAATGGGTTCAGGCCCAGTGGATGATGGTAAGGGGATTATACACTGAGTTCTTGTAACTCACTCCCCCTTTTCTTAACCCTTGTAGGTAATGCTCAATGATGTGGCCTTGGGCCATGGATGACTCCTAGTGGAGGCCATACTTTAAATGGTGTTATTGAACTTTAAATTTCTATTTCGGTTTATTTTATTATTTTGCTATTTTGGTTTAAGTTGTAATAAGGCCTCTGGGGATATGTTTTAAATTGCTTTATGTTTAGTCGTACTTATAATATTGCTTGATTGTTTTTAACGGGATTTTCTAAAATCATAAATAATGGTTTTCCAAAATTGATTAATAAATGGATTTTATAACAAACTTTTACAAATATTTTAACTCGGAAATTTTCTCTCGAATTATCAACAATATTTTCAAAAGCCACGGTTTTAAAGCTCACTACCTCGATTTTCAACTCATCAAACGATCTCTAAAAAATACTTGTATTTTATCTACGTTTCCGCAATGATTTCAAAATGTTTCTGCAACTCTATTTCTAAACATCACATTTTTGTAAATTGTTCATTTCAAATATGCTTTCGCTACTAAAAAGGTTTTTAAAGATTATTACGTTTTCAAGTAGTTAACAATTACTTAAGTGTTTTCGGTTTTAAAAAAGAGGCTGTATTTCTCAAGCAAGTTTTTAATAATCGCAAAGATGGTTTTTACTTCCATGACACACACAGATTCGGGCCTAACTTCTAGTAGGGTTTGGGGTGTTACATTTTATGGTATCGAGCCCGATTTAAAACTCTACTGTGGTTTAGGTTCAAAATCTGCTTTCAAAAGTCAGATGAATTTTAAATTATAGATATATGTGTTAAAGGAAGTATGGCACCACGGGTATCCGGCACCAAGTCAAGTAAGTTATGTTTTTAATTTATGATTATTGTGGTATGATGTAGAAATACTTTAGAACTCTTAGTTTTAGGAGTTGAAACTATAGAAATTGAGACCTTAGATACGTACTACGAAAACAACTTTACTTCCTATACTCTATAAAACATTGTTTAATAAACACTGAAATAGCATAATGATTCATAAAACTCTTAATCAGATTATATCGACTTAGTGAACATGAGCGCTAGAAGACGTGGGACGCAGAGATGTGGACGTGGTAGAGGCCGAGGTGCTAAGGCTAGATCTTCAAAGATCGGGCATGTTTACGAAGGGAGGCGCGGCATCGCCGATGGTTGAGACGGATCTCATGATCGAGCTGGGGTTGATGAGCTAACTCAGATAGTTAAGGAAGTATTGGAGGAGGTTAAAGGAATCGGTGAAGCACTTCGAGTTGGGCACGTGGACTGTAAGAAGAAATTAGATCATACTTCTCTAGGGTCGCAGTCTCGTTCTGTGAAGCGTATTAAGACACGTCCAAACTTTCCAGCTTGCGATTATTGCAGAAGGCGTCATCCGGAGAATGCTGGAGGAGGTCAGGAGCATGCTTGAGATGTGCGTCTAAGGAGCATAAGGCTCGAAATTGCTTCGTCACCATTAAGTCAGGAATGTCTTGTTTGGACGTGATGATTGGATGTAGAAAATTTTAGGAATAAGTGGTAGATGACTGTTTGCTTCTGTGGTTAGATGTTTGGTTGCGTGAAAGAGGATTCAAGATTATGTTAAAAGTACATTGGTGTTATTAAGATCAGAGTGCACAGCGAAAGTATAGTGGTGTGATTTGAGCGATGCGTTTAGTAGTTGGTTGGAAATTTCGAGGACGAAATTTCTTTAAGGGGGTAGAATTGTAACATCCCAAAATTGGGCCTAGTAGAATTGGACCTATTGGGCCCATTGGCCTTGAGCGTAGAAGCATTTTAAAATTTATGGGAATCTAAGAACGACATTATTTCAAGTTGGACTTATTAGGAAGGTGATTTTGGAAAGTTACGGGGTTCTATGAAGGCTCGGGGTTGAATTGGGCCCTAGTAAAAATTTGGTGTTTAAGCCTATTTAGGAGAAATAGTAAGTGGCATCAATACTTATGAAAATAAGTATTCAATTTGCTAGCATAATTGAGCATATGGCAAAGAGGTTATGGCATTAAGTGAACAGTATGGAGGGAAGAGATTCGAATCCCCTTGATGCAAAATTTTGACTATGATTTTTGTATTCTTTCCCTAAGTGTCGGCCAAGCATGTAAATAAGGCAAGGTGGACTTTTTATTTTTGGCAAGATGGCTAAGGAAAATAGGAAAGGATGAAGGTGAGGAAAGAAATCAAGAGAAAGGGGAAAGTAAGGGGAACATGTGGCCTTTTTCAAGGGAAGTGTTATGGAAAGTATGGTTGGCAAATTCTTGACCATTATGGTCATGTATGTGGATGGTTTTGTGTGTTAGGGGGGGATAGCCGAATTTTCCTTGGTGTTTTGGTAAAACTATAGTGTTTGTTTTGGTCAAAAATACCTTTGGCTTCAATAGTTTCATTTTCTCCAAATTTCTACTCTTTGTGAGTTTTAGTTTTTCTTCTTTCTTTCTTCTTTGCCAAAACCTCCTAGCACATTTGTGCAACATGTTCATCTCCCTTTGATAGCCGAATCACCTAGCATCCATCAAACCTTCAATCCTTTTCTTTTAACCATTCCTCTAATCTTTTCTCTTCTCTAAATCGACACTACCATAAAATCACATTTTCTTGTTTGATTATCCTACATAGCCGAATATCAATATTCATTTTCTTCTATAACCGAACCTTCATCTCTTTTCTATCTTTTCTTGTCATCCGTATTTACACTCAATCCTTGATTAATCGGTAAGTGTTCATCTCAACATTTCTTATTTTCTTTCTCTTAATACCGAATTTATGTTTTGGTTTGGGATGGTCATTTTGACCGAGACCATCACCTTTTTCTTTCTCAAACGAGATTATTTTCCTTCTTCGTAGTGACATAGTGGAAGGCCGAAACTTTGAATCTTCCGAAGTTATCGTACAATCGTTGGGAATCGGTCCTAAAAATCTTCAAGGTAAAGGAGCACAAGTGATTTGTATTAACCAAATCATTATCGTCGACTCGTCAAGCAAGTGGGGTAAGAACGTTGTTATAAGATTTGTTTTGGCCAAATGTGGGATAATTGCTAACAACTCTTTCGCTCACCAAATATTGTTAGGACGGGATTTCAGTAGTCAAAGGATAGGATCGATTCTTGGTGCACTGAGGGAGATCACATTCGTGGTAAGTGGAGTTAGCCTAATAAAGTGTTTCTAGTTACGATTATCAAAGTTGAGACTAACCTTCTATCAACTATCATTATAGGTGTTGAAATCGGTAGAAAGCACAACTCGTAATCAAGGTGTGTAATCCTGTACCCTTCCGAATATATGCTTGAAATGGTGTGTAATCTCATACCTCTCTGAAAGTTTGCATGATATGTTCTGTGATTCGGTCGAAATACCGAAGGAAAACCGAAAACCGGCATCCGTGACCACTCGGGCGTGCGTATATTCGTTGTAGTAACCATAGTTTGCAATGAAACAATTTTTTGTCAGCAATAGTGACGTGATTTTGAAAAATCACGGAAAATAGGAGAAAAGGGATTAATAAGTGAATAAGATATTTAATTAAAGCTTACTGTGTCTATTTTTAAATGGAAGAAGCGGAGAAGGAAAAGAAATTTTAAAGTCTGTGATATCTTAATTTTAGTGAGACTGGTTCTGATCGACTTTGCGGTTCTCTGTTCTGTCTTGGAAAAATCGTTTAAAATTATAAAAAGGGAATTATGAGTTATAATTTATATGTATAGATTCCATAGTGAGCCTATTTTCAATAGAAACATGTGGGAGCAACATATGAAAACTGTACAGTGAGATATTTGAAATTAAGGTAAGAGAGGTCAGAATCGTTGGACAGTGAAACAAGGGAAACTTAAGGAATAAACTGCACTAAATGGTTAAGCCAAAAATTTTGGAAACATAGTATTAAGAAGATATATGAGTCTATTTTCAAGGAAAATTTACGGATTTAGATTTCAAGATTCCTAACTCGAGTTATAGTCAAATTAGTCAGTACGACGCAGATGGATAGTTTCGATTTTTATGCCCCACATTAGAAGTTAAGTCTAGGTTGCGGAATTACCATAATAACCTTAGAGGGTAAATTACCATAATATCCCTAGATTGTGAGATTACCAAATTACCCTTAGTGGGTAAGATTACCGAATTACAAAAATGCCCCTAATGGGCCGATCTGATGTATTGTTAATGGGCCGATTTGTCATACTGCCTTAACGGGCCGATTTGATATATTGCCTTAATGGGCCGAATTGTTATATTGCCTTAATGGGCTGATTTGTTATACTGCCTTAACGGGCCGATTTGATATATTTCCTTAATGGGCCGAATTGTTATATTGCCTTAATGGGCTGATTTGTTATATTGCCTTAACGGGCCGATTTGATATATTGCCTTAACGGGCCGATTTGATATATAGCCATAATGGGCCGATTTGATATATTGCTTAATGGGCCGATTTGATATATTGCTTAATGGGCCGATCTGATATATTGCTAAATGGGCCGATCTGATATATGGCTTAATGGGCCGATTTAATATAATGCCCTAATGGGCCGATTTTGTAAAGTGTTAATGGGCCAAATTGTTTGTAATAAATCTCTGAGTTATTAATTATCGTGGTTATAATGTAAATATTATGATTTACGATTTATGTTGCATTTACATAAGTTTCATGGGATTGGGATATTGATGATCGGGGAAGTGAAATTTGGTGGGTCAGCCACAAATATTATGAAATGGCATCTTGCCTGCGAATTATTATAAATGGCTTAATGCCTGCGATTGGTGTGTTGGCGGGGTGGGTTGACAAAAGATCCCCACAGGTGTGTTGGTTGGTACGGGTGGTGTATAGCGGATGGATTATTAGGATGGTTTGGGTTTGCATACATTCAAACATTTGCTTCATTTTAAGATTGTTTTGTAAATGGGCTTCGGTCCAAGTGTACGTTAAATGGGCTTAAGCCCAAAATATTGCTAATGGGTTCAGGCCCAGTGGATGATGGTAAGGGGATTATACACTGAGTTCTTGTAACTCACTCCCCCTTTTCTTAACCATTGTAGGTAATGCTCAGTGATGTGGACTTGGGCCATGGATGACTCGGTGGAGGCCATACTTCAGATATGGTGTTATTGAACTTTAAATTTCTATTTCGGTTTATTTTATTATTTTTCTATTTTGGTTTAAGTTGTAATAAGGCCTCTGGGATATGTTTTAAATTGCTTTATGTTTAGTCGTACTTATAATATTGCTTGAATTGTTTTAACGGGGATTTTCTAAAATCATAAATAATGGTTTTCCAAAATTGATTAATAAATGGATTTTATAACAAACTTTTACAAATATTTTAACTCAGAAATTTTCTCTCGAATTATCAACAATATTTTCAAAAGCCACGGTTTTAAAGCTCACTACCTCGATTTTCAACTCATCAAACGATCACTAAAAAATACTTGTATTTTATCTACGTTTCTGCAACGATTTCAAAATGCTTCTGCAACTCTATTTCTAAGCATCACATTTTTGTAAATTGTTCATTTCAAATATGCTTTCGCTACTAAAAAGGTTTTTAAAGATTATTACGTTTTCAAGTAGTTAACAATTGCTTAAGTGTTTTTGGTTTTAACAAAGAGGCTGTATTTCTCAAGCAAGTTTTTAATAATCGCAAAGATGGTTTTTACTTCCATGTGACACACCAGATTCGGGCCTAACTTCTAGGCCGGGTTTGGGGTGTTACATTTTATGGTATCAGAGCCCGGTTCAAAACTCGGCTGTGGTTTGGGTTCAAAAGCGTTTTCAAAAGCTGTATGAATTTTAAATTATAGATATATGTGTTAAAGGAAGTATGGCACCACGGGTATCCGGCACCAAGTCAAGTAAGTTATGTTTTCAATTTATGATTATTATGGTATGACTGTAAAAATACTCTAGAACTCTTAGTTTTAGGAGCTGAAACTATAGAAATTGAGACCTTAGATACGTACTACGAAAACAACTTTACTTCCTATACTCCATAAAACATTGTTTAATAAACACTGAAATAGCATAATGATTCATAAAACTCTTAATCAGATTATATTGACTTAGTGAACATGAGCGCTAGAAGACGTGGACGCAGTAGATGTGGACGTGGTAGAGGCCGAGGTGCTAAGGCTAGATCTTCAGCATCGGGGCATGTTTCTGAAAGGGAGGCGCTGGCATCGCCAGTGGTTGAGACGGGATCTCATGATCGAGCTGGGGTTGATGAGCTAACTCAGATAGTTAAGGAAGTATTGGAGGAGGTTAAAGGAATCGGTGAAGCACTTCGAGTTGGGCACGTGGACTGTAAGAAGAAATTAGATCATACTTCTCTAGGGTCGCAGTCTCGTTCTGTGAAGCGTATTAAGACACATCCAAACTTTCCGGCTTGCGATTATTGCAGAAGGCGTCATCCGGAGAATGCTGGAGGAGGTCATGAGCATGCTTGAGATGCGCGTCTAAGGAGCATAAGGCTCGGAATTGTTTCGTCACCATTAAGTCAGGAATGTCTTGTTTGGACGTGATGATTGAATGTAGATAATTTTAGGAATAAGTGGTAGATGACTGTTTGCTTCTGTGGTTAGATGTTTGGTTGCGTGAAAGAGGATTCAAGATTATGTTAAAAGTACATTGGTGTTATTAAGATCAGAGTGCGCAGCGAAAGCATAGTGGTGTGATTTGAGCGATACGTTTAGTAGTTGGTTGGAAATTTCGAGGACGAAATTTCTTTAAGGGGGTAGAATTGTAACATCCCAAAATTGGGCCTAGTAGAATTAGACCTATTGGGCCCATTGGGCCTTGAGCGTAGAAGCGTTTTAAAATTTATGGGAATCTGATAACGACATTATTTCAAGTTGGACTTATTAGGAAGGTGATTTTGGAAAGTTACGGGGTTCTATGAAGGCTCGGGGTTGAATTGGGCCCTAGTAAAAATTTGGTGTTTAAGCCTATTTAGGAGAAATAGTAAGTGGCATCAATACTTATGAAAATAAGTATTCAATTTGCTAGCATAATTGAGCATATGGCAAAAAGGTTATGGCATTAAGTGAACAGTATGGGGGGAAGAGGTTCGAATCCCCTTGATGCAAAATTTTGACTATTATTTTTGTATTCTTTCCCTAAGTGTCGGCCAAGCATGTAAATAAGGCAAGGTGGACTTTTTATTTTTGGCAAGATGGCTAAGGAAAATAGGAAAGGATGAAGGTGAGGAAAGAAATCAAGAGAAAGGGGAAAGTAAGGGGAACATGTGGCCTTTTTCAAGGGAAGTGTTATGGAAAGTATGGTTGGCAAATTCTTGACCATTATGGTCATGTATGTGGACAGTTTTGTGTGTTAGGGGGGGATAGCCGAATTTTCCTTGGTGTTTTGGTAAAACTATAGTGTTTGTTTTGGTCAAAAATACCTTTGGCTTCAATAGTGTCATTTTCTCCAAACTGCTACTCTTTGTGAGTTTTAGTTTTTCTTCTTTCTTTCTTCTTTGCCGAAACCTCCTAGCACATTTGTGCAACATGTTCATCTTCTTTTGATAGCTGAATCACCTAGCATCCATCCAACCTTCCATCCTTTTCTTTTAACCATTCCTCTAATCTTTTCTCTTCTCTAAATCGACACCACCATAAAATCACATTTTGTTGTTTGACTATCCTACATAGCCGAATATTAATATTTATTTTCTTCTATAACCGAACCTTCATCTCTTTTCTATCTTTTCTTGTCATCCGTATTTACACTCAATCCTTGATTAATCGGTAAGTGTTCATCTCAACATTTCTTATTTTCTTTCTCTTAATACCGAATTTATGTTTTGGTTTGGGATGGTCATTTTGACCGAGACCATCACCTTTTTCTTTCTCAAACGAGATTATTTTCCTTCTTCGTAGTGACATAGTGGAAGGCCGAAACTTTGAATCTTCTGAAGTTATCGTACAATCATTGGGAATCGGTCCTATAAATCTTCAAGGTAAAGGAGCACAAGTGATTTGTATTAACCAAATCATTATCGTCGACTCGTCAAGCAAGTGGGTTAAGAACGTTGTTATAAGATTTGTTCTGGCCAAAGGTGGGATAATTGCTAACAACTCTTTCGCTCACCAAATATTGTTAGGACGGGATTTCAGTAGTCAAAGGATAGGATCGATTCTTGGTGCACTGAGGGAGATCACATTCGTGGTAAGTGGAGTTAGCCTAATAAAGTGTTTCTAGTTACGATTATCAAAGTCGAGACTAACATTCTATCAACTATCATTATAGGTGTTGAAATCGGTAGAAAGCACAACTCGTAATCAAGGTGTGTAATCCTGTACCCTTCCGAATATATGCTTGATATGGTGTGTAATCTCATACCTCTCTAAAAGTTTGCATGATATGTTCTGTGATTCATCGAACTACCGAAGGAAAACCGGAAACCGGCATCCATGACCACTCGGGCGTGCGTATATTCGTTGTGGTAACCATAGTTTGCAATGAAACAGTTTTTGGTCAGCAACAGTGACGTGATTTTGAAAAATCACAGAAAATAGGAGAAAAGGGATTAATAAGTGAATAAGATATTGAATTAAAGCTTACTGTGTCTATTTTTATATGGAAGAAGGGGAGAAGGAAAAGAAATTTTAAAGTCTGTGATATCTTAATTTTAGTGAGACTGGTTCTGATCGACTTCGCGGTTCTCTATTCTGTCTTGGAAAAATCGTTTAAAATTATACAAAGGGAATTATGAGTTATAATTTATATGTATAGATTCCTTAGTGAGCCTATTTTCAATAGAAGCAAGTGGGAGCAACATATGAAAACTGTACAGTGAGATATTTGAAATTAAGGTAAGAGAGGTGAGAATCGTTGGATAGTGAAACAAGGGAAACTTTAAGGAATAAACTGTACTAAATGGTTAAGCAAAATATTTTGGAAACATAGTAGTAAGAAGATATATGAGTCTAGTTTCGAGGAAAATTTACGGATTTAGATTTCGAGATTCCTAAATCGAGTTATAGTCAAATTAGTCAGTACGACGCAAATGGACAGTTTCGATTTTTATGCCCCACATTAGTAGTTAAGTCTAGGTTACAGAATTACCATAATACCCTTAGAGGGTAAATTACCGAAATATCCCTGGATTGCGAGATTACCAAATTACCCTTAGTGGGTAAGATTACCGAATTACGAAAATGCCCCTAATGGGCCGATCTGATGTATTGTTAATGGGCCGATTTGTCATACTGCCTTAACGGGCCGATTTGATATATTGCCTTAATGGGCCGAATTGTTATATTGCCTTAATGGGCTGATTTGTTATACTGCCTTAACGGGCCGATTTGATATATTGCCTTAATGGGCCGAATTGTTATATTGCCTTAATGGGCCGATTTGTTATATTGCCTTAACGGGCCGATTTGATATATTGCCTTAACGGGCTAATTTGATATATAGCCATAATGGGCCGATTTGATATATTGCTTAATGGACCGATTTGATATATTGCTTAATCGGTCGATCTGATATATTGCTAAATGGGTCGATCTGATATATGGCTTAATGGGCCGATTTGATATAATGCCCTAATGGGCCGATTTTGTAAAGTGTTAATGGGCCAAATTGTTTGTAATAAATCTCTCTGAGTTATTAATTATCGTGGTTATAATGTAAATATTATGATTTACGATTTATGTTGCATTTACATAAGTTGCATGGGATTGGGATATTGATGATCGGGGAAGTGAAATTTGGTGGCTCAGCCACAAATATTATGAAATGGCATCTTGCCTGCGAATTAAATGGCATCTTGCCTGCGAATTAAATGACATATTGCCTGCGAATTATTATAAATGGCTTAATGCCTGCGATCGGTGTGTTGGCGGGGTGGGTTGACAAAAGATCCCCACAGGTGTGTTGGTTGGTACGGGTGGTGTGTAGCAGATGGATTATTAGGATGGTTTGTGTTTGCATACATTCATACATTTGCTTCATTTTAAGATTGTTTTGTAAATGGGCTTCGATCCAAGTGTACGTTAAATGGGCTTAAGCCCAAAATATTGCTAATGGGTTCAGGCCCAATGGATGATGGTAAGGGGATTATACACTGAGTTCTTGTAACTCACTCCCCCTTTTCTTAACCCTTGTAGGTAATGCTCAGTGATGTGGACTTGGGCCATGGATGACTCGGTGGAGGCCATACTTCAGAAATGGTGTTATTGAACTTTAAATTTCTATTTCGGTTTATTTTATTATTTTGCTATTTTGGTTTAAGTTGTAATAAGGCCTCTGGGATATGTTTTAAATTGCTTTATGTTTAGTCGTACTTATAATATTGCTTGAATTGTTTTAACGGGGATTTTCTAAAATCATAAATAATGGTTTTCCAAAATTGATTAATAAAAGGATTTTATAACAAACTTTTACAAATATTTTAACTCGAAAATTTTCTCTCGAAATATCAACAATATTTTCAAAAGCCACGGTTTTAAAGCTCGCTACCTCGATTTTCAACTCATCAAACGATCTCTCAAAAATACTTGTATTTTATCTATGTTTCCGCAACAATTTCAAAATGCTTCTGCAACTCTATTTCTAAACATCACATTTTTGTAAATTGTTCATTTCAAATATGCTTTCGCTACTAAAAAGGTTTTTAAAGATTATTACGTTTTCAAGTAGTTAACAATTGCTTAAGTGTTTTTGGTTTTAACAAAGAGGCTGTATTTCTCAAGCAAGTTTTTAATAATCGCAAAGATGGTTTTTACGTCCATGTGACACACCAGATTTGGGCCTAACTTCTAGGCCGGGTTTGGGGTGTTACATCTAGCCTGTGTTCGACAAGTCAGTATGTTGGCACAGTTTTAAGGCTCGAGCGTGTTCTACCCGTGGTTGGAAAGGCAGTAGCTTTACAGGGTCATCGGGCACAGCCGTGCCCCATTGTCGGTGCCCGTGGTGTAGTGGTTGGATCTGTGACGTCGAAAAGTGGTTGGAATTGATTCGCGACGGCTCGTTATGTCAAGACAGGATTCTTATGGTCCACACGGCCACGGCCCCGCCGTGTGCAAGCCGCCGTGTCCCGAATTCTCGCACTTCGGTTAGTTTATAACTAGGTGTAAAGAAAAGAAGAAAAAGAAAAAGAAATTTAAAGCAAGATGTAAAAATAAATTGTGTTAGTGCTCGGGTTGCCTCCCGAGAAGCGCTCGTTTATAGTCTTAAGCTAGACTTTACCTCTCATTTGCATCTTCAGGGTGGTTTGAGGAGTTGGAAGTCCTTCCTCATGCTATCATTTGTGTCTTCGTGAAAAAATTTAAGTCGAGATGTGTTTATAGTAAAAGTACCAAAAATAGGATTCCTTACCTCGACTGTTCCGTGTGGGAAAAAACTGGTTACCCTAAAAGATATTTCTTTGTTTGTGCTAGGGTCCGGAGGAGATATTCGAGGATCTGCCTGATCTAACAGTACCTGGTCCCCTATTTTGAGGTGGTTTGTTGCTCCTATTAGCTCTTTTTGGGGCTCCTTTGGTTTTATCTTGTGTGGTTCCGGTTCTTCGTCGTGCATCCCTAATTTCTCCTTGAAGTGTGTCTTCCACTCGTCTAGATCATCGAACTGAATCCCTCGATCTTCATGAACTACTTCCTTGTTGGCTTGAGGTTTAGGATCAGGTTCAGTTGTATTCTTTGGTGGTGCTTCCTAAAAATAAGGGTTAACCGAATGGTTATCAATAGAATTTACGTTCTCAACTTGATTGCTCGATGTTCTAGTCGAGTCGAGAGCCTTGATGGTAACTGTCTCATTACATACACAAAGTATGAGTTCTCCTGCATCAACATCAATTTTAGTCCTGCCAGTCGCTAAAAAGGGTCTTCCTAAAATTAGGGGAATTGAATTATCCTCATCCATGTCCAAGACAACAAAATCTCTTTGGGAAAACGAATCATCAATTTTACAAGAACATCTTCGATAATACCCCTAGGAATTCTAACAGTTTTATCAGCTAATTGAATGTTCATCCTAGTTTGTTTGGGTTTCCCTAGACCTAATTATTTAAACAATTTATAAGGCATGACATTTATGCTTGCCCCTAAATCAGCTAACGCATTATTAATAGTTAGTCTACCAATTAAACATGGAATTTTAAAACTCCCTGGATCTTTTAGCTTTTGTGGTAGTCTATTTTGGAGAAGTGCTGAGCACTTTGCGTTAAGTTCCACGTGTGACGACTCGTCTAACTTCTGTTTATTTGTCAGAAGCTCTTTTAAAAATTTCCTAGAATCTGGCATCTGCGAAAGAGCTTCAAGTAATGTTAAGTTAATATGTAATTTCTTTAAAAGTTTAAGAAACTTACCGAACTGTTCTTCTGTGTCGTCTCTTCTTAATGCCTCAGGGTAAGGTATGCGAGGTTGGTACTCCTTGATTACCGGTTTTGGCTTGTCTTGTGTTACCTCAACTTTACTTTTTTCTACCTCGTTTCCTTGTGTTGGACTGGGTTCATCTACTTCTTCGCTTTCTCGAGCTGTTATAGCTTGGATTTGCTCCTTTGGATTAATTTCAGTATTACTCGGTAGACGCCCTTGCGGTCGTTCGGATAATAGCTTTGCAATTTCTCCGACTGACTGGGTAATTTCCCCGATTGCCTTTGTAAGTCCTCCAACTTGGTTCTCGATCGTTTTGATCGATGTTTGTTGAGTGTCGAGTGTTACCTCAGTTTTGTGGAGACGGGCTTCTGTGGATGCTATGAATTTGTTCAACGTCTCTTCGAGATTCGGCTTCTTTTCCTGTGGATAGGGCTGATTTTGGAAATTTTGAGGAGGTTGTTGTCTTTGATTTCCTTGATTTCCTTGGCCTCCCCACGAAAAATTTGGGTGGTTCCTCCAACCTGAATTATAATTATTACTATACGGGTTATTA
Source organism: Gossypium sturtianum (assembly GCA_025698515.1). NCBI lineage: Eukaryota > Viridiplantae > Streptophyta > Magnoliopsida > Malvales > Malvaceae > Gossypium > Gossypium sturtianum. The sequence goes on from CM046948.1 coordinate 121,199,251, forward strand.
TTAGATCTCGAAATTATTACCTATATAGTTCATCCTGTTCGCTTTCTGTGCCTGGTTGGTAGGGTGGGTACTCAGGATTCTCCACGTTCCACTTGTGTCGACTTTGCATGATTTGGATGTACCGCGAAGAACACAAACTATCAAGCTTTTTATTCATCAACTCTACTGGTTCGATAGCATGGTTTCTTTGCGTCGAGGTTGTAAACTCCCATTGTTTTTGTTGGCCTTGTTCTTGTAACTTGCCATCGATAGTTATTCAATGACATCTCTTCAATAAACTCGTAGGGTTTGCCTCGGGAGTTCTATTATTCAAGGTTCCAGTCATTTGAATCAATTAGTTGTCTCGTTGAGGGGTTTACACCGTTATAGAAAGTCTGGACTTGGAGCCACAAAGGTAAACCATGGTGCGGACACCTTCTCAAGAGATCCTTATATCTCTCCCATGCATCGTATAATGTCTCTAAATCCATCCGCACAAAAGAAGAGATATCATTACGTAATTTGGCCATTTTGGCGTGTGGAAATATTTTAATAAAAATTTTCAGTCATTTGTTCCCATGTAGTGATTGACCCTCGTGGTAACGAAGTTTAACCCTTATTTAGCTTTATTCTTTAATGAAAAGGGAAATAACCGAAGTCGTATGGCATCATCAGAAATGCCATTTATTTTGAAGGTATCACAGAACTCTAAAAAATTAGCTATATGAGCGTTTGGATCTTTGTCCTATAAACCATCAAATTGAACAAACTGTTGAATCATCTGTATAGTGTTAGGCTTTAAATCAAAACTATTAGCAGCTATAGCAGGCCTAATAATACTTGATTCGGCTCCTGTTAAATGCGGTTTAGCATAATCAAACATAGTACGAGGAGCATTGTTTTCTCCCACATCTTGTGGTGGAAGATTATTTTCGTTCATCCCTTCAGTAGGATTGGATCTGTCTTCTCGCTCTCCTTGGTAATTTAGGGCTCGCCTAATTTCTCTACGATTTCTCCGAGCGGTAGCTTCAATATCACTATCGTATTCTAAAGGTCCTCTCGGGTTCCTTCTAGTCATAAACTAGAGGTACCTTCTAGGAAAAGAAAGAAAGAAAAATTAGCAAATTTTAAAAATTAAAACTAAAAATAAAAATAAATTGCAAAACATAAAAATAATGGCTAAAGTAATAAAAATAGAGCTTTCTTAATATTTTAGTTCCCCGGCAACGGCACCAAAAACTTGATCGCTGTGAATCAGAGCTTTAAAATTTATAAAAAGAATGATCGAACCTGGAAACTAACTCTGACAACGATTGAGGCAAGTGCACCTATCGAACAGTAGTATAGCTTAGGCAAGACCTGATTATCGAACCCAAAGGAACTAAAAGTACTAATACTGGCTTTCTTTTTATTATTTAGCCTAAAATAAGTGAAGTTTTTTATCTAATCTAAATTAATTAACTACTATACTAAAGACTCTAAGACAAAGAAGAATGAATTTGGAAAGTAACTTGGGAAAAACTCAGTCGATTTAGGAGATACCCTAAGAAGAATCCACCTAGACTTCACTTGTTATCTAACACTGAACCATACGATTTATTCACTTAGTTTGATCCGTAAGACTCCCTAACGTATATTAAACCCTCTCTCGAGGCGAATAACGTCTAACCCTAGGTTAATTAGTGGAACTCTCGTTCTCTTATAATAACCCCTAGAATAGCGAAGAAATCGATCTATGGATTCCCATATTAGGTTTCACCCTAATCCGGCAAAATCTCGTCACCCTATCTCTAGGCGTGCGATCAACTCCGCTTAATTATGTTGGATCTACTCTTAGGCAGGGTCTATTCCTCCTCCACCTAAGCACATTAAATTTGGATTAAGCTCACATAATTAAGAACAAACTAAGTATTTATCATATAATTAAGAAAACAATAACAAGATTCATCATAGGTTTCATCCTCTTCGGGTATCCGAAGGGTTTAGTTCATAACAATAAAGGAAAACATCTTAAGAGAAAAGATAAAACAAAACATAAGAAATCCCTAAAACCCCCTGAAGGAATTGAAGAGGAGATCCTCCGTCTTGAGTAGAATTTCGGCTTCTCGAGATGAATCAACTGGCTATCCCTGAGTGAATCCCCACAAATCTGCCTTCTCTGGCCTAGCACGACGCCCCTAGACGATGGCTTTGGGCTCCTCTCGACAGAAGGTTTCTGTCGAACTCCTGAATAAGTTGCCCCCTAGGGTGTTTATATAGGCTTTGAGATGCCTTGCTTGGCCCCTAAGTATCCTAATTCAAATAGGATTTCTATTTGGGTGTTTGAATAGGCTTTGGAATGCCTTTCTTTTCCTCCAAGTATCCAATTCCGAGTGAAATTGCTCTTTCCAGCGACAGGGACACGGCCATGGCACACGCCCATGTGGATCGTGGCCAGCCCGTGCTCGGACTCCTTTAATGAGGCACGACCGTGTGAATCAAGGGAACACCGTGTTCTCGATGATTGACTTGGCACGGCCGTGTGCGTCCAAGTCCAGGCCGTGTCGATTTCCTCATTGGTCCGTTTTGAGCCCATTTCTCGTTCTTTTTGTCCTTGGGTGCTTTCCTGAGTATAAGACATGAAAAGAAAGGATTAAGAGCACCTTTTTACATAAAATAAGGGATAAATCATCCAAAAGCATACTAAATGTGGGATTAAAATATGTTACTATTTTGGTTTATCACTAACCCTCTAATTCAACCTTTATCCACACCTTTAACCCAAGCCCCATTACAACCCGTTAAAGACCTTTTGATTTGTGTATGATCTCATATTATAATGGTGGAGATTTGATTTTCATGCAAGCCTATGGGATTAACTTTTCATGTTCGACTTCTGAGTGCTTATTTTTGAACCTTAAACACTTTGAGTGATTTGAGTGAACCTTTAGTGAGGATTTCAATTTTTGTCGATTTTGAATTAAAGGTAATTATTTTGGTAAGGGGAAACACCTATTTTTCGTACTATAAAAACTATGACTTTGATTGTTTGAATCTTTAGGACCTTTCCGGTTAAATTATCAATGTATGAATTACCTATGAATTATGATGAAACACTGTTGATGAAGGTTATGAATTGAGGAAGTTCGTTCTAATTGTGAGTTAAGAATTTTGCTTGAGGACAAGCAAAAGCTTAAGTGTGGGGGTATTTGATAAACCGTAATATATACATATTTTAATCCCACATTTAGCGTGCTTTTGGATGATTTATCCCTTGACTTGTGGAATTTGATGCTCCTAATCCTTTATTTTCATGTTTTATACTTATGAGAGCATAGGAGGATGAAAAGAATGAGAAACGGGCTAAAAACGGACCAAATAGGCCAAAGTAGGAAATCAACACGGCCTAGAAGTTCACCACACGGCCGTGCCACCTTAGCAGGCCCGAACACGGCTTAGGCTCAACTCATACGAGCGTTCCACACGGGCGTGTCTCTTCCGTAGCCAAGATGAGTTTCATTCGGATTAGGATACTTGTGGGCCAAGTAAGGCATCCCAAAAGCCTATATAAACACCCTAGAGGGCAACCTAAATGGGGAGTCGACAGAAGCCTTCTGTCGGGGGCGTCCAGCTAGGCCAAAGAGCCGAGCCAGAAAGGTCAGAATTGTGGGATTTACTCGAAGAAAGCCAGTTGATTCATCTTAAGAATCCGAAATCATACTCAAGGCGGTAGATCTCTCCTTCAATTCCTTTAGGGGGTTTTAGGGTTTTCTTATGTTTTGTTTTATCTTTTCTTTTGAGATGTATTCTTTTATGATTATGAACTAAACCCCTCAGATACCTGAGGGGGATGAAACCTAAGACGGATCTTGTTATTGTTTTCTGAACTATATGATAAATACTTGATTTGTTCTTAATTATGTGTTCTTAATTCTTGTTTTGATATTTCAGGATATTGATTCAAGTAGTGATGTGCTTAGGCAGTGGAGCAAAAGTCCCTGTTTAAGAGTAGATCTAGCATAATTAAGCGGAGTTGATCGCAACCCTAGAGATAGGATGATGAAAATCTATCGGATTAGGGTCAAACCTAACATGGGAGTCCATAGATCGAGTTAATGCAATCTTAGGGGTTTTAATTAGAAAGAGATTTCAATTAATCAACCTAGGGTTAGACGTTAGTAGCCTCGAGAGAGGTATTAATATAAATTAGGGAATCCTACGAATCAGGTCAAGTGAATAAATCGTCTGGTTCAGAGTTAAATAACAAGTGAAGTCTAGGTGGATTCCTCCTTGGGTATTGTCTTAATCAATTGGTTTTTCCCACAAGTATTTCCCCAATTCATTCTCTGTGTCTTAGCATCTTTAGCTTAGTAGTTAGTTAATTTTAGATTAAATAACAATTCCCTTAATTCTTAGGCTAAATAATAAAAAGAAAGTCAGTATTAGTACTTTTGGTTCCTTTGGGTTCGACAATCCGGTCTTGCCACTAAGCTATACTACTGTTCGATAGGTGCACTTGCTTCAATCGTGGTGATAGTTAGTTTCTAGGCTAGATCATTCATTATATAAATATTAAGACTATCGATACCAACGATCAGAACTATAATCACTTAAATGTTTATTAAATTGAATGTTTAATATGGTGTTCTAATGTAAATGAATCGGCATATATATGTTATGTATTATTATGCAATTTACCATATAAAAAAACGATGGAAATCCAAAGACGTACGATGACTATCGAACCCCATTTGGACCTTAGGAATTCTTAGGATACAAATGACATGTCGTTAGGGTTTCCATGTTTCGGGTGCTAATGTTGAATGTCCTACCGATGGCTAAGGTCTTGCATTTGTTGCGATACTCCACAGTTCATGTGAGCAGCATCGTGTAGCTTACATTTTGACCCATAGCTCATGTGAAGAGGCCCATTTCACAGCTCGTGTGAGCAATGATGTAAAGGGAAGGAAAAGTTACGATTATATCTTTGGCACACTTCGTGTGAACTATCTCCCGTATCCAATGATATTCTAAACAGTTCAATGGGCATGAAAAGGAAGGAACGGTAAACATTCAAATGAATTATATCATGAAAACTATGAAAAGAAATGAAAAGGAAATGTTGCATAAAAGTATGTCTATGTTCATGAAATTGATGATTTCAAGTGAGATTATTCATTTTTAACGACTTACCTTATGTTAATTCAAGTGAATTATGAATTGATGCACTAACATGTGTTATTGATGATGCTTAGGCTTGTGCCAAGCAATTGGTTGGATTGTATTATGTTAGTTTTAAAGATATGCATTGAAATGGTAAGTTTCCAAATGGAAATATGCTTATGTTTATGAAAGGGTGGTAAGAATCAAACTATGTAATTTCTTATGAATGGTTTATCATGTAGTTGATTTCAAATGAGTTATGTTTAAATGCACTAGCTTGTGGCTATGGTTGATGTTCATGCTTATGTCTTGCGTGTTATGCAAATGAAATGGGTGAGAATAGGTAATGAAATGGTAAGTTCATAGTAGATATGTAATATGATGAAATAAAAGGATTGTTGAGTTAAAGGACTTACTTGTAAGGAAGAAATTTACTTATGCTATATGCGAGTTTACTTATGTTATGAATAAGTACACTAATTCGTGAATTGATAACGTAATTAAGCTTATGCTAAGTAATGGAATAGTAAGTAAATGAGATGGTTCATTGTTTTAAGAAAAGGTTGATGATTATGTAATTCAACTTATAAGACCCTATTATGTTAAATGGAATATATTCGGGATGTTAATGAACCTATTCATTTGTGAGATGATAGTTATGTAGTTTGATAAATTTTGAGGCATTGGTATAGGTTTATTCAGGACTAATAAAGTCCATATTTGAAATGGAATGTTATGTTTAAAGTTTATACGAGCTTACTAAGAATTCATTGCTTACGTAGTTATTTTCCTTTACTTTACAGATTATCGGAAGCTCAATCAGTTTGGAAGCTTGTCGGAGATCTATCACACTATCCAGCGATTATATTGGTAGATTTTGATGTTTTGATCAAGGTTATAATGGCATGTGTAGGTGGACTTGTGGTTTATGTTAGTTGATGAGTTTGGCATGTATATGTCTTTTTGGTTGATGTAACCTTGGTACTGTTGATGCCTTATTGATGTGTGTTATTTTGACGATGTATTAATGCATATTTGATTGGCTAAAATGGTAGGTGATGAATTGACCTCAACATGGTCAAGCTATGGTATGCTTTGGAAAGCCATGTGACCCCTGTAGTGTGAAATTTTCTATCTTTTTCCATAAAGTTCTTAATGTTTCTGATTTAGTCCCGTATCATTTTTAAAGTGTTTCTAAGGCCTCGAGGGCTCAGATAAGGGACGATATGCATGTGTTTGAATGGACTATTATATGATTAATGAAATGTTTGGAAATGAATGTTTTTATGTTAAGGTTTTTTGATAATGCTCTGTAACCCTATTCTGGTGACGGGTACGGGTTAGGGATGTCACAACTATGGGGAGCATGGATCAAACCCGCCAAAAGAGTTCACCGTTCTCTATGATGCTGAGGTTCCTGTCATCATCTTCTCTAATACCGGCAAAATATTTGGGTTTTCCAGCTCTAATTTGAAAGCAAGAGCTGAGAAGCAGCATGTAATATCCCTAAACCCAGTCTAGTAGTTTCAAGTATATTTTTCGGGTTCCGAGTGTGAAACTAGGAATTTATAGGGTTTCTAGTAATTTTTAATTTAATTTAGGAGGTTAATTTCATATAAAATTGATTAAACAATAATCCAAAAAATTTTAAAAAAATATTTTCGAAAACTTAATTTTAAAGATTTTAAATAATTATTAGTGAAAATAATCAATTTTGGTTGAAAAAGAATTTTAAAATAATTTTTATTGGGGGTAATTTGAGTAAAATTTAAAAATTAATTAAAATAGAATTTAATTGTAAAACAAGGGAAAATTTAGAGTATTTATATTGCAAATAAACCTTAAAATTTTGAAATTTGGAGGGAAATGATTAAATGGTAAAGTAAAGGAAATGTGGGAGTGGCCATTAGGCAAATTTTCCAATTTTTAAATTTCTGGTGGGTGGTTTCAGTTTTAAAACTAATGTATCTAGTCCACTTTTCACACATTTTGCATCAGATTAGAGAGCTTTAAAATTTGTTTTCTTTGCATGATTTTAAAGATCTATCATCAGAGAATAGATCCAACTAATTTCCTTCTCAAAAAAACTCTCTCAATTCACTCGAAATTATTCTCAAAAGTAGCCAAAAATATTCTGAAATTTCTCAAGTTTCTTGAATCAAGATTTTCAATCAACAAATTTAGAGCGAATCAAAGGAAATATTCAATCCTAAACTTGTTTTTATGATGATTACAAACACTTTAACATGATTTGAGAGTCAATTAAAGGATTTTTATCAATGTTATCTTTTTCCAAAAACACATGGTTTTTTAAAGGTAGATCTTGAATTTTGAGAGGAAATGTAACACCCCAAACCTGGCCTAGACCTTATGACCGAATTTAGCGATGTCACAAGATAGTGCTTTAGAAAACATAGTTACGATGAAACCATTTTTCGTTATCCTATGCTACCTTCCAAATACGTGTCGTTTGTTTCAATCATTATCCATTTTCAAAACGTTGTCCATTTTTTTCCAAATTATTTATAGTTCAAGGAAGCATTTAAATCAGTTTGCGTAATCGTGGTGTTTTGGTAAAACATTTGTTTATTTTAAAAACTCGCGTCTTATCCTACTGCTAGCAGTTATAAATCAGAATAAAAATCCCAAATTAAAATAAAAACCCTTAAAGGCCATTTACAGTAAAACTTTTCCCGGATAAAATCAAAAACCATAAATAAAAATAAGAAAACCATGAAAGTCCAGAACCGTGGTCACCGCCGAGTCCTCCGCTGTACCGACCCGTCTACTACTGGGGATTACCTGAACAGATTAAACAGAATAAGGTGAGTTTTCGCAAACTCAGTGTGTAATCCCCACAGAAAACATACACATAGTATAATATCAGAGAACAAACATAAATTCACAGTTCGGGTCTAAGCCCATTACAGAATCGGTGTGGACCTTAGTCCACTCAGATGCAGAATCAGATATATTCTAGGGCCTTAGCCCATTTCAGACATAATATACAGATCAGAACAGAATAGCAGAATCCTACCCACCAGCCTCTACACACCAACTCCGTCCAACCCTACACACCATGTGGGGATAAAATTAACCCACCCATCCCTACACACCATGCTGTATTGAATGCGGCACATAGTTGGAAATTTGCAGCTGAGCTGCCAGATAAAAGGCTTAAGAGACTTTCATATACTTTTTCCAGTAAATCATCAACCCACCCCGATGCAATGCAACATACGCAGAATGTCATGCTATAATGCAGAGAACAGTCCATACATTCAAATCAGTATACATGCTAAGTGTAACATGTTCAGTACAGATTTCACATAATCAAATCCCATAACTACGGGTCTAAGTACTACTTACTGACCCTTCCTTAGGTTCACAGTCGACTTGGGCGACCCGTGCAACCTTTCAGAACATTTCATAAAAATGGGCTCACACGCCCATGTGGCCTGCCCGTGTGGGCCCACAGTCCGTGTGGCCCACACGGGCCAGATTGGCCTTGGCCGTGTGGATCACACGGCCTGACCCAAAATTCCACACTGGTCGAGCCTGTGTCTCACACATGGCCTCGCTCGACCATCACACGGCCGTGTCACCTGCACACGGCCTGGTTCGTCGATTACATGGTCGTGTGGTGACTTACAGTCTCGCACACGGCCTACCACACGGGCGACCATAGGCCCGTGTGGCGTCGACAGTGAGGTTTTCGGCTTTCGTTGAAACCTCGTTTTCTACATTTTCGGGTACACACCTGGTATTGTTTCGATGTTTAAGCAATCCCTAGCCTTCTGGAACCTAAAATAGTATACCAAAATCTCAAAATTACCAACTAAATCTCAGTTCACCAAAACCAAATCGAACCAAATGCACACACTTACCACAAGCACACCCGTCTACTCGCGCGAATCAACTTGTCGGAGAGAAAACTGCTTCACTATCGTCCCCTATGCACAAACAACATAACTTAAGTATTCTAAAACCAAAACTACAAGAACACCAACAGCAACACTTACCGATAATGCACGAAAACAACAACCGAGGAGCAAGATGGACCGAAACGAAAATAAGGGGAAGGGGAAATCCAATTGAAATTTCGGCAGCAACAAATGGAAGATTGAATGATGGAAAAAAATAAAACTTAAGAGAGTGAGAGAGAGTGCTGATTTTTTCCAAATGAAACAACTGATCAGATACTGATAACTCCCCCCTCCCATACTCCTTAATTTTATTCTTCAACCACTCCACTATCAGCATTTAACTAAAACTCAAACTCCTACGCGACACTAGCAGCAAAATAATTCCCTCGCCCGCACATGGATTCGAACTCCAGACCTCCAGCAACCTCTACACTCCACTTAGCCACCAGACCAGCAGGCCTATTTTGTTAATTACTTACACACTTTCATTTATAAGCCTACTAACCAGAGACAGGGCTTTATTCATAAAAATACCAAAATTTTCCCAGGTCAAGGCTTGAACCCAAGACTTCTCAAACACTCCCAGAACACTTAACCACTAAAGTAGACAAATATTTGTGTCACAAAATTATAAAAGCTGAAATTAAAGAAAATCGGGGCGTTACAGGAAATCCACAAATCAATGGATGTTCCAACTCAAAATGGATCTATTAAAAGGTTTTTGAGCTTATTTATCAAGATTAAACATGATTTGTGAGGTAAGTTAAAGAAATCTGAATTTCATCATCTTCATGAACTGATTTTTTGGAATTTTGTGAAATTGATTTAAAGATGAAATTGATGCTTAGTATAAGTGTATTCAGTCTAGTATTGATGATTTAAAGTGTTTAGGAGGGTTGGAGAGATCAATTTTGTGAGGAATCGAGTTTTCGATTGGATGTTACAAATCCGGTAGGTATCTTTGTGAGAGGATTTTGATTAGTATAGTTAATAAAAATTTGTGTTTATTATAGCATTGGAAAGGTGGTAATGTCTACTTTTATCTCTATTGAAGCTCTAAATCGTGAAGAGGACCGAGCTAACAGGAATTGAAGTTTGGATTTGCTTGGTTGATTGTTTATGGTAGAATAAATTGTGTGGTAAGTGTTTCTAAAGGAGATTTGGTAAATTGACCCTTATTTATGTTTAATTTGTAGCTTAATTGATAATTTCAATTGATTAATTATGGTTGAATGGTTGATTTTTGCAAGATTGATATTATATGTACAAGATTTGAATTTTTATTGAATAATGGTAAGTAAGCATTTAGGTGATTTTGTGCAATTTAATTAGGCTAATTATATTGATGATTAGAGCATGGTTACTGGAGTTTTTGATCATGATATATTGGTGTTACAATTGGTAATTGAACATTGGAAAATGAAAAATGAAATGTTTGATTTAATTGGATGCTAAATGCTATGTTACATGTTACACATAAGCATTTTGTCGCATTAAATTGATAACAATAATGACTGATTTATATGCTATGTTTGACTAAATATATTGGCAACATGCATGGTGGATCCATTGGATATAGTTGGCATGCCATAGGATTTGTGAGTACTCACCTTTATTTGTGACATTATGAGTATATGGCTCTAGGTGGACTGATTTGTTTGGAGTAGATAAGGGAGTGTTGAGCATGAGTCTCCACTGATTGGGTTATTTGAGGCGCTATAAGGGAGCGTGTGCTTCAGCCCGCTCAACTTGGTGGACTATATTTGATATTTATGGGATTTCGGAGATCCATTTATCCGATGTATGATCACTCGATTAAGCCATGAGAAGTGTATGCCAATATATTTATGTGTGAGTATTGTTATATCATTCAATGTTTGTAAACCATGAATAATTGATTCTTGATATTGATAAAGCATATGGAAATTAAATTGACATGTTTCATTATTATGGCTGATAATTGGTGATTGCTTGGATGTGATTTAAGCATGATTTATATGTTGATTTACTAGTTGTTTTTATTAATATTCACTGAGCTTTTTTAAGCTTACACCATCACAATTTGTGCAAATAATTATCAGGCTTGAGGAGCTGAGGAGACGAGCAAGAGAGTTCCAAGAGATTTAGGCTTGGTAGATACTTTATTATATGTTTAAGAGACTGTAATCGAGCATTGTGGAACTCCTGAGAATTAGTTTAATTTTGGTTGTAATTGGACTTTGGACTTTGGACATTTTATTTTGGATGGTTTTATAATAATTTTGAGGCATGTTTGAGTTTAATTATCGAATGATTTACGGTGTATTGTTACTTGATAACATGGTGATTGATAACACGGTGTGTGAGGCATGAAATTTGTACTAACAGTTGTTTAAATAAAGCTTCCATGGAGTGGTTTACTAGCGAATAAGGTACGCCACTTGTTTGATTTATTCGGTGTTTGTTATGCATGAAATTGATTGCCTAATTCTATATAATTGAGGCTTGATTAATGTTAATAAACTCAATTTAAGGTGTATGTATATGTATGTTAATTAATCATAGTTAAATCGGGTTTAATTGGCCACTAAAATATGCAAAATCAGGTTTTAAAATGAGTTTTTCGCAAAAATAGGTGCAGTGGTTTTCACACGGGTGTGTGCCTGTCCACACGGGCGTGTGAGGGGTTGCACATGAGCGTGTGGATAAGTGACACAGGCGTATGGAGACTAGAGCTATCACACACGGGTGTGTGGGATTTCCACATAGGCGTGTGCGGTCGGTCTAAAAGTTTTTCACAACGCGAACACGGTCATTTAATGACACACGGTCTAGGGGACACAGCCGTGTGGGTTTTGGGGAGGGGTTTGAATTTTTATCTTTTTAAATTGATATTCTAATTTGTTTAAGTTACAATTTAGTCCCTAATAATAAAACTTGAATTAGACATAGTAAACGAACTCAAGTTAAGCTAAAAATTTTGGGCTTGCATAATTTCACTAAAAGAAGGTCAGTAAATACTTAGAACTAAAATCAGGTTAGTTTTACCATAGGTGGTAAAATGACGAATATGCCCTTAGGTTAAATTACCTAGGAAAAGTTTAAAATTGGCTCATAATTTGCTTCCACATTAATAAATAACTAATAATTATATAAGATTGAAGTGTTATAAGGTCGGGGTGTGTCTTGGGTGGTCGTTAGCCGGAGAGTCACTTAGGTAGCTAATGTAATGTTTCGAGTTCGGGCCGGTCCATCTCAGTCGGGTTTGGGGTGTCATACAGTAGTACTCAATGACGATGGTGGATATCGAGAGGAAGTGAGCGGCACCGATATAAGAGACATGCACCGCCAAGAGCCGCGCCAAGCAAGAGGAAGGGCTTCAGTAATACTATATCCAACATATACTTCTTCCTCTTTAAGGCTTCATAGCTATTTATGGATACATTTTTTTGGCTCCACATTCATTTCATCTTGCCCCAGTTACCGTCTCAATTGCTGCATTAGCCATTTCTTATCATATGTGTTATGGGGTTCGTCGTTTATTGGCGGATTTTTCAAGAAAGCTAAGGTGAAGAATGGTGAGGAGGAAAGGATGTGATTCAACTTCAAATTGGCTGATTTGCTGGCTAGGTGAGTTTTTCTTTGGTCTGGGCCTTTCTAGGTTTAGAAGATATAGTCACCCTTTAGAAAATAAAAAAGATAAGGTATTATGCCCATACCAACTGTTTCTAATGTGCTCATGAACTGCTCGATGATATGCCAAAGAAGGAAGCTTAGAGGTGAGCCTCTAATCTTTGCCTTCGGTTCGTAGCACCAAAAATCAAACTTGGAAAGATTGAGAAGCTATACAAAAATACATATACTGTTAGATTTGTTAACGTAGAACCTTATGAGCTCAAAATTTTACTATCATATTCAAAAGGTATTCCGAACAATCTCGTCCATTAATTATGTTAACATAGAACCAAGGCAACTTTCATTACATATATCGTAACTAAATCCATCCATGATCACGTATATTAACACAACCAAATGACATAGATCAAGTATGGATGTGTAGTATGGAAATTACATGCAATATGATTTAAACATGTCTGTTTCCAACTGGTCCTCTTTAAACTTAAGTGAGGTCGGTTTCAAAATAATAAACAGAGTGAATAAACTGAATACTTCATTTCTGATCAGAAAATAACCAAATACATAAATGTATGAAAACAAACATAAAACAAATAAAATATAAACTCCCACTAAATCATGATATCCTTAAACAATGTAACACCCATGTGAGTAGTGTGCTCATGAAAGACCTTGGGTGGTAAACCTTTTGTGAGCGGATCCGCTATCATGGAGTTTGTCCCAATGTGCTCTATGGATATTTGACCATTTTGCACTCTTTCTTTTACAACTAGGAACTTTATGTCAATATCCTTTGACTTAGATGAACTCCTGTTGTTATTGGAATACAGCACTACTGACTTATTGTCACAAAATAATTTGAGTGGTCTTTCTACATTCTTCAAAATGCGCAGCCCTGTGACAAAATTCCGCAACCATATTCCATTGTTTGATGCCTCATAGCATGCTACAAACTCTGCTGCCATAGTGGACGAAGCTACAAGTGTCTGTTTGACACTTTTCCAAGATATAGCTCCTCCAGCTAACAGGTAAATATAGCCTGATGTAGATTTCCTACTATCTTGGCACCTAGCAAAATTAAAATCAGAATACCCTACGACCTCCAAAAGATCTGATCTCTTATAAGTAAGCATGTAATCTTTTATTCTCTGAAGATATCTCATAACCCTTTTGGCTGTTATCCAATGGTCTATACCAGGGTTGCTTAAATATCTGCCTAACATCCCAACAATGTACGTAATGTCCGGACGCGTACATACTTGAGCATGTATTAAACTCCCAACATCTAATGCATAGGGAATCTTTTGCATTTCCTGAATTTCAAGGTTACTTTTAGGGCATTGAGTAAGACTAAATTTGTCTCCTTTAGCGACAGGGGTGTCACCTAGTCTACAACTCTGCATGCCAAACCTTTTGAGTACTTTATCGATATAGCTCTTTTGTGATAATCCAAGAATACCTCGAGATCAATCTCGATGTATCTCAATTCATAAAACAAAAGAGGCGTCCCCAAGATCATTCATCTCAAAATGCTTAGACAAAAACCTCTTGGTTTCGTGCAATAAGCCTATATCATTAGCGGAAAGCAAAATGTCATCAACATATTTAATCAGAAATATGTACTTACTCCCATTGAATTTGTGATACACACAATCATCAACAATATTCATTTCAAAACAAAATGAAACAATTATTTGATGAAACTTATGGTACCATTGACGGGAAGCTTGTTTGAGTCCATAGATGGATTTTGTCAATTTGCAAACCATATTCTTTGAGTCTTTCAACTAAAAATTTTTTGGTTGCACCCTATAAATTGTTTCTTCAATTTCGCCATTAAGAAACGCAGTCTTAACATCCATCTGATGTAACTCAAGATCAAAATGAGCAACAAGTGCCATGATTATCCTAAAGGAGTCTTTCAATGAAACTGGAGAGAAAGTCTCTGTAAAATCAATACCTTCTTTTTGAGTATACCCTTTAGCTACAAAATGCGCCTTATACCTCTCCACATTACCATTTGCATCCTTCTTGGTTTTAAATATCCATTTACAACCAGTTGGTTTTGCACCTTCAGGTAATGAGACAAGTTCCCAAACTTTATTGTCTTGCATAGACTTATACTCATCTTTCATGGCATCAATCCACTTTTGAGAATTAGAACTTTTCATGGCATGATGAAAGTTGATTGGATCATCTTCCATCATTCCATTATCATCCTCATGTTCTTGGAGAAATACAACATAATCATCTGGAATAACATTTCTCTTTTCTCTTGTGGACCTCCTTAATGGCATTGTTCTTGAGGTTGTTGAGTTTGTTTTTCTGGAACAATTATCTCATTTTGAATGGGGAGTTGTTCAAAATTGTCTTGTAGAGGTTCTGGATTCACTTCTTGATCAATGATAGGTATAAGAACCTAAACATCGTCAAAAGTGATAGTAGGAACTGAGTTAGAATCCAATTCCTCCTCAAAAGCAGTGTCTCTAACCTTATTTCTCCCCCTAAACTCAACATCCTAAAAAAATGTTGTAGTTCCCGTCTTAAAAATATTCCTTATTATGGGATCATAAAATTTATAGCCCTTAGATCGCTCAGAATAACCAATAAAGTAGCTGCTTACTGTTTTGGAGTACAATTTCTTTTCATGTGGCCTATAAGGCCTTACCTCAGCTGGACATCCCCAAATGTGAAAGTGCTTTAGACTAGGCTTTTGACCTGTCCAAAGCTCATAAGGTGTTTTTGCAACTGCTTTATTGGGTACTCTATTCAGAATGTAAGCTGTTATCTTTATTGCTTCTCCCCAGAGGGACTCAAGTAAGGTAGAATGAGCAATCATGCTCCTTACCATATCCTTAAGAGTTCTGTTTCGTCTTTCAGCTACACCATTCATGGGACAATACTGAATTCCTCTAGGAATTTCACAAATGGTCCTGGACATTGTTCACCTGAGCCATCATATCTACCACAGTACTCACCACCACGATCAGATCTGATGTTTTTAATCCTTTTGTTGAGTTGATTCTCAACTTCAGCTTTATAAGCTTTTAACACGTCCAAATACTGAGATTTCTAATGAATGAGATATATGTATCCATAACGTGAGTAATCGTCTATGAATGTTATGAAATATTGTTGACCATTCCAGGATGCCTTAGGGAATGACCCACAAATATCTGTATGAATTAATTCTAAGACGTCTGAAGATCTGTTGGCACCCAATCTCTTAGTTTTGGTCTATTTTCCCTTAATGCAGTCGACACAAACATCAAAGTCTGTGAAGTCAAGGGACTCTAACTTACCATCAAACATAAGGCATCCAACTCTACCTTTTGAGATATGACCTAAGCGCTTATGCCATAATGATGCTGAATTTTCCTTATTTAATTTGCGTTTAATACCACGTGATTCCACATGTAAGGTTTCATTATAGGATGCAACTGTTTCTAGCAAATAAAGGTTGTCATAAGTATTTAAATAACCAGTTCCAATAACATTTGAATTTAAAGACAAACTAAATTGACTGTTTCCGAATGAACAATAATATCCAAATTTTTCCAACGAAGAAACAGAAACTAAATTCCGTCTAAATGATGGTACAATAAAAGTGACTTTTAAATCCAAATAAAAACCAGTTCCTAATAACAACCTAAAATGCCCAATCGCTTCCACTTCTATCGATTTTCCATCGCCCACAAAGATGTGTCTTTCACCATCACTTGGCTTTCGGTAACTCAGACAACCCTGCATAGAAACACTTATGTGAGTAGTAGCACCATAATCTATCCACCAAGTGTTTCTAGGTACTGAAGCTAAATTAATCTCAGAACAGATCAAATTAAGAATTATACCTTTCTTTGCTCGCCAAGCATGATATTTGGTACAATCTTTCTTTACGTGTCCAGGCTTGTTACAAAAGAAACAACTCTCTGTAGCTTGTTGTTTTTTCTTTTGAGCTAGACCCTTAGCAGCTTCATTCTGATATTTTCTTTTCTTGCCCTTGTCTTTAGGGGCATTGGCCAAATGAGCACTTTCAGAATTATCATGCTTCAACCTTTCTTCCTCTTGCACACAATGAGAAATGAGCTCATTTAGGATCCATTTCTACTTTTGACAGTTATAACTAATTTTAAATTGATTAAACTGTGCAGGAAGCGATACCAAAACCATAAGAACAAACAATTCCTCAGAAAGCTCGATCTTAAGTGCCTTAAGTTTTGAAGCAGTATGGAACATCTCCATAATGTACTCCCTTATGTTTCCTTGACCCTTATACTTAATAGACATCAAAGAAGTCAGAAGTGATGTCATCTCAACCTTATCATTTTTAGCAAAATGTTTCTCAATTTCATCAAGGAAACCCTTAGCCTGAGTAATCTCTTCAGATTCTGTGCCTCTAAAGGCTTCTAGAATGCTGTGTTTCATGATCATTAGACTCATGCGATTTAAACAATCCCACCTCTCAAAATCCCTCTCAACATCAGGGCTGCTTTCTGCAGTGAGAGGTGCAGGTTATTCTTCCCTTAGTGCAAGGTCTATGTCCATACAGCCAAGCACTATAAGTAAGTGCCTTTTCCATTCCTTAAAATTAGTCCCATTAAGCATGGATATAGAATTTATATTTGTAACATCCTAGATTAGGGGTTATGCGTTTGTGCATAATTCATGAGTTAGTAGGTTTTGGCAAAGATTTGGAAGTGTATTAAGGGTTTGAGAACCCTAGGTGTAGGTGAAAGTTTTGGGAAAATATTGGATTTTAAGTATAAAGGGGAGCTGGGTGAAGGAGCCCTTAAGAAAAGTTTTGGGAGTTTAGGACACAAGTAGCCGTGGTGGTAAAGTGGCAAGGGACGCCACAGGTCTTTGGGAGTTTGCGTCAAGTGGAGTGCCAAGGGAGGAGGTTCGAGCTGCAGGAATCGCACTTGGGAGTTTTTATTTTTGTCGTTAAAGGGAGCAAGGCCAGGGAGGCCTTAAGGGAAAAATCTTAGGCGTGTTTATATAAAAGCAGGCCTTGGTAAAAAGTGGTCGCAAGGCGCCACTTAAGGGCACCTGGAAATGACGCTGTCTTTGGTCTTGGGTTCGAGCAACGTAGGAAGCAATGGACTTTTATTTTTGGCGTTAAAAGGGGAGTTGGGCTAAGGAGGCCTTAAGAATAATTGTAAGGACTTTTGGACATGAAAGTGAGCCTGGTAAAGTGGCTTGGACGCTTGCGGCAAAGGGAGCTTCAAGAGGGCTCAGGTTCGAGCCTTGTTGATAGCAGTAAGCGTGTTTTTATTTTGTTTCTGGCGTTAAGACAAGGGGGAGCTAGGGAAGGAGGTCTTAAAACGAATTGGGGCAAGTTTATGTCACAAAAAAACGCCTTGGCAAAGTGGCCTGGGGCATTGCCTGTAAGCTTGCTCCAACAGGTCGCGGGTTCAAGGCTTGTGAGCAGCAAGGAGGGGTGGTTTTATTTTGTTTTTGCGTCAAGGTAGGGAAGGGGAAGGTTATACGGCAATTGGACTTCTATTTGGATGAAGATTAAGCTTATTTTATCCTATTAATATTCGGCCAAGAGTAGGATAATTGTGGTTTTATTTATTTATTTTATTATAGGATAATTATGGTTTTATTTACATTAAATGAGATTTTATTTTATTTATTTTAGTTTAATAGATAGATAAGAGATAAGGTGTTGGATTAATTATTTTATTTGTTAAGAGATAAAATAGGAGTTTAAGTTGGGATTTGATAAGTGGGAAAGTGGTGGCCGATTGTTGGACTCTAGGAGCTTGAATTTTCGGTATAAATATGGTGCTAGTGTGTGCTAAATTTCCCCTTTCAAAACCTTTATTTTTCATATTGGTTATTGCCGGAATTTAGTACCTCTTTTCCCATTGGTGCCGTTCTTCCTCTTGTGCAAAATCCATTTAAATTTCTTTCTTTCTTGAATTTTCTAAGTGCCGAAATTCTTCTACTTTTCCCTTATTCATCTTTTTATTTCTTCCAACCCCAAATTCCCTTGTAGCCGAATATTTCTTGTGATTTAAAGCCTTAGCTGAATCTTATAGCTTTCTCCTTCTCCCTTTCTTCTCGGGAGATCATAAAGTGCCGAACCACCATTGTTGTTTTTGAAGCCGAATCTTTAAAGGAGGGTCTTTATCGACTACTTACTTTAGGCTCTTCAAAGCAAACGTGTAATAGTGGGACTTCGACTATTCAAGGAGTAAGTGGTGATTCGGGATTTTCGGTAAGTTAGGTAAGTGTTATGTGATATTCGGCTATAAGCCATATTTTGGATATTAAGGGTTGATCGATTGAGTACTTTGGTTCTTAGGAGCAAATCGACGGGAGTAAGAAGAGTTTCGGGATTCTAGATTGTGTTAGATTTGAGTAGTTCGAGATTTCGCTAAATAGATAGGTGTGTGATTAACCCACTGTTTTCCGGGTTTATGGTATATTGTATGTGTTGTGTAAATGCTAATATGTGCAGTGGCGATTGTGAATGGTTACCCTTAAGGGGTATATCGGAAATCAGGTCAGTGTTAATTATTAAGAATGTGAATATGCCAATGAGAATATGTTTGTATGCCGAATAGCATGTCATGCATTATTTTACTATGTTATGACATTATCATATGTTGCATGTGCATGGGATGGGATATGAATGTGACTATCGAAGGAAAGGGTGTACTTTATGTACGTGGTCTAATGTTAGCCTTGTGCTACATTAGCGCTTGATGTTAGCTATGTGCTTCATCAAGGGAGGTGTTGGCTAGGTGCCACATCTCGACGGATGATAGCGTGTGTATCACCGTGGATTGAGGATGACCTCGAGTCACCTCGTGGATATTGACATGTGGGGTCACTCGGGTGATCGGTGGCTTAGCCACGGCCTTGAGCAAAGCAGTGTCTGTCAAGATAAGATATGTGGGATCACTTAGTTGATCGGTGGATTAGCCACGGCCTTGGGCAAAAGCAGTGCGCCAAGGTAGGTGTAACGGATGGACCCTAGGTTGGGTTGGGTGCACTTTGCATAAACTCATTATCTGTCATATGGGTTGATGATGAAATGGGCCAAGCCCAGTATGTTATATGGATTAATGTGGATATGGGCCAAGCCCAATAAGTGAAATAATGTGAATAAGTGCATTGATATCTGGTATGTGGGTTCACATGTGGTT
Source organism: Gossypium sturtianum (assembly GCA_025698515.1). Lineage (NCBI taxonomy): Eukaryota > Viridiplantae > Streptophyta > Magnoliopsida > Malvales > Malvaceae > Gossypium > Gossypium sturtianum. Next base: position 121,219,070 of record CM046948.1, read on the forward strand.
TGTTATGTGGGTGGAGTTCAGTGGATTAATTACACACTAAGTCTGTATGACTCACCCAATTTTTACCAACATCGCAGGTGAGAAATGTTGATCGGACCGGGTTGGAGTGGATACGAGGTGGCCCATGCAGAAGACGTTTTATTTGTTTAAAACAGTATATTATTAAGTATTTTTGTTAAATTATTTATTGTAATAAAGCCCAGTTAAAGTATTTGAGCATTTTATTATGTTTAAGCTAGATGACGATTAAATTATTATTTGGAAATGTTTTTATTTTCGGAAATTTATATCTTTAAAATATTTATTAAAGTTTTAACCCGGATATTTTGTACTAATCAAATTTTTACTTTGCATTTTAATTATAAAATGTTGTTCTAAAGACAATGAATTTCTATGTTTTTACCTTAAGTTAAAATATTTTTGAACAGTTTCATGATGACATACCAGATCCGGTCGGGCTTTGTGGGTTTGGTTTGGGGTGTTACAATATTAGAGATATTATTGTAGCGTAGAAGATGAATTAGTGAATATAGAACAAATAAAAACAAGCTTAAATCAATATTCATAAGTAAACAATAAATTCAAAATAATGGCTAATCCCATCTCAAGATACCAAACACAACATTAATATCAAGTCTTTGGACAGTTATATTAACAGTAAACGATACTCTTGTTGTAGCAATCAAACATTGACAATAAATTATGTCAAAATTAATTAATCTTTGGACTAACTTATTGCTCACGTAAAATACCTTATAATTGTCACACATTTATCACCACAGATGTCGTTGAAATTCTGCCAAATATTAACTTACCTTTGGGTCAATTAATAAACGCATGAATCACAAAAACATATAATCATCTTGATATTTTAAATAAACTAATCTACACAAAAGAGATCACTTTGGCAGCATCTTGTTTCAACTAATTTATTTAAAATATTAGACATCCTTAATTAAAAGCCAAAATATGAATTTATTTGTTTCAAAATATTTACCTTAATTTCATTTTTCAATTAAATTAAAAGATAATCATATATATTTATATAATTTTTCAAAACAACATGCATTAAACCAATCAAAGCATGCATATATTATATATTTATATATATAAATAAAACATACGAAACATCAATTTCTACTATGAACTTCTTTTCTAATTTTTTTATTAACTAAATTAAATATCTTATATGATTAAAAAAATTGAATTACATATGTGCAAACAGTAGGAATCGAAATTGAAACAGAGCATGCAAAGTATACATTCTTTATTTAAAAGTAAGATTGAATAGATTTTCAATGGCAAGATTTGCAATTACACAAATAATTTAAACTCCGTAAGTTAATCCATTAGTTTGAAAATCACCCAAATTAAAAAAATTAAAACAAAACCCTAAAATTTTAATATAAACCTTCAAAATATAAAACCCATGAAATTTCATGAATCACTCATTCAAAGGAAGAACTTTAATTAGTTATCAGTGATTCGATATGACGAGGCTCAGATGCCACTTGTTAGATTTGTAAAATAAATCTAAAATAAAACTTAATAAACCAGGATCTATCATGTCAAATCATCAAGAACAAATCGAGAATAAAGCTAGATGCGGAAGTGTACCTGAATCCATGAATTCCTTGAAGTTTTTTCAGATCTTGGGGATTTGATCTTCCAAATTAGCACACAAGAAATTCAGAGAAAATTTTCTCTTTCCTGAGGATGGGATATTAGAAAAGATATCTTTTGTGTAATTTGGGGACCATAACTCTAATATTTATAACCTTGGCATATTAGTTCTAATCAAATTCTAATTAGCCCATCATTAATTAGAATTTGATTAGAACTCAATTACTAGAGTATCTATACATATTTGACCCATATTTTATTTAATAATTAAAACCCAATAAAATTCTAACCAAATTAGATGTAATTACCCTTATTATATATATGATGTCCATATTTGGGCTAACCTATCATGATAGTAAATAATAACATGTAATTACCCTTATTATATACGTGATGTCCATATTTTGTAACATATACATCAAGTCTGGTCTTACCCAGTTGCATAGAAGTGCCCCCAAGTCTTTTTCCTGCCATCAAGTTGAGCTTTGTGATTCGAAAGCATAGAGTGATATTTTGGATATGATTCTTACAGAGGTATGCCCATGCTTTTTTCTCCTTATTTATTTTTAAAAATAATCTAGACGTATTTAGGTGTTTATATCTAGTTGTCTTAACATAGCATAGCATCTCCATTTGGTTTCCTATTGAAGTGTCAATATTTATTGTGCAGAATATAATTAGCATTGCTGATAAAATAATAATTACATGTGCTATCATTAAATAGTTTCCTTAGTTTGTGTATTTAACAGGACATATTTTAATGTATGTTGTGCATATCATTTGCCTATTTTTGTTTTGTAGTTGAACCATCAATCATTTCAACCATATCATCTTTGTTATGCCCACATAAAGCAAGATGACACATTTATACAGTGCTTGAAATAATTGGGTGCTAGCTCCATAATTTGATATTTTTATTAAATGGTAAAAACTTTAAATAGCTTTTTATCTGTTACAACTTACATAAACTATTGCATGTTAGTTTGGCTTACTTGTTGAGTAAATGAGCCTTTTTCGTTATTAGAACATCTATGTATTTATTGACTCAAACCTCTCATGTTGTTTCATATGAAATCATTTTGGCTTTTCTTTTAAATATAAGTATCCTAAGATACTCTTAATGTTGTTTAAAAACAACAGGTTGTTACCATGGCATATGATAGTGATAAATGAAATTAAGTTCTTGTGACTGTCAATAGCTAAGCTACACTATTTTCTTAATGTTCATATTAAGAGGGGGAATCTTGTCTTATCCTTAGGCTAAAACTGTAACACCCTATACCCGACCCGATCGCCGAGCACGAGTAACAAGACGCTACACAAACGTCATATCATCACTCATTACATCACGTCTCATTAGCATACGAACAACATCATATTTAAACAATTATAGGAGTTTTAGGTCTAAAACACCCTAGGCGATGTTAGAGTTACAAAACATACATAAAACGACCATATTACGAGTTAGAAGCATGCTTTAAATCCACTTAACGAAAATTTCCAAAATTGACACGTAGGTATCGATACACACTCGATGGTATCGATATTTCTCATAAAGAGTATCGATACCATTTAGAAAATCTGTACCTTTTTAGCATTTTGTTTCTCTGCAAAAATAAAAACCCAACAAATTATCGATACAATTTAGGAAGTATCTATATTTTTACTCCCGAGTATTGATACTCGAGAATTGGTATGGATACCGATTCAAGCTACTGACTTCCTGCACATTCGTTTCAACATGGAGGTATCGATACTAAAGCCTCGATTATTGATACCTTTGTATAAAATAGCAAAATAGGGCATTTAACACAACAAATGTAACAACCCGGTTTAGACCCTAGTCGGAACGGTGGTTTCGGGACCACAAATCCAAGTCTAAAAAAATATTTTAATATTATTTTCTGAGCCTACAGCATGTGAATTGGTATGTGTGAAATTTCTGTGATTTAATTTGATCGTTTGTGTGCTTAATTTGTAAAAAGGACTAAATCGCAGAAAATGCAAAATTTTCCTTCTATTTGAATAATGGCCGAATTGACGTGTCTTTATAAAGAGGAGGTCCTTATGTGGTTATTTAACCATTGAATGCATTAAATGACAAAGTTGGACATTACTTAGTGGATTTTAAATGATATTATAAAGGTTAAAAATGGAAATTGATAATTAAATGATAATATAATAAAACAAAAGTATGAAAATAGGCCATTATGTTCATCTTTGGCCGAAAATAACAAGAAAAGAAAAGAAAAAGACTAAGCTAGGGTTCGAATTTGATATTTTGTAATTGAGGTATGATTTTTGATCTGTTTTTGATAATTTTTACGTTTTTGTGATCGTTGCTTTGTGTTCTATCAAGCCCATGCTTAAATTTCAGAAATTGTTGATGATTGTGTGATGTGCCATTGTTGATTTTGTGAGCTTTGTGATGATAGTTGATGAAATATGAAAGATATGTGATAGATTAATATGTTTTGTCTTTGAATTTTTTTATGAATTTGACTATTTTGGGCTAAATTGTGAAAATGAAAAATTGAGGGGCTAAAATATGAAATAAATGAAATATGTGGGCTTATATGAAGTGTAGGAATATTCGGCCAAGCATTGATAGAATTGGATTATGTGTATTTTGTGATTTTGTGAAATGAAGACTAAAGTGTTAAAATGTGAAAATATGAGGGCTAATTTTTAAAATGCCCTAAATATGTGTAAATGGATTGAATTGAATGATTTGGTGAATAAAAGAGTTAAATTTGAATGTGTATAGATCAAGAACCAAAGAAAACAGAATTAGATCGGGGGAAATCGAAAGTAGTTGAATAGCCGTTCGTTTCCATTCTTTTCCGTACGAGGTAAGTCTATATACAAATAAATGTGTTTGAATTGAATTATTATTGTTTATTTGTGAATGAATTGTGATATATGGTAATTTGAGCTGAACATGTGAAATCTGTGAAAGTTTCCGGTAATGTAACTAAGTCCGAAAAGCCCCGTACGAACCTTAGGAAGTAGTTAGGATACGTATGTCATGACATAGGATTCCGATATGAGTTATCGTGTAAGACCATGTCTGGGACGTTGGTGTCGATTTGAGATTTACGTGTAAGACCATGTCTGGGACATCAGCATCGTATATATTTTCATGTAAGACTCTGTCTGGGACAGAGGCATCGATATTTAATTACATGTAAGACCACGTCTGGGACATTGGCATTGTACGAGCTTTACGAGCTATCCGAGTATCCTTATCGATTCTGAACGGTTCAACGGGCATTCCGAGAAATGAATGAGTATACGAATGTGCATCCAAATTTCAGTACGTATGTATGTATATGGAATTTGGCAATGAAAGGTATGTATGTATATGATCATTTGATATGTGAGCTACATTACATGATATGTGGTTATGAGCAAGTGAATATGATCAATCGAAATATAAGAGAGATATTACTTGTGATTGTGTTATGCCATGAACCATATGTATGAAGTAGTTTGTAATTGTTTATGAGACAAGTTTATTTGTATATGGCTTACTAAGCTTTTGAAAGCTTACTTTGTGTGTGTTTGCATTGCTTTATAGATTGTCGAAGCTACTGGAGCTCGGGGATCGTCGAGGATCATCATCACACTATCGAACTATATTTTGGTACCTTTTGAAAATGTACATATTGAAGTATGGCATGTATAGGCTAGAAATGTTAAGATATGTTTTGGGACATGTATATATAGCCATGTGATATGGCTTGATAATGAATGTGAATATAGGTGAATTTAGTCCATGCTATGTGATGCAAAAGTTGGTATGTTTGATGTGCTCATGAATGGTCAATTTGGTATATTTCATGGTTAATTTTGGGAAATTGGAATGGTGAGAAATGCTATGAATTGAAATGGATTCATATGATGTATGAATCACATGTTTTTTATGTGAGGTTGGTATTTTGAATTGGTATGATTGAGCTGGATTTGCATATAGAAATGAATGATGTTGTTATGGGTCAAATTGTGCATAATTTAGTATGTTTTGGCTGCTTTTGGGACATAAATTGATGCTTGTTTGATGCTTGTAGGTATGACTCAAAATGGGTGGCAAATTGGCCTTGCAAATGGCCTATAATTGCCCACACGGTTGAGCACACGGGCGTGTGTCTCGACAGTGTCCTTCACTGCTCCAATTCGAAGTAAGCCAGACTTGCACACGGGCCAGACACACGGGCGTGTGACAGGCCATGTGAATCAAGTCAGTGTTGCACACGAGCCAGACACACGGGCGTGTGACAGGCCGTGTGAATCAAGTCAGTGTTGCACACGAGCCAGACACACGGGCGTGTGACAGGCCGTGTGATCCAAGTCAGTTTTGCACACGGGCTGAGACATAATCCAAGGCACGGCCGTGTGAGGCACACGGCCTAGCTACATGGGCGTGTGCCCTGTTTTGAAAGAAAATTTTTCTAAGTTTCGCAAAGTTTCCGTATGAGATCGGTTTGGTCCCGAACCCTCTCTAAAGCATGCTTAAGGTCTCGTAGACTTTCTAAAGGGACTATTTGTGTAGGAATCATTATGAAATGATGATGTATGATTGATATTGTGAAATGAGAGTAAAATGTTCCTATATGTCCGGTAATGCCTCTTAACCTTAGTCCGGCGACAGATACGGGTTAGGGGTGTTACAACAAAACATATGTCAATTCATCATGCATATATAACCTCAAAATTCAACATAAAAAATATCCAAAATTTGCAGCTAAAACCATCATCAATATTTCCAAGCCAAGACAACTTAATAATATAATATCAATTCCTAAAAATCTAATATCATATCAACTATTTAAAGCATAATAGTAATCAACCAAAAACGTCTACCACATTGCCTTATTCCCAAAGTTCAAAGAATAATACGAGTTCACCTACTCAAGATCTAAAGCCTAACTTGTATCACTTCCTTGGAATTTCCGCACCGCTCACACGCAATGGTAACTATTTGCAATGCTCGGAAAAACCACCAAATAAACATGATAACATGCGTTAAAAGAAAATGATCATAGCACAATTACTTACATAATTTACTATAATTACATACTAAAATACTCATACCATATCTACCAATCATCTAGCTTTGCCATCACATATTTAAGCATATATCACATTTTATAAAATCACATTTAACGATAAATTGACACTTGAGGCTATGAAACATAAAAGTGGGCTCTACCACCACACATTGGATACTCGGATCTCCAACACACCATTGACTCGAAGAGTTAAACATATCACAAAAGCGTAGTATTTAGCTTACACTCTCCAACACACCAACATATCCCAGTGAATGGAGTTGAACTCACATTCCCTTATCTCTCCAAAATTGTCCCGAGCCTTAATGCCCCAAATCACAACACAAAAAGGTGAGTACTCACAAATCCTATTACATGCCAACTATATCCAACGGTCTCAAAGTTCACAAGGCCAAAATATCAACAATTATACATACACATTCACTTATCATTTTCTACACACTTTCACTGCATGTTCACATTATAAACACAACATCATCACTTTCATTTGGCATGTATAACATACCTTCAATCATCACATTCACAATAGCCATTACATTCATATTTTACATGTCATATTATTACATTTTAATACACAATCCACAACACACAATCACATATTTCGCAAATTAAATGAGAGGTATAAGAATGCTTACACTCAGAACTTAGAGTAGCGGTTTAGGCTACTCCTAAGCCCCAACTACACTATGAATTGTGTCTACTAGAAGCAATTCCAAATACTCACCGTTCACTATTTCACCGATTTAGTCACTGACAGCCTAAACTAGCTCTTCTTTTCCTTTTGCCTTGCACGATGAAGGCTCCAAAAATTCCATATCTTCACCAAAATTAACCACACAACAAACATAATTAATATTCAGCCAAAAACTCACCTAAAGCAACAAAAAACGCAAGCCTAAGCTAAATCCTCTTGAAACTGAAATTTCGTCTAGCTTAGCTGAAATGCAAGAATCTCATCTCCTACTCGATCCCATCACATAAAACTAAATCCAATAATCTAATTATATATCTAAAAATAATTTCCAACCTTCAAACTACACAAAACTACATAGATTCATGGTTCCAAAATTTCGACATACAATGACCATTTTCACGAAAACTCAATAAAACCTTATAATTCTTTAATGAAACTTTAAGGAAAGTTTAGAAACCTTCTAATCACATCAAAACAAGTTGAAAAAAACTTTGAAACATTATTTTCATTCAAAATCCTGAATTTCACCATTAACGACCAAAGTTTCAGCATTCATTCAAAACTTTCTATTCAATAGATAAAAACTCAATTTAAAAGGCTAGATATCATCAAAAACTAGTAGGAAAATAAAACATTACCTTCGTTGAGAGAAAAATGAATGTTTGATTGAAAATTCAAAAAACCCACAAGTTTGAATGATAGAAAAATTAATGATGTTTTTGGTGTTTTTCTTGAAATTTTAGGGAGGTTTAATGTTTAGAAGATGAGAAAAATTAAAAGTATTGATGTTTGGAAGACCAAATTGAGTGAATGGTGTTTGAGAAATCAAGGGACGACAAAAAAGGTGAGGGGGAAAAAAGGTGGGGGAAAGAAATAGGTGAATTTTAAACTTTGGTATATTTACCCTTGTGGTACTCCCAATTTTAACCCCCTTTAAAAAATAGTCCACATTTTAAAGTTAAAGGTCTTTTCTAATTTATTTTCAAAAATTGATTTAACTTTCAAAAAGCCATAGACGAAGACATTTCCGGTTTACCATACTTTGAATTTCTGAACACATTTTAAGCTAAAATCCCTAAATTACCCTCAAAACTACTAGGCCCAATTTTGGGGTGTGACAGAAACATAATTGGTAAATAGCCCCCTAATAGCCACAGATTTTTCTTCCTTAATGTTTCTAACTATTTCTAGAAAAGAACTAGACCAGTTGTTGTCTTGCTGATGATAATAACATAGAAAACAAAAAACCAAGCAATTTGTTTCCTTCATGTTTCTAACTATTTCTAGAAAAGAACCAGACAGTTGTTGTCTTGCTGATGATAATAACATAGAAAACAAAAGACGAATCAACTTGCTGAAAACCTATTATATACTAGGGCCCCATGTCAAAGGTCCATTAGATAGTATAAATGTCAAAGAAAAACACTAGTTTTTTTCAAGTTTGAAAACATAGGCTATTTTTTAAGTCATTGATTTGGAAATTTTCTTCTCCCTTACCTTTTTTAACTATCTTCATTTTTCAGAGCAAACCAGCTGTTTATTTTTATGGCTAACACTGACATAATTTCTAATCTTTAATTTTGGATTTGCTTCGCATATAGTCGATATTTTTCTTAGCTAACATATTATAACTTTCTTAATTTGATATTCAAATACTTTCTTAAGCTTTATGAGTGTTGGAAAGTCTTTCGCTACTGAGTTTTGTCTATCATTTCTTTGGTTTTTCTGTCTTCATGATTTTTTCCTACTTGCTAATGGTGTATACTTCTGTTTCTTTGTTAAGATTCTACCTTAAAGATAACAAGATGAATGAAATAATTCATTTTGTTAGTAAACTCTTTGGACAACATGGTAATTTGCTGAATGAAATGCAAAATTTCTTTTAAGTTAGCTTCTAGGATGAAGAAACCATATGTTTGCTCTTTTAAGCATGTAAGAAGAATTCTCATTGATTGGTCTATGGAAATCTCACATGTACAATGAAATTGAAGTACCTTGTAGATGGGAACACTGATAGGTTTTTTGGCCTTAATTTTTTTTTGGTTGTTCAATAAACGTCCGTTATATGCCTTTCATTCTCTTGTCTTGCATTTTTAGTCGTGGCTGAGTTGCACTTCTAAAACATAAATTATTTCTATTCTGCTTTGTATTCTACTATAAAAGGAATATGATCTTGTTGAGCTAAATTTGTCATTTAATCCTGATTGAAGTCTTTAATAGCCTTTTGATTTTATGAAGGTTACTTTTTTTTTTTTTGCACTGTCATCTTTTTAAAGAAAAATACTTGGTCAAGTTGTTTTGTCATACCAATCTTTCCAAGAAACTTTGTGCTATACTTTTCTCTTGTGTGCTTCAAAAAGCAACAGTATCAATTCCCGGCATGCTAATCTTTTTTCTTGTGCAATGGACATTGGTATAGCTTTCTAAAGTTTATTTTCTAGAATACCCCACTATTGATGGTGGATATTTTAAGCGTGTTAATTTTACCTACCTGCATTATGCTAGCGAGAAACTATTGAAGGTTAATAAATCTGGATTGTGAGCATTGCATGTTGTGTTGTTCCTTTTTTTTTTTTGAACTCTTAAGTACTACCTTTTTGCATGAATATGCATACAATATGTGCCCATGCATGAATTTTTGCACTTGGATCTATCAATGTGGTTTGTATCTATTGTATGCATTCCATGCATGGTCCATGTACATATCGCCTACATTCATATGTCTTTCCATATGTAGGTATCTATGCATTCATGTGTGCATTGTCAATTGATAAACTCAATTGTAGAAGCATCTGCACAACAAGTAAACTATGGGGCTATGTTATAAGTGCCTGTTTGTATTTAGCAGTCATTTGGAAAAAAATAGTGGCTATATTGTTCTTCACCATAGATGTATTTTCAATGCATTCTTGCATGTGATGCAGAAACTTTTGCAAAGAAGGGTTAAAAAAAAGATTGGATAGTTCTTAATCTTTTCTAAGTGCTTCACGTAGCTTGATGGTAATTCTTTTGGCAATAGCTACATTCTGTAGATATATGTAAAACACAGTTTTCCATCACATTGAGTTAGTGTTGGGACCACCAGTACGCCTTGTGGCACAGTGGAAAAATATTGCGATCCTCAGCCATGGATCCATGTACTAGGAACGAAATGAGTTAAAATAAGGTTGAAGATATACATTCTTAATTGAAAAATAATAAAAGGATGTTGTTGATTCGATATTGATTCTGTAACACCCCTTACCAGTATCCTCTACCGGAATAAGGTACGAGGCGTTACTTAACTTAATAACATGCATACAAACACTTCCGAGTTATGAAATTTCGTTCAAACTTAAAAATTTTCAAACTTCATCTTAAAGTTCCTAATATGGGCCTACGAGACCCAAAACATACTTTGGGAATGGTTCGGTACTAAACTAGGCACTTTAGAAAACTTTGGAAAATTTCACTGAAAATAGGGGCACACGCCCATATCCCTAGCCATGTGGATTTATTTTTCAATTCGAACCTACAGGGGTTTTCACACGGCCTGGCACACGCCCGTGTCCATGGCCCGTGTCCCTCACACGGCCATGACACGCCCGTGTGTTAAAACCTTGACATTCTGTTTCTGACGTCAACAACATTTTAGGGTCACACGGCCAAGGCACACGCCCGTGTGCTAGGCCGTGTGGCAAATTTAATTTTGCATTTAAGGTGCAGACTTCACACGGCCTAGCCACATGCCCATGTATTATGGACGTGTCATCCACATGGTCGAGACACACGGTCGTGCCTCAGCCAGTGTGGTTACTACTGGGCATTCTGTTTTACCAAATTAAGGTGCAGGGGATACACAGCCGGACTACACGCCCATGGGGTAGGCTGTGTGTCACACACGGCCTAGACACATGCCCGTGTGTCTACCCGTGTAAACAAAAACAAGGCTATTTACCAAACCCTTTTGCCACCCTTACTTGCACCAACATAAGCCACATCAAGTAACGCCAATCCACACATAACCATCTGACCAAATCAGCCACCACCAAGACATACACACGTCAAGGCCATTACACTCCATTCACACGCAAAACTTATCACATACTTTATCAATCCAATCATGTGACTTACTCATTCATGAATTAACACACCATTTACATATGTCAATAACAAGTATTAGCCATCATCCAGGGCCTTATACAAAATGAATAAATCTTCAAGACAAGCCAACACATTTGGCCAAACAATATGAAACTTGATAAAAGACTAAGTCCCTATACATGACATACTCAAAATGATAAATCTAACTATACCAAATGTTCAGATTGATAGTGTGATCGAGCCTCCGACGTCCTTAGATCCCTGAGCTAGCTTGGCGATACTATAAGAAAATGGAAAATAGAGGGAGTAAGCATAAAGCTTAGTAAGTTGCATGTGAATAAGTAACAAAATCAACCATGCATCTTTAAACACATAGCATATTATAAACTCGCACAACATTCTTGATTTAACAATGGTAGATTTACTACGTATTTACACATCACAAGTATAAGCCAAAGATTTCAAGATTGTCCCGAAATCATTCTCATAGATAGAACTTACTGAATTTCATCCTTACCATTAAGGCATCATAACTAAGCTCAAATCTCATGAGTTTCAAGTAAGAACCTGTACCACTCACAACATGATTATATTGATAAACCTTAATTTATACATATTTTAACCCCATGCTTGGCTTATTTTTGGATGAATTCTCATTAGATTTGATGAATTCGATGCTTCTAATCTCGTAATTTCATGTTTTACATTCAGGAGAGCTTAGGGAGTCAAAAAGAAAGAGAAACGGGCCAAAAAGTGACAAAATGGGCCTACCTTAGAAACCAACATGGCCTGGATCAATGTAAACAGACAGACCACACGACCGTGTGTGGCGAGCAGAAGCAAGCACGGTCTAAGGAATCAAACACGGGCATGTCACACGGGCGTGTCCCTGCCGTACTTAAGTCTAATTCTATCCGGAAAAGGTTACTTGTGGGCCAAGTAAGGTGTTCTAAAGCCTATATAAACACCCTAAGGGGTGACCTAAAAGGGGACAGAGAGTAGAAGGCAGAAAATACTCGAAGACAGCCATCGGGAGCAGCTCGGAAGAAGGATCTCCATCAAGACTGAAGATCTCCCATCAAGTTCTTTAGAAGTTTTTGGGTTTTCTTATGTTTTGTTGTTTTTCCTATTCTATGATATGAACTAAATCCCTCAAATACCTGAGGGGATGACGGATCTTGTTATTATTTGATTTATAAGATAAATACTTGTTCTTATTCTTAATTGTGAGTTCTTATTCTTGTTTTGATAATTCAGGTTATTGATTCAAATCGAATGTGCTTATTCAGTGGAGCAAAAGTCCTTATTTAAGAGTAGATCAACACAATTAAGCGGAGTTGATTACAACCCTAGAAATAGGGCGACGAAAATCTGCCGGATTAGAGTCAAATCTAATAAGGGAATCCATAGATCGAGTTTGTAACAACCCAAACCCGGCCCAAACACTACGACCGAATTTGATTTGTTACCGAGTAAAACCTTGTGAACACCATTTCGAAAAACATTAAATTTTCATTGAAAACCCCTCGTTTTCGGTTGTCTTGTCAAAGCTACCCTTAGGTTTAATTTGGAATTTTAATTAAGTCCAATTGTTATACCAGTTTCAAGTGTACCCGATGGCACGATTAAGCTTTTTCGTGTTAACTTAAGAAAACATGTGATTTAATTCAATTTAATGATATGGTTTTAAGTAAATACCCAACATAAAGAAAAAAACACAAATAGAGTTTATGGAGGCCTTATTACAACCACAGTAAAAATAAGCAAATATAAAGTTCTATAAATTTAAATCCACTGCATGGCCACCTCGAGTCCAATGGCTCCCCCACCGCCATCTACGAGTCACTGAAAAATGTTAAAGGAGAAGGTGAGTCACCAAGACTCGATATGTAACCCTTCCCTTGGTTAATACAACATTTCATACACAACATATAACGATTAATTAAGCAAAGTATCGTGTACCCAACCTAGCCAACCAAACACCTTTGCCTACCCCATGTGGTACCAAACCACTTTGGTGACCGTGAAGTCACGATGTGTTACCAAAACACCTTTGGTGGTGCCAAACCACTTTGGTGACATATAGTCACAATGTGCTACCAAAGCACGGTGTCAAAGTAGACACAAAGTGGGTGATGGGGCCAACCCATCGTGTGATACCAAATCACCGGCGGACGATCCCATATCTCAAGTGGGGCCAACCCACGGTGGTGTTAACCACGGGGACAAGTCGCTATGAGGTACCAAACCTGCGGAGGTACCAAACCTCGGTGACATATAGTCACAGTGTGCTACCAAAGCACCGGTGCTCGTCGTCAAGCACGATATCACTGCCCCCTCCTCTCATCAACCCATGTCAAGCAGTTAACAACAGAACATACATATGTCACATGTATCAAATAATCCATGCTTCCCAAAAGCATTATTATCAATCTCATACAAATAGAGACTTACCGGTATCCTCGCTTGTACCATTAAGGCACTAAAGCCGTATCTACATAAAGCGATTTACACATAACATACAACTAATACACTTTATTAACTATTATACGTGTGTATGTACACACCTGTCACCCACGAATAACCTAAATCCCGGATGAAGAAGTCGGCCACCTTAGATCCACTAGCCCCTATATTCGGCCAAACATGGGAGTTAGTACTATGGCCTATTCGGCCAAACCGAATATTAAAAGGGTTCTCTTTTTGAACCTAATCCTTACCCGAGTGTCTTTGAACCCAAATCACTATACTCTGAATGATTTTACTTCCCTGAAATCGGCAACTATTAGTAGCCACTTAATAGCCTTTGGCTTTTCCTTAATCATTTGAAGAATAATCTTTTATAAGTAAGCACTTACCACCACTTACCCAAAACCGATTGTCGAGAATGCAAGAGATCGATCTCACCGCTTTGAGATCCCGGTGCCTATCATTGATTCACACTGGTTAGAACCCTTGCTACTGATTGCCGAAATCGGCACCTCTCCTTGTAAAAGAAATCGACAGAAAAAAGAAAGAAAAGGGAGGATGGACATTCGGCCAAGATCACTTACCACCTCCTCAACCGATTGAAGGAGAGTCTAGAGGAGATTATTCACCTTGCTATTCGGCCAAGATGCTACCAAAAAGAAAAGAGAATTTGGCACTTCCAATGGTATATTCGGCGAGAGAGAGTTAATAGGAAGAAAAGAAGTTTCGGCTAAAGAGCTTGAAAGAACAAATAAAAGAGCACAAGGGAGAGGGGTTAGGGTTTTTTTCGGCAACTAGCAAAATTGAAGAAAAGAAAAGAATGGTGCTAGGTTGCTCCTTTTATAGACATTCGGCACCCCTAGTAGCATTGCAGTCCACTCCTCTCATGAGGAGTCCAAATTTCGACCAACTCCTTGTTTCTCTCTTGGCCACTAATTTGAAATAATTCAAATCACTTTGAATTAATAAAAATAATCTCCTAATATCCCATCCATTATCCTTGAATATCTTCTCCTAATTACTATAAATAAAACTCTTCTATTATCCTCTAATATTTACACCTAATAAAAGAGTTTGAAGGGAGAAAAACTCTCCCCCCTTGTGCCGTCCAAAAAAAAGAACTAAAAAGGGATTTCCGTGACTCGAACACAAGCTCTCCCTTGCTCCTGGGTGGCGTCACATGTAGCTCTTAAGTGGGCTTCTTTTTGCCACTTATCCAAGGCCTAATTAGTGTTAAATTACCCACATTTATTCTTATAACACCCACTTACCAAGGCTTCCTTCTTTTAAAAGTTAAAAACTAAAATTTCCTACCAAATCGAGCCAACACAAAGCCTTAAATTGATCAATATTATTCCATAAATAATGACTCAGCAGTTCATACATAAGAAAAATAATTTATTTCCAAATAGCCCCGTTTTTGGGATGTTACAGAGTTAATGCGAAAATAGGGGTTTTAATTAGAAAGAGATTTCAATTAATCAACCTAGAGTCAGTTGTGTTTCGGGATTTATACACTGAGTCCTGGTGTCTCACCCTTTTATTTTTCCTACTCTTTCAGATGAGCAGTAGATCGTGGACATGGGAGCCGAGACGGACTCGAGGGGCCATCAAGTTATTTAATTTCATAGACTATTTCGGTTTTTTTATTTAAGTTATAATTTTTGGGATTAATTATGTAATAAGGCCCAGGGCTTAGGTTATCATTTTCTTTATTTTATTTGCTGATGTTTACTGTTTAAAATTTATGTTCAAGGACTTAAGTCTCAAAAAGTAATAAAATGGGTTTTCCAAACATGTTTAACGTAAAAACAAAGGTTTCCAACAAATATCTTATTTTTACCAAATGCCTAAGTAAAGAAACTGAGATTTTCTAAAATCAATTTAAGTAAAGTTTTTAACAATAAACCCCGTAGCATACCAGATCTGGTCGTAGCGTTTGGGCCGGGTTTGGGGTGTTACATAAGGAACGACCACACCACCACCGGAGTATCCACCACCCCTGCCCAACTTTACACCGTTTCTTTTCTTTAACTCCATCCAAAATTCAGGAAGTTTCACTTCTCTCCCTCTCTTATGATTTTCTTACTATGTTGTCATTATTTATCTTTGTACATTAAGGACAATGTACATCTTAAGTGTGGGGAGGTGTCAACAATATTGAATTATGCCTTGTTCTTCAGTAATTTTCTCATATTACTATTAGAATGAAACTTCTATTGATTTATGATTGTCATTGATATGTTTCAGATTAAGTCATAGGTAATTGTGCATTGATGGTTTAAACTTTAAGACATTAGAGAATCAAGCATGATAAGTCTATTTTCCGTAATTAAATTTTATTTTTAGGATGTTTCCCCAAATTTAAATATTACTTTAAAGTTTGAAATGTGCAAGGTTGACATCAAAAACCATAAATTTTGTGAGTCTTTGAGCCTTTTAGAGCATATATCTTTTCTTGCTCACTTTATTGATTATGAGTGTGTCAATATTGATTTGTTATTCTAGAACTTGATTCGATTATACATGTCGAGACCACATTTTTGATTTGATATACTGAGATGATAAAGGCACCTAGGTTTTAACCCACTTATTCCACTAAAAAGCCTACCTTCATAATTAACCCCTAGTGAACCCTTTTTAGCCTAATAAACCGTTTTCTTGACTCAACCACTAATAATAATACGAAACCTAGTTATGTGATTTGTTATCCCCACTTTTCTTGACTCCCTTTTTTTTTGAGATTTGATTTGATCAATTGCCTAACTACATTCTTTATTTCAGTAATTAAATTCATCTTATATCAAATACTTGTTCAAAAAAAAGTTGGAAATATATTCATTATTAGTTCTTCATTAATTGAGCTTAAGCAGTTAATTTCACATTTTGAGAAAAAGCTCGTATTTTTAGTGATAAGTTTTCAATTGATGTAATTATTCAGTGTTAGTCCATTTTTCTAATTAGGTGAACTGTCAATTCAATCTCGATTTTAACCCTCTAATTCAGCCTTTATCCACACCTTTAACCCAAGCCCCGTTACAACCCTTTTAAAGACCTTTTGATTTGTGTATCATCTCTATTTATAGTGGTGGAGAGTTGATTTTCATGCAAGCCTATGGTAATAACTTTTCATGTTTGACTTTTGAGTGCTTAATTTTTGAACCTTAAACACTTTGAGTGATTTGAGTGAATCTTTAGTGAGGATGTCAATTCTTTTCGGTTTTGGATTAAAGGTAATTATTTAGATAAGAGGAAACGCCTATGTTTTCATGCTACAAAAATTTGTGACTTAGATTGTTTGAATCTTTAAGACTCTTTTAGTTAAATTATCAATGTATGAATTATCTATGAATTATGATGAAGCATTATTGATGACGATTGTAAATTGAGGAAGTTAATTCTTATTGTGAGTTGAGGATTTTGCTTGAGGACAAGAAAACGCTTAAGTGTGGGGATATTTGATAAACCTTAATTTATACATATTTTAACCCCATGCTTGGCTTATTTTTGGATGAATTCTCATTAGATTTGATGAATTCGATGCTCCTCATCTCATAATTTCATGTTTTACATTCAGGAGAGCTTAGGGAGTCGAAAAGAATGAGAGACGTGCCAAAAAGGGATAAAATGGGCCTACCTTAGAAACCAACACGGCCTGGATCAACGTACACGGACAGACCACACGGCCGTGTGTGCGAGTAGAAGCAAGCACGGTCTAAGGAATCGAACACGGGCGTGTCACACAGGCGTGTCCCTGCCGTACCTAAGTCTAATTCTATCCGAAAAAGGTTACTTGTGGGCCAAGTAAGGTGTTCTAAAGCCTATATAAACACCCTAGGGGGTGACCTAAAAGGGGACGGATAGTAGAAGGCAAAAAATACTCGAAGACAGTTATCGGGAGCATCTCGGAAGAAGGATCTCCATCAAGACTGAAGATCTCCCATCAAGTTCTTTAGAAGTTTTTGGGTTTTCTTATGTTTTGTTGTTTTTCCTATTCTATGATGTTTCCCTCTATCAGTAGAACTAAATCCCTCAAATACCTGAGGGGGTGAAACCTAAGCCGGATCTTGTTATTATTTGATTTATAAGACAAATACTTGTTCTTATTCTTAATTGTGAGTTCTTATTCTTGTTTTGATAATTCAGGTTATTGATTCAAATCGAATGTGCTTATTCAGTAGAGCAAAAGTCCCTGTTTAAGAGTAGTTCAACACAATTAAGCGGAGTTGATTGCAACCCTAGAAATAGGGCGACGAAAATCCGCCGGATTAGAGTCAAATCTAATAAGGGAATCCATAGATCGAGTTAATGCGACAATAGGGGTTTTAATTAGAAAGAGATTTCAATTAATCAACCTAGAGTCAGTTGTTTTTAGTCTCGAGAGAGATATTAACATAAATCAGGGATTTCTACGGATTAACTCAAGTGAATAAATCATATGAATCAAAAGTAATAAGTGAAGTCTAGGTGGATTCTTCCTTAGGTATTGCCTCCATTGCATAAGTTGTCTAAAAGTATTTTCCTAAATTCATTCTCTGTCGTGCTCTTAATTAGTTTTAGTTTAAAAAGAAATCACTCCAATTTTTAGGCTAGATAATAAAAGGATAGTAATTACTAGTACTCTTGGTCCTTGTGGATACGATATTTCCGGTCTTACCATAGCTATACTATTAAACGATAGGTGCGCTTGCCTTTATTGTGATCGTAGTTAGTTTTATACACATCATATATCCTTTCATATCTTTATCATAAACTTTAAATAACTCGTGGAACCATCTAGAATACTAAAGGATATCCGATAAGCATCCCACAAGAGGGTAAAATGCCGATGCCATGTCCCAGACATGGTCTTACACTAGCTCTCGTCTCAATGCCGATGCCATGTCCCAGACATGGTCTTACACTGGCTCTCATAATGTGGCCGATGCCATGTCCCATACATGGTCTTACACTAGCACACATATCAACGCTGATGCCATGCCCCAGACATGGTCTTATACTGGCTCTCATAATGTAGCCGAGGCCATGTCCCAGACATGGTCTTACACTAGCACACATATCACCCAAATGTCATGGCATGGATATCCAATCTATTCCTAAGGTTCAACCGGGAGTATACCACCTCAAATTTCGTCATGCATATTCATAACAATAATCAAACATTTTATGCAATATCAATTGTTTAATGCATAATAACAATAGAGTTGTATTATTTATGTACACCTTACCTCGGTATACAAAATATGGGCGACTAGTTCGATTTAGTCCAATAGCTTGGTTTTCCCCCGGTCTAAGTCCGGCTCCCGTTTTTCTTAATCTATAATGAAAAATTCACTTATTTAATCACTACATTAATCACTACAATCTATATTTCATACCTGGACAAAATTACTATTTTGCCCATAAACTTTCATATAATTACGATTTTACCCCTAGGCTTGTAAAATGATTTTAATCAAATTTCCTCCTTTAAAAAGCCTAGTCGAACCTTTATTACTCTTATAGCAACTCAAATTTTTCAATTATTTCACACATTTACAACCTATTTTATAAACTTCACAAAATGGTCCTTTTAGGTGTTTTCATGAAAACCCCATTCACAAAAGTTGTTTATTTAACAACCAAGATTCATTTTCTTTCATAAAATTTCCGCAAACAATATAAATAATACCATGGCAAGACCCTAAACTCTCAACCATTCTGCAAAATAGTCCCCTCATTAGCTAGATTAAGCTATAGGGGTTCCAAAAACACAAAAATTATCAAGAGTGACCATTAAAATCAGTTACTTGCAAGGGTGAAGAGTTGCTGAAATTTCAAGCTTCCAAAATCCTTATTTTTGCTGATATTTTCGGTGAAGAATAGGAAGATGAAAAGGTGATATATTTTTCTCTTTATTTTATTTTATTTCTAGTCAAATTTGTCACCAAAACCTCACCTAACCTTTGACAAATTTCATTTCCTTGTCTCTATGGCCGGCCATCACTCTCTTAAAGGCCTATTTCCATATTAAGGACCTCTAATTTAAGGTTCTCTAGCTATATTACACTTCTAATTAGTAGAATACAAATTTCGCATTTTATGCTATTTTGTCCCTTTTCAAAATTAAGCATAAAATCGCTAAAACTATTTCACCAAAATTTTCATGCACTCATATAATCATGCTATAACACATAAAATAATATTAAAAAAATAATTTCTCCGGCCTCGGACTAATGGTTCCGAAACCACTATTCCCACTAGCCCAAAAATCGGGCTGTTACAGGTTCCAATCCACAATGAAAATATCTTGGCCTCTATGTAGTCCACTCGATATTAAAACTGAAACACCCCAAACCCGGCCCACAAGCCCCGACCGGATCTGGTATGCTTCTTAAGAAAAATTTGTTTTGTCGTTTTGTAAAATGATGTGATTTTGTGGTCCACTCGAACCACTCGAACCACGACCCCTCATCGGCTGCTGTCCACCTCTGCCAGCCTGATTAAAACTCTGACCTACTAAACGATTCCTCTCTGTATCCAATAGACAATCCCTAATCATATGATCCTTGGACCCGCACTTGAAACATCCTCCTGTCTTCTTCCAACATTCTCCCGGGTGCATCTTTCCACATTGAGCACAAGTACGGTATTGTCCTCCCGAAGCAACTTGCTGACCTCGCGGCCCATCAACTCTAGGTTTCTTTTGAAAATTCCCAGATGACCCTGAAGACCCATAGCTCCTCTTATTCTTATTCGACCTCGATCTGCTCGTCTCTCGGTCCGCTTTAACTTCTTGACTATTCGTGCTCTATCCACTAAAACTGCAAAATCTCTCTCACGATGCGGTGCAATCAACACTCGTAGCTCATCTCGCAACCCATCCTCAAATCTGACACATCGCTCATAATCAGTAGCTACAATCGCTCTGGCATATCGGCTTAACCGCAAAAACTCTGCTTCATACTCAGCTATCGACTTATTTCCTTGTACCATATTCAGGAACGCCTTTCTCTGAGAATCAATGTAGCTCGCTCCGACATATTTCCCTTCAAACTTAATCTTAAAATACCCCCAATCCACACGATCCACAGGAATACTCTCTTTGACAGTGAGCCACCACTGGTACGCCTCGTCACGAAGCAATGAAACAGCGCCTTTTAGCTTCTCCTCCTCAAGATGCGGTCCAAATCATCCATGATCCCTCTCGATTGTTTCTAACCAATACTCGCTACATTCGAGCTACCCCAGATACTCCCTAAAAACCTCGGCTCCATTAGATCTAAGTCTCTCAGCCACTGACTTTCGTGCTCCATTACCCATACTAGCTCCTGCTACTCGTTCTAAGACTCGTAGCATAGCCTGCGATACAACATCATCTCCTCCAGTTTGCTCATGAAATTCCGCTCCAACAGCTAGTGGCGGTGCCTCATATTCAGAACCCTGACCAGATCTAACTGGTTCCGACATAGCCATTCTGCCTCTACCGCGTCCACGATGACCACGTCCCCTAGAACTCATGTCTACTTAATGCCTTATCTGTTTTTACGAAAATTTTATGCATTAGAGTCTTTTCACTTTCTTGTTTAAAGAAAATTTTATGCAACAGAGTTTTAATCAGTGGTTTTCCCCGTATAAGTACACATATACCTAGGGTCCATGTCTCTAAAGTATAGTTTCCTTAGGCTTATCAACATACTGAAATCGATTTATCAACAAAAGAACTTACCAGGTGGACTTGGGTCGAGGACTCAGGTGCCATGCTTCTATAAAAACCATTTTTTTTGACCAAAAATTTTCAAAATCAATCATTTGGGCCAAATTTTGAAAATGTTGTGGACTTCAAAACCCAAGGCCGAGTATTTAAAACTGGGCTCTGATACCAAGTTGAAACACCCCAAACCCGGCCCACAAGCCCCGACCGGATCTGGTATGCTTCTTAAGAAAAATTCGTTTTGCCGTTTTGTAAAATGATGTGATTTTGTGGTAAAGAATATATTTGAAGTGCGAACTTGTTAAAAATCGTTTTGAAATTTAAATTTGTTTATATATATATATATAATCATCAAAATCTATGTTTTTAATAAAAATTATTTTATCAAAAGAAGATCTAAATTTATGAATTATTAATATTTTGAAAACCATAAGTATTTATATGTCAAAACATTTTCATACGATTATCGAAATATTTAATTGTTTATTTGAAATTGATCGTGAGAGAATATAAATTAAAACGTAAAAGTAACATAGCTAATGGCGACCTTATTACAAAAACATATCCCAAATTAAATCCCAAAATATATAAGAAAACGTAGTAAGTTTAATATAAAGGAAAACCCAATTTACTGAGTTGAGCAATGGCCACCACGTAGTCCTTGCTGACCCGGTCCAAATCATTGAGTATCACCTGAAAAGATATCCCACTGAAGGGTGAGTCAACAGACTCAATGTGTAACAATATACTAAAAGTCCAATCGATCATAGTAATAAAGCCCATAATATAGCAAATCGATAATAAATGATTAAATCACATATACATATAAATGAAATGTAATCCCGAACCCAACTTAGATATCCATCCGCTACACACCACCCGTACCTACCAATCACACCGTGGGGATTACTAAATCGACCCTCCATCCGCTACACACCATCGAAGGCAGTTGCTGCAGTCAACATGCACATCGCCCTTATAATCGTGGCATAGCCACCAGATAATTGTGACAGAGTCACCGGATTCATAATATCGTGACCGAAGTCACCAGATTCATAATATCGTGACCAAAGTCACCGGATAATGTGGTAAAAACCACCGGAACACTTCCCCTTTCAATATTAATATGCCCATGCAATAACATATTATTTCAATACCATGCCATATATCCCCGAAATCATATCGGAATCATATACATTTCATATTTATGCTTATAGCATTATTAACGATGCAGATATCATTCCTTGTACATTACCCCAAAATCATAACCAAATATCGGATATGTCTCATATCAAAAATTTATACAAAATGTTAAGGAATAACGTACCTGAATTCACTGTACCATTAAATGATACCCGAAGCCATAATCATTTATATTTCTTTATAAACACATTTTCATCAATAATACTATTAATCTATTAGAATTTTAGTGTAAGCTACACACCTTGTAAACACGGAGATTGATAGAATACTTAAGATTTCCGACTCTTGCCGACAACGTCGACAAAGACCTACATAACACTTATATGAGAAATCGATTATCACTAAAAGATATGGCCTTTGGCGAATTTCATTATCTCCTTACCTTGGATTATTCAAATCCCGAATGATCCCCTAAACGTTGGCTACAAAGAACCCCGAACTTTCCTTCAAGTTTCGGCCAAAGATAATAAAAGGAATTAGAGTTTCGCTTTTCAATCGTTAGAAAAAGAAAGGGATAAAGAAATTAGTCTAGAAGAGGTTCTTACCGAAAAGTAAAGACCAAAATGCAAATGGTCTCTAAACTCCGAAAAAAATTCAGCAAGATGAAATAGAAAAATAGATTCAAATGAAAAAGATGATAGGTTTTTGGTGCTTAGAAGCAATCGGTTTCAATGGTGTCAATGGAGTAAAATTTTCGGTTTTAGAAGAGAATGGAAAAGAAAAAGAAAAGGAGAAATGATCAAAGAGAATAAATGGGTTTTGGTTATGGAAGAAATTGAATAAAGAAAAAGTTGTTGGTAATGGTCAAGTAAGAAAGGATGAAAGAAAAATGCCTTCAAAAGTGGTAATATTTTGGTACCAAAAAGAGAGAAAAGCTTGAGAGAAAAAAAGAAGAAGAAAAAGAGTACCAATTTGGTCAAAATATGATAGCCAAAACAAAACAAAGTTTTCACCTAAAGTAAATGACAATTTCGGCTAAGAAGAAAAATTTGGAGAAAAGGGAAAAGATGCACAAATTGTTAAGATTTTGGCCAACTAACACCCCCTAATCCCATACAACATTCGGCCAACTCACAAGCCAACACAATCCCCCTTTTTCCTCCTCATTTCTTCCCTATCATCTCCTTAATCACTATCACAATTAAACCAACCCCCCTTAGCCCTTATGCCGTCTAGGTTCATGGTCAAATGACCATGGAAAAACTTCCAAAATATCACCCACTCTTCAAGCCTTTTGTCCCCTAAACATTCCATAACGACTTGATTCCTTACCTTAACTACTAACTTTCCTTTTTCCTTTGGTCTACTATCCGAAAATAAAAGAAGAATCCATCCATACTAGATAAAGCTTGACCGACACTATAGGAAAGAGAACAAAAATTAAAATTCCTTCCAATTGCTAGCTAAGGGATTCGAACCTCTACCCTCATGCATTCACCCATGCGCCATCACCACTTTACTAATTGGCTTGTCTTGTGATTAAACCTCAAATAAATTCTCTTAAGGCCAAACTTGCTTAGCTCCCCTTCTAAAACTAAAAATCTAATATTTTTCTAAGGCATTCTCCTATATTCTAAAATTCTCGAAGTCCCTAAAACTCATACAAAGAGCACACAACAAAACAATACACACATTCAAGCGAAAAATTTCATAATCCCTAAATCCTGGATATTACAAAAACGAACAAAGAAAACTCTCCTAGAACTTTTCCAGAGAAAATCTTCCAAAATGGCTGCTAGACCTTTTTCCTCATTTTCTTTTAAAACACACTTACCCTAATTCAGGATTTTTGGTATCCATATATTAAAAAGGGAATAAGCCTATAGAGAAAATATGGAAAGATTTAAAAACGTTATATTCTTTCCAAAAAAGAATTATAACTACCACATTTCAATGTTTGACTGAAATCATAATTATAATAAATTATTATAATAATTTTGGTAAACTATATTCTGTTAAAGTTTTATATGAATCAAATTCATATATTAATTTTAACTATGTTATTTATTCCTGTACAATAAGCTTGTACATTTAATTTGTTTAATATTTAACTGTCAAATTAAATTAATTCAACAATTAATTTAATTCATGTGACAACTAACCATAATACCAACTGTGTTTGAATTTTGTTTGTTTTAACCATAGGGTGTGACCCTGTAGGTTCTTGTAACGTTAGTAGCATCTAGCAATGCATCATTGCGATCTAAGTTACAAGAAGTCGAAATTCAACATAACCTTACTGTGATAAATATTTCATGTATTACATCCTCTTGTCCTTTATATCTAGATCGGACACAAGTCATGGAACAATCACACTTGCATAATCCAATCTCATGTTTCTTGATATCTCAATTAGATGATAACTCTTGAAAAGAGTTATATTTTATGCCTTTAGACTTGGTTAATTGCCTGTACTTAGGTAAGTTTAGTTGCATTTTAGGATTTTCCATTAGTGTTTCTAGGAAATTGCATTAAAAGGCTTGGACTATGCTTAAATGTTATTACATGTTACTTCTAATTGTTTGTGGGAAGGATTTGTTTGTTTAGTGGCAGGTGCTGAATGAGGAAAAGAAGTAAAGGAGTGAAGGTTTGTCGTGGCAAAAGGTTTGACAGTTTGCCAACACAAATGTCGTGGCAAAGCCAGGAAACGACCCAGTCGACACTTAACCGTTATCAGCCCTGCTATACGTGTACCAAAAAAATCATCCTAAAAAAGAGGAAAAAGATCATGGGATGATGGGATGATGCCCTTACTCTAAAAGAAGAGGTATAAAACCCAACAAGAAAGAGGAAAAAAGGGATAGAAAGAGAGAGAGAGAGAGAGAGAGAGATGGTTAGAGAGACAATTGGAAAAATCCTTGGACGAAAGTAGGGGATAACGATTGAGAACAAGGCAGATTCAGAAAGGGAGAAGAAGAAGGCAATCCCTCTAGGAAATAACAAGATATTGCGTCGCTGGAGTTATGGGCTGGATAGGCGAAAGCTATCTTCCCTAAGTTCTTCATTTTCTTCTTTATTTTTTTCTTTGTGATCTTAATTGATGAAAATGATGTTGAATGTTATTTTGAATTTGGATGTTATTTACCAACCCATGAGTTAATCTCATTAGGGTTGAGATTGCTTGATGAAACTTTTATTTTCTTTAATAGCTAAAGCCTAGATTAGTTTTAATTTACTGTTTCATTCAGTGATATTTATGAATCGCATGCGTATAATCTCTAGACATAGATTAATGTGTAGCATGTTTATGAAATTAATCTAATACTAACAAGGTTAGGTTAGTTAGATCGAAATTGAATTATATGAGCAAGTATTCAACCGAATACTTGTAGCAGTCTCTAGACATAGAGCAACGTTCCATACGGAAAGAAAACAAAATAGTGCTGGGTACCTTGCTAAAGGCTTATAGACATATATCGCTTTAGGAAAGGCAACTTGAGGTCTTGCTCTCGAAAGAAGCAGACCATTTTAGATCTTCTCTTAGCAGTAGAATAATATTCATTTTGCTAAGGCATTATTGGTTAATAAGGGTAGATTCTCAATAATCCCAACCTTACGATTCAACATCGTTGATCCTTTAACCTTTGTTGTAGCATCTCTATTTTCACATCCTTAGTTGTTACTTGTTTACTTATTATTCACATAGTCATTCTCGTATTTTCCATTACATTGTTACTCTTGTCTTGCAATAGCATTTTCATTTATTTGTTAGAATTCACATATTGCACACATCAGTCTTTCTTAATTAACTCTGCATTCTTATTATTATTTTTGTCATAGCTTTAAACACACTGCTCTATAATAACTTGACCAATTTATACCTAACTGATCCCTGTGCAGATGATTTCACTTATCACTTTATTACTTGATCCGACATGTACACTTGCACAATTCGCTTTGCATAGTCACACGCGACAAGTTTTTGGTGCCGTTGCCGGGGATCGGCAATTTTGTGAATGTTGGTTATGTTATTTTACTTAATTCCATTAGTTTTATTTAATTTAGTTCTTTTTTAAATTTCTATAGGTTTGTCGTTAGTGCATGAGTAGAGGTATTCCTGCTAACGAATAGTATCATTTTGACCCTGAGATCGAGAGAACTTTGCAAAGAATGAGAAGAGAAGTGCGTAGCATGGCTAGGGAAATGATCCATTAAATCCAAATGATCAGGATGTTGATCTTCCTATTCATCATATGATAGATGACCGATACAGGCCAATTCGTGAGCATGTTGTGCCAATTTTGGATAATCTGAATCCAGGGATAGTTAGACCACACATTCAAGCTCAACATTTTGAATTGAAACTAGTGATGTTTCAAATGTTCCAAACAGTGGGACAGTTCAACGAGTTGCCTACTGAAGATCCACGATTGTATTTAAGACTTTTTCTAGAAGTCTTTGACTTGTTTAGACAACAGGGTGTTCCTGTAGACACCCTGAGACTTAAGTTGTTTCCATATTCCTTGAGAGATCGAGCAAGAGCATGGTTGGATGCTTTGTCGTTGGGGGACAATGGCATCATGGAATGATCTTTGCTAGAGGTTTTTGCTGCGGTATAATCTACCAAACATGAATGCCAAGCTTAGAAATGACATCATGTCTTTTCGATAATAAGAGGATGAAACGTTGTATGAAGCTTGGGAAAGATTTAAAGAACTACTTCAAAAATGTCTAATGCATGAGTTTCAGCATTGGACACAAATGAAGATGTTTTATAATGGGTTGAATACACATACGAGAACGGTAGTTGATGCTCCTACCAATGGCACCTTGTTGGATAAATCTTAAAATAAAGCTTATGAGATTTTGGAGCAAATTTCCAACAACGATTATCAATATCCTACCACGCGAGTTGGGACTGGTAGAAGAGCTACTGGCACCATAGAACTTGATGCAATCATTTTATTGACTGCCTAGGTATCATCTTTAACTAATATGATCAAAACAATGAAAATGCCAACTACAATTCAGGAGATGAAATCAATCGAGCCAACGTGTGTTTATTGTGGTGAAGACCATGAGTTTGACGAATGCCCATCAAATCTAGCATCTGTGTGTTACACAAGTAATTTCAACTAGAAAAATAACCCCTATTCCAACACGTATAATCCAGGATGGAAGAAACATCCAAACTTTAGTTGGAATAATCAAGGTGCAGAGAATTTTTACAATGATGCAAGACAGAATGCCATCAGTGCACCGTCTGGTTATACTCAACCTATGCCGAGGCAAAATGCCCAACATGGCCAGACACCGGATTCATCATCATCTATTAAAGCTTTGTTGAAAGAGTATATGGCCAAGAATGATGTCGTAATTTAGAGTCAAGTTGCATCCCTTCAAGCTCTTGAGATTCAAATGGGGCAGATAAAAAATGCTTTAAGTTCGAGACCATAATGAGCTCTACCAAGTGATATTGAGAATTGAAGAGAATAAGGGAAAGAGAATTGTAAGGCAATTACTCTCAAAAGTGAGACTCAACTGAATGAAATCTTTAAAGATGCCATGGTAGAAGAGGGCAAATCAGATTGGAACAATGGAAATATTTCAGAAACGTCTAAAAATCACACTGCGTTTGGAGAAGCTAAACAAAAGAATATTGCAGAAGAATTAGATCATCTTGCTGATGGAAATGCTAAGGCAAAACAGCGTTAGCAACCTGAAGGAGAACTACCTCTACCATTTCCTCAGCGATTCCACAATTGTAAACAATAGGCTCAGTTCAAAAGATTTCCAGATGTCCTTAAACAACTTCACATCAACATACCATTGGTTGAAGCCTTGGAACAGATGCCCAATTATGTGAAATTTATGAAAGACATATTATCAAAGAAGCGCAGATTGAGAGAATTTGAGATTATGGCTCTCACTGAAGGGTGCACGGCGATGCTGACTGATAGATTACCTCTAAAGTTGAAGGACTTAGGGAGTTTCACTATCCCATGTTCAATTGGAAATCAGTATATTGGTAAGGCATTATGTGATTTAGGAGCAAGTATAAATCTAATGCCTATGTCTATTTTCAGAAAGTTAGGAACTGGGAAAGGAAGACCTACTACGGTTACGTTGCAACTAGCTGATCGATTCTATTCAGATCTGAAAGGTAAAATTGAGGACGTACTGGTAAGAGTAGATAAATTTAATTTTCCAGCAGATTTTCTTATTTTAGAATGTGAAGCTGACCATGATGTGCCAATTATTCTTGGAA
Organism: Gossypium sturtianum; assembly: GCA_025698515.1. Lineage (NCBI taxonomy): Eukaryota > Viridiplantae > Streptophyta > Magnoliopsida > Malvales > Malvaceae > Gossypium > Gossypium sturtianum. Next base: position 121,248,115 of record CM046948.1, read on the forward strand.
GACCTTTTCTTGTTACAGGCATGACTTTAATTGATGTGCAGAAATGTGAACTAACCATGAGGGTAAATGAACAACAGATCACATTTAATGTATTCGATGCCTTGAAATATGCTGATGAGAATGAAGAACGACGTGCCATTGATTTGATAGAAACAACAGTGGAAGAAGAGTTCACAAGATTTTGCCACAACAATTCTGAAAGTGATGAAAATTCACTTGAGCCAGGTGACGCAATAATTTATGAGGACCTTGGTGAACTTGCAAAAGCCAATCATCTTGTGGATACACCAGGGAAGAAGTTTGAATTCTTGGATTTATCAGATTGCTCTGTCAAGCCTTCTAAACCTTCTATAGAGGAACCTCCCACAATGGAGTTGAAATCTTTACCGCAGCATTTAAAATATTATTATTTGGGAGAAAATAATACTTTGTCAGTAGTTATTTCTGCCGAGTTGACACCTGATCAAGAGGTGAGGTTGTTAGAAGTACTCTGACAATCTAACAAGGCATTGGGATGGACAATTTCTGTCATCAAGGGAATCAGCCCTGCTATTTGTATGCATAAAATATTACTATAGGATTGCCATAGCAACTCTATTTAATAGAAAAGGAGGTTGAATCCAATCATGAAGGAAGTTGTTAAGAAAGAGATCATCAAGTGGCTCGATGCTAGTATTATTTACCCGATCTCTGACAGCTCGTGGGTGAGTCCTGTTCAATGTGTGCCTAAGAAAGGAGGTGTCACAGTAATCAGTAATGATAATAATGAGCTTATTCCAACTCGCACTATCACGGGATGGAGAGTATGCATGGATTACCGCAAGCTCAATAAGGTAACTCGGAAGGACCATTTTTCCTTACCATTTATTGACCAAATGTTGTATAGATTAGCTGGGAAAGATTTCTACTATTTTTTGGATGGTTATTCAAGATATAATCAAATTGCCATAGCTCTAAATGACCAAGAGAATACAACTTTCACGTGTCCATATGGTACTTTTGCGTTTAGACGAATGCCATTCAGGCTGTGTAATGCCTCGGCAATCACTCATGGATGAAAAAAAGAGAAAAGAGAGAAGCTGAGGCTTGTGTGAGTAGTGGAGTGAAGCATATTGGGAGAAAAACCCTTGCTTTTATAGAAGAAATGAAACATCAGGTCTTGTTAGGTGTTTGCTAAGTATGGCAAGATTTACATGTTACCTGCCCTTTTTTCAAATTTTGTTTGGGTACACTCAATTTTTTATTCTTTTGAAGTATTTGGATAATTGATAAGATTATAGTATTAACGGACGTTTGTTATCTCTTTTAATAATATCGTCTCCATTATTTGAATTAGATATATCTTCTTGAATGTACAATGTGTTTTATTATTGTATCTAACGTTTGTTGGTTATTTAAGCACTAATTGTATTAGTTTTATACAGTGCGAGTGACTTAGGTGATACACGTCACCTTAGATTTTCAAATAAGAAATCAATCTTCATTAAATATTTAATTATGCGATTCTTAATATTGCACGTGTTTTGCAAAGAACAATCTTAAAATTTATTTAATTTATGGGATCCAAATATAAATTATTGTGTTCATTAATTCATATGAAATTCTTTATGTTACATGTATTTGTGAAGATTGACCGGATAATTGATTTGATTTTTAATGTTAAAATACAAACCATAGTCTTCATTTATTATTATGCAGTTCTTAATATTACATGTGTTTTGTGAAGATGGATATTATAATTTATATAATTTATGAGATTCAAATATAAATTATTATCGCCATGTATGCATATGTAGTTATCAATATTACTCGTGTTTGTGAAGATCGATCGTATAATTGATTTGGTTTTTAGAGTTAAAAAACAAACCATCGTTTTCATTTATTCTTATGCAGTTCTCAATATTACACGTGTTTTGTCAACATCAATCATATAGTTTATTTAATTTATAGGATTCAAATAGAAATTATTGTCGTCATTCATTCATACGTAGTTCTTTAAATTACATGTGTTCGTGCTAACAAATTTCAAAATTTATATAATTTATAGGGTTCAAATACAAATCAATTATTATTGTGGTTTGCAGATTTACGTGTAAAATTCATAAAAAGTTTAATATATAATTTGGTACCTAAGTTTGACACTTTTTTTAAAAAAAATTTGGAACCTGTGTTATTTTTTGATCCAATGTGGTACCTATATCTGACCAAAGTTATACATTTTGGTACCTGAAGGGAACAATGTTAACTTTTAGTGTTTCATTCGGGTTTTAGAGTTGATTTGATGAAAATTAATAATTTAGTTAATAATATTATCAATTGACTTTCATCAAATAAATCGTGAAACCTAAATTAAACAACACCCATCAGACTGTATTTGACAAATTAAACAAATAAAAAAATCAAACCTTATAATATTAGCAATTAACTTTCATCAAATCAACACTAAAATTTGAATAAACTCTAAAGAGTTATCATCGTTACTTTTCAATACAAAAAAATATATAACTTTTGTCAAATATAGGTACCAAATTGGACAAAAAGTAACATAGGTACCACATTAAAAAAAGTGCAAACTTGGATACTAAATGATATATTAAACCTTCATAAAATAGTAATTTTTAATTGAATAAAAATAACAAGTTAATGCAAAAAATAAATAATTAAATATTAATTAAATATTCCTTAATGAATGTCATTTTCAATTCGACCCTATAAATCAAAATCGAAAATATATTCATAAAATTGGTTAATGCTTTATTTTTTTGGAAAAAGAAATTTCTTTTTATAATTTTATTACACTAATTAAAATTACATAATATTAAAAAAAACTTTTCTTAATTGTTGTGTATCGAAGTTAGAATTGATTATTATTATTTTCTTTTTTCCAATCATTTGTAACGTTATTTGGTAACATTTTCTTTTAATTTGTAACATTTAATTGACTATGTATGGAAATATTATTAGCTGAGTTGTCCAAAATCACATATATGATTATGAATCCAAAATCACATATTTGGTTATGAATATATCAAAAAAAAAAGAAGAAGAAGAAGAAAAAAAGACATATATGGTTAAAAAAATATGGGTCATTAATTTTAGACACCTTAGTCAATACTGGTTCAAATTTTTATTGTTTTTTGAAATTTTAATTAATGGGTAAAATTAGTTGGTATATTACTATTTATTATATATTAATTGGTATTCTTGTGCGATGCTGAACCAGTTGTGTATATTACTTTTGTAACTTTTTTTAATAATATTAGTTTTTGTTTACAACTTTTAATAATGTTTTGAAATAAATTGAAAAATAAATGTAATTACAAAATATATTTAAAAATATTTAACTAATTTAGAATAAGGTATATTAATGATATTTTAATTTTAAAATATTTAATAATAAAATAACACAAAAATAACATAGGTACCACATTAAAAAAAGTGTCAAACTTGGATACTAAATGATATATTAAACCTTCATAAAATAATAATTTTTAATTGAATAAAAATAACAAGTTAATGCAAAAAATAAATCAGAAAATATTAATTAAATATTCCTTAATGAATGTCATTTTCAATCTGATCTTATATGTAACGCCCCAAAATTCTTACTTTTGTTTCTGTTAAAATGTGACACAAATGTGTGTCTGCTTCAGTGGTTAAGTGTTCTGGGTGTGTGTGGGAGGTCCCAAGTCCAAGCCTTATATTTGGAAAATTTTGGTATTTTTCTGACTTAAGCCTTATTCTTGCTCAGTGGGCTTATATTAAATTATTTGTAGAATTATATCAGAATGGGCCTGCTGGTCTTGTGGTTAAGTTGAGTGTTAGTTTGCTGAAGGTCTTGTGTTTTAATCCCTGCGCGAGCGTGGGAGCTTATTTTTGCTCGTTTGATCGAGAGATTTCGGTCAAACAACAATTCTGAGGAGGTTGAGTAGTGGATTAGTGGAGAGTAATTTGGGGGATAATGGTTGTTGAATAATTATTAATTTTTTTGCATTTTGTTCCCCAAAAATCTCTCCATCTTTCTGACGTCAGTTTTTCCCCTCTTCTGCCAATTTTCCCTTATTTCCTTCCTCTTTTCTTTCGATTTCCGTTTTGCCTCATTCTTGTTCAACGATTGAATTTGCTCATTCGGTAAGTACCCGTTTTGTCTTTATCTTATCGTTCCATAGTTGGTTTTCTGAAAGAGGGCTGTTTCTTTTGTTCTTTCGGATTAGGTGAAGATTAAGCAGTGACTAGTGCTTCTGCAGAGATTTGAACGTTTGGGATTCAGTTTGTTGTCGGTAAGTGACCGAGTTTACTTTTTGATGTTCTAAGGTTTCGTTGTGAAATATTCCCGATTTAGTTTTCATTTGTGTTACTGAATTCGGCTTTGCTAATGTCGATTATAGGTTCTGGTGATCTCGGGATTGCAATATCAGTGAAAATGAACCAGGTGTGTACCCAAAATGCAGAAAAATGGGTTTCAACGAAAGCTGAAAACCCCCTCTGTCGACGCCACACGACCGTGTGATCGACGAAGGCCAGGCCGTGCGTAAGACACAGTCGTGTAATGGTCGGGGTGTGGCCGTGTGGGCTACACGGGCTAAATCGAACTGGGCGTGTGGGCCCACACGGGCACGACACACAGGCGTGTGATATTTGGGCCAGGCCGTGTGATCCGCACGGGCAAGGCCAATCTGGGCGTGTGGGCCACACAGGCGTGTGGGCCCACACAGGCAAACCATATTGGCGTGTGGGCCCATTTAGCTAAAATGTTTCCTAAGGTTGCACAGGTCACCCAAGTCGACCGTGAACCTACTGTAGGGTCGGTAAGCACTACATAGACCCAAAATTATGTGATCTGATTATACAATGTATGTATTGAGCATGTTAAATTTATGCATGTTTACTGATCTTTATGTATGACTGATAACTGAATCTTAGCATGTAAGCATGCATTTCGGTACGTCTGCATTAAGCATGTTTAGTTGCATATGCATTGGGGTGGGATGATTGATTATTGGAAGAAGTGTACTGAAAGGCTTTCATGCCTATTATCTGGCAGCTCAGCTCCAATATTACTGATATGTGCCGCATTCGGTACGACTTGGTGTGTAGGGCTGTGTAGGTGTTTTAAACCCCACATGGTGTGTAGGGATGGTCGGAGATGGTGTGTAGAGGCTGGTGGGTAGGATACTGATACCTGTTGCTATGTGCATACTGTATCTGAGATGGGCTAAGGCCTAAATTGTATCTGAATCTGTAATGGGCATAGGCTCCAGACTGCATTTGACTGATAACTGTAAGTGTGTCTGAATGCATGCCTTCTGTGGGGATTACACACTGAGTTTACATAAACTCACCCCTTTCTGTTTTATCTGTACAAGTAATCCCCAGACTTAGACGGATCGGTACGGTGGAGGACTCAACGGTGACCACATGACTATTGAACTGATTTAATTTTCATTTAAGGTTTTTAATTTCTATTATTTTTGGGGTATTTTTTATGTAATTTGGACTTTTGGACTGTTTGCCTTTACTTGGGATTTTAATCGTTTTCATGGATTTTTAAACTGCAAACTCAATGAAAACTCGGTTTAATTAAAAACAACGTTTTCATAAACGCGAATGATTTTCTTCAAATATCACGGTTTTAAAAGCTTCCTCCACAAAATATGTTTTTAAACGAATCAAATTAACGAGAAAATGATTTTGAAATTGGCAAGAGATAGATAGAAGATAATAAACGGAAACAGCTTTAACTTGATAAATTGGATTTCAAATCCCATTCCATGTAACATCGCTAGATTCGGCCATAACGTTTAGGCCGGGTTTGGGGTGTTACATTTATTGGTATCAGAGCCAGGTTACAAAACTCGGTTGTGGATTTTGGGTTTTAAAACTTAGTTTTTAAAGAACTGATTTTCAGATTATTTAAAATGAGTTAACTGAGAATGTGGTACACCGAGTATCCGACGCCGATCCTGTAAGTATTCCGACAAACTGTTATCATATTGTAGATAGTTTGTTCTGAAAACACTCTAGTTAGTGTATGCTGAAATTGTAGTGAAGGTGAAACTGATAGAGACTGTACTTGCGAAAAACAAACTCTGAATTTATGATACTGCTTACATAAAACATCTGCTAATAAATACTAAAACTGTAATTGATTCAAAAAATTTGTAATACAGATAAATTCGAATAGACATGAGCGCACGAGGTATCCGTAGATGTGGTACTCGAGGCTGAGGTAGAAGCCGTAGGGGGGCTCGAGCTGAGTCCTCTTTTCTGGGCAGTATGCCAAATCTAGACACGAGTGAGACACTTGTGTCACCTGCTACTGAGACTGGGGACAACGCACTGTCCCAAGCCATGCTGAAGATATTAGAGAGGGTCGCTAGGCCCAATTCTGGATCTGGGGGCCGAGGGTCGGTAACTAAGTGACTCCAGTCTAATGGAGCTGAGTTGTTTAGGGGCGTCACAGGAGTCGCCCTTAATGTGGCTGAGTATTGGTTAGAGGCCACAGAGAGGATTATGGACGATCTGGACTGCACCCCCGAGCAAAAATTGAAGGGTGTGGCTGAGTATTGTTGAATTATTATTTTGTTCTTTTTTCATTTTTTCCCAAAAAATCTTTCCATCTTTCTGATGTCAGTCTTTCCCCTCTTCTGCCGATTTTCCCTTATTTTCTTCCTCTATTCTTTCGATTTCTGTTTTGCCTCCTCCTTGTTCAATAATTGAATTCGCTCGTTCTGTAAGTACCCGTTTTGTCTTTATCTTACCGTTCCTGTAACAACCCAAACCCGGCCCAAACACTATGGCCGAATCCGAGTTGCTACGGTGGAAAATTATTTTGGAAAACCTTACTTAGAATTTATTTAAAAGTTAATTCAACCAAGTTATTATAGAATACCGAGCGTGCCCGATGGCACTATGAAAACATTTTCGTGTTAATTTGGGAAAACATGTGACTTTAATTTAATTTTAATAATATAGTTTAAAACAAAGTATTTAACATATGAGAAATAACAAAAGTAAAGTATATGGAGGCCTTATTACATCCAAAATAAAAATAACCAATAATAAAATAAAGTAGCTAAGTTTAAAGTTCAATTTATTCAAGTCCTTTGCATGGCCACCTCGAGTCCAACCGGCTCCTCAACCGCCATCTACGAGTCACTGAAAAATGTTAAAGGAGAAGGTGAGTCACCAAGACTCGATATGTAACCCTTCCCCGTTTTAAAGACATTTTCATACACAACATATAACAATCATTATGCAGAATATTATGTACCCCAACCTAGCCAACCAAACGCCCTTTGTCTACCCCATTTGTGGTACCAAACCACTGGTGACATATAGTCACGATGTGTTACCAAAACATGGTGTCCGTGAGACACGAATCGATTGATGGGGCCAACCCATCGTGTGATACCAAATCAGCGCGGACGATCCCATATCTCAAGTGGGGCCAACCCACGGTGGTGTTAACCACGGGGACGAGTCGCTATGAGGTGCCAAACCTGGAGGTACCAAACCTCTCGGTGACCGTAGTCACGGTGTGTTACCAAAACACTAGTGCCCGTCGGGCACGATTAATCTGCCCCCTCCACTCATCAATCACACATCAGTCACATATGTATATGTTTCATGTCATCACATACTTAAATCTCATGTATCAATACATCATGCTTCCCAAAAGCATCGAATAACAAATTCATATTAACAGGTACTTACCTGAATCACCATCTATACCGATATGGTATATTATCCAATGCTACATAAAATCAAGATAGCATTCACAACAATCAGCACATTAACAAGTTATACGTGTGTATGTACACACCTGGTTACTAACGCGACTATCGAACCCCGTAGGTCGAGATCTAACGCACTAGATCTCCCTTCCTTACTCCTTTCGTACCTCAAGCAAATCTCGAAGCACACGATGACAAGCCTTCCCTACAATCGGTTAAGAACTTAAACAACATAATAACCCTAATCAACCTCTAAGGGTATAACCGTAATTTTACCTACCAAGGGCATTTTCGTAATTTACCCACCAAGGGCATTTTCGTAATTTACCCACCAAGGGTATATCGGTAATTTGCACCTGCAATGGCCTTTCAAAAGGCCCAAATGTCGCCCGAGCGACTCATTTACCATTTCGGTCGTCTGCCAGGACGATTGGGCCTAAAACTCGATTCCGGCCCATTCGGGCCCACACGCTCGTGTGGCCCACCTAGCACAATCTAGCCATGTATATAAGTTCCACCTAGTCTAGTTCACTATATACTACACAATCACACAATTTACTCATAAGGGCCCACGGGCCCATTGGGCCCACTTTGGCCCATCGCGCCCGGCAAAAGCCCCAACCCACAAGAATACTATCGATGGCCTCAACTATCGCGTCGAAGCCCCACACGTGCGCCGCGCTGCGCTCGTGTGGCTACTATTGCCGTGGCCCGCACTTCCCGGCATTTGCCGCTCTACAACTAGAGTAGAGACAGAGTTACACACACGATAGGACTCGGTGTTAATCCCGCGCTCGACCACTCCGTGCCCAAACGCCTTCCAAGGTGTGTGTCAACCCTCTCTCCTGGAATGCTCTTTATATAGCTAGCTCTTCACCTTCCTTCTTTGTATCTTTCCGATGTGGGATCCCTTCGTCGAAGAGAGTTTAAATTCAATGAAACTCTTGCCGTCTAATCCATAAAATAAATACTCCATTGCTTGTCATGAGATTCGAACCCAAGCTCCCTTGCAACATAATCCATGCCGCTAACCACTTGGCCACAAGCTCCTCTTGTGTCTTAAACCATGCGCAACTAAATTTGAATCTATAGCCAAATACTAAAGTCCATGTAAAAAGAAAACCAAAATGCAAGAGCCAAGACTTGAACCTTGGACCTCCTTCCTTCCTTGTGGCGTCACCCCCTTGTTCCTTAAGTGGCGTCACTTTGCCACTACACCACACCTCCACTTGTGTCATTTTTCCCCACATTTTATTCTTAAGGCCTACCTGCCAACTTCCAGGGTTTTTTTTTTCACCTAAAACCAAAATTTCCCCAAAGCTAATATTTGATCCCGGGACTTCATAGAAGCCCTCTAACCTTCCAAAATAACTTACCTAATAAGTCTAACTTGCATTAATGCCGTTCTCAAAAATTTTGAACGCTACTACGCCTAAGGCCCATTGGGCTCAATTCTGCTAGGCCCAATTTCGGGATGTTACAAATCTACCCTCCTTAAAGAAATTTCGTCATCGAAATTTCCAGCTAATTAACAGTCACACATCCTAACCCACCACACTATGCTCTTGCTGCGCACTCTGATCTTACTAAAACTAATATACTTTTAGCTAGAATTTAAAACTCCTACACTTACTCAAAAACACCTCGGAATACTTCGGCTCCGTTGGCTCGGAGTCGCTCAGATACAGACTTCCTAGCTCTCATATTTCCACCGCTCGAGCCACTAACTCCAAAACTCGCAACGCCGCCTGCGATACCGCATCATCCCCCGCCTGATCTTGCTGCTCATTACCAAAGTCTGGCGGTGGAGGTGGTACCTCATTCTCAGACCCTTAACCCGATCTAACGGGTTCCGATACGGCCATTCTGCCTCGACCACGTCCACGACGACCACGTCCTTTAGAACTCATTTCTAGCGCCTCGATATAGTCTGATTTAAGAAATTTTATGCATTAGAAATTTTTGTTCCACTATTTATCCAAGAGTAGTTTTATGAAAAAAAAATTTGATAGAAGATTTGTTTCGCGAGTACACATCATCCTAGGGTTCATGTCTCTAAAGTAGTCCCTACTACTACTCAGTCATGCCATCATCATATCCACACAACCATACCATCACAAGAAATAGTTCGGGGTACTTACCTGGGCGGATCGGTGCCGGAGACTCGGGCCATGCGGTTCAAAAACCAAAAATCATCCATAAGGCCTACCAAAACATTTGTGGGCCTTGGGCCCCCACAGCCGAGCTTTGAACTGGGCTCTGATACCAATTTTGTAACAACCCAAACCCGGCCCAAACACTATGGCCGAATCCGAGTTGCTACGGTGGAAAATTATTTTGGAAAACCTTACTTAGAATTTATTTAAAAGTTAATTCAACCAAGTTATTATAGAATACCGAAAGCGTCTGATGGCACTATGAAAACATTTTCGTGTTAATTTGGGAAAACATGTGACTTTAATTTAATTTTAATAATATAGTTTAAAACAAAGTATTTAACATATGAGAAATAACAAAAGTAAAGTATATGGAGGCCTTATTACATCCAAAATAAAAATAACCAATAATAAAATAAAGTAGCTAAGTTTAAAGTTCAATTTATTCAAGTCCTTTGCATGGCCACCTCGAGTCCAACCGGCTCCTCAACCGCCATCTACGAGTCACCTGAAAAATGTTAAAGGAGAAGGTGAGTCACCAAGACTCGATGATGTAACCCTTCCCGCGTTTTAAAGACATTTTCATACACAACATATAACAATCATTATGCGAGAATATTATGTACCCCCAACCTAGCCAACCAAACGCCATCTGCCTACCCTGCCATTGTGGTACCAAACCACCTGGTGGTGCCAAACCACTTTGGTGACATATAGTCACGATGTGTTACCAAAACACGGTGTCCGTAGACACGAATCGATTGATGGGGCCAACCCATCGTGTGATACCAAACCACCGCGAGACAATCCCATATCTCAAGTGGGGCCAACCCACGGTGGTGTTAACCACGAGGACGAGTCGCTATGAGGTGCCAAACCTGCGGAGGTACCAAACCTCTGGTGACCGTAGTCACGGTGTGTTACCAAAACATCTTGGTGCCCGTCGGCACGATTAATATTGCCCCTCCACTCATCAATCCCACATCAGTCACATATGTATATGTTTCATGTCATCACATACTTAAATCTCATGTATCAATACATCATGCTTCCCAAAAGCATCGAATAACAAATTCATATTAACAGTACTTACAGAATCACCATCTATACCGATATGGTATATTATCCAATGCTACATAAAATCAAGATAGCATTCACAACAATCAGCACATTAACAAGTTATACGTGTGTATGTACACACCTGGTTACTAACGCGACTATCGAACCCCGTAGGTCGAGATCTAACGCACTAGATCTCCCTTCCTTACTCCTTTCGTACCTCAAGCAAATCTCGAAGCACACGATGACAAGCCTTCCCTACAATCGGTTAAGAACTTAAACAACATAATAACCCTAATCAACCTCTAAGGGTATAACCGTAATTTTACCTACCAAGGGCATTTTCGTAATTTACCCACCAAGGGCATTTTCGTAATTTACCCACCAAGGGTATATCGGTAATTTTGCACCTGCAATGGCCTTTCCAAAAGGCCCAAATGTCACCCCGAGCGACTCAGCTACCATTTCGGTTAAATGTCAGAGGACGATTGGGCCTAAAACTCGATTCCGGCCCATTCGGGCCCACACTTCGTGTGGCCCACCTAGCACAATCTAGCCATGTATATAAGTTCCACCTAGTCTAGTTCACTATATACTACACAATCACACAATTTACTCATAAGGGCCCACGGGCCCATTGGGCCCACTTTGGCCCATCGCGGCCCAAGCAGCCCCAACCCACAAGAATACTACCGATGGCCTCAACTATCGCTGGGCCGAAGCCCCACGTGCGCACAAATGCGACTCGTGCGGCTACTATTGCCGTGGCTGCACTTCCCGGCATTTGCCGCTCTACAACTAGAGTAGAGACAGAGTTACACACCGATAGGACTCTGGTGTTAATCCGCGCTCGACCACTCTCGTGCCCAAACGCCTTCCAAGGTGTGTGTCAACCTCCTCCTCTGGAATGCTCTTTATATAGCTAGCTCTTCACCTTCCTTCTTTGTATCTTTTCGATGTGGGATCCCTTCGTCAGTAGAGTTTAAATTCAACTGAAACTCTTGCCGTCTAATCCGCAAAATAAATACTCCATTGCTTGTCATGAGATTCGAACCCAAGCTCCCTTGCAACATAATCCATGCCGCTAACCACTTGGCCACAAGCTCCTCTTGTGTCTTAAACCATGCGCAACTAAATTTGAATCTATAGCCAAATACTAAAGTCCATGTAAAAAGAAAACCAAAATGCAAGAGCCAAGACTTGAACCTTGGACCTCCTTCCTTCCTTGTGGCGTCACCCCCTTGTTCCTTAAGTGGCGTCACTTTGCCACTACACCACACCTCCACTTGTGTCATTTTTCCCCACATTTTATTCTTAAACCTGCCAACTTCCAGGGTTTTTTTTTTCACCTAAAACCAAAATTTCCCCAAAGCTAATATTTGATCCCGGGACTTCATAGAAGCCCTCTAACCTTCCAAAATAACTTACCTAATAAGTCTAACTTGCATTAATGCCGTTCTCAAAAATTTTGAACGCTACTACGCCTAAGGCCCATTGGGCTCAATTCTGCTAGGCCCAATTTCGGGATGTTACAGTTCCATAGTTGGTTTTTTGAAAGAGGGCTATTTTTTTTTGTTCTTTTGGATTAGGTGAAGATCAAGCAGTGACTAGTGCTTCTGCAGAGATTTGAACATTTGGGATTCAGTTTGTTGTCGGTAAGTGACCGAGTTCACTTTTTGATGTTCTAAGGTTTCATTGTGAAATATTCACGGTTTAGTTTTCGTTTGTGTTACTGAATTCGGGCTTTGCTAATGTCGATTATAGGTTCTAGTGATCTCGAGATTGTAATATCAGTGAAAACGAACCAGGTGTGTACCTGAAACGCAGAAAAATAAGTTTCGGTGAATTTCAAAAAACCCCTCTTTCGTCACCACACGGCTGTGTGGTAGGCCGTGTGGTAGGTCGTGTGTGATGACACGACCGTGTGATCGACAAAGGCCAGACCGTGTGCAAGACACGGCCGTGTGATGGCGGGGGTGTGGCCGTGTGGGCCACACAGGCTAAACCGAACTGGGCGTGTGGGCCTACACGGGCATGCCACACGGGCGTATGATATTTGGGCCAGGCCGTGTGATCCACACGAGTAAGGCCAATCTAGGCCTGTGAGCCCACACGGGTAAACCACATGGGCGTGTGGGCCCATTTAGCTAAAATGTTTCCTAGGGTTGCACGGGTCACCCAAGTCGACTGTGAACCTACTGTAGGGTCTGTAAGCGCTACATAGACCCTAAATCGTGTGATCTGATTATACAATGTATGGATTGAGCATGTTAAATTTATGCATGTTTACTGATCTGTATGTATAACTGATAACTGAATCTCAGCATGTAAGCATACATTTCGATATGTCTGCATAGAGCATGTTTAGTTGCATCTGCATTGGGGTTGGATGATTGATTATTAAAGGAAGTATACTGAAAGGCTTTCATGCCTATTATCTGGCAGCTCAGCTGCAATATTACTTATATGTGCCGCATTCGGTATGACTTGGTGTGTAGGGTTGTGTGGGTGTTTTAAACCCCACATGGTGTGTAGGGATGGTCGGAGATGGTGTGTAGAGGCTGGTGGGTAGGATACTGATTCCTGTTGCTATGTGCATACTGTATCTTAAATGGGCTGAGGCCCTATTTAAATCTGAAACTGTATCTGAATGGGGTAAGGCCTAAACTGTATCTGAATCTGTAATGGGCTTAGGCCCCAGACTGCATTTTACTGATAACTATTGTGTATATGAATGCATGTCTTCTGTGGGGATTACACACCGAGTTTACGTAAACTCACCCCTTTCTGTTTTATCTGTACAGGTAATCCCCAGACTTAGACGGATCGGTACGACGGAGGACTCAACGGTGACCACATGACTATTGAACTGATTTAATTTTCATTTAAGGTTTTTAATTTCTATTATTTTTGGGGTATTTTCGATGTAATTTGGACTTTTGGGCTATTTGCCTTTACTTTGGATTTTAATCGTTTTCACGGATTTTTAAACTGCAAACTCAACGAAAACTCGGTTTAATTAAAAACAACATTTTCCTAAACGCGAATGATTTTCTTCAAATATCACGGTTTTAAAAGCTTCCTCCACAAAATATGTTTTTAAACGAATCAAATTAACGAGAAAATGATTTTGAAATTGGCAAGAGATAGATAGAAGATAATAAATGGAAACAGCTTTAACTTGATAAATTCAATTTCAAATCCCATTCCATGTAACATCGCCAGATTCAGCCATAACGTCTAGGCCGGGTTTGGGGTGTTACATTTAGTGGTATCAGAGCCAGGTTGCAAAACTCGGCTGTGGATTTTGGGTTTTAAAACTTAGTTTTTAAAGAAATGATTTTCAGATTATTTAAAATGATTTGACTGAGAATGTGGTACACCGAGTCTCCGGCGCCGATCCTGTAAGTATTCTGACAAACTATTATCATATTGTAGATAGTTTATTCTGAAAACACTCTAGTTAGTGTATACTGAAATTGTAGTGAAGCTGAAACTCATAGAGACTGTACTTGCGAAAAACAAACTCTAAATTTATGATACTGCTTACATAAAACATCTGCTAATAAATACTGAAACTGTAATTGATTCATAAAATTCGTAATACAGATAAATCTGAATAGACATGAGCGCACGAGGTATCCATGGACGTGGTACTCGAGGTCGAGGTAGAGGCCGTAGGGGGGCTCGAGCTGAGTCCTCTTTTCTGGGTAGTATGCCAAATCTGGACACGAGTGAGACACCTGTGTCACCTGCTACTGAGACTGGGTCTCAGATTCGATTGGCTGGGGACAAATCACTGTCCCAAGCAATGCTGAAGATATTAGAGAGGGTCGCTAGGCCCAATTCTGGATCTGAGGGCCGAGGGTCGGTAATAGAGTGACTCCAGTCTAATGGAGCTGAGTTGTTTAGGGGCGTCACAGGAGTCGCCCTTAATGTGGCTGAGTATTGGTTAGTGGCCACATAGAGGATTATGCACGGTCTTGACTGCACCCCCGAGCTGAAATTGAAGGGTGCGGTCTCCTTGCTTCGCGATGAAGCCTATCAGTGGCGGCTGACCGTTAAGGAGGGCACTCAGCCCGATCGTCTGTCTTGGGAGTTCTTTAAGTCTGCCTTCTAAGGAAAGTATGTGGGAGCAAGTTACGTCGATGCTCGCAGACGTGATTTCCTGAATCTCACGCAAGGTGATCGATCAGTGGCCGAGTATGAGGCTGAATTTCTGAGACTGAGCCGCTATGTGCGAGGTATGGTGGCGTCTGAATATGAGAGATGTGTCTATTTTGAGGATAACCTTAGGGATAATCTGAGGGTACTAATAGCTCCACAGAGGGAGTAAGAGTTCTCCGTTCTGGAAGAGAAGGCGAAGATCGCCGAAGAGGTTAAGCGCGCTGAGCGCCAAAACAGAGATCGTGAGAGGGGTAAGAACAAGAGGGATTCGGAGCCCTCGAGTTCAATACAGAGGCCTAAGAAAAAGGCCAGGACTGATGGGCCGATTAAAGCTAGGCCCCCTGTTGCTCCTACTGGATTGCAGCTGTGTGGAGTTTGTGGTAGAAGCCATCAGGCCGAGTGTTAGAGGAGGACTGAGGCGTGTTTGAGGTGTGGATCATTAGAGCACTGCATTCGGGAGTGTCCGCTGAGGGTTGATCATGTGCAAGCTCCGGGTTCTGGTACTGTACAACTACAGAGGGTAGTTCAGCAGCCACCGAGTGGCCGTGGTCAGGCTAGAGGTGGTAACGGTATGGGCCGTGGACAGAGAGCACCTGGCAGATGTGCTGGACAGACTAAGGTAAGGCAGCCTGCTCTTGTTTATGCTGCTCATCGCCGAGAGGATTGAGATGCTCCAGACGTCATTACCGGTACGTTCTTAATTTATGATGTACCTTACTTTGCTTTGATAGACATAGGTTCCACACATTCCTATGTAGCTAGCACTGTGTCTGAGAACTTGGGGATTTTGGTTGAGAGTACTTCTAGTGAAGTGACTGTGCTGAGTCCACTGGGGTAATCGGTTCGGGTTAGCAAACTGTATAGAGATGTTCCGCTGGAGGTTCAAGGGTCGATATTTCTGGCTAATCTGATGGAGCTTCCGTTTGGGGAGTTCGACCTGATTTTGGGTATGGACTGGTTGGTCAAGCACCGTGTCATTCTTGACTGTGTGACTAAGAGGGTCGTCTTGAGAACCAAGGAGGATGATGAGGTAGTTATGATTGGAGAACGTCGGAATTATTTGACTAGTGTGATCTCTACACTGGTGGCTGAGAAACTGGTTCGTAAGGGATGTGAGGCGTTCTTGGCCTATATTAGTGTTTCCGGTTTTGGGGACTCTACTGTTAAGGATATCAGGACTGTAAGGGATTTTCCGGACGTCTTTCCTAAGGAGCTACCAGGATTACCTCCAAATAGAGAGGTTGAGTTTGGGATCGAGCTTCTTCCGGGTACAGCTCCAGTGTCCATCGCTCCCTACTGTATGGCACCGAAGGAGCTTACAGAGCTTAAGGCTCAACTGCAGGAACTTTTAGACCGTGGTTTCATCCGTCCTAGTGTGTCTCCGTGGGGAGCACTGGTTTTGTTTGTTAAGAAGAAGGATAGAACCATGAGGATGTGCATTGACTATCGACAGTTGAACAAGCTGACCATTAAGAATAAGTATCCACTTTCGAGAATTGACGACTTGTTTGACCAGTTCAAAGGGGCTTCAGTATTCTCTAAGATTGATCTCCGTTCAGGGTACCATCAGTTGAGGGTTAAGGAGGTGGATATGCATAAAACCGTATTTAGGACTCGGTATGGGCACTACGAGTTCCTAGTTATGCCTTTTGGGTTGACGAATGCACCAGCCGCATTTATGGATCTGATGAATCGGGTATTTCAGCCTTACTTGGATCAGTTTGTTGTGGTATTCATCGACGACATATTGGTTTATTCTAAGACTGAGGATGAGCATGACGAGCACCTTAGAGTGGTTCTTCAGACTTTGAGGGAAAAGCAGCTCTATGCTAAATTTAGCAAGTGCAAATTTTAGTTACGAGAGGTAACATTTCTGGGACACGTGGTTTCTGCTGAGGGGATCCGTGTCGATCCTCAAAAGATTGAGGCTATACTGGATTGGAAACAGCCCAATAACGTGTCTGAGATCCGCAGTTTTCTGGGTCTAGCGGGTTATTATCGTTGATTTGTTAAGGGATTCTCGTTGATTACTGCACCGTTGACTAAGCTTCTGCGTAAGGGTGTGGCGTTTGTATGGACTGATGCACAGCAATAGAGCTTTGAGAAGCTCAAGTGCGATTTCGACTCGGGCCCCTGTTACGTCTGACGACTCGGCAAGGAGTTTGTAGTGTACAGCGATGCGTCACATGTAGGCTTGGGTTGTGTTCTGATGCAGGATGGTAAGGTGGTAGCATATACGTCTCGTCAGCTCAAGACGCATGAGGCAAACTATCCGACCCATGATTTGGAATTGGTCGTCGTAGTCTTTGCTTTGAAAATATGGAGGCACTACCTGGATGGTGAGAGGTGTATTATTTACACCGATCACAAAAGCCTCAAGTACCTCCTTACTCAGAAGGAGTTGAACCTTAGATAGCGTCGATGGATTGAGCTGCTCAAGGATTACGACTGCACGATAAAGTATCATCCTGGTAAGGCCAATGTGGTGGCCGATGCTCTAAGTCGTAGGGCAATGTCTGATTTGAGGGTGATGTTTGCTCGCTTTAGTCTATTTGATGATGGGAGTCTGTTAGCCGAGTTGCAGGTTAAGCCGACTTGGAATGAACAAATTCGAGAAAAGCAGTTAGTGGATGAGACTCTGGGTGTACGGTTCTGTCAGGTGGAGAGTGGTACTACAACCGATTTTGGGTTAAACAGTGAGGGTGTGTTGTGTTTCCGAGGACGAATTTGTGTGCTAAATGATTCTGATCTGAGGCAGTCTATTCTGAGGGAGGCGTATAGTAGCCTTTATGCTATGCATCCCGGCGATAATAAGATGTACCGCGACCTCTGTGAGTTGTACTGGTGGCCGAGTTTGAAGCGTGAAGTTACCGATTTCGTTGCTCATTGTTTGACTTGTCAGGAGGTTAAGGCTGAGCATCAGTTGCCTTCGGGTTTGTTGCAACCGGTTAAGATTCCGCTATGGAAGTGGGAGCGAGTAACGATGGACTTCGTTAGTGGGTTGCCTCTAACACCTACAAAGAAGAATTCTGTTTAGGTCATCGTGGATCGATTGACCAAGTCTGCGCACTTCATTCCGGTTAAGACTGACTATTCTCTTCAGAAGTTGGCAAAGCTCTACATTTCTAAGATAGTGAGACTGCATGGGGTATCGATCTCAATCATTTCTTATAGGGATCCTCGCTTCACGTTTCAGTTCTAGAAAAAGTTACATGAGGCTCTGGGTTCGAGATTGGACTTCAGTATTGCGTTCCATCCTCAGACCGATGGTCAATCTGAGAGGGTGATTCAGATACTGGAGGATATGTTGATGAGTTGTGTTAACGATTTTCGAGGCAGTTGGGAGAAGTATCTGCCGTTAGCCGAGTTCGCCTATAATAACAGTTTCCAGTCGAGTATTCAGATGGCACCTTACGAGGCTCTGTATGGTTGTAAGTGCCATACTCCTTTGTGTTGGATTGAGTTGGACGAACGACGAGTTTTGGGTCCTGAGTTGGTTTCTGAGACTGAGGATAAGGTTCGACCGATTCGGGATCGTCTGAAGGCTGCTTCTGAAAGACAGAATTCTTAGCTGATCTGAAGAGACGTGAGATTGAGTATTCTATGGGGGACTTCGTGTTTCTTAAGGTCTCTCCATGGAAGAAGGTTCTGAGGTTTGGTCGCAAGGGCAAGTTGAGCCCTAGGTTTATTGGGCCTTAGAAAATTCTGAAGCTAGTGGGACCGTTCGCTTATCAGTTGGAGCTACCTCTAGAGTTGGACCGCATCCACGATGTCTTTCACGTCGTGATGTTGAGGCGTTATTGCTCTGATCCTACTCATATTGTCCCTGTTGAGGAAATTGAGGTTAGGCCAGATTTGACCTTAGGGGATGAACCAGTTCAAATTCTGGATCGCGATGTAAAGGTTCTTCGAAAGAAGTCCATTCCTTTAGTGAAGGTGCTCTGGTGGAATCATAGCATTGAGGAGGCCACGTGGGAGCCTGAGGATGCGATGCGTCAGCAGTATCCTCATCTATTCTGATCAGGTAAATTTCGAGGCCGAAATTTTCTTTTAGGGGGTAGAGTTGTAACTCCCCAAAATTCTTACTTTTGTTTCTGTTAAAATGTGACACAAATGTGTATCTACTTCAGTGGTTAAGTGTTCTGGGTGTGTGTGGGAGGTCCCAAGTTTAAGTCTTGCATTTGGCAAATTTTGGTATTTTTCTGACTTAAGCCTTATTCTTGCTCAGTGGGCTTATATTAAATTATTTGTAGAATCATATAATAATGGGCTTGCTGGTTTGGTGGTTAAGTTGAGTGTTAGTTTGCTGAAGGTCTTGTGTTCGAATCCCTGCGCGAGTGTGGGAGTTTACTTTTGCTCGTTTGACCGAGAGAGTTTCGGTCAAACAGGATTTCTGAGGAGGTTGAGTAGTGGATTAGTGGAGATTAATTTGGGGGATAATTGTTGTTGAATTATTATTTTGTTTTTTTTTTCATTTTTTCCCCAAAAAATCTTTCCATCTTTCTGACGTCAGTCTTTCCAACCTACTACTGTGGATTTAGATAGGTATTCCAATAGAAGAATAGAAGTTCCTCTGTTTCGTCTTTGACTCTGAATTGAACGAATAAAGAGATAAAATAAATACAAAAACGAAGAATTCAAAGCAAAGAATGGGTTGGAAAAAGAAAGGGAAGAACAAAGTATGTGCGGATTCAAAAAATCTAGTGGATAGGACCTAAAAAAAGATGTCGAAATAGTTACGACGGTTCAATAATCTTCTCACTTCCATTCGGAGTTCTTAGTTACTCAGCGAGTTGAATCTTATCGATGGAATAATATAATTAAGTCAAAATTCATTGGATGATTGTATCATTAACCATTTCTTTATTTTGGTGCGAGGAACTTATCATGAATCCACCGATTTCCGCCTGCTTTATTATTCTTTCTTTGGGTTGGTGTCGGGCTTGCTTCTATTAGACCTGGAGTTGGTCAAGGTACTGCTGCGGGCCAAGCTGTAGAAGGTATCGCGAGACAACTCGAGGCGGAGGGAAAAATACCCTCTTCTGTCGATTTTCCCTTGTTTCCTTCCTCTATTCTTTCGATTTCTGTTTTGCCTCCTTGTTCAACAATTGAATTTACTCGTTCTGTAAGTACCCGTTTTGTCTTTATCTTACCGTTCCATAGTTGGTTTTCTAAAAGAGGGCTATTTTTTTTGTTCTTTCGGATTAGGTGAAGATCAAGCAGCGACTAGTGCTTCTGCAGAGATTTGAACGTTTGGGATTCAATTTGTTGTCGGTAAGTGACCAAGTTCACTTTTTGATGTTCTAAGGTTTCATTGTGAAATATTCCCAGTTTAGTTTTCGTTTGTGTTACTGAATTCGGGCTTTGCTAATGTCGATTATAGGTTTTGGTGATCTCGAGATTGTAATATTAGTGAAAACGAACTAGGTGTGTAGCCGAAAAGCAGAAAAATAGATTTCAGTGAAAGCCGAAAAACCCCACTGTCAACGCCACACGGCTGTGTGGTAGGCCGTGTGGTAAGCCGTTTGTGATGACACGGCCGTGTGATCGACGAAGGCCAGACCGTGTGCAAGAAACGGCCGTGTGATGGCCGAAGTGTGGCCGTGTAGGCCACACGGGCTAAACCGAACTAGGCGTGTGGGCCCACACGGGCGTGTGATATTTGGGCCAGGCCATGTGATCCACACGGGCAAGGCCAATCTTGGCGTGTGGGCCACACAGGCGTGTGGGCCCACACGGGCAAACCACATGGGCGTGTGGGCCCATTTAGCTAAAATGTTTCCTAGGGTTGCACGGGTCGCCCAAGTCGACTATGAACCTACTGTAGGGTCGGTAAGCGCTACTTAGACCCTAAATCGTGTGATATGATTATACAATGTATGGATTGAGCATGTTAAATTTATGCATGTTTACTGATCTGTATGTATAACTGATATCTGAATCTCAGCATGTAAGCATGCATTTCGATATGTCTGCATAGAGCATGTTTAGTTGCATCTACATTGGGGTGGGATGATTGATTATTAGAAGAAGTGTACTGAAAGGCTTTCATGCCTATTATATGGCAGCTCAGCTGCAATATTACTTATATGTGCCGCATTCGGTATGACTTGGTGTGTAGGGCTGTGTGGGTGTTTTAAACCCCACATGGTGTGTAGGGATGGTCAGAGATGGTGTGTAGAGGCTGGTGGGTAGGATACTGATTCCTGTTACTATGTGCATACTATATCTGAAATGGGCTGAGGCCCTATTTTATATCTGAAACTGTATCTGAATGGGCTAAGGCCTAAATTGTATCCGAATCTGTAATGGGCTTAGGCTCCAGACTGCATTTGACTGATAACTGTTTTGTGTCTGAATGCATGCCTTCTGTGGGGATTACACACTGAGTTTACGTAAACTCACCCCTTTCTGTTTTATCTGTACATGTAATCCCCAGTCTTAGACGGATCGGTGCGGCGGAGGACTCAACGTTGACCACATGACTATTGAACTGGTTTAATTTCCATTTAAGGTTTTTAATTTCTATTATTTTTGGGGTATTTTCTATGTAATTTGGACTTTTGGACTGTTTGCCTTTACTTTGGATTTTAACCGTTTTCAAGGATTTTTAAACTGCAAACTCAACGAAAACTCGGTTTAATTAAAAACAACGTTTTCCTAAACGCGAACGATTTTCTTCAAATATCACGGTTTTAAAAGCTTCCGCCACAGAATATGTTTTTAAACGAATCAAATTAACGAGAAAATGATTTTGAAATTGGCGAGAGATAGATAGAAGATAATAAATGAAAATGGCTTGAACTTGATAAATTCGATTTCAAATTCCATTCCATGTAACATCGCCAGATTCGGCCATAACGTCTAGGACGGGTTTGGGGTATTACATTATAAATCAAAATCGAAAATATATTCATAAAATTGGCTAATGCTTTATTTTTTTGGAAAAAGAAATTAATTTTTATAATTTTATTACACTAATTAAAATTACATAATACTAATTTTTTTTAATTGTTGTGTATCCAAGTTAAAATCGTTTTTTTTCGTTTTTCCAATCATTCTCTCATGTTTTTTTTAAATAGTTATTTGGTAACAATTTTTTTAAATTTCTAACGTGTAATTAGTTGAGTTGTCCAAAATCACATATATGATTATGAATCCAAAATCACATATATGGTTGTGAATATGTCCATAAAGAAAAAAAAAACATATATGGTTAAGAAAATCTTGGTCATTAATTTTAGACACCTTAATTAATACTGGTTCAAATTTTAAGTACCCACTGAGTGAATCAGATGATAATATGTTATTGAAAATTTTTTAACTTCATTTTTTAAGAATATATTATCATTTGATTCACTAATAGTCAAATCATCATATCAAATATTAATCTTTATATAAAGGGTAAATAGTAGATTTGGTTGGGTTACAAGATAAACCTGCTCAACATATTGCCTAGTTCCCCAAATAAAAAGACCCAAAATTTCAACTTCTTGATCTTCTGTTTCACGTAAATGGCACCATGCAAAATCATATTAAAATAATATCTATTTTAAAAAAATTATAGGAAAGAGATGGTTATTGAATTAATAAACTTATTATTAAACAAATCATCCACCACCTCTTCTTGTTTTTTGTCTTCAGAGTCTTCGTCTCCAAAATATTCATCACTTTCATATTCACTATCACCATCATCATTGTTGTTCTCATCATAGAACAACCACAACAAAAGAAAAAATCAGAGCAGAATTAAAAGGGCTTCTTTAAAAATAAAAGCAAATATATACGTATATAACTTTATCAGGTTTACAACCAAGAGGTTACACAATGTTATATTAATGTTGTGTCATATTGTAATCGTACTGTGTATTAATAAAAGTGTTTTCTTCTCTTGTAATTGTAAGTCTCGGTTAAGCCTTAGTTTTTAAACACTTAGTGCAATTGGGATAGCTTTTATATATGGTCGGCCCAGCCGCTTGAGTATTATAGTGCATTAAGAGGTTTAATAAGTAAAAAGTTAACCGACTTCAAAGAGTTGGTATAACATTAGTTGTAGGTCCTAGGTCCTTTGTAGTGGGTGTGTTAGGCTCATCGAGTTTCCAACAAGTGGTATCAGAGAAAGTGGTCCGGGACCGTCATTAGTGGAGGAAGCTTTGATAAGCGCTGGGTGTTTACGTTGGTTGGTGTTGCATTAAGGCACTAAGGGGAAACTCTACCGGTGCACAGTTAGGGACTATGAAGCTTATTGGTTTGGGACCAAGTTTACTTGACGACGGATGTCAGTCACCATGGAAGATCTTGCGAAGGCGAGCAGTGGAATCAAGAAGCTGAATAACCACAACTATGGCTATTGGTAGACTTGTATAAAGTTCTACATATAAGGTCAATATTTGTGAGAAATAGTCACCGGCACTAACACGACTCCTCCACCAACGGAAAATGTTGAAGCCTTGAGAAAATGGAACATTAAGGCTGGAAAGACTTTATTTGTATTGGAAGCCACAATTAAGGAGGACCTATTGGAGCATATTCATGATGATAAGACACTGAAGGCAGCCTAGGAGACTTTGGCGAAATTATTTTTGAAAAATAATGAAGCACGCCTCTAGTTTCTGGAAAATGAGCTCGTAGGTATCTCACAAGGGAACTTAACCATTTCTCAGTATTTCACTAAAGTGAAATCCATTTATTGTTGAGATATCTTAACTTGCACCGAAGGAGAAGGTGAGTGAGGCAAGGATGAAGAGAATTGTCATCCATGGCCTAAGACCTAAGTACAATGGATTTATGACTGCTGTAAGGGGATGGCCTACTCAACCATCCTTGGTGGAGTTGGAAAATCTGTTGGCTAATCAGGGGGCATTAGCCAAACAGATGAGTGGAGTAACCATAAAAGATTAAGATAAGACATTATTCACCAACAAGAAGAAGGGTACATCTCGAAGACAAGGAGTGGCAAAGGAAATGTGGACACAATGAGGCAAGCTTCATCCAAAAGAGAGAAGTAACACTTCAGTGGGAGCTTGACGTGGAAGAGAAGATTATTGCCAACATGGGAAGAATGAGAGAAGACAAAGTGGTGAATGTTTCAATTGTGGCAAGAAAGACCATTTTTCTCGTGAGTGTAGATTTTTTAGAAGGCGGACTTTCCAAGGAAATATGGCCACCATAAGAGTGGAGAAGAAAGAGGTCAAGCTGGAAGCATCCATTAGTAAGGAAGAATGGGATGCAGAAGCTGGATTTTCTATTGGATTGAATCAAGAAGAGTTGAAGGAAGACATGGAAGAATCAGCTCTTGCAGCAACCATGGAGTCAAAGATAGATTACAAGGAGGATTGGATCATTGATTCTGGGTGCTCCAATCATATGAACAATAATGAGAAGAAGTTACAAGACATGGCTAAGTATAAAGGAAGGAGAGTGGTGCTGATAGCCAACTATTCAAAATTGTTTATTTCTCATATTTAGAAGACAACACTTCCAAGGTATGGCTCTCAGCAGCTCTAACTCAAGAAGGCCTATCTTGTCCCTGGCTTGAAAATGAATTTGCTGTTAGTACCTTAATTGACAGCAGTAAGGAATTATGTGCTCTTTGGGCCTGAAGATGTGAATATGTTCCGAAAAGTGAAGGTATCGGTACTCCTATTATGAAAGGAAGAAAAATATAGTCAGTTTATGTGTTATCTGTAGAGTCGGTATATGTGGACAAGACTCGGAAGAATGAAACGACTGATCTTTGGCATGAGCGTCCTGGACATGTAAGCTGTAACAAGCTGAAGGAAATAATGAAAAATGACATATTAAGAAGACTTACTCAAGTAGACATCCGAACATATATAGTTTGTGCTGGACGTTAATTTGGAATTCAAGGAGTCAAAGCATCAGTCCAAGACACTAATGGAACTCATACACTTTCATGTCTTTGGCCTAGTGAAGCAATCACTACTTGGAGGTATGAAGTATATGGTGACATTTATCAATGACTTCTCAATGTACGTGTGGGTTTACTTTATGAAGGAAAAGTCAGAGACTTTTATGAAGTTTTAAGAAGAAGATAGAGAGTGAACTCAATAAGAAAATTCAATGTTTACGCACTGATAATGGGAGATAATATCTATCCACTAAGTTCACTATCTATCTTGAAAAACACAAAATCATATGACAATTAACTTGCCCCAATATTCTACAACAAAAATAGAGTGGCGGAGCGCAAGAATCATCACCTTACTAAAACCTGTCAAAGCATGCTTCATGTCCAGATTGTACTAAAAAGATTCTGGGCCGAGTGTATAAGGCCCATGTGATTAATAGGCTACCACAAGTGAGGCTAGGCTTCGTCTCACCATATGAGATACTATGGAAGATCAAGCCAGTTGTCAGCCTTCTCAAGGTATTTGGTTTTGTATGCTATGTTTTCATGCCAGATCACCTAACTAAAAGGTAATTTGGTGCATCTTCGTCGGCTATGATGATGTACGAGAAGGTTGGAGATGCTATGACCCAACCACTGAAAAGGGCCACCCTTCAAGAAATGTGGTGTTTGATGAAACTACTTCATGGTGGTCACTTTAGAAGATCGAGCTTTCAGAATCTCATGGCTTAGAAGAGGTTCCAGAAGAAAATAAAGAAGGTAAATAGCAAGCATCAAATCTAAGTGAAGAAAGAGAAAGGTCACCCTCTAAGGATAAGAGTCCATGGAAGACTGGCATACATCAACCTACATTTGAGGAGCTTCATCCAAGACAAATGGAAGTCAAGGAGCCTGTACAAGAATTACGAAGATCAACAAGGCCAAGGCAACCTAACCCAAGGTATGCCAACACTGCCCTTGTAGATTAGCCTATACCTATTGAGCCATCTACTTATGAAGAAGTAGCGCAAAGCCTTGAGTGACAGAAAGCTATGGAAGAAGAGATTAAGGCACTAAAAGAAAATCAGACACGGGACTTAGTGCCAAAGCCAAAAGATGTGAAGCCAATATCCTACAAATGGGTCTACAAGGTGAAGACCCGACTAGATGGCTCAATTGAAAGGTATAAGGCTCAACTTGTTTCTCGGGGTTTCTCTCAACAATATGGACTGGATTATGAAGAAACATTTAGTCCGGTGGTAAAGATCACAACTGTTTGAGTCTTGCTAGCTTTGGCCACTAGAAATTCTTAGAAGTTGTGGCAAAAATGATTTCCTACACGGAGAACTTGACAAGGACATCTACATAGAGCAACCAAGAGGTTTCGAGAACAATATCCATCCCAAGTATGTTTACAAACTGAAGAAGGTGCTCTACAGCTTGAAGTAAGCTCCAAAAGCATGGTAGGAGAAGATCGGTGAGTTCTTAATACAAAGTGATTTTACAGTTGCTCCTTCAAATTCTAATTTATTTGTGAAAACAAATCTAGGAAAACTAGCCATAATGCTAGTATATATGGATGACTTAATCATCATGGGAGATTATTGTGAAGAAATCTAGTAAACAAAGGAAAATCTTTCTATCAGATTTCATATGAAGGAACTAGGAGAACTAAAACACTTTCTTGGACTTGAAGTAGAGTGCATGAAAGAAGGATTATTTTTGGGTCAACAGAAATATGCAAAGGATCTTTTATAGAGGTATAGGATACTTGACTGCAAGCCTATCTCCACTCCCATGGATCCCAATATAAAGCTATGAGCAGATGAAGGAAAACATTTAGAAGATGTAACTATGTATCAACAGTTGGTTGAAAGTCTTATCTATCTAACACCAAGTCGACCAAACACAACTTATGCAGTTGGAGTGGCTAGTCAATACGTGAGCAATTCTAAGAAGCCTCATCTCGATGTAGTACGACGCATCCTGAGGTATGTTAAAGGCACCATTAATTTTGGTATTTTATAAAAGAAAATAAAAGAATGTTTGAGGGTTGGATATTGTGATGCCGACTATGTTGGAGACTATGATACGCAGCGGTCAACAAATGGGTACATCTTCAGCCTTGGATTAGGAGCAATATCATGGTGCAGCAAGAGACAACCAACAGTGTCATTATCAAGCACTAAAGTGGAATATCGACTGGCAGCATCAACGGCACAACAGAGTAATTGGTTGAAACAACTGATGAAAGATCTTCATCAGCCAATAGACTATCAAGTAAGGCTTCTCTACGATAATTTATCAGCCATACGTCTAGCAGAGAATCTGATCTTTCATTCCAGGACAAAACATATAGAAGTGCACTATCATTATATTTGCGAGAAGGCCCTTGAAGGGGAGATCAAGATGGTGCCAACAAAGATAGATGACCAAGTTGTAGACATATTCACGAAAAGTCTGAGTAGACCAAAGTTTTAGAAGTTCAGAGAAGCACTCGGTATGATTTGAAAATCATCTATGGAAAGAAGTTTGCATTGAAGGAGAGTGTTGAAAGCCAATGCAACTTCTAGATAAAAACAAAATTTATCATTTAAGAGATATTTTCTTTGGAAGATTTTAGAATATATATAATAAAGAAATAGGATATTCTCTAGAAGACTAGATATTATACATGAACATTCTAGTTATTAGATATTTGTGAAATTAATGGTAACGATGTTGACATGTGTCAACAATCCAACGATCACTAAACTTTATAAATAGGGGTAGGAGCTTTCATTCATATGATGAAGAAAAAGAGAGAAGTGTGTGTCATATTGTAATTGTATTGTGTATTAATAAAAGTGTTTTCTTCTCTTGTGATTGTAAGTATCGATTAAGCCTTAAGTTTTTAAACAATTGGTGCACTTGGGTTAGCTTTTATATATGGTCGGCTCTGTCGGCTCTGTCGCTTGAATGATATATGGTCGGCCCTGCCACTTTAGTATTGTAGTGCACTAAGAGGTTAAAAAGTAAAAGGTTAACCGACTTCAAAGAGTTGGTGTAACATTAATTGTAAGTCTTAGGTCCTCTGTAGTAGGTGTGTTGGGCTCATCGAGTTTCCAACAAATTTTTTTGAAAGGATAAATACAATGTTATATGAAGAAAAAAAAGGATATGCATATGTATATGATATACCTATTGACGGGGAATCGAGGCTGTGGAAGGAGCACATTAAGGTTAGACCTACGCGTGTGGTTTGCGTTTGAGTGTTGCTGCTACTCTTGAGGAGAATTCTCCTCCTCGCTATTGGCTGGTAACTCATCCATGGATGAAAAACAATAGTAGATTTTTTTCTCATTTTTCCAATCATTTGTAACTTTATTTGGTAACGTTTTTTTTAATAGTTATTTGGTAACATTTTTTTAATTTGTAACGTTTAATTGGCTATGTATGGAAATATTATTAGCTTAGTTGTCCAAAATCACATATATGGTTATGAATATGTCCAAACATAAAAAAAATACATATATCGTTAAGAAAATCTAGGTCATTAATTTTAGACACCTCAATTAATACTAGTTCAAATTTTTATTGTTTTGTGAAATGTTAATTTTAATTTTAATTAGTGGGTCAAAATTATTTTGCATATTACTATATATTATATATTAATTTATATTTTTGTGCGATGTCAAATTTGTTATTATATTTAAAAATATTTAACTAATTCAGAATAAGGTATATTAATGCTATTTTATTTTTATCCTCTTTTAATGTGTAAAAAGAACTATAACGTGCACATGATTATTTATTCCCTTTTTATATCCTCTTTGCTATAGTGTGTGTATATATATGAGAAATATTTAAGGGCAAAAGCTTAATATTTTTCTTTTTTAAAAAAATAACAAGGTTTTTTTAACAAGAAAATATTGGAGGAAGGGGATGAGAGATGACAGGGTTTAAACCCATGTCATTTAGGTGCAAATGAAATTTGTAACCACTAACAAGTCTAAGTTTTGTCTTTAGCCTCTAGAAACCAAGTTTAAATATAGTCTTTTGTTAGTTAAAAATGATAAAGAATTCTAAATTGCTTAGAAAAGAAAGAGTAAAAGGATTTTGTTCCTACATTGTTGGAACACCAGTACGCCCCGTGATGTAGTGGAAAAGTTTTTCGACAATCACAACCCATGGATTCATGTACGAGGAGACAATCGTTCATCCAGTTGTTGTATCCTGAGAGACAATCATCTGACGTTTCTCTGGCACGAAAGGAGTGGTCGAATCTGTCTTAAGGAGACTGTGTTCCACAGGCCTCAACTTTGAATCAATTTCCAACCTGTTTACAGTAAAAATTTATTTTAAATAATATTTTACTTGTTATTCCTATTTCGATCTTGTGATTTATTTGATTTAAATTAATATACTTAAATATTTTTATTACTTCGTATTTGCTAACGATTGTGCAACAACTTGCTTAGTGCTCATCCAATGACCTTGCCATGAGTGTGTTACCCTCATAGGATATCCTTAATATCTTTGGGATAATATCCATTCTCCCATTACGATCCTATTTTATCTCATGGTAATCATTACATCTTCTTCCATGAAAAGCCAATCACTATCAAATAGTAATCAGGTCATTCATCACAAAGTCGAATGACCCGTGGCCATGTTTACTTTTCATCAACTATGTAAGCCAAAGAGAGGATATCATTTACTCATGTCTTGGGCTATGAATTCCACTATCATGAATAGCACTACATACTGCAGAATTTGAACACTCAACCCACCATCTTTCGATTCCTTATCTATTCGAATTCAAGCTTTTACTTACATCAAAGTGTATGCGTCACGCATACATAGTTCGTCATCCACTTAGGATTTAAGTATTTGATAAATAATAAAACTATCATATTTTAATCTCGTTCTTAATGCGTTTTTGGATTATTATTTATGCAAATTGGTGAATTTGATGCTCCTAATTCTTTGAATTCATGTTCCTATACTTAGGTGAGCATTTGGGAGCAAAAGGAGCAAAAAACGAGCAAAAATCAGACAAAAAGAATAGATTTTAGGAGCCACATGGACTAAGCCTTCCCACACGGGCTGGGCACATGCTCGTGTTAGCCACACATCCTGGACACACGGCCATGTGCCGGCCAGTGTCGATTTCGCAACTTGTTTCCTAAACACTCGGAAAAACACAATTTGTAGTCTTTCTAAGCATTCTAAAGTCTATAAATACCAAATAGAAGAAGAGATATGAGAACCATCAGAGAATATTGAAAAAAACAACTCGAAGAACACCATAGGAGCCAACTCTGAAGTAGATTTCCATCAAGATCGAAGACCTCCTTTTAATTTCTTTTGCATTTTTATGGGTTTCTTTGTTTCTTATGCTTTTTCTGACTTTAAGATGTTTTTATTCAGAATTATGAACTAATTCTCTAGATACCTAGGGAAGATGAAACCTATGATGAATTCTATTATTTAATTTTTGTTTTATGCGATAAATACTTAATTCTTGTTCTCAATTTTGTGTGCTTATTTCTTGTTTTAATATTTTCGGGATATTAATTCATGTTTAATGTGCTTGATTCAGTGGAGGAAAAGTCCTTGTTTAAGAGTAGATCTAGCATAATTGAGTGGAGTTGCATGCAATCCTAGAAATAGGACAACATAAATCTACCGGATTAGAGTCAAATCTAATAAGGGAATCCATAGATTGAGTTAATGCGACAATAAGAGTTTTAATTAGATAGAGATTTCAATTAGTCAACCTAGAGTCAGTTGCTTTTACTCTTGAAAAAGATATTAGCATAATTTAGGGATTTCTACGGATCAAGACACCAAGTGAATAAATCTTTTAATTTAGATTTATAATAATAGATGAAGTTTAGGTGGATTCTTTCCTATGTATTATCTCTCTCATTGGTTATTATTCGATTATTTTGCTATTTCATTCTCTGTTGAATCCTTAGTTAAATTAGTTTAGTAATTTTAGTTTAAAACCCATCACTCCAAATTGTCAGTTAAATAATAGAAAAATAGTAATTACTAATACTTGTAGACCTCGTGGATACAATATCTCTACTCACCATAGCTATACTATTTATTGATAGGTGCACTTGTCTTTGTCGTATTTTTAGTTAGTCACGTGAGACACATCAAGTTTTTGGCACCGTTGTCGGGGACTAAAATATTAGGAACACTTTATTTTTATTAATTTAGCCATTTTTACTTTTATTTTTATTTATTTAACTTTTACATTCTAATTTTTCTTTTGTTTGCTTCTGGCAGGCTCTTTTAGTTTATGTCTAGAAGAAACCTGTTGGGAGCATTACTTTTTGATAGCGAGATTGAAAGTACTGGTTGTAGAAATCGTAAAAAAGCAAGGTAGAGTTGACAGAATTTAGTAGACGAACAAGAGGACAACATTATTACTGAGGGGATGGGCAATAATCAGAATATTCAACTACCTCTTGCAGCTGCTGCAGCTCCTGTTCCTCGTATTATGTACAATTATGCCAAGCCCACTCTGACTGGTTCTGAATTGAGTATAGTGCGACCTACCATTGCTGTAAATAATTTTGAACTGAAGCCGAACACAATTCAAATGGTACAATAGTATGTTCAGTTCGATGGTTTGCAAGACGAAGATCCAAATACTCATTTGGCCAACTTTCTGGAAATTTGCGACACTTTCAAGATTAATAGCGCCACTGATGACGCCATTCATTTACGATTGTTCCTTTTCTCATTGAGCAACAAAGCAAAATAGTGGTTAAACTCTTTACCACGAGATTATATCACTACATGGGCTCAAATGACCGAGAAATTTCTACTAAAGTAGTTCCTATTGGCTAAGAAAACCAAGATGAGGAATGACATCCCTTCCTTTGTTCAGATCGATGTAGAGACTTTATATGATGCAGGAGAGAGATACAAAGATCTATTGAGACGGTGCCCTCATCATGGGTTACCTTTATGTTTACAAGTTCAAACCTTCTACAATGGTTTGAATCCCTCGACTAGGCAGTTAATTGATGTAGCAGCTGGTGGAAATCTGAACAATAAAACACCCGAAGCAACTTATGAGTTTATAGAGGAGATGGCACTAAATAATTATCAGTGGCAAGTCATGAGGATAAAATCGGTGAAAGCAGCCAGTGTTTTTAATTTAGATGCAGTCACCATGTTATCAAACCAAGTAGAAGTGCTAAATAAGAAAATTGATGGTTTATATCTTTCTATGCAGGTACAGAGAATGAACAAGTCAATTATATGGGTAACAATTCTAGACCTCAAAATAACCCTTATAGTAACAACTATAATACAGGTTGGAGGAACCATCCCAATTTCTCTTGGGGTGGTCAAGGAAATCAAAGAGCACAACCACCTCCAGGCTTCCAACAACCTTATCAGCAAGAGAAAAAGCCAAACCTTGAGGAGATATTGACCAAGTTTATCTCGGTGTCAGAAACGCGTTTTCAAAACACTGAGACAGTGCTGAAAAATCAGCAAGAATCAATTCAAGGACTCGAAAACCGAATAGGGTAGCTTACTAAGCTAATTTTGGAACGACTACAAGGTAGCTTGCCTAGTAATACTGAACCTAACCCTAGGGAGCAGCTCCACACAATTACTGTTCGAGATGTGGAAGGGTTAGTTGAACTTGAACAAGAACCGAGGCAAGAAGTTGTGGTGAAAAAGGATATTGTTGAGAAAGATGTAACAGCCCAATTTTGGGCCTAGTCGGAACAGTGGTTTCGAGACCAAAAATCTGACGTAAGAAAATTTATTTTTATTATATTTTTATGGTCTACAATTTCACGGGATGATTTCGTGAAAATTTTGTTTGAAAATTTCGTCGTTTGGGCACTCAATTTAGTCAAAAGGACTAAATTGTAAAAAGTGAAAAAATTGAGTTCTAGAAGCTAGAGGTGTCTAATTGCTAAGAAATTTTAAATTAGAGGTCCTTAGTTGGTAATTAGACCATTGAATAATTTTTTGGACAAAAATGGACATAAAATAGGTGAAATAGAATATTTTTAAGTTAGGGGCATTTTGGTTATTTAGTAATTAAATGATTAAATAAACAAAATAAAAGCCAAATCTATGCTCATCTTCAACCCTTGGCTGAAAATACCATGGAAGCCATGGCCAGGGTTTTGTTCAAGCTTTCCAAGCTTCAAAGTAAGTCCGTTCTAGCCCCGTTTTTAATGATTTTCACGTTTTTGAAATCCTTGTATCATAATCTACCTATTTCTACCATTTATTTGAGATATGATGAAGGTCTAGGGTTTGAACCATGATGGATATTTGTGTATTTTGATGTTTAATGGTAGATTATGCATGTTTATGGTTAGAGAAACGACTTTTACTAAGTGATTTTCGGTGAAAATGCATAAAATGACCTATTTGTAAAAGTTATGAAATATGTGTTAAAATCTGATTTAATGGAAAATGTGGGCTGTTATAAGCATGAAAATGATCCGGCTATGCATGGGTAGTAAAGAAATTGAACACATTTCATTTTACAAGCCTAGGGACAAAAATGTAAATATGTGAAACTTTAGGGGCAAAAACATAATTTTCCATAATGTGATTTTTGGATCACATTGAATAATGTGACTAATAAATAGACTAAATGTGATATTATAGATCAAAGAGAATGAGGTTTGGACCTAGAACGGGGGAAAACGAGAAATTGACGGTTAGGTCCCTTTTTGCCATTTTTATGTCGAGGTAAGTTTGTATGTGAATAATTCAATACTATATTTATGTTTTAAATTGCTTTAATATTATATGATTTGTATGATTGATATTATGAGCAAGTTCGATAATGCCAAGATAACGAAGAAGTCCCAGTTGAACCTTAGGAATAGTTAGGATACAAATGTCATGACATTAGGGTTATTTGAGTTTACGTGTAAGACCATATCTGGGATATGGCATCGTTATGATATTTCGTGTAAGACCATGTCTGGGACATGGCATCGATATGAGAATCGTTTAAGACCATAGCTGGGCTATAGGCATCGATATGTGATCCCATGTAAGACCAAATCTGAGATATGGCATTGGTATGATTCTATGTGTATGAGATTCCCGAGTATCCTTTAGTATTCCAAGTGGTTCAACGGGAAATTCAAAGATTATGCCAACGTTGAGAAAGTAAATGATTATGTTACGAGATGGTACATGTATGTACGTAAAGTTTATAAGCACTAACTTCAAGATATTATGAATTCATGATCACTATAAAAGTGACTTTAAGTTAACCATGTGATTATTGGTATGTGTATGATGAATAGATACATGGTAAAGTTGATTGATACTTATGAAAAAGAGTTTTAGGCCAAATGGAATTCAGATATGAAATGTTTTATTTCCTTGATTGTGACTCAATGAATATGAAATGAAGGAAAGATTGATATTAATGTCTAATAAAAATATTTATGAAATCTTGTGATTAAGTGTTTATGTTTATGATGTGTAAATTCATGGTAAATTCAGTTGAGAGTCATGGGTTAGGCTTTTAAGCCACATCAAATTGAGAGATAAGATGTTTATTTCACTTGAATTGTGATTCATTGGACATGTGTGAAAAAGGGAAAGATTTGCATAATTGCCTATTAAAACTGTTATGAAAGTATGAGAAGTTAAGAGTTTAAATCATTGAAAGATGTTAAGCTCTGGGCTCGAAAATATGAATACGCTTAATTTGTAACACCCCAAACCTGGCCCATAAGTTTCGACCAGATCTGTAATGCTACGGGTTGTACGTTGAAAACTTTTGCTAAGTTGGTTTTAGTAAATCATTAGTTATTAAGCAAAATTCGAATAAACAAGTGACTTTTAAAAAAAAACCTTGTATTATTATTATTTTGAATAATAAAACCTTTGACAAAGTTCCATAAGTTGCAAATATTAAAAACTAAGTAGTGAGTATAAACTATGGGGCCTTATTACATAAATGTTTCCAAAATTAAAAACTTAAGGAAAAACCGAAATAATCTATAGGAATAAAACGTGATGGCCCCTCGAGTCCGCCTTTGCTCCCATGTCCACGATCTCTGCTCATCTGCAATGTTAGGGAAAAATAATAGGGTGAGTCACCAAGACTCGAGTGTGTAAATCCGAAAACACATCAAAGGCTTGGCCCACAAACACATTATGGCCTTGGCCCGTATACAAGGGTAACTATATATGCATCATGGCCCATCCCGACCTAGAAATCCATCCTCTACACACCAACCCGTACCAACCATCACACCTTGGGATTTCTACAATCAACCCTCCAACCGCTACACACCATATCGGCAATGTGTCCGCTTTGTCTTAAAGACCGATCATTGTGTGACCTATGTGGCAAAGCCACCGATCGCCATGCGACCTTAATAATACATCGTAGTATTTCGACAAACCGAGTTGCACTGTCATAAAGACCGATCACAATGTGACCTATGTGGCAAAGCCACCGATCGTTATGCGACCTTCTTCCCCTTCATCATATCAATCCCATCCCATGCATACATACATGCAGAATCAAAACAATATACTACCTAAAAGTTCACATCTATCACATACATCGATACACATAGAGAATTTTCTATGATTACGTACTGCATCCCTTGCCTACCCTTTTGGGTAATCCGAGTGTCTATCTGACCTTTTTCCGCTTTTAGCCCATAACATATATTTAGTCTGATTACTATCTGACCTTTTTAGGCTTTTAGCCTATAACATATATTTAGTCTGATTAATTAGTGTGTTAGAGATCTACACACTGATTCTGTTAGAACGAGACCCTCTAAGTCGACGCTATCCGTAGCCAACACCACCGCTATATCCGCCTTGAAATCCCGAAAAGTGATATGAGATTAGGGAACTAGTGTTTTCCACTTTTAGATCTAAGAGATCTTACTAGAGAAGATTCGGCTACTCTAGAGGATTAGGCTTTTTGCGAAAAATCAAGAAGAGAAGATGATTCGAAGAAATCTATAGAGATTCGGCTTTTAGAAGAAAGAAGAGAAAAGAATAATGAAGTTTTCGGCTTTTGGCTTTTTAGAAGAAAGAAGAGAAGAGAATAATGGAGTTTTCGGCTTTTAGAAGAAAGAAGAGAATAATGGAGTTTTCGGCTTTTAGGAGAAAGAAGAGAAAAGAATAATGGGGTTTTCGACTTTTAGAAGAAAGAAGAGAAAGAAAAGGTGGAAACCCTAAATGCCAAAAAATAAAGAAGAGAACTCTCCCTATTTATAGAAATTTCGGCACTTACCTATGAAAAACCGAAAGTGCCCTTCCTGATAACTAAAAATTAATCAAATAAAAAGGGAAAATTCGGCACCCCCTTTTCCATAAAGAAACCGATTTCTTCACTTCTCTAGGTGATGGAATTTCGGCCAACTCCTAGCCTTGTAGATAGCTCCTATCTTTTCTCTTTTTTTTTTTCTTCCATATTATCAACTATATTATCTACATTATCCCATTCACATAAATCCTCCTATTTTTGAGCCTTGTTTCATAGTCCACTCTACCTAACCCTAATGCCAAAATTTAGCTAACTTAAATTAAAAGAGTTGGGCTCCATGTAACTTAAATTTGGGCCCCCTTACTCCCTTGTGTGGCGTCACCTCCTTGCTCCCTAAGTGGCGCCATCGACCTTTGGGCCACAAGCCCATTTTGATATTTTAAACTCGAGATACCACCTTTTAAACCCTATAGTGCCCAAACAAAAATTTAACTAAGGCTTGATTTAATCTCGAGCCCAATTTGAACCCCTAATGCTCAAATTAACTCATTACACATATTCACCCATTAAATGCATAGGCCCAAAAATTCGAGGATGTTCTGAGTTCTACCCCCTTAGAGAAATTTCGTCCTCGAAATTTCTAACTAACTACTAATCGTACTACCCAAGTCTCACCACTATGCTTTCGCTGCACACTCTAATTTAATAATATATAACCATTGCACGCATACAGTTTCTATACCCAAAAATGTAGCATCCACACAAAACATACCCGACTTAATGGTGATTGAACAATCCCGAGCCTTATGCTCCTCAGACCCGCATCTTAAACACGTTCCTGACTTCCTCCAACATTCACCCGGATGACACCTTCTGCAATATTCGCAAACCCGAAAGTTTGGACGTACCTTAACATGCTTCACAGAACGAGACTGCAACCCCAGAAAACTACGATCTCTTTTTTCTTACAGTCCACGCACCCAACCCGAAATGTTTCACCGATTTCTTTAACCTCCTTCAGTACCTCCCTAACTAGCTGAGTCAGCAAATCAGTCCTAATACTTCCACGGCCTCGGTCGCGGCCTCTTCTTCCTCTCCTAGCGCTCATCGTCGATTCTCGTAGTATCTGAATTAGAAATTTTATGAACTATTAATTTCTTTCACTGATTAACCACGAACAATCTTATGGAAAGTAGTTTTAAGAGTGGTTCTTTCGAATTTGAACCTATCTACAGTTTTAGTCTCAAGCTTATCTCCTAATTCTAGAAACCACATACATCAACCCGCATACATCAATCACACAAGTAGCATCCATGCACACACATTCATCGCATAAGGTTTTTTTTTTCGTCATTCTTCTACCCAGGGGTATTTCCGTAGTTTTGCCCTATAGGGGTTTTTTCCGTAATTTTTCAAAATAGGGTTCCTTGGTGATTTTGTGAAAGAAGGGTATTTTGGTAATTTTACAATCTGGGGGTATTTCGGTAATTTTATAATCCGGGGGTATTTTGGTAATTTTACAAATCAAGGATATTTTGGGTTACTTATAAAGCAGGGGTAATTTGGTAATTTTACAAAATAGGATGGCTGGTCCCTTTCGGGTTTTAAATTATTAATTTTTGCCCGTCAACAAATCCTCGTGGCTAGGGTGAACAGTCACTACGCACAGGTAGGATTCCAGTGAAGAGGAGGTGAGTCACTAGGGCGCTTAAGTACTGTGCTCTTAGGATCCAATCCTGAGACATGCGTATGCCTGTTGCCACACCCTATCTCGGCGACTTGTTAACAGGTTTGTTTGGTTGGATTAAATCTTATGAATTTAGAGAGTTGTTTAAACTAGCCCTAAAGTCCATCAATACTATCATACTTAGTCTACGTCCATAAAACCCATCAAGCCCCACATTCATATCACATCCAAAAGTTTAGAATACTTACCTGCGTGGATCGGGTGCCGGTAGACTCGAAGGCTATTTCTCAACCCAAACTTTTCCAAATTCTTATCAACTTTAAAATAGTACTAGACCCATTTCACAGCCCGAGTTTTGAACTAGGCTCTGATACCAAAATGTAACACCCCAAACCCGGCCCATAAGTTTCGACCAGATCTGGTATGCTACGGGTTGTACGTTGAATACTTTTGCTAAGTTGGTTTTAGTAAATCATAAGTTATTAGGAAAAATTCGAATAAACAAGTGACTGTTGAAAAAAAAACCTTGTATTATTATTATTTTGAATAATAAAACCTTTGACAAAGTTTCATAAGTTGCAAATATTAAAAACTAAGTAGTGAGTATAAACTATGGGGCCTTATTACATAAATGTTTCCAAAATTAAAAACTTAAGGAAAAACTGAAATAATCTATAGGACTAAAAACTTGATGGCCCCTCGAGTCCGCCTTTGCTCCCATGTCCACGATCTCTTTGCTCATCTGCAAAGTTAGGGAAAAACAATAGGGTGAGTCACCAAGACTCGGTGTGTAAATCCAGAAAACACATCAAAGGCTTGGCCCACAAACACATTATGGCCTTGGCCCGTATACAAGGGTAACTATATATGCATCATGCCCCATCCCAGCCTAGAAATCCATCCTCTACACACCAACCCGTACCAACCATCACACCTTGGGGATTTCTACAATCAACCCTCCAATCGCTACACACCATATCGATAAATTTGTCTTCGCCTGTCTTAAAGATCGATCACTGTGTGACCTATGTGGCAAAGCCACCGATCGCCATGCGACCTTAATAATACATCGTAGTATTTCGACAGCTGAGATGCCTGTCATAAAGACCGATCATTATGTGACCTATGTGGCAAAGCCACCGATCGCTATGCGACCTTCTTCCCCTTCATCATATCAATCCCATCCCATGCATACATACATGCAGAATCAAAACAATATACTACCTAAAAGTTCACGATCTATCACATACATCGATACACATAGAAGTTTCTATGATTACGTACCTAGCATCCCTTGCCTACCCTTTTTGGGTAATCCGATTGTCTATCTGACCTTTTTACGGCTTTTAGCCCATAACATATATTTAGTACAGATTACTATACTGACCTTTTTAGGCTTTTAGCCCATAACATATATTTAGTACAGTTAATTCTTGTGTTAGAGATCTACACACCTGATTACTATTAGAACGAGACCCTCTAAGTCGACGCTATCCGTAGCCAACACCACCGCTATCTACCTTGAAATCTCGAAAAGTGATATGAGATTCAGGAACTAGTGTTTCCGGTTTTTAGATCTAAGAGATCTTACTAGAGAAGATTCGGCTACTCCCAGAGGATTCCGGCTTTTTGCGAAAAATCAGGAAGAGAAGATGGTTTGAAGAAATCTATAGAGATTCAGCTTTTAGAAGAAAGAAGAGAAAAGAATAATGGAGTTTTCGGCTTTCGACTTTTTAGAAGAAAGAAGAGAAGAGAATAATGGAGTTTTTGGCTTTTAGAAGAAAGAAGAGAATAATGGAGTTTTCGGCTTTCAGGAGAAAGAAGAGAAAAGAATAATGGGGTTTTCGACTTTTAGAAGAAAGAAGAGAGAAGAAAAGGTGGAAACCCTAAATGTAGAAAAATAAAGAAAAGAACCCTCCTATTTATAGAAATTTGGCACTTACCTATGAAAAAACAGAAAGTGCCCTTCCCGATAACTAAAAATTAATCAAATAAAAGGAAAATTCGGCACCCCCTTTTCCATAAAGAAACCGATTTCTTCACTTCTCTAGGTGATGGAATTTGGCCAACTCCTAG
Organism: Gossypium sturtianum; assembly: GCA_025698515.1. Lineage (NCBI taxonomy): Eukaryota > Viridiplantae > Streptophyta > Magnoliopsida > Malvales > Malvaceae > Gossypium > Gossypium sturtianum. The sequence continues at coordinate 121,288,082 of CM046948.1, forward strand.
CCTTGTAGATAGCTCCTATCTTTTCTCCTTTTTTTCTTCCATATTATCAACTATATTATCTACATTATCCCATTCACATAAATCCTCCTATTTTTGAGCCTTGTTGCCGTCCACTCTACCTAACCCTAATGCTGAAATTTAGCTAACTTAAATTTAAAGAGTTGGGCTCCATGTAACTTAAATTTGGGCCCCTTACTCCCTTGTGTGGCGTCACCTCCTTGCTCCCTAAGTGGCGCCACTGACCACTGGGCCACAAGCCCATTTTGATATTTTAAACTCAGATACCACCTTTTAAACCCTATAGTGCCCAAACAAAGATTTAACTAAGGCTTCAGCCCAATCCTGAGCCCAATTTGAACCCCTAATGCTCAAATTAACTCATTACACATATTCACCCATTAAATGCATAGGCCCAAAAATTCAGGATGTTACATAATTAATATGCATGTTACTATGAGGCTTGAAATGATTTGTTAATGATTATTATGGTATGTTATATTGGAGAGATTAGAATGTTTGGCAAATGTTATGATGCATTAAATTATGCTTATAAATTGAAGGGGGTAAGCATTGTAATTGAGTAAGTTATGCCCATGAAGATTTAATGACGTTTATGTTGTGTTATGTTATTTTAATTGCATGACAAATGTATGACTATTGTTGCTTATTATTTGCATGCGAACTTACTAAGCTTTGTAGCTTACTCCCCTTCCTTTCCCTTATGTTATAGGGTTGTATGCTAGCTCAAGTTGGAGATCGCCGGAGATGTTATCACACTATCAAGCTATCACCGTGGGGTAAAAGTGAATACAAACCTCTTAAGTTTATGGCATGTATAGGGGCTCAGTCATTTGGTGTATGAGTCATTATGATTTGGCTAAATATATTAGCTTGTGATGGCTAAAGGTTGGATGAAATTTGTAGCCATGCAAATTGGCTTATATTAGCTAAATGGTTGTAAGCCCATATAAGTATGTATGTGCAAATGTCAATGTTTGGTGATGTGGTTTATATTTGCTTGATATATGATGGTTATGAGTTTATTCATATGTTTATGCCCTTTGAGTGCGAATTTAGCATGAAATGATTTGGCAAGGCCTAATGTTATAATGCATGATAGATGATGGTATAAAAATGATACGTTATTGCTTGATTGTAGTTATTTTTGAAGGCATTTATATGCCATGATTTGTGCCATGTGATGTTGTGTGAATGTGTGCAAGTAAGTGTGACAAAATATGTAACGACCCGAAATTGGGCCTAGTAGGATTGGGCCCAATGGGCCTTGGGCGTAGGAGTGTTTAAAATTTTTGAGAACAAGAGAACGGCATTATTTCAAGTTGGACTTATTAGGAGGGTGATTTTGGAAAGTTACGGGGTTCTAGGAAGTTTCGGGTTCAAATTGGGCCTTAGCAAAATTTTTGTGTTTAAGCACTTTAAGGTGAGAAGGTAAGTGGCATCAAGGCTTATCGAAATAAGTGTGCATTTTGCTAGCACAAATGAAGCTAGTGGAGGAGTGGTGTGGCGTTGCATGTATGGGCTTGAGGGGTGGAGTTCGAATCCCACCTAGTGCAAATTTTGGGATTTTATTTTTGTATTCCTTCCCTAAGTGTCATCCAAGGTGGTATTTAAGGCAAGGAAGACTTTTTGGTTTTGGAAAGGTGGCTAAAGAAATATGGTATGGAGGAAGATAAGGGTTGATGATGGAAAGAATCAAAAGAAAAAGGCATATGAAGGGAACATGTTGGCTTATAGTGTGGAAGGTGTTTTGGAAAGATTTTTATTTGGTCAATGCTCATCTTTTGGAAAAGATGATACATGGTTTTGGTTAAGGGAAAGAGGGGGAGTCAAATTTCTCTAGCTCTCCCTTGCATTTTCACATCTTTGGGGGTCATTTCTTTTTCCTTTCTAAAAATTTTGGTTCTTTTGATTGCATTTCCTCTTGACCGAAACTTCAATTTGCCTATTGACTTCTACTCTTTTCTTTTCAAACATTCTCTTTTATACACAATAACCGAAACATCAACTTCATCTCATAGCCGAAACTTGGTTCTTGTGGTTGCCGAAGCTTCTTTGTCTTCTCGGGTTTTCGGTGGTTGTAAGGCCGAATCTATTCTTTGCTACTTCTATCTTCTTGGTTCTCTTGGTGTGGGCCGAATCGGTAGAGTGTTAGCTTACACTCTCATCATCTTTCTAGTCTTAAGGAAATCGATAGAAGGGGATCTATTATTTTCAAGGTAAGGGATTCGTCATTGTTCTTTTTGATCTTTTTCGTTGATCGGTTAGTTTGCTAAACGGTATAGAGGTGATGACTAATCGTTTATTTTTAGGGACCAAATCGCTCGATCACCTATCCCTCGTAATAAGAGACTCGGATTGTTGGTAAGTGATATAGATTGTTAATCAATCGCAATACTTGGTTGAAGTTGAAAATTGGGCTTTGGACTAATTGTTAATCGATTGTACCTTTAGGGGCCGCAGAGAGTATCGTGTTACGGATTCCGAATAAGGTGTGTAATCCCGTACACTTCCGGATACCTGTTTGAAATGGTGTGTAATCTCATACCTCTCTAAAAGTTTGCATGAAATGTTCTGTGATTCGGTTGAAATACCGAAGGAAAATCGGAAACCGGCATCCGTGACCACTCGGGCGTGCGTATGTTCGTAGTAGTAACCATATTTTGCAATGAAATAGTTTGGCCAGCAGCAGTGATGTGATTTTGAAATATCACAAAAAATAGGAGAAAGAGAATTAGAAAGCTATTAAGATATCAAATTAAAGCTTACTGTGTCTATTTTCATATGAAAGAAACGGAGTAGAAAGAGAAATTTTATATTCTGTGATATTTTAAATTTAGTGGGACTGGCTCTGATTGACTTCGTGGTTCCCTGATCTGTCTTAGAAAAATCATTTAAAATTGTACAAAGTGAATTATGAGTTATAATTTATATGTATAGATTCCTTAGTGAGCCTATTCTCAATAGAAACAAGTGGGAGCAACATATGAAAACTGTACAGTTAGATATTTGAATTTTGGGTAAGAGAGGTCAGAACCATTGGTCAGTGAAACAAGAGAAAATTTAAGGAATAAACTGTACTAAATGGTTAAGCTAAAAATTCTGGAAAAAATTTAGTAAGAAGATATATGAGTCTAGTTTCAAGGAAAATTTACAGATTTAAATTTCGAGTTTCCTAACTCGAGTTATAGTCAATTTAGTCAGTCTGACGCAGATGGACAGTTTCAATTTTTATGCCCCAAATTAGTAGTTAAGTCTGGGTTGCGAAATTACCATAATACCCTTAGAGGGTAAATTACCTAAATACCCCTGGGTTGCGAGATTACCAAATTACCCTTAGTGGGTAAGATTACCGAATTATGAAATTGCCCTTATGGGCTGAATTACGAAAATGCCCTTATGGGCCGAATTACGAAAATGCCCCTATGGGTCGAAATTACGAAAATGCCCTTATGGGCCGATTTGATAGAATGCCTTAATGGGCCGAATTGCAAAGTGTTATAATGGGTCGATTTATCGTAACAAATCTCTGGATTAATAATTGTTGTTTATATTTGTAAATATTATGCCTTACTATGAATGTTGCATTTACATAATTTTGCATGGGATGGGAAAAATGTTGAAGAGAAGTGTAGCCTGGTGGCTTTGCCACAAATATTTTGAAAAGCAGTTTGACTGCAGCGATATATTCTAATTTCGGTGGCTCTGCCACAATTCTGTCTGGTGGCTATGCCACGTATAATCTGTTATTCTGGTGGCTCTGCCACAAATTCTGATAATGGCTATGTGCCAACCTAAATATGGCCTTGTGCCATCGTGATTATGGCTTTGTGCTAAACGTATTTACCCGGGGCTATGTGCCTAACATATGAATTAACGACTCTGTGTCGATCATATTTACCCTAGGCCGTGTGCCGATTATATTACCGTATATGATATTCTGGTGGCTCTGCCACAATCTGTATAGTGGCTATGCCACGCATAATTATGACTCGGTGGCTCGCCACAAATATTATGAAATGGCAACTTGCACTGCGATTGGTGTGTTTGGCGGGGTGGGTTGACTTGATCCCCACGCTGTGTGTGATGGGATGGTACGGGTGGTGTGTAGCGGATGGATATCTAGGATGGGTTGGGTTGCATACATTCATACATTTGCTTCATTTTAAGATTGTTATGTGAAAGGGCTTAGGCCCATAATATTGCTATATGGGTTCGGGCCCGGTGGATGACTAATGAGGATTTCACACTGAGTTCTTGTAACTCACTCCCCTTTTCTTAACCCTTGTAGGTAATGCTCAGTGATGTGGATTTGGGCCATGGATGACTCGGTGGAAGCCATACTTGAGAATGGTGTTATTGAACTTTAGATTTCTATTTCAGGTTATTTTACTACTTTTACTATTTTGGGTTTTTTTATGTTGTAATAAGGCCTCTGGAGTATTTTATTGTTTGCTTTATGGTTGCTATACTTATTATTTTGCTTAAATTGTTTAAAATGAGAATTTTCTAAAAACTTAAATAAAGGTTTTCCCAAAATCGATTAACAAATGGATTTCACAATAAAATTTTATAAATATTTTAACACGAAAGTTTTCACTCGAACTTTCAAACGATATTTTTAAAAGACACAGTTTTATAAGATCATTAGTTCAAATTTTTGATTTCTCAATTAACTTTCGAGGATTAGTAGTATTTTATCAAATATTTCTAATTAAACATGTTTTCTTGATTATAACAAAATAATATCTATCTTAGTACAAATCAAAAGGGATTTAACACGTTTTTCTCATGTGACATGTCAGATCCGGTCATAACGCATGGGCCGGGTTTGGGGTGTTACATTTTATGGTATCAGAGCCCGATTGTAAAACTCGACTGTGGTTTGGGTTCAAACACGTTTTCAAAGCCGTTTAAATTTTAAATTATACATGTATTTTCTAAAGGAAGTATGGCACCACGGGTATCCGACACCAAGTCAAGTAAGTATATGTTATCATTTTATGATTATGATTATTATGTTATGACTATAGAAATACTCTAGAACTTTTTAGTTTTAGGAGCTGAAACTATAGAGATTAAGACCTTAGGATACGTCTACGAAAACAACTTTACTTACTATACTCCATAAAATATTATTTAATAAACACTGAATAAGCATAATGATTCATAAGAATCTTAGTTAGATTAAATCGACTTAGCAAATATGAGCGCTAGAGGACGTGGACGTAGTGGACGCGATCGTGATAGAGGCCGAGGTGCTAGGGCTGGATTTTCGACACCGAGGCATGTGCCTGAAAGGGAGGCACTGGCATCACCAGTGGCTGAGACGGGATCTCATGATCGAGCTTGGGTTGTTGAGCTGACTCAGATAGTTAAGGAGGTATTGGAGGAGGTTAAAGGAATCAGTGAAGCACTTCGAGTTGGGTGTATGGACTGTAAGAAGAAAAGAGATCGCGGTTCTTTTGGGTCGCAAACTCGTTCCGTAAAGCGTGTTAAGGCACGTCCAAATTTTCTGGCTTGCGAATATTGCAGAAGGCGTCATCCGGGAGAATGCTGGAGGAGGTCAGGAGCATGCTTGAGATGCGGGTCTAAGGAGCATAAGGCTCGGGATTGTTTCATCACTATCAAGTCAGGTATGTTTTGGTTGGACGTGATGATTGAATGTAGAAAATTTTAGGTATAAGTGGTAGATAACTGCTTGCTTCGTGGTTAGGTGTTTGGTTGTGTGAAAGAGGATTCAAGATTATGTTAAAAGTACATTAGTGTTATTAAGATCAGAGTGCTTGTGTGAAAGCATAGTGGTGTGATTTGAGCGATGCGTTTAGTAGTTGGTTGGAAATTTCGAGGACGAAATTTCTTTAAGGAGGGTAGAATTGTAACGACCTGAAATTGGGCCTAGTAGGATTGGGCCCAATGGGCCTTGGACGTAGGAGTGTTTAAATTTTTGAGAACAAGAGAACGGCATTATTTCAAGTTGGACTTATTAGGAGGGTGATTTTGGAAAGTTACGGGGTTCTAGGAAGTTCCGGGTTCAAATTGGGCCTTAGCAAAATTTTTGTGTTTAAGCACTTTAAGGTGAGAAGGTAAGTGGCATCAAGGCTTATGGAAATAAGTGTGCATTTTGCTAGCACAAGTGAAGCTAGTGGAGGAGTGGTGTTGCGTTGCATGTATGGGCTTGAGGGGTGGAGTTCGAATCCCACCTAGTGTAAATTTTGGGATTTTATTTTTGTATTCCTTCCCTAAGTGTCAGCCAAGGTGGTATTTAAGGCAAGGAAGACTTTTTGGTTTTGGAAAGGTGGCTAAAGAAATATGGTATGGAGGAAGATAATGGTTGATGATGGAAAGAATCAAAAGAAAAAGGCATGTGAAGGGAACATGTTGGCTTATAGTGTGGAAGGTGTTTCGGAAAGATTTTTATTTGGTCAATGCTCATCTTTTGGAAAAGATGATACATGGTTTTGGTTAAGGGAAAGAGGGGAGCCGAATTTCTCTAGCTCTCCCTTGCATTTTCACATCTTTGGGGTCATTTCTTTTTCCTTTCTAAATATTTTGGTTCTTTTGATTGCATTTCCTCTTGACCGAAACTTCAATTCGCCTATTGACTTCTACTCTTTTCTTTTCAACCATTCTCTTTTATACACCATAACCGAAACATCAACTTCATCTTATAGCCGAAACTTGGTTCTTGTGGTTGCCGAAGCTTCTTTGTCTTCTCGGGTTTTCGGTGGTTGTAAGGCCGAATCTATTCTTTGCTACTTCCATCTTCTTGGTTCTCTTGGTGTGGGCCGAATCGGTAGAGTGTTAGCTTACACTCTCATCATCTTTCTAGTCTTAAGGAAATCGATAGAAGGGGATCTATTATTTTCAAGGTAAGGGATTCGTCATGGTTCTTTTTGATCTTTTTCGTTGATCAGTTAGTTTGCTAAACCGGTATAGAGGTGATGACTAATCGTTTATTTTAGGGACCAAATCGCTCGATCACCTATCCCTCGTAATAAGAGACTCGGATTGTTGGTAAGTGATATAGATTGTTAATCAATCGCAATACTTGGTTGAAGTTGAAAATTGGGCTTTGGACTAATTGTTAACCGATTGTACGTTTAGGTGCCGCGGAGAGTATCGTGTTACGAATTCCGAATAAGGTGTGTAATCCCGTACCCTTCCGAATACCTGTTTGAAATGGTGTGTAATCTCATACCTCTCTGAAAGTTTGCATGAAATGTTCTGTGATTCATTCGAAATACTGAAGGAAAACCGGAAACCGGCATCCGTGACCACTCGGGCATGCGTATGTTCGTAGTAGTAACCATATTTTGCAATGAAATAGTTTGGTCAGCAGCAGTGACGTGATTTTGAAAAATCACGAAAAATAGGAGAAATAGAATTAGAAAGCGAATAAGATATCGCATTAAATCTTACTGTGTCTCTTTTCATATGAAAGAAACGGAGTAGAAAGAGGAATTTTATATTCTGTGATATTTTAAATTTAGTGAAACTGGCTCTGATTGACTTCGTGGTTCCCTGATCTGTCTTAGAAAAATCATTTAAAATTTTACAAAGTGAATTATGAGTTATAATTTATATGTGTAGATTCCTTAGTGAGCCTATTTTAAATAGAAACAAGTGGGAGAAACATATGTAAACTGTACAGTTAGATATTTTAATTTCGGGTAAGAGAGGTCAGAACCGTTGGTTAGTGAAACAAGGGAAAATTTAAGGAATAAACTGTACTAAATGGTTAAGCTAAAAATTCTGGAAAAATTTTAGTAAGAAGATATATTAGTCTAGTTTCAAGGAAAATTTGCGGATTTAAATTTTGAGTTTCCCAACTCGAGTTATAGTCAATTTAGTCAGTATGTCGCAGATGGACAGTTTCAATTTTTATGCCCCAAATTAGTAGTTAAGTCTGGGTTGCGAAATTACCATAATACCCTTAGAGGGTAAATTACCGAAATACCCCTGGGTTGCGAGATTACCAAATTACCCTTAGTGGGTAAGATTACCGAATTATGAAATTGCCCTTATGGGCCGAATTACGAAAATGCCCCTATGGGTCGAAATTACGAAAATGCCCCTATGGGCTGATTTGATAGAATGCCTTAATGGGCCGAATTGCAAAGTGTTATAATGGGCTGATTTATCGTAACAAATCTCTGGATTAATAATTGTTGTTTATATTTGTAAATATTATGCCTTACTATGAATGTTGCATTTACATAATTTTGCATGGGATGGGAAAAATGTTGAATAGAAGTGTAGCCTAGTGGCTTTGCCACAAATATTATGAAAAGCAGTTTGGCTGCAGCGATATATTCTGATTCCGGTGGCTCTGCCACAATTCTGTCTGGTGGCTATGCCACGTATAATCTGTTATTCTGGTGGCTCTGCCACAAATTCTGATAATGGCTATGTGCCAACCTAAATATGGCTTTGTGCCATCGTGATTATGGCTTTGTGCTAAACGTATTTACCCGGGGCTATGTGCCTAACATATGAATTAACGACTCTGTGTCGATCATATTTACCCTAGGCTGTGTGCCGATTATATTACCGTATATGATATTCTGGTCGCTCTGCCACAATCTGTATAGTGGCTATGCCACGCATAATTATGACTTTGGTGGCTCAGCCACAAATATTATGAAATGGCAACTTGCCTGCGATTGGTGTGTTTGGCGGGGTGGGTTGACTTGATCCCCACAGGTGTGATGGGATGGTACGGGTGGTGTGTAGCGGATGGATATCTAGGATGGGTTGGGTTGCATACATTCATACATTTGCTTCATTTTAATATTGTTATGTGAAAGGGCTTAGGCCCATGATATTGCTATATGGGTTCAGGCCCAGTGGATGACGGTAAGGGGATTTCACACTGAGTTCTTGTAACTCACTGCCCCTTTTTCTTAACCCTTGTAGGTAATACTCGGTGATGTGGATTTGGGCCATGGATGACTCGGTGGAAGCCATACTTGATAATGGTGTTATTGAACTTTAGATTTACATTTCGCTTATTTTACTACTTTTACTATTTTGGGTTTTTTTTATGTTGTAATAAGGCCTCTGGAGTATTTTATTATTTGCTTTATGGTTGTTATACTTATTATTTTTCTTAAATTGTTTAAAATGAGAATCTTCTAAAAACTTAAATAAAGGTTTTCCCAAAATCGATTAACAAATGGATTTCAAAATAAACTTTTATGAATATTTTAACACGGAAGTTTTCACTCGAACTTTCAAACGATATTTTTAAAAGACACGGTTTTATAAGATCATTAGTTCAAGTTTTCGATTTCTCAATTAACTTTCGAGGATTAGTAGTATTTTATCAAATATTTCTAATTAAACTTGTTTTCTTGATTATAACAAAATAATATCTATTTTAGTACAAATCAAAAGGGATTTAACACGTTTTTCTCATGTGGCATGTCAGATCCAGTCATAACGCATAGGCCGGGTTTGGGGTGTTACAAAATGGCTTGGAAAATAGCCTTTTATTTGTCCACACGGGTAGACACACGGGTGTGTGTCTAAGCCGTGTGTGACACACGGTCTGCCCCATGGGCATGTCTTTCGGCCATGTGTCCCCTGCACCTTAATTTTGGAAAAATAGAATGTCCAGAATTTAGCACATGGGTGTGTGTCTCAGCCGTGTGGAGGACACGGCCTAAGCACACGGGTGTGTGACTTGGCCGTGTGACTTCAATTTGATGATGACGTCATAAACAGAATGCACCCTAAGATGGACACGACCTGAAGCATGGGCGTGTGATATGACACACGGGCGTGTCCCTTAACCCACACGGGCGTGTGGTCCTGTTTCATGATGAAATTTTTTCTAAGTTTCGTAAATTTTTCTTGAGTTCTCGGTTTAGTCCCAAACCATTCCCAATGTATGTTTTAGGCCTCATAGGCTTGTTTAAGGGATGATATGAATGTATGTGAAAGGTTTTAAATTTGGGTGATAATCCGTGTCTCAGTTTTGAATGTTTGTTTGAGTTTAAGTCCGATAATGCCTCGTACCCTGTTCTAGCATCGAATACGGTAAGGGGTGTTACATTTAGTGGTATCAGAGCTATGGTTTAGTCGATTCTCGAACTAACATAGCGTATGTGAGTCTAGTTATACATGCCATGTTACTACCTGTGATAGTGTGATATCTCCCGACTCTAACGAAATTATTTTGTTAAGACAGAGATGCTTTCCAACTGAGCTATTTTTGATAGTGCTAAAAGTGATATTGAGATATTTGAAATGTGTTTATGATGAGACGGGACTTAGAAAGGTATGAATAGAAGTTCATGATATGTATGTGATAATGTACGAAATGAGAAAACCATAAGTCGAGGAATGTGGAAACGTGGAATGAAATGAAAGTTTATATTATGATAAGCTTATCTATGCTGTGTGGCATTCATATGATGTTATGTGCCTGACTTGTTTGATTAAGTGAATGCTATGAGTAAAATTACTCAAAATTTATAGAATGTGTGTTTATGTACACTTGTTTGAATAAGATAATCGAAAAGTTCGTATAACATAATATGTATGTTAATTTGCTTGAAGTGAATTATGTGATTGAGATGATATTATGTTGATGATAGATGCTGAGTTATATGTGTGTATTTGTGAGAGTCAAGTTAGAGGCTTTACGACCTCACCCCCTTACCAGTGTTGCTTTTATAATGAAAATTCACGAGAATTATGTTGAATAAGTTCACAAGTGTGAAACCAAAGAGTACAGTGGTGGAATAATTAGTAATGCAGACAGAGTTGAAAATAGTTTGACAAGTGAATACAGTTTTGAAAAAGATATCAGATTATTCTAAAGATCATTCAGATTTCGCAATGTCACGATTAAAGAAAAAGGTTAATCTCGGCTAATCGACTTATTCAGATATGATGTCTAAAGTATGTGTTTGCTGAAATTTTCCCCGAATTGGTTTTCATTAGTGAATGGAATGATGCGGGGTTCATGATGACAGAATTAGTTAGAGAAATGATAATTGAGTAGTAAAGATGTCTGTGAGTGACAGTTGCAGTTGAAATTAATATGATGATCTTTTCTGGGTATTCTATATATTCTTTTATCCTAAGAGATATGTGTGTGATTGTTCAGTTTCTGATAGAGCTCTTATGTTGTGAGAATGCTATCTAACTATGATGTTAGACGAAAGCCCTGTTGGTCTGGTCGGTTTATGATCGATATTTCTTTACCTCTTCGGGATTCTATTCTAATATGTTGAAATAAAGTCGATGGTAAAAATTTATATGAGGCTATTCTTCTGTCTCTACTGGTTATTGTTCTGTTTTATATACATTTATGGAAGATATGTTATCTCTGTCGCAATTGATTCTAGAACGTATGAGCGGTATTTTTCTTCTAGTTTTCTCTGAGGAATCATCAGGATATTTATTATTTTCTTATGAGTTATGTTCTCGAATTTCCGGTATGGTATCGTATCTTGGATTTCCTTATCTTGGTTTTCCTATCATTCATACTTCAAAAATTATTAATCATGGCTCATCTTTGAAGTGTGTTCTTTGACTTGTGATGAATATGTCTATTATGATCATATTTCTGGTTCAATCATAGAAACGTGGTGATTCTGGTATCTAGAATTCTTTAATTTTGTGAAAGGAATTGACATCGGCAATAGTATAAGTGGTGAAATCACAAGCTCCAATTTGTATAATGGACTTCTTTTCTCAGGTAAGTTAATTAAAGTCAATGCATTCAATCGGGATATCTTTATTTCTTTGAGCTAATGTGATTGTAAAGGTCTTTGATAGCATGATAAGAGAATTTTGACAGATTGTGTGTTTGAGTTGTTTTAATAGCATGAAGAAAGGAGCATTTTGATATGTGGAAACACATAAATTTATATACTTTTTCATGCCCTTTTTGACCCAAATTCATGCGGTTTCGAGTAAATTATTGTCGGAAAATAATTAAATATTATAAAATAATTAAATTGTTCTAAAAATATGAACATGATGAATTTTAATTAATTTTATAGTTAATTTTGACTATTTTCGACAGATTCGCACAAAGGGCGAAAATTGGCTCGGCAGACACTGCTCGAAGAATAAACCCGAGAAGCAATTTGAAGTATCGAGGCGAATTTATTTTCAGCCCAAGACGGTCCAATTATGAATATTTAATCATAACATAATTAATTTTAATTTATTCCCAATTTAATTTGGGTTAAATAAATTAATCTTAATTAATTATGAAAAAGGCCCAGTTGAACCGCATCAGTTGAACCAAACCGGTTGTAACACCCCAAACCCGACCCATGCGTTAAAACCGGATCTGACATGTCACATGAGAAAAACATGTTAAATCCTTTTGAGAAAACGAGTTGATTTGAAATATTTGATAAAGTACTACTAACCTCGAAGGTTGTTTGATAAATCAATAATTTGAACTAGAAATCTTTACAAAACGTGACTTTTGAAAATATCGTTGATAGTTCGAGAAAAACTTTTCGAGTTAAAATATTTGTAAAAGTTTGTTATGAAATCCATTTGTTAATCTATTTTGGAAAACCTTTATTTAAGTTTTTAGAAAAATACCCATTTAAAATCATTCAAGCAAAATAGTAAGTACGACAAACATAAAGCAAAAATAAAATATTCCAGAGGCCTTATTACAACATAAAAACCCAAAATAGTAAGAGTAGTAAAATAAGCGGAAATAGAAATCTAAAGTTCAATAACACCATTACTGAAGTATGGCCTCCATTGAGTCATCCATGGCCCAAATCCACATCACTGAGCATTACCTACAAGGATTAAGAAAAAGGGGAAGTGAGTTACAAGAACTCAGTGTGCAATCCCTTACCGTCATCCACTGGGCCTGAACCCATATAGCAATATCATGGGCCTAAGCCCTTTTACATAACAATCTTAAAATGAAGCAAATGTATGAATGTATGCAACCCAACCCATCCATCCAACACACCCCCATACCAACCATCACACCTATGGGGATCAAGTCAACCCACCCGCCATCACACCAAAACGCAGGCAATTTGCCGTTTAATAAAATTTATTCTGGCCAAGCCACCGATATCATATGTAAACATTATGGTAAACAGTTTATTGTGGCAATGCCACCAGGCTACACTTCTCTTCCACATTTTTCCCAACCCATGCAATATATGAAAATGCAATAACATAATAAAATGTTCGCATATAAATAGCAACCATTTATCAAGTAATTTATTACAGTGACTAGGCCCATTTAAGCAAAAATAATCGGCCCATTAAGGCATTCCAACATAACGGCCCATTAAGGGCAATTCCGTAATTTGGCCCATGAGGGCATTTTCGTAATTTAGAAATTTTACCCACTAAGGGTAATTCGGTAATCTCGCAACCCAGGGGTATTTCGGTAATTTACCCTCCAAGGGTATTTTGGTAATTTCGCAACCCAGACTTAACTACTAATGTGAGGCATAAAAATTGAAACTATCCATCTGCGTCATATTGACTAAACTGACAATAACTCGAGTTAGGAAACTCAAAATTTAGTTCCGTAAATTTTCCTTCAAACTAGACTCATATATCTTCTTAATAATTTTTCTAGAATTTTTGGTTTAGCCATTTAGTATAGTTTATTCATTAAAGTTCTCCTTGTTTCACTGACCAACGATTCTGACCTCTCTTATCCTAAATTCAAATATCTCACTGTACAGTTTTCATATGTTGCTCCAACTTGTTTCTATTGAAAATAGACTCACTAAGGAATCTATACATATAAATTATAACTCATAATTCACTTTGTACAATTCTAAACGATTTTTCCAAGACAGAACAGGGAACCACAAAGTCAATCAAAACCAGTCTCACTAAAATTAAAATATCAAAGAATATAAAATTCCTCTTCCTTCTCTATTTCTTTCATATAAAAATAGACACTGTAAGCTTTAATTCAATATCTTTTTCACTTTCTAATTCCCTTTATCTTATTTTTCATGATTTTTGAAAATCACGTCACTGCTGCTGACCAAACTGTTTCATTGCAAAATATGGTTACTACTACGAACATACGCACGCCCAAGTGGTCACGGATGCCGGTTTCCGGTTTTCTTCGATATTTCGACCGAATCACAGAAAATTTTCATGCAAACTTTCAGAGGGGTATGAGATTACACACCATTTCAAATAGGTATTCGGAAGGGTACGGAATTACACACCTTATTCGGAATCCGTAACACGATACTTTCCGCGGCACCTAAAGGTACAATCGGTCAACAATTAGTCAAAAACCCAATTTAAAACTTCAACCAAGTATTGCAATTGATTAACAATCTATATCACTTACCAACAATCCGAGTCTCTTATTACGGGGGATAGGTGATCGATTGGCCCTCTGATAAAGTACTTCGAGATTCTACTTACCAACCCTCTTTCGAAAGCCAAAGGCTAGAAAGATGACAAGAGTGTAAGCTAACACTCTACCGATTCAGCCCACACCAAGAGAACAAAGAGAATGGAAGTAGCATGGAATAGATTCGGCCTTGCAACCACCGAAAACCCAAGAAGGCAAAGAAGCTTTGACAACCACAAGAACCAAGTTTTGGCTATGTGATGAAGTTGATGTTTCGGCTATGGTGAAGAAAAGAGAAAGTGGGAGGGTATGGAATTTGGTAACAAAGAAAAACAATGAAAGAAAAGAAAATGAAGAAGAGGAAGAAAAACCACAAAGAAAATTCAGCAATCACAAGTTGAGAGAAATGAACAATGATGGATTAAGGCTTACGGCACAACAAAGGGACAAGATGAACAATGACTAGGTATTTTGGCCAAAACAAGGGAAAAGAAGTTGGTAAAGAAAATGCCAAAATGAACAAAGCTTAGCAAAATAGCCAAGAGAGATTCGACTCTCACACTCCCTAACAAAACCGTGTGCCTACTACACCAAAAGGTCATGGTTGACCCAAAATTTTCTTTCCAAAACATCATCCCCAAAATCAGCCAACATGTTCCCTTCCCTTACCTTTTTCCTTCATTTCTTTCCTTCATTATCCCTTATCTTCATCCTTACAATATTCCTTAGTCATCTTTCCCAAATTAAAAAGTCTTCATTTCCTTATTAAAGCCTTGACCGACACTTACCTTATAGTACAAAAATTTAATCTAAAATATTTGCACTAGATGGGATTCGAACCTTAAACCATTAGTACACTTTTAACACCCCAAACCCGGCCTAGAAGTTAGGCCCGAATCTGGAATGTCACATTAAAGGCGCACTTCAAAACAATTTACTAGTTAACCATTTAAGGCCCAAAAGCCCAAAACAAAAGATTATTTTGAAAACCATATTAACACTTTAATAATTTTATGAAATTTCTTAAGTGGGTAGTTGAAACAATAATAATAATAAACCCAAAATTCAAAGTCAAAAAGGAATTACATGTCCTTATTACAATCCAATGAAAAAAAACAAAGTATTTAAAACAGAATCATTTGAATAAATTAAAACATTGAACAGCTTGTAGTGTGGCCATCTCCGAGTCCTCTCCCACGTCGAGCCGTTTATTCAAGATTACCTGAAACATTAAATTAAAGGGTGTGAGTTTCGAAACTCAGTGTGTACAACCCTTGGTAATCAAATCACACACAAATATTCACATTGGGCCGAAGCCCTAACAAAAATCGGTGGTCTTGGGCCTTAGCCCACAATGACCTCATATCATATCATATCATATCGCATCATATACAAACAAGATAATGCAAAACCCACCCCAAAAATCCATCCACTACACACACCATTTCCCTTCCAACCTTATGACTCCTGTGGGGAATTCTAGCTCGACCCACCCCTCCGTTATACACCATGGGTAGCCCGGTTGCGGTACTACCGAACGTTGCAGCAAAGCTGCTAATCATATATTGGGCTTAAAGCCTTCTGTGGATCCATACCATACGGCCATGCGATCCTGCATCCATACCATACGGCCATGCGATCCTCCAATATTGACACAGAGTCATCAATATATATATATGTTAGGCACATAGCCACGGTAAATATGATTGGCACAAAGCCATAATAACAGCACAAAGCCTTCGGTATTGGCACAAAGTCCATAATTATGGCACGAAGCCCATATTAATGGCACACAGCCCTCGGTAACATTATCGGTGCAGCATGGCTGCTCGGTGGCTAAAAAGCCTGCGGTGGCTATAAAGCCTTCGGTGGATCCACAGTCATCAAGCGACTATGCGATCCTCAATTCTTCCTCCATACCATAATTCCCACCCATATGCATCCTAAGCAGAATATCATATGAATGCATCAAACACACAAGTAACATCCATAAACTCATATCCATCACATAGGGGTATTTTCGTCATTTCACTACCCAGGGGTATTTTCGTAACTCTGCCCTACAGGGGTATTTTGGTAATTTGGCAAAATAGGGGTGTCTTGGTAATTTTGAAAATAGGGGTATTTTGGTAATTTTACAAACCAGGGGTATTTCGGTAATTTTGCAAACCGGGGGTATTTCGGTAATTTCGCAAACCAGGGGTATTTCAGCAATTTTTCAAATTGGGGGTATTTTAGTAATTTTACACATAAGGGTATTTTAGTAATTTTACAAATATAAGGGTATTTTAGTAATTTTACAAATATAAGGGTATTTGGTCCCTCTCGGGTTTTAGTTATAAACTTTGGCCCATAAACAAGTCCTCGCGGTTAAAGTGAACAAACACTATGCACCAGGTAGGATCTCAGAAAAGAGGAGGTAGGTCACTCGGACCGCTTAAGTACCAAGCTCTCACTAGATCCAATCCTAGACATGCATATGTCGGTTACCACACTTTAACTAATCGACTTGTCCACAGACATGTTTAATTAGCTTAAGTCTTATGAAATTACAAAAGTTGTTCAAGCTAGGCCTAAAGTCCATTAACCCTAACATACTTGTCTACACCCCCATAAGCCCATCAAGCCCATTTCATGTCCTTACAGCCCGTTAGGCCCAAATCTCATCATATGGCCTATTAGGCCCAAACATATCCAGATCATGTATCAAGCATGGCTAACTCAATTCGTATAATCAACCAAACCATTTTATCAAACTTAGCCTCAGGGCCCACCGGGCCCATTTAGCCACTTTCGACTTTTCGGCATTGCCGATTTCGTGTGTGTAGTGTTTGTACACACCTGGTAACCTCGCATGCTGCCAACCCCTTAGTCACGAACCTACAATCGACATTACTAGCGATTAACCAAAACTTAAACACATACTGACCAAAAACCGAAACCTCACCGTACCGTTACCGTGTGCCTCACGTTCTAGTAGCCCTTCCTTTGCTACTATTGGCGATTAACCTCTAGATCTGCACCCAAACACCTATATCGTCAAAACCAAGTGACCCATATTGATCATAAGTCACCCCTATGAGCCACAATAGATTCGGTCATTTACTAAACCCTAATCGAGTCGAGAATACTTTACGCCTTGATAGCAATCCTTACCTACCGCACTTGCGATTGCTGAACCTCACCCTTGTTAATACATGGTAACGGCAAAGAGGGGTTAGATAGCCCTCTCGGCTTTCAACAAAACGTACTAAGGGAGTTAACGAGAATACTTACCGAATCCAACCTTAGATCTCGTGGCCTACCAAACGAGATTCGGCTTTTAACCTTGATCTGAGAGTAGATACCAACCGATTTGTGATAGAGAAAAACAACAAAGATTCGGCACTAATGGGGATTTTGGCAAGAGAAGATGATGGTAATTCGTCAATAGAAAAGTTTGGCTAAGAGAGAATTCGGCAAAAAGGAATGATGGTTTTTTGGCAATGGAAGAATTCGGCAACAGAAGAATAGAATGAGGGGGAGAAAAGAAAAGATCAAATGTGCTTGTGTGAGGGTAACTACAGGATATTCGGTAAAGAAAATAAAGACTAACTTATTTGCAAAACTCTCCAAATGCCGAAAGCCACAATGAAAATTCGTAATACCCCCTAAAAGACCCAAAAATGGCACTCATTTACCCTCTTAAGCTGAATTTATACACTTCCCACTTCCCACAACGGCACCAACTCTTCACACTTCTCAGCTCCTAACTGCTCTCCCTAATAACTCCTCAATCTCATCCTAAATTTTCTCTAAGATAAGCTCCTTTATCCCTTCTTTAATTTTCTCTCATGAACACTTCCTTCAGAGTTCACATCCAACGCCACTACTAACCATCTAGAAGGCAAAAATTAAATCCCCAACAAAATACCATGCCACTACTCGAACCTTGGACTCCCTTGCCTGCTAATGACACCACCTTCCTATACTCTAAGTGGCGTCACTTAGCCACTCTACCACAAGGCTCTTTTTTGTCATTTTTCTTCTTTATTTATTTAAAAGGCCTACTAACTGAAGTCACAGCTCCCCTGGGCTAAAACTAAAATTTTTCCTATACCCTTACTTGATCCCAGAACATCTCTAACACCCCTAGACACTCCAAATTCATTAACCCTCAAAGCCCACATACCAATTTTCATTTTCTCGCTCACTTAAAAAACTTTTCTAAGATCCAAAGCCCAAAGCCCAATTCTTCTAGGCCCAAATTCGGGGCGTTACAACACTCCACACGCCACTTTCCACCTTTACCAATAGACTCCTTGTGCTAGCAAAATTCACACTTATTTCCTTAAGCATTAATGCCACTTACCTTCTCTCCTTAAAGTGCTTAACCATAAAAATTTTGCAAAGGCCCAATTTTGAACCCGGAACTTCTTAGAACCCCGTAACTTTCCAAAATCACCTTCCTAATAAGTCCAACTTGAAATAATGCCGTTCTCTTGTTCTTAAAAATTTTAAACACTCCTACTCCCCAAGGCCCATTGGGCCCGATTCTACTAGGCCCAAATTCGGGTCGTTACACCGGTTGAACCGAACCAGCCACTAATTGGGCAGCCCAAACCGTCCACATTGCTGGCCCAAATCAGCTTATTAGCTGATTAAATAAGCTTGCAAAAAAGCCCTTGAAGACCTTTCAAAATTGCATTCAAACCCCTCCAAAAATTATGGCTTTGTAGATTTGCCCCATGCTATTTTTAGCAAAGTTGAATCCATCAAATTTGCCACATAGGTGGCTGGCCAAGGGAGGCCTCTTTTACTGCTGCTATTTTCTATTTTTAGCAGCCTTGATCAGCTATAAATACACCCCCTTGCTGCTCATTCAAAACACACCTCAAGCATCCAACATTCTCTTCTCTCACTTTCTCTCAATTTCCATTTTTTCCATTTTCCCTTTTTGTGTTCTTGTGCCGATATCTCCTTTTGGAAAAGAGGTGTTTTCTCATCCATTTGGAGTAGCAATTGGAGTGTTCATAAGCCACCTTGATAGCTGAGGACAACAGAGAACGAAGAACGGAGTAGTCAGACAAGCCACGGAGAAACACCGAATTTGTTTCCTGTTCCTTATCTCTTTAAATTTCGTTGTTGTTTTGACAAACATGTTTATGAATATTTATGCTACTGAAATGGTTAATTTAATCAGCTTAGCTTGAATTTAATTCGTGTTGGGTTGATTGCATTTCGTCATCTTAAATTATTAAAATTGTGTTTATACTGTTAAAAGGCCTCTGTAAAATGCTTGATTAAGTAAAATCATATTTAAGTTATCTGGCATTATAATTGTTTAGATAGCTAATGAATTAATTATTTAAACGCATTGAAATTGTAATTAATGGACACAATACTTAATCTGTGCATGTTTAATTCTTCTAAGGTAGCTGAAGATTAAATTAGCATTGTATTTGGCGATACATATGCCTTGCATAACTTGCAAGATTCTATTTGTGATTAAATTGTTTCAAGGTAAAAATACTTTGTTACCTCACATGATCTTTTATATGTTTATTAGGTTGAGTTAATCGGTTGAATCACATAGGGATATGCGAGAGATTGTTTAATTTAATTAGTATGTATGTGCAATAACATGTTTACTCTTAAAAGTCTGTTCAATCGATCGAATTTGCATAGAAATATGTACAAGAGATGAATGGATTTTTATTTGTAAATATGTTCATAAGTTAGCAAATTACCGAGTTGCCATGTTTTAACATGTATAAACACAAGTTTAATAATTCTAAGGTAAGAAATGTGATTAATCCAACACAATTATGTCATCTTGATTAAAATCAGCTTTTGAAATCGTGCATTAGAACTTTATTTTATTTTATTTTACTTTGTTTTTCCTTTAGTTTTTTAATATTTCTTAAATCCAAATATTTTTCTTTTACCAAAGTGTTTGAAAACATTTTCATAAATAGTTCTTGTACAGTCCCTGTGGGTACGATAACTCGACATTTACTTGTCACTTTATTACTTGTTATGATTGTGTACACTTGCACATTTCCACCGTTCCAAGTTTTTGGCGCCGTTGCCGGGGATTGTTTTTCAAAGTCATTATTTGTGAATCTGTTTTACATTTTGGTTTATTTATTTTCATATTGAAATTTTTACTTAGTCAATTTCCTGTGATTATTTCAGGTGTTTATGAGTATTGACCAGATTATTGACTTACTCCCTGTGGACCTGAAATAGAACGAACTTTTCGACAACGAAGAAGACAAGCAAACCAGAGAAGGACCGAAGAAATGAACTTCGAGAATATGAACCAAGGAAACGGAGCAAACCCCGCTCGTAATCCTATCCTTATTCTTGATGATAGGGATAGAGCTTTACGACAAAGATATCTTTGTGCGAGATTTAACGATCTTAATCCGGGTATTAGGAGACCCAAATTGAGACACAATAATTTGAGTGAAGCGGTCATGTTCCGGATGCTTCAGACAGTGGGCCAATTCAGTGGAATGCCTACTGAAGATCCTCATCTTCACTTAAGACTATTTATGGAAGTGAGCGATTCTTTCAAGTTAGCCGGAGTTTCCGAAGATACCTTATGATTGAAGTTGTTCCCATATTCGTTAAGGGATAGAGCTCGTGCCTGGTTGAACTTATTGCCACCGAACTCCATTTCTACATGGCAAGAATTAGCCGAGAAATTCCTCATGAAGTATTTTCTGCCAAGCAAGAATGCTAAGCTGAGGAACGAAATCACTGCCTTCCACCAAATGGATGATGAGTCCTTGTATGAGGCATGGGAAAGATTTAAAGAGTTATTACGAAAATGCCCTCATCATGGAATCCCACATTGCATTCAACTTGAGACATTCTATAATGGTCTCAACGCCCACAAAAGGATGGTAGTGGACGCCTCTACTAATGGTGCTCTCCTTTCTAAGTCTTATAACAAGGCTTATGAAATTATTGAGAGGATTGCCAGCAACAATTATCAATGGCCAACCAGTAGTGCAGCATCAGGAAGACGAGTCACCGGAATTCATGAAGTAGACGCTCTTACTTCACTCGCATCTCAGGTATCATCAATATCCTCAATGCTTAAAAATCTTACTACTAATGGGTCTAATAGTTTTGCAGCACAACCGCCTAATCAATTTGAAAAATATAGCCTGTGTTTATTGTGGGGAGGGACATTTGTTTGAAGAATGTCCGTCGAACCCAGAATCTGTATACTACATGGGTAATCAGAACCAAAATCGAGGAAGGCAAGGGATGCAATCAAATTTCTATAACCCATCGTGGAGGAACCACCCGAATTTCTCCTGGAGTAACCAAGGGGCTGGAACCAGTACCACTTACACCCAACCCAGACCAACCCAGCCGCCTAATTTTCTGCAACAATTTTGTAAACGGTTCAAGTGAAGCATCCAATAGCTTGGAAAGTTTGCTTAAGACATACATAGCAAAGAATGATGCCTTAATCCAGAGCCAAGCAGCTACATTGAAGAATTTGGACAATCAAGTGGGCCAGCTTGCTACTGAACTCAGGAACCGACCACAGGGTACCTTACCCAGTGATACGGAAAATCTGAGAAATTCGGGAAAGGAGCATTGTAAAGCATTGGCATTGAGGAGCGGAAGGATAGTAGAGCCCAACACCCTTGAAGCTAGAAAGGAGCAAGTCGATGCTCAAGACTCGTAAGAAGTTCAACCAAGTGTTGAAACCCGGGGCCACGAACCGAAATCGCAAAACCATGCAAAGTAACCTCAGGACCAATTAATTCTGATCATCCAACAACTTCGTTAGATGCAGAATTACCGCCAAAAGTGAATCAACCAGACTCAGTTCCAGTAATGAAACCACCACCACCCTACCCTCAAAGACTTCAAAAGCTGAAGCAGGAGATTCAATTCAAAAAGTTCCTTGACGTAGTCAAGCAACTTCACATCAACATTCCGTTGGTCGAAGCACTTGAGCAAATGCCGAACTATGTCAAGTTCATGAAAGATATCTTGTCTAAGAAATGAAGACTTGGAGAATTTGAGATGGTAGCTCTGACAAAGGAATGCAGTGCATATCTTCAGGACAAACTACCCCCAAAATTGAAGGATCCTGGATGTTTCACCATACCATGCAACATTGGATCAATATATTGTGGTAAGGCACTATGTGACTTAGGTGCAAGTATCAACTTGATGCCTATGTCAATACTTAGGAAGTTGGGGATAGAAGAAGTCAGACCAACTACGGTTACACTTCAACTAGCAGATCGATCCTTAGCGCATCCAGAAGGAAAAATCGAGGACGTATTGGTACGTGTAGATAAATTTATCTTTCCTGATGACTTTGTAATTCTAGACTTTGAAGCAGACAAAGAAGTGCCACTTATCCTAGGAAGACCATTCTTAGCAACTGGAAGTACCCTTATTGATGTGAAAAAAGGGCGAGCTGACTATGCGTGTTCAGGATGATCAGGTAACATTTAATGTTTTTAAGTCAATGCGATTTCCTGACACGATGGATGATTGTTCTGCAGTATCCGATTTAGAGGGATTAATAATAGAGAAGGAACTTAACTGTGTTGAGGACCCACTGGAAAGAATTTTGACATCGGATCCCCCAAATGATGAAGAGGAGGATGAATACTTAGCTGTGCTAGAAGCTAATAAAAAAAGGATTTAATCTGCAATCCCGTTTTGAATCTTTGGAATTAGAGAAAAGAGATTACATTCAGCCAAAAGCATCAATCGAGGAGCCACCTAAGTTAGAACTCAAGGTATTACCTTCACACTTAAAATATGTTTATTTAGGTAACGCCTCTACTTTGCTTGTGATTGTTTTAGCAGAATTAACTACTGAACAAGAAGAGAAACTTATCATAGTTTTGAAACAATTCAAGAAGGCTATCGGATGGACCATAGCCGACATTTGCGGTATTAGCCCATCTGTATACATGCACAAGATCATATTAGAAGATGGCGAGAGAGGAACGATTGATGGATGCGAGTATAATTTACCCCATCTCAGACAGTTCATGAGTGAGTCCAGTCCAGCGCGTGCCGAAGAAAGGAGGTATCACAGTCGTGGAGAACAAGAACAACAAGTTGATACCAACTAGAACAGTTACAGGACGGAGAATCTGCATCGATTACCGGAAGCTGAACAAGGCGACTAGGAACGATCACTTTCCTCTGCCGTTTTTGGACCAGATGTTGGATAGACTCGCAGGACGAGATTACTACTATTTTCTCGACGGATACTCAGGGTATAATCAGATTACAGTAGCACCAAAAGATCAACATAAAACGACATTCACCTGTCCGTACGGTACGTTTGCATTTAGACGCATGCCATTTGGTTTATGTAATGCACCAGCTACATTTCAAAGATGTATGATGTCTATTTTTACTGACATGGTTGAGAAGTACTTGGAAGTTTTCATGGACGATTTCTCAGTATTCGGAGATACTTACGATGATTGCTTAGCCAATCTAGCTAAGGTACTAAGGTGATGCGAAGAAACGAATCTCGTACTCAACTGGGAAAAGTGCCATTTTATGGTACGAGAAGGAATTGTTCTAGGGCATCGGATAACGAGAAATGGGATCGAGGTGGACAAAGCAAAAGTACACGTTATCGAGAAACTTCCACCTCCAACATCTGTAAAAGGTGTTAGGAGCTTTTTGGGCCACGCCAGGTTTTATCGAAGATTTATCAAGGACTTCTCCAAAGTTGCTAAACCCTTATGCAAATTATTGGAGAAGGACTCGATATTCAAGTTTGATGAGGAATGCTTGAAAGCCTTCAACAATCTGAAGAGTCGATTAGTCACAGCACCCATAATCGTCACACCAGACTGGGAGTTGCCATTTGTATTGATGTGTGACGCAAGTGACTTCACAATTGGAGCTGTCTTGGGCCAGCGAAGGAACAAAGTTTTTCACCCCATCTACTACGCAAGTCGAACTCTAACCGGAGCTCAACTGAACTATACGGTAACAGAAAAAGAGTTACTGGCTATTCTGTTTTCTTTCGACAAGTTTCGATCTTATCTTGTAGGTACCAAAGTGATTGTCTATACAGATCACTCTGCAATTAAGTACTTATTAGCCAAGAAAAATGCTAAGCCGAGATTGATCCGGTGGGTGCTTCTACTTCAAGAGTTCGATCTAGAAATCCAAGATCGAAGGGGGGTAGAAAACCAAGTAGCGGATCACTTATCTAGATTAGAACCACAAGAGGGAAATTCTCCACTCTTACCGATCCAAGAAACATTTCCAGATGGACACATACTGAAGGTAAATCATGTCCATAATATTCCTTGGTTTGCTGATTTTGCTAACTATTTAGCTTGTGGTTTGATGCCGCTTGATAAAACGTATCAGCAAAGGAAAAAGTTTCTTCACGATGTGAAGTACTATTTCTGGGAAGAGCCATATTTGTTTAAAAAGTGTACAGATCAGATGATCAGGAGATGTGTGGTAGAAGATGAAATACCGAAGATTTTATACCACTGTCATTCAGCTCCGAGTAGGGGACACTTTGGAGGTACTCGTACAGCGGCCAAAGTATTGCAAGCCGGATTCTTTTGGCTAACACTATTCAAGGATGCATATGCTTATGTAAAGAATTGTGATCGATGTCAGAGGGTTAGAAATGTCACCAACAGAAATGAGATGCCTCGAACAAATATCATTGAGGTAGAATTATTCGATGTTTGGGGTATTGACTTTCTTGGTCCTTTTCCTCCTTCTTTTGGTCACAAATACATACTGGTAGCAGTAGATTATGTGTCCAAATGGGTCGAGGCTGAAGCTTATCCAACGAACGATGCTAAAGTGACAAGGTTTGGAACCCCAAGGGCTATTATCAGCGATAAAGGGACCCACTTTGTGAACAAGTGGTTAAAATGGTTGTTAGACAAACATGGAGTGAAACACAAGGTTGCTACAGCTTACCATCCGCAGACAAATGGGCAAGCGGAGCTAGCGAATAAGGATATCAAAGGCATACTTGAGAAGGTAGTTTGCCCGAACCGACGAGATTAGTCCAAAAGACTAGATGATGCTTTATGGGCTTACAGAACAGCATACAAGACACCCTTAGGAATGTCACCCTATAGGTTGGTCTTTGGGAAAGCCTGTCATCTACCTCTGGAGTTAGAACACAGAGCCTACTAGGCTCTTTGACAACTCAATTTGGATCTCAAGCTGGCTAAAGAGAAACGAATGCTCCAACTCAATGAGCTAGAGGAATTTCGAATGTTCTCATACGAAAATGCCAAATTACTTAAAGAAAGACTCAAGAAATGGAATGACAAGCATATTCGAGTTCGAGAGTTGGAAGCAGGTCAGCAAGTCTTGTTATTCAATTCCAGATTGAAGTTCTTCCCAGGTAAGTTAAAATCACGTTGGTCCGGTCCATTTACGATTCATCGCGTCTATCCATACGGAGTTGTCAATGCTCAACATTTGAAACATTACTACGAAGAAAGACCTGAACGAGGTCAAATCTTGTTCAATTTATCTGATCCTTAGATTTTCTTGCTTTCAATAAATTATTTAGGGTATATTTTCGGGTTTATTATGTTCAAATAAATTCTGTCTAGGAGATTGGAACTTAAGCGGGACCGCTTGTGACCCCTCCAATCTTTCCTGGGAATTGATTTTTACATAATTTTTCAAGAAATTAGCCCCTAAATGACAAAATAAATTTTTGGTTGTTCAAATAAAAAGGTCAATTTTGACCCAAGTCTTAAATTACAACTCAATTTCAAATTTTCATTAAGTCTAGGGACTTAATTGAATTATTTTCAAAATTTGGTTGCTATTTTCGTAAATAATAAAAACTAGGTGCCTCTCTTTGTAAATATTTTTAAAAGGGCATCTAGAATAAATATTTTTATTTAATATCATACTTATAAATTATTGATAAACTTTAATATATAATTATATTCATTATAATTATATATTAACTTTTATCAACTTAGCTTAGGATTAGAATTAATTTTATTTTATATTTATCTTGGCAATTTAATAGCAATTGATAATTTTATACATGTATATTTAATTCTTAATTGTTGTTAATCTTGAGTAAATTTAGAATTGGACTCTTATTTTTTAATTCTTTAATTGTTCTAAGAGTTCTACTCTAATTCATACTTCTCCCTCTATAAATTGCACCCTTGTTCTCCCCATTTACTCATCATCCAAATCCCCTATCACCAAAACACCAAAGTGCCGCAAGTCCCTAGCCACAGCAACCATTCGGCCAAGATCACTCCAAAGACTTCGCCAAGACGCGCGCCACAAGAATTTGCCTGTGTCGTGGCCTTCACGTCTGCTGCCTTCAGCCCGTGTGCTTGCTGCGCACCATCGCCCCACACACCAGGCAGTCTGTGGCCTACCTGCCGCAAGCCCTTGCGTGCCACCTGCTCGCAGCCCCTCGAGCCT
Organism: Gossypium sturtianum; assembly: GCA_025698515.1. NCBI lineage: Eukaryota > Viridiplantae > Streptophyta > Magnoliopsida > Malvales > Malvaceae > Gossypium > Gossypium sturtianum. The sequence continues at coordinate 121,314,882 of CM046948.1, forward strand.
TGCTGCCTTGTGCGCCTATGCGCACACTCCTCCTTCACCCAACCTAAGCCAAAAGCCTTTTAAATTTTCATCTTTTGTTCATTAGTATATTTTATTTTCAGAATTCTTAATTTTTACGAGGAAGGTGGTAAGAAAAATATTTCTCCCTTAAATTTAATTTTTATTCAATTATTTAATTTTTCAATTTATTGAAATATTAGTAATTGTTATTAACTTTTCAAGAAACTAATTTTTTTTCTACTTTTCTTTCCATCTAATGTTCAGGTTAATCATGACTCGCAAAAGAACTCGTGCCTCCGCCCAAATCGACAAAACACAAAGCAAATTTCACAGTGAAGAAGCCAAAGTAAGATACGAAAGTATCTTCAAAAATCAACAGATGCATCCAGAGAAAGGCTTCACATTGAAGGAAAGCAACTACAGAGACTTTATGGCACGTATTCATCAAGTTGCTGAAGCCCTCAATTGGGAATTGTTTTGTGAAAAGAGACCAAGTGTGGATGAGGAACTAGTTCGTGAATTCTACGCGAACTTAACCTCAAGCAAATTGACTGAAATTCCAGTCCGCGGAATCAAGGTACCAATAAATTCAAATGCTATTAATGAATTCTTTGAATTACCTGATTTCGACAACGATGAATATTCTTCTCTGTTGAGCAACATTAAGCTTGAAAATTTGCAAGAGATACTCGAGGAACTTACAGTTCCAGGTTCTAAGTGGACTGTGTCAAAGCAAGGAATCCACACGTGTCGAAGAGAGTATTTGACACCACTTGCGAAGGTATGGTTCTATTTCATTCGTTTCAGCCTTATGCCTAGTTCGCATGGGACTACAATCTCATTAGAGCGAATGGTCTTATTATATTCGATTATAACTGGAAAGACCATTGATGTGGGCAAAATCATTCTGAGAGAAATGCAAAATTATGCCGTTAGACACTCTGGCCCAGCCTATTTCCCCTTTACGATCACAATTTTGTGCTTAAAAGCAAAACTCCTAGCGTACGTAAAGAAAACAGAGTATAGTCAAGGCACAATCACCGATTAGGACCTTTACCGAGTAGCTGGAGATTCTGTTCTTCAGCAACGAATTGAAGAGAGCGAGGATCCCGAAGAGGCAGAAGATGATCCCACAGAAATCCAGCCAGAGCAATCAACTGAAGTCCCTAATGAGGCAGAAGCAATGAAACCAGAAGATGAACCTGATATCGAACCCTCAATGTTTGGAGCTCAACCGCCTAGCCCAGATCTTCGTGATGAGTTGTTAAAGCTGATGGACTTATCGCAACACGTGCAATGGCAGCAACAAGCCTACTGGAGATATGCAAAAATAAGAGATGACTCGATGAGGAGCGCCCTAAAGAAAATTTATAATGACCCATTTATTTTTGTGCACGAGTTTCAGATTTCATATTTGAACCATGGGTGTCATCATCAAAGAGGAGCAAGGCGATTCATGCAAAGATAATACTAATGGAGCTAAAGATGAGTCAAATTCGGAAGGGTCATGAACAAATAAAAAAAGGGGAGGACTTCAACTTTCGTTTATTTCTTTCTTAAGTATTTTAGGATTAGGTTAATTAGGAATTTTCATTTTTGCACAATAAAATAAGAGATAGGAATCATGAATAAAATCTGAACAAGTCACAAAGGCTAAAGTGTGGCAATAGATATATACATGTCTAGGATTGGATTTTAGAAAGAGCCTGGTACTTAAGCAGTCAATTTGACTCACCTCCTCTTTTCTAATTATCCTACCCGGTGTATAGTATCTATTCACTTTAAACAATGAGGACATTGTTCACTTTAAGTAGGGGGACCGAAAATTTGAATTGATTCCACTCATAATAAAATTTTCTTTTAATTATGATTAGGATATATTTTGTTCAATAATTTGAAATTTTGTTAAGTATGCTGAACTTCAGTATTAATAAAGTTCTATTATTTCAATAATTTATTATGTTAGCTTAATAAAGATATGAATGTATTTTTAATAAAGCATGTAAATTCGTACCATAAAATTTTTAATTCCCTACGAAAAAATTAGGCATGCATGAAAGTTTAAGTCTTTAGAATTGACTTAGTAATTTCTTGAGGCGAAATCCTAGGAAGCATGGAATGTTGAAAATGATTTAGGCAACTGTTGTTTGGACCGTTTGAGCCTGTAACACCCTGAATTAGGGGTTATTTGTAATTTAAATATTTTCCCATGTGTGTGCTTGAAGAATTAAATTCTAGAAGTATTAAGCATGTTCTAGGGCCTAGAGCTAACCCCGAGCTAGGTCGGACTTGGAACTAAAAATTTCTTTTTAAGTATCTTAAATGAGGAAGCTAGGAGATAGGGGTAAATTTGAAATTTGGGAGAAACATGTCACGAAATAAGGCAAGTAGCAAAGTGGTAACCTAGCGCCCTTAAGAGTTGGAGGAGAGAATGGGCGCAGTCGCGATTTGAGTGGTGGGCAGCGTTTTGCATTTTATTTTCTATATATGCGGTGATGGGCTTAAGTAGGAAGGCCTTATAATTAAATAAAGGAGGTTTGTGACACGAAAGTTAGGTTCGGTGAAGTGGCAAGGGGCGCGGCTTAAGGGCCTTGGTATGAGGTCTCGGGTTCGAGACATGAAGGAAGCAAGGAGTTTTATTTTTGGGCTTTAGGCGTTGAAGGAGTAAAGGCCAGGAAGAGGGATTATATTTAAATGGTGGGGTAACGTGACATGAAAGTCAATTGGGAGAGTTGGAAAGGGGCGTTAAGAGAGGGCTGCAGTGGGGTCGCGAGTTCGATCCAAAGAAGCTGCAATTTGGTTTTATTTTTTTCTTCAAGGCTGGCGTGAAAAGGAGAATTGGCCTGCACATGGTTCTTTGTTTTTCGGCTGGAAAGAAATTGATGGGCACATGGGTATTTGGAAAATTAGGATAAGCTTAGTATTTGTTTTGATTTTTAATTTAATTTGGAGTGGGGATAGATATGAGTTGTTTTATTTTTTTATTTTTATTTTGAAAAGGTGATAAAAGATAGGATGAAGGGATAATTGATGTGTTTTTTTATTATTTTTGAATAGGTGTCAAGAGGAAATATAGGCACTTGGTTTATTCAAATTATTTTCAAATGGTTGGCTAGGAGTGTTTCAAGGAAATTGATGGAATTTGAAACTCCTTAGAGTGGAGTGGACGGCAAGGCAATTGGGGGAGGATAATGCCGAATTTTCTTGGCCTTTTCTTCATAATTTCGGCTAGTTCATCTTTTGTTTTTCTTCTTTTTCTTCTCAAAACCCTTAGCGAAACACCTATTCCACTCTTTCTTCATTCTCTTGTTCCACTCAAATCGAATCTAAAGCGACCATAAATTGATTTTTCCTTCTTTTCTATAGCCGAATATACTCCTCTTTGGTGTGCCGAATCTCCCCTTGTGCATTGCCTAAATTACTCAAAAAATTCCAGCCTTCCATCTTGTGTTAGCCGATTCTCTTAGGGGCTGTCAAATTTTCTCTTGGAGTTCTTCAAGTAGCATAGTTTGGTGCCGAATATTGGTGTGACTTGTCGAATCCATCTTTAAGGGAGGCCATAACCAGTTGTAGGGAGCTTTCGGGATTTAAGGATTATTCGGCCAAGGCTAATAAAGGCTTACGGGATTTCGAATTATTTTGGAAGAAACAACGTCTCGGGATTTCGCTAGTATATTCGGGATTGCTAGTAAATAGGTGTGTAAGATCTCTATACACACTTTATTAATTTACATGCTGTTATTATTTGCCTTAGATCTTTTGGTTGTGGTTAGTTTGTGGCATAATCATGGATTTCAGGTAAGTCCCCTAACTTTTAATTTTTATATGTTTGCATGCCATCACATGATGTTTAATACTATGACATGATATATGAAATTTGATGTGTAAGCATGTGATGGTGGGATTGATGAGAGGAGGGGGATGAACTATGGACTGTCGTCAGTGGTTTTGACCACAACGATTGATTATTTGCGACTAAGTCCCAGTGGTTTGGTACCACCAGTGGTTTTGACCACATTTGATATATTGTGACCTATGGTCATCAGTGGTTTTGACCACACGATGGGTTGGCCCCATCATTTAAATTGTGACTTTAAGTCATCAGTGGTTTTGACCACACGGGGTAGAAAAGGAGTATGGATGGCTAGTTGGGTTGCATGAGCATGTTTATTAATGAATTGTGTATGAGATATATTTTCCGGGTGGGGGATTTACACACTGAGTCTTGGTGACTCACCCCTTCCCTTAACATTTTGCAGATGAATAGATCGCGGAGATGGAGCCGGATGGACTCGAGGTGGCCATGTAGTGGAAATTTTAATTAGATGAACTTGGATTTTGTTTTATTTTATTTAATGTTGGTTTTATTTTAATTAAGTTGTAATAAGGCCTCCTAGATATATTTTTATTATTCTATGTTTTGGATTAATTTGTTTAAACTATTTCTTAACATTAAATTAAGTACACATGTTTTCTAAAATTTAATCATAAAATATTTTATCGTGCCATCGGGCACACACTGAATCAGTAATAATCGACTTAATGAATATTTTTTAAAATAAACCTAAGCATGTTTTTTTTTATACACCTCAAGTGTTTTAAATCGAACACTATCTTTTATCAAAAAGTTAATTCGGCTTAAAGGGATTTTTAAAAATACTTTCTCTGTAGCACACCAAATTCGGTCGTAGTGTTTGGGCCGGGTTTGGGGTGTTACAGAGCCTTTCAAGCAGACCCTGATAAAATTATCCTTTGGAACCCAACTTTGAGACTATATGGCCTAATTTTATTTGGACCTATGCAATATTTATCCATCAATTTTCTCTTCATTACTCCTAAAATTGTCCCAAACACTAGACTCAGTACTATTCAGAAGATCGTTTGAAAATAAGTTTGGGGGAGTTGAAAAGGAGTATCAATTGCTCGGAAAAATTGTAGTACATGAAGCAAGTGCTCGAATGTGAGCTTGAAAAATTGAATTTAATTAGAAAAAAAAAACATGTACTCGAAATAAATGGTCGAAAGAGCAAAAGTTGGTGTATCAAGGGTGAGAATTCTGAAGGTTTGATTTTAAGCTGAGTCTAGGGTTTTTAAGCCAAAAATTTGTCTATCTTGTACCTACCCTTAAGCCCAGCCACGTTACAACCGTATTAAAGACCTATTGATTCAAAATTCCAATGTTACCTACATTAGTGGAGAGAAATTGCTCTATTCAACATATGAAGACATTAGTTAAGCTTAATGATTGCAGTTTAATTTTGAATAAGGAATTAAAATCAAATTGGTAGGGATTAACATGTCTTTATTAAGAAACATTTAGTCTAATTCTGCTAGTATAATAATTTTTGGAGGTAATTTGAACGATATATATACTTAAGTAGCATAATTATCAAATTTCTTATTTTTGAGCATAAGTATATTAAATTCATAATTTTGAGAAGAAAGTTGTTCTGGCAGAGTTTTTCAAAGGTGTTTCCGAGAAAATTCTTTCCAAATTTGTGCATTACTCGGGACGAGCAATGAATTAAGTTTGGGGGTGTGGAAACACAGAAATTTATATACTTTTTCATGCCCTTTTTGACCCAAATTCATGCGGTTTCGAGTAAATTCTTTTCGGAAAATAATTAAATATTATAAAATAATTAAATTGTGCTAAAAATATGAATATGATGAATTTTAATTAATTTTATATTTAATTTTGACTTATTTTGACTATTTTCGATAGATTCGCACAAAGGGCGAAAATTGGCTCGGCAGACACTGCTCGAAGAATAAACCCGAGAAGCAATTTGAAGTATCGAGGCGAATTTATTTCCAGCCCAAGATGGTCCAATTATGAATATTTAATCATAACATAATTAATTTTAATTTATTCCCAATTTAATTTGGGTTAAATAAATTAATCTTAATTAATTATGAAAAAGGCCCAGTTGAACCGCATCAGTTGAACCAAACCGGTTGAACCGAACCAGCCACTAATTAGGCAGCACAAACCGCCCACATTGCTGGCCCAAATCAGCTTATTAGCTGATTAACTAAGCTTGCAAAGAAGCCCTTGAAGACCTTTCAAAATTGCATTCAAACCCCTCCAAAAATTATGGCTTTGTAGATTTGCCCCATGCTATTTTTAGCAAAGTTGAATCCATCAACTTTGCCACATAGGTGGCCGGCCAAGGGAGGCCTCTTTTTCTGCTGCTATTTGCTATTTTTAGCAGCCTTGATCAGCTATAAATACACCCCATTGCTGCTCATTCAAAACACACCTCAAGCATCCAATATTCTCTTCTCTCACTTTCTCTCAATTTCCATTTTTTCCATTTTCTCTTTTTGTGTTCTTGTGCCGATTTCTCCTCTTGGAAAAGAGGTGTTTTCCCAGCCATTTGGAGCAGCAATTGGAGTGTTCATAAGCCACCTTGATAGCCGAGGACAACGGAGAACGAAGAACAGAGTAGTCAGACAAGCCACGGAGAAACACCGGATTTGTTTCTTGTTCCTTATCTCTTTAAATTTCGTTGTTGTTTTGACAAACATGTTTATGAATATTTATGCTATTGAAATGGTTAATTTAATCAGCTTAGCTTGAATTTAACTCGTGTTGGGTTGATTGCATTTCGTTGTCTTAAATTATTAAAATTGTGTTTATACTGTTAAAAGGCCTCTGTAAAATGCTTGATTAAGTAAAATCATATTTAAGTTATCTGTCATTATAATTGTTTAGATAGCTAATGAATTAATTATTTAAACGCATTGAAATTGTAATTAATGGACACAATACTTAATCTGTGCATGTTTAATTCTTCTAAGGTAGTTGAAGATTAAATTAGCATTGTATTTGGCGATACATATGCCTTGCATAACTTGTAAGATTTTTTTTGTGATTAAATTGTTTCAAGGTAAAAATACTTTGTTACCTCACATGATCTTTTATATGTTTATTAGGTTGAATTAATCGGTTGAATCACATAGGGATATGCGAGAGATTGTTTAATTTAATAAGTATGTATGTGCAATAACATGTTTACTCTTAGAAGTCTGTTCAATAGATCGAATTTGCATAGAAATATGTACAAGAGATGAATGGATTTTTATTTGTAAATATGTTCATAAGTTAGCAAATTACCGAGTTGCCATGTTTTAACAGGTATAAACACAAGTTTAATAATTCTAAGGTAAGAAATGTGATTAATCCAACACAATTATGTCATCTTGATTAAAATCAGCTTTTGAAATCGTGCATTAGAACTTTGTTTTATTTTATTTTACTTTGTTTTTCCTTTAGTTTTTAAATATTTCTTAAATCCAAATATTTTTCCTTTACCAAAGTGTTTGAAAACATTTTCATAAATAGTTCTTGTACAGTCCCTGTGGGTACGATAACTCGACATTTACTTGTCACTTTATTACTTGTTACGATTGTGTACACTTGCACATTTCCACCGTTCCAATATGTTATTATTTGATAGTTGAGATCGACTCAGTTGTTTTGTCAGAGCAAGCTAGTCAGTTGAAATGTGATTTGGGTTATATGTATTCAAGTATATCCTCAGATAAAAGAATGAATACTGTGCATTCACGAGTATATGGGCGTGTGGCCAGCCTGTGTGGGAATGCCCAGGTTGTATGGATCCTGGAAGCAGCTTTATTCATCCAATTTTGGCTTGTTTTATGCCCCTTTCTCTCCCAAATGCTCTCCTAAGTATAGAAACATGAATTTAAAGGATTAGGAGCATCAAATTCACTAATTTATATCATTAATCATCCAAAAATACATTAAGAATGGGATTAAAATATGTTACTTTTACAGCTTATCAACATATAAATCGCTCATTATTGTGCTCAATTTAATGCGACAAAATGATTATGTAGCATCCAATTAAATCAAACAATTCATTCATCAATTTCCCCTATTCAGTTACCTATTGTAACATCAACATATTATGATAAAAAATTTTAGTACACATGCTTAAAATCATCCTTAAAATTAATCTAATTAAATAGTACAACACCACCCAAAAACTCACCTACCATTTTTTTTGAATACAAATTCAAACTTTGCACATTTAATACCAATCTTGCAAAATCAACCATTCATCCATAATTAATTAATTTAATCAATAATTAAGGTACTAATTAAACATAATTAAGGGTCAATTTACCAAATCGCACTTAGAAACACTCACCACACAATTTTATTCTATCACAACAAGTGATCAACTAGGAAATTCCAAGCTTCAATTTCGGTTATCTCGGTCATCTTCAAGATTCAGAGCTTCAACAGAGGTAAAGTAGACATTACCACCTTTCCAAAGCTATAATAAACATAATTTTTACTTAACTATGCTAATTGAAATTCACTTGCAAAGATACCTTACCGGATTTGTAATATCAAGTCAAAAACTCGATTCCTCACAAAATCGATATCTCCAGCCCTCCTAATTACTTTCAAACATCAATACTAAACCAAATACACATAAACCAAGCATCAATTTCACAAAAATCTGGAAAAGCGATTCATGAAGATGATGAAATGCGGATTTTTTCAAATTACCTCACAAATCGTGTTTAATCTTGATAATTAAGACCAAAAATCTTTTAATAGATCCATTTTTAGTTGCAACATCCATTGATTTGTGGATTTCCTCTCAAAATTCAAGATCCACCATTAAAGCACCTTAAGCTTTTTAGGAAGATGACATTGATAAAAAATCCTTTAATTGACTCTCAGATCATGTAAAAATGTTTCTAATCTTCATAAAAACAAGTTTAGGATTGAAGATTACCTTTGATTTGCTCTAAATTCATTAATTGAAAATCTTGATTTTGGAAGCTTGAGAAATTTTAGAATATTTTTGGCTACTTTTGTGAATAATTTCGGGTGAAAATTATTTTCCAAAGTTTTCCCTTGTTTTACAATTAAACCCAATTTAATCAATATTTAAATTTAACTCAAATTAACCCCCAATAAAATTATTTTAAAATTCCTTTTCGACCCAAATTAATCATTTTCACTAATAATTATTTAATTACTTTAAAATTAATTTTCCAAAAATATTTTTATTTTTCTGGATTATTGTTTAATCAATTTTAGATGAAATAAACCTCCTAAATTAAATTAAAAATTACTAGAAACCCCATAAATTCCTAGTTTCACACTCGAGACCCACAAAATATACTCGAAACTACTAGACCCGATTTAGGGATATTACACTGAAGGTAACAGGGTTAACTTTTAGTGTTTAATTAGGGTTTTAGAGTTGATTTGATGAAAATTAATAATTTAGTTAATAATATTATCAATTGACTTTCATCAAATAAATCGTGAAACCTAAATTAAACAACATCCATCAGATTGTATCTGAAAAATTAAACGCAAAATTAAACAAATAAAAAAATCAAACATAATAAGATTAGCAATTAACTTTCATCAAATCAACCTAGACATTATGGCCGAATCATGAAGGCCACATTGGACACCTTAGAGTCGAACCTACTCCAACGATAGTTTAAAACCTACAAGTACACTCTTTTGTAAAACCGAGGTTTCTATTGCTAACTTTGGAAAACGTCCATTTACTTAGTCCAACCATGTTTAGGACAAATTGGGGAATTAGGTGAGTTTTTATAAAATCCTTACTGATGGCGTTGCCCAAAAAGAAAACATTTTGTTATCTTCTTAGCAGCGGAAATGTACCATTACTAGTCCAATCATTAATTTAGCCATATATCAAGCATAGTCCACTTCAACATATATAAAGACTGTGTATCTATACCAAATATGAGTGTCATGCATGCATGAAAAAACCCAAAATCTCAAACAGTCCCAAACCACAGTTTAAAGAAACTTTACAATCAAAGCAAAATAAGGTGTCATGTAACACCCCAAACCCAGCCTAGACATTATGGTCATATCTGGCAATGTCACACGATAGTGTTTTTGAAACCTAGTTGTTACGATGAAAACATTCCATGTTATTATCTTTAGTAAACCTTTGTTAGAACTTAGGAAGCCGTCTTTATTCATTTAAAACATTTTTTTTGAAACATCCCTCGTTGCGGAAGCTTTAATAAAACAATCTAGGTGAAAATGCATTTAGAAATTACTTTAACTTTTTGAAAACCGAATTTCCTACGACCAGCAGGTATAAATCCATAAAGTAAAATAAATAAATAAAAACCCAAATTTAAAACCAAAGTCCTAGAGGGTCCTTAAATTACAACCCAAATAATCAATAATAATCAAATCATAAATCGTAAATTGAAAACCATGAAGTCCAAAAATTACTGTGGTCACCGCTGAGTCCTCCGTTGCACCGATTCGTCTAAGTCTGGGGATTACCTGTGCACATTAAACAAAAAGGGAGAGTTTACGTAAACTCAGTGTGTAGTCCCGAAGAAACAAACAAACAAACAATATTCACAGGGCTATGTTGAACAGTCCTGGGCCTAAGCCCTTTTCAGTATCAGTGACAGTTTGGGCCTTTCCCCATCTCAGTATAGTGTAAAAAATGCAGTAGGGCCTTAGCCCATCACAAGATGCCAAAAGAGTGAGAATGAGTTATGCAGTAGCAAAATCCTACCCAACCAGCCTCTACACACCATCTCCGTCCAACCCTACACTCCATGTGGGGATATAATCAACCCACCCATCCCTACACTCCAAGTAGTACCGAATGCGGCCCAAAACAGTAGTTTGCAGCTGAGTTACCAGTAAATTAGGCTTAAAGCCTTTCAGTACACTTCCTCCGAATAACAACCCCTAACCCAATACAATGCAACACACAATGGATGACATGCTATTATGCAATTTCAGTACATATATTCAGTTCAGATATTAACATGCCCAGTACAGATATCATTCAGTCAATTTCACACATTTAGGGGTCTAAGTAGTGCTTACCGACCCTACAGTAGGTTCACAGTCGACTTGGGTGACCCGTGTAACCTTAAAAACCTTTCGATAAAAATGGGCCCACATGCCCATGTGATCTGCCCATGTGGGCCCACACGCCCGTGTGGCCCACTCGGCCCAAATTGGCCTTGGCCATGTGATCCATTTTTTAAGTAACCCATGCTAGCTCAATACTCATATATGTTTTCACTATTTACTTATATGTTCATTCAAAGCTGTTTACTTGAGTCATTATCACTAAATTATTTATATATTGAGCTACAGAATTCCAAATTAAGATCCGCTTGATTTTTTTGAAACTAGACTCAAATACATTTCTACCATAAAATTTTTAGAATTTATAGTTTATCAAATAAGTACAGTAAAATCTTTAAAGTTATCCCTATTTTGCTGTTTGACAGCTTCATCCTTTCCGTACTAAAAATTATTTATCTCTTAGTACGGCATTTAGATGATGTTTACATTTGTTTCTATTGAAAATAGACTAATTAAGGATTTAAAAATATAAATTTAAGCCCCTAATTATTTTTTTAAAATATTTGATGATTTTCCTAAGTAAGAATAGGGGAACCCGAAATCATTCTGACCTTGTCTCACAAAATTTATTATATCTCATGATTTACAATTCCATTGCTTACACTGTTTCTTCCATGAAAAACTAGACTCAATAAAATTTAATTTCATATTTTATTCAACCTCTAACTCAATTGCCACTATTTTTGATGATTTTTAAAAGTTATACTACTGCTGCTGTCCAAAACTATTTTAGTGCAAAATGTTGATTTCCAAGTTTATAACACCCTTATTTCCTTTCTCTACAATTTTTCGCATCATTTTCTCTTATTTCTCTTATTTCTCGACAGCAAGAAATTTCGACTTTTTGCCGAATCCCGTTTTCTGCGTTTCGGGTACACACCTGGTATCGTTTCTGATGTGTAAGCACTCCTAAGCCTCCAGAACCTAAAAATCGACCAACATATCTCCAGATTAATCACTTAATTCATTTTTAATCAACCAATTTCGGAAGGAATTCGACTAAAAACCTAGCAAAACCCTTACCTTGCTTGAGTAACCATGACTTCGCACAACCACAGCGTTGATTCAAAACCACCAGCCCCTTAATTAACTCCTAAACACAAAAAAGGAATCCCCATTTTAGAGATTAACCAAGAACGATTAACAATAGGCAAAACCGCTACTTTCCAAACATGCGCAACCAACGATGAACAACCGAATCAATTGAAAAAAAAAAGAAGAAGAAAGAAACAGAAGGGGAAAAAATAATGGAAATTTCGGCAGCAACTAGGGGAAAGAATCGGCAGAGGAGGGAAAAAAAGAAGAAGAAGAAAACGTCAGAAAAAAGTTTGGGGAATTTGAGAGAAAAACGAAACTCTACTTTTTTTTGTTTTGCAACAAATAGATAATCATATTATTTTCTGATAACATCTCCCCATTATCTCCTAAAATCACTCCCTATTAACCCACTAAAACACAACTACTCAGAATTTTGCCCCATGACAACTCTTAGCCGAAATTGGAGCAAAAATACTGTCTCCATGCCATCACAGAGAATTGAACACAGGACCTCCAACACTCCAACACTCCACTTAACCACCAAACCAGTAGACCCATTCTGATATAAACTTACCAACAATTAAACTTAAGCCCTTTACACAAGGTTAAGGCTTTATTTATAAAAAATACCAAAATTTGCCCAAGTAAGGCTTGAACTTGGGACCTCTCATACACACCCAGAACACATAACCACTAAAGCAGATAGACATTGTGTGTCACACATACACGAAATCAAAAATTAAAATATTGGGGCGTTACAATTCTACCCCCTAAAAGAAAATTTCGTCCTCGAAATTTACTCCGGTCGTAACACAGATGAGGATATTCTTTGACGATCGTATCCTCAGGCTCCCACGTAGCCTCCTCAGTGCTATGATTACGCCAAAGAACATTAACCAGGGGAATAGATTTACTCCTCAGTACTTTTACATCTCAATCCAGAATCTGAACCGGCTCCTCCTCAAAGGTCAAGTCTGGCCTAACCTCAATCTCCTCTACGGAAATTATGTGAGTAGGATCAGAGCGGTAAAGCCTCAACATCAAGACGTGGAACACGTCATGGATACGATCCAACTCTAGAGGTAGCTCCAACTGATAAGTGACTGGTCCCACTCACTTCAAAATACGGTAAGGTCCAATAAACTTAGGGCTCAACCTGCCCTTACGACCAAACCTCAGTACCTTCTTCCATGGCGAGACCTTAAGGAATACAAAGTCCCCCACCGAATACTCAATCTCATGTCGCTTCAGGTCCGCATAGGATTTCTTTCTGTCAAAAGCCGCTTTCGGTCGATCCTGAATCAGTCTAACCTTATCCTCTATCTCAGAAACCAACTCAAGACCCAGAACACGTCGCTTGTCCAACTCAGTCCAACATAAAGGAGTGCGACACTTACGACCATACAGTGCCTCGTAAGGTGCCATCTGGATGCTAGACTGGAAATTGTTATTATAGGCGAACTCCGCTAGCAGTAGATAATCCTCCCAACTACCTCGAAAATCAATAGCACAGCTCCTAAATCTGAGCCTTAAGCTCTACAAGCTTCTTCGGTTCCATTCGATATGGAGCGATGGACACCGGAGCTGTACCTGGAAGTAGCTCAATCCCAAATTCCAACTCGCGATTCGGAGGTAACCCCGGTAGCTCCTCAGGAAAGACGTCTGAAAAATCCTTTACCGTTCTGATATCCTTAACTGTAGAATCCCCAGAATCTGAAACACTTACGTAGGCCAAGAGTGCCCCAAATCCCTTACGAACCATCTTCTCTGCCACCAGTGCAGAGATCAAATTAGATAAGTAATTTCGGCGTTCTCCAATCATGACTACCTCCTTATCCTTCTCAGTCCTTAGTACGACCCTCTTAGTTGCACAGTCCAAGCTAACACGATGCTTGACCAACCAGTCCATCCCCAGAATTAGGTCGAACTCCCCAAATGAAAGCTCTATCAAATTAGCCAGGAAGATTGCCCCTTGTACCTCTAAAGGAACGTCCCTATGAAGTTTGCTAACTCTAACAGATTGCCCTAACGGGCTTAGTACCGTAACCTCACTCGTAGTGCTCTCAACTAAAATCCCCAAGTTTCCAAACACAGTACAGGCTATATAGGAGTGACTAGATCCTATATCTATCAATGGAATATAAGGTACGTCATGAATAAGAAACGTACTCGTAATGATGTCCGGAGCATCTCCATCCTCTCGGCGACATGCAGCATATACTAGAGCCGGCTGCCTTGCCTCAGTCTTTCCAGCACCTCTGTCCGGTGCTCTCTGCCCACGGCCCATACCATTACCACCCCTAGCCTGACCACGGCCTCTCGGTGTTGTTGTACTACCCTCGTGGTGTGCATTACCGATACCACGAGCTTGCATCTGATCAGCCCTCAGTGGACACTCCCTGATACGGTGATCCAATGATCCACACCTCAGACACACCCCAGTCCTCCTCCAACACTCGCCCTGGTGACGTCTACCACAATCAACACACACGGCCGGGCTGTCCAAGATGCAAGTGAGCAGGGGCCCACTCTAATCGGCCCATTAGCTCTAGCCTTTTTCTTAGGCCTCTGTACAAAACTCGAGGGCTCCAAATCCCTCTTATTCTTACCTCTCTCCCTATCGGGGTTTTGGCGCTCAGTGCGCTTAACCTCCTCAGCAATCTTCACCTTCTCGACCAAGGCAGAAAAATCTCGCTCTTCCTGCGGAGCTATCAGAACCCTCAAGTTATCCCTGAGGTCATCCTCAAAGTGAACACATCGCTCATACTCCGATGCCACCATACCTCGCGCATAGCGGCTCAGTCTCAGAAACTCGGACTCATACTCGGCTAGTGATCGATCTCCCTGTGCCAGATTCAGAAACTCCCTCCTACGGGCGTCCACATAACTGGCTCCCACATATTTTCCCTGGAAGGCGGTCTTAAAGAACTCCCAGGTTAGACGTTCGGGCTGAGTGCCCTCCTTAACGAGAAGCCACCAGCGATAAGCCTCATCCGCGCAGATGAGTGTTGCGCACCTTTAATTTTTGCTCGGGGTGCAATCTAAATCATCCATAATCCTTTACGTGGCCTCAATCGGTACTCTCGGCCACATTAGGGGAAACTCGGTGACACCACGAAGAGCTCGGCTCCATTGGACCGAGTCGTTCAGTGGCGACCCCTCGGCCCCGAGATCCGATATTAGGCCCAATGACCCTCTTCAAAATCCTCAAGCATAGCATGGGACAATGCGTCGTCCCGACCATGCGATCTTGAGACCCAGTCTCAGTAGCAGGTGACACTGGCGTCTCACTCTTATCCAAATTTGGTATGCTACCCAGTGAAGAGGACTCAGCTCGAGCTCCTCTGCAGCCTCTACCTCGGCCTCTAGTACCCCGTCCGCGGATACCTCGTGCGCTCATTGTCTAATGACGTTTATGTGTATTGCTGATTTTATGAATCGATTCTGATTCAGTGTTTACTAACAAATGTTTTATGTAAAACAGTATCGATTATTCAGAGTTCTTTTTCGTAAATCGCAGTCTCACTACAGTTTTCAGTTTCTCTACAATTTTCATTATACACTAACTAGAGTGTTTTTAGTACAGTTTACTACCTATAGTAGTTTTAGAATATACTATCCATAACAGTTTCAGTTTAAAACAAATCACAGTTCAGAATACTTACAGGATCGGCACCGGAGACTCGGTGTACCACTTGCTCAGTAAAAACATTTCAAATCATTTTGAAATCAATTAATTTTTCGAAAGCTCATTTTTTTTAAAACCCATAATCCACAGCCAAGTTTTCTAACCTGGCTTTGATACCACTAAACATAACAACCAAACCCAGCCTAGACGTTATGGCCGTATCTGGCAATGTCACACGATAGTGTTTTTGAAACCTAATTGTTACGATGAAAACATTCCATGTTATTATATTTAGTAAACCTTTGTTAGAACTTAGGAAGTCATCTTTATTCATTTAAAACATTTGTTTTGAAGCATCCCTCGTTGCGGAAGCTTTAATAAAACAGTCTAGGTGATCATACGTTTAGAAATTACTTTAACTTTTTGAAAACCAAATTTGCTACGACCAGCAAGTATAAATCCATAAAGTAAAATAAATAAATAAAAACCCAAATTTAAAACCAAAGTCCCAAAGGGTCCTTAAATTACAACCCAAATAATCAATAATAATCAAATCATAAATCATAAATTGAAAACCTTGAAGTCCAAAAATTATTGTGGTCACCGCTGAGTCTTCCATCGCACCGATCCGTCTAAGTCTGGAGATTACCTGTGCACATTAAACAAAAACGGTGAGTTTACGTAAACTCAGTGTGTAATCTCGCAGAAACAAACAAACAATCGGTATTCACGGCACAGTTGAGCAGTCTTGGGCCTAAGCCCTTTTGATGATCGATGTGATTTGGGCCTTAGCCCATCTCGATCTGATGTCAAAAATGCGATAGGGCATTAGCCAATCACGATATCGATGAGCGAGTAATAGTTATGCAGTAGCAAAATCCTACCCAACCAGCCTCTGCACACCATCTTCGTCCAACCCTACACTCCATGTGGGGATATAATCAACCCACCCATCCCTACACTCCAAGTAGTACCGAATGGCACTGTCTGATGTTTGCGGTGAGCTACGAGAAATTAGGCTTAAAGCCTTTCAATACACTTCCTCCGAATAACAACCCCCAACCCAATGCAATGCAACACACAATGGATAACATGCTATTATGCAATTTCAGTACATATATTCGGTTCAGATATTAACATGCCCAGTACAGATATCATTAAGTCAATTTCACACATTTAGGGGTCTAAGTAGTGCTTACCTACCCTACAGTAGGTTCACAGTCGTCTTGGGTGACCCGTGCAACCTTAAAAGCCTTTCGGTAAAAATGGGCCCACATGCCCATGGGATCTGCCCGTGTGGGCCCATACGCCCGTGTGGCCCACTCGGCCCAAATTGGCCTTGGCCATGAGATCCATTTTTAAAGTAATCCATGCTAGCTCAATACTCATATATGTTTTCACTATTTACTTATATGTTCATTCAAAGCTGTCTACTTGAGTCATTATCACTAAATTATTTATATCTTGAGCTACAGAATTCCAAATTAAGATCTGCTTGATGTTTTTGAAACTAGACTCAAATTATTTTCTACTATAAAGTTTTCAGAATTTATAGTTTATCAAATAAGTACAGTAAAATCTTTAAAGTTATCCCTATTTTGCTGTTTGACAGCTTCATCCTTTCCATACTAAAAATTATTTATCTCTTAGTACGGAATTTAGATGACCTTTCCATTTATTTCTATTAAAAATAGACTCATTAAGGATTTAAAAATATAAATTTAAGCCCCTAATTATTTTTTTAAAATTTTTGATGATTTTCCTAAGTCAGAACAGAGGAACCCAAAATCTTTCTGACCTTGTCTCACAAAATTTATTATATCTCATGATTTACAAGTCCATTACTTACACTGTTTCTTCCATGAAAAACTAGACTCAAAAGCTTTAATTTTATATTTTATTCAACCTCTAACTCAATTCCCACTGTTTTTGATGATTTTTCAAAGTTAGACTACTGCTGTTGTCCAAAACTATTTTAGTGCAAAATGTTGATTTCCAAGTTTATAACACCCTTATTTTTTTTCTCTACAATTTTTCACATCATTTTCTCTTATTTCTCTTATTTCTCGACAGCAAGCAATTTTGGCTTTTTTCTGAATCCCGTTTTCTGCATTTTGGGTACACACCGTGTATCGTTTCTGATGTGTAAGCACTTCTAAGCCTCCAGAACCTAAAAATCGACTAACATATCTCCAGAATAATCACTTAATTCATTTTTAATCAACCAATTTCGGACGGAACTCAACTAAAAACCTAGCAAAACCCTTACCTCACTTGAGTAACCACGACTTCGCATAATCACAGCGTCGATTCAAAACCACCAGCCCCTTGATTAACTCCTAAACACCAAAAAGGAATCCCCCTTTTAGAGATTAACCAAGAACGATTAATAATAGGCAAAACCGTTACTTACCGAACACGCGCAACCAACGATGAACAACCGAATTAATTGAAAAAAAGAAGAAGAAAGAAACGAAAGGGGAAAAAATAATGGACATTTCGGCAGCAACTAGGGGAAAGAATTGGCAGAGGAGGGAAAAAGAAGAAGAAGAAAACGTCAGAAAAAGTTTGGGGAATTGGAGAGAAAACCAAAACTCTACTTTTTTTTTGCAACAAAAAGATAATCAGATTATTTTCTGATAACCTCTCCCCAATTATCTCCTAAAATCACTCCCTATTAACCCACTAAAACACAACTACTCAGAATTTTGCCCCAACATAACTCTTAGCCAAAATTGGAGCAAAAATACTGTCTCGACGCCATCACAGAAAATTGAACATAGGACCTCCAACACTCCAACACTCCACTTAACCACTAGACAAGCAGGCCCATTCTGATATAAACTTACCAACAATTAAACTTAAGCCCTTTGCACAAGGTTAAGGCTTTATTTATAAAAATTTCCAAAATTGCCTAAGTAAGGCTTGAACTTGGGACCTCTCATACACACCCAGAACACATAACCACTGAAGCAGATAGACATTGTGTGTCACACATACACGAAATCAAAAATTAAAATTTTGGGGCATTACATGTCAAGTAAATAGTGAAGGTACCTGCTATGACGTCATCCGCATCCCTATATTCTCGTCGCCTAGCCGCATAAACCAAAGCAGGTTGTCTTGCCTTAACTCAATTCGCACCTTGATCTAGTGCTCTCGGACCTTGATTACCATTCCTATTTCCATTTTGATTACGACCCCTCTAAACACCCTGATTACCTCTCTGATTTTGACCCCCAACTAGGCCTTGATGTAACATCCCAAAAACCAGCTTAAAAGAAATCGCGTTTTGGAACCAAAAGAGGTCATCCCTCGATTTGAGTTTAGACTTTGGAAATTCTTGACAAGTAAATTAGTTTGGTTTAGTTGTCAAGTGTTCTGGGTATGTTTGTGAGGTTTCGGGTTTGAATCCTGTTTTGGAAATTTTGTCATTTTGCTTAAACCCTTATCTTTGGATGTTGGTTTATAAGTTAAACTCAGTCAATTGATTTCAAGAATTAGCCTGCTGGTTCACTGGTTAAGCTTCTGTATTCTGTTTGGTCCTATGTTCGAATCTCGGCCTGTGCATTAGGGAATGTTTTATTTTTGCATTTCGGCGGGTGGTAGTTAGTCGATTGGTTATTTAAAACCTTCTAGAAACATCTGTTGGAGTTTATGCATCTTTTTGCTCTTTTCTTTTCCTGCCATATTTCTTCTGTCATTCACTCCCGATACTTAGTCCTTCGTTTTGGTTTCTTCCTTTCAAAGTGACCATTCCTTTTGTTACGTTACGTTGCACTGATTCTGTATGAAATCTGACTTATCTTTCTAGTTCAATTCGTTGGCCGATAAGTTCAATTTAAAGTTTTGGTGTCGAAAGCTCTTCGATATAACTGTGATTTTAGAATGTTAGTTTTTAGCGATTTGACTATGAATTAATCGTTTCATTAGGCAATTTCTTGTCGTTTAGGGACGAGAATTCATTCTTATTGCTCCTGCATTGAGTCCGTATCACGTGGGTGTCGAAACCCCTCTTTTTCTGCATTTTCAGTCGTCGAAAAATGAGACTGTCGACACCATACGACCAGGGACATGGGCGTGTGTCCAGGCCGTGTGAGCCACACGGGCAAGGACATGGGCGTGTTTTTAGGTTGTGTAACTCACTGTTCACGCTTTAGAACCACACGACCAGGGACATAGGCGTGTGCCCAAGCCGTGTGAGCCACACGGGCAAGCACATGAGCGTGTGTCCAAGCCATGTAACTCACTGTTTATGATTTAGAACCACACTGGCAAATGACATGGGCGTGTGTCCAAACCATATGGCATATGAATAGGATCCGAGTCTTATTTTTTAAGGTCGTGAGTGTTGCCCAATGCGAGCACTGACCTCCACGATGTATTTATGATCTGAATTTGATCGTAAGAGGGCTATCTGATGCTCTAAGACTGATATATGGATGACATATGCGATATCTTAATGTGTTAGACTGATGATGAACAACTTGTGATCTGTACGTATATCTGTTATGTTTGAACCTAAGTGAGTAGGATCCCTCAGAATGTAAAGTGCTATTGTCTATGTGTGCGAATTATCGGGTACTATCTATATTCTATTAAGTTTGTTGGTATGCCTCTGCGTTGCTCTACTGATGAAGAGTATACAAAATCTAAACATGTTAGACTGTGTAACAACCCGTTTTTAGTCAAATTAGAACAGTGGTTTTGGAACAACAAATCTAAAGTTAAAATATTTATTTTATTATTTTATTAAAGTTTGCATCATGACAGAATTATTGTGTGAAAGTTTCGTAAAGAAATTTTACTGTTTGAATGCTTAATTCGAGAAAAAGGACTAAATCTCGTAAAGCGTTAAACTTGTGTTCTATTAGCTAAAAGTGTCAAATAGCTATAGAAAATTAAAGTTAAGGTCCTTAAGTGGTAAATATTCCATTATTTAGTTAGTGGATGTTAATGGTTTGGCATAAATGAAATTTTGTATTAATTTTAAGGTTAAAATGGTAAAATAGTAAATAAAGGTTAATTAAATAAAAACAAATGAAATTTGTGTCCATATTTTTCTCTTTGAACCGAATTTGGAGAAGAAGAAAGCCAAGGAATTAGGTTTTTCATTCGGTCACTTTGAATCCTTGATTAAGGTACGATTTTTGCTCGGTTTTTAATAATTTCTACGTTTTTGTGATCGTTGCTTCGTATTCTAGCTAGCCCGTACCTTAGGTTGAAATTGTTAAAGATTTAACATGTTTCCATTGTTGAATGCTTGATTAAATTGATTGTTTATGATGGATTTTGAATAGTTTTTTTTAGTTAAACTAGTTTTGTAAAGTGATTTTTGACAAAAATTTCAAAAAGGGATTAAATTGTGAAAAGTGCAAATTGAGTGGTTGAAATGTGAAATAAATGAAATTTTTGGGCTGCTAGGGACCTATATACAATTCGGCCAAGCATGGTTTTTATTGAAATTTTGTGAATTTTGTGTTCTGTGAAATAATGACTAAATTGTAAAAATTGTGAAATACTTTGGGCAAAAGTGTAAAAGTACTTTAAAGTGTGATATGGACTAAATTGAAAGAATATGTGATTGGATAAGTTAATTTTGAATTCATATAGATCAAGAAAGAAAGAATTTAGATTTAGATAGGGGAAAAACAAGGTTATCGAGTAGTCGACCCTACCCGTCAATTACGAATACGAGGTAAGTTCGTATGTGGTAATTTCATTATAAATGTATGTTTATTCCTTTGATATTGCATAAACTGTGGTTACGAGATTACGGATAATGTTTGAATTGTGATTATGATTCTATGGATACGTTCGACAATGATTCGACAAGCGTGAAATCCCGGTTGAACCTTAGGAATAGTTAGGATGCTAGTGACATGTCATTAGGTTATTGTGTTGGCTTCAGGCCACGATATCGGCACTACGGGTGCGAGTTATACTTTGATTTGGCTACAGGCCATGGTATAGGTACTCCAGGGATAAGTTACCTTGATTTGGCTATGGGCCATGGTGTAGGTACTTATCGATTGAGATCATTGAATATTCTATTTCTATTCTGAATGGTTGAACGGGTAAACGAATGACGTGATTGAGAAAGAGGTTAGTACGAGGCTATACAGGTATGTACAGAATCTATTCGAGTATTAAATAGTGAAAGTTCGATGAGATTGCAATTGATCATGTTTTGAGACATGAGAAAGGTTTGTAGTTAATGTATATGGTTTTTTCATGTGTATTTTGTTAATTTGCATTTAGACGATGAATTGAGTTATTCACATATAAGCTATGAAGCTTACTTTGTGTTATTTTCCTATGTTTTATAGTGAATCAAGGCTAGCTCGAATCTGAGAGTCGTCGAGAACATCATCGCACTATCAAACACCTAAGTTAGTACTTTTGAATTACACATAAATGGCATATGGCATGTATAGGCTAGATGTGGTACTTTGGTTGTGATTATAGCCATGAGAGTTGGCTTGTAAATGATGTTAATTTTGATGTCTGTTTGGCTATTAGAAATTGCTTGAAAATATATATGTTTTGGTTTATATATATATAGCCATGAGTGATGGCTTATTTTGGCATGTTTGGTATGAATATGGTTATGGTTTTATAGTTGCTCAGATGGTTAATTGATTTGTGGAGTATAAATGCTTGAAAAATGCTTGGATGAAGTATGATTTTAGAAGTTAAGTTGATAAGTATTTGATTAGGTGAATGGCATTGTATTGAATATTGAATTTGGTTGGAATGGATATAGTATGAATTGTGCATTTGGTTGATGATTTTGGCTATTTAATTGTATGATGAAATGGTGCCATTTTGGTTGTTAAAATGAGCATGAGTTGGGGTGGGAAATTGGCCTTGAAAATGGCCTATTTTTGTCCTCATGGGCAGAGACACGGGCGTATGTCTCAGTCGTGTGCGACACACGGTCATGTTACACAACCGTGTGTCCCCTGATGTTGAAATTAAATTGAAGTTAGTATACTCCACACGGTCTCACACACGGGTGTGTGTGGCCACTTCGAAGGGCACACGGGCTTAACATACGGGTGTGTGGTTGGCCGTGTGACCCAAGTCATTATGTATGCCTTGTTTTCACACAGCCTGAGACACGAGCGTTTCTGGAGTCGTGTGAGGCACACGGCCTGTTCACACGGGCGTGTGACCTCTGTATGGTTGAAATATTTCTAAGTTTTTCAAAATTTTTGTATGTTATCGGTTTAGTCCCGAACCACTTCTAAAGCATGTTTAAGGCGTCGTAGGCCCTTATAAGGGACAAAGTGATTGTGCTGAATGATTTATGAGAATGTATGTTTTATATTGTGTATTGATCGGTAATACTTCGTAACCCTACTCCGGCAATGGATACGGGTTAGGGGTGTTACATTTTATTAGTATCAGAGCTACGGTTTAGTCGATTCCAGGACTAACTTAGCATGTGTGGGAGTCTAGCTATACATGCCATATATACTTTGTGATAGTATGATGATTCCTAACAGCCTAAATTGTGTTTTTGTATAGTATTGGATCCCGAACGAGCGATAGCTGATGATTTAGAGAGTAATGCGTCCGCTCCAGCTCAAGGGACAGTGCCTTCCGAATCTAGACCCGTGTCTACTAGTCACGGAGGTTAGGCTAAAGAAGCCTTTTACCAAATAATGAACGAATGGTTCACCCAATATGTCCGGACGAATCCGACTGTTCAACAACCTCCACCCCCACCTATTCCTCAACAAATCCCTGTTGTTCTTCAAGTTATAGATTCGATACGGTTGAACAAGCCACCAGTAGATAAGATTCGTAAATATAGGGCTGAAGAGTTCTGGGCTACCATTGATGATGATGCTGAGAGAGCTGAGTTCCGGCTCGAAAATACGATTCGAGTAGTCGATAAATTGTCTTGTACTCCTGATTAATGTATTAAATGTGCTATATCTTTGCTGAGAGACACCGCGTATCAATGGAACATGTTGGTATCTGTGGTTCTGAAAGAACGGGTTACTTGGGAGTTCTTTCAATCAGAATTCTAAAAGAAATACATCAGTCAAAGATTTCTCGATCAAAATCACAAAGAGTTTCTAGAATTAAGACAAGGCCGAATGACTGTAACTGAATATGAAAGAGAATTTGTACGGTTAAGTAAATATGTCAGAGAGTATGTTTCTACCGAAGAGATCATGTGTAAGCGGTTTGTTGACGGGTTGAACGAAGATATAAAACTACTAGTCGAAATTCTAGAGTTGAAAGAATTTGTTGTTCTGGTTGAAAGGGCTTGTAAAGCCGAGGATCTTAGCAAAGAAAAGAGAAAAGTAGATTCAGAAGCTAGAGACTCGAGGAAAAGATCGATGAGTAAGCCGTATCAATCTTCATCAAAGAAATCCAGAGATTTGTATGCTCGCCCAAATGCTTCAAACGAATATTCGAATAGAGATCATAGAAAACAACACTTAAGTTTTACAGCTCAAGCTACATCAGTATTGAGTGTTGGCAGTGTGAGAGACAACAAACCCGAGTGTCAGCAGTGTGGGAGATGACATTTTGGAGAATGCTGGAGTAAAAGTAATAAAGCCTGTTACAAATGTGGTTCTATAGATCACTTCATCCGAGATTGCCCTGAGCTAGATGAGAAAGATAAAGTTCAGAATGTGAGACCAAGTAACACGTCGAATAGAGGTAGACCACCTAGAATTGCCAAAAATGTAAGTGGTAGTAGAGGGGCAACAAATGATTCAGCTATGTGATCCGAGGCCAGAGCACCTGCTAGAGCCTACGCTATTCGCACTCATGAAGAAGTGTCATCTCCAGATGTTATCACAGGTACTTTCACTCTCTATGATACTAATGTGATTGCATTGATAGATCCAGGATCAACTCATTCTTATATATGTATGAATTTAGTATCTAGTAAGACTTTGCCTGTAGAGTCTACTGAATTTGTGATTAGAGTATCGAACCCTTTAGGCAAATGTGTTTTGGTTGACAAAGTCTGCAAGAATTGTCTGTTATTGTATCGAGATTTCTATTTTTCGGCTAATTTGATGTTGTTGCCATTCGATGAATTTGATGTGATTCTGGGTATGGATTGGCTAACGATGCATTATGCTATAGTGAATTGTAGACGAAAGACAATTGAACTGAAATGTCAGAATAATGAGACTATTAGAATTGAATCTGATGATCTGAATAGTTTGCCAGTTGTGATCTCGTCTATGTTAGCTCAGAGATTTGTGAGAAAGGGGTGTGAAGCTTATCTTGCTTATGTACTTGATACGAAAGTGATAGAAACAAAGATTGAATCAGTACCAGTTGTGTGCGAGTATCCAGATGTATTTCTCGAAGAGTTACCGGGTTTACCACCTATCAGAGAGGTGGAGTTTGGTATTGAATTAGTATCGAGAACAACATCGATATCGATAGCTCTGTACAGGATAGCTCCGACAGAGTTAAAAGAATTGAAAGCTCAGTTGCAAGAGTTGAAAGATAAAGGTTTTGCTAGACCGAGTTTCTCTCCCTAGGGTGCATCGGTGTTATTTGTGAAAAAGAAAGATGGCACGATGAGAATGTGTATAGACTATCGACATCTCAACAAAGTGACGATCAAGAATAAATACCCTTTTCCACGAATAGGTGATTTGTTTGATTAGTTAAAAATGGAAACAGTGTTTTCAAAAATTGATTTGAGATCGGGTTATTACCAGTTGCAAGTTAAAGACTCAGATGTGCCAAAGACTGCATTTAGAACAAGGTACAGACACTATGAATTTCTTGTTTTGCCTTTTGGACTAACAAATGCACCTGCTATTTTTATGGATTTGATGAACCGGATTTTCAGGCCGTACTTAGATCGATTCGTAGTTGTATTTATTGATGACATTTTGATTTACTCTCGTGATGAATCTGAGCATGCCGAGCATTTGAGAATTGTGTTACAAACTTTGAGAGATAAACAGTTGTTTGCAAAGTTCAGCAAATGTGAGTTTAGGCTACGAGAGGTTGGTTTTCTGGGACATATAGTTTTAGCCGAGGGTATCCGAGTTGACCTGAGCAAAATTTCTGCGATTATAGATTGGAAGCCTACGAGAAATGTATCTGAAGTCCGTAGTTTTCTGGGACTAGCCGGTTATTATAGACGATTTGTGAAAGGCTTCTCGATGATTATGAAACTGATGACACGATTGCTTCAAAAAGATGTTAAATTTGAGTGGCCAGAAATGTGTCAACAGAGCTTCGAGTAGTTGAAAGCATTATTGACAGAGGCACCAGTGTTAGTTCAGCCTGAGTTGGGTAAAGAATTCGTAGTTTTCAGTGATGAATCGTTAAATGTCCTGGGTTGTGTTTTGATGCAGGAAGGCAAAGTTATACCTTATGCCTCGAGACAGTTGAAGCCGCATGAAAAGAATTATCCGACGCACGATCTAGAGTTAGCCGCGATAGTGTTCGCATTAAAAATTTGGCGTCATTACTTGTTTGGTGAGAAATGCCATATTTATACCGATCATAAAAGCTTGAAATATCTGATGACTCAGAAAGATTTGAATTTGCGACAGTAGAGATGGTTAGAATTGCTAAAAGACTATGAGTTAGTGATTGACTATCATTCGGGGAAAGCGAACGTAGTTGCTGATGCTTTGAGCCGAAAGTCCTTATTTGTTTTACGTGCTTTGAACACACAATTAGCTTTGTCTAACGACGGTTTGATAGTAGGCGAGTTGAAAGTGAGGCCATTATTTCTACAGTAGATTTGTGAGGCTAAAAAATTTGATAATGAATTGCAAGTAAAATGAGCTCAGTGTGAGTCGACTTCTGATTTAGAGTTTTGAATAGGGACTGATGATTGTTTTATGTTTCATGATAGAATATGTGTACCAAAAAATTCTGAGCTCATTTGGAAGATTCTAAACAAAGCACACAGTAGTTGTTTATTAGTACATCTGGGAAGCACGAAAATGTATAATGATTTGAAACAGCTTTATTGGTGGCACGGCATGAAACGAGATATCTCAGAATTTGTTTCAAAATGTTTGATTTGTCAGCAAGTCAAAGCTGAGCATCAAGTGCCGTCAGGTTTATTATAGCCTATTATGATTCCTGAGTGGAAGTGGGATAAAGTAACAATGGATTTTGTATCGGGTTTGCCCTTATCTCCGAAAAAGAAAGATGCGATCTGGGTTGTTGTTGACAGATTGACGAAATCAGCTCATTTCATTCTAGTACGTATAGATTTTTCGCTTGATAAATGAGCTGAGTTATATATTTACGAAATTGTGAGATTACATGGTGTTCCCCTATCTATTGTTTCAGATAGAGATCCGAGGTTTACATCGAGATTTTGGAAGAAATTACAAGAAGCTTTGGGTACGAAGCTGCATTTTAGCACTGCGTTTCACCCGCAAATGGATGGTCAATTCGAACGAGTTATTCAGATACTTGAGGATATGTTGCGTTGTTGCATTCTTGAGTTTGAAGGTAGCTGGGAGAAATATCTACCGCTGATTGAATTTTCTTACAATAATAGCTTCCAATTGAGTATAAAGATGGCACCGTACGAAGCTCTATACGGTCGTAAATGTAGAACATCGTTGTACTGGACTGAGCTTAGAAAAATAAAATTCACAGGGTTGATCTAATCAGAGAGACTGAAGAAAAAGTGAAAGTAATTCGTGATAGTTTGAAA
Source organism: Gossypium sturtianum (assembly GCA_025698515.1). NCBI lineage: Eukaryota > Viridiplantae > Streptophyta > Magnoliopsida > Malvales > Malvaceae > Gossypium > Gossypium sturtianum. Next base: position 121,342,179 of record CM046948.1, read on the forward strand.
GCAGCTTCGGATCGACAGAAATCGTACGCAGACTTGAAACAAAAAGATATTGAGTTCTAGGTCGGGGATAAAGTGTTTTTGAAAGCGTCACCGTGGAAAAGGATATTGCGGTTTGGTCGAAAAGGGAAATTGAGCCCGCGATTCATCGGACCGTATGAGATTACTGAGCGAGTTGGGCCAGTGGCATATCGACTATCTTTACCATCTGAATTAGAGAAAATACATAACGTGTTTCATGTGTCGATGCTTCGACGATACTGATCCGACCCTTCACATGTCATTTCCCCGACCGAGGTTGAAATTCAGTCTGATATGTCATATGCTGAAGAACCGATTCAAATTTTAGCTCGTGAGATCAAAGAGATAAGAAATAAGAAAATAGCATTAGTGAAAGTATTATGGCATCGACACAGGGTCGAAGAAGCTACATGGGAACCTGAGGATGCTATGAGAAAACAATACCCAAACCTATTCACTGGTAAGATTTTCGGGGACGAAAATCCCTAAGGGGGGAGAGTTGTAACAGCCCATTTTTACTAAAATCGAAATAGTGGTTTTGGAACCACAAATCTGAAGTCAAAATATTTATTTTATTATTCTATTAAATTTTACAGCATGATAGAATTGTTGTGTGAAAGTCGTAAAGAAATTTTACTGTTTGAATGCTTAATTCGAGAAAAAGGACTAAATCGCGTAAAGCGTAAAACTTGTGTTCTATTAGCTAAAAGTGTCAAATAGTTATAGAACATTAAAGTTAAGGTCCTTAAGTGGTAAATATTCCATTATTTGGTTAGTGGATGTTAATGGTTTGGCATAAATGAAATTTTGTATTAATTTTAAGGTTAAAATGGTAAAATAGTTAATAAAGGTTAATTAAATAAAAACAAATGAAATTTGTGTCCATCTCTTTCTCTTTGAACCGAATTTGGAGAATAAGAAAGCCAAGGAATTAGGTTTTTCATTCGGTCACTTTGAATCCTTGATTAAGGTACAGTTTTTGCTCGATTTTTAATGATTTCTACGTTTTTGTGATTGTTGCTTCGTATTTTAGCTAGCCCGTACCTTAGATTTTGAAATTGTTAAAGATTTAACATGTTGCCATTGTTGAATGGTTGAGTAAATTGATGGTTGATGATGGATTTTGAATAGTTGTTGTTAGTTGAACTAGTTTTGTAAAGTGATTTTTGACAAAAATGTCAAAAAGGGATTAAATTGTGAAAAGTGCAAATTGAGTGGTTGAAATGTGAAATAAATGAAATTTTTGGGCTGCTAGGGACCTATATACAATTCGGCCAAGCATGGGTTTTATTGAAATTTTGTGAATTTTGTGTTTTATGAAATAATGACTAAATTGTAAAAATTATGAAATACTTGGGGAAAAAGTGTAAAAGTGCTTTAAAGTGTGATGTGGACTAAATTGAAAGAATATGTGATTTAATAAGTTAATTTTGAATTCATATAGATCAAAGAAAGAAAGAATTCGGATTTAGATCAGGGGAAAAACAAGGTTATCAAGTAGTCGATCCTACCCGTCAATTACGAATATGTGGTAAGTTCGTATATGGTAATTTCATTATAAATGTATGTTTATTGCTTTGATATTGCATAAACTGTGATTACGAGATTACGGATAATGTTTGAATTGTGAATACAATTTTATGGATACGTTCGACAATGATTCGACAAGCGTGAAATCCCTGTTGAACCTTAGGAATAGTTAGGATGCTAGTGACATGTCATTAGGTTATTGTGTTGGTTTCGGGCCACGATATCGGCACTACGGGTGTGAGTTATACCTTGATTTGTCTTCGGGCCATGGTATAGGTATTTCGGAGATGAGTTACCTTGATTTGGCTACGGGCCATGGTATAGGTACTCTGGGGTAAGTTACCTTGATTTGGCTACTGGCCATGGTATAGTTACTAATCGATTGAGATCATTAAATATCCAATTTCTATTCCGAATGGTTCAACGGGTAAACGAATGATGTGATTGAGAAAGAGGTTAGTATGAGGCTATACAGGTATGTACAGAACCTATTCGAGTATTAAATAGTGAAAGTTTGATGAGATTGCAATTGATCATGTTTTGAGACATGAGAAAGGTTTGTAGTTAATGTGTATATGGTTTTGTCATGTGTATTTGGTTAATTTACATTTATTCGATGAATTAAGTTATTCACATACGAGCTTACTAAGCTATGAAGCTTACTTTGTGTTATTTTCCTATGTTTTATAGTGAATCAAGGCTAGCTCGGATCCGGGAGTCGTCGGGAACATCATCCACTATCAAACATCTAAGTTGGTACTTTTGAATTACACATATATGGCATATGGCATGTATAGGATAGATGTGGTGCTTTGGTTGTGATTATAGCCATGAGAGTTGGCTTGTAAATGATGTTAATTTTGATGTGTGTTTGGCTATTAGAAATGGCTTGTAAATATATATGTTTTTGTTTATATATATAGCCATGAGTGATGGCTTATTTTGGCATGTTTGGTATGAATATGGTTATGGTTTTATAATTTCTCAAATGGTTAATTGATTTGTGTAGTATAAATGCTTGAAAAATGCTTGGATGAAGTATGATTTTAGAAGTTAAGTTGATAAGTATTTGATTAGGTAAATGGCATTGAATTGAATATTGAATTTGGTTGGAATGGATATAGTATGAATTGTGCATTTCGTTGATGATTTTGGTTGTTTAATTGTATGATGAAATGGTACCATTTTGGTTGTTTAAATTACCATGAGTTGGGGTGGCAAATTGGCCTTGCAAATGGCCTATTTTTGTCCACACGGGTAGAGACACGGGCATGTGTCTCAGCCGTGTATGACACACGGTCATGTTACACGGCCGTGTGTCCCCTGGTGTTGAAATTGAATTGAAGTCAGTATACTCCACACGGTCTCACACATGGGCGTGTGTGGCCACTTCGAAGGGCACACGGGCTAGACACACGAGCGTGTGGTTGGCCGTGTAACCCAAGTCAGTATGTATGCCCTGTTTTCAGACGGCCTAATACACGGGCGTGTCTGGAGCCATGTGAGGCACACGGCCTGTTCACACGGGTGTGTGACCTCTATATGGTTGAAATATTTCTAAGTTTTCCAAAAAAAAATTATGTTATCGGTTTAGTCCCGAACCACTTCTAAAGCATGTTTAAGGCCTCGTAGGCCCTTATAAAGGACAAAGTGATTGTGCTAAATGATTTATGAGAATGTATGTTTTATATTGTGTATTGATCGGTAATACATCGTAACCCTACTCCGGCAACGGATACGGGTTAGGGGTGTTAGAGACTGATTGTTGCTAATTCTATTTTATAATCGTGCATGTGACTTCATGACAAATCTAGTATGATCTATTATGGTTCGAAAGGTCGGTTTTACAAAACATGGATTCTCATGGTTAGTGATTCTATTATTGAAAGCATGTATTACATACTCATTACTCTGATTCTGCATATGCATGCCATGACACAATGCATAGGACTTGGGTTGATGTTAAAGGAGGAAGATTCTGTACTGATAGTTAATGATCTGCATAATTAGTGGCTTGACCACATATATTTGATTGGCAATTTAACTGCATATTGATAAGCCATCGTTGCCGGGCAACCCAGGGTGGCGTGTCATTATTGTCAGACAACCCGAGATGACTTTATTAGTGTGTTTTGGATGGATGAGTTCGGGGCATAACTCTATTTTAGTGTGTAACTGAGTTTGGGAAGACTATTTTGATAAATTTGCATTCTGATATGTTCAAAAAAGAATACTGCATCTGTATAAACATACATGATCTATTCTACTCCCTTCTTTTTTGGTCTGCTCCCTTCTATTCTATTCTGTTCAGTTCTTCTCTGCTCTTTACCATTCGGTTTTGTTCTACTCTATTTTGTTTTGCTTTGTTCTATTGTACTACCTTTGATTAAATCTTTGTGAGACTTTAGATTTGTCTGTACTAGTTATACAACTGCTCTTAAGTTCTTTACGTTACTACAATTTATGTAGTATGCTCTGCTTATTTGTATTGAGTTTGGTTATACGCGGTGATTGGTAAGTCACCCTTTGTGTTACCTTTATCTGTTCAGGAAAACATCAGATTTAGGATTGGACGGCGTACGGGAGCTCGGATTGTCTTACACTGTAATAACTGTGATTTGATCTTTTGGGTTTGTAAATGGTCTTTGGATTTGCCTTTCTTTCCTTTTGATAATCTCGTCCATATCAGTCAATTTCTAACACGAAACTATAAAATCACCTAAACTGACAAAAACAATTTTCTGGTTTTCAAAGTTAAAATTCTGAAAAGAAATCGGCTTTCAATGCGTTAGTATAACTCGTCCAAGTTCGGCTTAAACTTTCAAGCCGGGTTTGGGGTGTTACACTTGATTCTGAGTTGGAGCTTGCACCTGATCCTGTCGACAAGGACAATCCCTAATCTTATGCTCCATCGAGCCACATACCAAACAAACACCCATCCTCCTCCAACACTCGCCCGGATGACGCCTTTGACAATACCTGACAAACCTGAATCTGCCCTTCCCTCGGGTCCACTGCCTCCCTATTCTGCGGTGGTCTGGCCTCTCTGGCCCACTTAACAGGTCACGGGTTTGGGCCAGTATGGCCCATTTCTCTTTTGGACTGATCCTTTTGTTTCCCTTTCTTCTCGCGCTCCATGTGCTTAATCTCCTCAATAATCTTGGTCTTCTCGACCAAAGCCTCAAACACACGCTTTTGGTGCGGAGCCACCTGAACTTTGAGGTCATACCTTAGACCCTCTTGAAAATGGAAACTCTTTTCCTACTCAGATGCGACCATACTAGGTGCATAGCGGCTCAACCTTAGAATTTCTGCCTCATACTTAAAAACTGTCTTGTCTCCCTATTTAAGTTCAATAAATTCTAATCGTCGAGCCTCCACATAACGAAGGCCCACACACTTACCCTGAAAGACCTCTTGAAAATAACCCCAATCAATACGCTCTAGTAGCGGCCCTAACCACTGATTGCAACCATCGATATGCCTCATCCCTTAACAGAGACACGACACCCTTAAGTTTCTACTTAGGAGTGCAATCCAAATCCTCCAAAATTAGTTCAGTGGCCTCCATCCATACTCAGCCACTATAGGAGTAGTTGCAGTAATACCTCTAAATAATTTTGCCCCACTAGAGCAGAGCCTCTCAGCAATTTTCCCATGACTAACACCTACTATTGGAGCCCCAACAACCCTATTCAAGGCCTTTAATAAAGCCTGAGTTACTGGATCATTCTCAACATAGTCATCATTATCATTCCCATTTTCCATATTACCACCCTCAGTAGTGGGTTCATTGTTAACCTCATTCTGTTCATTATCTTGTTCTGGCCTTAATGATGCAGCCGACTCAACCAGAGCCCTCAGAGGTCGCCCCCTATGACCCCTTCTACCACGAGTTATCATTCTACGTGCATTCATTTATGTGTTTTATGAATTTACAATTTGCAAGTAAGAGCTTTTAGTACTTTGTTTAGTTTTTTACGCACTCACTTTTATAATTCTTTCATTAAGTTTTATGAAATAATCTCTATAATATTAATAGAAATTTAGTTGTTTCTATAGAATTGGCATCATACCTTTGGACTTCGTCGTTTCCTGTAAAAACACATTTTTTTCAAATCCATTATGGTTTGGCTTTTTTTCCCAAAAAATTTCCCTTTTCATGTATGTATGCATGCATGCAAACTTATTTAAAAAAAACTCAGTCCGAGGTTTTGAACTAAGGCTCTGATTGAAACACCCCAAACCCGGCCCACGAGCTTTGACCAGATTTGGTATGTTCCTCAAGTAAACCGGTTCAAAATTCTTTTGTTCTTAGGAAAACTTGTGTGATTTTAAGAAAAATATTGTTTTGGGTTGGGCTTGTGTTGAAAACAGGTTCGTTTTATATTGAAATCCCTTTTATCTTAAGTGACAAAATATTTAGGGTTTTGTTTAAAAGAAATTTTAATTAAATTTTAATAGATAAAATTCATAATCATAATAAATAAAAATAAGTGTAAAGTAATTCAACTATGGCCTTATGGCCTTATTACATCAAATAATTCCCAAAATAATTCAAAGTACTAAAATAAATTCAAGAGTCCTCAAAAATATAAACTTCATGTTGAGCATGGCCACCACAAGTTCCGCTGTAGTCTCGGTCCATCACTGCATTCATCACTGAAAAATGTTCCCAAGCAGAGTGAGTCAAACAGACTCAATGTGTACACGACACTAAATCATAATAGAATCGGGCATATCACATATTACACATTCAAAACATAGAATACAAAGTTATGATGCATTCCCAAACCCAAACCTAGTTGTCCATCCGCTACACACCCCGCACTGCCGGTCACCTTTGTGGGGACTACTAAGTCGACCCTCCTTCCGCTACACTCCAAATCTGCGGTCTTAGGTCACCGCATACTATGATCTTAGGTCACCACTTTTAGATTACTGTGGTCTTAGGTCACCACATTCACTTCCCCTTTCAAAACAAAACCATATGCCCCATATAATAATATGCATAATATGCTAGATTTCACATTCTTATCATATTCTCATGTTACAAATAACATTTTTCATATTCCTAGTAGAAGTAGGAAACGTGCACTCGAGTATTTAGTACCATAACATGGTACCTTAGCCACTTTCATATTCTTAATATCACATATTTTAATTAAACATGACCATAAAACATATTAAGAATTAGTGTGGGGTACACACTGATTCGCTAAAAATTTCCTTGAGATCCGAAAAGCTTGATCTAATGCTTGGATCCTTAATCCCTACATTTGATTAATCACCTACTACTTTAATAAAAAGCCATTCGGCCATAAATCCAAATCCTAGTAGGATTAGTATACTTAAACTTACCTTGTGGATTTTAAATCTCAAACTCACCGAGTAACTAGGGAACACGTGGCCTATGGTGTACCTTCGGGAAAAGAACTTCTCCTTCCTTGTAGTCGACACTTAGTAAATCCCGAAAGATCTCTTCAAAGTTTCGGCAACAAGATATTAATGGGGTTAGTCCTAGATTTGGCAAACCTTAAGAAAAAGGATGAAACCGAATGAGATCTTACCCTTACTTGAAGAAATCGATTCCACCTTCACTTCAACCTTCAGAGAGATTCGGCTATGGCTAGATGATGATCTCACAACTTTCGGCTTTTAGAGGGATTAGAAAGAAAAGAGAAGGAAGAATAAAGATGGAGGATTCGGCTAGAACACAAGGTATTTCGGCTTGGCAAAAATAAAAGAAAGAAAAGAAGAGAAGAGAGCACTAAGAATTCGGCAGAGAAAGGAGGAAGCACAAATTGATGAGCAGCCCTCCTTCCTTTCTTTTTATAGCCGAAATTATCATCTAAGGAGTCCCTTACTTGGCCACCACTCCTCTATCTGATAACTTTATCCTTTAATTATCACTTAAGATAATTCAGCAACTATCCTTACTTAGCCGAAATTATTAAACTCAAAGTCCCTTACTTGACCATCACTTCTCCCTTATTTTCCTCTTTATCTCTTTATTCAAATTAAAAGAATTTAATCCAACAATTATCTCTTGAAAATAATGATAAATAAATCCTCTATTTATCCACTATTTATAAAATAATAAAAGCTCCTAATTTATAGCCATGTGCCGTCCACCTCAATCTTCTGGAAGCAAAAATAAAACCTGCTTTATTTGCTTCCCAAGTGACTCGAACTCAGGCCCATTCCTCTTGCATATGGCGCCATTTCCATAGGCCCTAAGTGGCATCTTCAGACCACTTTTCCAAGCCTGTTTGTGTGTCAAATTTCACAAACTTTTTCTTTTAAGGCCACCTTGCCTTAATTTCCCCTTTTAAACCTTAAAACTCGTCATTTCTAGGTCATTTCTAAGTTTCCAAAAATTTTCGATCGGCTCTGTAAACTTGACATTTCCTTACATTTCCATGACATTTCCTTACAAGACATTTCCTTACATTTCCAAGACATTTCCTTACATTTCCATGACATTTCCTTACAAGACATTTCCTTACATTTCCAAGGTTCTAAAAATGTTCACTTTCCTCTTTTAAACTTAACATTTCCATACATTTCGAGTTTCCAAAAGTGTTCAAAATATATTCATAACACATAAGATATGTCATTTCGTACAATTAAACCAAATAATGCATAGGCCCTTTTCAGGGATGTTACGAGTTCTACCCTCCTTAAAAATAATTTCGTCCTTGAAATTACTTATTAACGAATAATCGTACATCTTAACTCACCGCGCACTACGCTTATCTTTGCGCACTCTGATCTTAATAGAACCATCATACTTTCTAGGCACGAGTCTCTAAGTTCACGTCCCCTATAACTCATTTCTAACGTCGCGATTTAATCTTATTAAAAAGTTTTATGCATCGTAAAATTTTTTTGTTCCACTTATTAACCATGAACAGTTTTATGAAAAGAGATGTTTAAAAGTGGTTCTTTCGATCAAACAAAGTTCTCAACTCAAATTCACTATTCAGAAAGTCACGTTCACATTCATCAACCAATTATGAACTTTCGTTCATTCAGAGAAATGTTGTAGTTTTCATTGTTGTTGTTTTTCCACTACCTGAGGGGTATTTTCGTAATGTGTCCTACTCTGGGTTTTTCGTAATTTGTCAAAATAAGGTTCCTTGGTGATTTTGTCAATAAGGGTATTTTGGTAATTTTGAAATCCCGGGGGTATTTTGAAAATTTTAAAATTCGGGGGTATTTCGGTAATTTTGGAACTCGGGGGTATTTTGGTAATTAACCAGGGTAAATTTGTAAAGTTTAATAAATCAGGGATATTTCAAAATTTGTAAAACTTTGAGGGTTCTTTTTGAGAATTTTACTTTCCAAAACGGTGATGTTGCAAAAATTTTGAAAATTAGGGTCATTTTGGTAATTTTGTGAGTTAAGGGCAATTTCGTAATTTTTCTCCAAATCAAGGTATTTTTGATAATTTGCAAATTAGGGTTTTTGAACATTTTATAAAGTAATGAAAATTTTGATAAGAACCATGGGTATTTTGGGAATTTCATAAACCAAAGGTATTTTTTGTAATTTACCACTAGGGGTATTTTTGTAATTTTATAAATCAAAAAATTTTCGAAAGAATTTTGTAAAAATAGTTCTCACAAATTAAAAAGGTAATTTTAAGAGTTTTAAAACTAGGGTTTATAAAAACACGGCTAGTTCCCTTTCGGGTTTTAGTCATTGTGTTTAGCCTATGACCGAGTCCTCTTGGTTAGGGTGAGCCGGAAGCTACGCACCAGGCGGGATTCAGTGAAGAGGAGGTGAGTCACTAGGATCGCTTAAGTACCAGGCTCTTCCGGATCCAATCCTAGACATGCGCACAATGGTTACCACACCCTAACTCGGCGTCTTAGTCATAGGTTTGTTTAATGGAATTAAGTCTTATGTGTTTGTGTTTGAGTAAACTAGTCCTAGGGTTCAAGTTCCTATCATGCTATTCTACGTTCCATTCCTCTTCTACCCTTCCATAATTCATAACATAAACCACATAATCACACAAATGGTTAGGGGTACTTACAGTGATCATGGGGTGGAGACTTAGGTGCCATGCCGTAAAAACCTGCTCATTTTCAAAAATACTTTCATAAAGCTTACTTGGCTCAATTTGAAAACGTTTTGGGCCTTAGCCCGTAGGCCGAGAGTTTAAAACTGGGCTCTGATACCAAATTGAAACACCCCAAACCCGGCCCACGAGCTTTGACCGATTTGGTATGTTCCTCAAGTAAACCGGTTCAAAATTCTTTTGTTCTTAGGAAAACTTGTGTGATTTTAAGAAAAATATTGTTTTGGGTTGGGCTTGTGTTGAAAATAGGTTCGTTTTATATTGAAATCCCTTTTATCTTAAGTGACAAAATATTTAGGGTTTAGTTTAAAAGAAATTTTAATTAAATTTTAATAGATAAAATTCATAATCATAATAAATAAAAATAAGTGTAAAGTAATTCAACTATGGCCTTATGGCCTTATTACATCAAATAATTCCCAAAATAATTCAAAGTACTAAAATAAATTCAAGAGTCCTCAAAAATATAAACTTCATGTTTAGCATGGCCACCACAAGTTCTGCCGTCCTGGTCCATCACTGTTCATCACTTGAAAAATGTTCCCCAACGGGGTGAGTCAAACAGACTCAATGTGTACACGACACTAAATCATAATAGAATCAGGCATATCACATATTACACATTCAAAACATAGAATACAAAGTTATGATGCATTCCCAAACCCAAACCTAGTTGTCCATCCGCTACACACCCCGTACACGGCTACACACCGTGGGACTACTAAGTCGACTCTCCTTCCGCTACACTCCAAATCTGCGGTCTTAGGTCACCGTGACATCGTGGTCTTAGGTCACCACTTTTATATTATCTGTGGTCTTAGGTCACCACATTCACTTCCCCTTTCAAAACAAAACCATATGCCCCATATAATAATATGCATAATATGCCGAGTTCACATTCTTATCATATTCTCATGTTACAAATAACATTTTTCATATTCCTAGTAGAAGTAGGAAACGTGCACTGAGTATTTAGTACCATAACATGGTACCTTAGCCACTTTCATATTCTTAATATCACATATTTTAATTAAACATGACCATAAAACATATTAAGAATTAGTGTGGGGTACACACACCGATTCGCTTAAAATTTCCTTGAGATCCCGAAAAGCTTGATCTAATGCTTGGATCCTTAATCCCTACATTTGATTAATCACCTACTACTTTAATAAAAAGCCATTCGGCCATAAATCCAAATCCTAGTAGGATTAGTATACTTAAACTTACCTTGTGGATTTTAAATCTCGAAACTCACCGAGTAACTAGGGAACACGTGGCCTATGGTGTACCTTCGGGAAAAGAACTTCTCCTTCCTTGTAGTCGACACTTAGTAAATCCCGAAAGATCTCTTCAAAGTTTCGGCAACAAGATATTAATGGGGTTAGTCCTAGATTTCGGCAAACCTTAAGAAAAAAGGATGAAACCGAATGAGATCTTACCCTTACTTGAAGAAATCGATTCCACCTTCACTTCAACCTTCAGAGATTCGGCTATGGCTAGATGATGATCTCACAACTTTCGGCTTTTAGAGGGATTAGAAAGAAAAGAGAAGGAAGAATAAAGATGGAGGATTCGGCTAGAACACAAGGTATTTCGGCTTGGCAAAAATAAAAGAAAGAAAAGAAGAGAAGAGAGCACTAAGAATTCGGCAGAGAAAGGAGGAAGCACAAATTGATGAGTAGCCCTCCTTCCTTTCTTTTATAGCCGAAATTATCATCTAAGGAGTCCCTTACTTGGCCACCACTCCTCTATCTGATAACTTTATCCTTTAATTATCACTTAAGATAATTCAGCAACTATCCTTACTTAGCCGAAATTATTAAACTCAAAGTCCCTTACTTGGCCATCACTTCTCCCTTATTTTCCTCTTTATCTCTTTATTCAAATTAAAAGAATTTAATCCAACAATTATCTCTTGAAAATAATGATAAATAAATCCTCTATTTATCCACTATTTATAAAATAATAAAAGCTCCTAATTTATAGCCATGTGCCGTCCACCTCAATCTTCTGGAAGCAAAAATAAAACCTGCTTTATTTGCTTCCCAAGTGACTCGAACTCAGGCCCATTCCTCTTGCATATGGCGCCATTTCCATAGGCCCTAAGTGGCATCTTTGGACCACTTTTCCAAGCCTGTTTGTGTGTCAAATTTCACAAACTTTTTCTTTTAAGGCCACCTTGCCTTAATTTCCCCTTTTAAACCTTAAAACTCGTCATTTCTAGGTCATTTCTAAGTTTCCAAAAATTTTCGATCGGCTCTGTAAACTTGACATTTCCTTACATTTCCATGACATTTCCTTACAAGACATTTCCTTACATTTCCAAGACATTTCCTTACATTTCCATGACATTTCCTTACAAGACATTTCCTTACATTTCCAAGGTTCTAAAAATGTTCACTTTCCTCTTTTAAACTTAACATTTCCATACATTTCCAGGTTTCCAAAAGTGTTCAAAATATATTCATAACACATAAGATATGTCATTTCGTACAATTAAACCAAAAATGCATAGGCCCTTTTCAGGATGTTACAGTTCTACCCTCCTTAAAAATAATTTCGTCCTTGAAATTACTTATTAACGAATAATCGTACATCTTAACTCACCGCACTACGCTTATGCTGCGCACTCTGATCTTAATAGAACCATCATACTTTCTAGGCACAGTCTCTAAGTTCACGTCCCCTATAACTCATTTCTAACGTCGCGATTTAATCTTATTAAAAAGTTTTATGCATCAGAATTTTTTTTTTGTTCCACTTATTAACCGCGAACAGTTTTATGAAAAGAGATGTTTAAAAGTGGTTCTTTCGATCAAACAAAGTTCTCAACTCAAATTCACTATTCAGAAAGTCACGTTCACATTCATCAACCAATTATGAACTTTCGTTCATTCAGAGAAATGTTGTAGTTTTCATTGTTGTTGTTTTTCCACTACCCAGGGGTATTTTCGTAATGTGTCCTACAGGGGTATTTTCGTAATTTGTCAAAATAAGGTTCCTTGGTGATTTTGTCAATAAGGGTATTTTGGTAATTTTGAAATCCCGGGGGTATTTTGAAAATTTTAAAATTCGGGGGTATTTCGGTAATTTTGGAACTCGGGGGTATTTTGGTAATTAACCAGGGTAAATTTGTAAAGTTTAATAAATCAGGGATATTTCAAAATTTGTAAAACTTTGAGGGTTCTTTTTGAGAATTTTACTTTCCAAAACGGTGATGTTGCAAAAATTTTGAAAATTAGGGTCATTTTGGTAATTTTGTGAGTTAAGGGCAATTTCGTAATTTTTCTCCAAATCAAGGTATTTTTGATAATTTGCAAATTAGGGTTTTTGAACATTTTATAAAGTAATGAAAATTTTGATAAGAACTATGGGTATTTTGGGAATTTCATAAACCAAAGGTATTTTTTGTAATTTACCACTACTAGGTATTTTTGTAATTTTATAAATCAAAAAATTTTGAAAGAATTTTGTAAAAATAGTTCTCACAAATTAAAAGGTAATTTTAAGAGTTTTAAAACTAGGGTTTATAAAAACACGGCTAGTTCCTTTCGGGTTTTAGTCATTGTGTTTAGCCTATGACCGAGTCCTCTTGGTTAGGGTGAACCAGAAGCTACGCACTGTGCAGGATTCAGTGAAGAGGAGGTGAGTCACTAGGATTGCTTAAGTACTGTGCTCTTCCGGATCCAATCCTAGACATGCGCACAATGGTTACCACACCCTAACTCGGCGTCTTAGTCATAGGTTTGTTTAATGGAATTAAGTCTTATGTGTTTGTGTTTGAGTAAACTAGTCCTAGGGTTCAAGTTCCTATCATGCTATTCTACGTTCCATTCCTCTTCTACCCTTCCATAATTCATAACATAAACCACATAATCACACAAATGGTTAGGGGTACTTACCTGGTGGACTGCGGGTCGGAGACTTAGGTGCCATGCCAGAAAACCTGCTCATTTTCAAAAATACTTTCATAAAGCTTACTTGGCTCAATTTGAAAACGTTTTGGGCCTTAGCCCGCAGGCCGAGAGTTTAAAACTGGGCTCTGATACCAAATTGAAACACCCCAAACCCGGCCCACGAGCTTTGACCAGATTTGGTATGTTCCTCAAGTAAACCGGTTCAAAATTCTTTTGTTCTTAGGAAAACTTGTGTGATTTTAAGAAAAATATTGTTTTGGGTTGGGCTTGTGTTGAAAATAGGTTCGTTTTATATTGAAATCCCTTTTATCTTAAGTGACAAAATATTTAGGGTTTAGTTTAAAAGAAATTTTAATTAAATTTTAATAGATAAAATTCATAATCATAATAAATAAAAATAAGTGTAAAGTAATTCAACTATGGCCTTATGGCCTTATTACATCAAATAATTCCCAAAATAATTCAAAGTACTAAAATAAATTCAAGAGTCCTCAAAAATATAAACTTCATGTTTAGCATGGCCACCACAAGTTCTCGCCGCGTCTGGTCCATCACTTTGTTCATCACTTGAAAAATGTTCCCCAGCAGGGTGAGTCAAACAGACTCAATGTGTACACGACACTAAATCATAATAGAATCGGGCATATCACATATTACACATTCAAAACATAGAATACACAGGTTATGATGCATTCCCAAACCCAAACCTAGTTGTCCATCCGCTACACACCCCCCGCACTGCGGTCACACCGTGGGACTACTAAGTCGACTCTCCTTCCGCTACACTCCAAATCTGCGGTCTTAGGTCACCGCATACCGTGGTCTTAGGTCACCACTTTTATATTATCGTGGTCTTAGGTCACCACATTCACTTCCCCTTTCAAAACAAAACCATATGCCCCATATAATAATATGCATAATATGCCGAGTTCACATTCTTATCATATTCTCATGTTACAAATAACATTTTTCATATTCCTAGTAGAAGTAGGAAACGCGTGCTGAGTATTTAGTACCATAACATGGTACCTTATCCACTTTCATATTCTTAATATCACATATTTTAATTAAACACACCATAAAACATATTAAGAATTAGTGTGGGGTACACACTGATTCGCTTAAAATTTCCTTGAGATCCCGAAAAGCTTGATCTAATGCTTGGATCCTTAATCCCTACATTTGATTAATCACCTATTACTTTAATAAAAAGCCATTCGGCCATAAATCCAAATCCTAGTAGGATTAGTATACTTAAACTTACCTTGTGGATTTTAAATCCCAAACTCACCGAGTAACTAGGGAACACGTGGCCTATGGTGTACCTTTCGGAAAAGAACTTCTCCTTCCTTGTAGTCGACACTTAGTAAATCCCGAAAGATCTCTTCAAAGTTTGGCAACAAGATATTAATGGGGTTAGTCCTAGATTTGGCAAACCTTAAGAAAAAGGATGAAACCGAATGAGATCTTACCCTTACTTGAAGAAATCGATTGCACCTTCACTTCAACCTTCAGAGATTCGGCTATGGCTAGATTATGATCTCACAACTTTCGGCTTTTGGAGGATTAGAAAGAAAAGAGAAGGAAGAATAAAGATGGAGGATTCTGGCTAGCTAGAACACAAGGTATTTCGGCTTGGCAAAAATAAAAGAAAGAAAAGAAGAGAAGAGAGCACTAAGAATTGGCAGAGAAAGGAGGAAGCACAAATTGATGAGTAGCCCTCCTTCCTTCCTTTTATTGCCGAAATTATCATCTAAGGAGTCCCTTACTTGGCCACCACTCCTCTATCTGATAACTTTATCCTTTAATTATCACTTAAGATAATTCAACAACTATCCTTACTTAGCCGAAATTATTAAACTCAAAGTCCCTTACTTGGCCATCACTTCTCCCTTATTTTCCTCTTTATCTCTTTATTCAAATTAAAAGAATTTAATCCAACAATTATCTCTTGAAAATAATGATAAATAAATCCTTTATTATCCACTATTTATAAAATAATAAAAGCTCCTAATTTATAGCCATGTGCCGTCCACCTCAGTCTTCTGGAAGCAAAAATAAAACCTCCTTTATTTGCTTCCCAAGTGACTCAAACTCAGGCCCATTCCTCTTGCATATGGCGCCATTTCCATAGGCCCTAAGTGGCATCTTCAGACCACTTTTCCAAGCCTGTTTGTGTGTCAAATTTCACAAGCTTTTTCTTTTAAGGCCACCTTGCCTTAATTTCCCCTTTTAAACCTTAAAACTCGTCATTTCTAGGTCATTTCTAAGTTTCCAAAAATTTTCGATCGGCTCTGTAAACTTGACATTTCCTTACATTTCCATGACATTTCCTTACATTTCCAAGACATTTCCTTACATTTCCATGACATTTCCTTACAAGACATTTCCTTACATTTCCAAGGTTCTAAAAATGTTCACTTTCCTCTTTTAAACTTAACATTTCCATACATTTCCAGGTTTCCAAAAGTGTTCAAAATATATTCATAACACATAAGATATGCCATTTCGTACAATTAAACCAAAAAATGCATAGGCCCTTTTCAGGATGTTACACTGATACCACTAAATGTAAACTCCCCAACCCAGCCTAGACGTTATGGTCGAATCATGAAGGCCACATTGGACACCTTAGTGTCGAACCTACTACAACGATAGTTTAAAACCTACAAGTACACTCTTTTGTAAAACTGAGGTTTCTATTGCTAACTTTGGAAAACGTCCATTTACTTAGTCCAACCATGCTTAAGTCAAATTGGTGAATTAGGTGAGTTTTATAAAATCCTTACTGAAGGCATTGCCTCCAAAAAACCATTTTGTTATATTTTTAGTAGCAGAAATGTACCATTACTTGTCCAATTATTATATTAGCCATATATCATGCATAGTCCACTTCAACATATATAAATACAGTGTATCTATACCAAATATGAGTGTCATGCATGCATGAAAAACTCCAAAATCTCAAACAGTCCCAAACCATAGTTTAAAGAAACTTTACAATCCAAAACCGAATAATAATAATAAAATGAGCTAAAAATATAATTAAATTAACATAATATGATGAAGTGAAGCCTGAAGTCCGCCATACATCCGCATGCCAATTATGATCCTAAGTTCGATCATTACCTGAGAACTTGAGGTAATGGGGTGAGCTTAACAAGCTCAGTATGAGGCTAAACAAGCAGGTATTAAGCATTCAAAACAAGCAATTTCATAGATGTACCAATGACACAATCAAACCTTATCAAAAATAATTTCAAATGCACATGATCATGACAAATGCACATGTGAAACCCTACCCATACCGTCCATTACACA
Source organism: Gossypium sturtianum (assembly GCA_025698515.1). Lineage (NCBI taxonomy): Eukaryota > Viridiplantae > Streptophyta > Magnoliopsida > Malvales > Malvaceae > Gossypium > Gossypium sturtianum. The sequence continues at coordinate 121,359,057 of CM046948.1, forward strand.
CCACGAGTACCCCAGAACCTATCTGCCCAACTCCAACGTATATGAGCAAAGCTCGATGTGGTCAAACCACCAATAATTAATAATGCAGTGGAACTGCCAAATAACAAATAATGTGATATAATCGCCAATCCCCTCGGTACTCCAAATGTAGTGCACTGACTACGAATATATGCGGACTTAATATGCCACCGGTACTCCACGGAACTCCTCCGTCAACCACAAAATCTCATCCCAATGCATATGCAATATGTCACACAATCTCATACATAATCATATCTCAATACTTTTCACATTCATTTGACATGGCCAACATGTTTTCAAAAATCACATACTTTCGATAAATGTAAACAGTGTTCCAACTTTCAGATTACCACTATGATGGTATTTATCAATATCGTTCAATTTCACATACTTTACAAATTTTCATTATGTATAAATAAAAACCTTTTCAGTACACAATATAACAAATATATCATGCACTTAGATCATACATAAGCTTAATATCTCAACACTTCATACCATTCAATCAAACATTCTCATATCTCATAACTCAAATATGCACTACAAACTCAACCAAACATTCATACTATCAAACTAGCAATTTTGCCAACATGTCAATCTTTTAAGGCTCGAAATGTACCTGGTTCGGCCACTCACAAAATCAATATTTGGCTATTAAGCCAATCCAATCAACAATCTAATTTATCAAATATAACATGATATTTAATATTTTCAAACAAATTTATGAGTTTAGGACTCACACCTTATTTTTTGCTTCCTCACAGCACACAATCGAGTTTTCCAATTTTCTTTAATAATTCCTTAAACGAACCTAAGTTCAAATTCAGTATAAATTCAATTAATTTACCCTTAAACCAGCCCCCAAACACCCACTTATGAGTTCAAACCAATCGTCGAATTTATAACTATTTTACAAATTCAAACTAGTTAGATTTCTTACACTATATCGTTTCGAACCATAAGTACAATCGTTCTTCGGCTTTACAGATGATTTGGGGTGTTCGGGTCAGCACCTAATTCAATAATATACCGAAAAATTAGTAGCTAATTAATGATTAAATTTCTTCATTTAATCAATTCATAACCTTTACCTAACAACTATGTCGAAATAGCAAACTAGTTACCCTTAATTGCACTTACGCTTCACGACTTGTGAGTTTTGAATAGCCAATCGATCAAAATTTTTTTTTCCTAATTGACATGGATTTAAAAGCTAATTAGCAGGGTTCAAGAACTCAAATTAAGGCTGAAATTAATTGGGCAAGATTCAAGAAACAAAACAGCCCCCTTTTCCACACTTATGCGCACGGACCACCACCTATGGTGGCCAAAATTAGGGTTGAATTTTAAAACAGTTTGAGATCTCATTAAAATATGGAAAAAAAAACCTTTGAAATCATTTAAATTGCCCCAAATTCCAGATCTGGAAATTTAGGTTTTCAATTGACAAAATCAATCAAGAAATTGAAGAAAAAAGAGACCTTACCCAAGCTAGTTGAGAGAAACAGCAATGACACTTTCTTGGTAATGTTTGAGATTGATCTTAGAGTTTTAAATTTCATATTTTGTGCTGATTTAATTGAAGAAAAATGACAGCAAGGTAGGGATGAAGATGGTGCACAATCTTGATGCAAAAAGAAGAAGAAAGAGATGCTAAAAGGGAATGTGTAGGTAACGGCAACAATGGAGGAAAAAGGGAAAAGAAAAAAAAATAAAGATGAGGAGAGGGAGAGGGGGTTAGGGACGGCTAAGGGAGAAGAAAAGGGAGTTAAAAGCTGATTATTTTTATGAAAAATTGTATTTATACCTAGGTTTACTAGGCTTGGATGGTAACACATAAAAACAACAAAGGAATTTGCAAAACATCAATTTATTTTGTAAAAGATGAGACTTGAACTTGAAACATCCAACAAACTTTCATTTTCACACATCCATCAACTAACCATTAGGCCAAATCCTTATTTGTGATATATTTCTACATTTTATTGAACTAAAATTGGGATGTGACACTAAAATTCGAATAAACACTAAAAAGTTAACATCATTACTTTTCAATACCAAAAAATATATAACTTTTATCAAGTATAGGTACCAAATTGGACAAAAAAATAACATAAGTACCACATTAAAAAAAATATGAAACTTAGATACTAAATGATATATTAAACCTTCATAAAATAATAATTTTTAATTTAATAAAAATAACAAGTTAATGCAAAAAATAAATCAGAAAATATTAATTAAATATTGCTTAATGAATGTCATTTTCAATCTGACCCTATAAATAAAAATCGAAAATATATTCATAAAATTGGCTAATGCTTTATTTTTTTGGAAAAAATAAATTTCTTTTTTATAATTTTATTACACTAATTAAAATTACATAATACTAAAAAAAAAAATTAGTTGTTGTGCATCGAAGTTAAAATTGATTTTTTTTTCATGTTTCCAATCATTTGTAACCTTATTTGGTAACAAATTTTTAATAGTTATTTGGTAACATTTTCTTTTAATTTGTAACATTTAATTGGCTATATATGAAAATATTAATAGCTGAGTTGTCCAAAATCACATATATACTTATGAATATGTCCCAAAAAAAAACATGTATGGTTAAAAATCTGTGTCATTAATTTTAGACACCTCAATTAATACTGGTTCAAATTTTTATTGTTTTGTAAAATTTTAATTTTAATTAATGGGTCAAAATTAATTGGTATATTACTATATAATATATATTAATTTGTATTCTTGTGCGATGCTGAATCAATTATGTATATTACTTTTGTAACTTTTTTTTTATAAAGTAACACAAAAGTTCATTATGTTTTGAATATTAATATTAATATATTATAATTTAAATAATATTATTAATAAGTTCTTATAGGTTGTATTATATATATTGTTAATTTAATTTGTTTTAATGTTAAAATTATTAATATTCAGTTTTGTGTAATTTTATATTTATCCTTACTCTACTTTAATCAATAGATGTAATTAGCTTGGGCTCGATCTGCCCATATTACTTTTTGATATAACTTTTTTTAAATATAATACATTAAAAATACTAAAAATAATAAAATAAATATTTTCCCAACAAATTGAAAATAAATTTTTAAAAAATATCTATACTTAAATAACATTAAAATAGGTGCAACTTAACAAGAAAATGCCTCTAAAATAGTAACAAAATTAACAATAAAACAATAGTTATACAATATCCAAATAATAGCAACAAAATGATTACAACATAATAGTTAAATTGTAACATCTCAAATCCGGCCTAGACGTTATGGCCGTATCTGGCAATGTCACACGATAGTGTTTTTGAAACCCCGTTGTTACTATGAAAACATTCCATGTTATTATCTTTAGCAAACCTTTGTTAGAACTTAGGAAGTCGTCTTTATTCATTTAAAACATTTGTTTTGAAACATCCCTCGTTGCGGAAGCTTTAATAAAACAGTCTAGGTGATCATGCGTTTAGAAATTACTTTAACTTTTTGAAAACCGAATTTTCTACGACCAGCAGGTATAAATCCATAAAGTAAAATAAATAAATAAAAACCCAAATTTAAAACCAAAGTCCCAGAGAGTCCTTAAATTACAACCCAAATAATAAATAATAATCAAATCATAAATCGTAAATTGAAAACCGTGAAGTCAAAAAATTACTGTGGTCACCGCTGAGTCCTCCGTCACACCGATCCATCTAAGTCTGGGGATTACCTGTGCACATTAAACAAAAAGGGTGAGTTTACGTAAACTCAGTGTGTAATCCCGCAGAAACAAACAAACAATTAGTATTCACAGTGCACAGTTGAACAGTCTTGGGCCTAAGCCCTTTTCAGTATCAGTGATAGTTTGGGCCTTAGCCCATCTCTGTATGGTGTCAAAAATGCAGTAGGGCATTAGCCCATTACTGATATCGATGAGCGATACAGATTATGCAAAGAGCAAAATCCTACCCAACCAGCCTCTACACACAATCTCCATCCAACCCTACACTCCATGTGGAGATATAATCAACCCACCCATCCCTACACTCCAAGTAGTACCGAATGCGGCCCAGAACAGTAGTTTGCAGCTAAGTTGCCAGTAAATTAGGCTTAATGCCTTTCAGTACACTTCCTCCGAATAACAAACCCCAATCCAATGCAATGTAACATACAATGGATGATATGCTGTTATGCAATTTCAGTACATATATTTATTTAAGATATTAACATGATCAGTACAGATATCATTCATTCAATTTCACACATTTAGGGGTGTAAGTAGCGCTTACTGACCCTACAGTAGGTTCACAGTCGACTTGGGCGACCCGTGCAACCTTAGAAACATTTCGGTAAAAATGGGCTCACATGCCCATGTGATCTGCCCGTGTGGGCCTACACGCCCGTGTGGCCCACTCGGCCCAAATTGGCCTTGGCCATGTGATTCATTTTTAATGTAACCCATGCTAGCTAAATATTCATATATGTTTTAACTATTTACTTTTATGTTCATTCAAAGCTGTCTTCTTGAGTCATTGTCACTAAATTATTTATATCTTGAGCTACATAATTCCAAATTAAGATCCGCTTGATTCTTTTGAAACTAGACTCAAATAAATTTCTACCATAAAATTTTTAGAATTTATAGTTTATCAAATAAGTACGGTAAAATCTTAAAATTTATCCCTATTCTGCTGTTTGACAGCTTCAACCTATCCTTACTAAAAATTATTTATCTCTTAGTACGGAATTTAGATGATGTTTCTGTTTGTTTCTATTGAAAATAGACTAATTAAGGATTTAAACCTATAAATTTAAGCTCCTAATTATTTTTTACAATTTTTGATGATTTTCCAAAGTCAGAACAGGGGAACTTGAAATCATTCTGACCTTCTCTCACAAAATTTATTATATCTCATAATTTACAATTCCATTGCTTACATTGTTTCTTCCATGAAAAACTAGACTCAATCAAATTTAATTTCATATTTTATTCAACCTCTAACTCAATTTTCACTATTTTTGATGATTTTTAAAAGTTAGACTACTGCTGCTGTCCAAAACTATTTTAGTGCAAAATGTTGATTTCCAAGTTTATAACACCCTTATTTCCTTTCTCTACAATTTTTTGCATCATTTTCTCTTATTTCTCTTATTTCTCGACCGCAAGCAATTTTGGCTTTTCGCTGAATCCCGTTTTCTGCGTTTCGGGTACACACCTAGTATCGATTCACTGTGTAAAGTAACCCGAGCCTTCAAAAACCTATATTTGACCAATATATCCCTTAATTAATCACTTGATTCGTCAATCAAACCAAATATCCCCAAAATAAAACTCGAGAAACTAAAACAACGACGATTCAAAAACTTACCGCGACGAATCCGATAACCAGTCGTCTCCACACACTGGAATATCCTCTTAAAACCTTTGAACAGCACCTAAACGAGAGTAAAACGAACCCTTTATTAATTGCCTACTCGAAATACAATAAATAAGGGGGGAAAATTCCACTTACCGAAATAGATGAAGTCAAAAGTTGCACCTACAGAGATGACTCGCAAAAAAAAATGAAAAGAGAGGGGAAAGAGAAGAAACAAGATTCGGCCAAAGGGGAACAAAAACCAAAAGTGAACAAGAAGGGAAAAGAAATGGCAGAGAAACAAAAGTCTAACGTCTGAAAATTTGTTGGGAAAAAAGAAAATAGAAAAATGGTAAGAAGAAAATCTTATTTTGATAACTTCTCCCCAGTTTTCTCCTAAAAACACTCCCTATTAACCCAATAAAACACAACTACTCAGCAGTCCAGTTTAATTTGAACTCCACCACGCCACGTGCCTCAAACAAAATTTAGTTCCCCTGCTTGCACAGGGATTCGAACACAGGACCTCCTACACACTAACACTCCGCTTAACCACTAGACCAGCAGGCCCATTCTGATATATTTTTACCAACAATCAAATAAAAGCCTACTGAACAAGAGTAAGGCCTAATTCATTCAAAATAACAAAATTTGCCCATGCAAAGGCTTGAACTTGGGACCTCCCACACACACCAAAACATTTAACCACTGAAGAATATACACAGTTGTGTGTCACACATACACGAAATCAAAAATTAAAATTTTGGGGCGTTACAATTCTACCCCCTAAAAGAAAATTTCATCCTCGAAATTTACCCAGTCAGAACATATGACGATATTGCTGACGCATCGTATCCTTAGGCTCCCACGTAGCCTCCTCAGTGCTATGATCACGCCAAAGAACCTTAACCAGTGGAATAGATTTCCTCTTCAGTACTTTTACATCTCAGTCCAGAATCTGAACCGGTTCCTCCTCAAAGCTCAAGTCTGGCCTAACCTCAATCTTCTTTACTGGAACAACATGTGTAGGATCAGAGCGGTAGTGCCTCAACATAGAGACGTGAAGCACGTCATGAATCCGATCCAACTCTGGAGGTAGCTTCAACTGATAAGCGACCGATCCCACTCGTTTCATAATCTTGTACGGTCCAATAAACCTAGGGCTCAACTTGCCTTTACGACCAAACCTCAGAACCTTCTTCCATGGTGAGACCTTGAGAAATACGAAGTCCCCCATGGAATACTCAATCTCACGTCGCTTCAGGTCCGCATAGGATTTCTATCTATCAGATGTCGCTTTCAAATGATCTCGAATTAGTCTAACTTTATCCTTAATCTCAGCAACTAACTCAGGACCCAGAACACGTCGTTCACCTAACTCAGTCCAATACAAGGGAGTGCGACACTTACGACCATACAGTGCCTCGTAAGGTGCCATATGGATGCTAGACTGGTAGCTATTATTATGGGCAAACTCTGCTAACGTCAAATACTCCTCCCAACTACCACAAAAATCAGAACTCGCACTTGCTAAACTTAGCATAGAGCTGCTTCTCCCTCAAAGTCTGAAGGACAACTCTAAGGTGCTCATCATGTTCATCCTCAATTTTCGAATAAACCAGTATGTCGTCGATGAAACTACCACAAACTGATCCAGATAGGGCTAAAATACTTGGTTCATCAGGTCTATGAAAGCTGTCGGTGCATTCGTCAATCCAAAAAGGCATCCCTAGGAACTCGTAGTATCCATAACGAGTCCTAAATGCCGTCTTACATACATCAGCCTCCTTAACCCTCAACTGATGATATCCAGAACGCAGATCAATCTTGGAGAACACAAAAGCCCCTCAGAACTGGTCAAACAAATCATCAATCCTCGGAAGTGGGTACTTATTCTTAATCGTTAGCTTATTCAGCTGTCGATAGTCTATACACATCCTCATCGTCCCATCCTTCATTTTCACAACCAGCACAAGTTCTCCCCATGGAGACACACTGGGACGAATGAACCCACAATCCAACAGCTCCTGAATCTGAGCCTTAAGCTCCGTAAGCTCTTTCGGTGCCATTCGGTAGGGGCGATAGACACTGGAGCTATACCAGGAAGAAACTCAATCCCAAACTCCACTTCACGATTCGGAGGTAAACCCGGTAGCTCTTTAGGAAAAACGTTCGAAAAATCCTTTACTGTTCTAATATCCTTAACTGTAGAATCCCCAGAATCCGAAACACTTACGTAGGCCAAGAATGCCTCACATCCCTTACGAACCATCTTCTCTGCCACTAGTGCAGAGATCACATTAGGTAAGTAATTTCGACGTTCTCCAATCATGACTACCTCCTTATCCTCCTCAGTCCTTAGTACGGCCCTCTTAGTCGCACAGTCCAAGCTAACACGATGCTTGACCAACCAGTCCATCCCCAGAATTTGGTCAAACTCCCCAAATGGAAGTTCCATCAAATTAGCCAAGAAGATTACCCCTTGTACCTCTAAAGGAATGTCTCAATACAGTTTGCTAACTCTAACAGATTGCCCTAACGGGCTCAGTACCATAACCTCACTCGTAGTGCTCTCAACTGAAATCCCCAAGTTTCCAGATATGTTACTAGCTATGTATGAGTGAGTAGACCCTATGTCTATCAAGGCAATATACGGTACATCAAGCATAAAAAATGTACCCCTGATGACGTCCGGAGCATCTGCATCCTTTCGGCGACGAGCAGCATAAACTAGTGCTAGCTGCCTCGCCAGTAACTCTGCCCGGTGCTCTCTGCCCACGACCCATACCATTACCACCTCTAGCCTGTCCACGATCTCTTAGTGGCTGCTGCACTACCCTCTGTGGCTGTGCCGTACCAGTCTCCGGAGCTTGCATCTGATCGGCCCTCAGCGGACACTCCCTAATACGGTGCTCCAATGACCCACACCGTAAGCACGCCCTAGTTTTTCTCCAACACTCGCCCTGATGGCGTCTACCACAATCAGTACATGGCTGCAGTTCAGTAAAAATAACAGGGGGCCCAGCTCTAACCGGCCCATCAGCTCTGGCCTTTTTCTTATGCCTCTGTGCAGAACTCGAGGGCTCTGAATCCCTCTTGTTCTTACCCCTCTCGCAATCTCGGTTCTGGTACTCAGCGCGCTTAAACTCCTCAGCGATCATCGCCTTCTCCACCAGTGCAGTAAAATCACGCTCCCTCTGTGGAGCTATCAGGACTCTCAAATTATCTCTGACCCCATCCTCAAAACGAATACATCGCTCATACTCAGAGGCCACCATACCTCGCGCATAGCGGATCAGTCGCAGGAACTCGACCTCATACTCGTCCATATTAGGGGCAACTCCAGTGACACCCCTGAAGAGCTCAGCTCCATTGGGCCGGAGTCGTTCCGTAACCGACCCTCGGCCCCCAGATCCAGTGTTGGGCCCAGCGACCCTCTCCAAAATCCTTAGCATAGCCTGGGACAATGCGTTGTCCCCAGCCATGCAATCTTGAGACCTAGTCTCAGTAGCAGGCGACACTAACGTCTCACTCGTATCTAAATTTGGTATGCTACACAGTGAAGAGGACTCAGCTCGAGCTCCTCTGCGGCCTCTACCTCGGCCTCTAGTACCCCATCCGCGGATACATCGTGCGCTCATTGTCTAATCACGTTTATCTATATTAACAGTTTTATGAATGTAATATCCCGGGTCAGGGGCTATTTTTTTTTCGTTGTTGCATGTTTTGCATGAGTTTGTTATGCTGCGTTGTTGTTGGTGTTGTATCGGGGCTTAATTGTAGGATAGGTGTGTGCCTGAGTAGGTAAGAAATTTTAGTTTTTGAGCTAAGGCATTAGGAGCTGAGGAAGCTGGGGCTTTTAAATTTATTTTGGGAGTTTGTTAGCACAAGAAACAAGTTGGTGGAGTGGCAATGTAGGCGCCACTAAGGCTTGGAGTGGGTAACGCCTAAAGCAAGGTGGAGGCCTTGTGTTCGAGCTGCGGAGTGGCCACTTTTTGGCACTCATTTTGACGGCATGGAGGGAGGAGTTTGTAGGCGGTTCAAACTCGCCTTTGACTTGGTCTTCACATTCGAATGGTGGGTGGAGAGGAATTTTAGGGCGTTGACTTGTTCAAAACAATTTGAACTTGTGGCTTGGAGTGTTTTGGGGATTCTAGCCGAATTTTAGGGAGTGGGAGGGGAGAAGTGGACGGCTTGGTGTGGTAAGTGGTAGTGCCGAAACTCACTTTGCCAAGCTAGGCATTTTCGGTCATAGTCAATTCCAAGCAAAAGCTCTCCCTTGGTCTTTTGTTAGCCGATTCTTCCTCAAAATAAGTCTCTCATTTTCTATTCCTCTTTGAAACCGAAAGCTTCAAGCAACCATACCTTTGCCGACTTCTCTTTTGGGCATCTAGCCGATTGGGTGCAATTACTTCTCTTAATTCCTTGCGTTGTCGAAACTAGCTACCCATCTCTCCTCGTATTTTTCATTCCTTCTCTTAAAACACTTGAGCCGAAACTCCACCTCTCCAAAACATTTCCATCTCTTCTCTTGCTAGTCGAAACCATATCAACTTGCCCCAAACGTTCTTCTATTTTCTCAAATCCTAGTGCCGTAATCTCCATTTCTTCTCACCTATGTTCTTTCTTTCTCTTTTAATCCAAAACCGAAAACAAGAGTGTTAAACACCTAGTGCCGATTTCTCCTTTCTATTGTTTACAACTTAGCCGAATATTCCCTCTCCTAGAAGTCCTGGTTTGGCCGAATATTGGGTGTTGGTAAGTGCAAGGCCGAATGGCCATATCTTCTTTTGTTTTGGTTCTTTGTTGGTTATGGTTCGGTTAAGAGCCGATTCCAGTCTTTGCTAATAAGAGAAAATCGTCGGTTTGGAAACCGATTCTGTTTTAGGGCCTTTTGATCGTGGGGGTGTTAGAGGAGGCAGTCAATTGGAGCTTTGACTGCAAGTGGCCGATTGGTAAGTAAAAGGGTAAGCAGTTGGTATATTTGTGTCAGTACAATTAGTTGATTTCGAGTAAGGTTCAAGTGATTGATGATTCCATTTTCTTTTAGGTGGAGGCCGATTGTCAAAAAGAACCACTACTGGTTCGAGTATTGGTTAGGAAGCAAACCAATAGCAAGGTTAGGGTTTGAAACTAACCCCTTTGGGTTTAGATGTCTTTGGCCGAATGGTCTTAGTACCTAACCCCTATGTTTGGTCGATTGTAGGAGTTAGCAATCGAGGGACGTAGATCGTTCGTTGGGATTTTAGACTCGTAGCTATCAGGTGTGTATACTAACACACTTATATTTAGTAATATCGTTAATAACCTGTGCAATGACTAATGAAACAGTGGTGACTATTATGATACCCTCATGGGTACGAGTTTGGACTCAGGTAAGTCAGTGCTATTATTATGAGTTATTGATGATCTGTATGATACCATGGTTATGGATATGTGACATGGGGTATGAGATTAGACATATTGGCATGATATGCATGATAGTATGACATGCATGATAGCATGATATTCATGATTACATGAGTTTGGCATGTTGATGGGTGATACGAGAGGAGGGGAGCGGTGATGTATTGTCTTTGACGAGCACCGGTGCTTTGGTAGCACACTTTGTGACTTTGGGTCACAGAGGTTTGGCACCTCCAGAGGTTTGGTACCTCAGCGTCTCGTCCCAGTGGCTCGATACCACGCGGTGGGTTGGCCCCACAGATGATTATACACGGGATTGACGCCGATGTTTTGGTAACACACGATGGGTTGGCCCCATCACCAGATTTGTGACTACGGTCACCAGTGCTTTGGTAGCACATTGTGTCTTTGGGACACCAGAGGTTTGGCACCTCATTGCGACTTGTCCCTGTGGTTTAACCACCGTGGGTTGGCCCCACTTGAGATATGGGATCGTCTGCTAGTGTTTTGGTAACACACGATGGGTTGGCCCCATCATCATTGGATTCGTGACTTTGGTCACGGTGCTTTAGTAGCACAACCGTGTCTTTGGGACACCAGTGCTTTGGTAGCACATTGACGGATATTGTGTCTTTGGGACACCAGTGCTTTGGTAGCACATTGTGACTATATGTCACCAGTGGTTTGGCACCACCAGTGGTTTGGTACCACACGGGGTAGAAAAGGCGATATGGATGGTTAGGTTCGGGTTGCATTAATCATGTTGCTATGTATGATGTGTGTTAGCATGTTGATTCTTTGGGAGCGGGATTTACACACTGAGTCACTCGACTCACCCTCTCCTTTGACATTTCAGGTGACTCGTAGACGCGGACTTGGAGCCGGGATGGACTCGAGGTGCTTATGCCATGCTGAATAAAGTCTTTACTCAGACTCTATATTTTGGGTACTTTAGTTATTTACTTTTATTTGGGGTTTTTTTTTATTCGGTTTGTAAAAGGCCTTTAAAGTTATGTTTTATGTTGTTTATATTTTAAGCTGATTTTAATATGCCTTAACAAAATAAGCCGGAAAAATTTTACTAAAAACTGGAAAGATCATGTTTTCAAAATTATAACGCGACGTGTTTTTAAACTATACCATCGGGTATCACACTAAGTCTTTTTGACAAACAAATACAACTGGTTCCCAAACCAAACTTGTAGTTCATTTAAGTCTAGAAGCGTTTTATGTATCACTAAGAAACTAAGGAGGTTTTAAATGGTTTTAACTTGTTTTAACTACAAATTCTAGCTAAGTTTTCAAAATCTCCGGGTTTCAAATACATCAACTGTTTTCCAAACAAGACTACTCAAATTTGTTTCAAACACACTGTGTTTTCACTCCACTTTTAAACGAAAAATCTAGTTTTCCCAAAACGTTTTCCCCGTAGCATACCAGATTCGGACGTGGTGTCTTGTCCGGGTTTGGGGTGTTACATTTTGCATATCGAGCCAGTTCAAAGGCTCGGCTGTGGGCCTGAGGCCCAAAATGTTTTCAAAAGTCTGTTTAAGTGTTGTTTTGGAATATATGATTTTGAAAGGCATGGCACCGAGTCTCCGGCACCAGTTCGCCCAGGTAAGTACCCCGGACTATTCTTTGTGATTTGATTGGATGTTATATGATCTGACGAATAGCTATAGTATGCTACCTTAGAGATTGAAACTGATAGGATTTTGTGAAACTTGCGAGAACAATCCTCTTTAATATTCATAAGACTTGCTTTTTAAACAAGTGGAATAAATACTGATGCATAAGATTCTTTAATCAGATACGTAGGAAGATTAGTCATGAGCACTCGAGGCGGACGTGGTCGTAATACTCGTGGTAGAGGTAGGGGTAGAATGACAGTTTCTGAGCCCGTAGGATCTGGGCAGGGTTCAGAAAATGAGATACCGGTTCCGCCACCAGCTGGAGGTGGTGAGTTCCAAGATCAGACGGGAGACGACGCAGTGTCACGAGCGATCTTTGCGAGTGTTGGAAAGGGTAGTGGGGCTAGTGGTGGTGCAGGAGTTAGGAAATCGGTTCTGAGCGACTCGCCGCCACTGAGCCGAATTCTTCCGAGTGTATCGGTGTTGCTCCTAGCACTGCTGAATATTGGTGGAGGCAACCGAGCGGATCATGGATGATCTGGACTGGCAATAAGAAAGTCGAAGGGTATCGTATCGCTTCTCGGGATGAGTCATATCGGTGGTGGCTCACGGTGCGAGGCGATTGTGGCGGTGAGGATTTGACATGGGATTATTTCGTGTTTGCTTATCAAAAGAAGTACATCGGAGCTAGTTATATCGACTCCCAATGAAAGGCATTTACGAGGTGGTTCAGGGAGTAAAATCATTTGCGGAGTACGAGGTGAGTTCCTGCCGAGTAGGTATGCCGGGGGCATTGTGGCCCATGAGCATGAGAGGTGTGTTCGTTTCGAGGATGGTGCGAGACGAGTTGAGGGTGCTGATTGCTCCTCGCCAGGAGCGAGTTTTCTTTGTCTTAGTTGAGAAGGCTAAGGTGGTGAGGGTGTTAAGGAGTCGGTGAGGCAGAGCATGGACGGGAGTAGGCTTAAGAGGAGCTTTGGGTCTTCTCGTTCGTCCGGCAATCCGCAGTAAGAGGGCTAGACCGAGTGGGGCGAATCGATCCGCTAGGTTTGTTCTTCGCTAGGCAAGGACCGCCTTGATGTAACCGATGTGGGAAATCTCATTGGGGTGGTTCTTTGGGTGGAGGTAAAGGTTGCTTCGAGTGTGGTTCTCGGAGCATCGCATTAGGGATTGTCCGCGTAGGATGGCGAGATTCGATCCCGAGAGTCGGGGCGTGTCGGTTCAGAGGTAATGGACCGCCTGCCGCAGAGGGGCCGTGGTAATGGCGAGAGGTGGTTATGGATCTGGTCGGGGCCGTGGAGCACCGGGCGAGAGGTGCGGTAGTTACGAGGCGAGCGGCTGGATTGGTGTATCTTTGCGAGACGCCAGAGAGGAGGCGACATGCCGGACGTCATAACCGTACGTTTTGATTTTTGGTACTCCTTATCCGCTTTAATCGATGTGGGTTCTACGCACTCTTATGTTGCCGTGTAGTATAGTAGAGACAATGGACTTAGACTCGAGATATCTTCTAGGCGGATGACCGTGATTAGTCCTGCTGGGTCACTCGTAGTAGTAGATAAAGCTGTTTTAGAGAGGTACCCCTAGAACTCCAAGGGGTAGTGTTTCTTTCTGATCCGATGGAACCGCCGTTTGGGGAGTTCGATCGATTCTCGGATGGATTGGCTAGTTAAGTACCAGGCGAGGTTGGATTGCGCGGGTAAGCGTATGGTTCTTAAAGGCGGTTGATGGCGTTGAGGTGGCTATGATAGGTAATAGGAGGGATTACTTATCAAATGTGGTATCCGCTCAAAGCGGAGAAGATGGTCGGGAAGGGCTGCGAAGCATATGTGGTTCATGTGTATGCCTTGGAGGCTAAAGAGTCTTTGTTGAGGAGGTTCGTCTTTGTTAGGGAATTTCTTTGATGTGTTTCTGAAGAGCTTAGGGTTTGCGCCAGATCGAGAGGTAGAGTTTGGGATTGATCTGTTGCCGGGACGGCGCCGGTGTCTATTGCTCCGTATAGGATGGCACCAAAGGAACTGGTGGAGCTTAAGGCTCGAGATCCGGGAGTTATTGGATCGAGGTTTTATCGGGGCCGAGTGTTTCGCCGTGTAAGTGCGCGGTACTCTTTGTTAAGAAGAAAGATGGTACGATGCGGATGTGTATAGACTACCGCCAATTGAACAAGGCGACGATTAAAAACAAGTATCCGTTGCCACGGATAGATGACTTGTTTGATCGGTGAGAGGGTGCTGCGGTATTCTCGAAGATCGACTTGAGATCGGGTACCATCGGCTAAAGGTTAAGGAGGTCGATATCCATAAAACAAATAAGCCGGACTCGGTATGGGCACTCACGAATTCTGGTAATGCCATTGGGTTGACTAACGCACCGGCGGCGTTTATGGATATGATGAATAGGGTGTTTCAGCAGATCTGGATCGGTTCGTGGTGGTTTTTATAGGCGACATCTTAGTATACTCAAGGTCGGAGGAAGAGCATGATAAGCATTTGAGGGTGGTGCTGCAGATTTTGAGGAAAAGCAACTCTATGCTAAGTTTAGTAAGTGTGAGTTCGGCTTAGGAAGTGGCGTTCTTGGGGCATGTAGTGTCGGTGAGGGTATTCGAGTAGATCCTCGTAAGATTGAGGTCATTTCGGATTGGAAGCCACCTAGGTCGAGTGGGTGAGATTCGTAGTTTTCGGGTTTGGGTGGATACTACGAGAAGATTTGTTGAGGGTTTCTCGTTGATAGCGCAGCCGATGACTAAGTTGTTAAGGAAGAGGTTCCGTTTGTGTGGACCGAGAAACAACAGAAAGCCGATAAGTTAAAGAAGATCTTGGTGAGGCTCGGTTCTAATTCAACTTTGAGGTGGTAAGGAACACAGTCTATTGCGATGCATCACACACAGTGCAGGTTGCGTCTTTGATGCGGGGAAGGTAAGGTTGTGGCTTACGCTTCTAGGCATTTGAGGCCACATGAGGTCAACTATCCGACGCACGATCGGAGCTAGCGGCCGTAGTTTTCGCCTTAAAGATTTGGAGGCACTACTTATATGGGGAGAGATCGATAGTCTACACGGATCATAAGAGCTTGAAGTATCTATTGACTCGGAAGGATTTGAATTTGAGGCGGCGTAGATGGGTTGAGTTCTTTGAAGGATTACGATTGTTCTATTGAGTATCATCCGGGCAAGGCTAACGTGGTGGCGCACGCGTTGAGCCGTAAGGTTGTTTCGGACTTAAGAGCTTTGTTTGCCCATTTGAGCTTATATGACGACGGAGTATTTTGGCAGAGCCGCAAGTTAAGCCTACTTGGGTTGAGCGGATCGAGAGAAAGCAGTTAGAGGATGAGGTTGCAGGTGCGCGAAGGTTGCAAGTGCGAGAATGGTGGTGTGGATGGTTACAGCTTGTCTAGTGACGAGGTTACGTGTTTTCAAGGTAAGGCTTGTATGCCTAAAGATGTTGAGTGAGGCAAAAGATTCTTCGGGACGCACATGCATGATCCTCATGCTATGCATCCTGGAGGTAGCAAGATGTATAAGGATCTTAGAAGCGATTTTGGTGGCACAGTCGAAGAAAGAGGTGTGAGTTTGTTGGGAAATGTCTGACTTGTCAGCAGGTCAAGGCTGAACATCAGTTGCCGTCGGGTTTGCTTCAGCCTGTAAAGATTCCTCAGTGGAAGTGGGAAAGGATAACCATGGATTTTGTCAGTGGGTTACCGCTTACGCCAAGCAAGAAGGATTCAATTTGGGTAGTGGTGGATCGTCGACTAAATCACTCACTTTATTCCGGTGAGGTTGACTACTCACTTCGAAGCTAAGCGGTTTGTATGTTTCAGAGATCGTGAGGTTGCACGGTGTGCCAGTTTCGATAATCTCGGATAGGGATCCCAGGTTTACTTCAAGGTTCTGGAAGGCATTGCATCAGGCTCTGGGTACTCGTTTGGATTTTAGCACGGCTTTTCACCCGCAGTCTGACGGACAATCAGAAAGGGTCATTCAGATCTTAGAGGACATGCTGAGGGGTTGTGTCTTGGATTTCAGAGGTAGTTGGGAGGAGTTTCTACCGTTAAGTGAGTTTGCCTACAACAATAGTTACCAAGCGAGCATCAAGATGGCTCGCGTTTGAGGCGTTATATGGTAGGAAGTGTCGCTCACCTACGTGTTGGACGGAGTTAGGTGAACGTCGGTTGTTGGGACCCGAGTTGGTAGGCGAGGACCGAGGACAAGGTTAAGTTGATTCGGGCTCGATTGAAGGAAGCTTGAGACCCGGCAGAAGTCTTATGCCGATCTTAAGCGAAGAGGTATAGAGTTCTTTGTTGGGGATCGAGTGTTTCGAAGGTCTCGCCTTGGAAGAAAGTTACGAGGTTGGAAAGAAAGGCAAGCTAAGTCCGAGGTTCATTGGGCGTATGAGGTTTTGAGGCGAGTTGGACGATGGCGTATCGGCTTGAGTTGCCAGTGAGCTTAGTCGATTCACGGCGTTTTCATGTTTCGATGCTTGGAGGTATCGTTCGATCCGTCGCATGTGGTAGCGATGGAAGAGATCGAGGTGAATCGGACTTGACTATGGAAGAAGAAACATGCATGATTCTTGATCGAGATGTAAAGGTTCTACGTAGGGAAGTCTGTGCCTTTGGTTAAGGTACTTTGGCGGAATCATGGCGTAGAAGAAGCGGCGTGGGAACCCGAGGATACGATGAGACAAGCAATACCCGCAACTCTTTTGACGAGGTAATTTCGAGGCCGAAATTATTTTTAAGAAAGTAGAAGCGTAATATCCGGGTCGGGGGCTATTTTTTTCGTTGTTGCATGTTTTGCATGAGTTTGTTATCTTTGCGTTGTTGTTGGTGTTGTATCGGGGCTTAATTGTAGGATAGGTGTGTGCACGAGTAGGTAAGAAATTTTAGTTTTGAGCTAAGGCATTAGGAGCTGAGGAAGTGGGGCTTTTAAATTTATTTTGGGAGTTTGTTAGCACAAGAAACAAGTTGGTGGAGTGGCAATGTAGGCGCCACTAAGGCTTGGGTGGGTAACGCCTAAAGCAAGGTGGAGGCCTTGTGTTCGAGCTGAGTGGCCACTTTTGGCACTCATTTTGACGGCATGGAGGAGGAGTTTGTAGGCGGTTCAAACTACGCCTTTGACTTGGTCTTCACATTCGAATGGTGGGTGGAGAGGAATTTTAGGGCGTTGACTTGTTCAAAACAATTTGAACTTGTGGCTTGGAGTGTTTTGGGGGATTCTAGCCGAATTTTAGGGGAGTGGGAGGGGGAGAAGTGGACGGCTTGGTGTGGTAAGTGGTAGTGCCGAAACTCACTTTGCCAAGCTAGGCATTTTCGGTCATAGTCAATTCCAAGCAAAAGCTCTCCTTGGTCTTTTGTTAGCCGATTCTTCCTCAAAATAAGTCTCTCATTTTCTATTCCTCTTTGAAACCGAAAGCTTCAAGCAACCATACCTTGCCGACTTCTCTTTTGGGCATCTAGCCGATTGGGTGCAATTGCTTCTCTTAATTCCTTGCGTTGCCGAAACTAGCTACCCATCTCTCCTCGTATTTTTCATTCCTTCTCTTAAAACACTTGAGCCGAAACTCCACCTCTCCAAAACATTTCCATCTCTTCTCTTGCTAGCGAAACCATATCAACTTGCCCCAAACGTTCTTCTATTTTCTCAAATCCTAGTAGTGCCGTAATCTCCATTTCTTCTCACCTATGTTCTTTCTTTCTCTTTTAATCCAAAACCGAAAACAAGAGTGTTAAACACCTAGTGCCGATTTCTCCTTTCTATTGTTTACAACTTAGCCGAATATTCCCCTCTCCTAGAAGTCTGGTTTGGCCGAATATTGGGTGTTGGTAAGTGCAAGGCCGAATGGCCATATCTTCTTTTGTTTTGGTTCTTTGTTGGTTATGGTTCGGTTAAGAGCCGATTCCAGTCTTTGCTAATAAGAGAAAATCGTCGGTTTGGAAACCGATTCATTTTAGGGCCTTTTGATCGTGGGGGTGTTAGAGGAAGCGATCAATTGGAGCTTTATTTTGCAAGTGGCCGATTAGTAAGTAAAAGGGTAAGCAGTTGGTATATTTGTGTCGAGTACAATTAGTTGATTTGAGTAAGGTTCAAGTGATTGATGATTCCATTTTCTTTTAGGTGGAGGCCGATTGTCAAAAAGAACCACTCTTTGGTTCGAGTATTGGTTAGGAAGCAAACCAATAGCAAGGTTAGGGTTTGAAACTAACCCCTTTGGGTTTAGATGTCTTTGGCGAATGGTCTTAGTACCTAACCCCTATGTTTGGTCGATTGTAGGAGTTAGCAATCGAGGGACGTAGATCGTTCGTTGGGATTTTAGACTCGTAGCTATCAGGTGTGTATACTAACACACTTATATTTAGTAATATCGTTAATAACTTTGTGCAATGACTAATGAAGCAGATGGTGACTATTATGATACCCTCATGGGTACGAGTTTGGACTCAGGTAAGTCAGTGCTATTATTATGAGTTATTGATGATCTGTATGATACCATGGTTATGGATATGTGACATGGGGTATGAGATTAGACATATTGGCATGATATGCATGATAGTATGACATGCATGATAGCATGATATTCATGATTACATGAGTTTGGCATGTTGATGGGTGATACGAGAGGAGGGAGCGGTGATGTGTGTCTTGCGAGCACCGGTGCTTTGGTAGCACACTTTGTGACTTTGGGTCACCAGAGGTTTGGCACCTCCAGAGGTTTGGTACCTCGGCGTCTCGTCCCGGTGGCTCGAGTACCACGATGGGTTGGCCCCCGAGATGATTATCTGGGATTGCGCCGGTGTTTTGGTAACACACGATGGGTTGGCCCCATCACCGATTTGTGACTACGGTCACGGTGCTTTGGTAGCACATTGTGTCTTTGGGACACCGGAGGTTTGGCACCTCATTGCGACTTGTCCCTGTGGTTTAACCACCGTGGGTTGGCCCCACTTGAGATATGGGATAAATCGCTAGTGTTTTGGTAACACACGATGGGTTGGCCCCATCATCATTGGATTCGTGACTTGGTCACGGTGCTTTAGTAGCACAAGCTGTGTCTTTGGGACACGAGTGCTTTGGTAGCACATTGACGGATATTGTGTCTTTGGGACACGATTGCTTTGGTAGCACATTGTGACTATATGTCACCGGTGGTTTAGCACCACCGGTGGTTTGGTACCACACGGGTAGTAAAAAGCGATATGGATGGTTAGGTTGGGTTGCATTAATCATGTTGCTATGTATGATGTGTGTTAGCATGTTGATTCTTTGGGAGGCGGGATTTACACCTGAGTCACTCGACTCACCCTCTCCTTTGACATTTCGGGTGACTCGTAGCCGCGGACTTGGGCGGGATGGACTCGAGGTGCTTATGCCATCTTTGAATAAAGTCTTTACTCGGACTCTATATTTTGGGTACTTTAGTTATTTACTTTTATTTGGGGTTTTTTTTATTCGGTTTGTAAAAGGCCTTTAAAGTTATGTTTTATGTTGTTTATATTTTAAGCTGATTTTAATATGCCTTAACAAAATAAGCCAGGAAAAATTTTACTAAAAGCTGGAAAGATCATGTTTTCAAAATTATAACGCTGACGTGTTTTTAAACTATACCATCGGGTATCACACTAAGTCTTTTTGACAAACAAATACAAGCTGGTTCCCAAACCAAACTTGTAGTTCATTTAAGTCTAGAAGCGTTTTATGTATCACTAAGAAACTAAGGAGGTTTTAAATGGTTTTAACTTGTTTTAACTACAAATTCTAGCTAAGTTTTCAAAATCTCGGGTTTCAAATACATCATTCATTTTCCAAACAAGACTACTCAAATTTGTTTCAAACACACTTTGTGTTTTCACTCCACTTTTAAGCGAAAAATCTAGTTTTCCCAAAGCGTTTTCCCGTAGCATACCAGTTCGGACGTGGTGTCTTGTCGGGTTTGGGGTGTTACAATGAATCGATTCTGATTCAGTGTTTATTAACAAATGTTTTATGTAAAGCGATATCGGTTATTGAGTTCGTTTTAAGTAAATCGTGATCTCACTATAGTTTTGAGTTTCTCTACAATTTTCAGTATACACTAACTAGAGGGTTTTCAATACAGTTTACTACCTATAGTAGTTTCAAAATATACTATCCACAATAGTTTCAGTTTAAAACAAATCACAGTTCAGAATACTTACAGGATCGATGCCGGAGACTTGGTGTACCACTTACTCAGTAAAAACATTTCAAATCATTTGGAAATCAATCAATTTTTAGAAAGCCCAATTTTTATAAAACCCATAATCCACAAATGAGTTTTGCAACCTGGCTCTAATACCACTAAATGTAAAACCCCAAACCCGGCTAGACATTATGGCCGTATCTGGCAATGTCACACGATAATGTTTTTGAAACCTCGTTGTTACGATGAAAACATTCCATGTTATTATCTTTAGCAAACCTTTGTTATAACTTAGGAAGTCGTCTTTATTCATTTAAAACATTTGTTTTGAAACATCCCTCGTTGCGGAAGCTTTAATAAAACAGTCTAGGTGATCATGCGTTTAGAAATTACTATAACTTTTTGAAAACCGAATTTCCTACGACCAGCAGGTATAAATCCATAAAGTAAAATAAATAAATAAAAACCCAAATTTAAAACCAAATTCCAGAGGGTCCTTAAATTAAAACCCAAATAATCAATAATAATCAAATCATAAATCGTAAATTGAAAACCATGAAGTCCAAAAATTACTGTGGTCACCGCTGAGTCCTCCGTCGCACCGATCCGTATAAGTCTCGGGATTACCTGTGCACATTAAACAAAAATGGTGAGTTTACGTAAAATCAGTGTGTAATCCCGCAGAAACAAACAAACAATCAGTATTCACAGTGCACAGTTGAACAGTCTTGGGCCTAAGCCCTTTTTAGTATCGATGATGAGTTTGGGCCTTAGCCCATCTCGATCTGATGTCAAAAATGCAGTAGGGCCTTAGCCCATCCACGATATCGATAGCGTGACATGATTATGCGATAGCAAAATCCTACCCAACCAGCCTCTACACACCATCTCTGTCCAACCCTACACTCCATGTGGGGATATAATCAACTTACCCATCCCTACACTCCAAGTAGTACCGAATGCGGCCCAAAACAGTAGTTTGTAGCTAAGTTGCCAGTAAATTAGGCTTAATGCCTTTCAGTACACTTCCTCTGAATAACAACCCCCAACCCAATGCAATGCAACACACAATGGATGAGATGCTATTATGCAATTTCAGTACATATATTGAGTTAAGATATTAACATGCTCAGTACAAATATCATTCAGTCAATTTCACACATTTAGGGGTCTAAGTAGCGCTTACCGACCCTACAGTAGGTTCACAGTCGACTTGGGCGACCCGTGCAACCTTAGAAACATTTCGGTAAAAATGGGCTCACACACCCATGTGATCTACCCGTGTGGCCCACTCGGCCCAAAATGGCCTTGGCTGTGTGATCCATTTTTAATGTAACCCATGCTAGCTAAATATTCATATATGTTTTCACTATTTACTTATATGTTCATTCAAAGCTGTCTTCTTGAGTCATTGTCACTAAATTATTTATATATTGAGCTACAGAATTCAAAATTAAGATCCGCTTGATTCTTTTGAAACTACACTCAAATAAATTTCTACCATAAAATTTTCAGAATTTATAGTTTATCAAATAAGTACAGTAAAATCTTAAAATTTATCCCTATTCTGTTGTTTGACAGCTTCAACCTTTCCTTACTAAAAATTATCTATGTCTTAGTACGAAATTTGGATGATGTTTCCATTTGTTTCTCTTCAAAATATACTAATTATGTATTTAAACATATAAATTTAAGCCCCTATTTATTTTTTTACAATTTTTGATGATTTTCCAAAGTCGGAACAGGGGAACCCGAAATCATTCTGACCTTGTCCCACAAAATTTATTATATCTCATAATTTACAATTCCGTTGCTTACACTGTTTCTTCCATGAAAAACTAGACTCAATAAAATTTAATTTCATAGTTTATTCAACCTCTAACTCAATTTCCACTATTTTTTATGATTTTTAAAATTAGACTACTGCTGCTGTCCAAAACTATTTTAGTGTAAAATGTTGATTTCCAAGTTTATAACACCCTTATTTCCTTTCTCTACAATTTTTCGCATCATTTTCTCTTGTTTCTCTTATTTCTCTACCACAAGCAATTTTGCCTTTTCGCCAAATCCTGTTTTCTGCGTTTCGGGTACACACCTAGTATCGATTCGCTGTGCAAAGTAACCCGAGCCTTCAAAAACCTATATTTGACCAATATATCCCTTAATTAATCACTTGATTCGTCAATCAAACCAAATATTCCCAACATAAAACTCGAGAAACTAAAACAATGACGATTTGAAAACTGACCGCGATGAATCCGATAACCAGTCGTCTCCACACACTGGAATATCCGCTTAAAACCTTTGAACAACACCTAAACGAGGGTAAAACGAACCCTTTGTTAATTGCCTACTCGAAATACAATAACTAAGGGAAAAAATTCCACTTACCAAAGCAGATGAAGTCAAAGGTTGCACCCAAAGAGATGACTATAAAAAATACGAAAGCGAAAAGAGAGGGAAAGAGAAGAAACAAGATTCGGCCAAAGGGGAACAAAACCAAAAGTGAACAAAAGGGAAAAGAAAGCGGTAGAGAAACAAAAGTCTAACGTCGAGAAAATTTGTTGGGAAAAAGAAAATAGAAAGCGATAAGAAGAAAATCTTATTTTGATAACTTCTCCCCAATTATCTCCTAAAAACACTCCCTATTAACCCAATAAAACACAACTACTCAGCAGTCCAGTTTAATTTGAACTCCACCACGCCACACGCCTCAAACAAAAATTAGTTCCCCTGCTTGCGCAGGGACTCGAACACCGGACCTCCTACACACTAACACTTCGCTTAACCACTAGACCAGCAGGCCCATTCTGATATATTTTTACCAACAATTAAATAAAAGCCTACTGAACAAGAGTAAGTCCTAATTCATTCAAAATACCAAAATTTTCCCAAGCGAAGGCTTGAACTTGGGACCTCCCACACACACCCAGAACACTTAACCACTGAAGCAGATATACAGTTGTGTGTCACACTTACACGAAATCAAAAATTAAAATTTTGGGGCGTTACATAAATGATAGCAAAATAGTAAAAAAAACAAGAAAATAGCAACAAAACAGTAAAAAGCAACAAGAAAATTGGAAAAAAAAACAATTTTTTTTTACATAATCGAGTCAGGCTCGGGCCAAAAAAACCTTACCCAGGCCCGACCCATTTTCTAAATGGGATTTATTTTTTTTCCAAGCCCATTTTCTGGGCCTATATTTTTACTTAAACCATCCCACTTTTTGGGAGGGCCTTCCGGTTGAATCGGGTGGCTCGGCTCATGGACAAGTCTACTTCAAATGGAGAGTGTCATGTGTAAAAAAACTATAATGTGAACATGATTATTTATTCCTTTTTTAATCCTTTTTCCTAGTGTGTGTATATATGAGATATATTTTAGGACAAAAGCTTAATTATTTTTCTTCTTTTAAGAAATACATTTTTTTTAGCAACACAATATTGGAGGAAGGGATGAGTCATTTATGTGCCAAATGAAAATTCTAACCACTAACAAGTATTGGAAAAAAAAAGGCGAAATATTAATGTTGATATAACAACTCCAACTCATAATGATCATCAAAACTATTGCAAAACATATTTGAGTAATTTGTTAGTGGTTATTATGGGAACAAGTCTAAGTTTTATCTTTAGTCTTTAAGAACCAAGTTTAACTTTAGTATTTTGTTAGTTAAAAATGGTAAAGAATTCTAAATTGCTTAGAAACCAAAGAGTAAGAGTATTTTGTGCCTACATTGTTGGAACACCAGAACGTCCCGTGGTGCAGTTGAAAAAATTTTGACAATCACAACCCATGGATCCATATACGAGGAAAGAATCCGGCTTGAGAAAGGTTGAAAATATACCTTAAAACAATATGAAAGGAAGAAGCACTAATACATGTTTGAAGCCTCTTCAAAATGGAAAAACTCAGTTGCAACTATAACATCTCGACCTCTACGTGATTCAGTCAGAAGAAGAACTGTAAAAAACCACCCTTCAAACTTTTTAGAGAGAAAAATGAAAACGTTGGTGCTAGTCAAAGTTGTATTTCGTGTAATTTGAAAATCGGGTTAACACATACCTTTTACTCAAAATCTCATCTTGAAAAAAAATCTTTCCATGGAGGGATTTAGGAATCTTCCATAAAACGTTATATCCTAACCAAAAGGATATCAATTTTCATAATTTCTTAAAACATACATTTGACTAAAAATTAAATAATTAATTTCGATAAAGATATTCCCAATTAAAACTTGTATGAAATCCAATTCATACATTATTTTAATTGTATCCTCTATCTATGTACATCAAGTACGTACATATATCGTGTGTAATATTTAACTTTATGAAATTAAATTAACCATAAGAACATTTCTATAATTAATTTAACATGTGTGACAGTTAAATATATTCCCTACTTTCTTTGGATTATGATTGTTTCAACCATAGAATCTAACCCTATAGCATCTTGCAATGTTGATAATAACATTAAAATAATCCCAATGTTACGAGCAATGAGTGACATCTAGCAATGAATCACTGCTACCCAAGTTGCAAGGAATCGTGATTTGACATAACCTTTTGTGATAATATTGTGCAGTATATCGCTTTGTATTTGATATTAAGATTGAACATAAGTCATGAAACAATCACACTTGTATAGTTCAATCTCATAATTCTTGATTCCCAAGTAGACTAAGAGAAACACATGACTATGATATCTTATATCAACTCTTTTGACCATATTCATGCATTTCTAGTCTTACTCGATCAAGAGGCATAAGATATTGCACCAATTATGTAAGAGAGACAAATCATATCTTAACCTTTCACATCCCACTACATAGATTGTGGCATACCTAATTTCAATCTTTATACTATAACCATTTATGGAAGAAGTTTAACTGTGTCAAAACATACGGCTCACAATGTTGGGACTTCATTATATCAACTCTAAGGATCATATATACAATAATTATTATAACAAATGTTGTGACTATTACCTAATAATCCAAGAAGCATTCTCATGGAAGGTTAGTCCAGTATATTGCTCTCTAACATATACTTATGTGTTAATTTAATATCACATGTCTATAATAACATTTGTCCTCAATCAAACACATATCAGTCTCAATACATTATTGGTGTCCAAGCCCACAATAATACATAACTAAGAAAATTTAAGAATGATTGTAACGCCCCAAATAATTTATTTATGCTTCTGTGAAATCTGTCACAAATATCTATCTGCTTTAGTGGTTAAGTGTTCTGGGAGTGTCTGAGAGGTCTTGGGTTCAAGCCTCATCTTTGGAAAATTTTGTTATTTTTGGATCCAGGCCTTATCGTTGTTCGGTGGGCTTATATTAAATTTTCTGTTTGTCTATATTAGAATGAGCCTGTTGGTTCGAGTGGTAAGGAGTTAGTGTGCTGGAGGTCCTTTTTTCGAATCCTTGCGCGGACATGGGTGTTATTTTTGCTCGACTTTGTGATAGAATTTCGATTTTATTAGAATTCTGAGTAGTGGGTGGTTAGGATGTGGATTAGTGGGGATTTTATTTTTATTTTCAAATAATATGGTTTCTCTCCCATCTAGAGAATTTTTGGATGTCAGTTTCTCTTCTCTTCTCTGCCAAAAATCTGCCTCTCCCTCTCCTTCTTCCTTTCGTTTTCTTTTTCAATCAGTCTCCTTTTGTGCAACGCTTGATTTTACTCGTTCGGTAAGTTGTGTATTGTTAGAATCTTAACGTTGTTTCGACTAAGTGTTTAACGAGAGAGTTTGTTTTTGTTACTCTCGATTTAGGCAAAGGACAAGTTTCGACTGGGGCTCCTGCAGCGGTTTAAGTGTTCGGGGTTTCTGCTCATTATCGGTAAGTATTCACGTTCGTTGATTAATTTTTTAAGGTTTTGGCTGTGAAAGAATCGCGGTTAATTTCGTTAGTGTTACTAAATTCGGACTTTGGAAATGTCGGTTGTAGGTTCTGGAAGGCTCGGGTGTGATTTCACATAAAAAATGTACCAGGTGTGTACCCGAAACGCAGAAAACGAGGCTTCGATAAAAGCCAAAAAATTACACTGTCGACACCACACGGGCGTTTGGTCACCCTTGTGGATGGCCATGTGTGAGACACGGCCGTGTGATCGACATAGACATGGCCTTGCGCAAGACACAACTGTGTAGTGGCTCGAGTATGGCCGTGTGGGCCACACAGGCTTGGCCAAGTTGGGCGTGTGGGCCACACGGGTGTATGGGTTTTTGGGCCAGGCCGTGTGGGCCACACGGGTAAGGCCAATCTAGGCGTGTGGGCCCACATGTCCTTGTGGGCCCAGTAATCTAAATTTTTTCTAGAGTCGCACGGGTCATTTCGATCGACTGTGAGGCCTACCGTAGGGTCGGTAAGGGCTGACCAAACCCTAAAATCATGGATCTGATAGTTTGATATACTGTTTTGAGCATGATAATATTATGCATGTCTGATTATTTTGCTATTTATATACATCTGATTTCTGTATGCGAGCATGACTAGCTTGATGATTCTGTATCTGATAATTCTGTATCTGTGATTGGGGGTGGGTTTGTATATGTGGAGGAAGTGTTCTGTACGGCGTATATCGCCTATTTTCTGGTAGCTTGGCTGCATATTATCTGATATATGTCATAATGGCATGATATGGTGTGTAGGGTTGGGTGGGTGTTTTTAACCCCACATGGTGTGATGGGATGGTCGGAGTTGGTGTGTAGAGGATGGGGGTAGGATTTCTATATATTCTGATATGTATGTCTAATTCGATGATATGATTCGAGATGGGCATCGACCAGGTCTCAATATCGTGTGTACATGTTTCTGTATGTTTGCATGCTTATTTCTGTTGGGTTACACACTGAGTTTACGAAAACTCACATCCGTTTGTCTGTTCTATACAGGTAATCCATAGACTTAGGCGGGTCAGTGCGGCAGAGACTCAGCGGTGACCATACGACCGTAAACAACTTAACGTTATCGTTTCCTGGTTTTATTTAAGATTTTTGTTTCAATTGAGAGTTTGTCAAATTTGGGACTCTCTGGACTGTGTGGACGTTTAACTGTTGGTTTTGGTTTTGTTTTCTCGTTAATGTACATGCTTCGATAAAACATTTTCCTTAAAGACGATGATTTTACGCAAACAAAGGTTTTTCCTAATATCACGGTTACATTTTTAGAATTATAACGGATTTAAAGCTTCCGCTGTAATAGAGTTGTAACATCCTGAACTTCAAGAATTTATGTTTTACATTATACCATACGATAGGCTAGTCAATAGTGTTAATTGTGTATGTTTAGGGGTCCTAAGAAGGCTTGGGGTTGAGTTGGGCCTTAGCAAAATTTTTGTGTTTAAACACTTTAAGGAGAGAAGGTAAGTGGCATCATGACTTAAGGAAATAAGTATGTAATTTTGCTAACACAAGTGGAGCATTGGCAAGGTGGTTGTGGCATGAAATGGAAGAGGGGAGAGCTTGGGTTCGAATCCCATCTAGTGCAAAAATTTTGGATTTATTTTTGTGTCCCTATTACAAGTGTCGGCCATGGTTCTAAATTTGGTAAGGAGACTTTTATTGATGGAAAGATGAATAAGAAAATAAGGTAAGGAGGAGGGTAAGGAAAGAAGTAAAAGGAAAGGAGAAAGAAGGGGATATGTTGGCCGAATATTTGGAAGGTGCTTGGAATAGAATTTTGGTCAACACTCATCCTTTTGGCAAAAGTAATACACGGTTTTGGGAGGAGAACTTGATAGCAGGAAATTCCTAGAGTCATTTTGCTAGTTTGGGTTCAAGAAAGTCCTATTTTCTTTTTAGCATATTGGTGTTTTCTTTTCCCAATTCTTTTCCTTGTTTTGGTGAAATACCTAGTCATTGTTCACCTTGTTCCCTTATTGTGCCGTAACCCTTAATCCATCCTTGTTCATTCTTCTTTGATTGCCGAAATACTCACATCTTTTGGTTCATTTCTCTTTTGGTGTTAGCCGAAACCTCTTAACACCTCTTTTCCATCTTCTCTTTTCTTTTTATTATTATTTCTTCAACCTTCCTTTCACTTCTTAAATCAACATTACCTTGTGACCGAATTTTCTTATTCATTTCTCTCCATAGTCGAATCTATTAACATCCTACTTCCTCTCTATTTCTTTTTCTTTCGTGTTGGGCACTATCTTCTTGACCGAATTGGTAAGTAATCCTCTTTTTTTCAATTTCTTTTCTTCATGCCGAATACGTGCCCTTGACTTGGGATGGTTCTTTTAACTGAAAGCATCACTTTCTTCTACTCACTCAAAGCGTGATCATCTCTTTTTCATAGTATTAAAGTGGGAAAGCCGAATCTAATATCCTTATCTCATCCGTAGCCATAAGTCAATCGGTAGAAATCGGATTCATCATCGATAAGGTAAAGAGTTTCGTTATGGTTTATTTCGATATCTTTCATTGCTTGGTTATTCCGTTAAAATAGAATGATAGATTTGTCTAATCGATTGTTATAGGGATTAAATCACTCGTTTTCTCGACACGTTGGTTCTTCAGAAGTAGAGGTAAGCCGAATCCATCCCAAAACAACTACTTTCTCTCATAGTATTTTACTGACCGGGACTTTTCAATGGAGGCAAGTGGTAGCGATTTGAAAGGAAAAGCGATAGGAGAACACAAAAGAGTGGATTTGCAATTCCTACTCCTAAGTTCAAGCGTAGGGCGATGCCGGTGATTCGGGATTTTCTACTGGGTTGTGGACCATCATCCAGGTGAGAATAGACAAATCGTGGTCGTTCACGATACTAAGGGTAAGCGCTTCACTAGATCGTCGATTTAGATTAATAAAATCTCGTTTGTTGGTTAATCGAGTGTAATGATGATTTAGGTGCCGACGATCAAGAAGGTTTAATCTTCAGTAATCAGTGTGTAATTTCTGCCGAAATCCCTCAAATTCATGATTCGATAACATGTTGGATAATAGATCGTTATTATTATAAGGCTAAAAATTGTAACATGGCATAGATCGAGTAACTTGCTTAAATTACATTATTTCTAAAATCTGTTAAAATCGGTATAAAATTTGTAAAATTACCAAAATGCCCCTATGGGCGATTTACCAAAATGCTCTATGGGCTGATTTGCTAGAATGCCTTCATGTGGCGAATTATTAAAATGCTTTATTGGTTTGGATCTCCAAAATTGTTCAATAGAATAATGGTCATTATTTATATGTGAATACTTTATGTTAATTATGTATGTTGCATTTTCTTTTACATTTTGCATGGGATGGGAAAATTGTATGAAGAAGCAAGATGTAGCCTGGTGGCATTGCCACAAATTGTGTATTATTGATCCTAAATTATGCTTTCTGAGTGGTTTGACCACAAAAATAAAATGCTATAGCGGTTTGGACTGCAAATTTGTGTGTGTGGCGGGGTGGGTTGACTTGATCCCCACAGGTGTGATTGGCTGGTCGGGGGTGTGATGGATGGATGGGTTGGGTTGCATACATTTACTTCATACAAATATTGTTATGTAAATGGGCTTCGGCCCAAGAACATGCTATATGGGCTTAGGCCCAAGATTATGCGATGCGGGTTTAAGCCCAGTGGATGACGGTAAGGGGATTATGCACTGAGTTCTAGTAACTCACCCCTTTTTTTTAATCCTTGTAGGTAATGCTCAGTGATGTGGACTTGGGCCATGGATGACTCGGTGGAGGCCATACTTTAGAAATGGTGTTTTCGAACTTAGGAAATTCATTTCTCGTTACTTTTACTATATTAGGTTAAAGTTGTAATAAGGCCTCTGGGATTTTAAATTTAGATTTTATGTTTGACTATTTATTTTCTATCATGGTTTGGTTTAAACAGGGATTTTTCTGAAAATCATAAACAACGGTTTTTCATAAAATTTATCAACAAACGGATTTCATAACAAATATGTTCGAATAAATTAACTTGGACTTTTCTTCGAAATATCAATATTATTTTCAAAAAATTACGGATTTAAAAGATCACTAATTCAATTATCGACTCTTCAATTAACCTTTCAAGAATTGTAGTATTTCTATTAAATATTTCTTATCCAAATTTGTTTTCTTAAACTAAATTCTAATCTTTAGTAAGAAGCATAAGTTCTTTACTCGTTTTCTTCATGTGACATGTCAGATCCGGTCATACCGCATAGGTCGGGTTTGGGGTGTTACATTTTATGGTATCAGAGCCTGGTTGCAAAACTTGGCTGTGGTTTGGGTTCAAAAGCAATTTCCAAAGCTGTTTAAACTTTTAAATTATAAATGTATGATCTAAAGGAAGTATGGCACCACGGGTATCCGGCACCAAGTCAAGTAAGTTTATGTTTTCATTTTATGATTATTATGGTATGACTGTAGAAATACTCTAGAACTTTTAGCTTTAGGAGCTGAAACTATAGAGATTGAGACCTTAGGATACTTTTTGCGAAAATGAATTTACTTCCTATACTTCATAAAACATTATTTAATAAACATTGAATAACATACTGATTCATAAGACTTGTAATCAGATTAAATCGATTTAGTAAACATGAGTGCTAGAGGACGTGGACGCGGTAGACATGGCTGTGGTAGAGGCCGAGGTGCTAGAGTTCTATCTGAGGCATCGGGACATATCTGGGAAATGGACGCCTTTGCATCACCCGTGGATCAAGGTGGGTCACATGATCGAATGAGAGAGGACGACGCTCTGTCCCCAAGCGATGTTGCGAGTTTTAGAAAGGGTTGCTGGGGCAAGAACTGGGTCAACAGCTCGTGGGTCGATATCGAAGCGACTCAGATCGAATGGGGCTGAAGTCTTTAGGGGTATTTCGGGTGTAGCCCCTAATGTAGAGGAGTACTGGCTTGAATCGGTGGAGCGGATTATGGACGACCTGGATTGCACCGCCGAGCAGAAATTGAAGGGGGTTGTGTCATTACTGAGAGACGAGGTGTATCAGTGGTGGCTCACTGTTTGGGAAGGCACTCGGTGATCGTGTGCGTGGGAATTCTTTAAGACTGACATTTCAAGGAAAGTATGTCGGGGCTAGCTATGTGGATGCCCGAAGGAAGGAATTTCTGAATCTGGTCCAATGAGGTAAATCTGTGGCAGCTTACGAGGCAAAATTTCTGCATCTAAGTCGGTATGCCCGGGGTATAGTGCCGACTGATCATGAGCGCTGTGTACGTTTTGAGGATGGATTGCGTGATGAGTTGCGGGTATTGATAGCCCCACAGAAGGAGAGGAATTTTGCCACACTTGTGGAAAAAGCTAAAATAGCTGAGGAGGTTAAGCACTCGGAACAGAAAAACCGAGACAAGGATAGGGGCAGGAACAAGAGGGACTCTGGGTACTCAGGTCCTGCTAGAGGGTTTCAGAAAAGGCCCAGGAATGAGGAGCCAGCTCGAGTGAGAGTTCAAGCTACTACTAATCAGTTACAGCCTTGTGCGGATTGTGGGAAACTTCACTCGGGAGAATGCTGGAAGAGAACTGGTGGTTGTTTCAGATGTGGATCCAAGGACCATCGGTTTAGGGATTGCCCTCGAAAGCTTGATCAAACTCGAGCGGTTCAATGATTGATTTGCGCCGGCCAGAGAGTGCTCGGCGTGCCAGCCGAGAGGCCGTGGGCCAGGTCGAGGTGGTAATGGTGTAGGATGAGGTCAAGGTGCACCGGGTAGAGGTACCGGTAACAGGGGTAACACGGAGGCGAAAAAGCCAGGTTTGGTCTATGCGGTCATAAGTCGAAAGGATGGCGACGCACCAGACGTCATAACCGGTATGTTCTTCATATCTGATGTACCTTTTACCGCTTTGATAGACATTGGATCCACCCATTCGTATGTTGCATGTGTTGTGTCGGAACTCGAATATTAGATCACCGAGATTACTACTAGAGAAACAACTGTGATTAGCCCGTTAGGGCGATCGGTAGTAGTAAATAAGTTGTTTATGGATGTGCCCTTAGAAGTTCAGGGGGAAGTATTTCTAGCGGATTTGATGGAACTGCCATTCGGGGAGTTCGATCTTATTTTGGGCATGGACTGGCTGGTTAAGCATCGTGCAAATTTGGACTATGCTGCAAAGTAGATGGTATTAAGAACTTCAGAGGATAAGGAAGTGATGATGATAGGTGAAAGAAGAAACTATCTGTCTAATGTGGTATCTGCTTTAAAGGCAGAGAAGTTGGTGCGAAAGGGGTGTGGAGCGTTCTTAGCCTTTATCAGTGCTTTGGATGCCAAAGAGCTATCGGTTGAGAGTGTTAGAACGGTGAAAGAGTTTTCAGACGTCTTTCTCGAGGAGCTTCCAGGATTGCCTCCGGATCGGGAAGTGGAATTTGGTATTGAGCTGTTGCCTGGAACGGCTCCGGTGTCCATTGCCCCTTACAGAATGGCGCCGAAGGAGCTTGTGGAACTTAAGGCTCAAATTCAAGAGTTGATGGATCGTGGATTTATTCGACCAAGTGTGTCACCGTGGGGAGCGCCGGTTTTATTTGTTAAGAAAAAGGATGGATCAATGCGTATGTGCATCGATTATAGGCAATTGAATAAGTTAATGATCAAGAACAAGTATCCGTTACCAAGGATCGATGATCTGTTCGATTAGCTGCGAGGAGCTTCAGTTTTCTCGAAGATAGACTTGAGATCGAGATATCACCAGTTAAAAGTCAAGGAGGTTGATATTCATAAGACTGCGTTTTGAACTCGTTATGGGCATTACGAGTTCTTAGTGATGCCGTTCGGGTTGACTAATGCACCAGCTGCATTTATGGACATGATGAACCGAGTCTTCCAACCCTATCTAGACCAGTTTGTGGTGGTGTTCATAGATGACATCTTGGTGTACTCAAAGACTGAAGAGGAGCATGATTCGCATTTACGGGTCGTATTACAGATATTAAGGGAGAAGCAATTGTATGCCAAATTCAGTAAGTTTGAATTCTGGCTGAAGGAGGTGACCTTTTTGGGGCATGTTGTATCTGCCAAAGGAATTAGAGTTGATCCCCGGAAGGTCGAGGCTGTATTGGATTGGAAGCCACCGAAGTCGATGGCGTAAATTCGAGTTTTCTAGGTTTGTTTGGGTATTACTGAGCGTTTCATTGAGGGGTTTTCGTTGATCTTTGCACCCTAACTAAGTTGTTGCGTAAGGAGTACCGTTTGTGTGGTCAGATAAGCAACAAGAGAGCTTCGAGAAATTGAAGAAAATTCTGACAGAAGCGCCAGTATTGATTCAACCTGATGCTGGTAAAGAGTTCATTGTGTATTGTTATGCGTCACACACGGGCTTAGGATGTGTGTTGATGCAAGGGGGAAAAGTGGTGGCATATGCATCTCGTCAATTAAGGCCGCATGGGGTGAACTATCCCACTCATGATTTGGAGTTAGCTGCAGTAGTGTTTGCTCTGAACATTTGGAGACATTATCTGTACGGAGAGAAGTCGATTATCTACACGGATCATAAGAGTCTAAAGTACATCCTTACCCAGAAGGAGTTGAACTTAAGACAGCGGAGGTGGATAGAATTGTTGAAGGATTATGACTTCTCAATCGAGTATCACCCAGGTAAAGCTAACGTAGTAGCAGATGCGTTGATTCGTAAGGTGATATCGGATTTGAGAGCGATGTTCGCTCATCTCAGCCTTTATGAAGATGGTAGTCTGTTAGTCGAACTTCAAGTGAAGCCTGCATGGGTAAATCAGATTAAGGAAAAGCAGTTGTCAGATGAAAGATTGAGTTCTCGACTTCAGCAAGTGGAAAGTGGTGAGATAGGGGATTTTGGATTGAATAGTGATGGAGTATTGTGTTTCTGCGGAAGAGTTTGTATGCCCAGGGATTCAGAATTGAGACAAATGATTTTGCGTGAGGCGCATAGTAGCCCATATGCTATGCACCCCGGAGGAAATAAGATGTACCGAGATCTCCGTGAGCGTATTGGTGGCGTGGTTGAAAGCGAGAGGTTACTGACTTCGTGAGTAAGTGCTTGACATGTCAGCAGGTGAAGGCGGAACATCAACTGCCTTCAGGGTTGCTACAACCGGTGAAAATTCCACTATGGAAATGGGAAAGGATAACGATGGACTTTGTTAGTGGGTTACCCTTAACGCCTACTAAGAAAGATTCAGTATGGGTGATAGTGGATCGGTTAACGAAGTCTGCCCATTTCCTACCTGTTCGTACGGATTATACGTTGCAGAAGTTGGCCAAGTTGTATATAGCAGAAGTCGTGAGGTTGCATGGGGTACCAGTGTCGATTATATCGGACAGGGATCCTAGGTTTACATCACGGTTCTGGAAGGCTCTACATGAAGCTTTGGGTACAAGGCTAAATTTTAGCACGGTGTTTCATCCACTGATGATGGTCACAGCAGAGTAATCCGATTCTAGAAGACATGTTAAGAGGTCGTGTGATCGACTTGAGGTGGGTAGGCGGGAAGATTTTCTCTTGTTGGCAGAGTTTGCATACAACAACAGCTATCAATCCAGCATCCAGATGGCACCCTATGAGGCGTTGTATGGTCTAAGGTGTCGTACTCCTACTTGCTGGACTGAGTTGGGGGAGCGACAGTTATTGGGTCCAGAGTTGATCTCGGAGACGGACAAAAAAGTTAAGGTAATTAGGGCACGGTTAAAAGAAGCTTCGAACAGATAGAAATCGTACGCGGATCTGAAGCAGAAGGAGATAGAGTTCTCTGTGGGTGATCAGGTCTTTTTGAAGGTCTCACCTTGGAAAAAGATCTTAAGATTTGGACAGAAGGGCAAGTTGAGCCCCAGGTTCATCGGACCATACCGTGTACTGAAGCGTGTTGGGCTAGTGGCTTATCAGCTAGAGTTACCTCCGGAGTTAAGTCAGATACATAGTGTATTCCATGTCTTGATGTTAAGGTGTTATCTTTCAGATCCGTCTCATGTTGTGCCAGTGGAAGAAGTTGAGATAAGACCTGACTTGTCTTTTGAAGAAGAGCAGTCTGCATTTTAGATCGGGATATTAAGGTCTTTGAGAAAGAAGTCGATTCCGTTGGTCAAAGTATTATGGCGTAATCACGGGTCAGAGGAAGCTACATGGGAGCCAGAGGACACGATTCGACAGCAATATCCTCATCTCTTCTAATCAGGTAAATTTCGAGGCCGAAATTTCTTTAAGGGGGGTAGAATTGTAACATCCTGAAATTCGGGAATTTATGTTTTACATTATACCATGCGATAGGCTAGTCAATAGTGTTAATTGTGTATGTTTAGGGGTCCTAAGAAGGCTTGGGGTTGAGTTGGGCCTTAGCAAAATTTTTGTGTTTAAACACTTTAAGGAGAGAAGGTAAGTGGCATCATTACTTAAGGAAATAAGTATGTAATTTTGCTAACACAAGTGAAGCATTGGCAAGGTGGTTGTGGCGTGAAATGGCAGAGGGGAGAGCTTGGGTTCGAATCCCATCTAGTGCAAAAATTTTGGATTTATTTTTGTGTCCCTATTACAAGTGTCGGCCATGGTTCTAAATTTGGTAAGGGAGACTTTTTATTGATGGAAAGATGAATAAGAAAATAAGGTAAGGAGGAGGGTAAGGAAAGAAGTAAAAAGGAAAGGAGAAAGAAGGGGGATATGTTGGCCGGATATTTGGAAGGTGCTTGGAATAGAATTTTGGTCAACACTCATCCTTTTGGCAAAAGTAATACACAGTTTTGGGAGGGGGGAACTTGATAGCCGAAATTCGTAGAGTCATTTTGCTAGTTTTGGTTCAAGAAAGGCCTATTTTCTTTTTAGCATATTGGTGTTTTCTTTTCCCAATTCTTTTCCTTGTTTTGGCTGAAATACCTAGTCATTGTTCACCTTGTTCCCTTGTTGTGCCGTAACCCTTAATCCATCCTTGTTCATTCTTCTTTGATTGCCGAAATACTCACATCTTTTGGTTCATTTCTCTTTTGGTGTTGGCCGAAACCTCTTAACACCTCTTTTCCATCTTCTCTTTTCTTTTTATTATTATTTCTTCAACCTTCCTTTCACTTCTTAAATCAACATTACCTTGTGACCGAATTTTCTTATTCATTTCTCTCCATAGACGAATCTATTAACATCCTGCTTCCTCTCTATTTCTTTTTCTTTCGTGTTGGGCACTATCTTCTTGACCGAATCGGTAAGTAATCCTCTTATTTTCAATTTCTTTTCTTTATGCCGAATACGTGCCCTTGACTTGGGCTGGTTCTTTTAACTGAAAGCATCACTTTCTTCTACTCACTCAAAGCGTGATCATCTCTTTTTCGTAGTATTAAAGTGGGAAAGCCAAATCTAATATCCTTATCTCATCCGTAGCCATAAGTCAATCGGTAGAAATCGGATTCATCATCGATAAGGTAAAGAGTTTCGTTATGGTTTATTTTGATATCTTTCATTGCTTGGTTATTCCGTTAAAACGGAATGATAGATTTGTCTAATCGATTGTTATAGGGATTAAATCACTCGTTTTCTCTACACGTTAGTTCTTCGAAAGTAGAGGTAAGTCGAATCCATCCCTAAACAACTACTTTCTCTCATAGTATTTTACTGACCGGGACTTTTCAATGGAGGCAAGTGGTAGCGATTTGAAAGGAAAAGCGATAGGAGAACACAAAAGGAGTGGATTTGCAATTCCTACTCCTTAGTTCAAAAGTAGGGCGGTACCGGCAGTTCGGGATTTTCCACCGGGTTGTGGACCATCATCCGGTGAGAATCGACAAATCGTGGTCGTTCATGATACTAAGGGTAAGCGTTTCACTAGATCGTCTGATTTAGATTAATAAAATCTCGTTTGTTGGTTAATCCAGTGTAATGATGATTTAGGTGCCGACGATCAAGAAGGTTTAATCCTTACCGTAATCAGGTGTGTGATCTCACACCGAAATCTCGCAGATTCATGATTCGATAACATGTTGGATAATAGATCGTTATTATTATAAGGCTAAAAATCATAATATGGCATAGATCGAGTAACTTGCTTAAATTACATTATTTCTAAAATATGTTAAAATCGGTATAAAATTTGTAAAATTACCAAAATGCCCCTATGGGCTGATTTACCAAAATGCCTTATGGGCCGAATAGTTAAAATGCTTTATTCGGCCGGATCTCCAAAATTTTCAATAGAATAATGGTTGTTATTTATATGTGAATACTTTATGTTAATTATGTATGTTGCATTTTCTTTTACATTTTGCATGGGATGGGAAAATTGATTGAAGAGCAGTGTAGCCTGGTGGCATTGCCACAAATTGTGTATTATTGAGCCTAAATTATGCTTTCAGTGGTTTGACCACAAAAATAAAATGCTATAGCAGTTTGACTGCAAATTTGGTGTGAGCGGCGGGGTGGGTTGACTTGATCCCCACAGGTGTGATTGGCTGGTCGGGGGTGTGATGGATGGATGGGTTGGGTTGCATACATTTACTTCATACAAATATTGTTATGTAAATGGGCTTCGGCCCAAGAACATGCTATATGGGCTTAGGCCCAAGATTATGCGATGCGGGTTTAAGCCCAGTGGATGACGGTAAGGGGATTATGCACTGAGTTCTAGTAACTCACCCCCTTTTTCTTAATCCTTGCAGGTAATGCTCAGTGATGTGGACTTGGGCCATGGATGACTCGGTGGAGGCCATACTTTAGAAATGGTGTTTTCGAACTTAGTAAATTCCTTTCTCATTTATCTTCGTTACTTTTACTATATTAGGTTAAAGTTGTAATAAGGCCTCTGGGATTTTAAATTTAGATTTTATGTTTGACTATTTATTTTCTATCATGGTTTGATTTAAACGGGATTTTTCTGAAAATCATAAACAACGGTTTTTCATAAAATTTATCAACAAACGGATTTCATAACAAATATGTTAGAATAATTTAACTTGGACTTTCTTTCGAAATATCAAATTTATTTTCAAAAAATTATGGATTTAAAATATCACTAATTCAATTATCGACTCTTCAATTAACCTTTCAAGAATTGTAGTATTTCTATTAAATATTTCTTATCCAAATTTGTTTTCTTAAACTAAATTCTAATCTTTAGTAAGAAGCATAAGTTCTTTACTCGTTTTCTTCATGTGACATGTCAGATCCGGTCATACCGCATAGGCCGGGTTTGGGGTGTTACAAGAGTTTTGAAAAATGAACAAACTAATTGGTGTTTTAAGTAATTTTATAAATGTATGCGAGTTTTGAAATATTTATGGTTTGTAAGTCAACACCGTTTCTAAAACCCGTTCTTTATGACATCTCCGGAATCAGCCATAACGTCTAGGCCGGGTTTGGGGTGTTACAATGATCATATTATTCTTTGAACTTTATCATTACCAAGCTTATTTTAACACAAAAATAAGCACTGAAAACAATAATGACAATGAATTATATTAATAAACTAGGTAAATTAGTATGTTATTACAATTATCATATGATTGGTATTTAGCTATACTCCAACATATGTTAAAAAACCCAAAATTTTAGTTTTAATTGCACCAAGTCAAATATTGATTTTTTATTTGATTTCTTTAAATTCCTCATTTTCTCTATTTTGAATTTTATATCGCCAGCTCTGAATGTGAAGCACCGCATTTGTTACAAGGGCAACTTGAACTAGCTTTTCTTCTAAAGTCATGAATTTCAAATATAACAAGTTAAAGCAATCAAATATCTTAGAACTACTTAAAAACAAGTTTAAGAATATCAATTAAAAAAACTAATACAAGTTCCTATTCAACATCAATAAAATGTCTTATTATTACCCTAACTTACAATCATTCTTATTGATTCACATTTTTTTCAAGTCAATTAAATCACTTTTAAAATATTTTAAATGAGTTCTAAGTATTTAGGGATGACCGGGATCAAATTTGGGTCTTTGAGGGTTAAAACAAGCCAAAACAAGGGAGGGACATTGTAACAACCCAAACTCGGTCAATACGCCACGACCGAATTTGGTATGTCACAAGGGAAAACGTTTGAGGAAAAACGAGTTAGCGATTAAATTTTAGTGAAAAATTCTTTGTAATTCTATATTTGTAGAAATCAGATGTTTAATAAGTTAAAAACTGGAAATTTACTTTGAAATTCTATAAATAAAACTTTTAAACTAAGTGGATAAATCATAGGTTAGAAAGCATTTGTTTCATTTTAAGAAAACTCGAATTAATACTTTGAAACCGTTTGCATTTGAATGTAGAAACTTAAAATTTTTGGAAATCATTTAAGTTGTAGAAAACACTTAATTTATAATTTTATTATCAACAATTTAGATTACCTGATGGTAAGATAAAATACCATAGCGTTTTTATAGTTTAGAAAACTTTAGCTCAATTATTAAATTAATCAAGTGACATACTTAAACATGTTTAGAATAAATCCCAAAGCATATAAATAATCCAAAACCATAATTAAAGAGGCCTTATTACAAATCCATAAAATATGAAAACCCAAATTAAAATATAATAAGGTACCCAAATGGAAGTTCTTGTAAAATCAAATTTTATTGCATGGCCTCCTCGAGTTCATCCAGGCTCCACATCCGCGATCTCACGAATCACATGAAAAGATAAGGGAGAAGGTGAGTCACCAAGACTCGAGTGCATATTCCTCTCCCAGGGTAAATGCCACATACTTACACAAATTATAACCAAGCAATGTATATATATGATGCACCCAACCTAGCCATCCAGTAACTCCTTTTTCTACCCCGTGTGGTACCAAACCACTGGTGGTGGTGCCAAACCACTGGTGTCCGAAGACACAAATGTGATACCAAATCACTGGTGACCAAAGTCACGAATAATCAAGTGTGGGGCCATCCCACGTGTGATACCAAATCACTGGCGACGATCCCATATCTCAAAAGTGGGGCCAACCCACGGTGGTGTTAAACCACAGGGACGAGACGCTATGAGGTGCCAAACCTCTGGTGTCCGAAGACACGAATGTGATACCAAATCACTGGTGACTCAAAGTCACTAATAATCCATCTATGGGGCCAACCCACGTGTGATACCAAATCACTAGCGACGATCCCATATCTCAAAAGTGCGGCCAACCCACGGTGGTGTTAACCACAGGGACGAGTCACTATGAGGTGCCAAACCTCTGGTGTCCGAAGACACGAATATCAATCTTCCCCCTCCTCTCATATTGCCCATACCAATGCAATAGATAGAAAAATCATGTCAATATACTTTGATATAAATCACATAATGAAAATATCATAAATCGTAGATCATGATTTCAATCCACATATATCAACAACACATATAGAAATGGACTTACCCGAATCCTCATTCATACCATCATGGTATCATATCAAGATCTCATCGTATTTCCCACTTTAATAATATGATCAGTAAATTAATAATATTATAAGTACATATACAAAACCGAGTTATAAAGTGTGTAAGGTACACACCTTTCACCAACGCAAGAACTAACTTCGAAAAATCCGATCTACCGCACTAGATCACCTTGTCCTACAATCGGTCAATACTAAGATTATGAACAAAGGCCATTCGGCCAACATCAAAATCCCAAAGAGTTATCCTTCGAAATACCAATCTTACCTAAAGGCTTACCCAAAACGATCGATAAAGATACGAGGCTTAGATTGATTGCTTCCAACGTCCCGAGGAGCCTAAAAGAAATCGATTCCTAAAATGGTTAAAACCTTGCAACAAATGCCCATAGGTTCGGCCCTTGTCCACAAGAAAATAACATAGAGAGGAGAAAATAATAGGAAAATCGGCCAAGAATACTTACTTATTAACCAAAATCGATTGAGGAAACCAAAGAGAGTCTACCCTTGAATATTCGGCCAAACTAACACTAAAAGGAAGTAGAAGATTCGGGTATTTGCTTATGAGAAAAGAAAACAATTGATTTGAGTCTAATAGGATATGAAATACGAAAGTAGAAGAGAAGATAAAATGAGAGAGAGAATTTGGTTTTAGTAAACAATGGAAGAAAAATCAAGTAAAGATAGGGAAGAGAAGGTTCGGCCAAAAAGAAAGAGAAAGGGAATGTGGTTGAGCAAATATCAAAAGAAGAAACGGAGAGGGATAGGAGAAATGAGATTCGGTCAACACCTATTTTACCA
This sequence comes from Gossypium sturtianum, assembly GCA_025698515.1. NCBI lineage: Eukaryota > Viridiplantae > Streptophyta > Magnoliopsida > Malvales > Malvaceae > Gossypium > Gossypium sturtianum. The sequence goes on from CM046948.1 coordinate 121,400,706, forward strand.
AAGAAGAAAATGCACAATATACAAAAATGTAGTTTTGGTTCAAAAGGACAAATGAAAGAAAGAAAGTGGTATTTGTTTCAAACAAAATGAGGCTAAAACCAAAAGCAATTTTGCACCAAAAGTACCATAGACATTCGGCCAAAGGTGGGAGTTTTTGGAGAGGAAAAACAAAATGCAAAAAGATGCACAAAAAGAAAAGTTGGCCAATTATTCCCCCCCCAAGCTACCTATCAAAATTCGGCCACCCCCCTAGCCCTACATGCCGTCCACATACAAGCACTCAAGACCTTGGAATACTTTCCAAAACATCATCCTACAACCAAGCCTTATGTCTCCCCAACCTTCCATAACTTTAAGATTTTTATCCCCAATTTCATGCTTTCCTTAAACCAACATTCAACTTACCAAAAGATGAAAGTCCAACCTATCATAAACATAGGTTGACCGTCCATAAATGGTAGGATTCAAAAATAAAGTCCTCAAAAAGCTAAACATGCTACTCGAACCTCTAACCTCAAGCAACCTTTCAAGCTCCTTATCCACTAAGCCACTAACTCCTCATGTGCTTAATTAACACTTAAATTAACTTAAGTGCTAAGCTCACTTAATCCACTTCATTAAATAAACCATACTAAAAATTATTCTAACTTCCTAAATAAAATCAAGCCTTCATAAGACTATGCTAACACACAAAATTCATACCCGAGCCAACACAAATAATATTCAAATTTTGGGATGTTACAATTCTACCCTCCTTAAAAAAAATTTCGTCCTCGAAATTACCTGCTCAAAAGAGTTGAGGGTACTGCTGCCTCATCGCATCCTCCGGTTCCCACGTAGCTTCTTCCACGCCATGATTCCTCCATAAAACCTTCACTAAAGGAACGGACTTCCTACGCAAAACTTTCACATCTCGATCTAGAATCTGCACAGGTTCTTCTTCTACCGTCAGATCTGGACTCACCTCTATTTCCTCTACCGCCACAACATGCGATGGATCGAGCGATAAGCGTCTAAGCATGGGGACATGGAACACATCGTGAATCGACTCACTCGATGGCAACTCGAGTGATAGGCTCTGGTCCCACTCGTCTCAACACCTTATACGGTCCAATGAACCTTGGACTTAACTTGCCTTTTCTCCCAAATCTTAACACTTTCTTCCATGGCGAGACTTTCAGAAAAACTTTGTCACCCACGGCAAACTCTATATCCCTCCGCTTGAGATCTGCATATGACTTCTGCCTATCCGAAGCTTCCTTCAGACGAGCCTGAATCGTCTTAACCTTATCCTCAGTCTCTGCAACCAACTCTGGTTCTAACATCTGACACTCACCCAACTCGGTCCAGCATGTAGGTGTGCGACACCTCCTACCATACAACGCCTCATGTGGTGCCATCTTAATGCTTGTCTGGTAACTATTGTTGTATGCGAACTCAGCTAATGGTAAAAACTCTTCCCAGCTGCCTCTGAAGTCCAAAACACATCCTCTGAACATATCTTCTAAAATCTGAATAACCCTTTCCATTGCCCGCCGTCGATTTGTGGATGAAATGCGATCGAAATCCAACCGCGTACCCAAAGCCCGATGTAACGCTCTCCAAAACCTCGATGTAAATCTAGGATCTCTATCTCGAGATGATCGACAACGGCACACCGTGCAACCTCACTATCTCCGCTACATACAACTTAGCTAACCTCAGGCGAATAATCCATCCTTACGGAATGAAATGAGTGACTTAGTCGACGATCCACAATCACCCAAATGAATCCTTCTTACTAGGCGTAAGAGGTAATCCACTGACAAAGTCCATAGCGATCCTTTCCCACTTCCACTGTGGAATCTTCACCGGCTGAAGTAACCTGCACGGTGGCGATGCTTCGCCTTAACTGGCCGACACGTCGGACATTTGCCCACAAACTTCGGTTACCTCACGCTTGCACGGCCACCAAAAGCGCTCTCTTAAATCCCGATACATCTTGCTACCTCCAGGATGCATAGCGTATGGGCTGCTATGTGCGTCCCGAAGAATCCTTTGCCTCAACTCAACATCCTTTGGCATACAAGCTCTTCCTTTAAAGCACAATACTCCATCCTTGGACAAACTATAATCCTCTAAACCACCACTCTGAACCTGCAACCTCTGATCATTCAAACCATCATCCTCTAACTGTTTCTCCTTGATTTGCTCTAACCCAGTCGGCTTGACTTGCAATTCAGCCAAAAGACTCCCATCGTCATATAAGCTAAGACGAGTAAACATCGATCTTAAGTCAGTCACAACCTTACGGCTCAACGTGTCTGCCACCACGTTAGCCTTGCTCGGATGATACTCAATCGAACAGTCGTAGTCCTTCAACAACTCAATCCATCTACGCTGCCTTAAGTTCAAATCCTTCTGAGTCAAAAGATACTTAAGACTCTTGTGATCCGTGTAGACTATCGACTTCTCTCCATACAAATAGTGTCTCCAAATCTTCAAAGCAAAAACCACTGCAGCTAATTCCAAGTCATGCGTCGGATAGTTAACTTCATGTGGTCTCAACTTCATCGAGATGCATAAGCCACTACCTTCCCTTCTGCATCAGCACACATCCCAAAACCAGTATGTGATGCATCACGAAGAAACCGTGAATTCCTTGCTCGCCTCGAGTTGAATCAAAACAGGAGCTTGATTAGAATCTTCTTCAACTTGTCGAAACTTCCTTGCACGCTTCTCGGTCCACACAAATGGAACTCCTTTCCTCAATAACTTAGTCATAGGTGCTTTGCTATCAAAGAAAATCCTTCCACAAATCTTCGGTAATACCACTTGGACCTAGGAAACTCCGAATCTCACCACCGACTTAGGCGGCTTCAATCCAACACTACCTCAATCTTCCGAGGATCCACTCTAATCCCCTCGGTGATACTACACGTGACCCAAGAAAGTCACCTCCCTAAGCCAGAACTCGCACTTACTAAATTTGGCGTACAGCTGCTTTTCCCTCAGAATCTGCAACACTACTCGCAAATGCGCATCATGCTCCTCCTCTGACTTGGAGTATACCAAAATATCGTCTATAAATACCACAACAAACTGGTCCAAAAACTGCTGGAATACCCGATTCATCATGTCCATGAATGCTGCCGGCGCGTTAGTCAATCCAAACGGCATTACCAGAAATTCGTAGTTCCCATACCGAGTGCGAAATGCCGTCTTATGGATATCAGCCTCTTTCACCTTCAGCTGATGATATCCAGACCTTAAATCAATCTTGGAGAAAATTGTTGCCCCCTTAAGCTGATCAAACAAGTCATCTATCCTCGGCAAAGGATATTTGTTTTTGATCGTCAGCTTATTCAACTGGCGGTAGTCTATACACATCCGCATCGTACCATCTTTCTTCTTGACAAAAAGTACCGGCGCTCCCCATGGCGAAACACTTGGTCGAATGAAACCTCGATCCAACAACTCCCGAATCGAGCCTTTAATTCCATCAATTCCTTCGATTGCCATCCTATACGGAGCTATAGACACCGGCGCTAGTTCGCAATAACAGATCTATACCAAATTCAACTTCACGGTCCGGAGGTAGTCCCGGAAGTTCTTCAGGAAATACATCAACATATTCCTTTACCGTGCGGACATTCCCTACATTAGACTCCTTAGCCTCCAATGCACACACATGGACCACGAATGCCTCACAGCCCTTCCTAACCAACTTCACAGCTTTCAACACAGATAACACGTTGGATAGATAATCTCTTCTATTACCTATCATGACCACCTCTTCGCCCTCAACTGACTTCAAAGCCATGCGCTTAGCAGCGCAATCCAAACTTGCTCGGTACTTGGCCAACCAGTCCATCCCAAGTATCAGATCGAACTCCTCAAATGGCAATTCCATCAGATCAGCTACGAACACTACCCCTTGGAGTTCTAGGGTACATCTCTATACTGATTTATTTACTTCTACAGAGTGACCCAGAGGGCTAAATCATCATCATCTTCCTAGAAGTATTCTCGGAGTCTAAGTTCATGGTCTCTACAATACTACTAGCAACATACGAATGTGTCGAACCCATATCTATCAAAGCCGTATATGGTTCACCAAAGATTAAGAACGTACCGGTTATGACGTTCGGTGCGTCGCCCTCCTCTCGACGTCTCGCTGCATACACCAAACCAGGCTGTCTTGCCTCAGTGTTGCCAGCACCTCTTCCAGATGCTCCGCGGCCTCGACCAGAACTATTACCCCCTCTACCATTACCACGACCTCTCTGCAGTGGCGGTCCCTCCTTTCTGAACTGATCACGACCTTGACCCTCAGACTGGTTCTTGGCTAGCTTACGTGGACAGTCTCTCACGCGATGATCTAGCGAACCACACTCGAAACATCCTTTCCGTCCGGTCCAACATTCGCCCCAATGAAATTTCTCACACGCCGGTTACGTGGCTTTGGTCCCACGATTAGCGATGACAGCCTCCCGCATCGATTCGACCCACTCGCCTAGGCCTCTTACGAGAATTACCGGTGACCCGGATGATCCATAACCTCTCTTATGCTTGTTCCGATCGTGACTGTGCCTTACAGATTCCTTTATCCCTTCGGCTATCTTAGCCTTTTCAACTAGAGCAACAAACTCGCGCCCGATGTGGAGCAATCAGCAATCTCACTCATCTCTCAAACCGTCCTCGAACGGACACATCGCTCGTGCTCGAAGCCACGATACCTCCAAAGATACCGGCTCAATCTTAAAATTTCGCCTCATATTACGTCACGGACTTATTACCTTGGACCAAACTCGAAATGCCTTACGCTGTGCATCAATGTAACTCGACCCAACATATTTCTTCTCATCATACGCCTTAAAATAATCCCAAGTGAGATCTTCCGCGCAAGCACTATTCCGCACCGTGAGCCACCAGCGATATGACTCATCCCAAGAAGCGATACAATCCCTTTCGGCTTGTCCTCAAGACTCAAATCCAAGTCATCCATGATTCGCTCCGTCGCCTCTAGCCAATATTCACCGCACTAGGAGCCACGCTGAAACACCTCGAAATACCTCCGCTCCATTGGATCGGAGTCGCTCAGATACGAATTTTCGAACTCCCGCGCCTCCACCTATTCTAGCTACCCTCTCAAGAACTCGCAGCATCACCTGAGACACCGCGTCATCCCCCGTTTGATCCTGATGCTCAACTCCAACCGCCTGGTGGTGGGGGTAGTGGTACCTCATTTTGGATCCTTGACCGGACCTCACCGGCTCGCACACGACCATCCTACCCCGACCACGTCCACGAGTAATACGACCTCGACCACGAGTACTCATGTCTAAAGTCTCGACTTATCTGATTTAAAAGCGTTATGCATTAGTCATTATTCCACTTCCTTTAAAACACAGTTTTATGAATAATTTTAATAAGAAGTTGTTTCGCGAGTACATTCAACCTATAGTTTGGGTCTCTAGAGTAGTTCCTACTACTATGCAGTCATGCCAACATCATCAAATCATATCATCAAAATCAACAGTTTGATGTACTTACCAGGGCGGATTGATGTCGGAGACTCGAGGCCATGCCTTTCCAACCATAAAATTTTCAAAAAAAAAAACATTTTAAAACCATACTTTAAAACATTTTGGGCCTCGGGCCCACAGCCGAGCTTTTGAACTTGGCTCTGATACCAATTTGTAACAACCCAAACCCGGTCAATACGCCACGACCGAATTTGGTATGTCACAGGGGAAAACGTTTGAGGAAAAACGAGTTAGCGATTAAATTTTAGTGAAAAATTCTTTGTAATTCTATATTTGTAGAAATCAGATGTTTAATAAGTTAAAAACTGGAAATTTACTTTGAAATTCCATAAATAAAACTTTTAAACTAAGTGGATAAATCATAGGTTAGAAAGCATTTGTTTCATTTTAAGAAAACTCGAATTAATACTTTGAAACCGTTTGCATTTGAATGTAGAAACTTAAAATTTTTGGAAATCATTTAAGTTGTAGAAAACACTTAATTTATAATTTTATTATCAACAATTTAGATTACACGATGGTAAGATAAAATACCATAAGCGTTTTTATAGTTTAGAAAACTTTAGCTCAATTATTAAATTAATCAAGTGACATACTTAAACATGTTTAAAATAAATCCCAAAGCATATAAATAATCCAAAACCATAATTAAAGAGGCCTTATTACAAATCCATAAAATATGAAAACCCAAATTAAAATATAATAAGGTACCCAAATGGAAGTTCTTGTAAAATCAAATTTTATTGCATGGCCTCCTCGAGTTCATCAGGCTCCACATCCGCGATCTCACGAATCACTGAAAAGATAAGGGAGAAGGTGAGTCACCAAGACTCAAAGTGCATATTCCTCTCTCGGGTAAATGCCACATACTTACACAAATTATAACCAAGCAATGTATATATATGATGCACCCAACCTAGCCATCCGTAACTCCTTTTTCTACCCCGTGTGGTACCAAACCACCTGGTGGTGCCAAACCACCGGTGTCAGAAGACACAAATGTGATACCAAATCACTTTGGTGACCAAAGTCACGAATAATCAAGTGTGGGGCCAACCCACGTGTGATACCAAATCACCGGCGACGATCCCATATCTCAAAAGTGGGGCCAACCCATCGTGGTGTTAAACCACGTGGACGAGGCGCTATGAGGTGCCAAACCTCCGTGTCCAGAAGACACGAATGTGATACCAAATCTTTGGTGACTCAAAGTCACTAATAATCCATCTCCGTGGGGCCAACCCACGTGTGATACCAAATCACCTGGCGACGATCCCATATCTCAAAAGTGGGGCCAACCCACGGTGGTGTTAACCACGAGGGCGAGTCGCTATGAGGTGCCAAACCTCTCGGTGTCCCAAAGACACAAATGTGATACCAAATCTTTGGAGGTGCCAAACCTCACGGTGTCCAGAAGACACGAATATCAATCTTCCCCCTCCTCTCATATTGCCCATACCAATGCAATAGATAGACAAATCATGTCAATATATTTTGATATAAATCACATAATGAAAATATCATAAATCGTAGATCATGATTTCAATCCACATATATCAACAAACACATATAGAAAGCGGACTTACCGAATCCTCATTCATACCATCATGGTATCATATCAAGATCTCATCGTATTTCCCACTTTAATAATATGATCAGTAAATTAATAATATTATAAGTACATATACAAAACCGAGTTATAAAGTGTGTAAGGTACACACCTTTCACCAACGCAAGAACTAACTTCGAAAAATCCGATCTACCGCACTAGATCACCTTGTCCTACAATCGGTCAATACTAAGATTATGAACAAAGGCCATTCGGCCAACATCAAAATCCCAAAGAGTTATCCTTCGAAATACCAATCTTACCTAAAGGCTTACCCAAAACGATCGATAAAGATACAAGGCTTAGATTGATTGCTTCCAACGTCTCGAGGAGCCTAAAAGAAATCGATTCCTAAAATGGTTAAAACCTTGCAACAAATGCCCATAGGTTCGGCCCTTGTCCATGAGAAAATAACATAGAGAGGAGAAAATAATAGGAAAATTAGCCAAGAATACTTACTTATTAACCAAAATCGATTGAGGAAACCAAAGAGAGTCTACCCTTGAATATTCGGCCAAACTAACACTAAAAAGAAGTAGGAGATTCGGCTATTTGCTTATGAGAAAAGAAAACAATTGATTTGAGTCTAATAGGATATGAAATACGAAAGTAGAAGAGAAGATAAAATGAGAGAGAGAATTCGGTTTTAGTAAACAATGGAAGAAAAATCAAGTAAAGATAGGGAAGAGAAGGTTCGGCCAAAAAGAAAGAGAAAGGGAATGTGGTTGAGCAAATATCAAAAGAAGAAAAGAAGAGGGATGGGAGAAATGAGATTCGATCAACACCTATTTTACCAAAGAAGAAAATGCACAAAATACAAAAATGTAGTTTTGGTTCAAAAGGACAAATGAAAGAAAGAAAGTGGTATTTGTTTCAAACAAAATGAGGCTAAAACCAAAAGCAATTTTGCACCAAAAGTACCATAGACATTCGGCCAAAGGTGGGAGTTTTTAGAGAGGAAAAACAAAATGCAAAAAGATGCACAAAAAGAAAAGTTGGCCAATTATTCCCCCCCAAGCTACCTATCAAAATTCGGCCACCCCTAGCCCTACATGCTAGTCCACATACAAGCACTCAAGACCTTGGAATACTTTCCAAAACATCATCCTACAACCAAGCCTTATGTCTCCCCATCCTTCCATAACTTTAAGATTCTTATCCCCAATTTCATGCTTTCCTTAAACCAACATTCAACTTACCAAAAGATGAAAGTCCAACCTATCATAAACATAGGTTGACCGTCCATAAATGCTAGGATTCAAAAATAAAGTCCTCAAAAAGCTAAACATGCTACTCGAACCTCTAACCTCAAGCAACCTTTCAAGCTCCTTATCCACTAAGCCACTAACTCCTCATGTGCTTAATTAACACTTAAATTAACTTAAGTGCTAAGCTCACTTAATCCACTTCATTAAATAAACCATACTAAAAATTATTCTAACTTCCTAAATAAAATCAAGCCTTCATAAGACTATGCTAACACACAAAATTCATACCCGAGCCAACACAAATAATATTCAAATTTTGGGATGTTACAGACATTGTTTTGACATACTTGTATTAGTAGAAGTCAAGACTTCTATAGGTAGAAGTCTCTGCTACTTTTCATTTTTGGCTACTAACTTACTTGTACCGATACATTTAACCGCATGTGTCGGAAGAAGTTTGCCAGGATCCAAAAATGACCCTAAAATACACCTAGTTTCAACAAAACAATACCATATCTCTAGCATAAGTATGATCACACCCTTACTAACATCAAGCATCAAATTCACTTTCTTGACAAACAAGAAATGTCTTAAGCATAATGTAAACATGGTAGATTATGCATGCATCACAATAAATCCATAGCGTAACACATATATGCACACCAAACATATATGATCATGTTCATATTACAAGCCATTAACATATTAAGCAACAAAATATCAAAATAAGCTCGAAGACTAATCTATGACAATAGGTACATTCCAACTTACTATTTTTTTGTACATAGTTATATATACTTTTCATATATACTTTTAAATATAAAATGTTTGATCGTATTTTCGTTATCAGTTATAAAAAGTTTGATTGAACTTGTGTTATCAGTTAATTGCATGCTGACATACTTCTGAATATATCACAGAAGACAAAGCAAATTAAATATATAAAATGAAATACACCTGAGATTATTTATATAATTAATAATTTACTATCACTCAACACTGTAGATTATTTATATTAATTAGAAAATTAACAATTTTCTCACTTATAAGAAAAAAAAATGTAACTTCCCTTTTTCTATAATTTAACAAAACTATCAATATTTTGTGAATAGAACATTCTTTTTGTAAAAAATAAACGTGTATATTCACCTACAATGTAAGTGAAAGAGAATACTAATTGACATCAAGCTCATGTCACAAAAAACCTTGTAGATATGTATGTGACAGACAATTATAAGCTTAAACATGTATTCATGGAAATGTAATTCTTGTTCCTTATTAATTTAGTTTCTTAATTGATTAAATAAACTAATTTCTCAATTAAATAATTTTCTCAATCCAATTTAATTCCGTTAAAATAATAACAACTTTACTGTTAAATAATCTATGAGAAAATATATTTAATTTTTCTACGTTCAACGGATTTCACAATGACCAATTAATTTAAATCCATTATCAAACTTCAATTAATTAATTAATTAATCAAAAAACCATAAATTAATTCTCAGGTGAATTTCATACTTAGTGAGAAAACCATATTCAATTCTGAATGTATCTCATTTCTCTAACTTTATTATTTCTATCCATTTTTGTTCATTTGATTCATCATGCAATTTGTTTCTGGTTTCAACGAGCTAGCAAAGAGACCAATTGGACATATGCAATTAGGGTCAAATGATTTATAATTAAATTTTGACTTTTCGCCTATTAATTATAATCTTATTTAGTCACAGAGTAATTCCACTATAGTATCGTGATTGAGCTCTCCCTAACGACATACTATTACGAAAGCACTTGCTTAGTGCTCATCCAATAACCTTGTCATAAGTGTGTTACCCTCATAGGATACCCTTAATCTTTTTGGGATAATTTTTGTTCTCCCAATATAATCCTATTTTATCTCATGGTAATCATTACATATTCCTTAATGAAATTTCAATCAATACCAAATTGTAATCAAGTCATTCATCACAAAGTCGAATGACCCGTGGCCACGTTTACATTTCATCAACTATGTAAGCCAATGGGAGGATATCATTTATCTAAAGTTGTTTACACTGACCATTCAGCTCTCCGCTATCTTTTAACTAAATCGGATGCAAAACCTCGCCTTGTAAGATGGATTTTATTATTGCAGGAGTTCGATTTCGAAATTCAGGATAAGAAGGGAGCTGAAAATCTTGCAGCAAATCACCTTTCCAGACTAGAGAATCCACATCTCAAGGAGTTTAATGAGAACGAGATAAATGACTCGTTTCCTAAGGAACAACTCTTGGTTATAACCGATTCTGAAGTCCCTTGGTTTGCAGATATCGCAAATTACTTGGATGCTAACATCCTACCAAAAGGGTTGACACATCATCAAAAGAAGCAATTCTTTGCAGATGTGAAAAATTATTTTTAGGAGGATCCTTTTCTTTTTCTTGTATGTGCAGATCAATTAATTCGAAGGTGTGTTACAAAATCAGAAGCAAGTAAAATCTTGGCACACTGTCACTCAAGACCGACAGGAGGACATTATAGTGGGATTGGGACAGCACATAAAACACTTGAATCAGGTTTTTATTGGCCCACACTGTTTAAGGACTCTAACAGGTATGTTGCTTCTTGTGATAGACGCCAAAGAATAGGTAATATTTCTAAACGTGATGAAATGCTTAAAACTTATATGCTTTCATGTGAAATTTTTGATGTCTGGGGCATTGATTTCATGGGCCCATTTCCTAGCTCTTTTGGTAATAAATACATTCTGGTAGTAGTTGATTATAAGTCAAAATAGGTAGAAGCCCAAACTTTACCTACTAATGATGCTAGAGTGGTAGTTCGATTTCTTAATAAGCTCTTTTCTCGATTTGGAACACCTAGAGCGATTATTAGTGATAAGGGTACCCATTTTTGTAACACCCAATTCGATAAAGTCCTTAAGAAGTATGGGGTGCATCATAGAATAGCTACCCCTTATCATCCTTAAACTAGTGGGCAAGTCGAGAACCCAAACGCATCCTAGAAAAAATTGTAGAGTCAAATAGAAAGGATTGGGCGTTAAAAGTGGATGACATTTTATAGGCTTATAGGACTGCATATAAAACACCCATAGGAACATCTCCTTACAGACTTGTATATGGAAAAAGTTGTCATTTACCACTTGAACTCGAGCACAAAGCATTCTGGGCAATAAAATTTCTAAACTACGATCTTAAACTTGCAGGTAAGAAGAGATTGATGCAGCTAAATGAGTTAGACGAGCTGCGAGCGAATGCTTGTGAGAACTCGAGACTATATAAAGAAGCAACAAAGCGATGCCACGATGCTCATTTGAAGCAGCCCAAACAGTTCACAGTTGGGGATCTGGTCCTTTTATACAATTCAAAGCTCAAGTTGTTTCCCGGAAAGCTGAAATCAAGATGGTCAGGTCCATTCATAATACAAACTGTTTTCCCATATGGTACGATAGAGGTAACCCATCCGGCATATGTCACATTCAAGGTAAACGGACATCGACTCAAACTTTATAGTGGTAACGGTTTTAGAAATGATAGAGAGGAGCTTCGGCTCCGTGAACCATCGTAACCGTGCACACAAGGTAAGTCGAGCATAGACTCTAAATAAGCTCTTCTCGGGAGGCAACCCAAATGTTTAACTTTTGCTAATTCTTTTAATTCCATTGCATGCTTATTTAAAATCTTAAATTTAAAAAAAAAAAGTGCATTTTTGACCCACGTGGCCTGGACACACGGACGTGTCCTAGGCCGTCTACAAAATGGGGTAATCGATAGTGCGTCACATGGCCTAAGACACACGAGCGTGTCCTTGGTCATGTGCATCAGGGAGAAATCGACAGTGAGTTACACGGCCTGGCGACACGACCATGTAACCCGCACGGCCTGGACACACGGGCGTGTCCTTGGCTGTGTGGATTCTGGGACTTAATTTTTAAAAAATTTAACGGTTACACGGCCTAAAATAGTACACATGGCCGTGCGGCAGGGCCGTGTGACACATACGGCCTGGACACATGCGCATGTCCTAGGCCGTGTAAAACCTGAAGCTAATTTTTTTTATTTTAAATCAAGTCATAGAGTTACACGGGCAAGAGACACGACCGTGTGCAAGACACGGCCGGGCCACACGGGTGTGTGGGAGTCTGCACGGACGTGGGAGAAATGAAGGAGATCACACGCGGCCTGGACACACGGGTGTGTGCACAGCCGTGTGAAGTTTGGGTTAAAATTTTTATCACACACGGGCTGAAAAGGAACCACACGGTCGTGTGGCCCAACACGGGCCTCACACAATCGTGTCACCCTTTTAACCCCAAACCTAATCCCCCTTCCTTTTACTTTGTCCTTTTCCCACCCCTAACAACCTAGCCGCCATCGACCTTCCCTTACAACTCGGGCCAACCCCGACCATCCTTTCTCCTCGCCAGATCGACCACCGCTTTGTCGCACCACCACCCCCACGCCCTCTCCCTTTTTTCTCCTTTCCTCCTCCCTTCCTCCCTCATCAAGCACCCACGCCCACCTCCCTCCACTCTTCCCCCTTGCCACCCTGACCCCCACGCCCTCCAATCATCGACCACGTCGACCCACCTTCAAACCAAAGCCCCTCCTCGTCGCCCCCTTTCCTTCCCAACCACCCCTCAACCAGGCCTTCCTCCCTTCTCTCTCCCCCTTTCTTGGACTTCCACCGAGCCGCACCCCCGTCGACCCACCCCCACGCCATTCACCCATCAACCGCGCATAGCCTCCTCTATCCCTTGCGTTGACCACCGAACCATCAATGGCCGTCCCGTTAGAACCACCACCACTCCTACCGTCGATTACCCCCTTTCTGCCCTATTATTTTTATTTAATTTTATTTATTTTTATTCTATTATTCTATTATTTTTTTCTTTAATGTTATTTTTTTATTAATTTATCTTATTTTCCTGCTCAATGTTCTTATTGTTCTTATTGTTATTTTTTAGTATTTTTATTATTTAATCTTTTTAGTAATTTTATTCTTAGTTGTTTTAATATTCTTTTCTTATTTTTATTCCTGCTAGATTTAGTTACTGCTTCTATTATTGTTTTTAATCTTATTATTACTTTTATTCTTATTTTAGTACTATTTGTTTATTTTCTTCTTATTCATAGGTTCTTCTATTATTATATTATTATTATTGTTCTTTTTCTTTTCCTCATTCTTATATTCTTCCTGCTTATTTTATTCATCGATTGGATTCTAGTGTTTAGCTGTATGGTTGATCTTATGCTTTTCGATTGGATTCGACTTCCGTTTTGTCACTATTTGAATTAATCCATTACACAGGTCCCTGCCTTTACATTGAATACTGAAATCGTTTTTGATCATCTTTTATTGCAGGCACACCATGATGAACACACAGAGGAAATCTAAGGCCGTCTTCCTTGCTTCGAAAAAGCGAAAGACCCTTGGCACGAGCTCCTCCTCGAGCGCTTCTGCCAAGGCCCTCCATCCGTACCTCCACTTTTCACCGGGTCCTCAGGAGGACTTATATCAACTTCTTCGACTGAGGCCATTCGGCTTAGGCTGATGTATTGATTGGGCTGCTTTGGAGCAGGCCCAGTTAGCTGATCATGTGCACGCCATTATTACCATAGCCCCGTGGGACTGGTTTTTCTCTATTATCGAGCCCACATACATGGAGCTAACTTTAGAGTTCTGTTCTACATTTATTCTTCAGCAAGTGATGACGACCCATGACGAGCCGGACACCATCACTTTCAAACTCGGTGATACGGCAGTATCTATGAGTATCTGATAAACCATAAAGGTAACAAGTTTTAATCCCATGCTTGGCATGTTTTTGGATGATTTTTTATGTGAATTAGTGAATTTGATGCTCCTAATCCTTTAAATTTATGTTTCTATACTTAGATGAGCATAGGGAAGTGAAAGGAGAAAAAAAGAGGACAAAATTGGACTAAAAGAGCTATTTTCAGGAACCGGACGGCCTAGGCACTTCCACACGGACTGGGCACACACCCGTGTGAGACACATGGGCTGGGCACACGCCCGTGTGTCTGGCCACACGCCCATGTGTGAGCCAGTGCCAATTTCAAACCCTGCTCATCTTTTACGCAAAAAACCCAATTTTTAGGGTTTTCGAGCATTCTAAAGTTTATAAATACATATTAGAAGAGGACTAAAGGGGAGTACGCAAAGAGTAGAACGAAGAAATTAATCGAAGAACGCCGTCAGAATCAACTCAGAAGCAGATCTACTTCAAGATTATATGATAAATGTTCTTGTTCTCAATTATGTATACTTATTTCTTGCTTTAATATTTTTAGGATATTAATTCAAGTGTGACGTGCTTATTTCAGCGGAGTAAAAATCCCTGTTTAAGAGTAGATCTGGCATAATTAAGTGGTGTAACACCCCTCACCCGTATTTAACGCTGGAATAGGGTTACAGAGCATTACTGGACTTATAACACATATAACCGTACTTTTCTCATGCATTCAATCATTTCATACAATCATCATTCAATTTGTCCCTTACAATAGCCTACGAGGCTTAAAACATGCTTTAGGAGCTGTTCGGGACTAAACCGATAACTTATAAAACTTCTACGAAACTTTGAAAATTTTTCTCAATACAGAGGACACACGCCCATGTGACCAGGACGTGTGTCTCACACGGCCACCAGACACGCCCGTGTCTCCAGCCATGTGAAAACAGGGGGTACATACTGACTTGGGTCACACGGCCAACCACACGCCCGTGTGTCTAGCCCGTGTGCCCTTCGAAGTGGCCACACACGCCCGTGTACCAGGCTGTGTGCTAGGCCATGCCAAAATTGTAGGGTATACTGACTTACGCAACACGGCCAAGCCACACCCCCGTGTGCTAGGCCATGTGCCAAATAAGGGGGTATACTGACTTGTACCACATGGCCGGTCACACGCCCGTGTGTGAGACCGTGTGGAGCATACTGATTTCATTTTAATATCAACACCAGGGGACACACGGCCATGTAACATGACCGTGTGTCATACACGGCTAAGACACACGCTCGTGTCTCTGCCCGTGTGGACAAAAATAGGCTATTTGCAAAGCCATTTTGCCACCCTATTTATACATTCATGCACAAGCATAAATTGTAACATTTTATAACCCAATAGACAGCCAATCCACAACATTTCATACACAATTTATACCAATTCGACATAGTATTCAAATACCTAATTAATATCATGCATGTCCATTCATATGCCTATTACATATCAAGACAATATTTGCAAATTTCCATTCCATCTACTACTTGCCAAAACATACCATGTTTGAACACTTATACACAACCAAAACATTACACCAAGTTAAGCCAAATCACATGGCTTAACCTTATACCACAACATGTACTAATATCACTATCTCAAGTAACCATAACTATCATCTTTATAACTAGCCTATACATGTCATATTTACATATATCCATAATTTCAAAGGTACCAATCGGCAACTGGATAGTGTCATGCGTAACTCCGACTTATCCAAATCGAGCGAGCAATCGAACCTCTATAAAACATGGAAAAGAAACAGAGTAAGCTTTAAAGCTTAGTAAGCCCGTATAATTCAGAATTTAACTTACCATTTATACATAATCAAACAATTAAACAAAGTATATCAAATTCACTTGACAAATGCCTATACACAAGCATTCATCAACAAGTTAGTCATATAAGTGCATGTAATCATCCATTATCTCAATTTAATACTCAATATATTGTATCATATCAAATTCACATATATCATGTACATCATTTGTAACATTTCATTCTCAGTCATATAAACAGTAATTCATTCGATAACAGTAACTCATTCGTATAAACAGTAATTCATCCATATAACATATATCTTTTTCACATAACCAATAACAAAACTTATGCCCATTGAACCTATTAGAACATCGAGGGATACTCGGGTGATATACATAACATATAAATCAGTAATTCGTCAATTCATTATCATTTTTGCTCTTTCGAGCTATGATCAGTATGCTCCTCTTGAGCTGATGGACGGTAAGCTCTAACGAGCTAAAAACAGTAAGCTTTTATGAGTTGAGAACAGTAAGCCCTTACGAGCTGATACATCGATAAGCTCATATGAGCTGCGGTGAGTCCGTAACACATGCAAGATCTCAACCTAAATGGTAACCCTAGTGACATGTCACTCGCATCCTACGAATTCCTACGGTTCAAATGGGGCTCGGTAACCATCAGACTTTATCAATAAGACATTCTTATTTCAAGTAAATCAATTACTCAATTATATACATTCATTTCAAATAATTACAAGTATTTAAAAGTTCGATTCTAATTATACGAACTTACCTCGAGTGGCTCGGATAGAAATATTGGCTCAATCTTTCCTTTTCCCCGATCTAATCCCGATCGCAGCTTATCTTGATCTATATATTATTAAAATCAGCTTATTTAATCAACTATTTATTCAATTTAGTCCAAAACACACATTAGGGCTATTTTACACATTTGCCTCTAAACTTTCATATTTTTACAATTTAGTCCTTATCACATAAAATTGCAAATTCATGCAATTTAGTACAAACCCATGCTTAGCCGAATTTAATACATATTACTAGCAGCCCATATTTTCAATTTATTCACACTTTTACCCACATAATTTTACAATTTCACAAATTAATCCCTTTTTGACATTTTTGTCAAAAATCACTTTACAAAAACTATTAATCTAACATTAAACCTTCCAAATCTATCATAATTCATCAAATTACTCAAGCATTCAACAATGAAAACATGATAAACCTTTAACAATTTCAAAATCTAAGGTACGGGCTAGCTAGAATATGAAGCAACGATCTCAAAAACATAAAAATTATTAAAAACCAAGCTAAAACCATACCATCTAGCTTCCAAAGAGACCGAATGGAAAAACCTAAATAATAGATTTATTTTGTCTTCAATTTTTGGAAACAAAGATGAAGAAAGATGGATAAAATGACTTTGTTTTATTTAATATAACGTTATTAAACATATAACCAAATTAACCTTATTAATATAACTTAAAAATCACTTAATGCTTGTCCATATTTGTCCACTCACAATTAAAATGGTCTAATTACAACATGAGGACCTCCTCTTTTAAGTTCCATAGCTATTAGATACTTTTAGCTAATAGAACTCCACTTTTACACTTTACGCGATTTAGTCCTTTTTACCGAATTAAGCATTCAAACAGTAAAATTTCTTTACGAAACTTTCACACAATAATTTTCCATGCTGTAAACGTTAATAAAATAATAAAATAAATATTTTGACTTCGGACTTGTGGTCCTGAAACCACTGTTCCAATTTGACTAACAACGGGCTATTACAACTCTCCCCCTTTAGGGATTTTCGTCCCCGAAAATCTTACTAGTGAATAGGTTAGGGTACTATTTTCTCATAGTTTTTTCGGGTTCCCACGTAGCTGCCTCGATCCTGTGTTTATTTCAAAGAACCTTTACTAGGGCTATGCATTTATTTCTCAATTTTTTGATTTAACGAGCTAAAATTTTGATCGGTTCTTCGCTATACGTCAAATCGGTCTGTATCTCAACATCTACCGGAGAAATCACATGTGACGGATCGGATCTATGTCAACATAGCATAGAAACGTGAAAGACATTACGAATCTTTTCAAGTTCTGACGGTAACGCTAGTCGGTATGCTACAAGCCCTATTCTTTCAAATATCTCATACGGTCCGATAAATTGCGGACTTAGCTTTCCTTTACAGCCGAATCGAAGAACCTTTTTCCACGGCGATACTTTTAAAAACACTCGATCTCTGACTTGAAACTCAATTTCTTTACGTTTCAAATTCGCGTATGATTTTTGTCGATCTGAAGCTGCTTTTAAACTGTCACGGATCGTTTTCACTTTTTCTTTAGTTTCTCTGAACAATTCAACCCCATGAATCTTTTTCTCACTTAGTTCAGTCTAGTATAACGGAGTTCAACATTTGCGACCGTATAAAGCTTCGTACGGTGCCATCTTTGTACTCGTCTGAAAACTGTTGTTATACACGAACTTAATCAACGGTAAGTATTTTTCCCAACTTCCCTCAAACTCTAAAATACAACATCTCAACATATCTTCGAGAATCTGAATAACTCTCTCGGTCTAACCGTCTGTTTGAGGATGAAAAGTAGTACTGAAGTTCAACTTTGTTCCCAGAGCTTCTTGTAGTTTCTTCTAGAATCGTGATGTGAACCTCGGATCTCTATTAGAAATAATAGATAGTGGCACCCCGTGCAAACGAACAATCTCAGAATTGTACAATTCAGCCAATCTATCAAGTGAGTAATCTGTACGTACCGGTATGAAATGAGCAGATTTCGTTAGTGGATCAACGACAACCCAGATAGCATCTTTCTTTTTCAGAGTTAGGGGCAATCCCGACACAAAATCCATTGTAATTTATCCCATTTCCACTCGGGAATCATCACAGGCTACAGTAAACCCGATGGTACTTGATGTTCATCTTTGACTTGCTGACAAATCAAACATCTAGAAACAAACTCTGAGATATCTCGTTTCATGCCTTGCCACCAGTAAAACTGTTTCAAATCGTTGTACATTTTAGTACTACCCAGATGAACAGATAAAAAGCTATTGTGCGCTTCGTGCAAAATCTTCTGAATGAGTTCTGAATTTCTCGGTTTGCAAATTCTATTCCGGAACCTTAAACAATCACCAGCTCCAATCTAAAACTCTAAATTAGGGATAGTCTCACATTGAATTCGTTTAACTTGCAATTCACGGTCATCTTTCTGAGCTTCACATATTTGTTGAAGAAATACCGGTTTAGCTTTTAATGCAGCTAAAATAGACCCATCATCACAAATCATCAACTGGGTATTCATTGCTCGTAATGTAAACAAATATTTTTGGCTCAGGGCATCAGCAACAACATTAGCTTTTCTCGGGTGATAATCAATCACAAATTCATAATCTTTCAATAACTCGAGCCATCTTTGTTGTCGTAGATTCAAGTCTTTCTGTGACATCAGATATTTTAAGCTTTTGTGATCCGTATAAATATGGCATTCTTCACCGTATAAGTAATGTCGCCAAATTTTCAATGCGAATACAATTGCAGCCAACTCTAAGTCATGCGTCGGATAGTTCTTTTCATGCGGTTTCAATTGTCGGGAAGCATAAGCTATAACTTTTCCTTCCTGCATCAGAACACATCCCAGACCGTTTAATGACGTGTCACTATAAATCACAAACTCTTTCCTCGATTCGGGTTGAACCAAAACTGGTGCTTCAGTTAACAGTACTTTCAACTGTTTGAAACTCTGCTGACATTTTTCTAACCATTCGAATTTCACATCTTTTTGAAGCATTCGTGTCATCGGTGTCGTAATCATCAAAAATCCTTTCACGAATCTTCGGTAATAGCCCGCTAAACCCAAAAAACTACAGACTTCAGACACATTTCTCGGAGGTTTCTAGTCAACAATAGCAAAAATCTTACTCGGGTCAACTCTAATACCTTCAGCTGAAACAATATGCCCCAGAAATCCAACCTCTCGGAGCCAAAACTCGCATTTGCTGAACTTTACAAATAATTGCTTATCACGTAGAGTTTGTAACACAACTCTCAAGTGCTCGGTATTTTCAGATTCATCTTGCAAATAGATCAGAATGTCGTCAATGAATACAACAACAAATTTGTCTAAATACGGTCTGAATATCCGGTTCATCAAGTCCATGAAAACTGCAGGAGCATTAGTTAATCCAAAAGGCATAACAAGGAATTCATAATGTCCGTACCTTATTCTGAATGCAGTTTTCGACACATCCGACTCTTTAACTCTCAACTGATAATAACCCGATCTTAAATCAATCTTTGAAAATATTGTAGCCCCTTTCAACTGATCAAATAAATCATCAATCTATGGTAGAAGGTATTTGTTCTTTATGGTCACTTTATTCAGATGTCTGTAATCGATATACATTCTCATCGTGCCGTCTTTCTTCTGTACGAACAATACTAGTGCACCCCAAGGCGAATAACTCGGTCGTGCAAAACCTTAGTCTGTCAATTCTTGCAACTGAGCTTTCAACTCTTTTAATTCTGTTGGAGCCATTATGTACGGAGCTATCGATATTGGTGTTGTTCCTGATACTAATTCAATACCAAATTCAACCTCTCTGATCGGTGGCAAACCTGGTAATTCTTCTGGAAATACATCCGAAAACTTACAAACAACAGGTACAGATTCAATCTTTTATTCAGACACCTTAGTATCTAATACGTATGCAAGATATGCATCATAGCCCTTTTTCATACATTTCTGAGCTAACATAGATGATATCACAGTAGGTAATTCACTCGAATCATCAGACTCAATCTGAAGAATTTCACCGTTTTGACATTTCAATTCGATAATCTTTCGTCTACGATTCACAACTGCATCATGCATAGTCAGCCAGTCCATACCCAAAATCACATCAAACTCATCGAACGGTAGAAGCATCAAGTCAGCCAGAAAACAGTAACCTCGAGTCATCAAAGGACAATTCTTACAAATTTTATCAACTAAAACAAACTTGCCTAAGGGGTTCGATACTTTAATTACAAACTCTGTAGACTCGACATGTAAAATCTTTTTAAATACTAAATTCATACAGATATATGAATAGGTTGATCCAGGATCTATCAACGCAACTATATCAGTATCAAAAAGAGAAAAAGTACCGGTAACAACGTCTGGCGATGATGCCTCCTCCTGTGCACGAAAGGCATAAGCTCTGGCAGGTGCTCGTGCCTCAGATCTCACAGCAGAATCTCTCGTAGCACCTCGGTTACCACTCATATTTCCAGTGTTTTGGGGTGGTCTCCCTCTAGTAGCCGTATTACTTACTTTTTTCGGCTGATCTCTTTCAGCTATAGACTTTTCTGGACAATCCCGGAGATAATAATCAAGAGATCCACATTTAAAACAAGCTCCGCTCATTAATTTACATTCACCGTAATGTCGCTTATTACAGTGCTTACATTCAGGTCCAGCATTTCTAACACTACCCACACTGGCAACAGATGTTGTCTGAGGTTTAGAGCTGAAATGTCTCGCAGCTCTATCTCTGATTGAAATCCCCGCAGAAGCAATAGAATGAGGATGATATTCTCTAGATTTCTTTGATGCTGACTGATGTGATTTGCCCGCAATTCTCTTTCTAAAGTCTCTAGCCTCAGAATCGGCTTTTCTTTTCTCTTTGCTAAGCTCTTCAGCTTTACAAGCTTTGTCAACTAGAACGACAAACTCTTTCAGCTCAAGAATCCCAACTAATAGTCTGATTTCTCTATGTAATCCATCTTTGAATCTTTTGCACATTATAGCCTCGGAAGAAACACATTCACGAGCATATTTGCTGAGTCGTACAAACTCTCTTTCATATTCTGTTACCGACATACGGCCCTATTTCAATTCAAGAAATTCTTTTCGTTTCTGATCAATGAACCTTTGACTGATGTATTTCTTTCTGAATTCAACTTGAAAGAACTCCCAAATAACTCTTTCTCGCGGAACTACGGATATCAAGGTATTCCACCACTGATACGCAGTGTCTCTCAACAGTGATACAAAACATTTTAAGCATTCTTCAGGTGTGCAAGACAGTTCATTAAATACCTGAATCGTGTTCTCAAGCCAAAACTCAGCTCTCTCAGGGTTATCGTTAGCAGTGGCTCTAAATTCCTCAGCCCCTTGTTTCCGTATCTTATCAATAGGTGGGGGTGGAGGTTGTTGAGCAGCCGGGTTCGTACGAATGTATTGTGTGAACCACTCATTCATCATTTGGAAGAAGGCTTCTTTAGCCTCTCTTCCCTGGCTACCCGTTACGAATCTAGAATCAGAAGGCACTGTCCCTTGAGCGGGAGCAGACGCATTACTCTCAACCTCATCTACTACATGTAACACCCCTTACCCATGTTCGACGCCGAAACAGGGTACGAGGCATTATCGAAACAAAACACATACAGTCATACTAAACTAAGACATAAAATATACATCCAAATTTAAAACTTTTAAATTTTCATCACACACTCATTCAACCTAGTCATGCATCTCATAAATTGAATCATCATAAGCATATAACTTGATCAATAATAGCCAACATCAATGGCCTTATACAAAATGAACTATCAAATAACATAGGCCAACATTTTAGGCCAAATCAATTATGACACATAACAAAATAACCAATTCTTCTATACATGCCATAATTCAAAATATTGATTTCAAAATACCAAAAGAGTGTTGATAGTGTGGATGGATCTTCGACGATCTCCGAATCCCGAGCTAGCTTGGTGACACTATAAAATAAGGGAAAAGAGAAGGGAGTAAGCATATAGCTTAGTAAGTAAGTATGTAAATAATAAAAAATTTATTAACATGCCTTTAACAATCCTCATAATATGTTCTCAAGATAATGCAATCATAATTACACATAGTTCCACCATTTACTCATGTTCATCTTAAGTTGTCTACTCTAGTCACAGTCACTAAATTATTTATATCTCGAGCTACAGAACTCAAAATTAAGATCCGCTAATTTTCCCTGAAACTAGACTCACTCACAGATTTTCTTACCATAAAATTTTTAGAATTTTTGGTTTTGCCAATAAGTACAGTTTATTCTTTAAAGTCTCTCCTATTCTGCTGTCTAACAGTTTCAACCTTTCTTCACTAAAAATTAATTATCTCTTCGTACGGGATTCAGATGATGTTCTTGTTTGTTTCTATTGAAACAAGACTCATTAAAAAATTTAAGCATATAAATTATAAACCATAATTATTTTTATACACTTTTTAGTGATTTTCAAAAGTCAGAACAGGGGATTCCAAAATCATTCTGACCCTGTCTCACAAAAATTTAAATATCCAAGAATATGAAATTCTTTCACTTACATCGTTTCCTTTATGCGAAAATAGACACAAAGAGATTTAATTTCATATCTTATTCAACTTCTAATTCAATTTCCACCATTTTTAGTGATTTAATTTCATATCTTATCCCAAAACTGTTTTACTGCTGCTGTTGCTGTCTCGTTGAACGCATCAAAATAATAACGGATACACGGAAATTTGCACATAAGTGCCACACTTGTAGCTAAAGATACTTCATATCACACTTTTCACATAGGCTCGCTCTCGAGCTAATCACATTCACGGGTCTGCTCACACAAGCTGTCGGTCATACGTAACTACTCGGTCTTTGCTCACACAAGCTATCGTGTATCCGCAACACATGTCGGATTACCCACCACCGGGTAGAACTTATAAGACCAGCACCCGTTTCACATAGTCACAATCTCGGGTCTGCTCACACAAACTGTCGGTCATGACGAAACCACACGTTGCTGCTTACACAAGCTGTCGAGTATCCGTAACACATGCCTGATAACTCAGCCACCGATAGAACGTATGGACCATCACCCGGATCACTTATTTCACCTAGATTTTACATAGGTTTCTAGTGAATTGTCACTCGTATCCATTTTTATTCCTAAGGTTCAACTGGGAAATTTCTCACTTGTCGATATTTTTTCAAATACATCAAATATTCAACCACAATTCATACCATTTATCAAAATATGAAAACGTAAGTAAAAATAATGCATTATTTACATACAAACTTACCTCGGTGCAAAATATGGCGAATTTGCAATTTAGTCCACAACCTTTTCTTTTCCCCGATCAAGGTCAATTCCTCGTCTTTCTTGATCTATAATAACACATTTAACTCATTTAATACTCACATTATTCAATTTAGTCAAAAAATCACACTATGGAAAAATTACATTTTTGCCCCTAAAGTTACACATATTTACAATTTTACCCCTAGGCTCGTAAAATGAAAAGAACTTATTTTTCTCAAATCCTAAGCCTAGCCGATTCATATTCCCTCTTATAGCAGCCCACATTTTTCACTAAATCACATTTTGTAGACATAATTTTACAAATTTTACAAATAGGTCCTTTTATGCAATTTCATCAAAAATCACTTAGTAAAAGTTGTTTATCACACTTCAAACTTTCATATTCTACCATAAAACATCAAAAAACATGCATGTCATCCATGGGTAAATTTTTAAACACAAACCCTAGCTCAAAATAATGGTAGAAATAGGTAAATCTTGTTACGAGGATTTCAAAAACGTAAAAATCATTAAAAATGGGGCTAAAATGGACTTACAATCGAGCTTGGAAGCCTGAAAAACCCTAGCTATGTCTTCCTCATGTGAATTTCGCCCAAGGGGTTGAAGATGAGCAAAAATTGGCTTTTAATTTGGCTTTTTAATTCATTTAATCACCAAATTACTAAAATGCCCTAAACTT
The DNA here is from genome assembly GCA_025698515.1 of Gossypium sturtianum. Taxonomy (NCBI): domain Eukaryota; kingdom Viridiplantae; phylum Streptophyta; class Magnoliopsida; order Malvales; family Malvaceae; genus Gossypium; species Gossypium sturtianum. Next base: position 121,425,452 of record CM046948.1, read on the forward strand.
AAAAATATTCTATTTCACCTATTTCATGTCCATTTTTGTCCAAAAAATTAACCAATGGTCTAATTACCTTTTAAGGACCTCCAATTTAAAATTTCATAGCAATTAGAGACCTCTAGCTTCTAGAACTCAAGTTTTGCACTTTTTACAATTTAGTCCTTTCGACTAAATTGAGTGCCCAAACATCAAAATTTTCGAACGAAATTTTCACGCAATCATTCCGTAAAATTGTAGATCATAAAAATATAAGAATATTAATTTTTTCCTTGTCAGATTTGTGGCCTCGAAACCACTATTTCGACTAGGCCCAAAATCGGGCTGTTACAACTCTCCCCCTTTAGGGATTTTCGTCCCCGAAAATCTTACTGGAAAAGAGGTTTGGGTACTGTTTTCTCATGGCTTCCTCCGATTCCCACGTAGCCTCTTCTACTCCATGTCTTTGCCACAACACTTTCACTAAGGCTATACTTTTATTTCTCAATTGTTTAACTTCCCGAGCCAAAATCTTAATCGGTTCCACATCATAGGTCATATCCGGTCGAATCTCAATCTCTGTCGGAGAAATCACATGTGAAGGATCAGAACGATAGCGTCCCAACATCGACACATGAAACACATTATGAATTCTTTCTAACCCTGCCGATAAAGCTAACCGATATGCCACTGGTCCAATCCTTTCGATAACCTCATACGACCCAATGAAACGCGGACTCAACTTGCCCTTTCGGCCAAATCTCAAAATATTCTTCCACGGAGATACTTTCAGAAACACTTTATCACCCACCTGAAACTCAATTTCTTTTCTTTTCAAATTCGCGTATGACTTTTGTCAATCTGAAGCAGCTTTCAGACAATCACGAATTACTTTCACCTTCTCCTCGTTTCTCTAACTAAATCAACCCCGTGAATCTATTTCTCACTGAGCTTGGTCCAATAAAAAGGAGTTCGACACTTGCGACCATATAATGCTTCGTACGGTGCCATTTGTATACTCAACTGATAACTGTTGTTGTAGGCAAATTCAACCAAAGGTAGATATTTCTCCCAACTACCTTTGAATTCTAAAACACAACATCGGAGCATGTCTTCAAGAACTTGAATTACTCTTTCGGATTGACCGTCAGTTTGCAGATGAAACGCGGTACTAAAATTCAATTTCGTACCCAAGGCTTCTTTCAACTTTTTCCAAAACCTCGAAGTAAATCTCGGATCTCTATCCGAAATAATAGACATAAGTACTCCGTGCAATCTCACAATTTCATCGATATACAACTCAGCCAACTTATCATGTGAGTAGTCGGTACGTACCGGTATAAAATGAGCCGGTTTTGTCAATCTATCAACCACAACCCAAACGGAATCTTTCTTTTTCGGAGTTAGAGGCAAACCTTTCACAAAATCCATCATGATTCTGTCCCATTTCCATTCGGGAACCATCACTGGCTGAAGTAAACCCGAAGGCACCTGATGCTCGGCTTTCACTTGTTGGCAAATCAAAGACTTTGATACAAACTCAGAAATGTCTCTTTTCATACCCGGCCACCAATACAATTTCCTCAAATCACTATATAATTTTATACTACCCGGATGAACTGACAAACAACCACTGAGTGCCTCATGTAAAATTTTCTGAATCAACTCATCATCTTTCGGTACACATACCCTATCACGGAACATCAAGCAATCATCTGGTCCGATTCGAAAATCTGAATCACTACCCGATTCACACTGAACTCTTTTAACTTGCAATTCCCTGTCTTTCTTTTGAGCTTCACAAATTTGCTGATGAAATAACGGTCTAGCCCTCAACTCGGCCAAAATTGAACCATCGTCAGACAAAGCCAAACTCGTACTCATAGCTCTCAAAGCATACAAGGATTTTCTGCTCAAGGCATCTGTGACTACATTCACTTTCTCCGGATGATAATCAATCACTAGCTCATAATCTTTCAATAATTCAAGCCACTGCCGTTGTCGCAAATTCAAGTCCTTTTGATTCATCAGATACTTCAAACTTTTGTGATCGGTAAAGATTCGACATTTCTCACCATTTAAATAATGACGCCAAATCGTTAAAGAAAAGATGATGGCGGCCAATTCCAAATCGTGCGTCGGATAGTTCTTCTCATGTGGTTTTAGATGTCTCGAGGCATAAGCTAATACTTTGCTCTCTTGCATCAACACACAACCAAGACCATTCAATGAGGCATCACTATAAATCACAAACTCTTTTCTCGACTCAGGTTGTACCAAAATCGTTGCTTCAGTCAATCGTGCTTTCAACTTCTCGAAACTTTGCTGACATTTATCGGTCCATTCAAACTTAACATTCTTTTGCAACAACTTAGTCATAGGAGAGGCAATCATAGAGAATCCCTTGACAAAATGTCTATAATACCCGGCTAAGCCCAAAAAGCTTCTAACCTCGGTTACATTCTTTGGCAGTTTCCAATCAACTATTGCCAAAATTTTACTCGGATCAACCCAAATACCATCACCTGAAACTATATGTCCCAAAAATCCGACTTCACGAAGCCAAAACTCACTTTTACTGAATTTAGCAAACAATTTCTTTTCTCTCAAAATCTGCAACACCATTCTCAAATGTTCGGCATGTTCGGACGCATCTCGAGAATAAATCAGAATATCATCTATGAACACAACCAAAAACTTATCCAAGTATGGTCGAAAAATACGATTCATCAAGTCCATAAATATGGCAGGAGCATTAGTCAAACCGAAAGGCATCACAAGAAACTCATAATGTCCATACCTCGTTCTAAAAGCGGTTTTTGGCACATCTGACTCTTTAACTCTCAGCTAATAGTAACCAGACCTCAAGTCGATCTTTGAAAACACTGTCGACCCTTTCAACTGGTCGAATAAATCATCAATTCTCGGCAACAGATACTTGTTCTTTATGGTCACCTTGTTGAGCTGTCGATAGTCAATACAAAGTCTCATAGATCCGTCCTTTTTCTTCACAAACAATACGGAAGCACCCCAAGGAGAAAAACTCAGTCTAACAAATCCCTTATCTGTCAACTCTTGCAACTGAGCTTTTAATTCTTTCAATTCAGTCAGAGCCATTCTATACGGAGCAATCGAGATCGGTGCAGTCCCAGGCAATAGATCAATGGAAAATTCAATCTCTCTAATCGGAGGTATCCCAGGCAATTATTCTAGAAACACATCTTGAAATTCACAGACTACTGGCACTGATTCAAGCTTCGACCCAGACATCTCAGTATTCAACACATAAGCAAGATAAGCTTCACACCCTTTTCTCATGTATTTCTGAGTAGACATGTGTGAAATCACCATAGCCAATTTATTTGATTCATCTGTTTCAACCAAAAGAATCTCACCATTTTCACATTTTAACTCAAGGGTTTTCTGTCTACAATTTATCTTGGCATCATGCAATGTCAACCAATCCATACCCAGAATAACATCAAACTCATCAAATGGCAACAACATCAGATTAGCCGGAAAATAGTGACCTTGAATCATCAAAGGACAATTCTTGCAAACCTTATCAACTAGCACATATTTTCCTAAAGGATTTGACACTTTAATCATAAATTCAGTAAGTTCAACAGGCAAACTCTTACTAGATACTAAATTCACAAAAACATAGGAATGGGTAGACCCAGGATCAATCAATGCAATAACATTAGTATCATAAAGAGAGAATGTACCAGTAATCACATCGGGAGATGACACATCCTCACGGGCACGTATGGCATAAGCTCTAGCAGGTGCTCTCGCTTCTGACCTCACAGCTGAATCTTTCGCTATACTTTTACTACTAGCTCCAGTTTCGGCATTTCTCGGTGGTCTACCTCTGCTGGTAGTATTACCCGGTCTAACACTCTAAAATTTTCCTTCTTCAACCTTCTCAGGGAATCTTTAATATAGTGCTCTCGAGAACCACACTTAAAACAAGCACGGCTAACCATATAACACTCGTCGGGGTGTCGTCTACCACAATGTTGACATTCAGGTCTGTTGGATCTAACATTACCCACACTTGCCATTAAAGTAGCTTGAGTTTTAGAACTCGAATATGATCTCCCACGGTCTCGGTGCGAATACCCAGCTGAAACAGTCAATCGAGGATTCATCTCTTTGGACTTCTTGGACTCAGATTGGAATTACTTACTCATTGGCCTCTTTCTTGCATCTCTGGCTTCAATCACAGCTTTTCTCTTTTCTTTGTTCAGCTCTTCAGCTTTACAAGCTCGATCGACCAATGCCACAAACTCTTTCAACTCTAAGATCCCAACTAGCAGTAGAATATCCTCGTTCAACCCATCTTCAAATCTCTTACACATAATGGCCTCGGTAGACACACATTCCTGGGCATATTTACTGAGTCTAACAAACTCTCTTTCATATTCTGCCACAGACATTCGGCCCTGCTTTAACTCAAGAAACTCTTTGCGTTTTTTATCAATGAACCGTTGGCTTATGTACTTCTTTCTGAATTCCTCTTGGAAGAAATCCCATATAACCCTTTCTTTCAGAACCACAGATACCAGTGTCTTCCACTAGTGATATGTCGAGTCCCTCAATAAAGATATAGCACACTTTAAACATTCTTCGGGAGTACAAGAAAGTTCATCAAATACCCGAATAGAATTCTCAAGCCAAAACTCCGCTTTCTCGGGATCATCATCTATGTTAGCCCTGAATTCTTCAACCCTTTACTTTCGGATCTTATCAACCAGAGGCTTAGTCAGTCTTACCATTTCTGTACCTTAAGGAACTACGGGAATCGGTTGGGGAATAGGAGGGGGTGGAAGAGGTTGAACATTTGGATTCGCTCGGACAAATTTTGTATACCAATTATTCATCATATGGAGGAAGGCTTCCCGAGCCCCATCTCCCTGACTATGTGTTTCAGGTCTACTATCCACTGGCGCGGTCCCTTGCGTGGGAGCCGGTGCATTACTCTCTACGTCATCAGCTACAGCTCGGTTGGGATCCATTTACTATATAAAAACACAATTTAAATTGTCAGGAGTCATCACACTGTCACAGCATATTTATGGCATGTATAGCTAGACTTTCACACACGCTATGTTAGTTCGAGAACCGACTAAACCATAGCTCTGATACCACTAAAATGTAACACCCCAAACTTGTGTTCAACGCCGGAACAGGGTACGAGGCATTATCAAAACAAAACACATACAGTCGTACTAAACCGAGACATAAAATTTACATCCAAATTTAAAACTTTTCAATTTTCATCACACACTCATTCAACCTAGCCATGAATCTCATAAATTGCATCATCATAAGCATATAACTTGATCAATAATAGCCAACATCAATGGCCTTATACAAAATGAACTATCAAATAACATAGGCCAACATTTTAGGCCAAATCAATTATGACACATAACAAAATAACCAAGTCTTCTATACAAGCCATAATTCAAAATATTGATTTCAAAATACCAAAAGAGCATTGATAGTGTGGATGGATCTCCGACGATCTCCGAATCCCGAGCTAGCTTGGTGACACTATAAAACAAGGGAAAAGAGAAGGGAGTAAGCATATAGCTTAGTAAGTAAGTATGTAAATAATAAACAATTTATTAAAATGCCTTTAACAACCCTTATAATATGTTCTCAAGATAATGCAATCATAATTACACATAGTTCCACCATTTACTCATGTTCATCTTAAGCTGTCTACTCGGGTCACAGTCACTAAATTATTTATATCTCGAGCTACAGAACTCAAAATTAAGATATGTTCATTTTCCCTGAAACTAGACTCACATATCTTCTTACCATAAAATTTTCAGAATTTTTGGTTTAGCCAATAAGTAAAGTTTATTCTTTAAAGTCTCCCCTATTCTGCTGTCTGACAGTTTCGACCTTTCTTCACTAAAAATTAATTATCTCTTTGTACGGAATTCAGATGATGTTCTTGTTTGTTTCTATTGAAAATATACTCATTAATAAATTTAAGCATATAAATTATAAACCATAATTGTTTTTATACAATTTTTAGTTATTTTCCAAAGTCGGAATAGGGGATTCCGAAATTATTCTGCCCTGTCTCACAAAAATTTAAATATCTAAGAATATGAAATTCTTTCGCTTACACCGTTTAATTTATACGAGAATATAGTCAACAAGATTTAATTTCATATCTTATTCAACTTCTAATTCAATTTCAACCATTTTTGGTGATTTTTCAAAGACACATAACTGCTGCTGTCCCAAAACTGTTTTATTGCAAATTTTACTCTTTCATGTTTTCTTTATAGTAACTTTCATTGTTTCTTTATAGTAACTTTCATTGTAACACTTACTCCGTATCAATCTTACCGAAGTTCAATCACATATCGAGCACATTGTTCATAAGTTTACACACACATACCTGCACTTATTCATCACATAGTTATATTCGTTTGCACTTAGTCATTTCCCGTTGAACGCATCGGAATAATAACAGATACATAGAAATTTGCACATAAGTGCCACACTTGTAGCTAAAGATACTTCATATCACACTTTTCACATAGGCTCGCTCTCGAGCTAATCACATTCACGGGTCTGCTCACACAAGCTGTAGGTCATACGTAACTACTCAGTGCTGCTCACACAAGCTGTCAGGTATCCGCAACACATGCCAGATTACCCAGCCACTGGTAGAACTTATAAGACCAGCACCCATTTCACATAGTCACAATCTCGGCTCTGCTCACACAAGCTATCGGTCATGACGAAACCACACGGTGCTGCTTACACAAGCTGTCGAGTATCCGTAACACATGCCAGATAACTCAGCCACCGGTAGAACGTACGGACCAGCACCCGGATCACCTATTTCACCTAGATTTCACATAGCTTTCTAGTGAACATGTCACTCGTATCCATTTTTATTCCTAAGGTTCAACCGGGAAATTTCTCACTTGTCGATATTTTGTAAATTACATCAAATATTCAACCACAATTCATACCATTTATCAAAATATGAAAACATAAGTAAAAACAATGCATTATTTACATACAAATTTACCTCGGTGCAAAATATGACGAATTTGCAATTTAGTCCACAACCTTTTCTTTTCCTTGATCAAGGTCAATTCCTCGTCTTTCTTGATCTATAATAACACATTTAACTCATTTAATACTCACATTAAATTTAGTCCAAAAATCACACTATGGCAAAATTACATTTTTGCCCCTAAAGTTACACATTTACAATCTTACCCCTAGGCTCGTAAAATGAAAAGCACTTATTTTTCACAAATCCTAAGCCTAGCCGATTCATATTCCCTCTTATAGCAGCCCACATTTTTCACTAAATCACATTTTGTAGACATAATTTTACAAATTTTACAAATATGTCCTTTTATGCAATTTCATCAAAAATCACTTAGTAAAAGTTGTTTATCACACTTCAAACTTTCATATTCTGCCATAAAACATTAAAACACATGAATTTCATCCATGGGTAAATTTTTAAACACAAACCCTAGCTCAAAATAATGGTAGAAATAGGTAAATCTTGTTACGAGGATTTCAAAAACGTAAAAATCATTAAAAACGGGGCTAAAATGGACTTACAATCGAGCTTGGAAGCTTGAAAAACCCTAGCTATGTCATCCTCATGTGAATTTCGCCCAAGGGGTTGAACATAAGCAAAAATTGGCTTTTAATTTGGCTTTTTAATTCATTTAATCACCAAATTACTAAAATGCCCTTAACTTCAAAATATTCTATTTCACCTATTTCACGACCATTTTTGTCCAACAAATTAACCAATGGTCTAATTACCTTTTAAGGACTTCCAATTTAAAATTTCATAGCAATTAGAGACCTCTAGCTTCTAGAACTCAAGTTTTGCACTTTTTACAATTTAGTCCTTTTGACTAAATTGAGTGCCCAAACATCAAAATTTTTGAACAAAATTTTCACGAAATCATTCCGTGAAAATGTAGATCATAAAAATATAAGAATATTAAATTTTTCCTTGTCGGATTTGTGGCCCCGAAACTACTATTTTGACTAGGCCCAAAATCGGGCTGTTACACTACAGCTCGATCAGGATCCATTTACTATATAAAAACACATTTGAAAATGTAAGGATTCATCACACTATCACAGTTTATATATATATGGCATGTATAGCTAGACTCACATACCCTACGTTAGTCCTAGAATCAACTAAACCGTAGCTCTGATACCAATAAATGTAAGACCCCTCACCATATTCAACGCCAGAATAGGGTTACGGAGCATTACCAGACTTATAACACATATAACCGTACTTTTATCATGCATTCAATCATTTCATACAATCATCATTCAATTTGACCCTTACAATAGCCTACGAGGCCTAAAACATGCTTCAGGAGCGATTTAGGACTAAACCGATAACTTAAAAAACTTCCACAAAACTTTGAAATTTTCTCTCAATACAGAGGACACACGCCCGTGTGACCAGGCCGTGTGTCTCACACGGCCACCAGACACGCCCGTGTCTCCAGCCGTGTGAAAATAGGGGCTACATACTGAATTGGGTCACACGGTCAACCACACGCCCGTGTGTCTAGCTCGTGTGCCCTTCGAAGTGGCCACACACGCCCGTGTGCCAGGCTATGTGCTAGGCCGTGCCAAAACTGTAGGGTATACTGACTTATGCAACACGGCCAAGTCACACCCCCATGTGCTAGGCCGTGTGCCAAATAGCGGGGTATACTGACTTGTACCACACGGCCAGTCACACGCCCATGTGTGAGACCGTGTGGAGCATACTGACTTCATTTTAATATCAACACCAGGGGACACACGGCCATGTAACATGATCGTGTGTCGCACACGGCTGAGACACACGCCTGTGTCTCTGCCCGTGTGGACAATAATAGGCTATTTGCAAAGCCATTTTGCCACCCTATTTATACATGCATGCACAAGCATAAATTTCAACATTTTATAACCCAATAGGCAGCCAATCCACAACATTTCATACACAATTTATACCAATTCGACATAGTATTCAAATACCTAATTAATATCATGCATTTTCCATTCATATGCCTATTACATATCAAGACAATATTTGCAAATTTCCATTCCATCTACTACTTGCCAAAACATACCATATTTGAACACTTATACACAACCAAAACATTACACCAAGTTAAGCCAAATCACATGGCTTAACCTTATACCACAAAATGTACTAAAATCACTATCTCAAGTAACCATAACTATCATCTTTATAACTAGCCTATGCATGCCATATTTACATATATCCATAAGTCCAAAGGTACCAATTGGCAGCTGGATAGTGTGATGCGTAACTCTGACTTATCCGAATTGAGCGAGCTATCGAACCTCTATAAAACATGGAAAAGAAACAGAGTAAGCTTTAAAGCTTAGTAAGCCCGTATAATTCAAAATTTAACTTACCATTTATACATAATCAAACAATTAAACAAAGTATATCAAATTTACTTGCCAAATGCCTATACACAAGCATTCATCAACAAGTTAGTCACATAAGTGCATGTAATCATCCATTATCTCAATTTAATACTCAACATATTGTATCATAACAAATTCACATATATCATGTACATCATTTGTAACATTTCATTCTCAATCATATAAACAGTAATTCATTCGATAGCAGTAACAGTAACTCATTCGTATAAACAGTACTTCATCCATATAACACATATCTTTTTCACATAACCAATAACAGAATTTATGCTCGTTCAACCTATTAGAACATCGAGGGATACTCGGGTGATATACATAACATATAAATCAGTAATCTGTTAATTCATTATCATTTCCGCTCTTTTAAGCTATGATCAGTAAGCTCTGCCTGAGTTGATAGACAGTAAGCTCTATTGAGCTGAAACGGTAAGCTCTAACGAGCTGAAAACAGTAAGCTCTTACGAGCTGAGAATAGTAAGCTCTTACGAGCTGAGAATAGTAAGCCCTTACGAGCTGATACATCAGTAAGCTCATACGAGCTGCGGTGAGTTCGCAACACATGCAGGATCTCAACCTAAACGGTAACCCTAGTGACATGTCACTCGTATCCTACGAATTCCTACGGTTCAAACGGGGCTCGGTAACCATCAAAATTTATCAATAAGGCATTATTATTTCAAGTAAATCAATTACTCAATTATATACATTCATTTCAAATAATTACAAGTATTTAAAAGTTTGATTCTAATTATACGAACTTACCTCGAGTTGCTCGGATAGAAATATCAGCTAATCGTCAATCTTTCCTTTTCCCCGATCTAATCCCAATCTCAGCTTATCTTGATCTATATATTATTAAAATCAGGTTATTTAATCTACTATTTATTCAATTTAGTCCAAAACACACATTAGGGCTATTTTACACATTTGCCCCTAAACTTTCTCATTTTTACAATTTAGTCCTTATCACATAAAATTGCAAATTCATGCAATTTAGTACAAACCCATGCTTAGCCGAATTTAATACATATTACTAGCAGCCCATATTTTCAATTTATTCACACTTTTACCCACATAATTTTACAATTTCACAAATTAATCCCTTTTTGACATTTTTGTCAAAAATCACTTTACAAAAACTATTAATCTAACATTAAACCTTCCAAATCTATCATAATTCATCAAATTACTCAAGCATTCAACAATGGAAACATGATAAATCTTTAACAATTTCAAAATCTAAGGAACGGGCTAGCTAGAATACGAAGCAACGATTTCAAAAATGTAAAAATTATTAAAATTCGAGCTAAAACCATACCTTAATCTAGCTTCCAAAGTGACCGAATGGAAAAACCTAAAGAATAGCTTTATTTTCTCTTCAATTTTTGGCAACAAAGATGAAGAAAGATAAATAAAATGACTTTGTTTTATTTAATATAACCTTATTAAACATATTACCAAATTAACGTTATTAATATATCTTAAAAATCACTTAATGCTTGTCCATCTTTGTCCACTCACAATTAAAATGGTCTAATTACAACATAAGGACCTCCTCTTTTAAGTTCCATAGCTAATAGAACTCCACTTTTACACTTTACGCGATTTAGTCCTTTTTACCGAATTAAGCATTCAAACAGTAAAATTTCTTTACGAAAATTTTACACAATAATTTTATCATGTTGTAAACTCTAATAAAATAATAAAATAAATATTTTGACTTTGGATTTGTGGTCCCACAACCACTGTTCTGATTTGACTAAAAATGGGCTGTTACAAGTGGAGGTGCATGCAATCCTAGAAATAGGATGACATAAATTTACCGGATTAGAGTCAAATCTAATAGGGGAATCCATAGATAGAGTTAATGCGACAATAGGGGTTTTAATTAGAAAGAGATTTCAATTAATCAACCTAGAGTCAGTTGTTCTTACTCTCGAAAGAGATATTAACATAATTTAAGGATTTCTACGGATCAAGGCACAAGTAAATAAATTGTCTAATTCAGATTCAGAATAATAAGTGAAGTCTAGGAGGATTCTTTATTGGGTATTGTCTTTCTCTTTGGTTATAGTCAAGTATTTTCTCATTTTATTCTCTGACGCGTTCTTAGTAATTAGTTTAGTTAATTTTAGATTAAAAATAATTCTCCAATTTATCGGCTAGATAATAAAAAGATAGTAATTACTAGTACTTTTAGTCCTCGTGGATACGATATTCCTGACTCACCATAGCTATACTACTATTCGATAGGTGCGCTTGCCTTTGTCGTGATTTTAGTTAGTTTAGTGACTCATCAGTGTCCTAGAGTTTGGAGCGGCATTGGGACTCTACACTGCCGAGAACTTCCTCTGCCTACATCGACACGTCCGCTACTCATCATCTCTTTGTTGGATAGACCTCACGGCAGGTACAAGACCTTATGACGTGAGTCGCTCAAAGGTGACTTCTTTCCCTCCGGCCTTACGGTATATTCATTCTCTATTGGCTCACACATTGACTGGTAGGAGAGAGAGCACCAGAGTCGTCGGTACCACCAATGCATATTTTCTATAGAGCATGGCCACAAGGCATATTTTCAATTTAGCCTACTTCATCGCTCTCGCCTTTCACCATCAAACAGAGCGCAACAGGAAGGGTCCTCTCTGTTTAAGCCCTTATGTGACTTGACTCGCTTGACACTTTGGTCTTCTCGACACACCAGAGCAGCCCTTCTCGCTTACACTAGTCGGCCAGATGTCCCCACAGGGACAATTAAGCATGACCCATATGAGGATGATCGAGCAACTTCGTGGAGTGGATCCTTCCAGTACCAATTGTCTCATTCTAACCCTCAGGATGAGCCCGAGGACTTCACTGATGATGTCCCCTTCTATCACGAGGATCCACCTCATCCTTCGCCTTTGAGTCACCGTCTTGTTTCTTTTGCTGCTACCTTAGAGGACCTCTCTGAATGGTTCACTCGCTTCGAGCAGCACTGCTTTCAGAGGTTCGACAGTATTGACGCAACATTACAGCAGATCTGTCAGCATCTCCATATCTCCTCTTCAGCACCGACGACTCACGACACCGATGCTTCTAACGATGAGGACCATTGAGTTTATTTGTTTCCTTTTTCTTTTTATTTTATTATTATTATTTTTAGTTATTTTTATTGTTATTTTCTTAGACTTATTTCGTTTCTTATCTTTTGAACTATATTTTTATCTTTAAGGTTGTTCCTAATCGAGTTAGTAACCTTTTAATCTTCTTCACTATTTGTGTTTATTTTCTTATTAGTTTGCTCAAAATCATGCACTACATCTAGATTTGTCTACAATTTCGCTTTTCACCATTCTGGCAATTTCATACAATATTTAGGGCAGTTTCAGTTTTCTCCCTCTCTTATGATATTCGGCTTATATTGTGATTATATCTGTTTGTACATTAAGGACAATGTACATCTTAAGTGTGGGAAGTTATTTATATAATTATTAGAAAATCCCTGAATTATGTCTTGTGTTTAGTAATTTTTTCATACTTTCATTAGAATAAATTTTTATAGATTTGGGATTTTTGTTGATGTGTTTTGGATTAATTTTTAGATATTTTTGCATTGGTTGATTTAAACTTTAAGAAATGAGAGAATCAAGCATGATAAGTTATTTTTCAGAAATTAAAATTTTTAGGTTGTTTCCCTAAATTGAAGTATTATCTTGAAGTTTGAGATTTGTAAGTTTGACATCAAAAACCATGAATTTTTGTGAGATTTTGAGCCTTTAGAGCATACATTATTCTTTCTCATTTTATTATTGGTTATGAGTGTGTCAACCTAATTTGTTATTCTAGAACTTGCTTCGATTATACATGTCGAGACCACACTGTTGATTTGGTATTACCGACATGATAAAGGCACTTAAGTTTTAACCCTCTTATCCCATAAAAATCCTACCTTTTTAATTAACCCTTAGTGAACCCCGTTGAGCCTAACACACCATTTATTGAATTACCTATTAATTTTAACCCATAACTCATTTTTTCGTTGAGACTTTTTCTTGTTTTATTGACTCCCTTTTTGTCGAGATTTGATTTGGTTAGTTGCTTAACTATGCTCTTCTTTTTAGTTTGCTGAATTACTTCTGAATGTTCTAAATAAAAAAATTTGAAAAAAATATATATATTGATTATTATTTAGTTCTATGTTGATTGAGCTTGAACAATTAAATTCATATTTTGAGAATAAGCTCGTTTTTATTCTTGAATAGTTCTTGATTAATGCACTTGTTTTTAATTCAGCATTTGTTTATTTTTTCTAGTTAATTAATTTATCAATTCGATCTCGATTATAACCAAATTCTCTAGCCTTTATCCACACCCTTAACCTAAGCCCCATTACAACCTCTTAAAGACATTTTGATTTGTGTATCATCTAATTTTATAGTGGTGGAGATTTGATTTTCATGCAAGCCTATGGTAATGACCTTGCTTGTTTGACTATTGAGTGCTTATTCGTGAACCTTAAACACTTTGAGTGATTTGAGTGAATCTTTAATGAGGATGTCGATTCTTGTCAATTTTGAATTAAAGGTAAGTACTTAGATAAGGGGAGGCACCTATATTTTTGTGTTTAAAAATGTTAGCTTGGATTGTTTGAGACTTTAGTGTGCTTTTAGTTGAATTGCCAACGCATGATTATTTGTGAATTGTTTTGAGACATTATTGATGGGAATTACAAGTTGAGAAAGATTAATTTTAATGTGAGTTGAGAATTTTGCTTGAGGACAAGCAAATGCTTAAGTGCGGGGATATTTGATAAGCTATAAAAGTAACATATTTTAATCCCATTCTTAATCCATTTTTGGATGATTAATTATGCAAATTAGTGAATTTGATGCTCCTAATCCTTTAAATTCATGTTTCTATACTTAGGAGAGCATTTGGGAGCGAAAGGAGTGAAAAACGATCCAAAATCAAACAAAAAGAGTTGTTTTCAGGATCCACACGGCCTGGGCACACGCCCGTGTAAGCCACATGGGCTGGCCACATGCCCATGTGCCAACCCGTGTCGATTTCGCACCCTGCTTCCCAAATACATGGAAAAACCCAATTTTTAAGCTTTCTAAGCATTCTAGAGTCTATAAATACCCATTAGAAGAAGACATAATGGGGCAATCAGAGAAGATCGAAGAAAAGAATCGAAGAACACCATCGGAATCAACTCAGAAGCAGATCGCCATCAAGATTGAAGACCTCCTTTTAATTTCTTTTGAAGTTTTATTGAGTTTCTTTATGTCTTATGTTCTGACTTTGAGATGTTTATATTCAGGATTATGAACTAAATTCCCTAGATACCTTGGGAGGATGAAACCTATAATGAATCATTTTATCTAATTTCTGTTTTTACGCAATAAATACTTGATTCTTGTTCTCAATTATGTATGCTTATTTCTTGTTTTAATATTTTCAGGATATTAATTCATGTTTAATGTACTTATTTCAGTGGAGGAAAAGTCCCTGTTTAAGAGTAGATATAGCATAATTGAGTGGATTTGAATGCAATCCTAGAAATAGGATGACATAAATCTACTAGATTAGAGTCAAATCTAATAGGGGAATCCATAGATCGAGTTAATGCGATGATAGGGGTTTAAATTAGAAAGAGATTTCAATTAATCAACCTAGGGTCAGTTGTTCTTACTCTCGAAAGAGATATTAACATAATTTAGGGATTTCTACGGATCAAGACACAAGTGAATAAATCGTTTAATTCAGATTCATAAAAAAAGGTGAAGTCTAGGTGGATTCTTTTTGGGTATTGTCTATCTCATTGGTTAATATTTATTTCTTTAATTCATTCTCTGTTGCATTCTTAGTTAAATTAGTTTAGTAAATTTTAGATTAAAACACAATCACTCTAATTTATCGGATAAATAATAAGAAGACGGTAATTACTAGTACTTTTAGTCCTCGTGGATATGGTATTCTCTACTCACCATAGCTATACTATTGTTCGATAGGTGCGCTTTCCTTTGTCGTATTTTTAATTAGTTTAGTGACCATCAATTGGTAGTAACATTAAAAAAATTCGAATGTTACAAGAAATGTGTGACACCTAGCAATGAATCACCGATACCCAAGTTTCAAGAAATCTTGGTTTGACATAACCTTCTATGATAATATTATGTAGTATATCCATTTATCCTTGATATCAAGATTGAACACAAGTTATGGAACAATTACACTTGTGAAGTCTAATATCTTAATTATTGATTTCCAAGTAGACTAAGATTAACAAACTAATATGATATCTTATATAAACTCTTTGAGGATGACCATGTATTTCTAGTCTCACTTGATCAAAAGCCCTAAGATATTGCTGCTATTATGTAGGAGAGACAAATCCTATCTTGATCTCTCACATCCCACTACATGGGTTGTGCATACTTAACATCAATCTTTATACTATAACTAGTTATGAAAGATTTTTAACTGTGTCAAAGCATACAACTCACGATGTTGGGACTCGATGATATGAAGTCTAAGGATCATACATACAATTATCACTACTACAAATGTTGTGACAATTACCTAATAATCCAAGAAGCATTCTCATGGCGGGTCAGTCCAGTATATTACTCTCTAACATATACTTATGTGTTAATTTGATATAACATATCTATAACAACTATATAATAAATGTCAATAAAACTATCGCAAAGCAATAAGAAAAGAAAAATAAAACACATAGATTTTACATGGAAAACCCTTTCAGGAAAAACCATGTGCAGAAGAGGAGAAATTCACTAATGTTGAAAACCAAATGATACAAGAGAAGTTTCGGCCCTCGGTCCTTCGCCCCCACAAATCTCCTTATTTTGCAACTGTATTTTATTTCTTTAACATGTGATGTGATTCGGGTCACACAACTCTAACAACAACACTTGTCATCAATCAAACACATATTAGTCTTAATAAGTTATTGGTGTCGAAGCCCACAATAATATATGACTAAGGACATTTAAGAATAACCATATCATTCTTTGGACTTTATTATTACAAAGTTTATTTTAACACATAAATAATTACTAAAAACAATAATGATAATGCATTTAAATAATAAACTAGGTAAATAAGTATGTTATTACAATCATCATATGAATGGTCTTTAGATATACTCCAACATATATAAAAAAAATCCAAAATTTGAGTTTTAATTGCACCAAGTCAAATATTGATTTTTTTATTTTCTTCTTTAAATTCCTCATTTCCTCTATTTTGAATTTTAGGATGTAGCACTGCACACCTGACCCGATCGCTAGGTACGGAGTGAAGCACCACATTCATTGTACGAGCAACTTGAACTATCTTTTCTTTTAATAACAACTTAAGCTTCACACATTTATCATATTATTTAGTTCATGTATTTCAAATATAATAAGTTAAAGCAACCAAATATCTTAGAACTACTTAAAAACTTGTTTAAGAATATCAATTAAAAACAACTAATACTAGTTCCCATTAAGCATCAATACAATGTCCTATTATTACCATAATTTACGATCATTTTTCTTGATTTAAATAAGTTTCAAGTCAATTAAATCACTTTTAAACCATTTTTAAATAAGTCCTAGGTGTTTTGGGACAATCGAGACCAAATTCGAGTCTTTGGGGATTAAAACAAGCAAAAAACAGGGGAAGGACCTTGTTTTGAGATGCATGTATCGGTAGAAGTGTAGAATTTTACAAGTATAAGCCCCTATTACTATTCATTTTTGGCTATTGACTTACTTGTACCAATACATTTGACCACTTGTATCGGTAGAAGTTTGCCAAGACCTAAAAATGACACTAAAACACACATAGTTTGACACAAAACAATACCATATCATATCCAAAATTTACAAGACAAACTTATCAAGTTATAAACAACATTTTAAGGATGTTTAACACGTGAAATCACCTATTCACAAGTATGATTACAACCTTACTAACATCAAGCATCAAATTCACTTTCTTGGAAAAAAAAGCAATGTCTTAAGAATAGTGTTGAGTATGTCTCATATTTCAGTCAAATTTGAGAGATAATCTCCCAGTTAAACTTTGTGTATTTATTTTAGTCAAACTCTAGTTAGTCTAGATTATATTTTATTATTATTTGACCTACGAATTTAGCCTATAAATAGACTCTTTTATAACCATAGAAAATACACCCATTAAAGATTAGAACTAATAACACTTTTGGAGAATTTTGTGTTTACGTTTTGAGAGTTCTTTATTTTTGGGTTTTGGGGTTTAGTTTTTATCTCCATCTTTTGTACTCTTTGTTCTTTTGCCATTATAGTAAAATTATCTTTGGTCGTGGTTTTTTATCCTCGTTAAAGGGGTTTTTCAACATTAAGTTTGTGTGTTCAAATTCTCAATTTCTTTCGCTATTTTTTACTTGTTCGTTGCTTAATCGGGTCGATCCCTAATAAGTGGCATCAAGAGCTAGTTTAATTTTTGTAGACTAGCCCGTTCAGAGATGGTAACAACATGGTTTGACATTGAGAAGTTTGATGGTATCAAAAATTTCAATCTGTGGCAAGTTCGAATGATGACAATTCTAGTTCAAACTGGCCTAAAAATGATTGTTACCGGGAAAAAGCCTGAGAATCTAGATCAGATAAAATGGGAAGAACTTGATGAAAATGCACTTTCTGCAATCTAATTGTGCCTCGTGAATAGGGTAGTGCAAGAGGTATTTATGGAGAAAACCCCATCCGCCTTGTGGAAAAGGTTAGAAACTCTTTATGCGACTAAGTCTCTAACTAACTGTTTAGTGTTGAAACAACATCTATTTACGTTTCGCATGAATGAATGTGAGCTTCTTAGAGATCATATTAGTCAATTTATTAATCTTTTAAATTATTTAAATAATGTTGAGGTTAAGATTGACGATGAAGATCAAGCTATGCTATTATTGTGCTCTTTACCCTCTTCATACAAGTCTTTCAGGGAGACCCTGATTTATGGTAGAGGCAAACTCTCGTTCGAGGATGTGAAGGGTCATTTTTTGAGTAAAGACAAACTCGTCAATGAGTTTGGTTTAGATAGCAAGGTAGATAGGCAAGCTTTCATTTTGGTAGCATCAAAGAAGGGAGACAAAAGGTGTCTTTATTATAAGAAGTTAGGTTACGTTAAAGAAGATTGTTATAAACTACGAAATAAAATGGTTGTTGAGAGTAACAAGGAAGATATAGCTGGTGCTAATTTGGTGGACGAAAGCGGTGATGATTTCTTGTTAGTCTCAATGAGCGATAGCTCTGAGCTTACATTCGAGTGGATCCTAGATTCGGGATGTTCTTTCCATATTTGCCCCAATAGAGAATTGTTCTCCACATACAGTTCGGTTGAAGGTAGAGTTGTGCGCATGGGAAATGATTCATCCAGTAAGGTAATCAATATTGGTTTTGTTAAAATTAGGATGCACAATGGGACGATTAGGACACTCTCAGATGTCAGGTATGTAGCTGATTTATGAAATAATCTCATCTCCTTGAGCATTTTAGACTCGAAAGGTTGCAGAATCAAAATCAAGTCGAGCGACATTAAGATGTCTCGTGGGGCTCTTGTTTTGTTAAAAGGTAAAAGGATCGACAGTCTTTATATTCTAGAAGGTTCTACAATGACCTGTGAAACTGGACGTTACTCATCCTTTACGGAGTTGAAGTCAACTAGTTTGGAGCAGAGGCAACTTGATCATAGGAGGGAAAAAGGTATGATAGTTTTGTGGAAGAAAGGTTCTCTTTTGGATGCAAGTTTTGAAAAGTTAGGGCAGTGTGTTTGTGAAAATCAAACCTGATTTAGTTTTGATTTGGTAATACACAAGTCGAAGGCTAGATGTCTTCCAACTTCTAAGCACAGATTCGACTCAGTTAATTCCCTGCATAGTTCAAGATAAGCCCGTGGTGGGCTTTGGCAAAGATGGCGTCGTGGAAATACGAGTCAAGGTGGAGATTTGTTGAGTATGTCTCATATTTCAGTCAAATTTGAGAGATACTCTCCTAGTTAAACTCTGTTTATTTTTTTCAGTTGAACTTTAATTAGTCTAGATTATTTTATTATTATTTCACCTACAAATTTAGCCTATAAATAGGCTCTTTTACAACTCTAGAAAACACACTCATTAAAGATTAGAACTCATAACACTTTAGGGGAATTTTGTGTTTACGTTTTGAGGGTTATTTATTTTCGGGTTTTAGAGTTTAGTTTTTATCTCAATCTTTTGTACTCTTCGTTCTTTTGCCATTATAGTAAATTTTTTTTTGCTCGTAGTTTTTTATCCTCTTTGAAAGGTGTCGAAACCATTTTTAAGTTTGATTTTAAAAACGGGAATCGACTTTTGAAAACGAAAATGGAGTCGCCACCAATCCTTTTTTACTTAGGTGTGATTGGATCACCTTATAAAATGTTTCGTTTCAAAATACTGATTTTGGTCCACAAAAAACAAGAAAAATGGGTTCGGGAGTCGGTTACAGATGAGGAAGGGTTAGCACCCTCATAACGCCCAAAAATTGGTACCTAATCGATAAAATCATGTCCTAATGTTGAAATCTAAAAGTATTTAAAAATATGATTTCTTAAAAACTTCGAGCAATTTGAGTTAAAATTTGAGATTTCTTTGTTCGAAGGAAATATAACATCACATCTAGCACGATAAGACACGATATTTTTAAAACCTTCGTAATCAAAATCATCTCATGATTTACAAAACTTGTTAAAAGGATATTTAGTTATTTAGCCAAACGGAAAATCGCAACCTAGCACGATTGGGCACTATTTCCCGAATTTCGAAATACAAAACATTGCCTTATTTTAAAAATCTTTAAATAAAGTATAGTAATTTTGCAAAAAATGTATTTCAATTTTAAACAATAATATATAAGAAAATATCATAAATATCAAAAACTACTACGATATACTAACATTTCATGTTTAACATATGCAATAAATGAATAGAACATAAAATAACAATTAATAAAAAAAAAAACTACATTGAGGCAGTCATGAATAAATGAAAGAGCAATTAAATTGAATATATTAAGCGACAATGACAAGTTAATAAAACTATATATATATGAATATGAAAATTTCTCATGCAACATAAAATTTCATGTAATGCTATATACCAAATAAAATAAAAATAACAATATATATATTTTGAGAAAATAAAATACATCTTCGAAATAAATAAGTGGTAAAAACATATTTACAATAATTTAGTACAAAATTATATATTTAATATAAACAATATATGTTATACAAAATTTTAAATATATAATATAATAACTAATATATAAGTTAAAATATGTAATAAAATAATTAAATCAAATAATAAATAATAATAGTTTAAAATACATAAGGATATAATAAAATATACAAATTTAATAAATTAATATATGTATAATAAGGGTAATATAATATTTTAAAATAATTAAAACAGTATTAGAATAAAATAAAAATATAAAAAAATAAATAAAAGAAAGGGTTAAAAAGCAAATAAAATAAACATAAAAGGATAAAATTAGAACGCATGTCGCACTGCAGGGACTCATTAGGCAATTATGCCTTCTTCCCGAAACGGCGCCGTTCTGATTTTAACCTTTTAATAGCTCGAGGACTTAATTGAAATAAAAACAGCCTTTCAAGGCTAAATTAAAAATAATGAAAACTTAATTATAAAATCATGAAAAAGCGGAAGGGCTAAAAGTGCAATTAGCCCTTCCGTAAAAACACGCGGATCCTAAAGGATGGGTCGGGTCGAGGCACGGGTCAGACCTTGAAACGGCACCTTTTTGGCGCAAAAGGGGCTGGTGCAAAACGGCACCGTTTTGATGCCCTATAAAACCCACCCCTTTTTTTTAATTCCATTTCTCTTCTCAGCAGAAAAAAAAAATTTGAGAGTTTAAAAAAAGCTCTCCCCTGGGCGATTTCCGGTGATGCTCCAGGGGACTTCGACCGCTGTCCGCCGCCGTCGCCGACCGCCGTGAAAATCCCAAAAAACAGGTACAATTCCTTTTTTTTATATTTTAATATATATATTATAGTTTTAAAAAAAAACAAGATAAAAAAAACAAGAAATAACAATGTTCGAAATAAAAGAAATAATCTAAAATAACCTCTGCTATTGGGTTTCTCTGTTTTATTTTTGTATCTGTATCTTGCTTGTGTATTCTCGTGTGTATATGTTTCTCTACCCCCCCTTTTAACAGATTACATGGGGTTTTTATAACCCGAAAACAAAATAAAAAATCCTATTTTCATTGCTACTGTCTGCTATTCTTGCCATCTTCTGTCGTTGTTTCTTTCCTTTCGCAGGTAAATGACAAAAAATTCGACGAAGATGAAGGTTGGACGAGGGTGTTGCGGCGCGAAAGGGCGTGATTAGCGCGTGAGTCGCGGCTTGACGAGGGGAGGCTGGTGCTGTTTGCGGTGCGAAGAAGGAAACCCTAGTATTCGGGGTTTCCTCTTGCTGAAGCAGTTTGGGCATTGGGCCATTTTGGGCTTGTCTGGGTTTTAGTTTTAGGTTGGGCTAAGGGTGTAACCGGGTCATTGGGTCAGTCTTTAGGTCTGGGTCTGAATCATCTGTTTGGGCTACTGTAATTGGACATTTTTTATTTTTTGTTTTTATTGTATGGGCCCGGGCAAAAATGGGCCGCTACAAAAGGTTTTTTCCACATTAAATTTTTGTGTTCAATTTCTCAATTTCTTCCAATATTTTTTACTTGTTCGTTCCTTAATCGGGTCAATCCCCAACAAATAGTGTAAACATGGTAGATTATGCATGCATCACAATATATCCCTAACACAACACATATATTCACACCAAACATATATGATCATGTTTAGATTACAAGCCATTAACATATTGAGCAAAAAAAAAATATCAAAATAACCTCAAAGACTAATCTATGACACTAGGTACATTCTAACTTACCATTTTTTGTACATATTGTTATATATTATTATTATTATACTCTATACTTCTAATAATAAAATGTTGGACCGAGTTTATGTTATCAGTTATAAAAAGTTTGATTAAGTTTGTGTTATCAGTTTACTGCATTCTGACATACTTCTGAATATGTCAGAGAAGACAAAGCAAATGTAACTTTCTCAACGCTATAACTTTCTCACTTTTAAGAAAAAAATAAAAAAAAATGTAACTCCCTTTTTCTATAATTAAAAAAAAACTGTCAATATTTTTTGAATAGAATATTTTTTTCATATAAAAATAAACGTGTATATTTACCTACAATGCAAGTGAAAGAGAATACTAATTGACATAAAACCCATATCATAAAAACTAGTAGACATGTATGTCACACACAATTATAAGCAAAGTAAATAAGTTTACAAGAAGTTAAATAACTCAACATGTATTCATGGAATTGTAATTCTTTTTCCTTATTAATTTAATTTCTTAATTGAACCCAAATTTTGAAGACCAAAATCTGTCACAAATTAAATTGTAAAAAAATAATCATTGATCAATTATAGTTGTTGATTAAATTTATTATTGCGGGGATTTAAGGATTTGGAAAATTGAAGTATAAGGATGCAAATGAAACAAATATACTTGCAAAATTTTCAAGTTTAACAATATCAACTTTGTTTATCCTTTTGGTAATGGATTGTTGTATTTGTTTGGATAATACGAAGTCCAACCTTGGTTATGATATTTCTCTTCCACGCTTCTCCTTCATCAGTCGGATCAAAGAGATAGAAGAATCATGTGTAGTTTTATTTCATACTTGTGTTTGAGTAAGTAAATCAAGTCTAACCAAGCCGAACTTGAGTAGTTTGAAGTTTTTTTAGTTGAGCATAAGTTTAAAAAATGATATTTGCTCGATGTTGAGTGGAATATCAAGCCTTGAGCTCGAAATCAAAATCAAACTCAAACTTATTATTGCTTAAAATTGACTTGAAACGCACCCTTAAACAAGCATGTTGAGAAACCCAAATTGTATTTTCAACAACTTATTGATGACTAAACCTTTGGGCCATGATGATCCAGGGTATCACTCCGATTCTCAATTTGAACATCAGGTTCAAAAATCAAAACTCCATATCAAATTTCACAAGTCTGTCGATAACACTCATCATTTCACCTTCAATTATACTATTTTTATCATTTTGATAGTCTGGGTTTATGATTGCCCTCCCAACAATGTTGTCTCCAACATTCGTACCTGTAACATCCTGAAATTTAGAATTTATGTTTGTGCATTATATCTTGTGATAGATTAGTTAAAATATTAATTGTGTAGGTTTTAAGGTTCTAAGAAGGCTCGGGGTTGAGTTGGGCCTTAGTAAAATTTTTGTGTTTAAGCCCTTAAGGGGGAGAAGGTAGTGGCATCAATGCTTATGGAAATAAGTGAGTAAATTGCTAGCATAAAATGAGCATATGGTAAAGAGGATGTGGCGTCACATGAAGGGCTATAGGGGAAGAGGTTCGAATCCCACTTGGTGAAAATTTTGATTAATTTTTTGTGCTATTCATCCATAGTGTCGGCCAAGGCTTCAATTATGGAAAGGAAGACTTTTTCTTTTAGGAAAGATGGCTAAGGAAATAAGGAAAGTATGAATGGAAGGAAAGAAGAAAAAAGAAAAGGAAAGAATACGGAACATGTTGGCTTAAAGTGTGGAAGATGTTTTGGAAAGAATTATGATCAACATTCTTCCTTTAGGCAAAGTGATGCACGGGTTTGGTTAGGGAATAGTGAGAGCCAAATTTCTCTTTTCTCTTTGGTCATTTTGACAAAATTTTGGTGCATGGGAGGTTGTTTTTTTCTCCTTAGCATTTTGGTGACCTTTTCCTTTTTCCAATTTCTTCCCTCTTTGCTGAAAACTCCAAAGCCAAAAGTGAGCATTTTCTTTTCTTTGTTTTGACCGAAACCTCAATGCATTTTGGTCATTCTTTCTTTGATAGCCGAAACACCTAGCCTAATTGTTCATCTTACTTCTTTGTTCTGCCGCAACACTCAACCCACTATTGTTCATTTTTCTTTTGTTAGTTGAAACTAACAAAGCACTCCTCCTTCACCTTTTCTTTTCTTTTGATCATTTCATCAACCCTTTTTCTATTCAAAAGCCGAAAATTGATCATGTTCTCCATCTTACAAGTTGGACTTTTCTTTCTTGATTAAACCGGGTAAGTGTTTCATTCAAATCTTTTCATTTTCTTCTCTCTTTAGCCGAATGAGTATTCCTCATCATTTGGTTATCTCATCTTGTTTCTAAAACCCAAATGGTGTTCTTCCATACTCCCTCATATTTTGATAATCTTCTATTTGTAGTATTCTAGTGGTTTGGCCAAATACCACATCATTGCCTATTCATCCCTAGTCATAACCCAATCGGTGGGAATCGAGATCATCATCGATTAAGGGACGAAATCACTCGATATTCTCTACTTGTGGATTCTACGAAAATAGTGGCAAGTGGAACCGAGTTGAAAGGAAAAGCTATTGGAGAACACAAAAGGAGTGGATTTACGATTCTTACTCCTAAGTTCAAGCGTAGAGCGGTTTCGGCGATTCGAGATTTCCCACCGGGTTGTGGACCATCATCCGGTGAGAATAGACAAATCGTGGTCGTTCACGATACTAAGGGTAAGCGTTTCAATAGATCGCTTGGTTTAGATTTAGATTAATAAAAATCTCATTCATTAGATTAATCGAGTGTTATGATGTCATAGGTGCCGACGATCAAGAGAGTTTAATACTTATCGTAATCAGGTGTGTAATCTCACACCGTAATTCCGTAGATTATGATTCGGTAACAAGTTTGATAGTTGATTGTTATTATTATAAGACTAAAAATTGTAATATGGCATAAATCGAGAAATTTGCTTAAATTTCATTATTTCTAAAGATTTATCAAAATCGGTGTTAATTTGTATAAATTACCGAAATGCCCCTATGGGCCGAATTACCGAAATGCCCCTATGGGTCGAATTACCGAAATGCCCCTATGGGCCGATTTGTTAAAATGCCTTAGTGGGCCGAATTATTATATTACTTTAAAGGGGCGATTCATTAAAAGTATACAATAGATTAATGATTGTTATTATGTATGTTGCATCTCTACATATTGCATGGGATGGGAAAATTGAATGAAGAGAAGTGTAGCCTGGTGGCATTGCCACAATTTGTTTATTAATGTGATTGATTATGACTCTGGTGGTTCAACCACAAAAATATTATAAATGGCAGTTTGACTGCAAATTGGAGAGAATGGCGGGGTGGGTTGACTTGATCCCCACAGAGAGATTGGTGGTCGGGGAGAGATTGGTTGGATGGGATGGGTTGTATTCATTTCATTTATTTATTACTTTGTAATGGGATTAGGCCCAAGATGTTGCTATACGGGTTCAGGCCCAGTGGATAACGGTAAGGGGATTATACACTGAGTTCTAGTAACTCACCCCGTTTCCTTAACCCTTGCAGGTAATGCTCAGCGATGTGGACTTGGGCCATGGATGACTCGGTGGAGGCCATACTTCAGAAATGGTTTTTATTGAACTTTAGATTTCTATTTCCGTTCACCTTATTACTTTTACTATTTTTTGGGGGTTTTATGTTGTAATAAGGCCTCCGAATTATTTTATTTTGCATTATGTTTGACGTATTTATTATGTTGCTTGAATTATTTTTAACTTGGAAATTTTCTCTCAAATTATCTACGATATTTTCAAAAGTCATGGTTTTATAACATCTCTAGTTCAAATTATCGATTTATCAATCAACCATCAAGGTTAGTAGTATTTTATCAAATATTTCAAATCGAACTTGCTTTCTCGATTATAACAAAATAATACTTATCTTAGTACGAATAGAAAGGATTTAACATGTTTTTCCCATGTGACATGTCAGATTCAGTCATAACGCATGGGCCGGGTTTGGGGTGTTACATTTTATGGTATCAGATCCCGATTGCAAAACTCGGCTGTGGTTTGGGTTCAAAAGCATTTTCCAAAGCTGTTTGAATTTTAAATTAGAAATGTTATTTTAAAGGAAGTATGGCACCCCGAGTATCCGATACCAAGTCAAGTAAGTATATGTTATCATTTTATGATTATGATTATTGTGTTATGAATGTGGTAAGAAAACTCCACAAAATAGAAATACTCTAGAACTTTTAGCTTTAGGAGCTGAAACTATAGAGATTGAGACTTTAGGATACGTTTGCGAAAACAACTTCTACTCTTATACTCCATAAAACATTGCTTAATAAAAATGGAATAGTATACTGATTCATAAGACTTGTAATCAGATTAAATCGAACTAGCAAATATGAGCGCTAGAGGACGTGGACGCGGTATACGCGGCCGTGGTAGAGGCCGAGGTGCTAGAGTTGTATCCGAGGCATCAGGACATATGCCAAAAATGGACGCCCCTGCATCACCAGTGACTGAAGCTGGGTCACATGATCGAATGAGAGAGGACGATGCTCTGTCCCAAGCGATGTTGCGAGTTCTAGAAAGGGTTGCTGGGGCAAGAACTGGAGCAGCAGCTCGTGGGTCAATATCGGAGTGACTCAGATCGAATGGGGCTGAAGTTTTTAGAGGTATTTCGGGTGTAGACCCTAATGTAGCGGAGTACTGGCTTGAGGCTGTGGAGCGGATCATGGACGATCTGGATTGCACCGCAGAGTAGAAACTGAAAGGAGTAGTGTCTTTGCTGAGAGACGAGGCGTACCAGTGGTGGCTCACTATTCGGGAAAGCACTCAGGCCGGTCGCATTACCTGGGAATTCTTTAAGACCGCGTTTTAAGGAAAATATGTCGGGGCTAGCTATGTGGATGCCCGAAGGAAGGAATTCCTGAATCTGGTCCAAGGACGTAAATCTGTGGCAGCATACGAGGCAGAATTTTTGCGTCTTAGTTGGTACACTCGGGGAATAGTGCCGATTGATTATGAACGCTGTGTGTGTTTTGAGGACGGGTTGCGTGATGGGTTGCGGGTACTGATAGCCCCACAGAAGGAGATAAATTTTGCCACACTTGTGGAAAAAGCTAAGATAGCTGAGGAGGTTAAGCACTCGGAATGGCAAAACTAAGATAAGGATAGGGGCAGAAACAAGAGAGACTCTGGGCACTCAGGTCCTACTAGAGGTTTTCAGAAAAGGCCCAGGAATGAGGGACCAGTACGAGCGGGTGCTCCAGCTGCTACCAATCAGTTATAGCCTCGTACGGATTGTGGGAGACTTCACTCGGGTGAATGCTGGAAGAGAACTGGTGGCTATTTCAGATGTGGATCTAAGGACCATCGGTTTAGGGATTGCCCTCGAGAGCCTGCTCAAACTCAGGGAGTTCATAACAGATTTGCATCGCTGGCTGGAGGCGCTCAGCAGCCGCCGAGAGGCCGTGGGTTAGGTCGAGGTGGTAATGGTGTAGGACGAGGTCAGGGTGCACCGGGTAGAGGTACCGATATTAGGGGTAACGCGAAAGTAAGACAGCCAGGTTTGGTCTATGCAGTCAAACGTCGAGAGGATGGTGATGCACCTGACGTCATAACCGGTACATTCTTCATATCTGATGTACCTGTTACTGCTTTAATAGATATTGGATCCAGCCATTCGTATGTTGCTTGTGCTGTGTCTGGAACCTTGAACATGAGATCTGAGATTACTGCTAGAGAAATAACAGTGATTAGCCCTTTAGGACAGTCGGTGGTAGTAAATAAGTTATTTAGGGATGTGCCCTTAGAAGTTCAGGGGGAAATATTTTTGGCGGAGTTGATGGAACTGCCATTCGGCGAGTTCGACCTTATTTTGGGCATGGACTGGTTGGTGAAACACCGTGCGAACTTAGACTGTGCTGCAAAACAGATGGTATTAAGAACCTCGGAGGATAAGGAAGTGATGATGATAGGTGAAAGGAGGAACTATCTGTCTAATGTGGTGTCTGCTTTAAAAGCAGAAAAGTGGGTGCGAAAAGGGTGTGGAGTGTTCTTAGCCTTTATCAGTGCTTTGGATGCCAAAGAGTTGTCGGTAGATAGCGTCAGAACGGTGAAAGAGTTTTCGGACATCTTTCCCGAGGAGCTTCCAGGATTACCTCTGGATCGGGAGGTGGAGTTTGGCATTGAACTATTGCCAGGAACGGCTCCAGTGTCCATTGCTCCTTATAGATGGCGCCGAAAGAGCTAGCGGAGCTTAAAGCTCAAATTCAGGAGTTGTTGGATCGCGGATTTATTCGACCGAGTGTGTCACCGTGGGGAGCGCCGATCTTGTTCGTTAAGAAAAAGGACGGATCAATGCGTATGTGCATCGATCACAGACAGTTGAATAAGTTGACGATCAAGAACAAGTATCCGTTACCGAGGATCAATGATCTGTTCAATCAGTTACGAGGAGCTTCGATTTTCTCGAAGATAGACTTGAGATCGGGTTATCACCAGCTTAAGGTCAAGGAGGCAGATATTCATAAGACTGCTTTTTGAACTCGTTATGGGCATTACGAGTTCTTGGTGATGCCGTTTGGGTTGATTAATGGACCAGCTGCATTTATGGACATGATGAACCGGGTATTCCAACTCTATTTAGACCGGTTTGTGGTGGTGTTCATAGATGATATCTTGGTGTACTCGAAGAATGAAGAAGAACATGATTCGCATCTACGAGTTGTATTGCAGATATTAAGAGAAAAGCAACTATATGCCAAATTCAGTAAGTGTGAATTTTGACTGAAAGAAGTGACCTTTTTAGGGCATGTTGTGTCTGCCGAATGAATTAGAGTTGATCCCTGAAAGGTCGATGTTGTGTTGGACTAGAAGCCACCGAAGTCAGTGGCTAAAATTCAGAGTTTTCTAGGTTTGGCTGGGTATTGCAGGCGTTTCGTTGAGGGGTTTTCGTTGATTGCTGCACCCCTAACTAAGTTGTTGCGAAAAGGAGTACCGTTTGTGTGGTCTGATAAGCAGCAAGAGAGCTTTGAGAAATTGAAGAAGATTTTGACGGAAGCACCGGTATTGATTCAACCTGAGGCTGGTAAGGAGTTTATTGTTTATTGTGATGCGTCACACACGGGCTTGGGATGTGTGTTGATGCAAGGGGGAAAAGTGGTGGCTTATGCATCTTGTCAATTAAGGCCGCATGAGGTGAACTATCCCACTCATGATTTGGAGTTAGCTGCAGTGGTGTTTGCTCTGAAAATTTGGAGACACTATCTGTACGGTGAGAAGTCGATTATCTATACGGATTATAAGAGTATGAAGTACCTCCTTATCCAGAAGGAGTTGAACTTAAGACAGCGGAGGTGGATAGAACTATTGAAGGATTATGACTTCTCAATCGAATATCATCCCGGAAAGGCTAACATAGTGGCAGATGCGTTGAGTCGTAAGGTGATACCGGACTTGAGAGCAATGTTTGCTCATCTCAGCCTTTATGAAGATGGTAGCTCGCTATTGAACTTCAGTGAAGCTGCATGGGTAAGTCGACAGGAAAAGCGGTTATTAGATGAAAGGTGGGTTCTTTACTTCAGCAAGTGAAAAGTGGTGAGATAGGGGATTTTGGATTGAATAATGACGGAGTATTGTGTTTCCGCGGAAGAATTTGTATGCCCAAAGATTCAAAATTGAGACAAATAATTCTGCGTGAGGCGCATAGTAGTCCATATGCTATGCACCCCGGGGCAAATAAGATGTACCGAGACCTCCGTGAACAGTATTGGTGGCCAGGGTTGAAACGGGAGGTTACTGATTTCGTGAGTAAGTGCTTGACATGTCAGCAGGTGAAGGCGGAACATCAATTGCCGTCAGGGTTGCTTCAACCGGTGAAAATTCCATTATGGAAATGGGAAAGGATAACGATGGACTTTGTTAGTGGGTTACCCTTAACGCCTACTAAGAAAGATTCAGTATGGGTGATAGTGGATCGGTTAACGAAGACTGCTCATTTCCTACCTGTTCATATGGATTATTCATTGCAGAAGTTGGCCAAGTTGTATGTAGCAGAGATCGTGAGGTTACATGGGGTACCAGTGTCTATTATATCGGACAGGACCCTAGGTTTACATCACGGTTTTGGAAGGCTTTACATGAAGCTTTGGGTACAAGGTTAAATTTCAAAGACGGCATTTCATCCCGCAGATGGATGATGGTCGGGTCAAGAGAGTAATCCGATTCTAGAAGACATGTTAAGGAGCCGTGTGATCGACTTCAGGGGTAGTTGGGAAGATTTTCTACCTTTGGCGGAGTTTGCATACAACAATATCTATCAATCCAAAGATCCGGATGGCACCCTATGAGGCGTTGTATGGTCGTCGAGGTGTCGCACTCCTACTTGGCCGGATCGAGTTGGGTGAGCGTCGACTATTGGGTCTGAGTTAATTTCGGAGACGGAGGAGAAAGTTAAGGTAATTCAAAGCTCGATTAAAAGAAGCTTCTTGACGAGAAAAAATCGTACGTGGATCTGAAGCGTAAGGATATAGAATTTGCGGTGGGTGATCAGGTCTTTTTGATGGTCTCACCTTGGAAGAAGATCTTTAGATTTAGGCGGAAAGGCAAGTTGAGCTCTAGGTTCATCGGACCATATCGTGTACTGAAGCGTGTTGGGCCAGTAGCTTATCAGCTTGAGTTACCTCCGGAGTTAAGTCAGATACATGGTGTATTCCATGTCTCTATGTTAAGGCGTTATCGTTCGGATCCATCTCATGTTGTACCGGTGGAGGAAGTTGAATTAAGACCTGACTTGTCTTTTGAAGAGGAGCCAGTACAGATTTTAGATCAGAATATTAAGGTGCTAAGAAGGAAGTCGATTCCGTTAGTCAAAGTATTATGGCGTAATCACAGATCCGAGAAAGCTACATGGGAGCCTGAGGACACGATTCGGCATCAATATCCTCATCTCTTTTAATCAGGTAAAGTTTCGAGGCCAAAATTTTCTTTAAGGGGAGTAGAATTGTAACATCCTGAAATTCAGAATTTATGTTTGTGCATTATATCTTGTGATAGATTAGTTAAAATATTAATTGTGTAGGTTTTAAGGTTCTAAGAATGCTCGAGGTTAAGTTGGGCCTTAGTAATTTTTTTGTGTTTAAGCCCTTAAGGGGGAGAAGGCAGGTGGCATCAATGCTTATGGAAATAAGTGAGTAAATTGCTAGCATAAAATGAGCATATGGTAAAGAGGATGTGGCGTCACATGAAGGGCTGTAGGGGAAGAGGTTCGAATCCCACTTGGTGAAAATTTTGATTATTTTTTTGTGCTATTCATCCATAGTGTCGGCCAAGGCTTCAATTATGGAAAGGAAGACTTTTTCTTTTAGGAAAGATGGCTAAGGAAATAAGGAAAGGATGAGTGGAAGGAAAGAAAAAAAAAGGAAAGGAAAGAATAGGGAACATGTTGGCTTAAAGTGTGGAAGATGTTTTGGAAAGAATTATGGTCAACATTCTTCCTTTAGGCAAAGTGATGCACGGTTGTGGTTAGGGAATAGTGAGAGCCGAATTTCTCTTTTCTCTTTGGTCATTTTGACAAAATTTTGGTGCATGGGAGGTTATTTTTTTCTCCTTAGCATTTTGGTGACCTTTTCCTTTTTCCAATTTCTTCCCTCTTTGCCGAAAACTCCAAAGCCAAAAGTGAGCATTTTCTTTTCTTTGTTTTGACTGAAACCTCAATGCATTTTGGTCATTCTATCTTTGATAGCTGAAACACCTAGCCTAATTGTTCATCTTACTTCTTTGTTTTGTCGCAACACTCAACCCACTATTGTTCATTTTTCTTTTGTTAGTCGAAACTAACAAAGCACTCCTCCTTCATCTTTTCTTTTCTTTTGATCATTTCATCAACCCTTTTTCTATTCAAAAGCCAAAAATTGATCATCTTTTCCATCTTACAAGTTGGACTTTTCTTTCTTGATTAAACCGGGTAAGTGTTTCATTCAAATCTTTTCATTTTCTTCTCTCTTTAGCGGAATGAGTATTCCTCATCATTTGGTTGTCTCATCTTGTTTCTAAAACCCAAATGGTGTTCTTCCATACTCCCTCATATTTTGATAATCTTCTATTTGTAGTATTCTAGTGGTTTGGCTGAATACCACATCATTGCCTATTCATCCCTAGTCATAAACAAATCGGTGGGAATCGAGATCATCATCGATTAAGGGACGAAATCACTCGATATTGTCTACTTGTGGATTCTACGGAAATAGTGGCAAGTGGAACCGAGTTGAAAGGAAAAGCTATTGGAGAACACAAAAGGAGTGGATTTACAATTCCTACTCCTAAGTTCAAGCGTAGAGCGGTTTCGACGATTCGAGATTTCGCACCAGGTTGTGGACCATCATCCGGTGAGAATAGACAAATCGTGGTCGTTCACAATACTAAGGGTAAGCGTTTCAATAGGTCGCTTGGTTTAGATTTAGATTAATAAAAATCTCGTTCATTAGATTAATCGAGTGTTATGATGTCATAGGTGCCGACGATCAAGAGAGTTTAATACTTATAGTAATCAGGTGTGTAATCTCACACCGTAATTCCGTAGATTATGATTCGGTAACAAGTTTGATAGTTGACTGTTATTATTATAAGACTAAAAATCATAATATGGCATAAATCGAGAAATTTGCTTAAATTTCATTATTTCTAAAGATTTATCAAAATCGGTGTTAATTTGTATAAATTATCGAAATGCCCCTATGGGCCGAATTACCGAAATGCCCCTATGGGTCAAATTACCGAAATGCCCCTATGGGCCGATTTGCTAAAATGCCTTAGTGGGCCGAATTATTATATTTCTTTAAAGGGGCGATTCATTAAAAGTATACAATAGATTAATGATTGTTATTATGTATGTTGCATCTCTACATATTGCATGGGATGGGAAAATTGAATGAAGAGAAGTGTAGCCTGGTGGCATTGCCACAATTTGTTTATTAATGTGATTGATTATGACTCTGGTGGTTCAACCACAAAAATATTATAAATGGCGGTTTGATTTGCAAATTGGAGAGAATGGCGGGGTGGGTTGACTTTATCCCCAGGGAGAGATTACCGGTCGGGGAGAGATTGTTTGGATGGGATGGGTTTCATTCATTTCATTTATTTATTACTTTGTAATGGGCTTAGGCTCAAGATGTTGCTATACGGGTTCAGCCCAGTGGATAACGGTAAGGGGATTATACATCTGAGTTCTAGTAACTCACCCCGCTTCCTTAACCCTGCGGTAATGCTCGATGATGTGGACTTGGGCCATGGATGACTCGGTGGAGGCCATACTTCAGAAATGGTTTTTATTGAACTTTAGATTTCTATTTCCGTTCACCTTATTACTTTTACTATTTTTTTGGGTTTTTATGTTGTAATAAGGCCTCTGGATTATTTTATTTTGCATTATGTTTGACATATTTATTATGTTGCTTGAATTTATTTTAACTTGGAAATTTTCTCTCAAATTATCTACGATATTTTCAAAAGTCACGGTTTTATAAGATCTCTAGTTCAAATTATTGATTTATCAATCAACCATCGAGGTTAGTAGTATTTTATCAAATATTTCAAATCGAACTTGCTTTCTCGATTATAACAAAATAATACTTATCTTAGTACGAATAAAAAAGATTTAACATGTTTTTCCCATGTGACATGTCAGATCCGGTCGTAACGCATGGGCCGGGTTTGGGGTGTTACAGTACCTACCTTAAATCGGTAAATGACTAAATGAAATGTAGATTTAGATATCGAAGAGGTTAAAAAATTAAGTAACACAATAAGAAAATATCATGTTTGAAAATCAAAACTCCATATGAAATTTCAATGCCTATATGGTATGTTATTATGCATGCTTTTAGGTGATAATTCATGTGATTAACCATGTTGGGCTATGATGCGTTGAATGATATGTTTGGAGGCCACGAGAACGAAATTGGCCATTTGGTGCATTTCATTGCTTATGGTTTCGAGATTGACCAAGCAAGTATCATGACAATGTGGCTTATGTCCTTCGACAAGGGCACATCAAGGCTAAAATAGATTTTTCGTATTCCAGGTCTCGAGACAAGAACCCCTTTCTTCAGACAACAAAACATTGAATCTAATTTAAGAAAACAGAGAAAGTATGTTTCAAGACCAGTTTCGAGGCAATGAGGCCTTAGTCTCAAGACAAAGACTCTAATGTCTTGGGACACTTTAGCATCGAATGAAAAATAATTTTTTTCATTTCTCGAGACATAAAAGCTGTGTCTCGAGAACCTCAATAGATTTTGGTTAAATGAGTTTGGATTTGAATCCTAACAATGTTTTTAAACCTTACAAGCCTTGCATGCATATAATGTAATGAATTGGCAATTTTTTTACTTATCTATATGCACATGATGAGAATGCATGAGAATTTACTTACTTGAATGACACATTAGTCATTAAATATGGTTGAATTACTATGAGTTTCTTCGGGGACGTAAGATGATGTCACACATTCGGATATTAGTTCGATGGTTATCTTACTGTTTTTATAGAGAGGAAACACTTTTCTACTGAAAAATAATTAATTCATTTCTTTTTTGTGATTTGTTCTGTGTTGCACGATCCCACACTTAACACAATTCGTGGTACGGGAATAATGGAAAAGGTCGTTTGGTTGAAAGCCAGGATCGACTTGGATCCGTCTCGCACAAATCACATGTACTATTTGGTTAAGTTTTTTGCTAGAAATATCCCAAAATGGCTCAATTTTGTTTTTTATAAGTTCAATTTGGGAGATAACTTGTCTTGGTTGTCAAAGCAAGATTGACTCCCAAGATAAAGACATACATATGATTGTCTAGATTTACAATACATTGGATAAGATCCAAGATAAATTAATCTTTAACTTGTTCAAGATTAATTGTTTTACGATGTTCATTGCGTGATTCACCTTAAGGTCGAGTAAGTGAATGACTATATATGCATTACTTGTATAATTCGATATATTGATAACTTCTAGGAGTCAAGATTGTCCTATTATGTTTGTTCAGTGACCTGATCAGTCATAGACTTAATTAGTCAAGATATGCGACAGCTTAGGCTTTATATATTGACCCTTTTGACGTGGGTTGTAACAGTCCGGTTTACACCCTAGTCAGAACAGTGGTCTCGGGACCACAAATCCGAGTTTGAATAATATTTTAATATTATTTTCTGTGCCGTTGATAAGTAATTAAGCATGTGCTAAATTTCTGTAAGTTAAATTGCCCGTTTGTGTGTTTAATTTTATGAAAAGGATTAAATTGCATTGAAATACAAATTTGCATGTTTTATGAAAGGATGCTTATTTGTTATGTCTTTTTAAGAGTAAGGATTCATGTGGCAATTAAGCCACTACCATAGTTAGTGGACGGCTAAGGTCATAAATGACCTTGAACTATATGTTTTAATATATTTGATTAAAGGTTAAAAATGTCTTTTATGTATTAAATGATTATTTGATAAAATAAAGCATGAAAATGGACATTAGTTCATCCATTTTTCCACCAAAAACACAAAGAAAAAGAAAGAACAAAAGCTTAAAAGGTTCGGCTATGGTTTTGGTTTAATTCAAGGTTAGTTTGTGATCTGTTCTTGATAATTTATACATTTTTGCAATCGTTGCTTTTTAAGCTTTGTAACCCATGCTTCAATTTTGATAATTGATGATGTTTGTGAGATGAGACTTAGATGAACTCATATGTTTTATGATGATTTATGGTGTTAAATGAAATATAGGTGTTAGATGAACATGCTTAGTTCTTGAAGTTTTGATGTATTTTGATAATTAGGGCTAAATTGAGA
The DNA here is from genome assembly GCA_025698515.1 of Gossypium sturtianum. NCBI lineage: Eukaryota > Viridiplantae > Streptophyta > Magnoliopsida > Malvales > Malvaceae > Gossypium > Gossypium sturtianum. The sequence goes on from CM046948.1 coordinate 121,461,684, forward strand.
AAATAGCAACTTGAAGGACTAAATTGAAAATTTGATGGAAAATGTGGGTTTGTATGAGATGTATGAACATTCGGCTAAGCATGAGTATGTGATGATTTTGTGAATTTGATGTTTTGAGAAAAATGGACTAAATTGATAAATTATGCAAATGTGAGGGTTAAATTGCAAATAGCCCTAAATGTGTGTCCTTGGATTGAATTGAATGAGTTAGCAAATAAAAGAGTTAATTCTGGATTTGTATAGATCAAGAATCGAGGAAAACAGATTTAGATCGCGAAAAAGCGAAAGTAACCGAGTAGCCGTTTCCATTTTCGTTAAATCGAATTTGAGGTAAGTCATTATGCAAATAAACATATTTGTATTGAACCGTGTATGCTCATATGATTTTTTTTAACTATGAATGCTTATGAGATGATCTGTACATGAATTCCGAGATAAGATCGATATAGTGACAATGTCCGAGAAGTCCCGTACGAACCTAGGAATAGATAGGAGTAGCTATGTCATGACATAGGTATCTGTTCTGTTTTATCATGTAAGACCACGTCTGGGACGTTGGCGTTGATTTGAGATTTCGTGTAAGACCTCGTCTGGGACGTAGGCATCGATATGATCTTTACGTGTAAGACCATGTCTGGGACATCGGCATCGTATTGGTTCGTATAAAACCCTGTCTGGGACAGTGGCATTGATTTCTGATTGCATGTAAGACCTCGTCTGGGACGTTGGCATTGTACGACCATTCCGAGCTTTCTGAGCATCCTATTAGGTTCCTAATGGTTCAACGGGCAAGTCTGTGATACGAAATGGCTATGAGAATTGTAAATCTGTTTCAGGTACGTTGACTTATACACTAAGTGTGTATACAAGGTATCTATATGATCTTACTATGATGAATATGTATATTGGAGTAATAATATGATATGTGAAAGTATGCAAGAAAGAACTATGTGTATATAAGATTTTTGAATTTATGAATGTGGCAAAATGTTGCCAAGTACATGGACCAAAGAATACATGTGATAAATTTGCTATGAAAGTTAATTGTGCCAATATTCTTATATACTTATATGATTTTCATGTTAAGTTTATTTGTATATGACTTACTAAGCTTTTGGAAAGCTTACTCTGTGTGTGTGTTTTTCTCTGTTTATAGGTCGTCAAAGCTACTGAAGGCTCGGGACCGTCGAGGATCGTCATCACACTACTCAACTTATTTTGGTACATTTTGGAAATGTATATAGTTGGGTATGGCATGTATAGGCTAGTTATTTGTATAAGTATGAGATGTGAACTTAGCCATGTGATTTGGCTAGTTATGTGTTAGTTACATGCTTTTGAGATTATGATATATGTGGTGTATGTTTTGGTATGGTTGGATTGTATATGAAATGGTTGGTATTTGGTAAGTATAAAGATGAAGTTAAGAACATATATGTTTGACTAGGGAATGAACTCATGAAAGGTAAGTATGAATGAATTATGTTTGTGTTTATTTGAGTTTTAGTTTTGTAATTTGGGCATGAGTGAAATTGGTATTGAATGCATAAACTGTATTGATAATTGGTTTGTAGGCTTGACCCTTGGTGGGTGGCATTTTGGCCTTGCAAATGGCCTATAATGTCACACGGTTGTGGCACACGGGCGTGCCTAATGACCATGGGGCTAATTCAGTAGTTAGCTTAGGAGCACACGGCCAAGGTACACGGGCGTGCCTAGTAGCCGTGTGAATAAGTCAGTATGTGGCCTAAGAGTACACGGCCTTAGCACATGGGGTTGCTTGGTAACCGTGTGGCCAGGTCAGGATCGACCACGGCCAAGGTACATGGGCGTGCTTGGTGGCCGTGGAGTTAAATCAGGTTCGACCACGGGGAGGACACACAGGTGTGTCTAGTAGCCGTGGGAGGTACACGGCCTGCTCACACGGGCGTGTAACCCCTGAAACTTAGAAAAGTTTTAATTTCTCGAGAATTTCTGTATATGTTCCAGTTTAGTCCCGACTCTGTTTCTATGCATGTTTTAGGTCTAGATGACCTACAAAAGGGGACGCTATGATTGTAATTGATGAGATATTTGATGAATTGTCTGTTAAAGTTTCCGATCTATCAGGTAACGCTCTTAACTCTAATCCGGCGACGGACACGGGATAGGGGTATTACATGGGTTTTATTGGATGTTGTTTTAATAAGAAAATGGACTCCTTGGATGTTTTTACTCTCGTCTTTAAAGTTGAAATCAAAGTGGTTGTATTTGTGAAGAGTTTGAGTTTGACTTAGGTTTATGGTGAGAGATTTTCTCAATCTCAAATATGTTAATCATGACCATTTTTAATGATATTTCTTCTACTTATCTAGGGACTTCATTAGTATTTTTTTTTTATATTTGGCTTACAAGAAGTCAAGTTAATCTCAATTTATTTTTTATTATCCTTGCTTCCTATTAAGCCTATAAATACATAGTCAATTCGCATGGAAGATGTATCTTTTGGGAGAGAGTGTTGTGTTGAATTTCTTGATTATTTTATGATATTTTCCCATTGTATTTTTGCACTTGTTTAATAGGTATTATTCATGAGAGATTAAACTTTTATATGTGAGGTTTTGGGTGAGTGGTTGTAGCAAGTTGAGACTAGCTATTGGGGCTGTAATTACTTCTTTGTGTAATGGTAGATTGGGCTTTTACCAATTAGTGGTTGGATCAATTATGGAATGAAATTTGATAAACCGTAAAAGTAACATATTCTAAGCCTACATTTAGTATGCTTTTGGATGATTTAAGCCTCAATTTATGTAAAAAGGTGCTCTTAATCCCTTCTTTTCATGTTTTATACTTAGGAAAGCACCCGATGACAAAAAGAACGAGAAACGGGCTTAAAACGGACCAAATTGGGCCAAGCCACGAAATCAGCACGGCCTGGACTTCAAGCCTCACGGCCGTGCCACCAGTCCTACTAGAACACGGCCTTACCACGACTTACACGGCCGTGCCTCATTCAATAGTGTCGAACAGGGCCTGGCCACGATTTACACGGGCGTGTGCCATGGCCGTGCCGCTGCCGTGGAGAAGAGCAATTCCATTCGGGAAAGGATACTTAGGGAGAAAGAAACGTGTTTCAAAAGCCTATAAATACACCCTAGGTACCAATGAAAGGGGCGCGAGCTAAGCCAAGAAGCCAAGTAAAAGGTCAGATTTGTGGGAATTACTCAAAGTTAGCCAGTTGATCCATCTCAAGAAGCCGGAATTCTACTCAAGACGGAGGATCTCCTCTTCAATTCCTCCGGGGGGTTTTAGGGATTTCTTATGTTTTGTTTTATCTTTTCTCTTGAGATGTTTTCCTTTATTGTTATGAACTAAACCCTTCGGATACTGAAGGGATGAAACCTATGATGAATCTTGTTATTTGATTATTTGAATTATATGATAAATACTTAGTTTGTTCTTAATTATGTGAGCTTAATCCAAATTTAATGTGCTTAGGTGGAGGACTAATAGACCTCGCCAAGAGTAGATCCAACATAATTAAGCGGAGTTGATCGCACGCCTAGAGATAGGGTGACGAGATTTTGCCGGATTAGGGTGAAACCTAATATGGGAATCCATGATCGATTTCATCGCTATTCTAGGGGCTATTAAGTTTAACGAGAGTTCCACTAATTAACCTAGGGTTAGACGTTATTCGCCTCGAGAGAGGGTTTAATATACGTTAGGGAGTCTCACGGATCAAACTAAGTAAATAAATCATATGGTTCAAGGTTAAATAACAAGTGAAGTCTAGGTGGATTTTTCCTAAGGGTATCGCTTGAGTCAACTGAGTTTTCCCAAAAGTTATTTCCCGAATTCATTCTTTTTGCCTTTGCATCTTAGCTTAGTAAGTAGATTAGTTTAGTTTAACAACCATCACTTTATATTAAGGCTAAATAATAAGAAGACGGTGAGTATTAGTACTTTTAGTTCCTTTGGGTTCGACAATCTGGTCTTGCCTAAACTATACTACTGTTCGATAGGTGCACTTGCCTTTAATCGTTGTCAGAGTTAGTTTCCAGGTTCGATCATTCTTTTATAAATTTTAAAACTATGATTTACAGCGATCAAGTTTTTGGCGCCGTTGCCGGGGAACTAAAATATTAAGAAAACTCTATTTTTATTACTTTAGCCATTATTTTTATTTTAAATTTTAAATTTGCTAAATTTTCTTTCTTTCTTTTCCTAGCAGGTACCTCTAGTTTATGACTAGAAAGAACCCGAGAGGACCTTTAGAATACGATAGTGATATTGAAGCTACCGCTTGAAGAAATCGCAGAGAAATTAGGCGAGCCCTAAATTACCAAGGAGAGCGAGAAGACAGATCCAATCCTACTGAAGGGATGGACGAAAATAATCCTCCACCACAAGATGTGGGAGAAAGTAATGCTCCTCGTACTATGTTTGATTATGCTAAACCGCATTTAACAGGAGCCGAATCTAGTATTGTTAGGCCTGCTATAGCTGCTAATAATTTTGAATTAAAGCCTAACACTATTCAAATGATTCAACAGTTTGTTCAATTTCATGGTTTGCAGGATGAAGATCCAAACACTCATATAGCTAACTTTTTAGAATTATGTGATACCTTCAAAATAAATGGCGTTTCTGACGATGCCATACGTCTTCGGTTATTTCCCTTTTCACTAAGAAATAAAGCTAAACAGTGGTTAAACTCGTTACCACGAGGGTCGATCACTACATGGGAACAAATGACCGAAAATTTTTTATTAAAATATTTTCCAGCGGCCAAAACGGCCAAATTATGTAATGATATATCTTCTTTTGTGCAAATGGATTTAGAGACATTATACGACGCATGGGAGAGATACAAAGATCTCTTGAGGAGATGCCCACACCACGGATTACCATTGTGGCTCCAAGTCCAAACTTTTTACAACAGTGTGAATCCTTCAACGAGGCAATTAATTGATTCAACCGCTGGTGGAACCCTGAATAATAAAACTCCTGAGGCAGCCTACGAGTTTTTTGAAGAGATGTCGCTAAATAACTATCAGTGGCAAGTTACAAGAACAAGGCCAACAAAAACAGCTGGAGTTTACAACCTCGACGCAGTAACCATGCTATCAAATCAGGTAGAGTTGATGAATAAGAAGAATGATAGTTTGTGTTCTTCACAGGTACATCCAGTCATGCAGTGCGACGCAAGTGAAACTGTGGCGAATCCTGAGTGCCCACCCTACCAACCGGGCACAGAGAGCGAACAGATGAGCTATATAGGTAACAATTTCAGATCTAATAATAACCCATATAGTAATAATTATAATCCAGGTTGGAGGAACCACCCAAATTTTTCGTGGGGAGGACAAGGAAATCAAGGAAATCAAAGACAACAACCTCCTCAAAATTTCCAAAATTAGCCCTATCCACAGGAAAAAAAGCCGAGTCTTGAAGAGACATTGAACAAATTCATAGCATCCACAGAAGCCCGTCTCCAAAAAAATGAGGTAACACTCGACACCCAACAAACATCGATCAAAAAGATCGAGAACCAAGTTGGAGGACTTACAAAGGCAATCGGGGAAATTACCCAGTCAGTCGGAGAAAGTGCAAAGCTATTATCCGAACGACCGCAAGGGCGTCTACCGAGTAATACTGAAATTAATCCAAAGGAGCAAATCCAAGCCATAACAGCTCAAGAAAGCAAAAAAGTAGACGAACCCAGTCCAACACAAGGAAACGAGGTAGAAAAAGGTGAAGTTGAGGTAACACAAGACAAGCCAAAACCGTTAATCAAGGAGTACCAACCTCGCGTACCTTACCCTGAGGCATTAAGAAGAGACGACACAGAAGAACAGTTCGGTAAGTTTCTTAAACTCTTAAAGAAATTACATATTAACTTACCATTACTTGAAGCTCTGTCGCAGATGCCAGATTCTAGGAAATTTTTAAAAGAGCTCCTGACAAACAAACGGAAGTTAGACGAGTCGTCACATGTGGAACTTAACGCAAAGTGCTCAGCAATTCTCCAAAATAGGCTACCACAAAAGCTAAAAGATCCTGGGAGTTTTACAATTCCATGTTTAATTGGTAGAGTAACTGTTGATAATACGTTAGTTGATTTAGGGGCAAGCATAAATGTCATGCCTTATAAATTGTTTAAACAATTAGGTCTAAGGAAACCCAAAGAAACTAGGATGAGCATTCAATTAGCTGATAAAACTGTTAGAATTCCTAGGGGTATTATCGAAAATGTTCTTGTAAAAATTGACAAATTCGTTTGCCCAGTAGATTTTGTTGTCTTAGACATGGATGAGGATAATTCGATCCCCCTAATTTTAGGAAGACCCTTTTTAGTAACTGCCAGGGCTAAAATTGATGTTGATGTAGGAGAACTCATACTTTGTGTAGGTAATGAGACAGTCACCATCAAGGCTCTCGATTCGGCTAGAACATCGAGTAATCAAGGTGAGAACGTAAATTCTACTGATAACCATTCGGTTAACCCTTATTTTCAGGGAGCACCACCAAAGGATACAACTGAACTCGATCCTAAACCCCATGTCAATAAAGAAATAACTCATGACGATCGAGGGATTCAGTCCGATGATCTAGACGAGTGGAAGACACACTTCAAGGAGAAATTAGGGATACACGACGAAGAACTGGAACCACACGAGATAAAACCGAAGGAGCCCCCAAAAGAGCTAATAGGAACAACAAATCACTTCAAAATAGGGGACCAAGTACTGTTAGATCAGGTAAATCCTCGAATATCTCCTTCGAACCCTAGCACAAACAAAGAAATATCTTTTAGGGTAACCAGTGTTTTTCTACACGGAGCAGTCGAGGTAAGTAATCCTATTTTTGGTACTTTTCCTATAAACACATCTCGACTTAAATTTTTTCATGAAGACACAAATGATAGCATGAGGAAGGACTTCCAACTCCTCAAACCACCCTGACAAAGCAAACGGGAGGAGAGTCTAGCTTAAGACTATAAACGAGCGCTTCTCGGGAGGCAACCCGAGCACTAACATAATTTATTCTCACATTTTGCTTTACATTTATTTTTCTTTTCTTCTTTTCTTCCTGAAAACGTAATTATAAACTAACAAGGGGTGCAGAATTCTAGGACACACGGCCTTGCACACGGCCGTGGCCGTGGCCGTGTGTACCTTAAGAATCTTGGTACTAACATGGCAGAACGGTACAAGTCAGAATGAACTAATTTCTTGAAATCACGGACCCAACTACTACCCCACGTGCACCGATAAAGTAGCACGGCGCGTGCTTTACTACCGTGTGAGGCTCTCGACTTGCCAACCACGGTGAACACGCCCGCGTTGAGGAAACGCGTGCCAATATACTGACTTGTCGAACACAGGCTAGACACGAGCGTGGGGAACAAACACGCCCTAGAGCACGGCCGTACGAGGCGGCCATGTGAATCGACACACCCTCAACCCACGGGCGTGGAAAACCGCCAGACCTGAAATTTTACTTAAACACCATACCCCTATCCTTTCTTTGCTTAACCCACTTCTTTCTTCTTTCCTTCTTCATTCCTTTCTCTCTTTTTCCTTTTTTTTTCCTAATAAATCCTTAGACTCTTGAGCTACATCAAAATCATATCCATGGCAAAGAAGCGTAAAAGGCCAATCTCCCCAAATGAGATCGATTCACATGAGTTCATGCCGGCAGCTTCATTTTAACAACAAGCCAAGGATATTTGAGGCTATTTAGTTTTTATTTCATTTTTCTCTTTTGCTTAAGTTTCCTTATCTATTCTTATCTTCCGCTTAAATTATTTTATTCTATCTTAGTTTCTTTGACTTAGGAGCTAAAGGTTGCTTGGGAATCACGCCACTTCCGCCACCGCCAGCACCTCTGTGACCGTAGAAGTCACATCCACCTCGCGAACCATACACCAATAAGGATTCTCAAGCCCATTTATCTTTTAGCTTTATTTCGTTTACATTTTTGTTTCCTCTTTCTTTACTTTTCTTTTCTTTAATTATATATTTAGTTTTTTTTTAAATTTGTCTTAATAAATCCTGGCTAATCCTCCACTAGTTCCCCAATTTCTTCATCTAGCGCAGAACTCGTGAGCATCCACCACATCCAAAAACGAGCCCTCCAACTTATCTTTCACCATGACCACTGCCAACTCTAGGAAATCATCCAATTCAGGGAGTGTCACTCTTTCCCCTCTCTTTTGATTTTACATATTAATTGTCATTATATATCTTTGTACATTGAGGGCAATGTACATCTTAAGTGTGGGGGGTGAATCTTAGATATTCCAAACTTTTTGTATTGTTCTCAAAATCCCTGAATTTAGTCTTGTTTGAAAGTAAATTACTCATATTACTAATTAGGATGAAATTTCTGATGATTTATAATTTTTATTGATATGTTTTAGATTAAGTCATTGATAATTGTGCATTAATAATTAAATTCTAAGAATACTAGAGAATCAAGCATGATAAGTCTATTTTTCAGAAATTAAAAATTTACTAGGTTGTCAAACTGAGTTTAAATATTATCTTGAAGTTTGAAATTTACGAGGTTGACATCAAAATACCCATAATTTTTGTGAGTTTTTGAGCCTTATAGAGCATATATTCTTTTTCTTGCTCACTTTATTGATTATGAGTATGTCAACACTGATTTGTTATTCTAGAACTTGCATCGATTATACATGTCGAGACCATATTTTTTTGATTTGATACACAGAGATGATAAAGGCACCTAGGATTTAACCCACTTGCTCCATTAAAAAGCCTACCTTCATAATTAACCCTTAGTGAACCTCGTTTAATCCTAACAACCCTATTTATTGACATAACCGCTAATATTAACCCAGAACCCCTTTGTTTTTGTTATCACCATCCCTTTTGACTACCCTTATATCGAGATTTGATTTGATTAGTTGCCTAATTATGAATTTTAGTAGTTTATCCTTTATTATGTATTTAGTTTGTTCTTAAAAAAAAAAGAAGAAGGAAGTATATCCATTATTCATTATTAGCTAGGTGATTAAATGAGCTTATACATAAATTCCAAATATCGAAGAAGAAGCTCGTATTATTAAGTACTATTAGTTTTCAATTGATGTAATTATTATTAGTTCATTAGTTCTTAGTTAGGTAATTTGTCAATTCAATCTCGATTCTAACCCTCTAATTCAGCCTTACACCACACCTTAACCCTAGCCCCGTTACAACCCTAACAAAGACCTTTTGATTTGTGTTTTCATCTCATATTTCAATGGTGGAGATTTGATTTTCATGCAAGCCTATGGGATTAACTCTTCATGTTCGACCTTTGAGTGCCTAATTGTGAACCTTAAACACTTTGAGTGATTTGAGTGAACTTTTGTAAGGATTTCAATCCTTGTCGATTTCAAATCAAAGGTAATTATCTAGATAAGGGGAGACGCCTATGTTTTCGAGCTACAAAATCTATGACTTATACTGTTTGCATTTTTAGGACACTTTGAATTGAATTATCCATGAATAAATTATCTATGAATTATGATGAGACACTATCAATGACTATTATGAATTGAGGAAAGCTTGTTTTAATTGTAAGTTGAGAATTTTGCTTGAGGACAAGCAAAAGCTTAAGTGTGGGGGTATTTGATAAACCGTAAAAGTAACATATTCTAAGCCCACATTTAGTATGCTTTTGGATGATTTAAGCCCCAATTTATGTAAAAAGGTGCTCTTAATCCCTTCTTTTCATGTCTTATACTCAGAAAAGCATCCGATGACGAAAAGAACGAGAAACGGGCCTAAAACGGACCAAATTGGGCCAAGCCACAAAATCAGCACGGCCTGGACTTCAAGCCACACAGTCGTGCCACCAGTCCTACTAGAACACGGCCTTACCACGACTTACACGGCCGTGCCTCATTCAACAGTGTCGAATAGGGCCTGGCCATGATTTACACGGGCGTGTGGGCCGTGCTGCTACCGTGGAGAAGAGAAATTCCATTCGGGAAAGGATACTTAGGGAGAAAGAAACGTGTTTCAAAAGCCTATAAATACACCCTAGGTACCACCTGAAAGGGGGCAGCGAGCTAGGCCAAGAAGCCAAGCCGAAAAGGTCAGATTTGTGGGAATTACTCAAAGATAGCCAGTTGATCCATCTCAAGAAGCCGAAATTCTACTCAAGAAGGAGGATCTCCTCTTCAATTCCTCCAGGGGGTTTTAGGGATTTTTTATGTTTTGTTTTATCTTTTCTCTTGAGATGTTTTCCTTTTTTGTTATGAACTAAACCCTTCGGATACCCGAAGGGGATGAAACCTATGATGAATCTTGTTATTTGATTATTTGAATTATATGATAAATACTTAGTTTGTTCTTAATTATGTGAGCTTAATCCAAATTTAATGTGCTTAGGTGGAGGAGGAATAAACCCTGCCTAAGAGTAGATCCAATATAATTAAGCGGAGTTGATCGTACGCCTAGAGATAGGGTGACGAGATTTTGTTGGATTAGGGTGAAACCTAATATGGGAATCCACTGATCGATTTCATTGTTATTCTAGGGGTTACTATGTTTAACGAGAGTTCCACTCATTAACCTAGGGTTAGACGTTATTCGCCTTGAGAGAGGGTTTAATATACGTTAGGGAGTCTCACGGATCAAACTAAGTAAATAAATCATATGGTTCAAGGTTAAATAACAAGTGAAGTCTAGGTGGATTTTTCCTAAGGGTATCGCTTGAGTCAACTGAGTTTTCCCAAAAGTTATTTCCCGAATTCATTCTTTTTGTCTTTGCATCTTAGCTTAGTAAGTAGATTAGTTTTAGTTTAACAACCATCACTTTATATTAAGGCTAAATAATAAGAAGACGATGAGTATTAGTACTTTTAGTTCCTTTGGGTTCGACAATCCGGTCTTGCCTAAACTATACTACTGTTCGATAGGTGCACTTGCCTTTAATCGTTGTCAGAGTTAGTTTCCAGGTTCGATCATTCTTTTATAAATTTTAAAACTCTGATTTACAGCGATCAAAATTATTATTAAATGATGATGAAGTGTTATCGAAATTTTTTATGATATGATTTTTTTATGATATGAATAATGTTTAAATAAAAGATAAACTGTAACGCCCCAAAAATCTCTTATATATTTATTTTCGTATGTTTGTGACACAATTGTATGTCTGCTTCAGTGGTTAAGTGTTCAGGGAAGTGTCTGAGAGGTCCCAAGTTCAAGCATTAGTTTGGGCAATTTTTTGCTTTTAAATGAATAAACCCCTATCTCTAATCAGTAGGCTTATAAATAAATGTTGGTAAGGAATGGGCCTGCTGGTCTGGTGGCTAAGGCGTGAGTAGGCATGTGGGAGGACTGGAGTTCAAGTCCCTGTGCTAGCAAGGGGGGATATATTTTTGCTTGATACCGTGTAGGTGTTTCTGTGTTAGTAAAAGTCTGATGCTAGTGGACGGTTATGGGAGTGAGGGAGTGATTTTAGGAGAAAAATGTGGGATTGAGGGGATATCCGATTTTAATTAATTCTTTTCCCAAATTCGGTTTCATCTTTTTTTCCCAGAATCCCTCCAACAATTCTGACGTTACTCTCTCCCTCCTCTACCATCTTTCCTTTCTGTTTTTTTTCTCTGCCTCCATAGCCGAATTCTGTCCCTTTTTTCCCACCTCTTTTTTTCATTTTCTCTTGACTTCAATCTCCCTGTGTTGCTGCCGAAATCCCTTCTCTTCTCTGTTGGTGATTGCTTCTCCTTGTTTCTACCGAAACTCTCCCACATTCTCTCTTTTCCTTCGATTCTTCTTTAATCAGTCTTCTGTCTTTTCAATGTTGGCTGAGTCGGTGGGTAAGTCTTTTGGTAAGAGGGCTATGCCTCACTTGATTTGGAGAATTTTTCACTTATTATTTTTTTGAGAGGTTCCTAACTCTCCATTGTGTCGAATTTTGTTTTGGCTGCAACAAATCGCAACGAACGGGGTTTTCCTACGGGATAGTAGTTTTCATCTTTCGGAACGATTGGGGTAAGCAACATATTTAGAGATCGTTTGTTGTTGGCTTAATGGCAATAGTTTAAGTCGTGACTGATTCTGGCATGGGATTGTCGTTCTCAGGTGTTGTTTACATCAGGAGCGTTTGCGTACAAAAATCATGTCAGGTGTGTAATCACAACGCTGGAAATCGGTAATCGGCAAAAAGCCAAAAAGTGAGACTGCCGACACCACACGGGCGTGTGGCCTCCCGTGTGACAAGCCGTGTGACCGAACACAGGCGTGTGGTCGATGAGGCAGGCCATGTGCGATGCATAGACAGGGCAAAATTGGGCCGTGTGGGCCACACGGGTGTGTGGGCCCACACGGGCAAACAACATGGGCTTGTGGGCCCATTTTCACTGTCTGTTTGCTAAGGTTGCACGGGTCGCTCGAGTCAACTGTGGACCTACTGAAGGGTCGGTAAGCTTACCTAGACCCCTAATTGACTAAATGGCTGTTATATCCATGTACGATATATATATATATTTATGACTGTATATTGAGCATGCTGTTAAAACTGTACAGAATGCATGTATGATACCATGATTTGACATGACCTGATTGTATGATGCATAGCATAGGGATGGGTTTATATTGATCAGAGGAAGTGTACTGAAAGGCTTCGAGCCTAACTTACTGGCAGTTCAGCTGCATATTATTGCATAGTGTCGCATTCGGTGCTACTTGGAGTGTAAGGATGGGTGGGTTGATTATATCCCCACATGGAGTGTAAGGTTGGACGGAGATGGAGTGCAGAGGCTGGCTGGGTAGGATCTTATGATCGCATATATGATACTGTACTGATTACTGATACTGTAATGGGCCAAGGCCCTAATGCATGACTACACCTATACTGAGATGGGCTAAGGCCCTGACTGAAACTGGATCTGATACTGAAAAAGGGCTTAGGCCTAGATTGTGATTGGTTTCTGTGTGCTTGTATATATGGGATAACACACTGAGTTTTCGTAAACTCACCCTTCTGATTTATCTGTACAGGTAATCCCTAGTAATAGGCGGATTGGTGCGGCGGAGGACTCAGCGGTGGTCACACGACCTACTTCTTTCCATTTAAGTACTTAAATTTTGATTTTGATTTTATTTTGGGGATTTTACTGTATGATGGCCTCTTTGGATTTATATTTTTAATTTGGGATTTTTATTGTTTTGAGTTATAACTGCTAATAGTAGGGATAATCGAGTTTTCAAAAAGAATCAAACGTTTTAACAAAATTCACTCAAATACGCAACTATTTTAAAAAGCTTCCGCAATAAGTGACGTTTTGAAAATTAATAATGTTTTGAAAGAGAATAACTTTGTGACAATGAATTACATTTTGAAAATGAACGACACGTCCTAGAATTAACATAAGATATTGTAAAGAATTTATATAGAAAAAAGGTTTTTGGACGACAACTCACTTTCTCGAAAAACACTACCATGTGACATCGCCAGATTCGGCCATAACGTCTAGGCCGAGTTTTGGGTGTTACATAAATAGTAGATTTGGTTGGGTTGTAAGAAAAAGAGTCGGACCTGATCTCCTATTTCATGTAAATGGCACCATGCAAAACCATAGTTAAAATAATATCTATTTAATTTTTTTACAGGAAAGAGATGATTAATAAATTAATAGATTTATTATTAAAATAATCATCCACCACCTCTTCTTGATCTTTGTGTTCAGATTCTTCATTGCTAAAATACTCATCATCATCGCTACTGCTCTCATCATCGAATCACCAAAGCAAAAGGAAAAAGTATTAATATCTTTAAAAAAAAAAAAAAAAGCAAACATATACATATATTCAGCATTCATATTCTTCTACCTGCTTAAGTATGGATCTAAAAAATCATAAGGGACCATAATAACTTCACCAGTCCTACAGCCAGTAGATTGCACAATGTTATATTAATGTTTTTAAAAACATAATGCAAGATTGGATACGTATATGATATACCTATTAACGGGTGTTTGTTGTCTTTTCCAATAATATCGTCTCTACGGTGTTTAAATTTAACTTATCTTTTTAAGAATACAATGTATTTTATTACTATATCTAACATTTGTTAGTTGTAAAAGTACTGATTCTATGAAATAGATGTTGGAATATTTTCAAATATTTATAGTGTTTCAATAACTATAAATGAAAGGGTGCAATGTCTTTTGGTTATTGATCAAGAGTTATATCACTTGATTTTTGACAAAGAATTATAACTATAAAAGTAATATTATTTGAATAGTTATGAGATATTAATTGAATAATTATATTTCTTTTAAAGAGTAATTATTCAGGAAAAGACAGCTATTGAAAGTTATTCATAGAGACATAAGAATTCGTATAAATAGGATTGAGATTTCATTTGGAAAACCTACCAAAAATTCTCAAAAGTTCTTTCTATCCTTCGTCCATCTTCTACTATTATTAGATTGTTCTATAAAGAATTACTATAGAAATTCTTTATAGAAATTGATTTTATTGTTATACTCTGCTCGGTGCTTAGTGAACTATTTTCATAAGTGCAAAACGCAAATAGTCACCGAGCTTCTTTGTACCCTTGAGGTTCATTTTCTTAAAACTCATTTGCACATCGAGTATAGGTAGGGGCGAATAGACCATTAAAGATAGTGGCTTGATACAACCCTTCGAACCTTGTCCTATTGCTTTGTATTTTTATTCGAGTTGTTGTTCATGTTCTGTTCATGTGTTCGAGATTTTTCTTACCAAAGTTCTGCACTAAAATTAGATAATGCACACCACCTTAGATTTAAAAAATATCTGATATTAATTAAATTTTATGCAGTTCTTAATATAGCACATTGCTCATGTTACCTACTCTTTTCTCAAATCTTGCTTGGGGCCCTCATTGTGACACCCCAAACCCGGCCTAGACGTTATGACCGAATCTGGCAATGTCACATGATAGTGCTTTAGAAAACATAGTTACGATGAAACCATTTTTCGTTATCCTATGCTACCTTCCAAATACGTGTCATTTGTTTCAATCATTATCCAATTTCAAAATGTTGTCCATTTTTTTCCAAATTATTTATAGTTCGCAAAAGCATTTAAATCAGTTTGCGTAATCGTGATGTTTTGGTAAAACATTTGTTTATTTTGAAAACTCGCATCTTATCCTACTGCTAGCAGTTATAAATCAGAATAAAAATCTCAAAATAAAATAAAAACCCTTAAAGGCCATTTACAGTAAAACTTTTCCCGGATAAAATCAAAAACCATAAATAAAAATAAAAAAACGATGAAAGTCCAGAATCGTGGTCACCGCCGAGTCCTCCTCTTCACCGACCCGTCTACTGCTGGGAATTACCTAAACAGATTAAACAGAATTAGGTGAGTTTTTGCAAACTCAGTGTGTAATCCCCACAGAAAACATACACATAGTATAATATCATAGAACAAACATAAATTCACAGTTCGGGTCTGAGCCCATTACAGAATCGGTGTGGACCTTAGCCAACTAAGATACAGAATCAAATATATTCTAGGGCCTTAGCCCATTTCAGACATATTATGTAGATCAGAAAAGAATAGCAGAATCCTACCCACCAGCCTCTACACACCAACTCCGTCCAACCCTACACACCATGTGGGGATAAAATCAACCCACCCATCCCTACACACCATGCTGTACCGAATGTGGCACATAGTCAAAAATTTACAGCTGAGCTGCCAGATAACAGGCTTAAGAGCCTTTCAGATACTTCCTTTAGTAAATCATCAACCCACCCTGATGCAATGCAACATACGCAGAATGTCATGCTATAATGCAGATAGCAGTCCATACATTCAAATCAGTATACATGCTAAGTGTAACATGTTTAGTACAGATTTCACAAAATCAAATCCCATAACTACGGGTCTAAGTACTACTTACCAACCCTTCCTTAGGTTCACAGTCGACTTGGGCGACCCGTGCAACCTTTTAGAACATTTCATAAAATTGGGCTCATACGCCCATGTGGCATGCCCGTGTGGGCCCACACGCCGGTGTGGCCCACACGGCCCAAATTGGCCTTGGCTGATCGTTTCTGAGAGTTTTAATATTTATATAATGAATGATCGAGCCTAGAAACTAACTATCACCACGATTGAGGCAAGCGCACCTATCGAACAGTAGTATAGCTTAGTGGCAAGACCGGAATGTCGAACCCAAAGGAACCAAAATTACTAGTACTGACTTTCTGATAAACCGTAATTTATACATATTTTAATCCCACATTTAGCATACTTTTTGGATGATTTATCCCTTGATTCATGGAATTTGATGCTCCTAATCCTTTTATTTCATGTTTTATACTTAGGAAAGCATTAGAGGATGAAAAGAACGAGAAACGGGCCGAAAATGGAGAAAATGGGTCAAAGTGAGAAATCAACACGGCCTGGGCTCGAATCACACGGCTGTGCCACCTTAGCAGGCCTAAACACGGCCTGGGCTCGATTCACACGGGCGTGCTCCACGGGCGTGTCTCTGCCGTGACCCGTTGTAATTCTACTCGGAAAAGGATACTTAGGGGCGAAGAAAGACATTCCAAAGTTTATATAAACACCCTAAGTATGACCTAAAAAGGAGTCGGCGTGAAGCCTTCTCTGTGGGCGTCAGCTAGGCCAAGGAGCCGAGAGCAGAGAGGTCAGAATTGTGGGATTTACTCGAAGAAAGCCAGTTGATTCATCTCAAGAAGCTGAAATCATACTCAAGACGGCGGATCTCTCCTTCAATTCCTTCAGGGGGTTTTAGGGTTTTCTTATGTTTTGTTTTATCTTTTCTTCTGAGATGTATTCTTTTATGATTATGAACTAAACCCCTCAAATACCTGAGGGGGATGAAACCTAAGACGGATCTTGTTATTGTTTTCTGAACTATATGATAAATACTTGATTTGTTCTTAATTATATATTCTTAATTCTTTATTTGATATTTCAGGATATTGATTTAAGTAGTGATGTGCTTAGGCAGTGGAGCAAAAGTCCCTGTTTAAGAGTAGATCTAGCATAATTAAGCGGAGTTGATCGCAACCCTAGAGATAGGATGATGAAAATCTGTCGGATTAGGGTCAAACCTAATATAGGAGTCCATAGATAGAGTTAATGCAACCTTAGGGGTTTTAATTAGAAAGAGATTTCAATTAATCAACCTAGGGTTAGACGTTAGTAGCCTCGAGAGAGGTATTAATATAAATTAAGGAATCCTACGGATCAAGTCAAGTGAATAAATAAATGCGGTCGTAATTAGATAACAAGTGAAGTCTAGGTGGATTCTTCCTTGGGTATTGTCTTAATCGATTGGTTTTTCCCACAAGTATTTCCCCAATTCATTCTCTTTGTCTTAGCGTCTTTAACTTAGTAGTTAGTTAATTTCAGATTAAATAACAATTCCCTTAATTCTTAGGCTAAATAATTATAAGAAAGTCAGTATTAGTACTTTTGGTTCCTTTGGGTTCGACAATCCGGTCTTGCCACTAAGCTATACTACTGTTCGATAGGTGCACTTGCCTCAATCGTGGTGATAGTTAGTTTCTAGGCTAGATCATTCATTATATAAATATTAAGACTATCGATACCAACGATCAAGTTTTTGGCGCCGTTGCCGGGGAACTAAAATATTAAGAACGCTTAATTTTTTTTACTTTAGCCTTTTTTTTTTGCTATTTACTTTTATTTAGATTTTAACCTTGCTAATTTTTCTTCTTTTATTTGTTCCTAGCAGGTACCTCTAGTTTATGACTAGAAGGAACCCGACAGGACCTTTAATCTACGACAGTGATATTGAAGGCACCATTTGCAGAAATCATAGAGAAATAAGGCGAAGCTTAAATTACATAGAATAAGAGCAAGAGGACGATACTAATAACATGGAAGGGATGGCTGATCACCAGAATAATCCACTCCCTCCTGTGGTTGCCAAAAATCCTTCTCCTCGAACTATGTATGATTATGCTAAACCTAATTTAATAGAAACTGAGTCAAGTATTGTTAGACCTACTATTGCTGCAAATAATTTTGAATTGAAACATAACACTATACAGATGATACAACAGTTTGTTCAGTTCGATGGTTTGCAAGATAAGGATCCTAACACACACTTAGCAAATTTCCTAGAATTTTGTGATACCTTCAAAATAAATGGCGTTTCTGATGATGCCATTCGTCTTCGGTTGTTTCCCTTTTCTTTAAGGAATAAAGCCAAACAGTGGTTGAATTCTCTTCCACGAGGATCAATCACTAAATGGGAGCAAATGACCAAAATTTTTTTATTAAATTATTTTTCGCTGGCTAAAACGGCTAAGTTAAGGAATGATATCTCTTCTTTTGTGCAGATGGATTTAGAGACACTCTATGATGCATGAGAGAGATACAAAAATCTATTGAGAAGGTGCCCACACCATGGATTACCCTTGTGGCTATAGGTCCAAACCTTTTACAATGGTCTAAACCCTTCAACCAGGTAGTTGATTGATTCAGCCACCGGCGGAACGCTGAACAACAAAACTCCTGAAGTGGCCTACGAGTTTATAGAAGAGATGTCACTGAATAACTATCAGTGGCAAGTCACGAGGACAAGGCAAACAAAAATAGTCGGAGTTTTCAACCTCGACGCAGTAACCATGCTATCAAATCAGGTAGAGATGTTAAACAAAAAGATTTATGGTTTGTGTTCTTCGCAGGTACATTCGATAATGCAGTGCAAAACAAGTGGAGGTGTGGCGAATCCTGAGTACCCACCCTACGGACATAGCATGGAAGGCGAACAAATGAACTATGTGGGTAACAATTACAGATCTCAAAACAACCCTTATAGTAATACTTATAATCCAGGTTGGAGGAACCACCCCAATTTTTCATGGGGAGGTCAAGGAAATCAGAGACAACAACCCCCTCCAAACTTCCAACAACAAATTTCTACACGGGAAAAGAAGCCGAACCTTGAGGAGATGCTGACAAAATTCATAGCGGTGTCAGAAACACGTTTCCAAAACACCGAAACAACACTTAAAAATCAACAAGCATCGATTCAAGGGATCGAGAACTAGTTAGGGCAACTTGCTAAGCTGATCTCCGAACGACCGCAAGGAAGCCTACCAAGCAACACTGAGACTAACCCAAAGGAACAAATTCAAGCCATAACAGCTCACGATGGTGTAGGGTTAGATGAGCCCAATTTAAGGCAAGAGAATGTGGTAGAAAAAGGTAAAGCTGAGAAAAGTCATGATAAGCCAAAACCGGTAATTAAGGAGTACCAACCTCGTATACCATACCCTGATGCGATGAAGAAGGACAACCCAGAAGAACAGTTCGGTAAATTTCTTAAACTTTAAAAGAAATTACATATTAACTTACCGTTTCTCGAAGCTCTTTCGCAGATGCCAGATTCAAGGAAATTTTTAAAAGAGCTTTTGGCAAACAAACGGAGGTTAGACGAGGCATCGCATGTGGAGCTAAACGCAGTGTGCTCAGCGATTCTACAAAACAAACTACCACGAAAATTAAAAGATCCAGGGAGTTTTACGATTCCTTGTTTAATTGGTAGTTTATCCATTTATAATGCTTTAGCAGATCTAGGGGCGAGCATCAATGTTATGCGTTATAAAATGTTTAAACAGCTAGGTCTAAGGAAACCCAAACAAACTAGGATGAGCATTCAATTAGCTGATAAAACTATTAGAATTCCTAGGGGTATAATTGAAGATGTACTCGTGAAAATTGATAAATTCGTATTCCCAGTAGACTTTGTCGTTTTAGACATGAATGAGGACAATACGATCCCTTTAATTTTAGAAAGACCCTTTTTAACAACTGCTAGAACTAAAAATTGACATTGATACAGGTGAACTCATACTTCGTGTAGGCGACGAGACAGTCACTCTTCAAGCTCTTGACTTGGCTAGGACATCGAGTGATAGAGGTGAGAAAGTAAATTCAATTGATAACCAATTTGTTCAACCTTCCTCACAGGAAGCACCACAGAACTACACAACTGAGCCAGATCCTAGACCTCATGCAAATAAGGAAATAACTCATGAGGAACGAAGGCTTCAGATCGATGAACTAGACGGGTGGAAGACACATTTTAAAGAGAAATTAGGGATACACGCAGCAGAACCAACGCCATTCCATGGGACAAACAAATTTAAGATCGGAGATCAGGTATTATTAGATAAAATAGACCCTCGAATATCTCCTTCAGACCTTAATACAAACAAAGAAATCTCTTTTAAGGTAATCAATGTTTTCCCATACGGAACAGTCGAGGTAAGTAATCCTATTTTCGGCACTTTTAAAGTAAACGCTACTCGACTCGAGTTATATCATGATAGTAGAACTGATAGCATGAAAGAGGATGTTCAACTCTTCAAACCACCCTGCTTATGCGAATGAGAGGTGAGTCTAGCTTAAGACTTTAAACGAGCCCTTCTCGGGAGGCAACCCAAGCACTAACCACATATTTTTATTTTTTACTTTTATTTCCCCTTTGTAGCATCTAACTATTAACTAACCAAAGTGTAGATTTCCATACCACACGGCCTTGCACACGGGCGTGGCCGTGGCCGTGTGGGCATCACGAATTTACACACTGGCATGGCAGAGGTTGTACGAGCCAAGGACGAAAAAATCCCCAGGTCACGGACGGCTATAAATTACCACGGCCGTGCGATATGGCCATGACCGACACTGAAGAAGCCACACGGGCATAAGCCACACCCGTGCTTTGAGGCCGTGGCCGACACTGAGAAAGAAACATGGGCGTGGAACCCTCTACACAGGCTTGGAAGAAGCGAACAAGATAGCACATGGCCGTGTGATACGGTCATGCGATGCAACACACCCACAACACACGGGCGTGGGGATGTACCAGATCTGAAACCTCTATTTAAAAAACACCCCTCTCCCTTTCCCACCTACTCCCCATTCCCTTTCTTCTATACCTTTTCATCCTTCCATTTTCCATTTCCTCTCATTCTCCTGTCCCAAACTCTCCATTTTCACTTTACCCATGTCAAAGAAGCGGAAGGACCCTAGCACAGTCTCCCCGTGCGAGACTGATCTACATAAGTTCATGCCGGCCGCTTTATCGACCCAACAAGTCAAGGACATTTGAGTCCAATTATTTTACCTATGTTTTTTCTCTTCTCCTTTATTTTCCTTCTCTTTGACTCTCTTATGCTTAATTTTATTTATTTTATTCTAGTTATTTGGTTTTAGGTCCTTCAGGCTGCTTGGGAATCACCCCACCACGACCACAAACACCGCCGCCACAGGAATGTCTTCCTCCAACTCGGCCCGAACTTCCCCGATTTTTTTCTCTGACTCCATCCAAAATTCAGGAAGTTTCACCTCTTTCCCTATCTTGTGCTTTTCTTATTGCAATTGTTATATTTGTACATTGAGGACAATGTACATCTTAAGTGTGGGGGGCAAATTTTATCGTGAAAAGTGCCTAACTTTTTTCATTATTCTCAAATCCCTGAATTATGTCTTGTTTTTAAGTAATTTTCTCATGTTACGATTAGAATGAAATTTCCTTTGATTTATGATTTTCATTGATATGTTTTGAATTAAGTCATAGTTAATTATGCAGTGATGATTTAAACTTTAGGAGACTAAGGAATCAAGCATGATAAGTCTATTTTTCAGAATTAAAAATTTGTTAGGTTGTCTACCTGAATCTAATGATTACCTTGAAATTTGAAATTTACAATGTTGATATCAAAAGCCCATAATTCTTGTGAGATCTTGAGCCTTTTAAGAGCATATATTCTTTTTCTTGCTCACTTTGTTGATTATGAGTGTGTCAACATTGATTTGTTATTCTAGAACTTGCTTCGATTATACATGTCGAGACCACACCTTTGATTTGATATATTGAGATGATAAAGGCACTTAGGTTTTAACCCACTTACTCCACTAAAAGCCTACCTTCACAATTAACCCCTAGTGAACCCTTTTGATCTTAACAAACCATTTATTGACTCACCCACTAATATTAACCCAAAACCCATCTTGTATTTGTTATCACCACTTCTCTTGACTAACCCTTTTTGTCGAGATTTGATTTGAGAAGTTGCCTAACTATGTTTTCCTTTTCAGTTGTTAAATTCATTATTATTATTGTATGATTTGTTCTTAAAAAAATCAAAGTATATTCATTATTAGTTCTATGATTAAGTGAGCTTATACCTTTAAATTCCACATCTTGAAGTAGAAGTTCGTAGTTATTAGTAATGAAGTTTTAATTGATGTAATTTTCTGGATTAGTGCATTTTTTTAGTTAGGTAAATTGTCAATTCAATGTCGATTCTAACCCTCTAATTCAAGCCTTTATCCACACCTTTAACCCAAGCCCCATTACAACCCGTTAAAGACCGTTTGATCTGTGTATCATTTCATTTTATAGTGGTGGAGATTTGATTTTCATGCAAGCCTATGGGATTAACCTTTCATGTTCGACTTTTGAGTGCTTAATTTTGAACCTTAAACACTTTGAGTGATTTGAGTGAATCTTTAGTGAGGATGTCAACTTTTGTCGATTTTGAATTAAAGGTTAATATTTAGGTAAGGGGAAACACCTATTTTTCGTGCTATAAAAACTATGACTTTGATTGTTTGAATCTTTAGGAAGCTTTTTGGTTAAATTATCCAAGTATGAATTATCTATGAATTATGATGAAACATTATTGATGAAGGTTATGAATTGAGGAAGTTCGTTTTAATTGTGAGTTGAGAATTTTGCTTGAGGACAAGCAAATGCTTAAGTGTGGGGGTATTTGATAAACCGTAATTTATACATATTTTAATCCCACATTTAGCATACTTTTTGGATGATTTATCCCTTGATTCGTGGAATTTGATGCTCCTAATCCGTTTATTTCATGTTTTATACTTAGGAAAGCATCGGAGGATGAAAAGAACGAGAAACGGGCCGAAAACAGAGAAAATGGGCCAAAGTGAGAAATTAACACGGCCTGGCTCGAATCACACGGCCGTGCCACCTTAACAGGCCCAAACACGGCCTGGGCTCGATTCACACGGGCGTGCTCCACGGGCGTGTCTCTACCGTGACCCGTTGTAATTCTACTCGGAAAAGGATACTTAGGGGCGAAGAAAGACATTCCAAAGTCTATATAAACACCCTAAGTATGACCTAAAATGGGGAGTCGAAAGAAGCCTGTCGTCGGGCGCCCAAACAGCCAAGGAGCCGAGTTGAGAGAGGTCAGAATTGTGGGATTTATTAGAAGAAAGCCAGTTGATTCATCTCAATAAGCCGAAATCATACTCAAGACGGCAGATCTCTCCTTCAATTCCTTCAGGGGTTTTAGGATTTTCTTATGTTTTGTTTTATCTTTTCTTCGAGATGTATTCTTTTATGATTATGAACTAAACCCTCAGATACGAGGGGATGAAACCTAAGACGGATCTTGTTATTGTTTTTTCGAACTATATGATAAATACTTGATTTGTTCTTAATTATGTGTTCTTAATTATTGATTTGATATTTCAGGGTATTGATTCAAGTAGTGATGTGCTTAGGCAGTGGAGCAAAAGTTCCTGTTTAAGAGTAGATCTAGCATAATTAAGCGGAGTTGATCGCAACCCTAGAGATAGGATGACGAAAATCTACCGGATTAGGGTCAAACCTAATATGGGAGTCCATAGATCGAGTTAATGTAACCTCAGGGGTTTTAATTAGAAAGAGATTTCAATTAATCAACCTAGGGTTAGATGTTAGTAGCCTCAAGAGAGGTATTAATATAAATTAGGGAATGCTACGGATCAAGTCAAGTGAATAAATTGTCTGGTTCAGAGTTAGATAACAAGTGAAGTCTAGGTGCATTCTTCCTTGGGTATTGTCTTAATCGATTGGTTTTTCCCACAAGTATTTCCCAATTCATTCTCTTTGTCTTAGCGTCTTTAGCTTAGTAGTTAGTTAATTTCAGATTAAATAACAATTCCCTTAATTCTTAGGCTAAATAATAAGAAGTCAGTATTAGTACTTTTGGTTCCTTTGGGTTCGACAATCCGGTCTTACCACTAAGCTATACTAATGTTCGATAGGTGCACTTGCCTCAATCGCGGTGATAGTTAGTTTCTAGGCTAGATCATTCATTATATAAATATTAAGACTATCGATACCAATGATCACTTTCTTTTTATTATCTAGCCTAAAATAAAGGGGATTAATATTTATCTTTCTAATTACTAAGCTAAGGATGCCAAGACACAGAGAATGAATTGGGAAAATACTTTTGGGAAAATCAATTGATTAAGACAATACCCGAGGAAGAATCCACCTAGACTTCACTTGTTATTTAACTCTGAACCAGACGATTTATTCACTTGACTTGATCCGTAGGATTCCCTAATTTATATTAATACATCTTTCGAGGCTACTAACGTCTAACCCTAGGTTGATTAATTGAAATATCTTTCTAATTAAAACCCCTAGTGTTGCATTAACTCGATTTATGGACCCCCATTTTAGGTTTGACCCTAATCCGGTAGATTTTCATCATCCTATCTCTAGGAGTGCGATCAACTCCGCTTAATTATGCTAGATCTACTCTTAAACAGGACTTTGCTCTCTCCGAATAAGCACATCAATACTTGAATCAATATCCTGAAATATTAAAGCAAGAATTAAGAACACATAATTAAGAACAAATCAAGTATTTATCATACAGTTCAGAAAACAATAACAAGATCCGTCTTAGGTTTCATCCCCCTCAGGTATTTGAGGGGTTTAGTTCATGTTTATAAAAGAATACATCTCATAAGAAATTAAATAACAAAACATAAAGAAAAGCCCTAAAACCCCTGAAGGAAATTGAAGGGAAAATCTTCAGTCTTCAGCGTGATTTCAGCTTCTGAGATGGATCAACTGGATTTTTTCGAGTAATTCTCTATATTCAGCCTTCTCTGGCTTTGCTCTTCGTCAAAAGCCCTGACAGAAGTCTTCTGTCGAACTCCCCTTTTAGGTTTCCCTCTAGGGTGTTTATATAGGCTTTCGGGATGCCTTACTTGGCCCACAAGTATCCTATTTCGAGTGGAATTAAAACGGGTCAAGGCAGGGACACGCCCGTGTGAAACGCCCGTGTGAATCGAGCCCAGGGCCGTGTTCGAGGCTGCTAAAGTGGCACGGCCGTGTGGTGAACTCCAGGCCGTGTTGATTCCTTACTTTTGCCCATTTTCTCCGTTTTTGGCCCATTTCTCATTCTTTTCACCCTCCTATGCTCTCCTAAGTATAAAACATGAAATTAATGGATTAGGAGCATCAAATTCCACAATTCAAGGGATAAATAATCCAAAAGTATGCCAAATGTGGGACTAAAATATGTATATATTACGGTTCATCAAATACCCCCACACTTAAGCATTTGCTTGTCCTCAAGCAAAATCCTCAACTCACAATTAAAATTCATTCTTCTCAACTTATAACTCCTATCAATAATGTTTTGAAATAATCCATAGGTAATCAGACATTGAGAATTCAACTAAAAGAACATCAAAGTTTCAAACAATCCAAGTTGAGCATTTTATTCATGAAAACATAGGTATTCCCCCTTATCTAAGTAATCACCTTTGATTCAAAATGTCACAGAGTTAACATTCTCACTAAGGATTCACTCAAATCACTCGAAGTGTTTAAGGGACGATAAATTAAGCACTCAATAGTCAACATGAAAATTTATTACCATAGGCTTGCATGAAAATCAAATCTCCACCACTATAAATAGAAATGATACATCGATCAAAAGGTCTTTAAAAAGGGTTGTAAAGTGGCTTGGTTAGGGGGCGTGTCACAGGCGGAAAGAGGAGGTTAGAATCGAGATCGGATTGAAAAATTACCTAACTAGAAAAGTAGACTAATAATGAATGATTACATTAAACACGAGCTTCTTCTCAAGATGTGAATTTAATTGCTTAAGCTTAAATAACATAGAACTAATAATGAATATACGTTCACTTTTTTTTCTTTTTTCTTTTAAGAATAAGTACATACAATAATAAGATAGAATTTAACAACAGAAGTAAAGAAAATAGTTAAGCAACTGATCAAATCAAATCTCGATATAAGGGTAGTAAAGAGAAACGGTGATAACAAATACAAAATGGGTTTTGGGTTAATATTAACGGGTGAGTCAAGAAATGGTTTGTTAGGATTCAAAGGGGTTCACTAAGGGTTAATTATGAAGGTAGGCTTTCAATGGAGTAAGTGGGTTAAAACCTAGGTGCCTTTATCATCTCAGTATATCAAATCAAAAGTGTGGTCTTTACATGCATAATCGAAGCAAGTTCTAGAATAACAAATCAATATTGACTCACTCAAAGCAGCAATAAAAGTGAGCAAGAAAAGAAAATGCTCTCAAAGGCTCAAGATCTCACAGAAATTATGATTTTTGATGTCAACCTTGTGAACTTCAAACTTCAAGATAATACCTAAACTTGGGAAAATAACCTAGCAAATTTTTAATTTTTAAAAAATCAACTTATCATGCTTGATTCTCTAAATCCTTCAAGTTTAAACAATCAATGCACAACTGCCTATGTTTTAATTCAAGACATATCAATAAAAATCATAAATCAATCAGAATTTGTTCTAATAGTGATATTAGAAAGTGACTTGAGAAAAAGACAAAATTCAGGGATTTGAGAATAACGCAAAAAGTTAGGAACTTTTTTTTTGAATAAAATTCACCCCCCCCACACACTTAAGATGTACATTGTCTGAATGTACAAAAATAGATATCCACAATATAGTAAGAAAATCATAAGGTAGGGAGAGAAGTGAAACTTCCTGAAGTTTGGATGGAGTCAAAGAAAAGAAACGAGGGAAATTCGGGCCGAGTTAGAAGAGGATACGCCGGTGGTGGTGGATACTAGGGTCATGGTGTGGTGATTCCCTAACAGCCTTTAGAACCTAAATTAAAGAAATCAAAATATAATAATATAAGTTAAGCACAAGAAAGATAAAGAGAAAGAAAATAAAGGAGAAGAGAAAAGAAATAGGAAAAATAAATGGACTCAAATGTCCTTGGCTTGTCGAGTAAATGAAGTGACCGGCATGAACTTATGTGGATCGGTCACGCACGGGGAGACTGTGCTAGGGTCCTTTCGCTTCTTCGACATGGAGATGGTGGTGAGGATGGTGAAAGGAAAAGAATGAGGGGAAGGGGAAAGGAAAAATGGAGGGAGAAAGATAATAGAAAAGGAGAAGGGGTGTGGTGGCTGGGGTGGCTGAAGAAAGAGTGAGGGAGGAAGTGAACAGAAGAAGGGGGTTTAAATAGAAATTGTGGCATCTGGTTGCTTCCTACGCCCGTGTGCCCTAGGCGTGTTCACTCACACGGCCGTATCGCACGGTCGTGTGGTGGCTCGTTCATTTCTCCCACGCCTGTGTAGAGGTTTCCACACCCATGTTATTTTAATCAGTGTTAGCCACGGCCTAGGAACACGGGCGTGTCGTCTGCCCGTGGTACTTTCTTAGTGTCGGCCACGGCCGTATCACACGTTCGTGGCATTTTATCACCGCCCCTGGTCTGGGGATTTTTCGTCCTTGGTTCGTACGATCTCTGCCACACCTGTGTGCAAATCTGTGGTGTCCACACGGCCACGGCCACGCCCGTGTGCAAGGCCGTGTGGTAAGGAAAACTGCGCTTCATTAATTTGGTTAGTTTGGAGTTAGGTACTAAAAATCGAAATTATGACATTAGTGAAGTTAGTGCTCGGGTTGCCTCCCGAGAAGCACTCGTTTAAAGTCTTAAGCTAGACTTACCTCTCATTCGCGTATTCATGGTGGTTTGAGGAGTTGAAACACCTCTCCCCTGCTATCAGTTCTGTGATCATGATATAGTTTGAGTCAAGTGGCGTTTACCTTAAAAGTACCGAATGTAGGATTAGTTACCTCGATTGTTCCGTATGGGAAGACATTGAGTACCTTAAAAGGGATCTCTTTGTTTGTATTAAGATCTGAAGTGGCGATTCGAGGGTCTTTTGTATCCAACAATACCTGATCTCCTATCTGAAACTAGGTTATCCCATCTTTAAGTTTGACATGGTTTTGCTTTGGTTCTTTGTGTTTTTTCGGTTTTTCCTTGACGTGTGTCCGCCATTCATCTAGCTCATTGATTTGTAACCTTCGTTCCTCATGAATAGTTGTATTCTCAGTATGAACACTAGATCCTGGCTCTGTTATCTTTTCCTGAGAGATTTCCTGTAAAGAAGATTAAACGTTAGGTTTATTTATATTAACAGACTTGTATTCTCTTGATCGTTAGATATTCGTCGTAATCACGTGCTTTGAGTTTAATCATGTCATCACCTACACGAAGTGTTACTTCCCCGTATCAACATCGATAATGGTCCTAGCAGATTTGCTAAAAAGGGCCATCCTAATATTAAAGGAACATCATTATCCTCATTCATGTCTAAAACGACAAAGTCTACTGGGAATATGAATTTGTCATTTTTTACTAGTACATCCTCAATTATCCCCCTAGGAACTCTAATTGTTTTATCAGCTAATTGGATACTCATCCTAGTTTGTTTGGGTTTCCCGAGACCTAGCTGTTTAAACATTTTATAAGGCATAACATTGATGCTTGCCCCTAAATCAGCTAAAGCATTATTAACAGATAAACTACCAATTAAACATGGAATTGTAAAACTCCCTGGATCTTTTAATTTTCGTGGTAGTTTATTTTGAAAAATTGCTGAGCACACTGCATTTAGCTCCACATGCGACGTGTCATCTAGCTTCCGTTTGTTTGTCAAAAGCTCTTTTAAAAATTTCCTTGAATCTGGCATCTGCGAAAGAGCTTCAAGAAATGGTAAGTTAATGTGTAATTTCTTTAGAAGTTTAAGAAATTTACCGAATTGTTCATCTATGCGGTCTTTCTTCATCACATTGGGGTATGGTACACGAGGTTTGTACTCTGTACTTACTGATTTCGGTTTATCATGGCTTACCTCAACCTTACATTTATCTACCACGTACTCTTGCCTCTATTTTGGTTCGTCTAACCCTTCACTATCGTGAACAGTAACGGCGTGAATTTGCTCCTTTGGGTTAGTTTCAGTGTTGCTTGGCAAGTTTTCTTGTGGTCGCTTCGAGATCACCAGCAAGTCGACCTATTTGGTTCTCGAGCCCTTGAATTGACGCTTGCTGATTTTTGAGTGCTGTTTCGTTGTTTTGGAAACGGGTTTCTGACACCGCGATGAATTTTGTTAGAATCTCCTCAAGGTTCGGCTTCTTCTCTTTTGGGTAGGGTTGCTGTTGAAAGCCTGGAGGGGGTTGCTGTCTCTGATTTCCTTAGCCACCCCATGAAAAGTTTGGGTGGTTCCTCCAACCTGGATTCTAAGTGTTACTATAAGGGTTATTTTGAGGTCTAGAATTGTTACCCATATAGTTCATCTGTTCGTTTTCTATGCCAGGGTTGTAGGGTGGGTATTCTGTATTGTTCGACCCTGCTTCATTTATATTGCACTGCATCACTGGATGTACCTGGGAAGAACCACACAAACCATCAATCTTTTTACTTAACAGCTCTACCTGGTTTGATAGCATTGTTACTGCGTCGAGGCTGAAAACACTGGCAGCTTTTGTTGGCCTTGTCCTTGTAACTTGCCACTGATAGTTATTCAGTGACATCTCCTCTATAAACTCATAGGCCTCTTTAGGGGTTTTGTTATTTAGGGTTCCACCAGCGGCTGAATCAATCAACTGTCTGGTTGAGGGGTTCACACCATTGTAAAAGGTTTGAACCTGTAGCCACAAAGGTAACCCATGGTGAGGGCACTTTCTCAGTAGATCCTTGCATCTCTCTCATGCATCGTAAAGTGTCTCTAAATCCATCTGCACAAAAGAAAAGATATCATTCCTCAACTTAGCCGTTTTAGCCGGCGAAAAATATTTAAGTAAAAAATTTTCGATCATTTGATCCTATATAGTGATTGATCCTCATGGTAACAAGTTCAACCACTATTTAGCTTTGTTTCTCAACGAAAAGGGAAACAACCGAAGACGAATGGCATCATCAGAAACGCCATTTATTTTGAAAGTGTCGCAAAACTCTAGAAAATTTGCCAAGTGATTGTTTGGATCCTCATCCTGCAAACCATCAAACTGAACAAATTGTTGAATCATCAGTATAGTGTTAGGTTTTAGTTCAAAATTATTTGCAGCAACAGCAGGCCTAACAATACTTGACTCAGTTCCTGTTAAATTAGGTTTAGCATAATCATACATAGTACAAGGAGCAGGATTTTAATTCACCAGGTTTACGGCAACCATAGGAGGTAGCGGATTATTATCAGTCATCTCTTCGGTGGTTTCGTCTTCTTTCTCTTCTGCTATGTATTGTAGGCTTCGCCTTATTTCTCTTCAGTTTCTGTGAACTGTACTTTCAATCTCACTGTCAAAAAGTAATGGTCCTGACGGGTTTCTTCTAGTCATAAACTAGATTTACCTGCCAGAAGCAAATAAAAGAAAAATTAGCAAGGTTAAAATAAAAATTAAATTGCAAATAAAAATAAGAATGGCTAAAGTAATAAAAATTTAGCGTTCCTAATATCTTAGTTCCCCGGCAACGGCGCCAAAAACTTGATCGTGTCTGAGAGTGCGCACCTATCGAACAGTAGTATAGCTTAGTGGCAAGACCGGAATGTCGAACCCAAAGGAACCAAAATTACTAGTACTGACTTTCTTTTTATTATCTAGCCTAAAATAGAGGGGATTAATATTTATCTAACTAATTACTAAGCTAAGGATGCCAAGACATAGAGAATGAATTGGGAAAATACTTTTGGGAAAATCAATTGATTAAGACAATACCTGAGGAAGAATCCACCTAGACTTCACTTGTTATTTAACTCTGAACTGCATTTATTCATTCACTTGACTTGATCCGTAGGATTCCCTAATTTATATTAATACCTTTTTCGAGGCTACTAACGTCTAACCCTAGGTTGATTAATTGAAATCTCTTTCTAATTAAAACCCCTAGTGTTACATTAACTCGATTTATGGACTCCCATATTAGGTTTGACCTTAATCCAGCAGATTTTCGTCATCCTATCTCTAGGAGTGCGATCAACTCCGCTTAATTATGCTAGATCTACTCTTAAACAGGGACTTTTGCTCATCCGAATAAGCACATCAATACTTGAATCAATATCCTAAAATATTAAAGCAAGAATTAAGAACACATAATTAAGAACAAATCAAGTATTTATCATACAGTTCAGAAAACAATAACAAGATCCGTCTTAGGTTTCATCCCCCTCAAGTATTTGAGGGGTTTAGTTCATGTTTATAAAAGAACACATCTTAGAAGAAATTAAATAACAAAACATAAAGAAAACCCTAAAACCCCCTGAAGAAAATTGAAGGGAAAATCTTCAGTCTTCAGTGTGATTTCGGCTTCTGAGATGGATCAACTGGCTTTCTTCGAGTAATTCCCTATATTCAGCCTTCTCTGGCTTTGCTCTTCGTCAAAAGCCCTGACAGAAGTCTTCTGTCGAACTCCCCTTTTAGGTTGTCCTCTAGGGTGTTTATATAGGCTTTCGAGATGCCTTACTTGGCCCACAAGTATCCTATTCCGAGTGGAATTAAAATGGGTCACGGCAGGGACACGCCCGTGTGAAACGCCCGTGTGAATCGAGCTCAGGGCCGTGTTTGAGTCTACTAAAGTAGCACGGCCGTGTGGTTAACTTCAGGCCATGTTGATTCCTTACTTTGGCCCATTTTCTCCGTTTAGTGAACTCGAGTCTGCTAAAGGATTAGGAGCATCAAATTCCAAAATTCAAGTGATAAATCATCCAAAAGTATGCCAAATGTGGGACTAAAGTATGTATATATTACGGTTTATCCACACGGCCTGGCCCAAAAATCCACACGCCCGTGTTCACCCGTGTGGGCCCACATGCTCGTGTGGCCCACACGGCCCAATTGGTCGAGCCTGTGTCTCGTACGCGGCCTCGCTCGACCATCACACGGCCATGTCACCTACACATGGCCTACCACACGGGCGACCACTCGCCCGTGTGGCTCGACAGTGAGGTTTTCGACTTTCACCGAAACCTCGTTTTTTACGTTACTGGGTACACACCTGGTATTGTTTTGATGTTTAAGCAATCCCTAGCCTTCTGGAACCTAAAATAGTATACCAAAATCTCGAAATTACCAACTAAATCTCAGTTCACCAAAACCAAATCGAGCCAAATGCACACACTTACCGCAATCACACCCGTCTACTCGCACGAATCAACTCGTCAGAGAGAAAACTGCTTCACTACCGTACCCTATGCACAAACAACAGAACATAAGTCTTCAGAAACCAAAACTACAAGAACACCAACAGCAACACTTACCGATAATGCACGAAAACAACAATCGATGAGCAAGATGGACCGAAACGAAAATAAGGGAAAGGGGAAATCAAATTGAAATTTCGGCAGCAACAAATGGAAGATTGAATGGGGGAAAAAATAAAACTTAAGAGAGTGCGAGGGAGTGCCGAATTTTTCCAAATGAAACAACTAATCAGATATTGATAACTCCCTCTCCCATACTCCTTAATTTTCTCATTCAACCACTCCACTATCAGCATTTAGCTAAAACTCAAACTCCTACGCGACACTAGCAGCAAAATAATTCCCTCGCACGCACAAGGATTCGAACTCCAGACCTCTAACAACCTCTACACTCCACTTAGCCACCAGACCAGCAGGCCTATTCTGTTAATTACTTACACACTTTCACTTATAAGCCTACTAACCAGAGACAGGGCTTTATTCATAAAAATACCAAAATTTGCCCAAGTCAAGACTTGAACCCAAGACTTCTCAGACACTCCCAGAACACTAAACCACTGAAGCAGATAGATATTTGTGTCACAAAATTACAAAAGCCGAAATTAAAGAAAATCGGGGCGTTACAACTCTACCCCCTAAAAGAAAATTTTGTCCTCGAAATTTTACCTGATCAGAAAAAGTGAGGATACTGCTGGCGCATCGAATCCTCCGGCTCCCAAGTGGCCTCCTCAATGCCATGGTTCCGCCTTAGCACTTTCACTAGGGGAATAGACTTCCTTCGTAGAACTTTAATGTCGCGATCCAGAATCTGGACCGGCTCCTCCTCAAACTTCAGATCTGATCTAATCTCAATGTCCTCAATAGGAACAACATGCGTGGGATCAGAGCGGTAGCGTCTCAACATTGAGACGTGGAACAAATGATGAATGTGATCCAACTTTGAAGGAAGCTCTAACTGATGTGCGACTGGCCCTACTCGCTTCAGAATACGGTACGGCCCAATAAACCGAGGGCTCAGCTTACCCTTACGACCGAACCTCAAGACCTTCTTCCATGGCGAGACCTTGAGAAAAATTGAGTCCCCCACAGAATACTCGATATCCTTTCTCTTCAGATCAGCATAAGACTTCTGCCTATCAGACGCCGCTTTCAGATGACCCGAATTAATCAGACCTTATCTTCAATTTCGAAAACCAATTTCGGACTCAGAACACGTCGTTCACCCAACTCAGTCCAGCACAAGGGAGTGCGACACCTACGACCGTACAAGGCTTCGTAAGGCGCCATCTACATGCTAGACTGATAGCTATTGTTATAGGCGAGCTCTGCCAACGGCAAGTATTCCTCCCAACTACCTAGGAAATCTATAACACAGCTCCTCAGCATATCCTCTAGTACTTGAATCACCCTCTCCGACTGACCATCTGTATGAGGATGGAAAGCAGTACTGAAGTCTAACCTTGAACCCAAAGCTTCGTGCAATTTCTTCAAAAACCGAGACGTGAAACGATGATCCCTATTGGAGATGATCGAGACAGGAACCCCATGCAGTCTCACTATTTTCGCTATATATAGCTTGCCAATTTCTGGAGAGAGAAGTCCGTTCTGACCGGAATGAAGTGAGCAGACTTGGTCAATCGATCCATGATGACCCAGACAGAATCCTTCTTAGTGGGTGTTAAAGGCAACCCACTAACGAAATCCATCGTTACTCGCTCCCATTTCCACATCGATATCATTACCGGCTGTAGCAACCCCGAAGGCAACTGATGCTCAGCCTTAACCTGCTGACAAGTCAGACAGCGAGTAACGAAGTCTGTGACCTCACGCTTCAACCCTGGCCACCAGTACAACTCTCAGAGATCTCGGTACATTTTATTCCCACCGGGATGCATAACGTAAGGGTAACTATGCGCTTCCCTCAGAATCGACTGTCGTAACTCCTCATCATTCGGTACACAGATTCGACTGCGAAAACAAAGTACCCCGTCACTGTTAGTCCCAAAATTAGTAGTATCCCCATTCTCAACCTGACGGAACCGCACCTCAAGTGACTTATCCTTTATATGTTTACCTCTAATCTGATCAATCCACGTGGGCTTAACCTGAAGTTCTGCTAGTAGACTCCCATCGTCGAATAAGCTGAGTCGAGCGAACATCGCTCTCAGATCGGTCATAGCCCTACGGCTCAAAGCATCAGCCACCACATTAGCCTTACCAGGATGGTACTCAATGGTGCAGTCATAATCCTTAAGCAGTTCAACCCATCTATGCTACCTAAGGTTTAACTCCTTCTGGGTGAGGAGATACTTGAGGCTTTTGTGATCAGTGTAGATGGTACACTTCTCACCATACAGGTAATGCCTCCAAATCTTCAGAGTGAAGACTACAGCCGCCAGCTCTAAATCGTGTGTCGGATAGTTAGCATCATGCGTCTTGAGCTGACGTGATGCATAAGCTACCACCTTACCATCCTCTATCAATACGCAACCCAGACCTACATGCGACGCATCACTGTATACCACGAAGTCTCTACCAGGCTCCGGCTGTATCAGAACAGGAGCCTGTTTTAGAATAGATTTGAGCTTCCCGAAGCTCTCTTGTTGCTTATTAGTCCAGACAAAGGAAACGAAGCTTGGTCAATGGTGCTGCGATCAAGGAGAACCCTTCTACGAAGCGTCGATAATAACCCGCCAGCCCCAGAAAGCTGCGAATTTTGGACACATTCTTCGGCTGTTTCCACTCTAACACAGCCTCAATCTTACGAGGATCAACATGAATCCCCTCTGCAGAAACTACATACCCTAGAAAGGTTACTTCTCGGAGCCAGAATTCGCACTTACTGTATTTCGCATACAACTGTTTCTCACGAAGCGTCTGTAATACCACTCGGAGATGCTCATCGTTCTCATCCTCAGTCTTGGAGTACACTAAGATATCATCGATGAACACCACCACAAACTGGTCCAGATAAGGTTGGAACACACGGTTCATCAAATCCATGAATGCCGCTGGTGCATTGGTCAACCCAAAAGGCATAACCAGGAACTCATAATGTCCATACCGAGTCCTAAATGTCGTCTTATGCACATCGGCCTCCATAACTTTTAGTTGATGGTATCCAGATTGCAAATCGATCTTGGAGAACATAGAAGCCCCTCTAAACTGGTCAAATAGATCATCTATTCTCGACAGTAGGTACTTGTTCTTGATTGTTAGCTTGTTCAGCTGCCGGTAGTCGATACACATCCTCATTGTCCCATCTTTCTTCTTCACAAACAACACCGGTGCTCCCATGGAGACACACTGGGACAAATGAATCCACGATCTAACAATTCTTGAATTTGAGCCTTAAGCTCTGTAAGCTCCTTCGGTGCCATTCGGTAGGGCGCGATAGACACCGGAGCTGTACCCAAAATGAGCTCAATCCCAAATTCTACTTCTCGGCTCGGAGGCAGACCCGGTAATTCCTTAGGAAAAACATCTGAAAAGTCCCTTATGATCCTGATGTCCTTAACCAAAGAGTCCTCTGAATCAGAAACACTGATGTAGGCCAAGAATGCCTCACATCCTTTCCGTACTAACCTTTCTACCACCATCGTAGAAATCACATTAGTTAGATAGTCTCGACGTTCCCCAATCACCACTATCTCATTGTCCTCCTCGGTCCTCAAAACCACCCTTTTTGTAGCACAGTCCAGACTTACCCGGTGCTTGACCAGCCAGTCCATTCCCAGAATCAAATCAAACTCCCCGAACAGAAGCTCCATCAGATTAGCCAGAAACACTATCCCTTGAACCTTTAACGGAACGTCTCTATATAGTTTACTAACTCGGATAGATTGCCCCAACGGACTCACGACAGTTACCTCACTAGAAGTGCTCTCAACCGAAATCCCCAGAGTTTCAGACACAGCACTAGCTACGTAAGAGTGTGTGGAGCTTATGTCTATCAATGCCAAGTATGGTAAATCAAAAATTAAAAACATACCTATGATGACGTCCGGAGCATCTCGTTCCTCACGAGAACGGCAAAGATAATCCGGTGCATCTTTGCCTCGCCTCGGTCGGTCCAAAGACGCTCAAAGACAAGACTCTGTCCTCGGCCTATGCCGTTACCACCCCTGGCCTGACCTCGACCCCTAGGTGGCTACTGAGCTACTCTCGGTGGCTGCGCAGTACCGGTACCAATAGCTTGCATCTGATCGGTTCTCAGCAGACAATCTCGAACACGATGCTCGATCGACCCACATCTCAAACATACCCCAGTCGTCCTCCAACATTCGCCTGGATGGCGTCTACCACAGTGTCCACAAAGCGCCACCCCAGTAGGTGCAACAGGAGGCCCAACTCTCACTGGCCCATCAGATCTAGCCTTCTTCTTAGGCCTCATCACAGAATTCGAGGGCTCCGGTTCTATCTTATTCTTTTCTTTCTCGTGGTTTTGGCGCTCAGCGCGCTTAACCTCCTCGGCGATCTTCGCCTTCTCCACTAAAGCAAAAAAATTACGCTCCCTCTGCGAAGCTATTAGAACCCGTAAGCTGTCCCTGAGTCCATCCTCAAAACGAACGCATCGCTTATATTCGATCGCCACCATGCCTCGGGCATACCGGCTCAATCTCAGAAACTCGGCCTCATACTCGGCCACCGAACGGTCTCCCTGGGTGAGATTAAGGAACTCACGTCTCCTAGCATCAATGTAGCTGGCTCCCACATACTTACTCTGGCTCCCATTGGTACGCTTCATCGCAAAGCAAAGAGACAACCCTCTTAAGCTTCTACTCCGCAGTAAAATCCAGATCGTCCATAATTCTTTCCGTGGCCTCCATCCAGTATTCGGCCATATTAGGGGCGACTCCAGTGACACCCTTGAATAATTCAGCCCCATTGGACCGG